>CM053790.1:390225217-391548134 GCA_028749045.1 Cupressus sempervirens
GCCGTATCATCACCAACATGTCTTCTTCATATCCTCAACCTCAATTTTTAGAATAACAATTCTTCTAAGAGATATAACAAGTTTACTAGAATATGCCTCTGTAAACTCTATCTCAGAACATACATCACCAAAACTTACATAACTTCTTCCAAACTTAACATTTTTTCATCTAATGTTAAATGCATAAACTAGATACTTAGAAGTATCTCCCATAACCTTAGATACTAAGAATACTTAACTAGCCATTCGTACAAACTTGATCTTTCCTCTGTTCTTCTATTAGATATCACAAAAGACTACTACGTTGACATCAATGACAAACTCAGTCATAAATGTAACATATCATCATAGTAACATATCTACAATACTCCCCCATAGAAATATCATCAATATTCATAATTCCAATGATCTCCCCCTTAGAATTGATGGCAACATAGACGAAAAACATCTAGTTCCAAGAATACCAACAAAAGAGTGTTAATTTTTATTTTCAAATCCTCTTCATGAATCATTCAATCATTCTCCTCTATTGATATACCTCAATGTACTCTCTATCAAATTGTCATTCCATGCTATACTTCTTCCGAACATGCTATACTTGTTCTTGCTTATCTTTTCTTCTCACCATGATGTTCTTCCTCATGATCTTCTCCCCCATGATGTTTTTCCTCATGATATTTTTCATGCTGTACTTCTCCCCCATTAACATCAATGTCAAAGGTTTTAGTAACCATCAAACTCTACAACAACTGATTCTTACTAGCTCAAGTGTCCAAAGACACTATTCAAAACAACATCCAATAAGAGTCTTAGATGACTTTGTCTATCACATATACTCCCCCATATAGGAAGCATCAACATTTAGTCCAGACAAACAATAGTGCTCTATTACACTAGATTGATGCACTCTTGCATCTTCTACACTAATGTAGGAAGGGGCATAACCCCTAACATACCTCACAAATACTCAAAAGTCTCTTTGGGAAGAGGCTTAGTGAATATATCTACAATTTTCTCTCTTGTGCTCACATACTCTAATCTAATTTCCTTTTCTACAATTTTCTCACTCAACATGTGATACTTAATAGAAATGTGCTTAGTCTTAGAATGCAACACTGGATTCTTAGACATATTGACTATTCTTGTTTTGTCACAATATATGACAACAGGTTCACTAATTTCTATCCTTATATCTTTCAACATCTGCTTCACCCAAAAAACTTGATTGTAATTGTTTGTTGCTACAACATATTTTGCTGTCACTATACTTTGTGAGGTACAATCCTACTTCTTGCTCAGCCAAGAAACCAATCTTCCTCAAAGAAAGAAGGCTTCACCACTGATGCTATTTTTGTCATCTATACTACTTGAACAATCAACATTAGTATAAGAACTTAGAGTAAAATCATTAGATCTGTCATACCACAATCCAAACTCTTCCTTTCAAATATCTAAATATCCTTTTGACTACTGTATAATGAGCTTCTTTGGGCCCAACTTGGAATCTTGCAACAATTCCAATTGCATTTTCTATATCTAGCCTTGTGTGAGTGAGATATTGCAAACCTCTAATCATAGACCTATACTTCTTCTTCTTAATAGTAGGAGTCTCATCCTTTGTAGATAACTTGTTTCTAGTTACCATAGGTATTCCAATGGGTTTACATGTTTCCAAACCAAACCTTTTCAGTAAATCCTTCAAGTACTTAGTTTGAGAAATAAGGATTCCTTCTTTATACTATATAATTTATAATCCTAGAAAATATTTCATTTCTCCTATCATACTTATTTCAAATTCTTTCTTCATCTCTTCAGAAAACTTGTCACTTCCATCATCATTTCCTCCAAATCTAATATCATCAATAAATAATACCAAAATCATCAAATTACCATCAATTTCTTTCTAATATAGATTGCTATTTGCCATACCTTTTCTATATCCAAGCTTTGTCAAATTCTTATCCAACCTTGCATACTAGGTTCTAGGTGCTTGTTTCAAGCCATACAATGCTTTCTTTAATTTGCATACCATGTCCTTATCATTTGTCAAAGGACAACCTCCACGCTGCTCTATGTACACCTCTTCTTCAAGTTCTCCATTCAGAAATGCTGACTTGACATCTATTTGATACACTTTTAATTTCTTTTGTGCCACATAGGCTAAGAATAATCTTACTGCTTCTATTCTAGTCATAAAAGTGTAGGTCTCATCATAGCCTATTCCTTCTTTCTATAAGTAACCTTTACATACCAATATTTCCTTGTTCCTTATGACTTTTCCTTGCTCATTCATCTTGTTTTTGAATACCCATTTAGTTCCTATCACATTCTTGTCTACTAGTTTGGGGTTCCCATGTCTCATTCTTTACTATATGATCCAATTCCTCTTTCATAGCTTGCTTTCAATGATCATCTTTACATGCTTCATCTAAATTCTTAGGTTCAACTTGAGATATCAAAAATAGTTCTTCATTGACTCTACTTCTTGTCATTACACCTTTATCTCTTCTTCTAATGATCTACTAAGATGGGTGATTCTTTATCATATTCTTTTCCAAAGTAGGAGTTGCTATCTCAACTCTTAGCTCTACCAAAGATTTTGAGCTTTGTTCTTACATTGACTCTCTTTCATTCTACAAATAATTGTTAGTCTCAAGAAATACTTCATCATTCCTTGGCTTAGTAATAAGATCATCATCTAGATTGTAATCAACTATTCTCTCTTGTATCCTAAATATCTCATCAATTCTCACATTTTTATTTTCCATAATAGTCTTAGTTCTTAGATTATAGCATCTATAAGCCTTGATTTTTAATGAATAACCAAGAAACATACCTTCATCACTTCTAGCATCAAACTTACCATTATCATTATCTCTTTTGATATAACACTTACTACCAAAAATTCTAAAATACTCAACTGTATGTGAGTTACCAAACCACAGTTCATAAGGGGTCTTGTTTATGTCTTTCCTAACTTGCACTCTGTTCATAGTGTAGACTATTGTATTCACAACTTTTCTCCAAAACATCTTAGATAAATCATTCTTAGCTAACATAGCTCTTGCTACTTCTGTAACTGACCCAGTCCTTCTCTTTGTAATGCCATTCTGTTTAGTGGTTCTCAGAGATGATAACTATCTTTTGATTCCATTTTATTCACAAAACATGTTAAACTCATTTAAAGTAAATTATCGCCATCTATCTGATCTTAAACATTTAATATTAATACAAAATTCATTTTAAACTCTATTCTTGAATATCCTAAACTTATCAAATGCCTTAGGTTTCTCTTCAAGAAATGCAACCCACATCATTCTAGAAAAGTCATCAACTAGAATCATAAAATACCTTTCACCATAGAATCCTTTAGTCTTCATAGGACCTCTAAGATCTATGTGTACAATCTCCAATTTTGTTGTAGTAGTAAACTTCTTGCTAGGAAAAGAAGTCCTATTATGCTTTTCCAAAACACACTCCTTGCAAATTGTGTTAGTAGGTTTTACAATCTTAAACAAATCTCTAACTGCAAACATACTAGCCTTCACAATACTATTGAAGTTTATATGAAAAATTCTCTTATTCCATAACCAATTGTCATCTAACTTTGCAACCAAACATGTCATTTTAGTAGGATTCAACTAAAATACATTACCTCTAGATCTAGTTCTTATTCCAATTACCTTTCTAGCTTTATCTCTGATTATGCATGTCTTTTCTATGAACTACAATTGATAACCTTTGTCCACTAGTTGTCCAACACTCAAAAGATTGTGCTTCAAACCATTAGAAAAAAATACATCCTCAGTGTTAGTTTTACCATCAAGAGTTATAGATCCAATAATGTTGGTGTAAATAAGTATTTATTATTTACACTTACTTAAGTTTACTTAAGTTAATGCATTATTTTATTATTTTGCATTATTTTATTATTTATTTAGGCGAGACACTTAGGAGTTTTTGTACTTTCATGAGTTGTCATGTTGATAACACAAAAGTACACAACTCTAATTTAGCACATGGTGTCTATAACATTGGAGTTTGCATCATTCACTAAGTTGTCATGTAGACAACACAATTATTCACACTCCTTTTTTAGCACATGTTGTCTACAACATAAATTTGTGTGCTACACCATTGTAGGCTTATCCTCTCATCATCACACTTACTTTTGTGCTTAATGGAGGATAACCCATATCTAGTGTACATGTGCCTAGTTGTATGACTTATCATGTTGCTAACTTCTATGCATTCTAGAAGCTCTCTAGAGGCCTTTATATACATGCACTCCTAGTGTACTTTCATATGGTATATTGAATGAATATATCATCATTCTGATCATACTCTCTCTTTGGTCTACTATTGTGATTTTGTTTGAGTTCCTTGGTCTTGGGTGAATTCTTCCCTAAGGCAAATGCTTACATGGTATTAGAGCTCAGGGAGATTCTCTACATATAGCCATTCGAGACCGTTCATGCTTCAACACCTTGACTCAAATCTAGAGTATTTGTAGAAATTGAAAGTGTTTAGAGCTAGATCTAACCTTGCCATTGCATCCATAACATCAATTCGATGAAGATCAACTATAAATTTTCCTATGCTGGGCTAAAGTTGATTGTGAGGCAATTTTTTTTGGCAAACTAGCACCCAAAGGCACTGATTTGCAAACCGGGTATGATCTAATTTGATTTGCAAATTTATTTTAGATTTGAATTTAATTTTAATATTTGCAATTTATTTTTTGATTTGGGTATTTTAAAGATTTTTTTTGCAAAAATTGACAGTCACACCCCGTCCCTGCAGAGGAATATTTGTATTTATTTCACAGGAATATTCATTACTATTTAATTGATGGGTCTCTATTATTCTAGCACCATAATACAATCGAGCCCAATTTCTAGCAATGCACTTATCATTTCCAAATGAGCACCTCAGAAAACTAGCATACAATCCAACCAACATTTGACAAATTCTGGCTGAGAACACACACTAACAACCTTTTTTCTTTGGTGTTAGTGTTGTGAGTTGGGAATTGTAAAAAAATCCCACATCACCCTCCGCATGCATATGGGACTAATGTCCCAAGCCAAAAATTAAATTTGGCACGACATTATTAGATTTTGACCACTGGTGACCGTTTCTACTCTTGCAGTGGCAAAAATTTAAGCCGCCATTGGGCCTTATTAAAACACGCCACATTTTTTGTTGCCAAAAAAACTTGGCCATCGCAAAACAAATTGCCGACATGCAAAACATCCCCTCCTTGCACACAAGATATGTGGAACAAAATCATTCCTCTAGATGGCAATCCTATAGGGAGCCCATGATAGGCCAACACATATACACACAACTCTATCATAGCCGCCCACATGCATGGAGACCTGCACACCACATGGCTCCACCCCTGCCACCTATACAAAGCTAACTTGTCCACAAAAAATGACATGTCATCAAACGAGCTATCATCCACAACACTGTACCTAGGTAACTTGACATCCAGTCAATGCTAACACATTAGCAATTTGATTGTACAACTGAATCTAGTCAGGCACATGTAGATGCCACCTTAATGAATCTGTACACTGTACTTTGCCTCATCACTCGTCCATCATTCCAGACAAAAATAGAACTATTGAGATGGCTATATGACCATCAAATTTAACCCCATCTTTTACTAATGCAACCCCTCTCTAGATTGATTTTTGATTTTGTATTTTGACTTTGGGAGGCCATATCCCAGTCATCCAAACTCCAAATCAAGTGCAAGTTTTTTTAAAATTGGGTAGAATTTTCTAAATTTTTTAGTGGTGTAGCTTTTTTCTAGTTTTGGTGAACGGATTTGTCAGAAATTGTGTCTTTTGGCAACTGATCCTGTCCAATCCTATATTTTGCAACTTTAAATACTCTATTTGGGTACATTTGGACTCAAAAAAAGGTTCCATTTTTTTGGGGGTTTCTTAATTTAGTAAAAAAGGGGGGGTGTTGTTCTTGGTGTTGTGTTCCTTCTTTTCTACAATTTTATTTCATTTTCTACATTATGGAAAAATTTTAAGTTTCCAAAATTAACTTCACATAACTATGCTACATGGTCCATCAAAATGTGGTATCATTCAATGCACAATGGAGTTTCTCAATATGTAGATGGTACCCTTCCTAAACTAGCAGGTGATAATGTATTAGCAAGTGATATTTCAACTTGGGTGGGAATGGATAGGAAAGCCCTAGGTGATATATGTTTGGGGGTTGATGAAAATATTGTGTATCAAATTAAGAAGTCTTCTACATGCAAGGAAGCTTTGGATACCCTCAAAAACCTATATGGTAAAGTGTCTGAAGAGGATGTTCTTAAAATTGAACATGAGCTTGTCTCCTTAGATCCTAAGTCATTTGATTCTATACAAGATTTCATCATTAAGGTGAATGAACTAAGGAAAAAGCTTACTGATTATGGGAGTCCTATCAAAGATGACAGACTGATCTATCTTATACATAATAAGTTTCCATCAGAATATTCCACATTTGTTTCTCCTTATAACACCTCAAAGACTGCATTAGGGTTTGCCTATAAGAAAGTCTCTTTTGATGAATATGCTGATCTGTTGGATATAGAAGAAAAGAAGTTGAAATCAATGGGGATTCTCAATTCACCTAAGTCTAAAGCAGTGGTGAAAAATAATGAGGGTTCTCAAAATTCAGCTGGATAGTCTTCAAATAAAGGAAAGGGTAAGAATAAGAAGTGGAAGAAGAACAAATCAGAGGATGCAGAAAAGACAACACCACAATCCAATCAACAAGGCAAGTCTTCCTCAAATTCCAACAAGAAATGGGATAACAATAAGGATAATAAAAAGTGTGCCTATTGCAAGAAAATGGGTCATGAAGAACATGAGTTTTATCATAAAAGATTGATGAGTTGACCAACATCATAAAGAAACATAATGTTCCATTTCCTAATGCTTATAAGGATAAAGGGTCTTCTTTAGATTGAAAGGGCAAAGGGCAAGCAGTCATGGAAAATTCAGACTCCTCAAAGGAATGGATACTTGATTTAGGTGCCTCTTATCACACGGGTTCTTCAAAGGAGGATTTTTCTTCATTGAAGTAGTCAAAGGTACCACACATCTTCATAGGAGATGATACCAAAGTGGAAGTTGAAGGAAAAGGAAATGTGAAAATGGAAAATGGAGAGTTTCAAGTTGTTCTCTATGTTCCAAACCTAAGTTCAAACCTCCTTTTGATTTACCAAATCAATCACCTTGGATATGGACATAGAGTTGAGTTCTTCTAGACTCAGTACAGGTGCATAGTCTAAAAGATGACTCATTGGTTGTAGTGGGGAAAGTGAATCATGACAAGAGGTCATACTCTTTCTCCCATTTTGTGCCCAAGTCTCCTTCATAGCCCTTGTTATCTCAATCAAATTCAAACATCAAATTATGGCATGAGTGGTATGGACATCTTTCCTTCCACTATCTTCAACAACTTTACACAAATAGAATGGTCAAAGGTCTACCTCAAATTAACTTTTCCCATAGTGAATGTTCAATAGATTTAGTGGATATGTGTCTAGAAGGGAAGTTACATAAAGGGAAGTCTACAAGAGCACTAGTTGTTCTTCAGATTGTTCACATGGTATTAGTAGGACCTTTTGCAATGACATCAGTCAGCCAGGGTTGCTACATACTTACTTTCATTGATGAATTTTCAAGGCACACTTGGGTCTACTTTATTCATCATAAGAGTGAAGTGTTGTACAAATTTATAGCCTTCAAGACTCTTGTTGAACACAAATCAAGGAAAGCCATCAAATTTCTTTGGATGGATAATGAAAGCAGATATGTGAACAAAAGATAAAGACTTTTGCAAACTTAAGGGAATTGATCTTTAGAATCCACTAGCATTCAATCTACATAAGATAGATGTTGTAGCTTTGAGTATCCGCACTCTTAAGTCCATGGAAAGTTGCATGATACAAGCCAAGTCTCTAGATCCATCACTTGAAGTTGAAGAAATCTCTAGTACCACTCACATTCTTAACAGGTCTCCTCATCTAGCCTTAGATGGAAAGACTCCTTTTGAGGCATTGTGTCACAAAAAACTTATTGTGTCACACTTCAGAGTCTTTGGTTGTCCTACATGGGCAAACATACCTTCCAAGGGATGCAAGGCAATCACCTTGACCTTGTACTTTCATTGGTTATGAAGATGGTGTGAAGGCATATAGACTTATGGATCCTGAGACACATGCGATCTTTGTGGAGAAGGATGTACACTTTGAGGAAAGTTCACCAAGCTTGTCCTTCAATCCTCTCCACACATCATATTGTGTGGAAATTGATAGTGACACAAGTGATATTACTTTAATAGATTTAGACAAGTGGGGTTCTATCGACAGTTGCAAAGAGAGGTCACTACATCACTCCAGTCCACATGGATATATCGCCATAGTGATAGGTCCAACATAGTAGGGTACATCCAATCTTCCAAGTCCAACATTAGTGACAGTTTTGGGGGATAGCATTGATGATCTACCTCTTCGCAGTAGCACCTTCTTTAGTTGTCACGAGGGCTCTATCTGACCCTCATGTTCATTCTCTACATGATCGATCATCATAAGTTGAAGTGATTGTGGATACTTATGATTAGTAATTTTAGAGGGATTCTTCATTAGCCAAGGAGATAGATAGTTCTTTGAGATAGGTTCTTTAGCCAGTTGAGAAGATTTTAGAGACATCACCTACCTATGGGAATATTTCCACACATAGTGGAAGCATCTCATTTGTACCCTTGGCCTTGTTTCTTCCTAAGAGGAGGAACACCATTCTACAGTCTTGGATCAACTTCTTCATCAAAGTAGTCACTAGCAAACATTCTTCTTTGGGGGAGGGAGCGTATACTATCTCTCTTCCTCTTCTCATCATTCTCTTATGTATATAATGGACATATGTTGTAATGGGGGGGTCTTGATTACTCCATCAATCCATACATCATATGTGTTTTTCATCTCTCTTTTTGGGAGAGGGTTATTACCATGAGGTTTTCCCTCTTTCTCTACTTTATGAGAGAATGCATAGGTACCTAACATGGCCTAGTAGCCAGGACCGATCATGTATTTCATCCTAGATTTCATAAGCTTAAGGGCATTCCCCTAAGTTGCACTTAAGGGGGGGTGTTGGTGTAAATAAGTATTTACTATTTACACTTAAGTTTACTTAGGTTAATGCATTATTTTATTATTTTACATTATTTTATTATTTATTTAGGTGAGACACTTAGGAGTTTGTGTACTCTCATGAGTTGTCATGTTGACAACACAAAAATATGTAACTCTAATTTAGTGCATGGTGTCTATAACACTGGAGTTTGCATCATTCACTGAGTTGTCATGTAGACAACATAGTTATTTGCACTCACTTTTGATGCAGGAGCATCCTGGATTGCCTTGTTATCTTGCTCATTTTGTCCACCTAGTAGTTCCTTCATGTGCCTAGCAATTCTTCATGTGCCTAGCAATCTTGTTTTCTTCATGTGCCTAGTAACCATATTTTCTTCATGTGCCTAGTAACCCTATTTTCTTCATGTGCCAAGTTACTGTAGCATTCCTTCATGTGCCAAGTTACCCAGTGGATGCCGAGTGATTCTTCATGCACTGAGTTACTTAGTGCATGTCGAGTGTTTCTTCATGTGCCAAGTTACCTAGTGTATGCCAAGTGTTTCTTCATGTGTCAAGTTACTTAGTGTATGCTGAGTGTTTCTTCATGTACCGAGTTACCCAATGTATGCCGAGTGTTCTTCATGTGCTGAGTTACTTAGTGCATGCCAAGTGTTTCTTCATGTGCCAAGTTAACCAATGTATGCCAAGTGCCAATTTTGGAAAGCTTTCTTTTGCCAAGTAATCCGTGTCTGGTTCCTATTTGGGCTGACTTTGCTCACATTTAATTTTGGTATAGGTAATTATATTTATTGAGAGCCAACTTGTGGCTTCTTTATGTTTGAGAATATTTTGTAAGCCATTTTGGCAAGTATATATAGAGTATTTAGGCTTATAGTTAGGCAATTTTTTGGGAGAAGAAGCTTCAGAGAGAGCAGATTAGGGAGTAGAACTGAAAGTGTGAATTTTCTATTGGATCTTAGTAATTGAATTTATTGTAATTGGCCATAACCTAGAAGGCGTCACAACTAGGCATGTATGAAGATATTTTGATGAATTAATAGAAGTATTTGCTCTTCTCTCTCCTTTGATTTCTATTCTTTGTGTTTGTTTCCATTGTTTTAACTCTTGCAGGGTGGTTTGGATAGCTGAGTGAGCCTTTGGCCCTAGTTATTCATCCTCTTGCCTATGTTAATTGGTATTAGAGCTTAAGGTTCATCCTTGTGGAGATTGGATCATGTGGAACCCTGATTTGGATTTGATTGTAGGGTGGTAGATTTGTGGATTTGACCTATAACTTGCAGAGGGTTACGATCTTGCAGGAACCTGATTTGTAAAGATGGTTTGTGGTAGAGGAAATAATGTTGATAATGCTATATTGGATCAATTGAGACAAATTGTAGCCAGATTAGATGATGTGGACACAACCCAGAGGAGAGGAGCACATCTTGATGATGTAAGTGATGATGAAGCAGCAACACCAAACCATAATCCAGAACCTGAAGAAGATCAAGATGAGGAAAATTTGTTGCGAGTATTGTTTAGAGAAAATTCAAAACCTGTTGTGGAAGTTGTTCCTTATGATGGAAAATTGGATACCAATGCTATGATGGATTGGATCTCTGATATGGAGAAGTTCTTTGAGTATGAAAACACTCCTGATAATAGAAAGATGAAGATTGCAGTCACTAGGTTGAAAGGTCAAGCATCACTATGGTGGGAGCACTTGTAAATTGATAGAAAAAGGAGAGGAAAGGAGAAGATTAGAACTTGGCCAAAGATGGTGAACAAGGTAAAGAACAAATTCCTTCCTGTTGATTACCAATTTAGCTTGTTGAGAAAGATGCAAAATTTGAAACAAAAGGAGATGACTATGAAAGAATATACCAAAGAATTTTATAGATTAGACATCAAATTTGGACATGTGGATGATGATGTTGAGAAAATTACAAGGTTAATGGATTGAGATCTAGAATACAAGATGAAATAAGTTTTGTGAAGCTGAAAAGTGTAGAAGAAGCATATCAATATGCCTTGAAAGTTGAGGAGATCTTGAGAAAGAAGCATGAAGAAAGACAGAGAGGTAGAGGTGGTAGATTCTAGAGAGGTAGAAGTAGATCTTATGGAGAAAGTGGCAGATCTGATAGTTCTATGTAGGATAAAGGCAAATCTAAATGAAAGAATGATGACAAAGGCAAGACTGAATGGAAAAGTGGTAATTCTTACTGAGGAGGCACTAATTCTTACCGAGGAAGAGGTAATTCTTATTCTAGAGGTGGATTTCATGGTAATTGTTTTAGATGTGGCAAATAAGGGCATATATCCTTTGAATGTAGATCCTCTGAAGGTAGGTAGAATAATATAAATGCTGCGATTCAAGAAGATGATGAGGATTCACCAATTGGACCTGAGGCTAGAGAAAATTTGATGGTGAGAAGAACCTTATGTAATAAGGGAGGTGACAAGGAACTTGTTTTACGGAGAAGTCTTTTCAAGGAAAGATGTAAGATGGCTAGAAAATGCTGTAAAGTGATCATTAACAGTGGAAGTTCTACAAATCTAGCATCAGAAGAGCTAGTTACAAAGTTGCAATTGCAAAGGTTGAAACATCCCAAACCTTATCATGTTTCATGGATCAAAGATGAACATAAGATATTGTTAAGTGAGCAATGCCTTGTGAAGTTAAAAATTGGACATTACTTTGATGAAGTTTTGTGTGATATTATGCCCATGGATTGTTGTCATATTTTTTTGGGTAGACCTTGGAAATATGATAGATATGCTGTACATGATGGAAGATTGAATCAATATACTCTTTGGGTAAATGGGAAGAAACAAACATTGTTGCCTTTGATTGAAGTTCTCGATGAGGTTAATTATACTGCTATAAAAATTTTCATGGTTAATGGAAAACAATTTGAAAAGGAAGTGAAGAAGAATCAGGTTTGTTTTGCTATAATTTCAAGAAAATTGAGTTTTGTCAATAGAGACCGAGTGCAAAAAAATAGTGTTAATCGAGTGCTAGTTAGTGGTGACCAAATTGACTGAGTGCCAGAAGAAATTGCAGAGTTGTTGAATGAATATAAATAAATTATTGCTGATGATATTCCTGATGGTTTACCTCTAGTTAGAAGTATAAGTCATTGTATGGATCTAATTCCTAGAGCTAGTTTGCCAAACAAAGCACCATACAGATTGAGACCTATAGAGAATGAAGAACTTAACAAACAAGTGCATGAGTTGTTACAGAAAGGTTTGATTAGAGAAAGCTTGAGTCCATGTGCTATACCTACTGTATTAGCACCTAAAAAGAATGGAGAATGGAGAATGTGTACTGATTCCAGAGCCATTAACAAGATAACAGTGAAATATAGGTTTCCTATGCCAAGGATGGATGACATAATGGATTGTTTGTGTGGAGCAAAGTATTTTACCAAGATTGATTTGAAGAGTGGCTATCATCAGATCAAAATTAGAGAAGGTGATGAATGGAAGACTGCTTTCAAGACAAAAGATGATTTGTATGAATGGTTGGTTATGCCTTTTGGTTTGACTAATGCACCTAGTACTTTCATGAGGTTGATGAATGAAGTTCTGAAAAAATTCTTGGGTAAATTTGTGATTGTTTATTTGGATGATATTTAGATATTTAGCAAGACTAAGGAAGAACATCTTGAGCATATTAGACAAGTATTGTAGAGGTTGAAAAAGGAAAAGTTGCTGATTAGTTTGAAAAAGTGTTCTTTTATGCAAGAGGAGATTGTGTATTTGAGATTTGTGATTTCAGCTAATGGTTTGAAGATGGATCCCAAGAAGGTTAAAGCAATTTTGGAATTGCCTACACTTGAGAATGTGAGTGAGGTAAGATCATTTCATAGTTTGGCTAGTTTTTATAAAAGTTTATAAAGAATTTGAGTGCTGTTTGTAATTCTATGATTGAAACAATGAGGGGAGATAAATAGGAATTCAAGTGGACACATGGAGCTGATAAGAGTTTTGAGACTTTGAAACAAAAGGTTTCTGAATTACTTGTATTGGCTTTACCTAATTTCAACAAAGTATTTCAAGTTGAATGTGATGCAAGTGGTAATGCAATAGGAGCTATATTAAGTCAAGAAGGTAAGCCTGTTGCTTTCTTTAGTGAAAAGTTGAATGATGCTAAAAGGAAATATTCTATGTATGATCAAGAATTTTATGCCATTGTTCAAGCATTGAAGAAGTGGAGACATTATTTTATACCTAAGGAGTTTGTGTTGTATACTGATCATAAAGCTTTACAATACTTGGGAAGTCAACATAAATTGAATCAAAGACATATGAAGTGCGTTGTGTACACTCGAAAGTGTCCCACTCTAAACCCTTCTATCCAAACGATTCCATGAGTTTGAAATACTTGGATGCTGGCTTAGAGCTCCCTATCCATGGAGTGCAAGAGAGTGTATTTCAAGTTCAAGGGCTCTCAGATGAGCCTTAGAGATACTCTTCTTGCTAGTAAACCATGCAATGGGAGGTTTCAAAGACAAGATGCAAGAATGCAAATGTCTTAAGGAGTTCCTCAAGAATGCAATGCAAATGAAAATTAAGCTAGAGTGAGATGCAAAGTGAAGCTATGCTAAAACATGTATGAGAGTGTTACAATCCAACTATTAGACTATGATTTAAGCTACATGTAAAAATGAAAGCTAAGCTAAGCTAGAATGCCATGGATGAGAGAATGTAGACAAGAAAGAGAAGTTCTCCACAAAGCTCCAAAGAAACTTGTTATAAAACCTGCAACATAACAATATTCAAATGATGGATGGATGATTTGAGGGGGAAATCTCTCTCCCTTTTAAAGTTGTATGGACGGTAGAGATCAAGATGAAGATGGTGGATGATCAACGGCGGAATTTGAAAAGAGGAGTGATCCATGTGCACACACAAGTCAACCAATAGAATATAAGTTGACTTGTCATATAAGACAAAAGTCACAAAGCCTTTTCTTTTAATTGCAAAATAGAAAAAGGACTTTATGTGTGCACTTTAAGTGGGTTAGAAGAATGGGGTATTTTATTTAATTAAAAGGGGACATGTTCTTTTAATCAAATAATGAACTTAGGATAGCATAGTCAAACTCTAGGTTATAATAAAATAAATTGATTATTAGAAATTTGGTCTAGATAAATGATTAAATTAATTTAGCCAAAATGCTGAGAAGGGGGCTAATAGTCTGCATGATCATTTTTAGGTGATTATGTTTGCCCCTCTTTGACTAATGCGTGATCGATCTGGGAACACATTATCTCAAAGAAAATCAAAGCCAAGTAGGCGATGATAGATATAGATATCTGATTTTGAAGAACGAAATGTAGAAAAAGATAGCAAGTCCTAAATGTACAACCTGATAGTGGTAGTACTGAACACTAGGAAAAGATGATGCCAAAATTCAAGAAGAATGCTAACACTTAGCAAAGTAGATATATTGAGAACAAGTGAAAAGATCAAACAAATGCTCCTAAGAAATAGATAGTTGTAGCAATCAGTGATAGAGTATTTCTGCCCCCTCGAGATCGAAATTGAAATGAGGTAAGGGGATGCAAAAACTGGCTAGACATGAGAAAATTAGAATATAGCAATGTCCAAGATGACAAATAGATGATTAGAACCCAAGAATGACTATAAAAAAATTGATAAAATGCCCTAGTTTGACTAGAGTTGACCTTGAAGGATATATCATAAAAATTAGGTCGAAATGAGTAAAAAGGTGATTTTAGACATGAAACAGTGAATTGAAGTAGATATGAAGTATGGAAATGATGAAGACATGAAGAAATGAAGATGCCCCAGTGATGATTCAGAGATTAGACCTCAAAAGGTCAGCTAACTACTCAGAAGAAAGTAGAATTTTAAAAGACAATTTTGACCATCAAGATGAACTCGAATTTGGATTTCAATCTCGAAAATGAATCTAGGACGTTGAAATTATTTAAGAGGTCAAAACTTTATATAATGTGATGATAAGATAGAAAAGAGATGAAGTGAAAGATTAAGAAGGTGAAAAGACATGAACAAGAAGAAAATAAAGAAATATATGAAAGGAGTTAGCTGATATGTCCACAAAAAGATGAAGAGAGAGCTCTCCCCATATGCCAAAATGAAAGACTAAGCTAGAAAATGAACCTAAAATGCAAGCTAATATGAAAAGTGGTTTACCAACAAGAAGTGTATATCATTTAGACTCTTAATTTCATCATTGAGCATTTATTAGGGACATCATGAGATCATACAACCATCACTAGTATAACTATGAGGATATGAATATGATCGATATGAGATAGGTATGTGGAAATCCAATCTAAGCATCAGAGACATGTAAGTCAAGATAAATACACGATTAGATTCCCTAAGTTTAATTTAGCAAGATTACACCTGTATCAAGGCATAAGCGCCAGGATAAACCTTGAGTGCGGTCTTGCAAAATAGTCAAGGATGATACATTTATAAGTCAAAGTGTTGAATAGGACAAGCATGAATGCTTAAAACACTATAGATAAACAAAGTATACCCACAAGAAGAAATCAAGAAGACATGCCCCATGCCCCCAGTCTTCTAGTCAATGACATCCTCGAAAGACTATTAGGGAGGGAACACATGGCAAAGAGATCATCATAGACATCACACAAAGTAGATAAAGATTAGCATAGCTCAGTCATTTAAGTGTTAAAGTGCGTGTGTGTAAGTCACTTGGTCATTTCTTCCAGACTTGATTCTGATAGTGAGAAATATCACAACATCAGAGACCATAGGTAAACTATCTATAAAGTGTTGAAAAAAACTTGATGTCAAAGTGGATGGGGGTAGTGTTGAGAAACGCTGTTTTGTGAGTTGTCAAAGGAACCCTAATGCACAAGAATACCTCAATAGGCTAAGTAGCTATGCCCCCAAGATGAGGACAAGAAACAATTCCAAGCTAGGAAATGTGTAGCAAAGTGGATGATTGAGATTGATAGACATAGGTGCAAGGGTTTCAAGTAGCGCCTGTTTCCAGGTTTTCACCACTTGACAGATTTTTTTTTTTTCAAGGCTTTTTTCAATTTTTTTGTATTTTTGAATTTTTTTGGTGATACAGCAAAGTGCCTATTGCTAGGTTTTCACTAAGATGATCATTTTTTCAAGACATTTTTTGATTTTTAGGATTTTTTCAAGATCATAGATATATACAAGATAGCTGAGCAGCAAGCCTCTAAGTATAGAACTTCTTCAAGTGTAGGATGTTGATAGGCTCTGCAAGCTCTTCTCCCTTTGAAGTAGACAACTGGTAAGCACCAGACCCAAATGCTGTTGTGATAATGTAAGCACCCAACCAGTTAGGTTCAAATTTCCCTTTCTGCTCTCGATGTTGCTGATTTTTTGGATTCTCCCTAAGCACGAGTTCACCAACCTGGAACTCATGGGGGTGAGCCTTCTTATTATATTGTGTAGACATGCACTTTTGATAAGCTCTCATGTGATCAAAAGCAACCTTGTGACATTCATACAGAGTCTCTAATTCTTGTACTTGCATAGCTCTATGATCTTTATTAGTTATTAACCCATGTAAGGAGACACGCAAAGAAGGTATCTCAACTTCTAATGGGAGAACAGCCTCAGAGCCATAGACTAGAGAAAAGGGTGTAGCCCCTGTAGGAGTATGAATAGAGGTTCTATAGGCCCAAAGTGCTGGATTTATTTGCAAGTGCCAATCTTTCCCAGACTTGTGAACTGTGCGGTGTAGGATTTTCAGCAGTGTTTTATTAGAGGCCTCAGCTTGGCCATTCCCTTGGGGATAGTAAATGGAGGACCAGTGTTGCTTAATTTGAAACTTTTTGCACAGCTATTTTAAGTCCTTATTCTTACCCTCCATTATCCATAACAATAGAGGAATGGATACCATATCGGAAAATGATGTGATTCAGTATAAACAAGGCAACATGTTTTCCTGTAGCAGCAGATAATGGTACAACTTCAACCCATTTAGTGAAATACTCCGTTGCTGTGATGATGAATTTATGACCGTTGGATGAGCTTGGATGAATCTTTCTTACCAAGTCAAAGGCCCATTGCTGAAATGGCCAATATGTCACAAAAGGGATTAACTCTCGCTCGGGAGCATGTATCAAGTTGCCATGGAGTTGACATTTTTGACAAGACTTTGCATAGCACACAGCATCAGCTTGCATGGTGGGCCAGTAATAACCCGTCCTAAGTAGTTTTCGAGCAAGTGCAAGGCCATTAGAATGTGCCCCACAAATTCCATCATGAACTTTGGCAAGTGCCTTCTCAGACTCTTCTAGCTCTAAACACCTAAGCAACGTTCCATCTAGACCCTTCCTATACAAGTTACTAGAGACCAAAGTGTAGTGTGAGGCATTATGAAGGAGTTGGCATTTTTGGTTGCAAGTGAGGGTTTTGAGAATAACCTGATCACGTAGGTAGGAGAAAATAGCCGCATAGCGGGAGGAATCGTGACCCACAATAGTGTAGATCACCTGGTTATCTGAGGAATCATAGGTTGGATGACGCAATTCTTCCACCAAGAACTCAAATCGCGATTCATGTTCTTGTAATTGGAGGATAGATGCTAAGGTGGCCATAGCATCAACAACCTTGTTTTCTGCTCTAGGAATCTGTTGGAATGTTACAAAGGTAAAATAATTCCTTAGAGCATCTATCAACTTTTTATAAGGGATCAACTTGTCATCCTTTGTTTGATATTCATTATTCACTTGGTTCACAACTAGTTGAGAATCCCCATAGACGTGTAGCTCAGTTATTCACCATTCAAGGGCCATTTTGATCCCATTTGTTAATGCTTCATACTCTAGAATATTGTTTGTACATGGGAACAATAATTTTTAGGAATTTGGGATCGTATAACCATGAGGGGAAACAAACAACACCCCTGCTCCTGCTCCATTCTGTGTATGGGATCCATCAAAAAACATCTTCCATGTTCTGTCAGTAATGTTCATGATCAAGGCATCTGGAAACTCAATTTGCATAGGTGCTACATCTTCAAGTGGGAAGTCAGCCAACTGGTCAGCTATGGCCTATCCTTTGATTGCCTTATGTTCAACATATTGAATGTCAAATTCAGAAAGAATCATCATCCATTTAGCAAGGAGATCAGTAAGTGCAGCTTTACTTAATAAATATTTCAAAGGGTCTATCTTGGCAATCAAGTGAACTGTATGGGCCAACATATAATGCCAAAGCTTTTGGGAGGCAAAAACTACAACAAGGCATGCCTTCTCTATACTTGTATAATTTAGTTCATAAGCCACCAAAGTTTGACTAATATAGTATATGGCTCTTTCTTTACCCGTCTCATCACTTTGGGCTAAGAATGCTCCTAGATAAGAACCCGTAGCTGAAATGTATAGAATCAAAGGTTTTCCCAGAATGGGTGGCATCAAAACTGGCGATTTTGCCAAGTAGCTTTTGATTTGATCTAAGCTTTGTTGACAGTCACTGTTCCAAATATGGGTAGATCCTTTATGCAGATTTTTATTGAAAGGTTGAGCCTTATCAGCTAATTGAGAGATAAATCTTCTTATGGATTGTAGCCGTCCTTGAAGACCTCTAAGCTAACTGATACTCTTTGGTGGTGGCATATCCATGATAGCTTGGACCTTTTCAGGGTCAACCTCAATGCCTTTTGCTGAAATGATATAACCTAGCAATTTTCCAGAAGTGACACCAAAGGCACATTTTTTTGGATTCAGCCTAAGTTGGAATTGTTCCATACGGTCCAATATCAAACTAAGGTCTTTGAGATGTGTGTCTCATTTCTTTGATTTTTCCAATGTGTCATCAACATAGTCTTCCATGTTTTTATGCATCATATCATGAAAGATGGTTGTCATTGCTCTTTGATATGTAGTGCCAGCATTTTTGAGCCCAAAAGGCATGACATTCCAGCAAAAGGTACCCCGTGCACATGTAAAAGCTGTCTTTTCTTGGTCTGCTGGAGTAATCTTTATTTGGTTATACCCAAAAAATCCATCCATGAGTGAGTACATCTCATAACCCGTAGTCATGTCCACTATCATATCGATGTTTGGTAATGGAAAGTCATCCTTGGGGCACACTTTATTGAGATCTCTAAAATCAGTACAAACTCATATGGATTTGTCATGCTTGGAGATAGGTACAATGTTGTAAATCCACTCGGAATAATAATGGCCCTAATGAAGTTTGCATTCAATAGTTTTTCTTACTCTGTCTTGACAAATAGGGCCACATGTGGATGCATTTTTCTCAACTTTTGTTTGACAGGCTTGACATCTAGTGAGATTGATAAGTGATGCATGATGAGATTTGTATCAAGCCCTAGCATATCAGAGTATGTCCATGCAAATTTGACCTTCTTGTCTTGAAAGAATTGAGCAAACTGTGTCTTTTCTTCATCTAACAAAGATTGAGCTACATGAATAATCTGAGGACATTCTTCTATTCCCAAGTTGATAGGCTGTGTAGGTTCAACGAGAACCGAAGATCTATCTTGGAAATAGCTTGGTAGACTACCAATTACCTCATCCGTAGGTGCCTTAGAGGTTAGGTGCCTTAGAGGTGTTTTCACAATTGGATATGCCTTTATTTTTACTTTTTTGAGGATCAGAAACCGCCACAATGTGGTTTTCGCCATCTGATTGCTTATTTTTCCTTTTAATTTTTTGACTGAGGTACTTGATATTTGATTCTGTCATGTTAACCGCGGGTTCGCTGGTGAAAGAACTGACAGGTTCAATTGTGTTCAAATAACAAGCGATCTCATAGTTGTTTTAGAAAGATCGTATTTCAGGTCTTTGATTTTGGATAGACCAATCTATGAGATCTAGGTGAATTAGCGAGAGTGAGGGAGAAGTTTCAATGTGATTGATATGGAAGGAGTCATCTCTGGTGACCTGTGAAGTTGAGCCTATAGAAAATGTTGCAAAGGAGTCCAGCTTAGGAATAGTCCTAGAGGAACTAGCGTGATCCATTGAGACATGTTGTGAGTCAAACTCATCCGACCCCATACTAGACCATTTGACTACATCGGGTTGGGTTGCATAGGCATGAATGAAATCCACCCCTAGCTCGCAAGATGCATCAAAGAGGCTTTCCCACTCATACTCATGAGAATCTGTACTTTGACCCCTAGCTATGAGATGAGCAATATTCTGCCTAATTTGTCCTCTATTTATGTCCTCAGAAGTAGACCCTTCTTGTTCCTATTGTTGGGAGGTAGAAGTTTCTTCATCATTAGTGGTCACTATTTCTTCTCCCCAAAGGAGGGAAGTGAGGGGAACAAAGTCTTCATCTTGTGCAGTAGTAGAAATTACTGGAGAGTCATCATCCTCTGATTCACTAAATATGAGCAATCTTTGATCATAGGTTGGTATATTATTGTTTAGCCCAAAGCCTAGACAAGCGGTGTCTCGAGCATCACGACCTTGAGTGTGACTTAAAGGTTCACCTAGAGCGTTCTTACAACTAGTTAAGGACCCATGGCCTTGGTAGCTGATTTTTGTCAGAAATTTATAGCCTTTTCCATATTTTTTGGGAGAAATAGGGGTAGTCATTGTAACCTCCTCGTCTTCCTCTTCTCTGTAGATCTAGTCCCTAATGGCTTGTTCTTCCTTCTTTGCTTCTAGTGGTATGGAAGATTGCACAAAGGCGCCAAAAAGTGTCATAGCAGAAGCAGAAGACTTCTTTGCAATAGTTGGTTTCCCATAGGACTAAGGGGAAATTGGTAAGGTTGAAATAGAGTCCAAAGTGTAGTCGCCCATACCAAGGCTCTTCATTTTCAGTTTTTGTTCACATTCTATGAAAGATGGTGCTAGCTCATGAGAAGAGCGATTATGTGGGACTAGCATTTCAATAACAGATAATGTGTTGATAGACATGGAGTTGTCGCTGGGGACAACTACTTTAGTACCATTAAAAGGGAACTTAATGCACTGATGGTATGTAGAGGGTACTACTTGCATATCGTGAATCCATGGCTGTCCCAACAATAAGTTGTATGCAAGTGGTATGTCTAAGACTTGAAAAATGACATTCTTCTCAACTAGACCAACTCTGATTGGAAGTACAATTAGACCTTTAGAAGGCCTTTCAACCTCATCATAGGCCTTTATAGTGATCTTGCGCTTAGGATCGATGGCAAATTTAGACATGCCCAGTTGTTGGATTACATTGAACAAAATGATATTTAACCCTGCACCATTGTCTATCAGCACTCGACAGACGTGGGTACGAAAGATTTGAACTTCGATATGAAGAGCAAGGTTATGGGGATGACTGAGAGCTCGGTCATCTTCTTCAGAAAAGGTGAGATAGTGAGGCAAGGAGATGTGGTTCACCATAGCTTGGAATTGTTCTGCATCAATATCAGTGGGATAATTGGTAGAACGTAAAGCTTTCTCAAGGATATCCCTGTGCAAAGGAGATAACTCTAGCAATTCGAAAATGGAGATTTGTGCTTGTGTGCATTGCAGTTGGCTAACAAGATCATAGTTGGAGATCTTGGAAGTAATTGGTTGCTTAGACGATGAAGCATTTTTAGGATCATTAGCAACTTTTAGGACAACCTTAGATTGCCCCCTAGTGACAACGTTAAGTGGTTCACCCTGAGAAGATGAAGACTTAGCCACTTGAAAGTGTCCCACTCTAAACCCTTCTATCCAAATGATTCCATGAGTTCGGAATACTTGGATGCCGGCTTAGAGCTCCCTATCCATGGAGTGCAAGAGAGTGTATTTCAAGTTCAAGGCCTCTCAGATGAGCCTTAGAGATACTCTTCGTGCTAGTAAACCATGCAATGGGAGGTTTCAAAGACAAGATGCAAGAATGCAAATGTCCCAAGGAGTTCCTCAAGAATGCAATGCAAATGAAAATTAAGCTAGAATGAGATGCAAAGTGGAGCTATGCTAAAACATGTATGAGAGTGTTACAATCCAACTATTAGACTATGATTTAAGCTACATGTAAAAATGAAAGCTAAGCTAAGATAGAATGCCATGGATGAGAGAATGTAGAAAAGAAAGAGAAGTTATCCACAAAGCTCCAAAGAAACCTATTATAAAACCTGCAGCATAACAATATTCAAATGATGGATGGATGATTTGAGGGGGAAAGCTCTCTCCCTTTTAAAGTTGTATGGACGGTAGAGATCAAGATGAATATGGTGGATGATCAATGGTGGAATTTGAAAAGAGGAGTGATCCATGTGCACACACAAGTCAACCAATAGAATATAAGTTGACTTGTCATATAAGACAAAAGTCACAAAGCCTTTTCATTTAATTGCAAAATAGAAAAAGGACTTTATGTGTGCACTTTAAGTGGGTTAGAAGAATGGGGTATTTTATTTAATTAAAAGGGGACATGTTCTTTTAATCAAATAATGAACTTAGGATAGCATAGTCAAACTATAGGTTATAATCAAATAAATTGATTATTAGCAATTTGGTCTAGATAAATGATTAAATTAATTTAGTCAAAATGCTGAGAAGGGGGCTAATAGTCTAGATGACCATTTTTAGGTGATTACATTTTCCTCTCTTTGAGTAATGCGTGATCGATCTGGGAACACATTATGTCAAAGAAAATCGAAGCCAAGTAGGCGATGATAGATATAGATATCTGATTTTGAAGAACAAAATATAGAAAAAGATAGCAAGTCCTAAATGTACAGCCTAATAGTGGTAGTACTGAACACTAGGAAAAGATGATGTCAAAATTCAAGAAGAATGCTAACACTTAGCAAAGTAGATAGATTCAGAACAAGTGAAAAGATCAAACAAATGCTCCTAAGAAATAGATAGTTGTAGCAATCAGTGATAGAGTATTTCTACCCCCTCAAGATCGAAATTGAAATGAGGTAAGGGGATGCAAAAACTGGCTAGACATGAGAAAATTAGAATATAGCAATGTCCAAGATGACAAATAGATGATTAGAACCTAAGAATGACTATAAAAAAATTGATAAAATGCCCTAGTTTGACTAGAGTTGACCTTGAAGGATATATCATAAAAATTAGGTCAAAACGAGTAGAAAGGTGATTTTAGAAATGAAACAGTGAATTGAAGTAGATATGAAGTATGGAAATGATGAAGACATGAAGAAATGAAGATGCCCCAGTGATGATTCAGAGATTAGACCTCAAAAGGTCAGCTAACTACTAAGAAGAAAGTAGAATTTTAAAAGACAATTTTGACCATCAAGATGAACTCGAATTTGGATTTTGATCTCGAAAATGAATCTAGGACGTTGAAATTATTTAAGAGGTCAAAATTTTATATAATGTGATGATAAGACAGAAAAGAGATGAAGTGAAAGATTAAGAAGGTGAAAAGACATGAACAAGAAGAAAATAAAGAAATATATGAAAGGAGTTAGCTGATATGTCCACAAAAAAGATGAAGAGAGAGCTCTCCCCATATGCAAGAATGCAAGACTAAGCTAGAAAATGGACCTAAAATGCAAGCTAATATGAAAAGTGGTTTACCAGCAAGAAGTGCATAACATTTAGACTCTTAATTTCATCATTGAACATTTATTAGGGACATCATGAGATCATACAACCATCACTAGTATAACTATGAGGATATGAATATGATCGATATGAGATAGGTATGTAGAAATCCAATTTAAGCATCAGAGACATGTAGGTCAAGATAACTACATGATTAGATTCCCTAAGTTTAATTTAGCAAGATTACACCTGTATCAAGGCATAAGCGCCAGGATAAACCCTAAGTGCGATCTTGCAAAATAGTCAAGGATGATACTTTTGTAAGTTAAAATGTTGAATAGGTCAAGCATAAATTCTTACAACACTATAGATAAACAAAGTATACCCACAAGCAAAAATCAAGAAAACATGCCCCATGCCCCTAGTCTTCTAGTCAATGAAATCCTTGAAAGACTATTAGGGAGGGAACACATGGCAAAGAAATCATCATAGACAACACACAAAGTAGATAAAGATCAGCATAGCTCAGTCGTTTAAGTGTTAAAGTGTGTGTGTGTAAGTCACTTGGCCATTTCTTCAAGACTTGATTCTGATAGTGAGAAAGATTGCAACATCAGAGACTATAGGTAAACTATCTAAAAAGTGTTGAAAAACACTTGATGTCAAGGTGGGGGAAGTGTTGAGAAACACTATTTTGTGAGTTGTCAAAGAAAACCAAATGCACAAGAATACCTCAAAAAGGCTAAGTAGTTATGCCCCCGAGATGAGGACAAGAAACAATTCCAAGTCAGGAAATGTGTAGCGAAGTGGATGATTGAGACTGATAGACATAGGTGCAAGGGTCTCAAGTAGCACCTGTTTCCAAATTTTCACCACTTGACAGATTTTTTTAGGACTTTTTCAATTTTTTGTATTTTTTTATTTTTGTATTTTTTTTTGGTGATACATCAAAGTGCCTATTGCTAGGTTTTAACTAAGATGATCATTTTTTCATGACATTTTTTCATTTTTAGTATTTTTTCAGCATCATATATGATTATTTTTGGAATTTTTTAGAAGGCTTTAGAGATCACTAGTTCTCAAGCAAGATCACATCATTTTCTCCTAATGTCTAGCAAGGTATAGGACACGATGGAGAAACAAGTTGATGGATAAGCAAAGATGCATAAGAAAGGAATGTGAAGCAAGTGAAAGTGATCCTCAAGAACTGACTCCTCAAGAGTACCCAAGCTAGGGAAAGAGGTGAAATAGTCATATAAAGCATTATTTGGATAAGCAATGGAAGTAATGAGAAAGATAGCATGTAGGATAAGTAATGAAGCCAACAAGTGAGATAGCATGAAGTGTGTAGTCCAAAAGAGTAGCCATGTCAAGAGACCTATGAGAACCATGTTTCATTTATTATGATAAGATAGCCAATATGCAAAGATAGCTTAACATTGTGAAGATCAAAGAGAGAAGAGGGGAGAGATGGATGGTGGAAGAATTACACATGACGCCTGTTTGCTAGGTTTTCATCATGGTACTTATCCAAGGTACCACAAGATGTAGTTTTCACCATAGGAAACATTTATTTCTCTTTACTTTTGCTACCAAGGTGCCACAAGAAGTAGTTTTCACCAAGGCACATTTTCATTTTTTTTAAATTTTTTTTTTTTCTTTTTTTTCTTGAATTTTTAGAAAGAGCTAAAGTTGTTTGAATGTAGATAGTGCTCCTATAGGAAAGATAAGTCATGATAAGACAAGACCATAGAAAGGTATGCGCAAAGATGTTGATAGGGTGATGAAAGAGAAATGGTAGTAGGAAGAATATATGGAGGATAATAGTTCATGTATAGAAAGTTAGTGTAAGCTTTAGAGGATTTCATGAGGGTGGTTGAAATATTGTACAAGATCAACATTGACACACACCTTGAAGGGTATTGGAATGATGGAGGAATCATATATGAAGTATCTTGAGATTTAGATGTATGAGGTGGTAGAAAAGATTTGGAAAAACGTGGAGTGGAAGGCTTTGGAATTTTTTAGGCAAATTTTCGGAAGAAGATGGAATAGAAGCCTTTGGAAGCTTGAATGTCAACTTTGAAGTATTTTCAATATTCAAGTCTTCTAAAAGAGACTTGGGAATCCATATAGCTTTAGATTTTCCTTTGGATACTTCAAAACACATTTCTTCAATAATGGGTTTAGGAACCCATATTTTCTTTGATTTAGCTTTTTTAATAGTGGACCTTTGCAGTCTCTTTTGTGCTTTCTCCTTCTTAGCATTCACATGTTGATTAGATGGGACATAGTGATATTTATTTTTCAATGGATTCTTATGTTTATTGTCACTTCCAAAGGACTTGGGATTTGTGGATGAATAAGGATGATATGACTGGTTTAGATGTATAGATGGGTGAAAAGTCACCAAGGATGAGTGTCTTTGTTGATCTTGAGGTATTATAGGAGAGCTAGGGAATGAGCTAGGAGTGGAAAATGTAGAAGATGAAGGAACATAATGCCCCAATATGGATGGAAGGTTTGAATGCTTTAGCTTAGATGGATAAGGACCAAGGATAGATTTAGAAGATGCAGAGGGATATTGGAAAGGGATATCAACATCTTTAGAATGACCAACATGGTCAAAGCCATCAATAGACTCATAAGTACCTTTGATAGGAACAAAATTTTTAATAGAAGAACTTGAAGCTTGAGCACAATTTTGAAGTGGATGTGGAGAAGTAGAACATGAGGGGATGCTTTGATCTTGACAAGTAGCCTTGGATAGCATATGAAGAGAACTTTTCTCATAATTTTCAGTAAGCTCAAGGGAGATAATGGAAGTGCTATCTTCATCATACTTAGGAGGTGGACAAAATATAGGATATGGAGGGAAAAAATCTTGAATGAGATAAAAGGGTGCTTGATCTTGATCTTTCTTGACATTTATAGCTTTGTCTTTTTGAGAGTCCTCTTGACATGGAGCCACTTCTAAGGACAAGGGAGAATGAAGAGTGAATGTGTAATCACCTAAAAATGGTCATCTAGACTATTAGCCCCCTTTTCAGCATTTTGGCTAAATTAATTTAATCACTTACCTAAGCCAAATTGCTAATAATCAATTTATTTGATTATAACCTATAGTTTGACTATGCTATCCTAAGTTCATTATTTGATTAAAAGAACATGTCCCCTTTTAATTAAATAAAACACCCCATTCTTCTAACCCACTTAAAGTGCACACATAAAGTTCTTTTTCTATTTTACAATTAAAAGAAAATGCTTGTGAGACTTTTGTCTTATATGACAAGTCAACTTATATTCTATTGGTTGACTTGTGTGTGCACATGGATCACTCCTATTTTTGAATTCAACCGTTGATCATCCACCATCTTCATCTTGATCTCCACCGTCCATACATCTTTAAAAGGGAGAGAGCTTTCCCCCTTAATCAAATCCTCATTTTTGAATATTGTTATGCTGCAGGTTTTCTAACAGGTTTCTTTGGAGCTTTGTGGAGAACTTCTATTTCTTGTCTACATTCTCTCATCCATGGCATCATGGCATTCTAGCTTAGCTTAGCTTTTATTTTTACATGTAGCTTAAATAATATAGTCTAGTAGTTGGATTGTAACACTCTCATACATGTTTTAGCATAGCTGCATTTTGCATCTCCATTCTAGTTTAATCTTCCATCTTCAATTACATACTTGAGGGATTCCTTGAGATATTTGCATTCTTGCATCTTGTCTTTGGAACCTCCCATTGCATGGTTTACTGGCAAGAAGAGTATCTCTAAGGCTCATTTGAGAGCCTTCTTATTCTTGAAATATACTCTCTTGCACTCCATGGATAGGGAGCTCTAAGCCGGCATCCAAGCATTTCGAACTCATGGAATCGTTTGGATAGAATGGTTTAGAGTGTGACAAATTTCTAGTGTACATTTTTGGCGCCTACCGTGGGGCTTGAATCAAGTTTTTAGCTCCATTTGCTTTTATATTTCATCTCTGATTTTTTACAGCAGCATATTGGATCTAATCAAGTGTTTTTGTAGAATTATCACTTGGATTTTAAGGCCAACCCATAAGTAGATTGGTTTGAAGGCCAAGAATCTAGTTAGTTTAAAGATTTGATCATATCTTTTAAACCACTAAGATTTTGATTCTGAAATTTTTTTTTCAAGTTAAGTATGTGTTCAAAATGTTTCAGTCCAATTTTCAGAGAATTTTGATGTGATTTACGGGAGTTATAATTTTTTCTTTATTTTTAATAAAAAGCCATTTCTGATCGCAAATAAGTGCATTTTTAAAAAAAACTTATATTTTCAGAAATATTTTTGAATTATAATGGGGGTTCTTTCTTTGTGTTTTGAATTTTGAGGTCGTATTAAGGATCAAAAACTTGATTTGATAAATTTGGCCTGTTTTGACAAAATCAATCTCTATGGAGCAAATGAAAAGATTTTTTTGAATTTCTTACATTTTTGGAAATCACTCTAATTTTTAGTAGGCGTCTCTTCTTTTCATTTCTATTTTTGGATCTGAAATCATAGCAAACAAGTCCAATCTTGTTGACTAGGTCAAAATCAAAGAGTAAAAAGGAGAGCATTTGTGATTAACTTGCACTTTCTTTGCATGCACTTGGTTGAAAGATAAATTGAATTTTTGAGGCAAATAACAACTTTTTATTGCATATTTTTATGTTATTTTACACTAACTTGTGGTGCTAACAAGTTGTGATTACAGGTTGCCATCCTTGTGAAAAAAAATTTGAAACATTGCATAAAAAGAACGCATGTCAAAGCTTCAAATGCGCAAGGGCTACTAACGATTGTTTGTAGGGCTGCCCAAAGCATAAAAACCCAAACTTGCTTAATTTTTGTTTCCATGTGTGGCATTGAATAATTGTTCATTTTTATATGCACATAAAACTTGTGATTGGAGTCTTTTGGTAATAGGAGAGTATGCTCTTCACCCTCGTGGTGAATCAGAAATCTTGACTTGCCATTTGGTTTCAAAAGAAAGGGGCAACTGAATCTTTCTGGCGTGTTTGGGAGAAAATTATTGGAATAGGAGAGTATGCTCTTCACCCTTGTGGTGAACCAGAAATCTTAACTTTCAAAAGTTGATCCACTTTGTGTAGTTTAGAATCCTTTAGAGGGCCTGCTCTCAGACAACTTGAGAGGAACGACCCAAGTGGGGAAAAGCCAATTACCTGGCTCTTCCAACCCACTATAAACTCAAGGCTATAAAGGACACAAAACCTTTGTAGACGTAGTGTTTATCTTTGCCTAGTGTGATCGCTTATGGGATTTCGACCATAGGGAGATCACTAGGCAAGAATACTTAAGGTACTCTTGTGGTCGCGAGATTGGTTACTCATCGCAAGGTGAGGTGTCCCGTAATTGAGAGCAAGAGGAACACTATGAACGGAAGCCCTATCTAAACACCCTAAGTTAGTAACTACCTTTTTTAGCCGCTCAACTTCTTGGTGCAAGGATTGATCCTAGTGGACTACCTGGATCACCCCAAGATTTTACACTCACCATATGTGTTCCCTTGGTTGTTCTTATGGAACTTCCATGACAAAGCCTATATCTCTTGTGGGCAACCACTTGGTGTGAGGCAAAGGAGCATCAAGCGTGGGCCAAGTTGTTGAGTAATGAACCATAACTTTAAGGTAGATATTGCTTGATGTGTTCTCGAATTTGGTATACCTGTGAAAATCTTTTGAACATACACATGACGATAATTCTAGGGAATTCTTTTGAGACCTCAAATATGCTTGTATCATGCAAGGTTGGTTTGTCCCTTTCTTGATTGTTTGAAGACTACTCCATGTGTCACTATCTTGCTTGGAAAGAAATTTCTTTTGAACATCAAACTTGCTATGCTATCAACTATTGTCAAACTTTTTCAACCAAGTCAAAATGTCTAGTGCAAATATTTTCTTGTATTACTTACTAAGGGGGGTTTCATCATTTGGCTATGATTTGTTATGTCTCTAGTGCTTAAACATGCTTAAAGTGGCTCTTTGGTCTTAGTGCTCTTGGTCTTTTTGTCTTCATGGTCTATGCATGCTTTCTAGTTATCCTTTTGCTAAAATGGTTGCCTTGATTTTTTGACTACACTCTTGGGTTACAGAGTTGTTCACTTGTCACCCTGCTTGCTCTATCTATTTGACTATTTGGGCATCTTGCCTAGCTATTGACTTGAGTCATTCATGTCATAAATTTCTTGGACATATTTTTTGACAAATCACTTTAATCTCTCTCTACTATCTAGGCAAGTGAACACTCTACCTCCTATTGTTTCAACATCAAGTTATCCTCTAGGCTCTTTTATGCTTGGCTTTGCATCTAAAACTATGGGATCTAAACCTTGTGCTACCAAACTTCAACAAAATCTAGATGATCATGATATCCTCCATGTCACTAAAGAGTTTCAAGATCTATATGCACAATACAAAGAACTAGAAGAGACAAATGATCTTTCTTACCTTCATCTCTCTAAGCACATGACAGAAATGAAGTCTAAACTTGAGAAAATGTTGGAGGATGAGATTGCATCATTACATGAATCTTCCTTAAGGTCTTTACATGCATGCGAGTCACCTTCTTTGAGGTCATCCTCTTCTTCTAAGTCTACATGCTCTACTTCAAGGCATCAAATGTCTTCATCTTCTAGATCTAAAGACCTCTTTAGAGAACAAGCAAGTGATACCTCCTTTGAGCCTATGCTAAAATTTCATGATGGACCTATCTTTGACCAAGCTAATGATGAAGACATGGATGCATACCATTCACTTGAGAAACAACAAAAGGACTCTAGACATACTTTTGAGAGAAATTTTACTCCCTTGGGGAATTCTTATGATGACATTTTGAGAATACTTCTTGGCACCAAGCTCATCATGTTGCCTAATTCTAGCTCCTATGGAAATCCATTCTTGGATACCTATTGTGCCTATCATCAATCTAATGACCATGCTACTTCGAATTGTATAGAGCTGAAACATTAAATCCAAGATCTCATTGATGATGAGATTGTTGATCTTGGAACCTCTAGTGACTCATGTGTTGAGGATACTTCTCTTGAGCAAGATTATGTTGATGAACCTATGTCTAGTAGTGGCTCCATTACATCTTCCACTTCTTCCAACACTCATGCATCTCCCAACACTTCAAATCTTTCCAACATGTCTCTATCAAATAAAGAACCTAATGCTTTCCACATTGACTACATGTATCCTCAAGGGCTACCTCTAAAAGAAGCTCAAGCTAACCTTCACTTGGCTGAAAACCTTTTCCATGCTACTAATCCTAAACATCCTCAACCTTCATGCACTACTATACCTAATCCAAGCACTACTCCATTAACTCTTCATTCTACCTTGTCCTTAGAAGTGGCTCCATGTCAAGAGGACTCTCAAAAAGAAAAAGGTATAAATGTCAAGAAAGATCAAGATCAAGCACCCTTTCATCTCTTTCAAGATTTTTCCCCTCCATATCCCATAACTTGTCCACCTCCTAAGTATAATGAAGATACCACTTCCATTATCTCCCTTGAGCTTACTGAAAATTATGAGAAAAGTTCTCTTCATATGCTATCCAAAGATACTTATCAAGATCAAAGCATCCCCTCATGTTCTACTTCTCCACATCCACTTCAAAATTGTGCTCAAGCTTCAAGTGCTTCTATTAAAAATGTTGTTCCTATGAAAGGTACTCATGAGTCTATTGATGGCTTTGACCATGTTGCTCACTCTAAAGATGTTGATATCGCTTCCCACTATCCCTTTGCATCTTCTAAATCTATCTTTGGTCCTTATCCATCTAAGCTAAAGCATTCAAACCTTCCATCCATATTGGGGCCTTATGTTCCTCCATCTCCTACATTCACTCCTAGCTCATTCCCTAGCTCTCCTATAATACCTCAAGATCAACAAAGACACTCATCCTTGATGATGTTTCACCCATCTATACATCTAAACTAGTCATATCATCCTTATTCATCCACAAATCCCAAGTCCTTTGGAAGTGAGAATAAACATAAGAATCCATTGAAAAAGAAAGATCATTATGTCCCATCTAATCGACATGTGAATGCTAAGAAGGAGAATGCACAAAAGAGACTACAAAGGTCCACTATTAAAAAAGATAAATCAAAGAAAATATGGGTTCCTAAACCCATTATTGAAGAAATGTGTTTTGAAGTATCCAAAGGAAAATCTAAAGCTATATGGATTCCCAAGTCTCTTTTAAAAGACTTGAATATTGAAAATACTTCAAAGTTGACATTCAAGCTTCCAAAGGCTTCCATTCCATCTTCTTCCAAAAATCTTTCTAAAAATATTCCAAAGCCTTCCACTCCACTTTTTTCCAAATCTCTTCTACCACCTCATACATCTAAACCTCAAGCTACTTCATCCATGATTCCTCCATCATTCCAATACCCTTCAAGGTGTGTGTCAATGTTGATCTTGTCCAATATTTCAACTACCCTCATGAAATCCTCTAAAGCTTAGACTAACTTTCTATACATGAACTATTATCCTCCATATACTCTTCCTACTACCATTTCTCTTTCATCACCCTATCAACATATTTAAGCATACCTTTCTATGGTCTTGGCTTATCATGACTTTTCTTTTCTATAGGAGCACTATCTACAAACTACTTGAGCTCTTTCTAAAAATTCAAAAAAAAATTTAAAAAAAATAAATGAAAAAAAATGAAAATGTGCCTTGGTGAAAACCACTTCTTGTGGCACCTTGGTAGCAAAAGTAAAGAGAAATAAATTTATCCTATGGTGAAAACTACTTCTTGTGGCACCTTAGATAAGTACCATGATGAAAACCTGGCAAACAGACATCATACGTAATTCTTCTATCATCCATCTATCCCCTCTTCTCTCTTTGATCTTGACAATGTTGAGCAATCTTTTCATATTGGTTATCTTATCCATGATATTTTCTATTGTGCTCTCCCATTCACTCATAGCCTCTATCTTGAGCTTTATTCTTATTGCTCTATCCCATTGCTATACTATCTAGTTGACCCCTTGGTCTTGATCATAATAAATGAAACATGGTTCTCATAGGTCTCTTGAAATGGCTACTCTTTTGGACTACACGCTTTCATGCTATCTCTCTCATTGGCTTCCATCGCTTATCTTATATGCTATCTCACTTGTTGGCTTCACTGCTTATTCTACATGTTATCTTTCTCAACATTTCCATTGCTTGTCCAAAACATGCTTCATATGACTATTTCACCTCTTTCCCTAGCTTGGGTACTCTTGAGGACTCAGTCCTTAAGGATCACTTTCACTTACTTCCTACTTTTTTTTCTTCCATCTTTGTTTATCCGCTGGCTCGTTGCTCCATCATATCCTATACCTTGCTGGACAATGGAAGAAAATGATGTGATCTTGCTTGAGAACTAGTGATCTCTAAATTATTCTAAAAAATCTAAAAAAAATCATATATGATGCTGAAAAAATCCTAAAAATTAGAAAATGTCCTGAAAAAATGATCATCTTAGTGAAAACCTAGCAATAGGCACTTTGATGTATCACCAAAAAAATTGACAAATAAAAAAAATACAAAAAAATTGAAAAAAGTCCTGAAAAAATCTATCAAGTGGTGAAAACCTGGAAATAGGCACTACTTGAAACCCTTGCACCTATGTCTATTAGTCTCAATCACCTACTTCACTACACATTTCCTAGCTTGGAATTGTTTCTTGTCCTCATCTTGGGGGCATAGCTACTTAACCTATTGAGGTATTCTTGTGCATCAGGGTTTCTTTGACAACTCACAAAATAGTGTTTCTCAACACTTCCCCCACCTTGACATCAAGTGTTTTTCAACACTTTTCAAATAGTTTACCTACGGTCTCCGATGTCACGATATTTCTCACTATCAGAATCAAGTCTAGAAGAAATGGCCAAGTGACTTACACACACACACTTTAACACTTAAATGACTGAGCTATGCTGATCTTTATGAACTTGGTGTGCTGTCTATGATGATTTCTTTGCCATGTGTTCCCTCCCTAATAGTCTTTCGAGGATGTCATTGACTAGAAGACTGGGGGCATGGGGCATGTCTTCTTGATTTCTGCTTGTGGGTATACCTTGTTTGTCTATAGTGTTGTAAGCATTCGTGCTTGTCCTATTCAACACTTTGACTTATAAATGTATCATCCTTGACTTTTTTACAAGACCACACTTAGGGTTTATCCTGGCACTTATGCCTTGATACAAGTGTAATCTTGCTAAATTAAACTTAGGGAATCTAATCACGTAGTTATCTTGACTTACATGTCTTTGATGTTTAGATTGGATTTTCACATACCTATCTGATATCGATCATATTCATATCCTCATAGTTATACTAGTGATGGTTGTATGATCTCATGATGTCCCTAATAAATGCTCAATGATGAAATTAAGAGTCTAAATGTTATACACTTCTTGCTGGTAAACCACTTTGCATATTAGCTTTCATTTTAGGTTCATTTTCTAGCTTAATCTTGCATTCTTGCATATGGGGAGAACTCCCTCTTCATCTTTTTGTGGATATATCAGCTAACTCCTTTCATATATTTCTTTATTTTCTTCTTGTTCATGTCTTTTCACCTTCTTAATCTTTCACTTCATCTCTTTTCTATCTTATCATCACATTATATAAAGTTTTGACCTCTTAAATAATTTCAACATCCTAGATTCATTTTAAGGATCGAAATCCAAATTCGAGTTCATCTTGATGGTCAAAATTGTCTTTTAAAATTCTACTTTCTTCTGAGCAGTTAGCTGACCTTTTGAGGTCTAATCTCTAAATCATCACTGGGGCATCTTCATTTCTTCATGTCTTCATCATTTCTATGCTTCATATCTACTTCAATTCACTGCTTCATGTCTAAAATCACCTTTCTACTCATTTTGACCTAAATTTTTATGCTATATCCTTCAAGGTCAACTCTAGTCAAATTTGGGCATTTTATCAGTTTCTTATAGTCATTCTTGGGTTCTAATCATTTATCTATCATATCAGACATTGATATATCTCAATTTTCTCATGTCTAGCTACTTTTTGCTTCCTCTTACCTCATTTCAATTTCGATCCCGAGGGGGCAGAAATGCTCTATTGCTAATTGTTACATCTATCTATTTCTTAGGAGCATTTGTTTGAACTTATCACTTGCTCTCGATCTATTTGCTTTGCTAGATTTTAGAATTCTTTTTGGATCCTAACATCATCTTCCTAATGTTTAGTACTACCACTATCAGGCTGTGCATTTAGGACTTGCTATCTATTTTTGCATTTCATTCTTTGGAATCAAATATCTATATCTATCATCGCCTACTTGGCTTCAATTTTCTTTGACATAATGTTTTCCTAGATCGATCACACATTAGTCAAAGAGGGGCAAATGTAATCACCTAAAAATGGTCATCTAGACTATTAGCCCCCTTTTCAGCATTTTGGCTAAATTAATTTAATCACTTACCTAAGCCAAATTGCTAATAATTAATTTATTTGATTATAACCTATAGTTTGACTATTCTATCCTAAGTTCATTATTTTATTAAAAGAACATGTCCCCTTTTAATTAAATAAAACACCCCATTCTTCTAACCCACTTAAAGTGCACACATAAAGTCCTTTTTCTATTTTACAATTAAAAGAAAAGGCTTGTGAGACTTTTATCTTATATGACAAGTCAACTTATATTCTATTGGTTGACTTGTGTGTGCACATGGATCACTCCTATTTTCAAATTCAACCATTGATCATCCACCATCTTCATCTTGATCTCCACCGTCCTTACATCTTTAAAAGGGAGAGATCTTTCCCTCTCAATCGAATCCTCATTTTTGAATATTGTTATGCTGCAGGTTTTCTAACAGGTTTCTTTGGAATTTTGTGGAGAACTTCTATTTCTTGTCTACATTCTCTCATCCATGGCATCATGGAATTCTAGCTTAGCTTAGCTTTTATTTTTACATGTAGCTTAAATCATATAGTCTAGTAGTTGCATTGTAACACTCTCATAAATGTTTTAGCATAGCTGCATTTTGCATCTCCATTCCAGTTTAATCTTCCATCTTGCATTACATACTTGAGGGATTCCTTGAGATATTTGCATTCTTGCATCTTGTCTTTGGAACCTCCCATTGCATGGTTTACTGGAAAGAAGAGTATCTCTAAGGCTCATCTAAGAGTCTTCTTATTCTTGAAATGTACTCTCTTGCACTCCATGGATAGGGAGCTCTAAGCTGACATCCAAGTATTTTGAACTCATGAAATCATTTGGATAGAAGGGTTTAGAGTGTGACACTTTTCGAGTGTACAGAATGGAGTAGGGTTTGGATTAGGCATAGGAGTGCATGAAGGTTGAGGATATTTAGAATTAGTAGCATGGAAAAGGTTTGTAGCCAAGTGAAGGTTAGCTTGAGTTTCTTTTAGAGGTATCCCTTGAGGATACACGTAGTCAATGTGGAAAGCATTAGGTTCTTTATTTGATGGAGGCATGTTGGAAAGATTTTAAGTGTTGGGAGATACACGAGTGTTGGAAGAAGTGGAAGATGTAATAGAGCTGCTACTAGACATAGGTTCATTAATGTAATCTTGCTCAAGAAAAGTATCCTGATCGCATGAATCATTAGAGGTATCAATAATTCCATTATCAATAAGATCTTGGATTTTATGTTTTAGCTCAATGTAATCTGAAGTACTATGCTCATTATGTTGATGATAAGCACAATAGATATCCAAGAATGGGTTTCCATATGAGCTAGATTTTGGTAACATGATGATCTTATTGCTAAGAAGTTTTTGCAAAGTGTTATCATAAGAATATTCCAAGGGAGCAAAAGTTCTATTAGAAGTATGTCTAGGATCTTCTTGTTGTTTCTCAAGTGAATAGAATGCATTCATGTATTCATCATTATCTTGGTCAAAGATAGGTCCATCATGAAATTTTGGAATAAGCTCAAAGTAGGTATCACTTGCTTGTTCTCTAAAGAGGTCTTTAGATCTAGAAGATGAAGACATTTGATGTCTTGAAGTAGAGCATGTAGACCTAGAATAAGAGGATGACCTCAAAGAAGGTGACTCACATGCATGCAAAGACCTTAAGGAAGATTCATGTAATGATGCAATCTTCTCCTCTAACCTTTTCTCAAGTTTAGACTTCATTTCCATCATGTGCTTAGAGAGATGAAGGTAATAAATATCATTTGTCTCTTCTAGTTCTTTATATTGTGCATATAGATCTTGAAACTCTTTAGTGACATGGAGGATATCATGATCATCTAGATTTGGACAAGGTTTGATAGCACAAGGTTTAGATCCCATAGTTTTAGATGCAAAGCCAAGCATAAAAGAGTCTAGAAGATAACTTGATGTTGAAACTATAGGAGATAGAGTGTTCACTTGCTAGGATTGTAGAGAGAGATTAAAGTGACTTGTCAAACAATATGTTCAAGAAACTTATGACATGAATGACTCAAGTTGATAGCTAGGCAAGATGCCCAAATAGATAAAGCAAGCAGGGTGACAAGTGAACAACTCTCCAACCCAAGAGTGTAGTCAAGAAATCAAGGCAACCATTTCAGCAAAATATAACTAGCAAGTGGACATAGACCATGAAGATAGGAAGACCAAGTGCACCAAGACCAAAGAGTCACTTTAAGCATGTTCAAGAACTAGAGACATAAAAAATAAAAATCAAATGATGAGACTCCCCTTAGCAAGCAACACAAGAAAATGTTTGCATTTGATTTTTTGACTTGGTTGACAAAGTTTGACAATAGTTGATAGCATAGCAAGTTTGATTTTCAAAAGCAATTTCTTTCCAAACAAGATAGTGACACATGGAGTAGTCTTCAAACAATCAAGCAAGGTACAAAGAAACCTTGCATGATACAAGCATATTTGAAGTCTTAAAAGAAATTCGTATAACTATCATCATGTGTATGATCAAAAGATTTTCATAGGTATACCACATTAAAGAACACATCAAGCAATATCTACCTAAATGTCGTGGTTCATTACTCAACAACTTAGCCCACACTTGATGCTCCTTTGCCTCACACCAAGTGATTTCCCACAAGAGATATTGGCTTTGTCATGGAAGTGTCATAAGAACAACCAAGGAAACACAGATGGTGAGTGTAAAATCTTGGGGTGATCCGGGTAGTCCACTAGGATCGATCCTTGCACCAAGAAGTTGAGCGGCTAAAAAAGGTAGTTACTAACTTAGGGTGTTTAGATAGGGCTTTTGTTCATAGTGTTCCTCTTGCTCTCAATTATGGGACACCTCACCTTGCGATGAGTAACCGATCTCATGACCACAAGAGTACCTTAAGCATTCTTGCCTAGTGATCTCCCTATGGTCAAAATTTCATAAGCGATCACACTAGGCAAAGATAAATTATAGTTGCTCTTTTGCAAGTACACCATTGCATTTCATGTAGCTTGCATTATTAGACTTCATGTTAGTTTTCATTTTCAGGCTGCATTATGAGTTTGAGAGGGTTCTACTTTCATCTTTATTGTGGACATTTAATCAATTATGGTCACATTTTGATCTTCATTTCCTTATTTTCTTTCGTGATCTCAATCAAAATTTCTATCTTAAATAGTTGATTGAATTTTGGAGCATTTTCTTTTCTTATTTCTATTTCTTTCCATATCTTTCAAACTTTTATCTTCCATTTTCTTTTTCCTCACTTCTTTTCTTCTAAATCATCTTTGGGGCATAATATTTCATGCTTGATGATCTACCTTGGTTCTATGATTCTTAAATCTTTCATATTACATCAAGAACCTTATCTTTTGTTTGATTTGATCAAATTTATCAATTTGTTGTTTCTCCTCTATCTCATTTCGATTTTGATCACGAGGGGGCAGTAATTATCAATTTCAATCCTTTATTCAGTTTTATCAATTTTATCCTTGACTTTTTCAAGTTAAAATTTATTTGTATTCTTTGTCCTGATGTGTTCCCGATTTGACCACACATCTGGGTTGTTTTGTGATCCCAAATTGACCTCACACTTCAATTTCTTTCTTTGACTACATGTGTTCCCGAATCGATCACACATTAGTCAAAGAGGGGCAAATGTATGCACCCAAAAATGGTCACCTAGACAATGGGCCCCCATTATTCAATTTATCAATTTATCAAATTTTTTGAATCAATGGTTTGTAATATTTTATTAAATCAATTCAAATCAATTTCCTTGATCAAATTCAATTTATTTCATTTCTAAGATTGATCATTTTATTCCAAGTCTTATTTAATTAAAAGAAAATCTTCTCTTTTAATTAAATAAAATAAAATCCCCATTTAATTAAAAGAAAACCTCTCTTTTAATTAAACAGTTCATCCACATTCAATTAATTAAGAGAAAAACCTCTCTTTTAATTTAATTAAATATCTTCTATTTAATTAAAAAGAACTTGCTCCCTTTTAATTAAAAAAAAATCCCACTTAAATATCTCTTTTGATGAAAAAAGAAAAGAAAATAAATTCTTTTTATTTAATTTCTCTACACTTAAAAAAAGTGATCTAAGTGGGATTTATCTTTCCACTTTCTCCTCAACCACTCCTCTTTTCTAATTGGTGGAATCTTGTCTCACATGGATCACCACTTTCTTCTCAACCACTCCTCTTTTCTCATTGGTGGAATTTTGTCTCACATGGATCAAGCTCTATTATCCCATATTGGTTGTGAGAAGCCTCTCACCTCCATAATTTCTTTTATAAGGGAGAGCCCTCTCCTCATGTTAGACACCCATGATTATGCTATCGTTATGCTGCAGGTTTGAAGAACAATTTTTGAAGGAGTTTGAATACAAAAGCTTTTTGTGGAGAACTTCTATTTTCTTGTCTTTTTGTCTCTTGCACCCATCATGGGCTTTTAGCTTAGATCTTGCATTTATAGATTAGATTTTGCTTTCATAGATTAGATCTTATTTTCATGCATATTTGAAGATCATGGAGACTAGCATTCTTGCTTTTCCTCTTTGAATCTCTCATCTCATGGTGTACTTGCATGGGCACAAAAATAGGTCAAACTGAGGGCCTCCATTGCAAACCCTTGCACTCTATGAGTAGAGAGCTATGGATCGATTTGTGAGGGCTCATTCTTGAGTTTTCTTACATATAATGATTCATAGAAGTGTGACAACACTTTAGCACATAGTTAGCACCAAAAGTTAGTGTGAAATAACATAAAAATCTACAATAAAAAGTAGTTAGTTGCCTCAAAAATCCAATTTATCTTCCAACTAGGTGCATGCAAAGAAAGTGCAAGTTAATCACAAATGCTCTCATTTTTAATCTTTGATTTTGACCTAGTCAACAAGATTGGACTTGTTTGCTATGATTTATGATCCAAAAATAGAAATGAAAAGAAGAGACCCCTATTAAAAATCAAAGAGCTTTCCAAAAATGTAAGAAATTAAAAAGAATCTCTTCATTTGTGCCCTAGAGATCAATTTTGTCAAAACAAGCCAGATTTATCAAATTGAGTTTTTGATCCCTAATACGACCTCAAAAGTCAAAACACAAAGAGAGTACCCCTCTTATAATTCAAAATTTTTTCTAAAAATGTAAGTTTTTCCAAAAAATTCACTGATTTACGATCACAAACGATTTTTTATGAAAAAAAAAGAGAAAATAATAACTCCCGCAAATCATGTCAAAATACCCTAAAAATTGGACTGAGACATTTTGAGGACATACCCAACTTGAAAAAATAAATTTAGAACCAAAATCTAAGCGGTTTAAAAGATATGATCAAATCTTTAAACCAACAAGATTTTTGGCCTTCAAACCAATCTACATATGGGTTGGTCTTAAAACCAAAGTGATAATTCTACAAAAGTACTTGATTAGATCCAATATGCTGCTATAAAAAATTAGAGATAAAAAATAAAAGCAAATGGAGTTAGAAACTTGATTCAAGCCCCATGGTGGGCGCGAAAAATGTACACTCGAAAGTGTCCCACTCTAAACCCTTCTATCCAAATGATTCCATGAGTTCGGAATACTTGGATGCCGGTTTAGAGCTCCCTATCCATGGAGTGCAAGAGAGTGTATTTCAATTTCAAGGGCTCCCAGATAAGCCTTAGAGATACTCTTCTAGCTAGTAAACCATGCAATGGGAGGTTTCAAAGACAAGATGCAAGAATGCAAATGTCCCAAGGAGTTCCTCAAGAATGCAATGCAAATGAAAATTAAGCTAGAATGAGATGCAAAGTGGAGCTATGATAAAACATGTGTGAGAGTGTTACAATCCAACTATTAGACTATGATTTAAGCTACATGTAAAAATGAAAGCTAAGCTAAGCTAGAATGCCATGGATGAGAGAATGTAGACAAGAAAGAGAAGTTCTCCACAAAGCTCCAAAGAAACCTGTTATAAAACCTGCAGCATAACAATATTCAAATGATGGATGGATAATTTGAGGGGGAAAAATCTCTCCCTTTTAAAGTTTTATGGATGGTAGAGATCAAGATGAAGATGGTGGATGATCAACGGTGGAATTTGAAAAGAGGATTGATCCATGTGCACACACAAGTCAACCAATAGAATATAAGTTGACTTGTCATATAAGAAAAAAGTCACAAAGCCTTTTCTTTTAATTGCAAAATAGAAAAAGGACTTTATGTGTGCACTTTAAGTGGGTTAAAAGAATGGGGTCTTTTATTTAATTAAAAGGGGACATGTTCTTTTAATCAAATAATGAACTTAGGATAGCATAGCCAAACTAGAGGTTCCAAAGACAAAATGCAAGAATGTAAAAATCTCAAAGAATCCCTCAAGTATGTAATGCAAGATGGAAGATTAAGCTAGAATGAGATGCAAAGTGGAGCTATGCTAAAACATGTATGAGATTGTTACAATCCAACTATTAGACTATGATTTAAGCTACATGTAAAAATGAAAGCTAAGCTAAGCTAGAATGCCATGGATGAGAGAATGTACACAAGAAAGAGAAGTTCTCCACAAAGCTCCAAAGAAACCTGTAGCATAACAATATTCAAATGATGGATGGATGATTTGAGGGGGAAAGCTCTCTCCCTTTTAAAGTTGTATGGATGGTAGAGATCAAGATGAAGATGGTGGATGATCAATGGTGGAATTTGAAAAGAGGAGTGATCCATGTGCACACACAAGTCAACCAATAGAATATAAGTTGACTTGTCATATAAGACAAAAGTCACAAAGCCTTTTCTTTTAATTGCAAAATAGAAAAAAGACTTTATGTGTGCACTTTAAGTGGGTTAGAAGAATGGGGTCTTTTATTTAATTAAAAGGGGACATGTTCTTTTAATCAGATAATGAACTTAGGATAGCATAGTCAAACTATAGGTTATAATCTAATAAATTGATTATTAGCAATTTGGTCTAGATAAATGATTAAATTAATTTAGTCAAAATGCTGAGAAGGGGGCTAATAGTCTAGATGACCATTTTTAGGTGATTACAGGTTGAGTATTTGTAGATTTCTACATTTGTGATCAAGCATAATAGTGGTGTTACTAACAAAGTTCCTGATGCATTGAGTAGAAGACGTTCTTTATTGATTGAAATGAGGGTTGAAGTTCTTGGTTTTGATTAGATGAAAGAGTTTTATGATGCTGATCCTGATTTTTCTGAGGCATGGAGAGAGTGTAGAGCACCAAGTCTAACAGATCACATAAGTAAGTATGATGAGTATTACATTCAAGAAGGTATGTTGTTCAAAGGTATTTAGTTGTGTATTCCTAGAAGTCCTATGAGGTTGAATTTGATTAAGGAAAAGCATAGTGGTGGATTAGCTGGACATTTTGGAATTGATAAGACATTGAATTTGCTGAAAGAGAAATATTATTAGCCACAAATGTATAATGATGTTCAAAAATTTGTAAATAGTTGTAGAGTTTGTCAAGTTGCAAAAGGAGTGAGTCAAAATATTGGTTTGTATAAACCTATTACTATTCCTAAGAAATCTTAGATGATATCAGTATGGATTTTGTTCTTGGATTGCCTAAAATAGTGAAAGGGTGTGACTCCATATTTGTTGTAGTGGACAGATTTTCTAAGATGGCTCATTTTATACCATGTAAGAAGACATCAGATGTTGAGCATGTTGCTGAAATTTTCTTTAAAGAGATTGTGAGATTGCATGGATTACCAAGAAGTATTATTTCAGATAGAGACAATAAGTTTGTTGGTTATTTTTGGAAGACTTTGTGGAAGAAGATGGGTACTGAATTGAAGTTTAGTTCTACATTTCATCCACAAACAGATGGATAGATAGAGGTTGTGAATAGAAGCTTGGGTAATTTTCTGAGATGTTTAGTTGGGAACAAGCCAAGTAATTGGGAGATGGTATTGGCACAAGTTGAATTTGCATATAATAATTCTATGAATAGGAGTATAGGGAAGACACCTTTTGAGATTGTTACCGGAATGCATCCTAGAGGTATATCAGATTTGAGAGATGTTGTTGGTGAAGAAAAAAAAAGCACTGTAGGAGAAGAATTTGCTAATTTTATGGAGTCTTTGCATAAGGAAGTAAAGTTGAGGTTGGAAAAAAGCAATCAGAAGTATAAGAAGAATGTTGATAAGTCTAGAAGACACCATGATTTTCAAGTTGGTGATGAGGTGATGGTTCATCTAAAGTAAGGAAGATTCCCAGTTAGAACATATAGCAAGTTGAAGATGAACAAATTTGGACCAAGTAAGATGTTGAAAAAGTTTGATAATGGTAATACTTATGAAGTTGAGTTACTTGATGACATAGATATATCTCCTATATTTAATATTGCTGATTTGTATAAGTATCAGGAGTCAGAGGATGAAGTTGTTACACCAAATGATTATCCTAAGAAATAGATTGAGGAAGTTGAACATATATTAGATCAGAGAGTTGGTAAGAATACAAGAGAAAAATATTACTATGAATATTTGGTGAAGTGGAAGAACAAACCTATTGAAGATGCTTCATGGATTTATCAATTTGAGTTGGATTCAACTCAGGTTGGGGCATCTCAATGATTCAGGACAATCATTTCTTTCAACCTCAGTTGTCTAATGCAGGAGCATCCTGGGTTGCCTTGTTATCCTACTCATTTTTATCACCTAGTAGTTTCTTCATGTGCTTAGCAGTTCTTCATGTGCCTAGCAATTCCTTCATGTGCCTAGAAATCCTATTTTCTTCATGTGCCTAGTAACCCTATTTTCTTCATGTGCCTAGTAACCCTATTTTCTTCATGTACTAAGTTACTATAGCATTCCTTCATGTGTCGAGTTACCTAGTGGATGTTGAGTGATTCTTCATGTGCTGAGTTACTCAGTGCATGCCAAGTGTTTCTTCATGTGCTAAGTTACTCAATGTATGCTGAGTATTTCTTCATGTGCTGAGTTACCTAGTGTATGCTGAGTGTTCTTCATGTGCCGAGTTACTCAGTACATATTGAGTGTTTCTTCATGTGCTGAGTTAACTAGTGTATGCTGAGTGCCAGTTTTGGAAAGCTTTCTTTTGCTGAGTAATCTACGTCTGGTTCTTATTTGGGCCCTCTTTGATTGCATTTAATTTTGACATAGGTAGTTATATTTGTTTAGAGCCAACTTGTAGCTTCTCTATGTTTTAGAATTTTTTGTAAGCCATTTTGACAAGTATATATAGAGTATTTAGGATTAGATTTAGGAAAGTTTTTGGGAGAAGAAGCTTCAGAGAGAGCAGAACTGAAAGTGTGAATTTGTTGTTGGATCTTGGTAATTGAATGTATTATAATTGGCCATAACCGAGAAGGCCTCACAGCTCGGCATGTATGAAGATATTTTGATGAATCAATAGAAGTATTTTCTCTTCTCTCTCCTTTGGTTGCTATTCTTTGTGTTTGTTTCTGTTGCATTGACTCTTGTAGGGTGGTTTGGATAGTTGGGTGAGCCTTTGGCCCTAGTTATTCATCCTCTTGCTTGCATCAACTTTTTAGCACATGTTGTCTACAACATAAATTTGTGTGTTACACCATTGTAGGCTTATCCTCTCATTTTTGTACTTATTTCTATACTTAATAGAGGATAACTCATATTTGGTGGACATATGATTGGTTGTATGACTTATCATGTTTCTAACTTCTATGCATTCTAGAAGCTCTCTAGAGGCCTTTATATATAGGCACTCCTAGTGTACTTTCATATGGCATATTGTATGAATATATCATCATTTTCATCATACTCTCTCTTTGGTCTACTGTTGTGCTTGTATTTGAGTTCTTTGGTCTTGGATGAATTCTACTCTAAGACAAATTCTTACAAATACCTTTAACTTAGTAGGCTACATTGTTTTCAACTCTAACAATCCCTCCATCCTAACTTTTGAAGTCAAAAAACTTGTTCATATCACTAGTCATATGATGTGAACAACCACTATCAATTATCCAATCAGATTTCTTTTCAACCTGTGATACCAAAGCTACTTTCTCTGGGCTTTCTTCTTTAATAGCTACAAATCCAATTTGATCATCACTAGCACTTACTACTTGTTCATTAGAATCATTTTCTTAATTTGCATGGAGATACTCTCTATCTCTTCTAGGTTTGTTATTTCCTTTATACTTTTCTCTCTTTTTAGAAACTTAGATGCATAATGACCATATTCATCACAAGTTCAACATTTAAAGATTTTCTTACCACCTTTTTCTCTTCTTACCAGAATGGCTACTCTTCCTTCAATCCTTCTGTCCTCATCAGATCTTCCATTGTAGTAAAATCTCCTCTAGCACTTGTGCACCTTGATAAACTAGGTTGAATATTCAAGGCATTGAAAGTTGTCTCTATTCTGGTCAATTCTCTGGACTGTCTAAGCTCATTCTCAACTACTTCAAGTCTTCCAAGTAATGTCTCCTTTGTGAAATCTTTGGTACAAGATATCAACAATTGTATCATTTGAATTGCTAAGTTAAATGGTGGTGTTAAAGTCTTTAATATCTTCCATATAGCCTCATCATCTTCGTTGGTTCCTCCTTGAGATTTAATACCTATAGTAATTTTTGATATCTTGCCTACATATGTTCTTATAGATTCATATTCCATCATTTTAGCATCTTGAAATGCACAAATCCAACTTTGTAGCCTCAACTTCTTAGAATGTGCATCACCTTCAAAACTAGTTTTCAAAGCTTTCCAAATCAAATGTGAAGTAACAAGTAATTTTACCTAATTGTATTCAATTTTAGAAAGTGTAGTTAATAGTGCTTCTCTAGCTCTCATGTCGCACATAAAGAGATCCCTTTCTTCCTCAATACAAGTTTCCAAATACTATTAAGCAATGATTGTCTTTGCTAATTTTGTCAAGATCCAATATCCTGGACCCATACATAGAAAATGTGTCTTTATCTTTTCCTTCTAGCTATCATAATTTGTTCCATCAAACTTTAGACTATCTTTCCTAAACATGCTCACCATGGATCTCCCAAAGTTGTTAAACTTTATCTTCAAGGACTTGATGCTCTGAGACCAATTGTTAGAAACAATAGTCTACCAAGATAATTGGGGGGGGGGCAGGGGGTGAATCACTTATTCAACTATTAAAACATTTATCTTCTTTAAATAAATTTAACCACTCAACCAAAGTAAGCATCAACCATAATAAGATGCATGTAGACAATTACACCAAATATGTTGACTAGGAAAACCTTTGATCAGAGGGAAAACTCTGATGGGAATGATGCCCACAAGATGATGTACTAATATAAATATTCCTTGTTAGAGGATGGAACCTATTAGGAGTCTATTACAAAATTTAGTACATATGAGTCCCTATTAAGAGACTTTGAATTCCTATTAGGAGATTCCAACCCTTTTAGGAGTTGTGGTACAATGTATGCAACAAGAGCCCATTGCCCAAATATGCAATTTCAACTACAAGAAGAGCTCACTGATCAAACATACAATTTATTGTTATGTTCCTCTTTTCTCTATTATTTCAACTAAAGAAATCATTATTAGACCTTTTAGACTAGGTCATGAACTTTAGATCCAAATATCAAACCTTGGATCACACAATAGAACCTTGGTAACGAAGTTTCCTTCAATTTTGCTTTGCTTTGCTCAACTTTGCATTCTGCTCTCTCTACTACTTACAATCACTTCTTCATGTCATAATTACCCTATCAATGATAAAGGAAGATGTCCTTCCTTTAAATTGAGTCCATAAAACAATTCCTTGAGTCGGCTTGTTAGACCTTCTCAATTAATCATTATAGGACCACATTAAGAACACATTACACTTAGCGATAATATTAATCTTTCACTTTGAAACTTGAATATTTTTCCATAGACATAATATTATAATAAGTGAGGTTAGCCATGTCATCACCGACATGTCTTCTTCACATCCTTAACCTCAATTCTCAAAATAACAATTATGCGAAGGGATATAACAAGTTTACCAAAACATGCCTCTGTAAACTTTATCTCAGAACAAATATTACCGAAACTTACATAACTTCTTCCAAACTTAACATTTCTTCATCTTAAGTTAACTACATATATTAGATACTCAGATGTATCTCCCATAACCTCAGATAGTGAGAATACTCAACTAGCCATCTATACCAACTTGATCTTTTTGATGTTCTTCTATTAGATACCACAAAAGACCACAATGTTGACATCAATGACAAACTCAGTCATGAATGTAACATATCATCATAGTAACATATCTACACTATTCCCCCATAGGAATATCATTAGCATTCATACTTCCAATACAAGTATCAATTCTTCATACTCTGTAGTTTTGTTGGTGTTGTCAAAATACAACTTATAGGAATAAGGAAACATTTCTCCTTCTGGTGAGATTAGAACCAACCCAACACCAACACTAGTTGATGCACAATTGGAATCAAATTATAATATCCAAATGTCATTAGAATCAACAACCTCATTACTTGGTTGGAAAAAACTTGTAACATCTTCATCTTCTATAGAAGAAAGCATAATTTTTTCAACCATGGTAGAAGGCGTTGTTGGTACTAAGTCACACTTTACATCTTCTATTGCATCTGAAAATCTATTGCCATATTAACATGAGATGAAATAGAGTCATCAGGATGATAATATTTAGCAAATTCTAAAATTTCATTAGCATGAAGGTAATAATTTCCCATTCTTATAGATTCAAAAATAATTTGTTCATGAGGATCTTCTGAATTAATAAATGTGTACTTGGTTTCTCTTTTAGGTAGTAGCTTCTGCATAACACCCTTGACTTGTATTCTTGCTTTAGACATATCCATATTAAGTTCTACTCCCACATCTTTATAGAAATTATGACCTAACTATTAGAAACAAATAATACTGAGAGGGGGGTGAATCAATATTCTACAAACTTTTGTCCACAACTAGATATCATTAAGTACTTTACAACATGCATATGAAAGTAAACAAATAATATTAAACAATAAATAAATCCATACACAAAGAGAACTGATAACACCATATTTTTTTAACTAGGGAAACCTTGGCCAAGGAAACCCTTGGTGGGGTTGGGACCCACAAAATGATCCACTAAACAAAAGAATCATGTTAAGGATATTGACCCTTGTAGGAGTGTATGAAATACATATAGTGTCTCAATCCTTATTAGAGGAATAGGCTCTATTAAAAGCTTCAAACCTATTAGGAGTTTCTTTAACTCTATTAGAAGTTTGTAATACAATTACATATGTATGCGAGAAGAGCCCACTGCCCTAACATGCAATTATGCAATACAATTCCTTTATGCAAAATGAGCTATTGTTGACTACTGTACTTCACATATCTCTAATCTTACATCATAATTTGCATCATAAATCCTTCACATAAGTTCACATATTACATACATAGTTCACATACACACCACATACTTTGCAAGTAATGATTTCTTACTTATACCTTTTATTTTTGCAAAACTCTATCCAGTCGGCTTTGATGGTTTCACGTGTTTGGATAAATACAAAATTAGCTCATGCTAACTTAGGGTTTACATCTAGGATGTCATCCCTAAATAATTAAATAATTATATCTTAAATAAAAGTAATTCCTTAACCTGTTATTCATCTTTTATTATTGTGCTCTGTTTTGCTTTGCTCACTTCCTTTACTAGTAAATTTGATATAACTATTACCATACTGACCATACTATACTAAACACTTAGCCATGTCATTAGGACTATCTTCACTACCTATCCTTAGCTATGCACATGTAAAATATTATTGTAGGCTTTGCAATATCAAAAACTATCTCAACACTGATATTAAAATTGTTTAACACTTAGACAATTTTTTGTCTATAACCATAGAATTTTCAACTGTTCATTCCAAAATTATATGTTTTCATAAATGAAAACTCTTACTCATCCTACTTAGCCATAGTGCCAATATTAACAACATGCCATAAGAATTAGGAACATTAGCAACCAAAATACTCATTTTGATTTTCTTTTGAGGGAAGGATGCAAATGCAAATTGAGCATCCTTAATTTGACCTCGAAGAACTTGTTTATTCTCCATTAAATAGAAATTTCCAAAAGTATTTGTTAGAGTAAGACCTAGTGCTTCAATTACCTTGAATGACATAATATTATTAGAAGCAAAAAAATCAATAACATAGTTATTAAAGTTAAAACCATTGATTAGCAAGGAAATATAGAAAGGTTCTCTCTTTGTAGGAACACTTGAGGGAATAGTAACTAATTTATTAGGGAGAGCTTTAGGTTTTGGAGCAGCACGTTATGTTTGAGTAGGTTGTGACTCTTTAACAAACTCATTAAGCCTTTCCATATCTTGTAGGTAATCAACCCGAAACATCTGAATTTTGGTTTTTTTTAGCACAATCATGATATCAAATGCTTGAAAGGAATTATCCAAAGAAGAACTAAAAGTTTCAGCTTGAGGCTTTGGATTAGACACACTAGGTCTTTGTATACTAGAGGAAGTAGGAGCAACAAATGTACTTACTTGGTTACTTGCTCCATCTTTTGGAAGAGTGGGCATATGCATTCCTATTTTTGCAAGAGTAATGGGTATTTGACCATCTATTTTTGCTTTTATAGCTTCTTCTCGTTGTCTTGCTAGTTGTATTTGAGAATGTGTCATAACAAAATATTCATGACCAAAGCTATCTTTTGGATCTTGATCTTCATAGTAGACATACCCAATATTAGAGTTGCTAGCTATCTCATCAACATCATTGTATGGAACAACAATATCGTCCTCCTAATAATTATCTGGTAGAGAACTAAATTGCCCATTCTTGAAGTATCTTGTAGCTTTATTACTTGGTGGGGCTTTAAGTGCAAGCCTCTCTAGAGGAGGGGAAAGCTTTTCCCAATTCTTAGGAAAGATTTATATGGATCTTTGAATTTTTTTGAGATAATTTCTTTTTCAAGGAAAGTACATCATTCATGAACTTTTGCATTATTATGGTTGGATTTTTTTAATATAGATCTTAGTTTCTATAGTAAAAGTCATTCAAATCCATGCACAAAATATAAAAGCCATACCCCTCACCTACACGATGGAAATAATTCCAAATTCAATTCTTTATTGATCCATAGAAGCCATACAAAATCTTCATTCAATACTAGAATTAGCCCAAGTACCTGTATCATGTCTTAGAAAGGGGGTTTGAAGTCATGAATGATATAGATGACTCTTCATAGCTCAAAAAAATCATAGCTCTTCAACAAATAAAACATCTCATAGAAACCCTAGAGAAGGAAAAAATTAGCCATGATCCAAAATTTTTATCAGTAGAAAATCAAGTAGGAAAACTCCATACCAAGAAATACATAAAATAATACATTGCCCAATTCAGCTAATTGCAAGAAAAAGTTAACTCCATGCCAAGAAATTAGCATAATATGATAGAAGAAAATATGGTAAATAGTTGAACAATTCATAGTACAAGATGAAAAAATTTGAGATGTAACATTTGAATACAAGATGAAAAGTAGTAAAAATTTGTAATTCAATGAATTGAAGAAATGTGGTATTTTAAAATCAGAAAAGATGTAACAGTAATATCAAATTAAAAAGGGGAGTTTAAGTTGTGAGTGAGAAAATCTACACTATAAATAAGATATGTTTATGCCCTTAGCATATTTCTATAGCTGCAAGGTTATGACTTGATACTAGTTATCATGTGGGTATTTCAAAATAAACAAAGTGTAGAGTTCATACAAACTAAGAGTCTTGTTTATCAATTAGAGAAGGTACAATACCAAATGTTAGATGCAACCTTATCTAAAATCTCAAAAAATATCATATGAGCACTGACAAAACTTATGTGTTTATGCACAATTAGATAAAGGATTAATGATTTGAACTAAATAATGACATCAACAAAGTTAGATGTAATGCATTTTAAATTGGGTGGATAATGCACAAGAACCCCATATTAATTTGTCATAAGGAAAAGAAATAGAAAGAAGAGAAACCAATGGGGGCATTCACTCTATTGTTTGGGCATATTCCTCTAAAGTTTTGAATTCTTTATCAAACTTTAACAAATTTCTTAGACTTTCTTAAAATTCTATCCAATGTTGACCATTGTATGAAGGACAAAAAAGAATTCATGAAGCCTATTAATTATCAAATCACAATCCTAATTTAAACTTAGGTTGAAATACAAAAATTGTCTTGCTTCAAGTTACCAAAGAATAGAGGGTTTTGGTTATTTTTTTCTATTCAATGTAGGCATAATTCCCTATCTTTCCTAAAGTGTATTCTATCTAAGTAGGTAAAGCAGAGAACAAGGTACATAATTACTCTATCCAAGACATGTAAGAGAAATAAAGAAAACAAATTCTAGAATAAATTGCACCATTTCAATTTCACATTCCTTTTCAAGGTAGACATATGCATAAAGGTTTTTAATGGAAGAGAAGAAGAGCCTGAATCAATGGAATTCACAGTTGAATGAGCACCTTCCTCTAGCTCTAGGCCCATGTTTGGGGAGTTCCACTTAGTGCACTTAGATATGCCTGCATGAAGTAGTGACCTATGATGGCTGATCTACATAAAGCAGAAAGATGGGAGAATCCCCAATATTACTCACAAGCAAAGACCTCAATGTTAAACCTAAATGAAACCATGGTTTGTGCTACTGCTAATAAAGCCACCACTCAAAAGCATTTTTTTTTATATTACTGAGGTAGATAGAAATATAATATATATATTTTTCTTTTTTTGTTATGTAACCCAAGTTGTTCAAAATTTTGACCAACTTGGGAAAACCTCAGTTGGTCAAAATTTTAACCAACTCGAACATAAACCCTCATTTGGTTGAAATTTTGACCAACATGGGGATAAAAACAAAAAAATCCAATATGGCCTTTGGTAAAAAATTTTTGGTAGAAAAACAAATTCAAATGTACTAGTGTTTGATCTGGTCATACTCATTTAGTTAAGTATTTTGGAATCTTTGGAAATAAATGCTATATCAAGAGAGTTGATAAAGTTGGGAAGTTTGACCCTAGAAGTGATGAAGGTATATTTCTTGGATATTCTACTAAAAGTAAGGCTTATAGATGTTATACTTTAAGATTGAAGAAGATCATTGAAAGGGACAATCTAAGAATATATGAAAGATTTTATGTGCAAGAAAGAACTTTTGATTATGATTCGAATGATGATAAAAATCAAGATATCAAATGTTAGATACTAGTAAAAAATTATAATGTAGAACATGAAATATTCTTTAAATTTGATAATGGAATTTATATTTAACTTGAAGAACCTAAGGAAAAATAGAGAATACCAAGGTATGTTACTTTGAATCATGATGATGATCAGATTATTGGTAATGCAAGTAGTGGAGTAAAGGCAAGAGGAATAAAGAAAAATGATATTTGTTTTCTTTTATAATTTGAACCTAAGAATATCGACAAAGTGTGCAATGATGAATCATGGATTAATGTTAGGAAGGAAGAGATTGAACATATTGAAAAGAAAAATAAATGGGAATTAGTCCCTAGGCCTAAAGATAAGAATGGTATTGGAACTATGTGGACATTAAAAAATAAGATGAATAAACAAGGAGAATCAGTAAGAACAATGCTAGGCTAGCATGTAAAGATTATTCATAATAAGAAGGTATTGGTTGTGAAGAAACTTTTTCCCTTGTAGAAAGATTATAAATAATTGATTATTTTGGCATATACAACTAACAAGAAACTCAAAGTGTATTATATGGATGCCAAATAAACTTTATTGGATGGAGAATTAGAAGAAGAAGTTTATATTGACATCTAAATAGGTTTCCTTTTATAGTTTAAGATGACATGGTACACAAATTGAATAAACCCCTTTATGGATTGAAGTAGGTTCCAAGAGCTTGGTATGTGATGCTAGGCATGAATTATTTACAATTGGGATTCAAAAAGGGAAGTGCTGATAATAATTTGTTCCTAAGAGTTAATTCAGATGGATTATTGATTATTGAAGTTTTTGTGGATATCATCATTTTTGAAGGAAATGATGAGGCATGTAAATAATTTCTCTCATGAAATTAAAAATGAATTTTAAATTCTCATGATAGAAGAGATGAATTACTTTTTGGGATCATAAATAACTCAAACTAAGGATGGTGTCTTAATATCACAAACTAATTATATCAAGGAGTTGTTAGTAATATTTGGCAGCAATTAGAGCAACTATGGTTCTAGATTGTAAGTTGACTAATAATGGTGATTACCCTAGCACTATTCAAACAAGATATAGATCTATGATTGTTGGCTTATAATATTCGACTCATACTAGGCCTCACACAACAAGTACAACTAGTATTGTAGCAAGATATTAGGCTTAACTTAAAGAACCACATCTAGCAAGAATAAAATGAATATTCATATACTTTAAGGGAACTTTTGAATTTGGTTTATGGTATGGTATATAAAACTATTTCACATTATATGCTTGTACTAATACTAATTGGGGAGAAAATGTTGATGATATGAAAAATTCTAGTGCAGGAGCATTTCTTCTTGGTGGAAGATTAGTTTCATGGTTGAGCAATAGACAAGATTTCATATCATAATATACAAAAAAAGTAAAATATTTTGTAGAACAAAATAATGTTAATCAATTAATGTGGATTAAATAGATGATGAAAGATATTGGTATTACATTCTTTGATCTTTGAACCTATTTGTATAGGGGGGAAGTGAAGCAAGGAAATAAACCTAAGTTCATCACATAACCTAATACCTCAAAGTAAACTTAAGGAAACAAATCCTTATAAATCTAATATTAAGGAAACTAGATCTAAGAAGATTAGTGCCAATCAAGTTATAAAGGAATAATTATGCAAGCAAGAATCTAATGGCGATAGAATTAGAGAGATAAAGTGCAAGACTCAAAAAACCCTAATGTAGCAAGAGCTATGAAAGATAAATAAGACAATAGATTTAGGAAGTTGATATGCTAAAACAAAAAAACCATCTAGATGAATCATTTTGAAAATGAAGAGGAATATTGGATTAATTTTTCTATTGTTTGTACAACTCCAATTAGTGTACAATCCAAGCCTCAAACTCAAGATTTTAAGAATTATTAAACCCATAAATCATTGAGTTTTCTGGTAGGGTCAACTTTTTGTTAGCATAGTCATCTTTTAGTAGCAAGGTTAACTTTGTAGAGCTATAGTGCATGATTTCTCAATAGTACCTGATTGTGAAATAGTTTTCAATTTTGTAAAGTTTGAGAAAAATGGTATCTAAATTTGAAACCTATTTTCCCTTCTAAGATTTGTAACTTGCATTAAAAATGTTTTTGTTTTGTTGATTTGGGCTTTCCTTAGTTGAACCCTAGTTTAGGAATCAACCTTGAAATTTAAATAATTTGAATATTGGAAATGTATAGTAAATGCACAATTCACCTTCCAATAGTAGCATTTCTCAAATCAAATATAATTAACTCACTTTACCAATCAAATCAAATCAAGAGGAATGTGAATATGGAAGAAGGATGAATACAAATAGAAACATTCCCTTGATGACACGATCCACTATCATCAATGAAGGAAGCTAAATCTTGAAAGGTTATGGAATCAATATGGAAGATAGATGATAATCCCCGAAATTAACTTCTTGAGCTCTTTCAAAGCACATTGAATACAAGATATCTCCTTTCTAATGGATTGCAAAGGATCTTTTTGAATAGCTTCGATACTTGGACACTTGAATACATGAAGACTTGAGTGCTATTGCGTACAAAAATGATGATATGATTTATGGATGCAAAATGAGGGAAATGGATGTCTGGTCTTATAAAGGGCTCAACATAAACTTTCTCTCACTATTTGATTGAGCATCAAAATTAATACCTCATATCAACCCCAAAACATGGCAGGATAAGGGAACCAATAATGGGTCCCAAGAAGGGATGCATTGCTTGCCTAATTGACCATGTAGGGATGTATTGTGTCCTTGCTAACCAAGTCCCATAATGATCAAGAATACCCTAAGGTCCCATAACAAGTCCCAATTTTAAGAAATTAGGTGCAATTTTCAAGAAAAATTAGTTTCATTGTGGAAAATAGATTTTGAGTGATTGGAGGAAGACATGGGAGGACCCAAGTGGATAGATCCTATCTAGAGTTTACACCTTGAAATAGGAAAAATAAGGAGGATCTATTAGGTCCTACCCTAATTTTGCCTAGGAGAAATGAGAAGAAGTGAGAAGAAAGGAGAGAAATGTAAATGAATGATGAAGCCACATTAAATGAGTGCTAAACTATCATTAACTTGAAGTGCTTTCTATTTAAGATGATATGTTAGCCCCCACTTTAGCAAGAGTATGGACTCTATCAAAATTATTGGTAAAGTAGAGCACAAGACATAAGATAATCTTATCACAATCAAGGAGACAAAGAATCCACCAAGCCCCCAAGGGATTGAGCCTTTTATAACTCCAAGATAAAAAGAGAGAGAAATCACCGACTAGGAGAAGCATACAAGGGGTGTGACTAATTCATCAATGATTTACATATATCTCATTCTGATCCACACAACAGTAAAAATTAAGAATGTGTTAGTTGTGTATGGGATCTAACATGTGCTTGAATATGTTTTTGATTAATGGTAAAATTTTTTTTTGAAGGGATTCCAAAATCCTTTACAATCTCTTCAAAGATAGACATTCAAGCATTTCAAAAGATACACTAGTTACCGCAAGAGTAGGTAACACAGATTAAGCACACCAAAAAACTAAACAATATAAATACAAGGAAAAACAAGATCCAAACTCCAATAAAAACTAGAAAAATAGGAACAAGAAGAACAAGCTATAGAGTAGCTGGATAAAGAGGGGTTCAGTCTCTTTTTCCAAGTTCTCAAGCCTTGCAATGACTCAATGATATTAGATTGCACTTTGCACTTTTTTCTTTTTTTACAATCTCATTCTTCTTCTTCATACTTACACAGGTTTTGTTACTATGGCCAACAAGTACCCTCTTCATTTTCCACGTTAATAATTTAATTTTTCTTTTGGCTTTCAAGAAAATCATGTAGACCTTTGAGGTCAGTTCTCAAGGCTTCTAGACTTTCATGACTACAAATAAGGATATTCCTCAAAAAAACTTCATTTTTTTCCATTCTTTCATTAATCTAATGCAGATGGACCTCCATTATAGAGTTGAAATCACTTTCTACCATATTAACAAACTCCTTTCTTTTAGACCCCTTATGTAAGTCTTCAATTTTCTTACAAAGTTCCCACAAATCATCATTAAGATTCTTGATCTCCTTGACCATACATTTATCAAACCTTTTAAGAGTACATATACGTGGCCTTGTTAGTATCAAGGATACCCATAGGACTTTCGAGTTGAAATTTAGATCTTCTAGGTTTTTGTTGATAGTAGTTTCATTGTTCACTTTTGTCCCTATAACATCATTTTGAGAAAAGGAACGACCCTCCTTCCAAGAATAGGGGTGGGCCAAGGGGTCCTCCAAGTTTAAAGGAGTATGATACTCACCATCTCTCCATTGATTAGGCTTCCAATATTATTTCTCAATTTCCTTACTACCACATTTTTCCTCACATGCCCTATTTTCATCTATTTCATACAGGATAGCTGCAACTATTTCATCTTGATTTGTATTAATACATGTATTATCCTTCTGATTTCTAATTTCTACCTTCTTCATCTTCTTTATCAACTTCTTCCTCTTCCTTTTGTGATGTGGAGCCCAATCAGACTTAGAGAATAATTTATCCCTACTTTAGTTAGTGCAAATTCCTCCCAAATTATTCTATATGGGTTTGGGGAAGTTCCTATAAGATGGGGTCAGGGTAGCGCCCCTTGAGGGGTCCTATGGTAGAGACCCATACATGTTTCCTACCATAGTATAGGGTGGGGTCAAGGGGCAATGCCCCCATAGGGATTTTTAGGGGTAGTGCCCCTGAAAGCTCAATCAACTTTATTATTGTAAAAGGCATCGATTGTTATTTTTTTGATTAGTCAACTTATTCTAGCCCTAATTTTGTAAGTTGAAAAAAGCTTGTATAGAATGTATTAGGGTTAGGGATTTTATAATATGCTAAAATTTTAGCTTCTTGAAACTATATATAGTTGTAAGGGATTACAAATTGTAATTACGTTGTAATCACTAGATAATAAGAATATTGGACTCTTTATTGATGGACGTAGCCTAGGGATTGGATGAACCACATTAAATCTTTGTGTCTTGTGTTCTCTTTTATGCACTTATTATTTTATAATATTGGTTATATTTACATTTAATTATTATTTTTGTCTCACTAATTATAACAAGTGGTATCAAAGAATGGTTGTTTTTAGTTATCCTCTATGGGAAAGTCTCACGTTTGAGTAGGAGTCTCACAGTTGAGTGGAAGCAATGAAAGATGAGGGTAAGTCAAAGGTTGGTTAGTTTAATGGGAAAAAATTTCAATTATGGAAAATAGAAATGGAGGACTATCTTTATCAAAAGGATTTATAGCGGCCATTGTAAGGAAAATCCAAGAAACTGACAACTATGATAGATGAGGACTAGGATATTTTGGGTCAAAAGGTACTTGGAAGTATTCATTTATGCCTAGCATAATCTATGACATTTAATATTAAAAAAGCTAAGATGACAAAGGATTTGATGCAAGCCCTAACAAAGGTGTATGAAAAGCCCTTCTCTTCAAACAAGGTATTTCTCATGAAGCATTTATTTATTATGAAGATGAGAGAAGGTAGATTTATTACATATCATTTACATGAGTTTAATATGGTTACTAGTCAATTATCTTCTATAAATATTAATTTTGATGAATAAATTAGGGCTAAAGTTGGAATGGCTTAGTAATGGATGTGAGTAATTCTATTTGTAGTTCTAATACACTAAAGTTTGATAATGTAATTGGTGTAATTATGAGTGAAACTCATAGGGAAAACTTAGGTAGATCTAAATTTGGAAGTGTTTTGAATGCACAAAGTATAAGTAGACTGAATAAGAGAAGAATTAATTCTAGAAATCATGGAAATCAAAAGGAAAATCAAAGGGAAAGATGTATCAATCTAGAGGACCAAGAGATTTCCAATACTATGGGAAACAAAAGCATAAGAAGAAAGATTATTGGACTCAAGAGAAAAATGAAGGAGACAAACAAGAAGGGAACAAGGAAGTAAATGTGGTAATTAATAAATCTAAAGAGGATTCTTTGATTCTTACTTTAGAAAGTGTTGATGATTCATGGGTTTTAGATTCATGGGCTTCATTTCATGCTTCTCCCTATAGAGGATATTTTGTTGATTATGTCTAAGGGGATTTTAGGATTTTTTATTTGGTAGATAATGAACCTTGAAAAATTATTGGAAGGGGAAAAATTAAGATTAAGTTATGGAATGAGAATCATTAGCTACTACAAGAGGTAAACCATGTTCCAAGACTGAATAGGAATTTGATTTCAGTAGGAAAAATAGGTGATGAGGGTTGCACAATTACTTTTAATAATACAAATTGGAAAGTAGAAAAAGGTGTGATAGTAAGAAAATTATATCTTTGTATAGGTCATACTGTTCCTTCTACTTTAATTATTTTAGAGAATAATGAAGCTTCAGAAATAGTTGTTACAAATGAGCATGGAGAACATACAAATGTTGTAGATTCTGCTACAACACTATCGAACAACATATTTGGGAACATGTGTGAGAAAGGTATGAAATGAATTCATTCAAAGAAAGTTTTGTTAGATTTTAAATGTGTCAAAATATATTTGTATGAAAGATGTGTATGGAAAGAAAATGAGAGTGAGTTTTGTAATAAGTGGGAAGGAAAAGAAAATGAGAAATTAGAGCTTGTGCATATAGATGTATGGGGACCATCTCAGGTATCTTTCCTTAGTGGCTTTCATTATTATGTTACATTTTTTGATGACACAACTAGAAAAGTATGAGTTTATTTCCTTAAACACAAACATGATGTGTTTATATTTTTTAAGAAATGAGAATACTTGGTTGAAAATGAGACTGCTAAAAGATTAAAGTGTCTTATATTTGATAATGGCGGTTAGTATTGAAGCAATGAGTTTGAAGATTATTGTTCCACTAATGGTATTCATAGGTAGAATATTGTTCCAAGGACTCCACAAAAAAATGGAGTGGCTGAATGCATGAACATGATAAAATGGAGTGTACAAGGAGCATTTGATTTCATATTGGGCTTCCCTTAAAAATGTGGGCATATGCTATTAATATAATTGTATATTTGATCAATAGAGGTTCCTCTACTCCTTTGGGTTGTGGTATTATAGAGGAAGTAAGGACTGGTAAGAAGGTGAGTTGTTCTTTTTCTTAGAACCTTTAGTTGTGAAGCATTTACACATACAGATTATGAAAATAGAACTAGGTTGGAAGCTAAGTTAAAGAAATGTGTATTTGTTAGATATGGCATTGATGAATTTGGTTATAGGCTTTGGGATTTAAAAATCATAAAATTGAAAAAAGTAGGGATGTCATATTCAATGAGAAAGTGTCATATAAAGATCTATTGCAACAATAAGAGAAGAAATAAAATGATTATATAGTATTGGATGATACTTAAAAGGATGATGTTCCTATAGACCCTCATGCTCTGTAATAGCTACACCAACAAATACCACACACTCTAGTGAATTTTAGATGGTCAACAAGGCTGAGTAAACCTCCATAAAGATTTTTCCCTCTTTGTATTCTATTTTATTAATAGATGCTAATGAATTTGAATGTTATGACAAAGTTGTGTAGGTGGATAAAAAGATTTAGTGGGAGTCTTCAATGATATAAGAAATGGACTCCTTGCCAAAAAAATAGACTTGGGATTTATGTAAGTTGCTTGGAGATAAGAGTGCTTTACAGAATAAATGGGTTTATAGGATGAAAGAAGAGGATGGAGGTAAGAGAATATTTAAAGCCATGCTATTTGTAAAGGATTTGTAGAGAAAAAGGGTATTGATTTTGCTAAAATATTTTCTCCAATTGTTAAAATGACTTCTACTCATGCTTTTTAAAGTATTATGGCTACATTTGTATTTGGAGCAGCTTGATGTTAAATTCTTTTTTCTTCATGGTGATTTGGATAAAGAAATATACATGGCATAGTCACATGGATTTGAGGTCAAAGGTAAGGATAATTTAGTGTATAGATTGAAGAAACATTTATATGGCTTGAAGCAAGCACCTTGGCAATAGTATCTTAAATTTGATAGTCTTATACATGAGCATAGATACACTAGGTGTCATTTAGACCATTATGTTTATTTTAAAAGGTTGAATGATGAAAAATCCATTATTTTACATTTATATGTTGATGATATGCTTTTAGCTGGGTTTAAAATGGATCACATTAAGGGGTTGAAACAATAGTTAGCACATTCATTTGTTATGAAAGATTTTGGGGAAACAAAACAAATCGTTGGTATGAAAATTAGTAGAGATATGATGAATAGATGATGTAGGAGCATCCTAGAGTAGTTTGAAATCTTGCATGTTGGAGAGATTTTGACTTTGGAGTTGGGACTCAGTCACCAAAGGAATGGTGCTCAATCATAACTGGATGTTCTATTGGTCAAGGTGCTTAGTAATTACTGGGTGTAATTTTGGCCGAGGTGCTCAGTAACTAAAGGGGCTCAGTCACTTAAGAAGATTGGTATATACTATTTCTTGGCATATACTATTGCTTGAAATATACTATGTTTCTTAGTAATTCTTGTGGGAGCTTGACAATGCTTATGGGTTTTGATGATGCTCAATAGTGTGGCTTGTAGAGTCAAATTATCGTGGATTTTCTCAATTGACTTGGTGCATTTATTGCATGAGGATTCAGATCATGATGTGCATTGATCATGGAAGTTTATATGGACCTATTTGGGTCTTGGTTATTTTTCTTAGGTGTATTCAATGAATGTCATAATCCTTCTAAGGTATTTGGTATTTAATATCTATTGTAGGCTAACTTGTGGCTCAACATGTATTTAATGTAAGGTTTAATTTGTAACTAGCTAGGACAACTTGTAAATTAGTTGGGTATAAGTAAAGGTTCTTGTAGAGTCTTAAGTCAAAATCATCTAGATTGGAGAAGAGGATGTGGAAGAGGAGAAAAGTTTGAGAAGAGCTAGTAGTTGCGGCTTGGAAAATAAGGAGATTTCTTCGTGGCTTGTGAGCACAAGTTTAGATTTTCCTTGGAGGTTTCTATTAGAGTGTAGATCAAGACTAGCTAGGGTTTGGGTTGGATCTTGAGGATCTTGTAGAACTATTACTTTTTTTGTATTTGGTCATAACCGAGAAGGTCTTATAGCTAGACACATTGCATGTAATAAATTGTTTTACTAATAAAGAGTTGAGTTTGGTATCAAATCATGTATCTTGTATTATGTTTTTGCTATGTGATTATTTTCTAGGGGCTAGAAAATCTTCTTTAGGGATTATCTTGTCTTACACATCGTCAAGTGGTATTTTTCCTAAGTGTGTAGATAGATCACCAAAGTCAAGGTAGTTTGCACCAGGACCTGGGGTGAAGGTAATCTGTTCGAGGATCTTGTTAATCTTGTGGATTTGCTGTAGAGGGTTCATAAAACTATTGGAAGATGCCTCCAAGAATATTGGACCCTAGGGCAATTGGTGATCTCTATGATGATGTGGAAGAAATGATCTTAGAGAAGGTTAAAGAAAATTTTATATCTAAAATGGAGGTTAAAGAAAATTTGAAATCTGAGATGGCACTAATGAAGAGTAATATGTTTGTTGAGATCATAAGTCCTATAGGTGGTATACCTTGGCATGTAAGTACTAAAGATGATTATGAGGAAGTTGATGAAGACTTTGAGGTTGCTAGATCAAGTGGTGAAGACAAAACTAATCATGGGGAGAGACCTATGGGAGATAGGGCTGGCCAATTTGCTAGATCTTGATCTCAATTGAACCTAAAGTATAGGATGGAAGTCTCTAATTTCTTAGGTACTCTGAATCTTGAAGACTTGATTGATTGGATTGGTGAATTAGAAGACTACTTTGAGTTAGAGGACATTGAATATCTGCTTAGAGTGAGTTTGGCACAGACTAAGCTGAAACGACATGCTACTCTTTGTTGGAAATAATTGCAAAGAGATAGAGAAGAGGAAGGTGAAATAAAAATCACTCCTTGGAGATTGAAAGTGACAAAAATGAAGGCTAAGTTCATTCCTACTAATTATAAACTTGAGTTGTTTAAGAGGTTTCAAAATTTAAAGTAGAAGCATATGTCTATGAAGAATTATATTGAGGAGTTCTACAAGCTAACTATTTGGTTTGGACATAGAGAATTGTCTAAGGAGAAGTTAGCTAAATACATTAATGGTTTGAGATTCAATATTTAGGATGAGTTTGGTATGCCAAAAATTGATTCAGTTGAGGATGCTTATCAGTATGCTTTGAAGGAAGAAGATAAGTTGAAGAGGAGAAATCAAGGAAGTTCTTGAGAGAAAAAGAAGCAGGATCACTCAACAAAGGAAAAACAAATTATAGAAGGTGAACCAAAACTTGTTGAGCTAAGGAAGAGGACATGTAGAGGTGCATTTAAGGGTACTTACTACAGATGTGGTGAAGAAGGACATAGAGCTTATGAATGTCCTAAGGCTGGTGAAAAGAGAGCTACTATTGTGAGTGAGGCTAAAAACCATATCAGTGAGCATAAGGAGGGAGAGAGTTTATTGGCTTGGCCAATATAGTTTGGTAAGAGGACACATGAACCTTGTCAAAGCAGTAATTTATTCAGGACTCTTTGTAAGTGTGGTGGTAAAATCTACATATGATTGTGGATAGTGGTAGTACATATAACCTTTTTGCTAAGGAGATGGTTCAAAAATTTGGTTTGAAGAGAATGGGACATCCTTATAGGATTGGATGGTTACAAGATGATCATGCTTTGGAATACTTGATTTTTTTAGATTAGGAAATATAAGGATCAAGTGTTGTGTGATATTATGGACATGAGTAGTTGTCACATGTTACTTGGTAGACCTTGGCAATATGACTACAGACGTATGCATGATTTTTGTTGGAAATATGAATAGGGAGATGTATGAGTGTTGTCATTTATGGAAACATACACTTTTGATATTTCATGTTGTTATTAGAGTTAGAAAATTGTCTAAGTGTTAGATAGTTTGCAAAAATACAAAGACATATATGGTATGGACAAATGATAGACTTTGAGTTAGCTTATGTGTAGTTGAGGATCATTAGTTGACAAGGTCATGATGAAATATGTTAGTGCCCAAACTTGTTCAAAAAGTATGGTGCAAGTTTCGGTTGAATTACTAGTTCAAGTATTTATTAGAGTCAAACAAAGCATGATAGTAAATTGAAGCATACCACTTAAGGAATTATTTTGGTAACAAAATAATTACTTATCATGATGGGATGGCATCCTAGATGTTTAACCCAAGTTATTTTTATAATTATTCAAGTGTGTGAAAGCATCAAGGCTGACTAAGTAGAGTTTTAATAATTTTCATGGTATAAGTAAAGATCTTACCTTGCATAGATAAAGATGTGATGTGAAGTCTGAAGAAATAATGTGATGTGAACTATTGTGAAGAAATATTGAGTAATATATGAGCCTTATGTGATGTGAAATATTATGTATGATCATAACAAGTGCAAGATACAATAGTAAGCCAATATTTCATGTATACCTTGTGAAGAAACTTATTTGTATATTGCATGTTAGGGAAATGGGCTCTTCTTTCATATATTGTATTTGATCTACCAAATCCTAATAGGGTTGAGGCTTTTAATAGGGCGTAGTCCTCTAACAAGGACTCGAGACACTATATGTATTTCATAGACTCCTAATAGAGTCAATATCCTTAACAATAATATTTTGTTTAGCGGATCATCTTGTGGGTATCATCTCCACTAGGGTTTTCACTTGGCCAGGGTCTCCCTAGTTAAAAAATATTGGTGTTATGAGTTCTCTTTATGTATGGTTATATTTACTATTCAACATTGTTGGTCTACTTTCATATGAAAGTTATAAAGTAATTAACAATATTACATTGTGGGAAAAAGTTTGTAGAATTTTGATTAAGCCCCCTCTTATCATTATCTATTTCTAATAATTGGTATTAGAGCCTAGTTAATCAGAAGAGGCTTAACAACTTGAGTAGGATCCCTATGGATATGGAATAGTTAAAGAGAAATCTTGAATAAGCTCTTGAGAAAATTGATCTTCTTATAGAAGAAATAGATAACTTGAAAGATAGACACGAAGATGCAAAAGTTTACATTGGAAAACTAAAAGAGAAGATTGATGATCTAAAATTTGGTAAGGAATCAAATGTGTAGATTAGTGACAATGATGAAGTAGGAATTCTCAAGAAAGAAAATGAGATCTTGAAACATGAGTTGAAAATTATTGAACTTAAGTCTTAAGAAAGATGATAGTAAGAATGAACCAGATATGAAAACTGAGAATGTAGACTGTAGATCCTAGTTAACTCAAGTGACACATGAATTAATATTTATTAAGATAGAACATGGTGAGTTAGAAAAGTACAACACTATTGTGAAAGGAGAATTCAAACAAGCTAGACAATAGCTAGAGAAGCTTTATTCTAGTAGTGAGAAAATTGACAAGCAGATATTTTATCAGAGATCCTCTTATGATAAGACAGGTCTTGGATATCTTATTGAGAAATAATCCAAGAAAAATGAAGTTAGAAAAGAACCATTGTTGAAACCCCTAAGCCTAAAGAAATTGATCAAAGTAAGATTGAATCAAGCCTATCTAAGGGAGTTGAACTAGTTGATTTATCTAAGAAACTTGATGAACCAAAGAGAATAGAGCAAGTTGATGTTTAATCATTTAAGGAAGTTAGACATGAATTCAGAGGAAAATGTTTCATATGCAATGGATTTGGTCATATGAAGAGAGATTGCACAAGTAAGTCCTTTAAACCTATCACAATTTTCTATTGTTATAATTGTCATGGTTATGGACATAAAGTAGTAGATTGTAAGAAACCAAAGTTTGATAGTAATAATGAGAATAGTAGAATATCTAGGAATACTAACGCTGCAGGTAATGAAATAAGAAGATCATAGAGTAGATCCAATAATGGTGAAAGGAAATAGATTTAATGTTACAAGTGTAAGAATTCTAGACATATTGCAAGGAATTGCAGAGAACCTTAAATTTAGAATGGAAACAATTAGAGAAGGAATGCACCTATATGTCTATTATGTGATGGAGACACAACCCAAGCACAAAATAGACACAACAGGAAAGGGAAAACTTTATTAACTATAAAAATATGCTAGTACACTTAGTGCAGAGAAAACAGACTCCAAAACATGCCCTATGGGCTTACAATAGCATAAATCTAGAGATAATTTCTTCTCCCAATACCTTCTCTCAAACTCCACTCCAAATTGCCTTTTATAATGCTAGAAATATCCTTAAATAGACCCCAATGGGTTAAGGATTAGGAATAAATTCTAGAAAGTGCTAGTTGGCATCCACTGCCAAAATGGAAGGCTCCAAAAGTCACTTTAGAAGTCGGTACAAAATTAGAAGTATCCAAAAATGGTAGCCAAACTTCTGGGAGGCATAACTTTTGAACTGTAGCTTCGATTGACGAACCGTTTACATTTCTAGAAAGCTCTCAAAGTGCTCTATAGCCCTATAGAAAAGCCTCACTCATCCCCAATTTTTCAGCCTTGTATGAGGTTATTTAATTCCTTGAACCTGACTTTGAAGCATTCTTAGGAGGTCTCTAGAACCCAAAAAACTACGATAACTTTCAAACAGTGCGACCTTTTGACCTGATTCTTTTTTTGGAATGTTCTAAATTACAATTTTAATCCTCCCTTCAATTTATACCTTCTAATTCACCATAATTATGGCTCAATTACATAGGCCTATTTTTTCAACATTTACACATATCCCAAGGTGCTTAAATACTCTAACCCAGAATACTAATAGTGGAACTATGAGAGTTGGAACCTTTATTTGACCCAAATGGGTATCCAAAAATGAAAAAACTTAAAACAAAAACTATGTCTAGGTACATTTTTTTTGGGTGACATAGGATTGCCCTTATGTCTCTGGATGCTCCTACATCATTATGCAATAACTTTAGACACACAACAAGAATTTATAGAATGGACAAAAGAAAATTCAATAAGAACCCTAATTATAGAAGGAACAATAACAAAAATGATAGAAGAAATGGTAAGGACAATGACAACATTCAAAAGGAAGCAATCAAAGAACATGTTAATAAATTCAAAGAAGTATTTGTGAAAGAAAATAATCTAGAAAGTTTTTATACAGTTTTAGAAGAGCAATATTTTGATGCACCTGATGGAAAATTGAAGTTAGAAATTGTTTGTGACTCATCCTATTTGAATTAAGCATTTCTGCTAGAGGTAGAGCATCGATTAATCAGAATTGATGATAGATTGTGAATTAGACATTGCACAATTAGTATAAGGTAGATGACATAGAGAGGAATCTATGGTTGAGTGTGCAAGCACTTGTATGATCACAATAAATCATAAAAAAGAAAATGAGTTCATTGGTAATGACTGGAAACTTTTGAGGAAGAAGCAGATGTGCATTTAATGTGGAGTTAAATTTGAAATGATTTAAGGATTGTGAGTAAGATATTTAGTACCACTTGATCATGTGAAGAGTTTGGAGCAATTTGACAATGAATTCAAGTATGAAGTAAAGCATTTGAAGTGAGAAGTTGCATAAGCCCTAATACATGATATTAAAGGTATTTTATGAAGTTTTTTTTGAAATCTTTCAGCATCAATATTTAGCATATGGAAATCCAGTCAATTTGTGATATAAGTGAGAGACCTGGATTCAAATTAAAGAAGCACTCATTTGTTTCTCTTATTGATGATCCATTAGGAGCATTTTATCAAATCTCACCAAATGTACTTCATGTAGAAGATGTTAGAAGCTACATCCATTGTAAATTTGAGAGTATTGGAGATGAAGGCATTTTCAAGGATTTAGTAGTTATGCATAATAGTGATCCAACCCTAAAATTTGAGTATGCATATTTGAATGAGTTAAACTTGATCAAATATATTTTCTACTCAAAATTTGATAATCATGATTGGAGAAAAATCATTCTGAGCATAATCCACGAAGAAATGTTTTGGGTAGGAGATGCACCTATTGTAATTGATAATCACCTAATCCATAAGTTCACAGGTCTAAGCAATGAAGGATGTAATCTAGTGAATGATAGGAATGTAAGAAAGACCTTTGAGACAAACTTGAAAACAAAGTTTGATGGAAGGAACATGAGAGTTGACCCGATTTAGGACAATGGAGTCAAAGTGTTGAGTAAGATTGTAGGTTATAAGCTGAAACATAGTCCAACAATATTTTTGCATGTGGCATATGTTATGGAAGTTGAGAAGAAGAATGTAAAAATGTGTGAGATTGTTAGACAAGATTGTTAGATTGTAGTTGTTAGACAACATTACGAAGCTGAAGAAATCTAAGAATGCAATTTTTAGATTCAAATCTCTATTGACACATCTATTTTTCTATGCAACCAAGTAGTTCTCTGGTATGTCAAGTTGGGATAGTTATGAGTGCTCAATGAAGATGGTTACACAGTGCTATAGGGCTAGACTAGAGAATATAAGAGACAGAGACATTGATATAATGATGAAAAGCTTCTAATTTGAGATGAAGAAAAGTCGATGTAGAATACCTCCCTCTATAGTAGAAAAAAACAAGAATGATATATGTTTTATGGTAGAGGTTGGGACTACTTGTATGGAAATACTAGGACCTAGAGTGAAGTTTATTGAGCCCATGGGATATGAAATGAGTGAAGAAATCGTTTAAGGATACACACAAATTATACTACAATCTGAAAGGGACAATGAATGGATGGGGTACCTTTGAAGAGAAAATGAGAAAGTTCATTCTAAACTTCATAGTAAAGAGATTTAAAATGATGTGGAAAAGAATATTGAATCCATTCTTAAGGAATTTGGCATGACAAGAGAAGAATTCAATAAGATCAAAGGTATAGCAGTAGAGATAAAATCCAGTGAGAAAATAGAGGTATTGGAAACCACACTTATTACTGTTGTAGCATCATTTGTGGAAGTGACAGTAGCAAGACCTACTTCACAAATACCTACTGCACCTTATGCAATAGTTGCACAAGTTCAACTAGTTAGAGTACAACATGATCAACATGAGAAGAAACTTGAAGATGATGTATCTATTATGAAGAGAAAATTAAAGAGATTGGTGAAGTTTAAGCAAGAAAAAACACCATCCTCTAAGAAAATGGTCAAGAAAACCACCAGTAGACCTAGAAAGAGAAGAAAGACATTGCAAATTAGTTATTTTGAGGAATCTGAAGAAGAGATTGAAGAAAAACTAGTGGAATAGGTAGTTGGAGAAGGAAGGACACCAACTAGCAAGAAAGCCTCGAAGCCTAAAGTTGAGAATCTAAACATGCAAATCATAAATAATGACAATTTTGTTCAATTGATTAAGTATTATAGCTTATACAGTAACATGGATAGGAGACAACTAGATAATTGTATAGTGAGAAACATAATTTTGAGAAATAAGAGATTTGAAAGCATCCACAATAAGATTCTAGAAGATTTGTACAATAGATTTCTAAACAAGAAGAGATTAGTCATAGAGGAAGATACTAAATTAAGAGAAAATGTGATTCATAAATTGTGTGAAGTGAGCACAAAGGAAGACACATAAATAAATTTTAAAGGTGTTTAACCTTTGCTAAGGAATAAGAGAAGATAAATCTTTCTTATGGGAGACAATCATGAAGAGGTAAAGAAGGAAACTAAAGAAGCCATAGTAAAATATATGACTTCCATACCTAAAGTCATCAAGGAGAGGGCACATCCTGAAACATCAAGCCTAGTTTATGTGGAGGCCATTACTCTTACTAATGGTGAATAAGAAGTTGAAGAGGTGCATCAAACTCAATTACCTCCTCATATAGTTATTGATACTAAATCCATGCAAGTGGATAGTACACACATAACTATAGATGCTAAGAAGAATCCTTTTGTAGAATATGGGACCAACATTGTTGGAAATATTAGTGTCTATTGTAGCTTGGATGAAGAGGATGATGAAGCAAAGAAAAATATAGAGAAGAAGAAGTTAGAGGAAGAGGAAAGAAAGAGAGAAGCAAAGAGACAAGAATAAGAAAGAAAAGAGCAATAATTAAAAAGACTAGAAGATGAGAAGCTAAAAGTAGAAGAAGAAGAGATAAAGAGAGAAGAAAAGAATAAGGAGGAAGAAAGAAGAAAATAAGAAGAGAGAAGGAAAGAAAAAAAGAAGAAGAAAGCAAGAATAGAAGAAGAAAGAAATAAAGTAAAAGAAACTTCTGAATTGAAGCATAAATGAAGGATTGTGATGCAAGAGTCAACATTCTTGCCCAATCTGAAACATGTGGAAACATAATCTAAGAAGGTAGAGTTTCAGCATGGAGCTAACATACCTTATGTTGCACCATTAGTTACACATATTGCAGCATTGATAGCTACCCTTGCATCAGTAGTTAAACTACTTCCAATGTTATCTGATGATGACAATGATCAGAAAACATTAATGGGCTCCTTAAGTAAACTTCTTGAGAAGAAAAAGTCTATAAAGACATTAGAAAACACATTAGTAGAAGTGTTGGAAAGGATGCAAAGGACAATTCACATAACTATCACAAATCTAGGCTTGTAGGTAAAGGAAAAATAATTGGTGAAATATTTTGATGACAAATTCACAACCTTGTTTGAAATTTCTTCAATACAAGCACATACAAAGCATGATGCATCACTATTTGACACAGTATGTAGAAATGTAAAGAATGACTTCTAGACATTGAATGTGTACATTAAATAGCTAAGGAAGAGCTTAAGATAAAGAAAATAATTTGTATGGAAAATGCACAATGTCATACAACTATCTATCATATTTTGATAATCTGACCAAAGGCCAAATGAGTGAGCTTGAAACACTCACTATCAGATTGCAGCAACTAGAGGAAAACATTGAAGACTTTGGAACATAAATGGAGAAAATATGCATTGCTATTAGAGGCATTAAAACTAATAAGGATAAGAGAATTAAGAGATTCTCCATTCTTAAAGAATTTTTGTCACCTAAAATTAGTATTCTATAGAGGCAATTGGAGGAGTGTCTTGCAACAAAGGAATCCTATGAATTTTTTTCCTATATTGACTTGAGCACAGTTGAAGTGGAACCATATACACTTTGTGCACTCATTAGTATATCTGATATAGTCAGAGAAAATTGGAAGAAAGATCTTGATAGATTTAAAATTAGTTTCATAGATTGTATATCTAGAATATCAAACTGAACAAAGGAAGGCAATACAATTTTGTGGGTACAAATTTTTAACACCTTTGCCATTGATGTCAAAGGGGGAGAAGTATGCAAGGAAAATTGTATATGTACATGTTTGTATATGTAAGTGAGAAGTATGTAAAATATACTTCTCAAGGAAAATTGTATATGTACATTTTTGTATATGTAAATGAGTATTTTACATACTTCTCACTTACATATACAAACATGTACATATACAATTTTCCTTGCATACTTCTCCCTATATATGTGTGTGTGTGTGTGTGAGAGAGAGAGAGAGGGAGCTTAGCTATGTATTATTATAAAGGAGTGATAAGGAATGTAATGATCCATCAAGACATGAATAATTTTTTTTTGATGTTTTGAAGGTCAGTTATTGAGTAGTTAATCTTTGTATTTATTATTGTTTTGTATGACATCATTTTGGGACTTAACCAATTTTTCCAAATGTTGCCATCAATGCCAAAGGGGGCAATTTTTGGAAATATGTCTAGGTTGATGTACGAGTGTTGTCATTTATGGAAATTTATATTTTTGATATTTCATGATGTTATTAGAGTTAAAACATTGTCTAAGAGTTAGACATTTTGCAATAGTATAGAGATAGATACGATATGTATAGATGAAAAACTTCAAGTTAGCTCATGTATAGTTGAGGATCATTAATTGATAGGGTCATGATGATGTATGTCAATGCATAGACCTATACGAACAATACAACACAAGTTACAATTGAATTAATAGCTCAAGTATTTATCAGAGCATAACAGAGCATCAAAGTAAATTGAAGTGTATGGCTTAAGGAATTATTTTTGTAAAAAAATAATTACTTAATCATGATGGGCTAACATCCTAGTTGTTTACCCCAAGTTATTTTTTAATTATTCAAGCATGAGAAAGAATTAAGGCTGAGTAAGTAGAGTTTTTATAATTTGCAAGGTATAAGTAAAGATCATATCTTGCACAACCAAAGATGTGATGTGAAGTGATATACAAGTGAAGCAAGAATGTGATGCAAACTATTGTGAAGAAAGTTTGAGTAATATGAGAGCCTTATGTGATGCAAAATTTGATGTATGATTAGAGAAAGTGCAAGATGCAATAGTAAGATATTATTGTATGTATACCTATACTTGTGAAGAAACTTATTTGTATATTGCATATTAGGACAGTGGGATCTTCTTGCATACATGGTATTTGATCTACCAACTCCTAATAGGGTTGAAGCAACTCCTAATAGGGTTGAGGCTTTTTATTAGGCTTAGTCCTCTAACAAGGACTCTAGGAACCATATGTATTTTATAGACTCCTAATAGGGTTAATATCCTCAACATCATTCTTTTGTTTAGTGGATCATCTTGTGGGTATCATCTTGATTGGGGTTTTCCCTTGGCCGGGGTTTCCCAAGTTAACAAATAATGGTGTTATAAGTTCTCTTTGTGTGTGGTTATATTTACTGTTCAACATTATTAGCTTACTTTCATATGCAAGTTATAGTGTAATTAACAATATTCTATTGTGGGAAAAAGTTTTTAGAATACTAATTCACCCCCCCTCTCAGTATTATCTATTTCTAAAAATTGTTTCAAGAATGTGATTACTATTGAGAAAGGTGGCATGAATCATTCCTTTATTCCTTTGCAAAATGAAGAAATTGGTAGAAGGAAGCTGAGTATTGACAACAAAGTTGAGTTAAAGGATTCTAAGAGGGTTGGAGATTAGCATGAAAAGAAAACTTGTGGAATGCTAGGGATTGATGTTAAGAAGAAAAATTTGAACAAATGGAAGTGTGTAAATTGAAGGCTTGGAGGATATGCATGTGAAGAACTAGCTTGAGATTTATGTGTTGAATCCTAGAAGATTTCTTCCAGCTTCTAAGAACATTTTTTGCAACTAGGGTGTCTAATGCAAGAGCATCCTAGGGTAGTTAGCAATCTTACATAGTGGAGAGATTTTGAATTTGGAGTTGGGGACTCAATCACCAAAGGAGTGGTGCTCAGTCATTACAGGGTGTAGTGTTGGCGAGGTGCTTGGTCATTGAAGGAGCTTGGTTGTTGAAGGAACTTGACATATACTATTTCTTGGCATATGCTATGTTTCTCAAAAATTCTTTTGGGAGCTTGGTGATGCTTATGGGTTTTGCTAATGCTCAACAATGTGGCTTGTGGGGTGGAATTCTCATGGATTTCCTCAGTTGAATTGGTGCATTTATTGCATGAGGATTAAGATCAAGAAGTGGATCAATTGTGGCAATTTATATGGACCTATTTGGGTCTTAGTTATTTTTCCTAGGTCTATTTAATGAATGTTGTATCCTTCTAAGGCATTTGGTATTTAATATCTATTGTAGGCCTACTTGTGGCTCAATATGTATTTAATGTAAGGGTTTATTTAATTTGTAACTTTCTAGGGAAACTTGTGGCTTATTTGGGTATAATTAAAGGGTCTTGTAGCATCTTAAGTCATAGTCATCCATCTTGGAGAAGAGGATGTGGAAGAGGAGAGAAGTTTGAGAAGAGCTAGTAGTCATGGCTTGGGAAACAAGGAGATTGCTTAGCGGCTTGTGAGCACATATTTAGATTTTCCTTTAGGTCTCTATCAAAGTGTGGATCTAGACTAGCTAGGTTTTGGGTTGGATCTTGAGGATCTTGTAGAACTATTACTTGCTTTGTATTTGGCTATAATCAAGAAGGCCTTACAACCCAACAAAGTGCATGTAATCAGTTTTTTAATTAATAAAGAGTTGAGTTTGGTATCAAATAATGTATCATGTGTTGTGTTTATGCTATGTGGTTATTTTATGGGGGCTAGGATGTCTCCTTTTGGGATTCTCCTACCTTGCACTATGTCAATAGAAAACTGACATTATCTTAGGCTAATATATTGAGAAAGTGTTGTAACATTTCTTTATGGAGAATGCCAAAGCTATCAACACACCTTTTCTATTCATTTAAAATTGAGTAAAAATATGTGTCAAAGACATAATAAGAGGAGGATAAGATGTCCAAAGTACCCTACACTTTAGCTATAGGGGGCTTAATGTATGTCATAGTATGTACTAGGCCAGATATTACACATACAGTGGGAGTTATTAGTAGGTATATGTGTCATCTTGGGATTGAGCATTGGAATGCAATCAAATGGATTCCTATATATTTGAGAGGAAGATATAGTAAGTGTTTACATATTGGGGGCTCTACTATTGATATACAAGGCTATGTTGACTTAGATTTGGTAGGGGATCTATAGTGCCTACCCCTAGTTTACTTTTCATGTTATATTGTTGAATTCTTTTAGGCAAACTTTTATGGTTATGTGTTATAATTTAGTGGGACTTGGTTACCTGATTTGATTGATGTTATTTCATACTTAGTTTATGTATCTGATGAGTTACTTGTTACTTGATTATTTCATGTGTTCATGGTTATTCTTTTGATCTGGATGCTTTGTATGTTTTATATAGCAATTTTACTTGTTCATGATGAAAGTCAGATGGATGATGTATATATGATTTTATAGTTACTTATCCTATACTTGCATGTGTATGGTGTACATGTGTGTTTTTTATTTATGATTGACATTTTTGATGTGGTTGGGGGAGGGAGTTGTACTCACTTGCTAGTTGGGATCTACAAGATGTTGGAATATTAAAATATGAAAAGAGTACTTATGAGAGGGGGGGAGGGGGGGGGTGGTGAATCATAAGTATCACACTTTAGCCAATAAAACTTTTAACTTAAAGTAAATTGCATGCATGTAAATACATCAAATAAACATGTAACAAAACTCATGCATCAATAACTCATAACACTGGAATTTGGTAACCCAGAAACCCTCCAGGAATAAGAAGGTAAAACTAGGGTGGGGATGATACCCACACAATTTACTGCAGCAATATTGTTCAACCAATTCTGATGGTTTTCCCTATTAAAGGCTTGCCCTGTTAAAGGCTTTACACTGTATTAATAGTGACCTGGTTAGAGGATTTACAAACACTTAACATGAAGTGTCACCCTGTAAAGGATTTTAATCACCTAATCAAAAGGATCTTACAAAATAGCTGTAAAGCTAACCTATCACCATAGGATTTTCATTCCAATACAATTGCTAGAGAGTATTAGATACAATAAACTTGATAGATTACAATCCTTGATTGCTGAATGCAGGCTCCTTTTCCACCTTCTCTTGATCTTGATCCTTTGTGATCTGATAACCCTTGCTTCTGAAAATAGATTTCCTTATGCACCCTTGTATGTCCTTCCATATATTTACAATGAAATTTCATCTTCCTTATAAAGAATTCAAAGACTTAGGGTTTGATTTGGATCTATGATCCATATTGAATCTCAATTTCTCGCTCAATACTTGTTTTTTTTTTCTGATTGGTTGCATGCCTTTATCATTTTTCTTATTGGCTACATGTGAATTGCATGGAAAAAATAAAAGATTCGATTTTATCATTAAATCCCTCAAAGTTTACCTTCTTTCGGCTGCAAAAATTGTTTGCATCATAGTTTGTGCAATTTCAAACTTTTATGCTGATCTATTGAGTTACTCGACTCTTGAAGTATTGCTGATACTCGACACATGCTATTTTTTGGATAGCTCGACACCTAAACAAAATTGTATCACTCGACACTTGTTACTCTCGGCACTTGTTAACACTTGGCACCTGTTACACTCGGCACTTGTTAACACTTAACACCGTTAACACTCGACACCTGTTACACTCGGCACTTGTTAACACTCGACACTTGTTAACACTTAGCTTGACACTTTATCTTACTCGACACTTACTCTTGATCTTGGTTAAGTGTATTGACACTTAGTTGTCAAATTTATTCTTTAAGCTAACAATCTCCCCCTTTGACATGAGTGGCAAAAACACTTAATTAAGATCCATGTGACTCATTAATTTATCCTACATTCAAAATTTGCTATCTCAAAATTTGCTCCCAAAATTTGCTATCTGCCCCTTTTATCATACTTATCATTTCATTCCTATACTTAACTCCCCCATACTTAATCACTTCTTATTACTCTCTTATTACTTATTCTCCCCCCTTTTTGACACTTATGTCAAGGGTCTTACAATGAAATGCCATACTTAGCCAAAAATGTGCTATTTACTTCAAGGAGTACCTTCAGAGCTGCATCCCAATTTGCTAATGCGACATCCAATGTCTTATGCTGGATGAAAATCTCTGCTGCTAGGTGTACAAGTCCATCAGATGAAGAAAGATTGGGGTCTTTCCTGAGGACTGTCTCTACATTTATCTACTCCTTGTGAAGTAGTTCCAAATGAGGAGTTATTGATGATTGAATTTGCATCAATTTAGCTTTTGTGGTTGCCTCCTCTGCTGCTAAGACAACTAACTCTCTTTGTGTGTAAAGTGATTGGACAAAATGCTTCTCACTCTGAGCTGGATTTGTGGGAATTGCATGCTGGAAATTTTTAGATTGTTTTCCAAGCTCAGTATTTTTTGGCTTGTGTCTTGTGTGAATGTGGAAAAATCACACAACTTGTTGTACAAGGAAAAGATGTTTCCTAGTACAATTTTAACTGTTATAACTTTCTTTGCCAGTTCTTCTTGAGACAGTGCTATATCACAAGATATTTTACTATTTACCTTACCTTGGAACTTCCTTTCTAACCATTCAAGCAATCTAGCATTTGTTTCTTGGTCTTCATTAGTCACCTGGTCAACTATATCAGATAGTTGCTCTATAATTGGTCTTGACTCATCTGGAGATTTTAAGCAAAAAGCTTCTGTGAATATATCTTTAATTTCATTCAAGGTAAGCTTATACTTGTATTCTTTTCTTAGTGCTTCTTGTCTCCTTCTTTTGTCCAGTGCACTCTAAATTTCATTAATATTTTCTTCAGTAAGAGTGCTAGATTCATAATATGGGATCTTTATTTCTTCATCAAGCTCAGGAACTCCATAGTGAAGTTTCCTGACTGCCTTTGATGAGCTCGAGCCTGGTGTCCTGATTTGCAGCTGTAATCCATCTGTGCTCGGCTGCTGAAGAGTCTGTGTTGGAGTACCAGATTTTGGTAGTGCAACCAATGTTTGTATTGCAGTCTCGTCCTTCTTCTTTGTCTCATCTTTTTCTTTAGCTTGAATATCCCTTTTATGATTGCTAGGTGGGGTTGAACTTGTTGGTTGTTCAGATGCTTCTTTTATTTCCCCTACTACTATACTTGGCATTTGGAGTGTATAAGTGACTATACTTGGTGGAGGTGGTGGTGGAAGAAATAGAATACCAGTAGTTTGTATGGTCAAGGGTGGCACTAGTGCTTTTACCTTAACTTCTGGATTCTGTAATTCATCAACACTAACCAATACAAGATTTGAACTTAATTTTGCTACTAGTGATGATTGGTCAAGGATTTCCAAATCCTCTGTAGTTAATGGATTGATGTTTGGATTTGAAGTGTCTGTAACATCTTTTATTTTTATGATATCTGCAGGTGTGATGGTGGCATGAGGAGGACTAGGAGGAGATACCTATATGTCTTGCATACTTTGATCTTGTGGCTCAGCTGTATCTTTCTCTTCCTCTTTCTCCTCATTATGTGCCTCTTCTTCCTTTTCTTCTTTACTCTTCTTCTCCACTAGTTTCTTTTTTTTTTCTTTGGTTTTTGACACCTTCTTTTCCTTTGTCTTGGCACTTGCCTCTGCCTTATATTCTTCATTATATACATCTTCTATTTTCTTGTAAATTTTCCACAATCTTGTGGATTTAGTAACTACCTCTTCAATTTTATTTTGCAATATGTTGAATGCTCTATACTTGGGAGTGAATATATTATTATGCCTTTTTACTGCATTTATTACTTGATCTTTAGTCAAGTCAGGTAACAATCTGGCTAATGTTGACTCCCTTATCTCTTTTTCCATTTGTAAACAAAAATGCCATTTATCCTCTACAATTTTATACAATTCTCTTGGCATAGATTCATCTAATTCTAGAGGTGTGTGCTTATATTCAACCATCATAGCATACATAGATTCCTCTAATTTATTTTTCTCTTCTTTGGTGAGCTTAGAAAAATTCAGGTTCTTTAAACCTTTTAAATCATTATTCCTAATTTTTGAACATAATTTATCAACAAAAGTTTGGGGTTTGTGTCTTACCACTTGAAATTGACTATTTTCCTCTGAATCTATTTTCTCCTCATCTATTTCAGGCTAGGGAATAAATTTCCTTTTCTTTGACTCAGCAGTAGTCTTCTTTGAGTCTTTCTTCTTTCCTTTTGCCTCCCCTTGGGCTTTTTGTGCTGCAGCCCTTGTGGTAGGTCTCTTTGGTGTAGGAGCAGCTACTTTCTTTCCCTTGGATAGAGGAGCAGAAGGAGTTGTGGTCTTTCTCTTAACTGGTGCTTCCTTGGCTTCTTCTACCTCAGCACTTTCCTCTTTATCTTCTCCTAACCCTTGAGTCAGGCCTTGAAGTTTATCTCCTTCTTCTTCAATGTCTTCTCCCTCTTCTTCTGCTGTTCCTTCTTCTTCCACACCAAATTTTCTCTTGATTTGTCTTACCATTTTCTCTTTCTTCTTTACTACTGAAGCAGTCTTCAAATCTATTATCACCTTTGATTTGACAACATCATAGGTTCCAATTTTTTTTGCATTTTTATCAGCTTCTTCTACAAGTAGGGATGTTATTGCTGCAGAGGCTTGATCAACATCAAGTTCATAACCTAGTGGCCTAAGCCATCTTATTCTAGGTATAACTGCTTGTATGTAGGTATAATCTATATCTACAAGAAAACAAATATCTTTTTCATATTTCTCAGTCAATGAGACTGGAATTCTCATTCTTTGTTTCATGGAATTTTTGAAGTCCTCAAAGTAACCAGTCATTTGGGCATCAAAATTTTCACCCATCTGTTCAATGTATCCATTAATTTGTTCAACTATTGTTTTATCTAGATTCCATCTTACCTTACCCATAGAAGGAAATTCTTTCATCAGATAGAAAAACATGCACATCAAAACTGATCCAAATTTGCATTGAGCTCCCTTGCTCTTCCTTATATCTCCCAAATTTTCATTAATCTATTGAAAAATGAGCTCTGCCAAATCATAAGTGTGATCCCTTTTGATTATCTTGTATGCAACATCAACTGCTATACAAGGTACACTGTTTAACCTGCTTGATTGATAGAATTTATGTGAAATGATTCTCACAGCAAAATCTAGTAGGGGATCTATTATTTTGTCGATAGTCATTCCTCTATTGTTCCATTTGGCTCCTATATTTTTCTCTATTACTTCCCTTTTGTCACTTCACAGGGTCTTTGGCCGATCTAGGATTGGAATACCAGTACCCTATGAACAGTTTTCTTGGTGAATTTTACTGGCCCTGACTCTAACCAAAAAGCTCCATCATGTATTCGGCTTAGAACTATCCGTACCCATTTAGTTTTGAAAATAGTCAGAAATGCTAGGGTTTTGGTTAATCCTTTTCTTTCCATTATTGAAAATTCACTTTTCAGTACTTTGTTTTCACATAGTTTATCATATGCATTATAGATTTCTAAGTCTCCTATGGCACCAATTTTGCAATTATTACATCTAAGAACATCTTGGACCATAACAACTTTATCCGGAATAACTGATAATGCACCTGCAGGATCATTCTTGTATGCTACTTCTAGAATGGGCTTAAATTCAAGTTGTTTAACTTCATTGCTGACCAACTGTACTTCATGACTCTCTATACCGTTAGTGGTTCCTGACCTAGATGCCATTGTTTACCAAACTAGGGTTTATGATTTAAACAAGTTTATAGGTCCTACGTAGCTCGACACTTAAGTAAAATACCTTAAATTGATGAAACTTGTCTTGAATCACTGTTGAAATCTTCACAAATGGCTTCTGAGCTGATCTTGATCTTCTCCGCTCTTCTCGACTTTGCTTCTCATTTGAATGGTGGGAAAATGATCCAAAATTGGATTTATGTACCCTTCAAAATAGAGTAATAAATGCTTAGTACGCTACCAACTATCTACTCGGCACTTGAAATTTTTTGTCATGACTCGGCTCCCATTGTGTTTTACTTTACTCGGCTCCTATTGATATTTCACAGCTCAGCATCAACTATCAACTCAGTCATTGTTAGCAACTTGGCTCCTGAAGGCAACTTTGACATATCTTAAAAAAAGTTCTCAATTTTGACTTAGCATCTTTGCTTATGCTGATTTCATTTTTGCAGTTCTTATATGTCTTGGGACTGATTTATGATGTAACTTGGTTTATCAATCCCACACACTTATTCTTTTCTTAATTTGATGAAGTGTGATCACTTGACCTATTAGGTGAAGTGATCTTTGTACTTGATGTTCTATACTCATCTTTCTTCCTCCATGTCTTATTCATTTCACTTCTAATATGTCCAACATCTATCTTTGCCTTTCCATTGCTGAACTCAGAACTTGATGCCTTTGACCTTGTTGGGCAATTCCTGCTGACATGACCAATTTTTAAGCAACTGAAACATGTAGTTTAACTCAACCATCTTTTGTAGTTCCCTCTAAAATGTGTTCTTATGTAGTTCTATGGGATATGTCCATATTCTTGACAATAGTGACAGCTGTACCTGGTGTTGTAATCTCAAAATTCATGGTTTGATGTCTTTGCTGGTTGATTTACTGTCCACATAGACTTTGATCTACATTCAAAAGCTCTATGTCCATACTTTTTGCAATTATAACAATGTCCATCAAATCTTGATGTCTTGATAGTTTGGGTTCTGCATTCATATGCTTGATGACCTTGCTTCTTGCATTTATGAAAATGATTTATGCTTTTGGGTTTGTCATGCTGATGGGCATTCTTGCTTCTACAGACATTAGATGTATGTCCTTTCTTTCCACAGAAATGACATGTAGGTTTAACATCTTTACCTTTTTCACTTCTTTGTTCTATACTCTTTGATGATTCTCCTACTTCAATGCTATTATATCCAAGCCCTGTTGTATCATGGGTTGATCTTGGAGATTTCAGTACTTGCTCAAAATATTTGATGGCTTCACTTGATTTGTTGAGATTTTTTGCCACCTCTCTTTCTCTGTTCAATTCATTATGCATTTGTTCCTTCTGCATCTTCAAAATAGAGATCTCAATATCTTTCATATTGAGTTCATGATGAAGGTTCATCATTTGAGCAAGTGTATCCATCTGCATGTTTGAGATCCTTGTCAATTCAGTACATTTTTCTTCAAGTCTATTTGCAAGATTCCTTTTGTCATTTTCCATCATGACCTTATCATCAACTGCTCTTTTCTTTTGTTCAATAATTTCACATATCATTATAGCCTGTGATTCATGTTCCATCTTGAGAGATCTTATCTCATCTGCTTGAATTTTATTTTTCTCCATCAGTTCTGCTATTGCTATATCAAACTCTTTAGTGTCTCCACTGGAAAATATGTTGGTGGTATCAATCTCCTTGTAGTGTATATCATTTTCAGCTATGGCTAGATCCTTCCTCTTTTTTAATGAGTTTCTCAATTTGTTTCTGAATTCCTCCAAGCTATGCAAAGCAATTTGCATATCTATCACTTGATTTTCAATGATCTTTCCAAGTTTGAAAGCTTCCATCTTTAGATCTTTTCCTCCAAGCTGTTAGGCTTTTCTTTGTGAGAACCTGGATAACTCTGATACCAATTGTTGGAATATTCAAATATGAAAAGAGTACTTATGAGGGGGGGGGCGGGGGGGTGTGAATCATAAGTATCACACTTTAGCCAATAAAACTTTTAACTTAAAGTAAATTGCATGCATGTAAATACATCAAATAAACATGTAACAAAACTCATGCATCAATAACTCATAACACTGGAATTTGGTAACCCAGAAACCCTCTAGGAATAAGAAGGTAAAACTAGGGTGGGGATGATACCCACAAAATTTACTGCAGCAATATTGTTCAACCACTTCTGATGGTTTGCCCTGTTAAAGGCCTGCCTTGTTAAAGGCTTTACATTGTATTAATAGTGACCTGGTTAGAGGATTTACAAACACTTAACATGAAGTGTCACCCTGTAAAGGATTTTAATCACCTAATCAAAAGGATCTTACAAAATAGCTGTAAAGCCAACCTATCACCATAGGATTTTCATTCCAATACAATTGCTAGAGAGTATTAGATAAAATAAACCTGATAGATTACACTCCTTGATTACTGAATGCAGGCTCCTTTTTCGCCTTCTCTTGATCTTGATCCTTTGTGATCTGATAACCCTTGCTTCTGAAAATAGATTTCCTTATGCACCCTTGTATGCCCTTCCATATATTTACAATGAAATTTTGTCTTCCTTATAAAGACTTCAAAGACTTAGAGTTTGATTTGGATCTACGATCCATATTGAATCTCAATTTCCTGCTCAATACTTGTTTTTTTTACTGATTGGTTGCATGCCTTTATCATTTTTCTTATTGGCTGCATGTGAATTGCACGAGAAAAATAAAAGATTCTATTTTATCATTAAATCCCTCGAAGTTTACCTTCTGTCAGCTGCAAAAGCTGTTTGCATCATAGTTTATGCAATTTCAAACTTTTATGCTGATCTACTGAGTTACTCAGCTCCTGAAGTATTGATGATACTCGACACATGCTATTTTTTGGATAGCTCGACACCTAAACAAAATTGTATCACTCAGCACCTGTTACTCTCGGCACTTGTTAACACTCGGCACCTATTACACTCAGCACTTGTTAACACTCGACACTTGTTAACACTTGGCACCTGTTACACTCAGCACTTGTTAACACTCGGCTCGACACTTTATCTTACTTGGCACTTACTCTTGATCTTGGTTAAGTGTATTGACACTTAGTTGTCAAATTTATTCTTTAAGCTAACACAAGATGTACAACTCCCCGTCATTGTCTATTTAGTTTATATATATATATATATATATATATATATATATATGTACATATTTGGATTTTATGCAGATTATGGTTATCAGGCATCAAATTCCTTGAATTGCTAGGATGAATGTGCCCTATCAACTAGTATCTCAATGGTAAAAGAGGGGAGATAGTTTTGGAGTCCAAATCCTATCCCTAAGCCAACTGTCCTAAAATATAGAACAATTATTTGAGTTATTCACCCTTCCAAATTTACCAAAGTGATGTGAATTTGAGATTTTGACCTTAAGTTTGAATCTATACTTTATCTTTTAGATAGGTTTTAATATTCAGATTTGTGGGCCACTTGTATTTTTAGTTATAATTAAATCAAATAAAAATATTATTAAATGATTTAGTTTAACAATTTTTTTATAAAAAAAATTCAAATTTTAATTATATTTAATTAATTGATGAATTAATTAAATAAAATAAATAAATTTAAAAGATTTAATTAAAGTTTGACGTAATTATATTTATTTAATAATAATTAATATAGGAGTTTCATTTTAATAATGAACTCTAAATATTATTACTAGTTAAATTAATAAATATACCTATAAATACGTCTTGTTACTTAATAAAACTAGGAGAGAATAAATTAAATAAAGGCTTTTTTAAAAAATGAAATTAAAATAAACTAATAAATAAAAGAAAAAGGCTTGCATGTTCATAAAACAAAAACCCTAAAGGAGAAAGCTCTTTATTAAGAAATTAGAGCTCATTTCTCCACACACTGGTTTAGAGGAGAAACTTTTCGGAAAGGGTTTCGAGAAGATGAGAATTCTTGCAATCTCTGAGCGTTCATCTGGTTAACATCAGATCAAGGTAGGAATGTTGCTTGAGATTATCATAGTAGTTTGTTTCAAATCTTTCCCCTGTCTTCTTCATGCTTGTTTGAGAATCTTGATTTAGAAATGACTTTGTTTGAAACCCTTTGAGTAATTACTGTTCTTCATTATTGAAATGCCTATGAATGAAAATCTACTTGGAAACCCTCATGTTGTAAAATTTTGTTTGGATTATCAACATAGCTAGGGTTTGTTTTCGAATAGTAGATATGTATTAAATTGGTAATTGATTTGAGAAAACCATTGTTATCTTCTTTCTTTTTTAAGAAATAGGCCTGCTAGAAAAAGTCACATACCGAGCCCTTGTCAATAATTATATATATAATAATTTTTTTGGAGGAGCAAATGCTGCCAAGATAACAATTGCCAAAGTAGCTAGGTCACTAAGAGACCTTCCTAATATTAGGGTTTACAATTTTGGTCATCCCTTGTGTTTTTTAATAAACTTTTTAAAATTATATTAATACAATTAATATTAATATTATTATTAATTATTATACTATTTAATTTAATAATAATTATTGTTAATAAATTAATATATATTATTTTATTAATATTTTAATAATAAATAATTATTATTATTAAATTTTAATAATAATATTTAATTACAAGATTTTATTTTATAATATATTATTTTTAAAAAACAAACAAACAAACAAACAAATAGATGTATTTCAGTTGTATTTAAGATATATTTTCATTCAAGATGTTATTGTAGAAATGGTTCAATTTTATATGAAAATAATTTTTATACTAAGGAATATTTATTATGATCGTGAACTTGAAAACTTTATCAAATGTGACACTTTGAAAATGAAAACTTGAATCCAATTGTAAATTAAACTTTTATGATTTCAAACCAAATGAACAATGAAACTACACTTGTTTAAATACTTGATATGCCATATGGTTTATTTTCTGTTGGGGTTGGGTTTAATTTATTAGGTTGACCAGTTTTGGATGTTTACTAGAGGCTTGGGAGTTATTGTTTTATGATGATGTATGTGATGTCATGGTTATGTAATTTGATCTTTGAGATATGGATTAGTGTTATATTGTGATCTCTAGCTACTTTTATAAGACTGATGTGGTCATTGTGACTTGATGAGATTTTTTGTTATGAGCTTTGGGTAGGTTATCCTTATGTGTGTTGGGAAGTGGCTTGCAATGAAGGCCAGATCCCTAAAGAGGCTAACTAGGTAACCCATTGTAAGTTGTATTAATAAGTGATATCATTTTGTTAAATAGTTTTAAGATGAAGTAATAAAATTTAGTGAATTAACTCACCCATGCCTCGAGTGCTAGCATAGGCTAGAATGGGAGTAGAGAGGATGCTTGGTTGTAATCTTGCCTTGTTAGCATGCCCTATCTATATGAAAATAATACTGATGCTACATAGAGTCACTAGAGGGCCGAAGTCTAGAGAGGTTATCAGGGTATACTTAGAGTTGGCTCATGTGATGACACTTACCCACTTACATAGTAGATTTCTTGCATGTCATTGTTGCCTCTGGTTTTAGATGTTACTTACGTCTTGGTACCTTTGAGATAGATTTATATAAGGATTTCCTTGAGCTAGATTATGGTTATGATTGTTGGATTATTATCTATATGGGACTTGAGATTATGTCCTCAATATGGTCAGAGTCTAGGTCATTTAGGTTCCACGAGGTCAGGTGGTAGTGTTTCTTACATGATGCAGGAGCACACCTATGAAACCTCCATTGTATGTCTTGTACTTAACTATAGCCAAGTTAAGAGCTTAGGTTAGTTTTTTCTTAGACCTTAGAAGGTCTTGTGCAATATTGGCTAGGTGAGTTAGTCATTATGTCATGCCCTAAATTTAACAAGGAAAAACACAATCGACGATTTTTTTTTAAAAATTTACAAGACAAAACACAACTAATTTTTTTTGAAACTAAACCTGAGATATCACATGTTAACATGTGCATGATGCAACCATGTTACCAAATAGTTAGGTGACCATGCTAGGTGATTTTGCCATTTGACACTTCATTATCACTACTTATATACCTTCATGAGAGACCACAAATCATTTATTGAAGTTCAGGTGATGGCACATGGTCTAGATTATAATTGTTCCTAGGGGAATAAGTTTTCTTGAGGCCTTTTTGAGCATGTTTCGATAGGTAATACCACTTTTAATTTGAAAACAACATTGTATTCCTAGGTGTGGGATATTAATTCCTTATATAGGCTCGCAACTTACTCAAAGCTATGCATTAAGGGTAGATAGTCCTATTCATTCTAGTATGTATATGTTTTTTTGATATTAGGGTTATATATACAATTTTCATATTCAACATAGGTGGATGGATTATATCACGATGATAATATAAATAAGAATCTTATGTTTCTACATGGCTATCCTCTCTTCATAACATACTTTATTTCACACTTCCATCTTATCTTATAGATAATTAATCTTACTAAAATATTAAGTATCCTATACTTATCAACATTGTCTTAGCCAATATGCTTACTAAGGCATTCAAAAAAGTGATAAACAAAATTGATTCCCTTACTAAATCCCATCCTTCAAGGGACAACCTGATCAATAGAAGAATTCTCCTAATTATCACTAACATCCATTATTGACCTTTTTCTATTAAATATTCATTGTCGATTTGTTCCCATCTAACTTCACTTAAAACCTCCAACACTGTACTACCTATTTTCAAACTTTATTCTCTAAATGAACTATCACCAAGCTTACTAGTAACCTTGAATACTTGCTAATTATACTCATCTTTTTCTAACCTTTCATACTTGATAACATGATCACTAACAATTATATTTTGAATACCTACTACACAATACATCTACCGACTACCTCATCGCCTAGTTGATTTCATCTTGTTAACCTTACATTTCCTAAATTGCACCTTCATCCCATCCTTATCCTCTCAGATGGATCATTTAACTAAATTTTTCATTATCTATATATATATATATATATATATATATATATATATATATATATATATATATATATATATATATATATATATATATATATATATATATTCCAATTATATATTTATTTATTAATATTTCTTTTGGTCATTATTATTATTAAAATAATTACTTAAAATTTAAGTTTCATATACTTGTTAATGTAGCTTCTTAAGCTATAAAATTTTGATGTATGTGTCTTATGCACTACATAATACATAATATGAATACACATTAATGAAATCATTCAATAATAAATTATTATTATTATTATTTTTATTTTATTTTAAATTCTTTTAACAATGATTAATATTGTATCTAGTAACCCTACTAGAGTGCTAAACTAAGCTTTCATATGACTCATAACCTTTACCACTTCCATCTACAAATTTAACCCATGAATATTTATTTAGTAACCACATTACTACTACTAATCTATCCCATATTCCTTCACCTACTAACTACCTTATATACTAACACCCATTAATCTTACCAGTGTAATTCCAAAACCCTACTAACAATCTTATAACAAAAGAATTTAACACTAACTACAAAAATTATCCCATTCTACTAATCTAACACCCAAACCCTTGACATCTACCCCAATCCACTAATTATACATGGCTCCACCCATCTTACATTAATTCAATATTTGGCTCCCCAATTTTGAGTTAAGAGACTATAGGATTATGTGCTTGCTTACTCCCCTTTCCAAAGAGATTTGACTACATTACAATCTGCAAAAAAAAAAAGTAGTTCTGATAGAAAAATAAATATGGGGTTTAATCATGTCATTGTACACTCCCCAATACCTACCAAATCCCTCCACTCTTCCCAAGAACATGGGATCTCTTTCTCTAGGCATGAGGGGATGAAGAAGGTTAGACTTAAGTTTTACAAGCTTCCAAGCTAAATAGGTGCCAAGGTAAGGAGATTGGTCGATGTCAAGTCAAATAAAGTTTCCTCATTAATGTCATATCACATGTAAATCAACATGTGTTAGGTCAAGTATGCCAAGGGGATATAACCATAGCCCCATTCCATAGTAAAATGTGATGACATGCAACAAAAAGTAACACCTAAGTTGGGAAAGGAAACCAATGTTGTAAACTTGTTTGTAATATATATTAGCTTTTTTGGGTTTGGTTCAATGTGGAGTTTTAATATTATTTTTTTGCACCACATTGATTTGTATAATTAAATGTCACTTTCAGAAGTATGGTGACTTTAGGAATTTGACTTAGGATAAGCTAGTATTACGAGGTAGGTACTAACCTAGCCTTGACACAGTGTTAACTTATATATGTAGGTATATATATATCTTGTTTGTTCATAGGGTATATGTTATATTATTATTAATATTTAATGTATTTGGTTATAGGGTATATTCTGCTGATTATTTTAATGCCTTGTATTTTGGGGAGAGACTTAATTTGTTTCCCCATACATTTTCCAGAGAGGAAATGTATACCTACAACAAGACTTTCTCATAGAATTGAAAAAATGCATTTTCTCTTTTCAAACAAATTTTGTTTTATCTTGCCACGAATTTTAGTGATCATTTTGATAATGAGATGGTGTTATCTACTAGGATTTTGTTTGAGCTAGGAATCCAAATGAAATATTAATCATGCATATACAAAGAGCTATTCAATATAACAATTTTCTTCTATCTTATTGAGTGCATATAAATTTGCAAAGCAGCAACTATGGTTTTTTTGAATTCACCAACTATATACATAATTTTCTTCCACAAAACATTTATAACATATGCCTGCCAATTATATTAAAATGAGAAGAAAGATCTCATATATGGCTTCCTCCTAATACATCAAATCTTACAATGAATATTTCCTTGCAAATAAAATTATATACAACTTAATAATATCCTTACTCCTTTCATAATTCAGATGATACACAATAATACAATCTCCTTACATCGCAATGAAATAAGAATAGAGACTTAAAAAATCACAACCCCTAATAAAATTTCTTTACACAATGAAATTTCTTTACACACTTGTATCTTTTCCACTTTATCAAGGGTGAAACCCTAATAGTTTCAAGGATGCATCTTCACAAAACCTGTACATAACACACACAAAACCTAGAACCATGGAGGCTCACCTCCCATCCTAGGCTTCTATGAAGCCACCTCCGAGTTGGAGAAATAAGGCACAAATGGTTTCACACCTTCACATTCACATATCATGCATAACCATAACAACACAACTCAACACAATACAATACAACCCATCCCAAGGCTTGCACATAGATTCAACAATAGAATCAAGATATAGGGTGAAGGTTGGCTCTCTCCATGAGGAGAATTTCAAATCCATGAATCACATATATTAACATTTTCTCATAAGTAACATGCCCTTTCAAGGCTCAATAATGTCTTCTCTCTTCATAAACATCCTTATACCTCCTAAAAATGCAAGTAATCATGAAGTTCATACTCCATTGAAACACATCAAAAATCATCTCCACACACGGGAGAGTTTCTCAACTACATGAGTGAGCCCAACTAACCCCTTCACCCAAGCATCTCTTCCCTCAAAAGAGTGAGTGATTCTTCACACCCATTGTGCACAAACAAACAACATGAACAAACAAGATTCAAGGAAGAAATCACATAGAACTTCTCACATTTAACACACATACAACAAGATTCTTCACAAAACCACATCTACACCATATCAAATCTTCAATACCATATCAAATCTACAATAAAATGAAGAAAAACCATATCAAATCTACAATGCAATGAAGAAACACCATGGATCATGGATACCAACCTCACTCCAAACAATGGCAAATGGAATTTGTTATGGAGCTCCTTATCCTATTCCTCCACACCCTAAATGTCTTTAAAGTTAGAGAGTAGGTAACTGGGTTTCTAATTTTTCCATTCCTCTATATAAGACTCCCATTTTCGGATTCAATAAAAAATGCATTCTTTTTGGGGTCTCCTAGGTCTTCTAGGCACCCCAGGGGTCACTATTAGACCCCTAACTTAAAATGTTATCATGGGTAGGGTTTATTTTTATCACAAATTCACCTTAGAGTTACTTTTTGGCCCTCATAATGCTAGGTAAAGTCCAATTTTTAAATTTCCTATGGTGATAACCTTTGTTTCCTTTACTAAGTTATGGCAATAAGTCTAATTCTTAATTAAGGAATTTAACTTGACATAAGGTTTCCATATGATCCATCTTTAGAGAACATGTTATTTTCACATAATGAGAACAAGTGTCAAGTGACACACACAAAATTCACTATACATCACACATGACATGTTCTGAATCTACTCATGTAATACATTCTACACACACAAATCTCACATTTACAAAATAAACACATCACAATGAGGTTTATGAATCTTCTAAAGATTCACTTTGGCAGTGTCATAATAACATGTGTTTATACCTTGTTTCCCAATTATGTTTCAATGGTTCCTTTCCTGCACAATAAACTTGAGCATCAGTAGTCCAAGGAGGTCATATAAAACATATATCACATATGCATATAATTTCAAATGTTACATAACCCGTATTAACATAATTCAATTAAATTTCCTTTCGTAATCATTCAAAATGTTAGAATGTCAAAATTTGCATGTCATAAATCATCATAATCACATTAACATTTATCCGCATATCATAAATCATCATAATCACATTAACATTTATCTGCATAACATAAATCATCATAATCACATTAACATTTATCTGCATATCATAAATCATCATAATCACATTAACATTTATCTACATATCATACATCATCATAATCACATTAATATTTATCTACATATCATAAATTATCGTATCTAATTCTATCATGTCATAAAATTGCATCCATATGTGTTCGATCATCCCATTCACAATATTAGGTTCTATTGCACAATAAAATCTATCCTTTAACACTAACATTGTATTTTGATATTTCAAGAATTTCTACAAAATCAATTTCTATTGAAATAATTTAGAGCATGAAATGGAATAATTAATTATATCAATTAGGTCCTAATGTGCGGATCCTCAAAATGTAGATATTAAAATGAAAAAACCTTATAGTCTCAAAAAGTGTATCAAAATGTTGAATAGAAGTATCACAATGCAAAATTTTCATCTATACCATGACGGTCTAGGTGAGGCCTCACACATTAGGACCAAGGTCACACTAATAGCCTTTGTTAGTTGTTTTTACATTCCTTAATGTTAGGAAGTTTGAGTTTTTAAAGTGTCTTAGATTTAGAGTTGTAAGTGGTTGTGGAAATGCTATCGTGGCCTTAAAAGGTTTTGGATCCTTGAGACATAGAGGTTAGAGGTCCTAGAAACAAGGGTAGAGGCATAAGTGTAAAGATGCTAAATGTTGCTGAAAAGTTGTCATGACAATATTTGCAATTATTGCAAATGTTACATGCAACATGAAAACTTTAGATTCCCTAAGATATGGTAGGTTATTATCAACTAACAAGCCCTAGAATGGTGGAGATAGCATATATGTGAGCCAAGACTTGAATCTAAGGGAGAGAGATAGAAGTTATTGTAATTTTGGGTGTGTAAAATACAATACTGAATAGTGTTACAACAATTTCAAGTTTTTTGATCACAATGCTTAAAAATGGATTGAAAGACTCAACTTAGTGGTAGGATAGCATTCTAGGTTCTATTTCAAGGTTTTTTCATTCAATAAGAAAGTTTCTTAGAATAGTTTTAGGAGGTTAAATAAATTTTTAGTTTTGATAGTGTGCTAGTCCAGTGAAGACAATTTTTTCTTTTATGTCTCTCACTTAAGATTCAACCCTTGAAAATTTGTAAATGTAGATTAATCTTAGAGTGGAGCCATTATACATGATGTATAGTCAAGATGAAGTCTAGCAAAGTTGTCTAACTAATTTTAATGTCAAGCCCTATGTGAGCTAGGAAGGTTTGGTTAAGGGTTTGATAGTGCTGAATTAGTGATTTCATGCAGGGAATAGGAGTACTATATGGAACAAGTATAGTTCTAGAAAGGAGATAGTCATACCTTGACATATCTTAGAGATTGAGGCTTTATCAATCCATCTAGGAAAGTTCTTAAACATGTTTGTGGTCTAGTCCTAGGAAATAGGTCTTTTAGTCTTATTTGCCCTACATAATAGGAAGTACCTATATGGATAGATTAGGGTTTTGAGACCAAAAAAATTTCTTAGAAAATCAAAAAGGGTGTCCTATTCTATAGTTTATTTGATAGGGTGTGTGGAAAGTTTTTGCAAGAAAAAGGAATTAGTGAATTTCAAGGGCTAATTGAATTAAGCCTTAATAGGCTTCTCAGAGGAAAAGTCTTGAAATTGGTAAGGAAGAGATCTGAAGATCTTTCCAAATGGCTACAAATGGGAGAAAATGGAGTAATCTCAAGATGATGGATGGCTTTGCATTGATGGATGAAGTTAGAGAGCATTTTACATTTAGATCCTTCTAGGTGAGTATGGGGAAGAGTACTTAAAAAAGGTGTTAGTCTTTTGAGGGTAAGCACAAAGGATCAAACTCATGGAGAAGAGTTTGGCTTGGTTATTAGTTAATCACCTAAAACTAATCACAGACCTAGGTGGATAGGTACCTAGAAGAGAAAAGCTAAGTCTCTTGAGGAGTAGTGCAAGCAACCCTTGGAACACATATACATCATTGCACCATTGAGATCCAATAGTTGATGCCATTGCTAGATGTACTTGTGCAATTTTTCTATTCTTGTGATCTTGTGATTATGTTCTATAGTCATATTTTGATTTATTGTACTTTGATTATTTAAGATCCTATGAGATGATGTACCTTATCATGATGTATATTCTTTTAGCATTTCAAACCTAATGACTTGTATAGAGGATGATTATGCATGTTGGATTATGCCATGTGGTATCTTATGTACTTGTATATTATTTCATTTGTTTTTGTATCAATGGTTATCCTATGATGTGGATTTAGTTATGTATTAGGTTTAATTTTATTAAAACTTATGTATGTGATTAAACATCATGGATCCCTTAACATATGCAACTATTAATGTATTGCTTATATACATATGTGAGCTATTTCTTCTACTATGTTATCTCTTATTGTTATAATCTTTCAAATAAATTTTTTTTAGAAAAATTAGTGACATAATAGTTTAATTTCTTTTGGAGTCCTTGGTAGGATGTTATAGTATCTTGATACTAGGTAGAGTACTAAAGGTTGTATATTTACTATTGGTAAGAAAACATCCAATTAGATTTCTTGATTGTAGAAGGTTAATTCTATATCCACTATAGAGGCTAAGTTTGTTGCTTCTATAGAGGAAGCCAAGGAGATGATATGGCTTCAATTATTCATGGAAGAGTTGAGACACCTTCATATGTACAATTAATTTTTTATATATTGCAAAATGTCATTCATCTTGTGAAGAATTTTGATCTACATTCAAAGTAAAAACACATATAGTTGTGGTACCATTTCATTCAATTAATTTTGGATGATGGATAATTAAATTTGGAAAAGATAAATACATATAATAATGTAGAAAATATGTTTACAAAGGAAGTGATAAGGTATAAGTTGAACTCCTCTTTAGCTTCGGTGATGCAGGAGCATCCTGGGTTGCATTGTTATCCTGCATGTTTTTAATTTTTACCTTGCTCCTGAAACTGTGTTTTCTAGGTTTTAGGTGCCTATTGTATACCATGTATCTAATTTTTTCTAATGAATGAGATGATTATATTTTCAAGGATTAAAGAGGGCCTATATTAATTCCTTTTATCAAAGGCACAAGTTCTAATTCCTCATAAGTTGGGAGATATGACAATTCTTCTGAAGTACAATTTCTAGTAGTTCTGCATGATAGTTTTCTATGCTTGACTTTTGGGATGGATGCACACTTATCCTTGGTGAATCATCCTTTGAGAACTTAAGGGATTATAGAGACCTAAAATACTACCCACATTTCAAAGTGAAAGTTCTAATTTAATTAGAGCTAGCAGATATAGCGATTTTTCTTGGACATCAATTTTTGGACATTTAATTGTTGTTGCAAGCCGACTTGTGGCTCTTCAAGTATTTAATGTTAGATTATGGGTATTTAATATTTTCTAGGAGCCAAATTGTGGCTTATCTATGTTATAGAATGATCAATAAATCATTTTAGCTAGTATAAATAAAGTGTTTAGGCTTAGAGCTAGAGTAGTTTTAAGAGATGATTGGAGAGCACAACTGGAAATTTGAATTTGACATAAGATCTTGGATTTGAATGTATTTATATCTAGCCATAACCTAGAAGGCCTTACAACTAGGCATGTATGATGATATTTTCATGAATCAATAAATAATATTGTCCTCTCTCTCTATGGTCAATAAATAACATTTTCCTCTCTCTCTATGGTGCTATTCTCTTTTATGTTTGCTTTTGTTGTGTTAACTCCCTTCGTTAGGTGGTATCAGAGATCAGTTATTCCTGAGTGTGCAAGCAAATCACTAAAGTGTGAGGCAATTTGTACTAGGACCTTAGTTGAGTAAAGTTTATTAGAGAAGGGTCTTAATTTTATAAGTCCTATCTTGTTGGTGATTTGGTGTAGGGTGGTAGATCTATAGATTTGGCCTGCACTTGCAGAGGACTCATTGTTCAATTATTTTTTGTATGTGTAAAGATGGTTCTTGGTAGAGGAAATGCCAATAATTCCATATTAGATCAATTGAGAAAAATTGTAGCCAAATTAGATACTGTGGAGACATACCATAGGAGAGGAGCACATCTTGATGATGTAAGTGATAATGAAGCAGTGACACCAAACCATAATCTAGAACCTGAAGAATCAAGATGAGGGAACATTGTTGAGAGTATTATCTAGGGCACATTTGAAGCCTACTGTAGAAGTTGTTCCTTATGATGGAAAATAGGATACCACTATTGTGTTAGATTGGATCTCAAATATGGAGAAGTTATTTGAGTATGAAAATACTCCTAATAATAATAAGGTGAAGATTATAGTTACTAGGTTGAAAGTTCATGCTTCACTATGGTGGGAGCATTTGCAAACTAACAGACAAAGGAGAGGAAAGGAGAAGATCAAAACTTGCCTAAAGATGGTGAACAAGGTAAAGAACAAAATCCTTCCTGCTAATTACCAAGTTAGTTATTGAGAAAGATGCAAAATTTGAGACAAAAGGACATGATTATGAAAGAGTATAGTAAGGAATTATATAGATTGGACATTAAATCTAGACATGTGGATGATGATGTTGAGAAAATTTAAAGATACATAAATGGATTAAGATCTAGAATTCAAGATGAAATAATTTTTTTGAAGTTGGAAAGTGTGGAAGAAGCATATCAATATGCCTTGAAAGCTGAGGAGATCTTGACAAAGAAGCATGAACAAAGAAAAAGAGGTAGAGGTGGTAGATTCTAGAGAGGCAGAGGTATATCTTATGGAGAAGGTGGTAGATCTAAAATTTTTATGCAAGATAAGGGAAAATTTGAATGCAAGAATGATGACAAAGACAAGACCAAGTGGAAAGGTGGTAGTTCATACTGAGGAGGTACTAGATCTTACTGAGGAAGAGGTAATTCTTATCTTAGAGGTGGTTTCCATGGTAATTGCTTTTGAATGTAGATCTTCTAAAAGTGGGTAGAATTAAAGAGATTTTGTGATTCAAGGAGACATTGAGAGTTCACCAAGTGGACCTGAGGCTGGAGAAAATTTGATGGTGAGAAGAACCTTATGTAATAAGGAAAGTGATGAGGAACCTATCCTTAGAAGAAGTCTTTTCAAGACCAGAAGTAAGATGGATGGAAAATGTTGCAAGGTGATCATTGATAGTGGAAGTTCAACAAATTTGGCATCAGAAGTGCTGGTTACAAAGTTGCAGTTGCAAAGGCTAAAACATCCTAAACCTTATCATGTTTCATGAATCAAAGATGAGCATATGATATTGGTAAGTGAGCAATGTATTGTGAAGTTCAAAATTGGACATTACTTTGATGAAGTTTTGTATGATATTACACCAATGGATTGTTGTCATATTTTTTTGGGTGACCTTGGAAATATGATAGGTATGTTGTGCATGATGGAAGATTGAATCAATATCCTCTTTGGGTAAATGGGAATAAACAAATATTGCTGCCTTTGATTGAAAGTCTAGATGAGGTCAGTTGTACTACAATAAAAGTTTGCATGGTTAATTGAAAGCAATTTGAAAAGGAAGTAAAGAGGAATCAAGTTTGTTTTGATATAGTTCCTAAAGGACTAAGTGTTGGTAGTAATGAGCAAGCAATAGAAGTTGGTAATGATAGAGTGACATCATAAATTGAAGAATTGTTAAATGAGTAGAAAGATATTGTTGCTGATGATATTCCTAATAGTTTACCTCAAGTAAGAAGCATAAGTCATTGTATGGATCTGAATCCTAAAGTTAGTTTTCCAAACAAATCATCATATAGATTAGCACCTACAAAGAATGAAGAACTTAATAGACAAGTGCATGAGTTGTTGTAGAAATGTTGATTAGAGAAAGTTTGAGTCTATGTGCTATACCTATTGTATTAGCACCTAAAAAGAATGGAGAATGGAGAATGTGCACTAATTATAGAGCTATTAATAAGATCACAATGAAATATAGGTTTCCTATGCCGAGGATGGATGGCATAATGGATTTTTTGAGTAGAGAAAATCATTTTACCAAGATTGATTTGAAGAGTGGCTATTGTTAGATCAGAATTAGAGAAGGTGATGAATGCAAGATTGCTTTCAAGATAAAAGATGGTTTGTATGAATAGTTGGTTATGCCTTTTGGTTTAACTAATGCACCAAGTACTTTCATGAGGTTGATGAATGACGTTAGAAAAAGATTCTTGGGTAAGTTTGTGATTGTTTATTTGGATGATATTCTGATATTCAGTAAGTCTAGGACAGAACATCTTGAGCATATTAGACAAGTATTACAGAGGTTGAAAGAGAAAAAGTTGATGATTAATCTAAAAAAGTGTTCTTTTATGCAAGAGGAGATTGTGTATTTGAGATTTGTAATTTTAGCTGATGGATTGAAGATGGATCCTGAGAAGGTCAAAGCAATTTTGGAGTGGCCTACACCTAAGAATGTGGGTGAGGTAAGATCATTTCATAGTTTTGCTAGTTTTTACAGAAAGTTTATAAAGAATTTTAGTGTTGTTTGTAATACTATGGCTGAGAAAATGAGGGGAGATAAAAAGGAATTCAAGTGGACACATGGAGCTAATAAGATTTTTGAGACTTTGAAACAAAAGGTTGCTGAATTACCTATATTGTCTTTACCTAATTTCAACAAAGTATTTCAAGTTGAATGTGATGCAAGTGGTAGTGCAATAGGAGCTATATTAAGTCAAGAAGGTAAATTTATTGCTTTCTTTAGTGAAAATTTGAATGATGCTAAAAGGAGTTATTTTGTGTATGATCAATAATTTTATTCTATTATCCAAGCATTGAAGAAGTGGAGACATTATTTGATTCTTAAGGAGTTTGTGATGTATATTGATCATATAGCTTTACAATACTTGGAAAGTCAACATAAATTGAATTAGAGACATATGAAGTGAGTTGAGTACTTGTAGATTTTTATATTTTTCATTAAACACAAGAGTGGAGTTACTAATAGAGTTGCTGATGCATTGAGTAGAAAATATTCTTTGTTGATTGAAATGAAGGTTGAAGTTCTTGGTTTTGATGAGATGAAAGAGTTGTATGGTGCTATTCTTGATTTTTTTAAGGTGTGGAGAGAGTGGAGAGCACCAAATCTGATAGATCACATAAGTAAGTATGATGATTATTTCATTAAAGAAGGTATGTTGTTCAAAGGTGTTTAGTTGTGTATTTATAGAAGTTCTATGAGGATGAACTTCATCAAGAAAAAGCATAGTGGTGGATTGGCTAGACATTTTGGAATTGATAAGATATTGAGTTTGCTAAAAGAGAAGTATTATTGGTCAAAAATGTATAAAGATGTTCAAAAATTTGTCAAGATTTTTGGATTTTTTCAAGTTGCAAAAGGAGTGATTCAAAATACTAGTTTGTATACACCTATTACTATTCCTGAGAAACCTTGGAGTGACATTAGTATGGATTTTATTCTTGGATTACTTAAGAAAATGAAGGGGTATGATTTCATATTTGTTATTGTGGAAATATTTTCTAAGATGAATCATTTCATACCATGTAAGAATATATCAAATGCTGAGCATGTTACTAAACATATCTTTAAAGAGATTGTGAGATTGCATGGACTACCAAGAAGTATTATTTTTGACAGAGACAGTAAGTTTGTTGGTAATATTTGGAAGACTTTGGGGAAGAAGATAGGTATTGAGTTGAAGTTTATTTCTACATTCCATCCATAGGTAGATGGATAGATAGAGGTTGCAAATATAAGCTTGGATAATTTGCTTAGATGTTTAGTTGGGAATAAGCCAAGTAATTGGAAGATGGTATTGGCACAAGTTGAATTTGCATATAATAATTCTATGAATGTATAGGGAAGACACCTTTTGAGATTATTACTAAAATGAAGCCTAGAGGAGTATAAAATTTTAGAGATATTACTAGTGAAGAAAAGAGAAGTGCTACAAGAGAATAATTTTTTGACTTTATGGAGTCTCTATATAAGGAAGTGAAGTTGAGGATAGAACAAAGTAATCAAAAGTATAAGGAGAATGCTGATCAGTCTAGGAGAAATAATGATTTTCAAGTTGGTGATGAGGTAATAGATCATATGAAGAAAGAAAAATTTCCTATTGGAACATACAGTAAGCTGAAGATGAAGAAGTTTGGACCTTGTAACATCTTGAAGAATTTTGACAGTGGAAACACTTATGAAATTGAGTTACCTAATGACATTGATATATCTCCTGTATTCAATGTTGCTAATTTATACAGGTATCATGAGTTAGATGATAAATTTATTGTATCAAAGGAATATCCTAAGAAGTATATTGAAGAAGTTTAATAGATATTGGATTAGAGAGTTGGTAAGAGTACAAGGGGAAATATTATTATGAATATCTGGTGAAGTGGAAGAACAAACCTATGGAAGATGCTTCATGAATTTCTCCATTTGAGTTGGATTTAGCTTAGGTTGTGACATCAAAATGATTCAAGAGAATCATTTATTCTAACCCTGATTTTATAATATAGGAGAATCCTAGGTTGCACTTCTATCTTGCATGTTTTCAGTTTTTACCTTGCTACTGAAACTGTGTTTTGCTAAAATTGTGTTTTCTAGTTTTTGGGTGCCTGTTGTAGACCATGTAACTAATTTTGTGAAATAAATGAGAGGATGTGATTTTGAAGGATTGAAGGGCCTAGAGTACTTCCTTGTATCAAAGGTTCAAGTTCTAACTCCTCATAATTTGGGAGATATGGCAATTCTCCCAAAGTATTGATTTTTGGCAGTTTTGCATGATAGTTTTTCGTGCTTGACTTTCAGGATGGAGTCACACTTGTCTTTGGTGAATCAGCCTTTGTGCACTTAAGGGGTTGTAGAGGACCTAAAATAATACCCATAGTTTTAAGTGTGATTTATAATTCAATCAAAGCTAGGATATATCACAATTTTTCTTTGACATCAATTTCTCGACACTTAATTGCTGTTACAGACTGACTTGTGGCTCTTCAAGTATTTAATGTTAGGTTTATCTTAATGATGGGTATTTAATATTTTATGAGAGCTGACTTATGGATTCTCTATGTTCTAAAATGATCTGTAAGCTATTTTGACTAGTATAAATAGAGTGTATAGGCTTAGAGCTAGGGCAGTAAGAGATGATTGGAGAGTAGAATTGGAAATTTGAATATGAAGTGAGATCTTGGATTTGAATGTATTTGTATCTGGCCGTAACCCAATAGGCCTCAAAAATGGGCATGCATGATGATATTTTCATGAATCAATAAAGAATATTGTCCTCTCTCTCTCTCTCTCTCTCTCTCTCTCTCTCTCTCTCTCTCTCTCTCTCTCTCTCTCTCTCTCTCTCTCTATGGTGCTATTCTCTTTTGTGTTTGCTTCCATTGTGTTAACTCCCCGTATCATTCAGTTGGTCTTCTAGATTGAATAAAATTATATATGTGAAAACCCTAACCTATTGGGAGCACGCATAAATAAGAAAATGTTACTTGTAACCTGTGCATAAGAAAGATAAAAAATGGATTGAAATATAACTAAGATAAGCTTGAGTTTAACAACTTATGCAATCACAAATTAAAATCCTCATGCAACCATAAAGCATCTCAACAAGGGTGCCCATAAGAGGCTTTATTGGGTTTCTTTAGATTAGAGGGATGTGAGTGTGTTATCCCAAAACATAACTATGAATCCCAATGATTGAAATGAAATGCTAGTTGAAATATGAATCTAAACTAAGATGAGTGTAGAACACCTTCAAAAATTGGATATGAATAAGCCAAACTCAAAGGATTCTAAAGATGTGAATATGGAAATGGAATGCAATGAATTAAACTATCAATAGTAAGCTATCATGAAAATGGAAGCATAAGTGCAAGAAATCTAACATCTACCAAAAGGGTTAGCAATATATAAATTTCTAAAATAAATAAAAAGTTCTTACTCTAAACTAGCATGATAACAATACAAATGAGGGAGATGAAAAATGCTTGAGATAAGGGCTCCAGTTATAGGTTTGAGAGAGGCCTTGGGGAGGTTTCATATATGTTACATCCACATAGGTGCCACAAGGGAGACACATGGACTAAGGGGATAATCCATACAAAGGTCAAAACAAGCCTTTTAGATGAAAGTGATGGCTCAAGGTTTGCTCACACATGTGAGAAACCTTGGAGAAAGGAAAGGCGGACAAGTGTGTAAGAGGTGTGAATAAAATAATAAAATAGAAGCTTTATTGGATTTTGAGTTTCTCACACATGTGTGAGAAAACACTTAGGAGCTAAAAGGTGTTTAGAAATGGGTTTAGGATAACTAAGTGGGATTACTTAATGGGCAGGCTTAGAAGGATGAAAGTGATGGGTGTAGACTATGTTTTAGGATTGGATTAGGATTAAATTAAATAAGATTTAACTTAATCATAGGATTAAAGAATTTAATAAAGTGGAGAGAATTAAATAAATTAAAATTTATTTAAAAGGGTATTTATAGAGCACTATGTATTAAATGAGTTTAGTACATTAGAGGGGAAGTATTCAAATTAAATTTAAATACATTAAGAAAATAAATCTATTTAATTAAATAAATTTAATTAAATAAGTACAATAATATGCAAAATATAATTAATTAATAAATAACTAATTATAATTTCAAAGAAAATATTAAATGAATTAATATAGCATTTGGGATGATTTTAAGGATCTACATTTTACCCCTCTTTGATGTGATGTCAAGACGATATTATATTAAAGAAAAGAAAATATAGGTTGTCCCAGAGAGGATAGGAGTCGTAGGAGTTGTGTCATAGCAATGATAGGGGAGGAGGGCGCCTCCTCACAAAAATAGAGGAAAAAATAAATTTTGCTCAATTTTTGTGAAAAGGACTCTAGAAGAAAAGAAATGGTAGGAAAAAAGGCATAAATGAACATTTTGCATGACTTGGGGATAAACAGGTGTCAAAATGGTCAAGAAAAGTGTACATGCTCAAAAGGGGACCTCAAAGGGCCTATATAAGCCTTCAAGAGACACATGGAAGAGTTATTTGCACACTTAGAGAGCATAGAACCAGAGCGAAGCATGATGTAGATTCTTAAAAATGGTTCGCATCTATAGTTTCATCATTTCTTCATACTAACTCATCCCATTTCCTAATTTTACTAATTTTGATCTTTTGGCCAACTTGGTCATTATTTGATTATATCTCAACAATATTATTTATCATTCATATCCTCATGTGCATCATTTGCATATCATTTTCAAAATCATACTCGATCAACCCAAAAACCATCAAATCAACTCAAAACCATATCAAATCAACACAGAATCACCCCAAATATACTTGGAATCAACCATAACCAACTGAAAGCATGTTGGATACCTTGAATCAATCATCACCTATCCAATCCTAGGCATTGTTGTGGCTTTTAGTGCCTTGGAAATCTATCAATCTATCAAACATATCAATCTAACCTTAGTATTATCATGGCTCTTAGTGCTAGGTCAAACTGTGATTCTTGTCATCCGATCTTTGACATTTTTGAGTCTCTTAGTATTAGATCATTTCATTATCATATCAATTTAATAACATTGAAAATGTTTATCAATGTTATTATGATCAACCCTATCAATCAATCTTGATCCTGTAACATTTATGGTATTAGTTAAATGTTACACATCCTTAATTCATGTCATGTGTCCTTGACATGTTGTCAATTTTAATCAATCAATCAATTTGACCATGGCTTTGGTCTACTCATCATCATCCTAGTCGATTTGTGTAATTGTCACATTTTCATGAAAGGATATTGTCGCACTTGTTTAATCAAATTGGCCAATCATCTACTAATTTTTTTTCTATAGGACTAAATAACCCATAATTTAATCCTATGTCATTTCACTTTTTATTCCTCCTAACTAATCTTATATAAATTAATTGATTGTTTTGATAAACTATGGGAATTCATAATTCCCAAGTCCCATTTATCCACCATTAATTTCAAAATTCCTAATTTCCATTTGTGTGGATACATGGATTGCTAATTCAAATATTCTACATAATATGACACAATCTTGACATCATCATGACACATGGGAATGACATGTCATAGATTCTCCATTTACACTTGGCTAAGATATGTCATAATCCATATATTTTTATTCGCTTATGCATATCTATATTTGGCTTACATTGTCATAGATTCTTGGCTTTAAGTGGGTTTTGATGTGTCACATGATGCATCATAGATCCTCGACCATTTTTATCCATGTTTGACTTCTAAGAATCATACAATCCTACATTTGGAATCTTGTATCATATGTGTCATGGATTCTCAAAGGAATCTCCTACCAAGTTGCATATCCAAGGTGACAAGTCCACTGCTCTCATCTTGCATGATGATTATAAATTGAGCATTCTTCCTCTCATTTCTGGTCCTAAGTCATAAGTCTTGAGGTACTAGCTTCCTAGTCTCTTTATGCTTCAAATCACTTCTTCTCATACTCTTATATCATTATCATAGAATTTTACTTCCTAATTGTGTGCATTATAGGAAGCTGGAGCTACATGATATGGAGAAGAAAGAAGGACATGAGAGCTACAAATGAAAGAGGGGGTTTTTAACATTGTGTTGCTTACTTTGTTTATTTGGCTTTCATGGTAGACTAGAGGGTATCAATTTATGTTTATTGAGTTTGTGATTTTATCATAGTATGTTATACAGTAGCCCATTTTCTAGTCCTACACATGGATCTGATTGAGAGATTATAGCTTGGAGAGCACATCTGGGAGCACCAGAGGTCAATTGACATGGGTCCACTATTAAGTCAACCATCCCTACTTGTCAAAGTTTCAATTACACACATAATTTTGGATTTTATTACACATTAAATGGGAAAAAAATGGGTTTGGGTTGGATATGATAATTCTCCTCTTTTTTGTCTTCACAGATGAAAAATAAGGGTTAAAGGTGTTGTGGAGATGATAGGATTCATCTTGTCATCTTCATAGATGAAAGGGTTCATCCTACCATCTACGCAGACACCAAAGGGGAAAAAAAAAGGTAGAGATAGGGTCAAAGATGATGATCTCCATGTTTTCATCTCCATAGATAATAGTTAATCAACTACCATTGGGAAAACCAATGTTTGTGCAACCAACGAAGATACTAGTTTAGCATCTCCACAATTTGTTGTTTGTCTTTGTTGATTTGGATGAATCAATAGAATTGGGTGATGGAGATGACTAGGGAGTGGACAAAGTAGGATTACCAATGCCTAGATAAGCAAAAAGAGTAGGAAATAAATGATATACTAACCATTTCATGTCTATGTTGTAGATGGCAATGGTGACATTTTTGTCGTGGGAGCACTACCTAGCTATGATGGTGCTAGGAGAGACACTCATGGAGGTAGAGTGGGGTTACATGAGGATATGTAGTCTAGAGAATGTCCATGAGTGGCTTTATTTGAGGGTGCACTTAGTGAAACTTTTTGCACTTATAGAGTAGTGGCATACACTGAACTCTAGCTTCCATTTTCCCACTAGAGAGGCAATAGTTACTCTTCTTGATGTGTGGCAGATTCTTCAAGTGCCAATCCATGAGAGATATCTTGAGTATGTACTAAAGGGTGTACATCCATATCTATGAGAGTGCTTCAGGCAATGAAGATAGTGATTTCCTATTCAAAGATCATGGTTGACATGGAGGGAGACATTAGAGCAAAGGTTCCCATGGCTTCCTCTCTATCTTGCATCATTGATATGGAGGATGGTGCCTAATCATGCTAGGCATGGGTTTCCAATTGGCTAGACATGAGTGTTGATCACTCTTTTATAAGATGATGATGTGGTCTTTTGCTAGGGTCAGACTATCTTGGCCCAACTATACCATGATCTACACATGTGTACCTACAGGTCACAATGGACCATAGGTCCAAGATTGACATTACTGATGGTGTGGTTATGGGAACACATTTGTGTGACACACCCTATTATGAGGCAAGAGACTTGATAGCCCAGTGAGATTTATGTATGTTGATATAGGTCACCGATCTTGTACACTTAGACTGAGTCAATTATATTTTAGAGGAGATGTCTGTATGAGATTATCATGTTTGATTGGACACCATATGATGGCAGTGAGTAGTGGGGGCTATACTACCAGTAGGGGGAGAGGATGATAGTGAGGATCACCTCTACCATCCTTATACATAGGCAAACTATTGGCTGATTGGTCAAACCATTCACATTGTTATGCATTATATGCCCTCTAGGGTGCAACGATAGTTTGGGTAGGTTCAAGATGTTGTGCCTGATAGATTTCTATACCTCATGGTATCCTTGGAGTATGGTAGATCATGGGGACATGGGACCTCTCTGAGATTGGCTAGGATGTCATGGTGTGGTATGCAGCTAGTGCCCTAGGTTCACAAATAGGACCAAGGAGATGTAGGGATGACAATCACCTATACACAGTGGTGGATGGCCTATTAGCTAGTGTGACTGATAGTACCAAGAGCACCACTTGTAATAGAGTAGGCATAGGGTAGAGAAGATGGGGGACATGCAATAGTGGTGCCACCACTAAGGTAGGGATCTTAGTAGGGTCCTCTAGGGCACAAATTCCATTAGAGGAGATTACTAGCATCAAAAGGGCCACCATTAGTGTAGGGGCTACATCCAGTTCCATAGGTACAAGGGTTAGAGGTATGGGTACTACTAGGGCCATTTTAGCAAGATGATATAGATACAATGAGGTTTGAATGGGAAAACCTCTAGAAAAAGGTTTCCTAACTATAGGGTGAGGTATAGATAGAGCAAGGGTAGAAAGTGCCCAAGAGGTCTTGACAACAATGCAGGCTAGGATAGATGTAGGAGAGTTCAATAACTTCACCATGTAGGTAGAGATGGATGAGCTAGCCACAATAGAAACTCTTTGATAGGAGGTGGCCACCCTATAGGCAAAGAGGGAGAATCAACATAGTTAAGTGGGTGAGTATTGTAGCCAGTGAGATATCACCTGACAGATGGTATAGGCTGGGGGGATGGTAATGATGATGCAGGAGGCCCTAACTACATGCTGATATGAGGCACACACCCTGTAAGAGATAGGTTATTATAGGACTTTTTATAATGATGCTATGCCAATAGATGAGCGATAGCCAAAGTTTTAGGAGGTGTCTAGCTCTTGGGCCATAGGGGGCCATTAGAGATCAGAGTCGTCAGTTGGATAGAGTACACCTCCACAAGGAGGGGTTACATGAGGTGCATGGCCTTCACAACCATCTACATGATCTTGATAGTGAGTATTTTTGACATAGTTATGCATGAGGTACTACATGATTTTTTTGTATATGGACTATATATAGACACTTATTTTTGATATATATGACATGATTCAATGAGCCTAGATGTATATTGATGATAATCTTTTATGCATGTGTTGTCTATGATGTTGTTATTGACATTTTAATATAGGATATGTATGATGTTATGTTTCTTATGATGCATATATGATGAATAATGTGTGGATGATGCAAGTCCTATGGTGATATTTGAGATGTATGTATTTTGTTATTTACATGTATGAATGCTTTATAAGATGTATCATGATGTATATGTAATGGTTATAGTTTATATACTTAATGGATTAATGTAATAAATAATGGGATCTAATAATGAATGAAATGCCTAATGCAATCAATGTACCAATATGAAAATGAATGTATCCTAAATGAAAATGTCAGTAATAGAAAAAGACATTAATCATGAATTCAAAGTAAAATGATGCAAACTTAAAGTGTAAATGTGAAATATGAAAATGTAATATAAATGAACCTAATGAATGGAAATGTGTCAAGCTTTTCACTCATAGGAATCAAATAACTTAGCATAGGAGGGGGGAAATAAACAAAACCCTTGTTTCAAGTAGAGTGTAATGAAATCCTATACTACATGAATCCTAACTACATGATACCAAGGGATTCAGTTGTGTTCATATGAGAGAGTACACCCTAGTTTGATTTTGCAAAAGGAGTTATGCACCATACGCTATAGAAGCATAGATGACAAGATTCGTTTGCATGGACTAGAATCTCAACACAATAGATACTTGAGGATGATAGATGTAGTTTGCATAGTCATGATGGAACAAATGACATATATGCCTTGGAGAGGCCTAGGCACACCCAAAGTATTTTTAGGGATCTTTGGTGGAAAGTGCTAAGCCATTGCCCCTAGTGAGCAATGCATAACCATAACTTGAAACTGACGTACATCTACTAAAGCATAAAAAATGGATCATACCACAAATGACATGTGTAGTCAGTTGGAGCCATTCAAGTGATACCAAAATATGGAAGATAAAGAAACATCATAAAAGGCTACTACTAACACACAAAATGAAATCAACCAAAACACCATAGTTCTTACCAAGAACATTAAGTCCCAAAAGTGAATATTTTAGTGCCATGTATAGGAAGGATTCATCCTATAAAAGTTTGTTTGTTTGATGTTGTTGTCACAAATGTTTGTTGGCAAGGGCTATGAAAAGAAAAAGTTTCTCAAATCATTAAGTCTCAATGGTGATTTTTTGTTTAGGTTCTATTGTAACCACTATTATGAGAAAAATCTTAGTGTAATGGGATTAGGAAAAATACTCGATGAGAAAATGCCTCTTAGAATAGAGGTCTTTTGAAAGATGGAAGTGAATTGATGCCTCATAGACAAGATGCCTTTTATTAGATGTATGACAAGTGCAAGTCAGATAGGACTTCTGCAGAAAGATGGGATGAAATGAGGGTAAATATGGTGAAGTGAGATGAGCCTTATAGATAATGGACCAACAAACTTTTTTTTATCTTTTTAGTCATTTCTTTATGAACATTTACAAATATTTTTTGAGTTTTATAATTTTTTGATTTTTTTTGGAATTTTGTGGAACTATAACAACACCATATAGGAACTGTGAAACTCAAGCATAGAATCGCTTGAGGTGTTGGATATTCACAAGCTCAGGGATCAGATCTCCCTCCAAAGTGGTAATCTAATATGCCCTTGAACCATATTTGGTTGTAATGATAAATGGGCCAAGCCATTTAGCTTCAAATTTTCCTTTCTTTTCATGATTTTGGAGGTTCCTCATGTTATGTTGCAAAACTAAGTCACCCACCCCAAATTCCTGAGGTCTTACTTTTTTGTGAAATTCCTAAAGGTGGTTTAGGGAATTGAGGAATTTTTCATCAAGGAGTTGTAGCTCCTGTAAGTGAGGAACTCGATATTCTTCTTCGGACATCAGATTCTTGAGAGAGATTTTGAGGGAAGGGAGCTCAATTTTGATGGGTAAAACAACTTCATAACAATAAACAAGGGAAAATTGGAGGTACAGATGGAGGTGTGGTAGACCCAAAAAGTGGGGGCAATTTAGAGGTGCCAGTCAGGACCATTTGCATCAATGGTTTTCTTTAGGATTTTCAAATAGTTTTATTGGTGGCTTCATCTTGGCCATTGACTTAGGGGAAGTATTTGGTAAAAAAATACTAGGTGATTTTGAATTTTCTACACAATGTGGCAACTTCCTAATTTTTGAAAGGAGTTCCATTATCAGTCACGATGTCTTGAGGGATACTAAAATGAAAAATAATGTAGTTCAAGATGAACTTCAAAACCTATTTTTTGGTGGTGTAGGTTAAAGGAATAGCCTCAACCCATTTGTGAAGTACTCAATAGTGGCAATCATATACTTGTGGCTATTTATAGAATTTGGATATATTTGACCAACAAGATCAAATCCCCAATAGGAAAAGGGCCATGGTGGGAGCGTGTATCAAATCACCATGTTGCTAACAAGGAACACATTGTTTCACAAAATGATAGGCATCCACTTCCATAGTAGGCCAATAGTAACCCATTTTGAGGAGATTTTTTGCTAACATAAGGCCACTAGAATGGGCACCACAAGTTCCTTGGTGAACCTCTTCTAATTTCATTTTGGCTTCATCTAAACTAAGACATTGGAGGAGGGTTCCATCAAAGTATTTTGAAAAAAGTGTATAACCTAGGATAGTATATTGGGTAGTGCAACAGATGAAGGTTTTTCTTTGGTTCATGGAAAGGGCTATCAAGATCATTTTGTGATGAAGGTAGGAAAAAATGTCACAGTACCATGGAGACTTAAGACCAAAAATCTCACATACAAGCTCTGATTCAGGTTGCTCATAAGTAGGAAGAAAAAATTTATAAACTCACACTTAGGGCTATACTTAGGCATGGCAATCATGGTGGCAATGGTGGTCATAACATCTACTACTTTGTTATTAGTCCTTGGTATCTACTAAAAGACCATGTCAGTGAAGTGTTGTTTAAGATCTTTAACTATCCATCAATATGGAAACAAATTTTCATCCTTTGTTTGGTATTCATCTATGAATTTCCTAATGACTAATTGAGATTCTCTAAAGACAAGTAGGCTCTTAATATTCCATCTAATAGTTTGACAGAGCCCTATTACTAATCCTTCATACTCATCTATATTTTTTGTGAATGGGAATGAAATTTTATAAGACTTAGGAATAAGGTCTCCTTGCGGTGTAACAAATAAAATTCATGCCCCTAATTGATTTTGTGTGAAGGAACCATCAAAATATAGTCTCCATTGTGTACTAGGGGTAATAGTCATAATTTTGTCATTTGGAAAATCTGCTATAATAGGATGGTCTCCTTGAAGAGGAGCTTCGACAAGCTAGTTTGCAATTATTTGTACCTTAATGGCCTTGTAATCTTTATAAAAAATGTAAAATTCACTTAAAATCAAGACCCATTTTGCAACTTGGCCAGTGGGGGAATCTTTTGATAGCAAATACTTGAGGGGATCTATCTTGGCAATGAGATGTGTAGTGTGATTAAGTATATAATGGTGTAGTTTCTGCATGCAAAAGACTACTACCAAACAAGCTCACTCAATAGTAGCATAGTTCAACTCATAGCAAACCAATGTTTGACTGAGATAGTATATAGCTTGTTCATTACCTTTGTCATCTAGTTGTGCCAAAAGAGAACCTGGGGTAACTAAAGTAGCAGAAATGTATAGAATCAATGGTCAACTTGTAATTGGAGGGACTAGAACTGGTGGATTAGCTAAGTATACTTTAACTTTCTCAAATGCTTTCTAACATAAGCAATCCCATTGAAACTTAGTGCCTTTTCAAAGAAAATGTTGGAGTGGATGAAACTTATCTACTAACTAGGACAAAAACTATCTAATGGATTATAACTGCCCTTGAAAATTATGGAGTTGTTTCAATGTAGTAGGTGGAGGCATTTCCATGATGGCCTTCACTTTGGCAGGATCTGCCTCAATACCTCTTCTTTATATTGTTGTGGTGTCCACAACACATGCCCCATTCCTCACTAGGAATGGGGACCCCTACTTTTTCTTCTCTTGAACTCATAGTTCGAGAGTTGGGAGAAGAAATTTTTATTACAATTAAAGTATGAGTTGTCAAAATTGAAAAAATACAAAAAAATTAGAAAATAAAAAAAATACAAAAACATTAGAAAAAAGTGAAAAACACAAAAAAATTTGAAATAATAAAATTTTAAATTTTAAAAAAGAAAAATTAAAAAAAAAAATTTCAATCACACGCCCATGCACGTGCGCGCTGAGGCACACTACACACCGGACCCAGCGCAGGGTTATATAAACCCCAAATGCATATCTTCTTTCATTTTTGCATTCTCTGCCCCACCATTAGTGCTACAACCTCAAGGTATGCGAGGGTATGATTTTACTTTGGCACTGCATGCCACGCCCTGTGCAACTTTGTGGGTACCCCATCTTTTATGCCATACTCTTAGAAAAATGCCACTTCATATCCTACCTTGGTGCTTTGCACTACCTGCATGCCCTAACTCAGCACTGCACGTGCCCAATTGGTGCAGCGCATGCCCAGTTGGTGTGGCGCATGCCCAAACAGCGCTGCATGCCCAACCTTGTGCCGCATGTTGCGACCTAAACCCTCATGTGCCTAGCCAATACTAGATGCCTAGATTTTGTGCTATGTGTACATGCCCAACCAGTGCTGCATGCCTAGATTTGGTGCTATGCGTACGTGCCCAGCCAGTGCTGCATGCCAAACCCTAAACTTGCGCCACCCGTGCTAAGACTCACGGTGCCTCTTGCTGCGCACATTCTTGCACCCCACACACACACATTTTGAAAAACAAAAAAAAATGGTAATTTAAAAAAAAAATATTAAATTTTAAAAATAAATAAAAAAGGAAAAAAATAAGAAATAAGAAATAAAAATATATTAAAAAAAAAGAGTATAAAGTAATAAAAGAGATGAAATAAACCAAAGGGACATTTTTTTTACACTCATTTAGACTTTAATTAAACATTTTTATTTTAGTTTTTTATCTATTAATTAAATAATATTTGTTTTGTTCTCTCATAACGTGCAGGTGATTAAATGGTGTCCACATCTGGAATGACACCAAAACCAGTCATGTTCAAGTTCCAAGGTGTACCTTTGAAATCAAGATTTCATGATGACCAAGCAAAAATCAGAGATATTGACCTCAAACACATAGATCTAGGAGAATTCTTGAGAATTTTCAACAAGCCAATAGAAAGATCAGCCTTGGTATATGCTTTGATCCATTCTAGATTGGTGAATGTAGCTTCACATCCCATATCAATACAGTCAGCTAAACTAATCATGGCCTTGTCACAACATTTTGTTCTCGATGAAAGAATAGTCAAGAGTGTAACTAGAGAGGTTGTGTTGAACCTATGACCCAACAATATTGAGGGGGTCTTCCATCTCCCAAAATTGGATAAGTTCATTAGACTTTCCTATGAAGTAATTGAGAGATGGTACAAGGAATACCAGCAGGAGGCCATTGACATCATACAATCCTTGTAGCTCGTTGAGAAGCCTCTTCAGGGAAGGATAACTAGCAAAGTGAATATGACTTAGGGATACATGAAAGAAGACATTGGATACTCTATCATTATCATGAGAAAAGTCATGGGATTACCTGCAACAAGTCATCTTAGTACATTTATGGTCAACTTTATTAAGACCATCAGACAGGTGAAGATACCACTGGATTGGGCCACCACACTAAATGAAAACTTGTGTGAGCAACTGAGGATGATGAAGGAAAAGAAGAAGTTTTTCATGAATTCTTACATGGTTTACTTGCTTGTAGCAAGGGCAAAAAACTATCTTGATTTGTATAGGAGAGGCAGTATGCAAGATCCTAATGCCTGGCCATACATAGTCTATCCTAGCTAGTGAAGAAGAAGCTGTTAGCGCAAAGCAAGGAGTAGAGGATTGTGAATGTTGCATTCATTTTTGTGATCATAATTAGGAGTAATAAGCCTCATTTTCATGCTTCAAAGGAAGACATTTGTGACATTGTAGAGATCTTGAACAAACCCAAGTCTCCATCACATAAGGCAACACCATTGGCATTTGTCACCACCATATGAAACCAGGATTTGTTTGCATAAGTGGCTCTCCCTCCTAAAGGCATAGATGTAGAAGGCCTTAGCCTTGAAGATTATGAGTTAAAGGATATTATGTTTGAAAGGCCTACATGATATTTAGCCCAACAAATTATGACTATAGTGCTCAAAGAAGTCCTCAAGTACATGGAACAAGAGGAGATTGAACTCCATGCACTTCGAAGGCAAGTTGAGATCTTAAAGGGATATCTAGTCAAATTTGTTGGTCCTCTTGATCCTGAACATCCTAAGCATATTTTGAACACTGTACTTAGAGAAGGGGGAGGTGTGCAGCTTCACCCATTTTTCAGAGCTTTTCAGGAGTGGCGAGAAATTTTTGAGGAGAAAGTTGTTACAATTATCACAGGGAATCTAAAGTTACTTCATGCTACGTAGGAGAACATGAATAAGATCATAAAAATTTTGAAGTAGGAATTTAGTATCATGGATGAGGTATGTTCCTAGAGTAAAGATTTGTAGACTCTACAAGCCATAAAGGGCCAAAGATATCAAGTTTTGATTGATGTATATACCAAAGAAAAATTAGACATGATTGATGATTGGATAGATAAAATAGTAGATAGAAATAAAGTAATGGAGACATTACATGAGGAGATCCATTATCTCAAGGACCAAGCTTGAGAGTGGATTTTGGAAGTAGAGAGACACTACAATGATGCATTCTTGGATATTTTTGAAGATGAGGAATGAGAGAAGTTGTTACCTATAGAGACAGTAGTGGAGAATTTCAAGAATTTTTTTGTGGAAGTTGCTGATGATGAGGACATTCAACAAGCCTTCAGGATAGAAGAAGCCCTATTAGAGTTAGATACCAAACTCGAAGATTTTGTAGAGACTCAAATTGAGGTGGTCAAATATAGATAGAAGGTCAAGGATAAATATGAGGCTTTAGATCTTCTAGATGCTGCTAAGATTACTAAGATGATACATAAATTTAATAAAAAACATCCAAACATAGCTTTGGGACGAAGAACAAAAAAACCTAGATGCCAGACTTTCAATTTTGACACTTCATAAAATTTTGAGATTTTGACCTTGTCAAGGTTCGTAGCTCTATAGGTTTGCAAGTATATAGGTCCACAGCTCCACAATTTAGAGGTGTGTTGATAGTTAACTGCTAGTTCCAAAATAGCTCTTTCCATGCAACAAGAACAAATTCTAATGACAGTTTAACTTCGAGACACACCTAGTGAAGGACCACCTTCTATTTTTGGCACCTCCAGACACTCCTTTGACTAAAGGCTTCCTCCTACTTTCTCTCTCATGTTTTCTTTTTTTTTGACATGTAAAGGGCTCACACATCCAATTAATGAATAAAATATAGAGGGAGTCCCTCTGAGCACTAGATTAATTATTAGTCTATATATATTTAGTTTGTTTTAATGTTTTAAAAGAATTTTGTTGCATGAAGATATCTCTCGCTCTCAACACAAATTGAGGAGATGATTTCTTATAAATACCCCATTGTAATATGTAGAAAGGGCTGTTGTTATTATGCAATAAAATTATGCTTTTGGTGCTCACATTTCGAGTGAAGTCATTCTTGCCTGAATGTGTCATTGTTTTTTGAATTTTTTTTATGAGATTGTGATTGAGCCAAAGGTTTATTGTGTTGTTTCTGGTTGTACGATATTCTAGTTCTAGTGTTTGCTATAGATTTATGAATTCCACTGATGTAACAAGCTTGAGAAGAGATTATCAAATTATGCCTGCCTAGCCTTTTGTCTTGCATGAGTGCACTTTTTGTGGCCTTGTGATTTGGTGAAAGGTGAAACATCATATGAAATTTAAAGTTTCTCATCGACAATTGCATCAGCAGGTTCTAGGAAGCACTGCTCCTATTTTCATTGGTTTTCTACCAATTTTTTTTGAAAGTTTAACTCGCAATGTGTTGTTTTCTGTAGCTTATATCCATTTGGGATTTCAATTTCAAGTTATTTCAATTTTATGTTATTTTCTTTTAGTTTTGCTATTTTCTTTGCTAACCCCTTGTTAGAAAAGGAACTCATTTTGGTTGCATTGTTAGATTATATTAATTGAAAAACCAGAAAATACAAATAATTATTGTTCTTTTTTGTGTGATTTTGAGACAACAAATAGATTTACTTCATTCTGAGATCATAATAGAAGCAAAAAAGGCCTCCTCATGAACAAACACATTTATCTTCAATAGAGTGGATTTAGGTACATCACAAGACAAATACTAAACCTTGGAGTTGATCCCAAAAGATTAGCTTTTCAAGAGAGGAATTGCACAATAGATTCCTACCATTGACCTCATGCATAATGAGTGCTCTACAAAAGTGGCGGTAGAAGGAGAGCCCCTTTGGACTCTTGAAAAGGAAGAAAATTTGTAAAAGTTTCAGAATTTTTGCACTTATATAATAATCTATGCTTCACAAAAATTCAATGCTTCACAAAAATTCAAAAAATTTCCTGATTTTTGTTGATAAATTTAGGTCCACAACTCTGTAACTTCATAGGTACATAGGTCCACAAGTCCATAGCTACGTAGGTCTACAGATCTGCAACTTTGTAGGTGCACAAAATTTAGAGAGCTAAGAAAGCGTACTTCTACAGAGGTGTGCTTATTCTAAGAGTTGATGTAAGCTAGAGGATATTGGTCCAAAATCCCTATTTCAATGAGCATTAAGGTCTACACCAAGTGCACATGAGTTTCTCAAGCTCACCCACTTTCGCAAACCATGTAGTGACAAGGGAACATCTCGAGTTCAACCACTTCAATTCAAACTTTCATCATCTTCTTCAACTCTGCCTCCATTCCAACCACCTCATGGACCACCAAATATTCTAATAGATACTCCTCAACAACCACCATTAGGTCCACCAACCCCTCCAATGACCTTTTTTATAAATGCTATAGACTCACCAATAAACTTGAGAGGTTCACTCCATGACCTCCCTAAGAATCCTGAGAAGTTTTGCCCCAGATTCATCTATGGTGAGACAAGAACTGCTGAAGATCATGTTAAGGTATTCAAGGAAATTTTCAATTGCAAGCAAGTTGCTAATGAGGATGTGGTTCTTCATGTATTTCCCTACTCTTTGGGGGAAATTACCTTCAATTGGTATGTCAAATTTCCACCTAGATGCATTAGAGATTGGGACACATTCAAAAAATTGTTCTTGAAACAATGAAAAACATTCATTAATCTAGTTGTGATACATCAAAAATTCATATCAATCAAAAGGGACCCAGTTGAGACAGTTTCCCACTTCAACCATCACTTCCATATGGCCTGCCACAAGTTGGAGATGCCATACACCATACTAGTTGAAGCCACTATTTAGATTTATCTGAATGCTATGGACCATCTTACTATAATTTTTCTGAGAAGATTTCTTGTAGCAAATATTGACACATTGGAAAAAGTCTTTGCAGAGGCAATCATGTTTACTAAGCAAGCCAATCCTAATGGAGGAGGAATGATGCTTCCAACAAAAATAGTCACTACAATACTAACATACCTGTGGGAGCACCCACTGTGCCTAGCTAGTTCATAGTTATGAATCTAGTTCCATTACAATAGGCATCTACTCCACAAAATTAGGTGATAACATATCCATGGTATGAGCCTCCAAAAATAACTTTCTTTGAATAGAAGGCCATAGCTCCCATGGAAATAGACAATAACCTTATTTCAAAAGTTGGTCAAATGAAGAAGACTATGTCACAAATGAACAATGAATTAACACATCTTAGATTGTCACAAGGAAAAAATAACAACTTCCAAAGAAACAACACTGGCCCCTACAACAACAATTTTGATTAGAATTACAATAAGAACTTCAATGGGAATAATAGCAACAACAACAGAGGAAACAACTTCAATCCTCTTGATGAAAATAATGGCTTCCAAAGATAGAACCAACAATGGAACACCCGTCTAAATAATGGAATCATTCCTACTAATAACAACAACAATAATGTTCAATATGCTGATATCAATAAGTATGATGATAGCTAAAATGTGCTTAACAATGATGGTTCCTACTATAATGGTAATCAGGAGATGAATCAAAATTCATAGGTAAATGACAATCCTCCTCCTATATGATTCAATACTATGCTATTGAAATCCTACAATTTTGCATAGAATGCATAAGTGGAACAACTAGTGAGTGAGGAGTTCTCTTTCCCATTTAGTCAAGAACTTGATATTCAAAATGATGAAATGTTTGCTTTTCACAATGATAATCATAACACATACAATCTCACAAATAGAAAGGAACCTTTGACGGATAGGATTCCTCCAGGTTTACAACCAACTCCACCTGATCTAAGAGCAAGTAACAATCTGCCACCAGTAAGACCAACGTATGGAGGACAATAGAATTAGACTCAAGTGAACGTACCAACAATATTGAAGAATCCTGCTTGGTCCACTAAAAAGTATAATGTGGTAGAGGATTTGAAAAGGATTAAGGCCAATATGTCCATGTTTGACATGTTACAAAATTGTCCATAACAATGAGAGGTTGTTATTAAGAAATTGGATCATACAAAAGTTTCCCACAATACAAATGTTGTTCCTCAAAAGACAGTGCCTCAACAAGTAAATGCTGTAGAAGTGATGCCCACTATGTTCAAAGACAAAGTTGAGGCACCCCCATTTTTTCTTAGCATTAGGATATATGGGAAGAATATTCACAATTACCTCATTTATTTAGGAGCTTCATGTAATGTAATGCCATTATGAATAGCTCAAAGGCTAGGAGTTAGTCCTCAACCCTCTAATCAAGTGGTGATATAGTTGGATAACATAAGGGTAAAAGTCATTGGAGTATTGAAATATGTGTGGATATAGTTTACAGTTGACCCTCATATTCAAGATGTTATCGACATACATGTGGTTGATATCCCAAAAACATACGAGTTACTTCTAAGTAGAGAATGGATGAAATGTCTGAGAGGATGGTTTTCTATAAACTTCACTCAATTGTGGTTGCCATGGAAAGGATTGAGCAATCAAATCAAGATAGACGCTAAGACCAAATTGAAAATAATGATCATAGATTAAAATTCCCCAAATGAGATAGCATTCTTATAGTCAAATTTGGGTTCATATCAAGTGATGGTATTAGATATGGTTCCAAATAGTACATCTCAAGATCAGAATGAAGAACCTAAGGTGCTGGTGCCCAAAAGTGAAACTGTGACACAGTTCATAGATAGTATGGTGACTAATTTACAATGTTTAGGAGAGGAAGCTAATCCCAACATTCTCCTCCTTCTAGGATTCTATCAGTTACACAAAGGTAGATACTTTGAATTTGAGTGTTCATCATGTCAAGAAGCAGTTGCAAAGGTATTGACCCACATGATGGAAAACAAGGATAAAAACACCTCAACAAATGAACTCATCGAAAGCCTAAATTCAATGAACTCATCCAACCTTGTTGAAAAGATTGAAGAGGAAATTGAAGATTTAAATGTGTCATATAGTGATACCTCTTCAGATGGTGGAGGTTTGACTTCTCCACCTTATCTTCTCCATCTCCTGGGATGATTAAAGTCCAAAGAAGAAGATAATATGTGAAAGGTAAAGGATGGAATTCAATAGTCATTCATCTTGAATCTAAAGTTAAGGAAATCAAAGAACAAATAGTGGAAATTTAAGATAAATAAGAAAAATATGTGCTTCCTCTATCTACAGATTATGAAGGGGACTCATCATGTCTTACAAAAGGAAATTTATAATGAATTCCTAAGAAAATTTTATTCAAGGCTCAACTAAAAGAGAAGTTAAGGACAAATAAGCATAATGTCAAAAAACCCAAGGAAAATGCAATTTGGAAACTTCACTTTGATGGTTCTAGGTGCAAGATGGGTGCCAATGTAGGTATCAAATTGATCAACCCAAAAGGTAGGTCTTTCTATGCCACATATCAATAGCTTAGATCTACTAACAATGCTATAGAATATGAGGCATTAATTCAAGGACTTCTCTTTGCACTAGAAAAAGGAGTCACAACTCTCAAAATCAAAGGAGAAGCGATAAGTAAAATCCATATACTCTTGCATAGATAAAAGATTACTTGCTTAGAGAAAAAGGGTATGGGATATATTGGATGACTTTGAAGCTTTAAACATCAAATCCATTCCAAGAAGAAAGAACATGGTAGTAGATGCTCTTGCCATTTTAGCAAGTGCTTTATTGCCAGTTGAAAAAACCAAGTTGAAATTTTTTTTAGTGGAATTCATTGCTATTCCATCCATTCCTAAAAATATCACAAAATTTCAAGTCTTTCAAGTTTATCAACATATACTTGAGTTTATCATGTGTAGTCACCATTTTGAGGGACAAGAGATTGATGATACACTAGATGACAAGCCTAAAGATGATGGGCTTGAAGGTGAAGATGGGATTTTGAATTTAAAACCTAAACTATTCCAAAGGGAATGGTTGAACTTGAATGTATCTTTGATTGTGATGAATCAACACTCAATAGAAGGGTAACCCAAGAAAAGGGAATTGAAGAATGTGATTCATACAATTTGGGTACTGATGAAGAACCAAGAATGGTATAGATAGGAAAAGCATGCAAATCACAGGAAAGGGAAGACATGCTCAAATTACTCACTGAGTATAAGGATGTCATTGCTTGGAGCTATGAAGAGCTGAAGACTTATGATCCTAAGATTATCACACATGACATCCCACTGAAACCAGATGCCAAACCATTCCAGCAAAGACAAAGACCGATAAATCTTCTCTTTGAACCACTGATCATGAAAGAAGTAAAGAAGTTATTGGAAGGTAAGATCACATTTCCTATCCACCATTCCACATGGGTGGAAAATTTGGTTCCTGTGCAGAAGAAGACTAGAGAGATTCGTCTTTGTGTTGACTTTTGTAACTTGAATCTAGCATCCTAGAAAGACAATTATCCTCTACCGTCACTTGATGAGATCCTACAAATTGTAAATGGTTCAAAAATGATGTCTTTCTTAGATGGATATTTAGGATATAATTAGGTGATGGTTGATGAAGATAGGCTAAAGAAGGCTTTCACAACTAAGTGGGGAACTTTTTCTTATAGAAGAATGCCCTTTGGATTGATTAGTGCAGGAGCTACATTTTTATGAGTGATGGATGAAGCTTTCAAAGGATTTATTAATAGATGTATAGTCATCTACATGGATGACTTGACTATCTTTTCAAAAGATCAAAGTACCCACATTGTTGATCTGAGATAGGTATTCAATAGATGTCATAAATATGACATATCTCTCAATCCCAAGAAATGTTCATTTGGTGTTACTAAAGGAAAGCTCCTGGGACATGTTATTTCTGAAGCCAAAATCTTCATTGATCTAGATAGAGTTGAATCTATTCTAAAATGAGCACCTCCACATAGTTAGAAGGAATTGAAGTCTTTCTTCAAAAAGATAAATTTTGTACAAAAATTCATAAGTGGGTTTATAGAGATAGTTTTTCCCCTTAATGATTTACTCAAAAAGGAGGCTAAGATAGAATGGGTGCCTGAGATAAAGAAGTTATTTGAAGATATCAAGGTGGCCATTTCTATGGCCCCAGTCCTGGTGAGTCCTGATTACAAGTTACCTTTAAATATCTATTCCTTTTCTTCCAAACACTCTTGTACAAGGATCTTGACACAAAAAAGGGAAAGGAAGATGAAAGACCAATTTCTTTTATGAGTTGTCCTTTGAAGAATGTAGAGTTGAATTATTCAAACCTTGATAAATAGTCCTTTACATTGATCAAGGTGGTAAAGAAATTCTATCACTACATATTAAGAAGTAAGGTGTATGTAATTGTACTTGATCTAGCAATAAAGACACTCTTGATGTTGAATGAACTCGGTGAAAGGAGAGGAAAGTGGATGAGCATACTTCAAGAATTTGATCTCAAAATTCAATCTACGAGATTAGTCAGAGGTCAATGGTTGTAAAAAATGATAGCTGATAATCAAGATGGAAATGAAAAGGAATTCAAGTTTGATGATGAAACAAATGAGGATGATTAGAAGAAGATGGTTGTATCACAAGTTGACATTAATCAAGGAGTGGTGATAGATGTTTGGTATCAAGACATTGTTTATTATCTCCTACAAGACCAATGCCCAAAGTGGATGAACAGTTCACAATGTTAGGGAGTTAAAATGAAGTGTGAATCTTATATGTTGCATGACAAGAAGTTGTACAAGAGAAACTATGAAGGGATTTATTTGAAGTTTTTAGGTTGTGAGGAAGCAAAGGAAGTCTTGGAAAAATTTCATGATAAGTATGGTACTGGACATGGTTCAACAGAAGCAATGACTCACATGATTTTAAGATCGGGTTATTTTTGGACCTTGATATTCAAAGACACTTTTGTACATGTGCATTCTTTCCATATATGCCAAATTAGTGTGAATAAAGAGAGGCTCGCAACAATGCCATTACAATCGGTATATGAGGTGTGCCCCTTTGCAAAGTGGGGAGTAGATTTTATTGGTCCAATCAATCTACCATCATCAACTAGACATGCATTTATTCTCACAATTATGAATTACTGCACATGATGGACATAAGCATAAACATTCAAAAATTGCATTGCTAAGGTAGTGATAGACTTCTTGTAAGAACATATTGTTGCTAGGTTCGAAATGCTATTCACCCTTGTGTGTGATAATGGGTCTACTTTTGCATCCGCATACTTGACCTAGTGGGCATTTGAAAATCAAGTCATTATCATTTTATCTTCAAATTACTCACAAGGAAATGGGGTAGCAAAATCTACAAACAAGAACTTGATTATGGTAATTCGATGATTTTTGAAGGAAAACCCTAGGGATTGGCATACACAACTCAAATATGCCTTATGGATAGATCAAGTGAGAGTAAAAAATGCTTTGGGAACTTCTCCATATTTTCTTGTCTATGGACAAGAACCAGTGTTCCCACTCAATCTCATAATTCTCATTTTGAAGTTCATGAGTGGGTATGCTGAAGATGCAGACAGAGTGCAAATCAAATTGATGAATCTTTTAGAGATGGATGAGAAATGGTTAGATGCATTGGAGCACATGGCTAAAAATCAAGCTATTGTGAAAAGATGGTTTGAAAAAAGGGCCATAATCAAATCATTTAGGATTTTTGACCTTGTTCTACTCTGGGATAAGGCAAAAGAAAAGTCAAGCAACCATGCCAAGTTTCAACACTTGTGGACAGGCCCTTATCAGATCATGAAAATTTTGGGAGAAAACACTTTTAGGCTTAGTTCCTTATAGGGGGAATTTCTTCCCTTGCCCATAAATGGGAAATTTCTAAAGTATTATTTTGAAGCCTAAAAGACAAAGAAACAAAAATAAAAAATTGGCTCATTTTTATTTCTGCATTCAGCTTAGATTTTCATTCTTGCAAGTGTGTTTTCTTTCATGTTGCATGTTTTCTTTTAGATGTGTGTTTTCTTTCAAAGTTGTGTTAGTCTTGGGGGTTAAGGTGTACTTAGGATTTTCTCTCAAGATTTTACTAATCACTCTTTGGTTCCAATTTTAGGAATAGGTATTTCTTTGTCAAAATATTTGGATGATTGTGTGTCTTATACCAACCAAGCAATTGACATTTCTTGTAGAAATAGGAGACTTTTAGTATAGAAATCAAAAGCCTAGACCACCAAGTTCTCAAAAATTTTCAAATTTAAAAGATTTGATTGTTTTAGGTATTGTTGAATTAAAGTCAAAGATGATGAGAGATGATCCAAACTCCAACTAGTTCAAATAGGAGGGGTCTCCTCGAAAGGTTGCTAAGATCATTGTTTGGCATGAGAGTTTTGTAAAAGTTCTAAAAGAGGAATGCAAGAGGTGTTCACAAAAGATCAAATCCAAGAAATGATATTGATGTCCCAACTACACAATATAAGCATAGTCAGGATACAAAAAAAAAAGAAAAGAAAAAAAAAAAAGGAAAAGAAGAAAATATGGTGTTAAGTCTAAAGGATTCTAAAGATCTGAGAGGGCAAAAGAGACATTCTAAAAAAAAAGTATCTTGTATTCCAAATATTGTTTCATCAAAAGTAACATTTTGAATGACAAGGATAAATTATTCAAATGACCAAGAAAATTAAAAGAATGTGGCATCCCACCAAGAGCTCTCAAACTGATTCTCTCATCTGGTCAAGCAAGTGATCAATGAATAACCTTCATGGAGATTCTGAATGAATGAGTCGGGAGGAGTTAAAGATTGTTTTAATTTGTTAAAAAAATTTGATAGAAAACATCTTGAGGCATCAAAATGAATGAATACAAAATGCACACATTGAGTTTGGAGGTTTCAAATTCTAAGATTTTGATTGTAAAGTCATTTGAGAGATGCTCAAGATGTTCAAAGTTTGGTTGGTGTTTGACACATGTTGGAGGAATGTTTGCTGATGAAGAAATGCCTTGGTCATTTCTTCCTTTTTTTGGGACTATTTCTTGTGGTGTCCACAACACACACCCCATTCCTCACTAGGAATGGGGACCACCTACTTTTTTTTTTCTCCTAGACTCATAGTTTGAGAGTCGAGAGAAGAAAATTTTATTAGAGTTAAAAGTACGAGTCGTCAAAATTGAAAAAATACAAAAAAAATAGAAAATAAAAAAAAATACAAAAACATTAGAAAAAATTGAAAAACACAAAAAAATAAAAAATTTGAAATAATAAAATAAAAAATAAAAAATAAAAAATTAATCACAAGCAAATGCATGCGCACTAAGGCGCACCGTGCACTCGGCCTAGTGCAAGGTTATATAAACCCCAAATGTATATCTTCTTTCATTTTTGCATTCTTTTCTCCACCATCAGTGTTACGACCTCAAGGTATGCGAGGGTATGATTTTACTTTAGTGCCGCATGTTGCACCCTGTGTGGCCACGTAGGTGCCCTATCTTTTATGCCATACTGTTAAAAAAATGCCACCTCATACCCTACCTTGGTGCTATGCACCACTCGCATGCACTGACTCAGTGTCGTACATGCCTAGTCAGTGTCATGTGCCAAGTCTTTGTGCCGCCCACGTGCACTGACTTGGTGCCACTCGTGCCCAGCTAGTATCGTGCACAATGACCCAATGCCTTGGGTGCCCAGCCGATGTTGTGCACCCAAATTTGGTGCCCCACACATGCCTAGCCAATACAACATGCCAAACCCTAAACTTGTGCCATGCGTGCCAAGACTCACGATGCCTCCCACCATGTGCATTCTTGCACCCCAACACGCACATTTTGAAAAACAAAAAAATTGGTAAAATTTTAAAATGAAAAATATAATAAATTTTTTTAAAAATAAATAAATAAATAAATTAAAAAAAAAAAGTAATAAAAGAGATTAAATAAACCAAAGGGACATTTTTTTTACACTCATTTAGACTTTAATTAAATATTTTTTAAAAATTTGTTAATTAACTAATATTTGTTTTGTTCTCTCATAACATGTAGGTGATCAAATGGTGTCCACATCTAGAATGGCACCCAAACCAGTCATTTTCAAGTTCCAAGGTGTACCTTTGAAGTCAAGATTTCATGATGACCATGCAAAAATCAGAGATACTGATCTCAGACATAGATCTAGGAGAATTTTTGAGAATTTGCAACAAGCCAACAAAAAGATCAGCCTTGGTATCTGCATTGATTCATTCTAGATTGGTGAATGCAGCTTCACATCCCATGTCAGTATAGTCAACTGAACTAATCATGGCTCTGTCACAACATTTTGTTCCTGATGAAAGAATAGTCAAGAATGTAACTGGAGAGGTTGTGTTGGACCTACAACTCGACAATATTGAGAGGGTCTTCCATCTCCTAGAAGTGGATCAGTTCATTAGACTTTCCTATGAAGTAGCTAAGAGATGGTATAGGGAACACTAGCAGGATGCCATTGACATCATACAATCCTCATATCTCATTGAGAAGCCTCCTCAAGGAAGGATAGCTAGAAAAGTGGATATAACTTAGGGATACATGAAGGAAGACATTCAATACTCTATCATTCTCCTAAGCAGAGTCATGGGATTATCTAGAGAAGGTCACCTTAGTACATTTACGATCAACTTCATTGAGACCATCAGACAGGCAAAAATACCACTAGATTGAGCCACCACACTAAGTGAAAACTTGTGTGAGCAACTGAGGATAGTGAAGGAAAAGAAGAAGTTTTACATGACTTCTTACATGTTGTACCTACTTGTAGCAAGGGAAACAAACTATCTTGATTTTTACAGGAGAGGCAATATGCAAGATCCTAATGCCTGGCCATACATAGTCTATCCCCAACTAGTGAAGAAGAAGCTCTCAACACAAAGCAAGGAGTACAAGATTGTGAATGATGTGTTCATTTTTGTGATCATTCAATTCATTGAGGGTGACTATGGGAATAGGTTATCTGATGAAGCCAAAGTACAAATCATTTCTCTCAGAGCCTACTTCATCTAGTTCAATATTTTCACCTATATACAGGTAGCTGGTGCATCCATCAATCCTAAGAAGCTCTTGCGATACTCAAGTGAAAAGTTGGTACTATTGGATATTTCTCAGCAAATTGAGTCTTCCTATGAAAAGATAAAGAGGCAACAGAGACCTTGCTGGGCATGGCCATTGATCATTGGACCATATCAGGTGAAGCAAAAACAAGACATTCTATCCTTTGAATGGGAATAGGAGAACTATCCTCTTGAAGGATATAACTCTCCTTGGCCATACTTTAACAATGTTGGAAAAGTGGAGAGTCTGGTAAAAAAGGATTTACATCATGAGGATGCTGTTGAAGATCATTGTATGAATACCACAAATGACTATGATGTTCACATAAGGGACTATTGTAGGATAACTTTGTATCTAGTAGAGAAGGCTCTCTAGTTGAGCATCCCTAATGAGATAAGGCAACAAGATTCTAAGGAACTACTGTACCCCTTATTCAATGTAGACAAAACTGGTGAAAGGCTTATTTTGAATATTGAGGTTGACAGGGAGGAGGCCAATGATATTAATCATTGAGCAAGGCATGTCATTAGAATGACAAAGGATTGGATCAAGAAACCTTTTCCACTTGATCCAATTCTTGATACTGTAATCTTCCATGCACATGCTCACCCAAAAAGAGGTAGAGGAAGGAAAGCAACAATTCCTACCTTTGCAGTTTAGTCTCCTAGTAGGCCAAAAATAATGTACCAACTTGATCGCCCAGTTGGATATTATCACCCTCCTAAAAGGAAGGGAAAGAACAAAAGAAAGAGGACCTCTCCTCAGAGGATTCAGACATAATAGGTGCCTCCCTAGCAGCAGGAATAGAGCCCGCAAGGGTCTCAAGATATTGGAGCTACCCAAGTATACTATGAACTGCAGTTGCCTCTATTGTGTCTAGCCAACCAGAAGAGGGAGAGATTCCACAAGTATCCATTCCTCCTATGCAAGATGAACCAGCTTCTTGTTCTACCTCCAAGAAATATAAGAAAAGGATTAAGATTCAGATGAAGAAAAGGAAAAGGATTAGTAGAAAGTTAGTGCCTAATCCATCTATCCCTAAAACCATTCTGGAGGGAGATGAAGAAGAAGAAGAAATAGAATCAGAGGTGGAAGAGGAGGAACAAGAGCCCCTATAAGGAAGAACTTGGCTAGCTATAGCCATAGAATTGCAAAGGAGAAAGAGTGCCACAAGTACCCCACTATCCACAAGCAGAACCTTTAGACTTCTCTTCTTCAAAAGATGAAGTACAAAAGTGGGTGGATGAGAAAAGTGAAGAAAGCAATGATGTTTTCTCAATGTAAGATTTTGATTTCATGCTTGTAGGTATAGAGTTGATTAGGGATAAGATCAAGGACACCAGTATAGGTTAACCTCAACAATAAGACTAGACACATATGTTGCCAGATACATAGGGTCCTGATCTTGCTCCTCCATCTCCCCCACGAGTTACAATGGTAGAACAAGGCTCGATAACTCCTCCACCTTAGAGATCAAAGGAAGAGCATGTTCAAAAGGAACCATTATCAAAAGAGAGACCAAAACAAATGGCAACCAGTGAAGTGTTAGAAGGAAAAATGCTAGAATATTCTTAACCACTTTCCCATGACACCAAGGTTTAAGCTGCAGGGTCTACTGAGACTGAGACTATACAAGGAGAGCCCTCCCTATAGGATACAACTCCTAGAAAGAGAAACAAAGGGAAGGAAGTTACAAAACACACCCCTTCATCATCAAGAGCTAGGTCTTTAGTAAGATGCATCCCTAGATGGATTCGAAAGGAAATAATGAGGAGTACTAAGCCTCAATTTTTTGCTTCAGAGAAAGACATTTGTGACATTGCAGAGATCTTGAATAAACCTAAGTCTCCATCACATGAGGCAACACCATTGGCATTTGTCACCACCATACAGAACCAAGATTTTTTTACACAAGTGGCTCTCCCTCCTAAAGGCATAGATGCAAAAGGCCTTATCCTTGAAGATTATGAGTTAAAGGATGTTATGTTGGGAAGACCTACATGAGATTCAACCCAACAAATGATGACTACAATGTTCAAAGAGGCCCTCAAGTACATGGAACAAGAGAAGATTTAACTCCATGCACTTCGAAGGCAAGTTGAGATCTTAAAGGGATATCTAGCTAAAGTTGTTGGTCCTCTTGATCCTAAACATCTTGAGCATACTTTGAACACTGTACTTAGAGAAGGGGGAGGTGTGCAACTTGACCCATTTCTTAGATCTTGTTAGGAGTGGCAAGAAATTTTTGAGGAGAAAGGTGTTACAATTATCATAGGGAATCTGAAGCTATTGCATGCTACGTAGGAGAATGTGAATACGATTATAGCAATTTTGAAGTAGGATTTCAGTATCATGGATGAGTATGTGCCTGGAGTAAAGATTTTCAAACTCTATAAGCCATAAAAGGCCAAAGATATTGAGTTTTGATTGATGTATATACTGGAGAAGAATTAGACATGATTGATGATTGGATAGAGAAAATAGTGGTTAGCAATAAAGTAATGGAGACATTACATGAGGAGATCTATTGGCACAAGGACCAAGCCCAAGAGAAAATTTGGAAGTAGAGAGACACTACAGTGATGCATGCTTGGATATTTTTGAAGATGAGGAATAAGAGAACTTTTTACCTATAGAGACAGTAGTGGAGAATTTCAAGAAGATTTTTGTGGAAGTTGCTGATGACAAGGACATTTGATAAGCCTTCAGGACACAAGAAGCCCTGTTAGAGTTAGATACTAAACTCAGAGATTTTGCAAAGACTCGAATTGAGGTGGACAACTACAAATAGAAGGTCAAGGATAAATATGAGGCTTGTATTTGGAGTGTAGTCATTCTTTCCTAAATGTGTCATTATTTTTTGAATTTTGTTCATGAGATTGTGATTGAGCCAAAGGTTTATTGCGTTGTTTTTGGTTGTGTGATATTTTAGTTCTAGTGTTTGCTACAGATTTATGAATTCCACTAATGTAATGAGCTTGAGAAGAGATCATCAAATTGTGCCTACATAGCCTTTTGTCTTGCATGAGTGCACTTTTCGTGGCCTTGCAATTTGATGAAAGGTGAAACATCATACGATTATTAAAGTTTCTCATCGACGATTGCATCAATAGATTCTAGGAAGGACTACTCCTATTTTCATTGGTTTTCTACCAATTTTCTTTGAAAATTTAACTCGCAACATGTTGTTTTCTATAGCTTATGTCCATTTAGGATTTTAATTTTATGTTATTTTCTTTTAGTTTTGTTATTTTCTTTTCTAACCCCTTGTTAGAATAGGAACTCATTTCAGTTGCATTATTAGATTGCATTCATTGAAAAATCAAAAAATACAAAAAATATTGTTCTTTTGTGTGTGATTTTGAGAGAACAAACATATTTAATTTATTCTAGGATCATAATAGAACCAACAAAGGCCTCCTTGTGAATAAACACATTTATCTTCAACTAAGTAGATTTTGGTACATCACAAGACAAATATTGAACCTTGGAGTTGATCCCAAAAGATTAGCTTTTCAAGAGAGGAAATGTGCAATGGATCCTTGATGTTGACCTCGTGTATAATGACCACCCAATAGATACTATGTATCCTAACAACTTCCCTGATTGGACTCCAAAGACACAATTTTTGTGATTAAGGTGCACTTTGTATTTTGCTAATCTCTCAAATATGGTGGTAAGCACAAAAATTTGGGAATCACATGTCTTAGATTTTTCTAGAATGTCATCAACATAGTCCTCCATTATGACATGTAGAAGATCATGGAAGATTGTAGTCATTGCACATTGATAGGTGACACCAACATTTTTTAAGCCAAAAGGCATGATTTGGTAACAAAAGCTTCTCCATGGGGTAGTAAATGCCATTTTATGTTGATCTTATTTTGCAATTTTGATCTGATTATAACCATAGAAACCATCCATTAAAGAAAACATTTCATGTTCAGTAGTCAAATCCACTATAATGTCTATGTTAGGAAGTGGAAAATCATCCTTAGGACATGCAAGATTTAAATCTCAAAAATCTAAATAGATGCGGATACTCCTAGATGCTTTTCCCATAGGAACAATGTTGGAAACTCACTTAGGATATTCAATAGGTTGGATGAATTTTGCCTCTAGAATTTTTTGTAGTTCTACTTTGACCAAAAGTGCTTCCTTAGGATACATCTTGTGCAACTTTTGTTTCACAAGTTTAATCTTTGGATCTACTGCTAAGTGATGCACAACCAAATCTATGTCTAAACTAGACATGTCTTTGTATGTCCATGCAAAATTGATTTTGCCTTTTTGTAGGAAATCAATCATCACTTTTTGTTCTTCAAGACTTATGGTAGCTGCAACATAGGTGATTTTAGGACTATCTACTATACTTGAGTTAATTGGAATTGTGTCCTCATTCAATATAGATGACTTTTCTGGAGGTAAAAATCTAAATGGTAAGTCAATATCTCCCTCTTCTAGTGCCTCTAGGAGGATTTCACAAGAAGGTGCATCCTTTATTTTGTCTTTTTCATCATCCAAAAGTGCTCCAAAAGAGTTTTCACTAGAGGTTGTTTCTTCTATTTTTTAATTTTGATTTTATTTTTCATTTTTGTGACTAAGAGAGTTGACTTGGCTACAAAAGTAGGCTTCCTCATTATATTAGATCTCATGTTCATAATCTTGGAGATTCTTAAGGCCAAAGAGTGCCATCATTGCTTCATTAGAGTTATAAATATCAAGAGTTGGTGGTGTATCTTGAAGGTCCCATTCTATCATGTTAGGGTTAGTAAGGGGTAAGTCAGTAGATGAAAGGTCAGCTATGGCAATGGCATGGACATAATTATCTAGGTCATCTTCAATGTATTAAAAGGGGATTTCAAAGAATTCCTCCTCCCCAGTTTTAGAATTAGGTTCAGCCATACAATAGTTATCAACAAAGAACACTTTGGGTTTAATGGAGCCCAAGCCACATCCTTTAGGATAGATATTAGTCTCAAGGGGTTGTCTAATTCCATCTTCTTTAGGTCCAAGGCTAGCACCATGATATCCCATGTTTTCAATGATAGGAGGAGCCTTAACATACTTATCTTTAGGGAATTCCATAGGATCATCTTTTTTGTCAAAATATAGCCAGTCTAAGATATTAGCCTCCATGTGTTCATCACTAAGTGAACCCCAATGTTCAAATGTTGTCTTATTAACATGCATAGTATCCTTATTTGTAGAAGGTGGTATTTGGGAAGGTTTTCCAAAGGATTGGGGGAGAGTGGTTGTTGTCCAACACACAAAGGATTTTCAAACTTATACTCTCCTATTCCTTGGTTAGCAAAAGTAGCCTTCTTTATTGTAGTATTGACCTTAATATCTTCAGCCTTTTCCTTTCCTTTATGGGAATTGGAATCAAAATTGGATAACTCTAGTATTTTTGTGGAAGGTGATTTTGTTATGGTGAGAGATCTAGGTATAATCTTATCAAACTCACTAATTGGAGAAAAATTTGTTGGGGCACCTTCCAATCTCTTACAAAAAGAAAAAGGCAAAGGATCACCTAGAATTGTGACCTCTCTTCCTTGGTGGGGAAATTTCAAGCATTGATGATATGTAGATGGTACTACTCCAAGGTTGATAGAGCAAGAAGTTATATGGTAAGTCCAAATCTAGGACATGGCATTTAGTATTTCTGATAACTGATGCAAACTTTAGCAGCAGCATGATAAATCCTTTTGATTCTCTTTCTCTTTCATCATATGCTTTAATTGTTATCCTTTTATTGATATCTAGGAGGTCTTCTAGAAGCCCCAATAAATAGATCATCTTCAATATACAGAGGTCCAAACCAAATCCATTATCTATAAAGACTCATTTTATTTTTTGTTGCTATATAAGGACTTCAATGTGTAGCAACAAATTGTGATGTTGATTAAGACCTTGGAAATATTTGTTTGCGAAGACAAGGTGTTGTTGTGTGGCAATATTTCTACTCATGGTGGTAAGTTGGGATGTATTAATGCTTTTAGGAACATGAAACTCTAAAAGAGCAGTCTCCAGAATTTCCTTGTGGATAGGTGAGGTGGTGAGAAGCTCTAGAATGGATATCTATTCAAGAGTCTTCCCTAATTGGGATAATATATCATAGCGAGAAATAGGTCTTTGTAAAGTGGATGGTGCAATAGGCACATGTGGAACTGATGGATTAGTGGGATTAGGGGTGGTAGCTTGCAAAGTAGTTCTTCCCCACTAAGTGGTTGCATCACAATCAATTGCTTGTAGGAAAAGGGTATTTACATAAGTGTCTACTTCTTCAATGCAACCATACATGGAGACAAAACCACATATATCATTTTTTTCTATTTTACCACACAAGCAGTCAAATCTTGATATGTGGTTAGTAGAACAGTCATAGTGTAGTGCGTTAGACATGGAAGCTCAGTTGAAATTATTTATATTGTTGTTTTCATTATTGTTATTTTCATTGTTGTGGTTGGAGAAAAACTTTTGAAATATCTTCAGTTTAGCATTTTTAGAGGGTGCCCCTCCTTCAACCTCAATTTCCCCATCTTTGACAAGTTTTTGAATGAAGACTTTGAGTTTGGTACACTTGTTTGTGTCATGTCCTTTAATGTGGTGGTATTTTCAATATTCATTTTCCCTATACCATTTTAATTTAGGTTGATTTTCATGAAAGGCCCATGTGTTGGGAAAGATCATTAAATGGTGACCCGCTAACTTCTAAAATATGGCATCCAAGGATTCATAAAATCTAGTGAACTTTCTATTTCGATCAAAATCATGATTGTAGTTATTATTTTTGTTATTGTAGGGAAAGAATTGTGTTTGATTTCCACATTATTGGTTGCTTTGATTGTTGTTTTGATTTTGATTTTGATTGTCATGGTTTGAATTGTTGTTGCCTTAGTTATGATAGTTGTTGTTGTTTCCACCTTGAAGGTTTTGTACACTTTTGACATTGGTGACACCATCATGGGTAAAACCTTTGTTCTTGGACCAAAATTTGGGTTTGCTATTGTTGTTTGTGTAATTTTTTGAGGATGAAGAGCTATAATATTCAATGGAACCCTTGTCTTAGAGTCCATTTTCAATGTTCTTACCTTTCTTGACTAACGTGGCAAAGTCTTCAAGACTAGTCATCTTTATTTGGAAAGACATCTCGGGATCAAATTCTTGATAAATATATCTACCAGGTGACCATCTTCAATTTTTTATGCAATGTAATTAGAAAAGATGCCTCCACCATTGTACAAAATTGGAAAATATTTTCCCATTTTGTTGTTTCGTGTTGCACAAGTCACTCAATGAGGCATATTGTTCAATGTTTTAAGAATATTATGCTATGAATTTTCCCATCAAGTCATTGAAAGAGATGATGGAACCTCTACGAAATTTCATTAGCCATTCTAGTATGGGGCCACCAAGGTTTCTTGTGAAGAACCTCTCAAGATAATCCTCATTATAGGCCACTTCTTGACATAAGACATACAAATATTTGAGATGTGTGATGGGACATGTTTCTCCCATGTATTTATTTAATTTAGGAATCTCAAAGTTTGGTGGAAATGGTATCATGTTAATGGATTTTTCAAATGGAAAGGGAAAAATTTCCTCAGAAGAGAAATCCTACACCCCTTTTTTGTTCGTATTATGGACAAAATTTCAAATCTCATGCAACCACTAGGCTTGATCTTGGTTTGGTTGCATTTGTGATTGTTGGGAATTGATGAACCCACCTCCAAAGTTGTATGGATTCCCAAACATATTATGACATGGTGTAGGTGGCAGTGCGCCACTTTGACCAATATACTAATATGTAGTTATTGGAATCAACACAAACATTTTCATCATACTTGTTGGCATTTATAGAGAAGAGGAACATATCAGTTGTCTCAAGATTTTCATTTGTTATATAGGCACTTTTCCAACGTTTAAGCATCCTATAGTTGGACCTTTTAAGGTTGAATACAGAATGCTAGCATGTGTAGTAGTGTTGGGCATAGCACTAATGATTTTTTGAATAGGTTTCACACTTAATTAGAAGGTAGGTTGTGTTGAAACACTTGATGTAGGTATGGAACTAGTGCTCACCACAGGTTCTTTTTCCTTGCTAGATGTTTAGGCTATGTTTGAAGTTGGTAACAAGGGAGCACCACCCTTGCTAAGTTGTCTAAACAAAGTGCTCTCATCAAAACTCATAGGGACATTAACACCATCTTTAACTAGGTTCAGGAAGATCTCCATCTTATTTTCCCTAATAGAATTTTCCAACATTACCAAGCTGTATGGTCTATAAGAAATGTTTGGACATCATTATGGATGTTATTTTTATCAATAGGATCTTCATCTTGGTACAATTCATCATCATCATCATGTGAGTTACTCCCTAGAGTAGTGTTTCAAAAAGGATTCTCTAGTTCTTATGTGGATGTTGAGCTAGGCATACCAAAGTTCATACTAAGAGAAAATGTGTTCCTTAATGAGGTTAATCATGGAGGAAAAGGATTCTCCATCTCTTGTTGTCTTAGTGATTCCAATTAATGAGACATAGAGTTAAATGTGAGTATGCCAGATTGTGTTTGTACCATACAATTGTGACCAAAAAAATGGATGAAAGATTGTGGAAGAAAGAGAAAATGTGAGAGAATGACTAAAACTTATATGATAAAAGGGACAACAACCTAAATGTAAACAAAAAACCTTGTTGATGTGGAAAACCAAGTGTGATATAGGATAAAAGTATATTTCTCATACCAAAGATGGACAAGTGATCTTTGGGCCAGATAAGACACCAAATATATTACTCACTATTTAGAGATTGACTTGTGATCCCAAATGAGTGAGTGTAACTATGATAAATTTTTTCTTGTGGATAAAGGTCCAGTGTTGTAATCTCTGAAGTTTTGTAACTAAGATGTTCTTAGAACAAAAAATTAAGGTTCAAATGATCAAGCTCTCTAGAGGAAATTTTGTAAATGAAAGACTAGAAATTTAAAAAATGGATTGATGTGGAAATGAGAGTGATATGGTCAATATGCAGATAACTCAATCTTCTCTAACTGGAAACAAAAATCTCGGGTTCACTCTAGGGAAAGCAGACCAATTTCAAAGTTTACCATTATATAAGATTCTATCATAATGGTCTTGTTCAACTTTTTATTTCTTGATGTCTTTGATAGCATATCATAATTGTTTATCATTGTGTGCTAGGTTTTTCCTTTCCTTGTAGGAAAATGGTTTGAATAATTTCACCTTCTTAGGTTTGACTTTGTCAGTCATGGTAGGAACAAAACAAACCTAGTTATAAAAGCAAGCACAAAAACTTTGCAGGAAAGTTTGTGACTAAAAGACCCAATGATATTCAAATGCTAAACCAAATATAAGAACTCATGAAAACAACCATAGGTCAAGAGGACCCACTTACAACCATTTCAATTACTAAATGTTTGCTCACCATTTAAGTTATTTTTGAACTTGTTTGATGTTTGGTATTGGTTTTGGATGTTTAAACACTCAAGCATGTTGTACACATCAAAAATCCTAATAAGGCTGCCACTAGGATGTATAAAGATTATCAAGAGGGTGTCCTCAATATACAAAAGGTACATGAAGCCCAAATTTGTAGATGAAAGAAAATAGTGCCACATAGTTGAGAGGAGGTAATAACCAAAATCTCCATATTTATTTCCCAAAGGTATAAAGTTCTTTGGGGCTTAACCAAGAGTGAAATTTTTTTGCTTTCAAGAGAGGTGTCTTTTGATTCACTTTCCTAATATTTACACTCTACCAAAATGATAGAGTTGAGGTCATCCTAAGGGGTGATGAAATCCCCAAGCAACCTCCTAAAAATTAAAAAAGACCATTTATTTCTTGTGCACTCAAGATCACTCGAAGGTGTGAGAGGAGAGAATACGTAAGTGGCCTTAGGGTTTAAAAGACACTCATTATTTTCCAATGAAGCTTAGATTTTCTATCTACTTTTGAAGACACTTATGTTTGAGCATGCATTATTCTTTCTAACTTGATAGTGTCATCAACATAATAAAAGTGAGGATTTGTCAACATAAAGTAAATCAATCATCTTCAACATAAGTAAATTGATGGAAATGAAAAAATTCCCTAAAGTCATTAAAGATTGAGTGTATTCATTTTAAGCACCGAGTCCAAATGTTTCATAGCAAAATTCTTTGTCTTTTAGTAATTCAAGATTATATGAGTGTGTTTTAAATCCAAAATCAAAATGTTTCATTGCATTATTCCTTGACCTTAGACATTCAAGTGTGTATTCACTATCTAACCATTCATTCCAATGAAAAGCATGTTAATTTCTTTAAGGCACTCAAGATTGTATTTGATTACTCTATATATGCACACCAATGAAAAACTTGTTCATTCATTATGAAATTCAAGAATGTGTTTGAACATCATTCATTCTAATGAAATATGTGTAAAATTATTTAAATCATTCAAGAGTGTGTGTAATGTTACATTAATGCATTCAAGAGTATATTTGACCTTTTGACATTAGTTTCCACATGCATTCCAAGGACAAATGATTAATTCATGCAAGTTCATTTACCATTTTAAATCTTACAAGTGATTAAAATCACTCCAAATTTCTAAGTGATCAAAATCACTACAAATATCCAAGCGATCAAAATCACTACAAATACTCCAAAGTTTATCTCCTATGATAAAAAAAATAGATTAGAAATCCCTATATATCAATTGAACAATGAGTTAGGCATTAAAAAATATAAGTCAACTATCAAAACTTGGAGATGATAGACACAAGGCATAGAAAAGAGAATAGAGAGGAGTATAGTTTACTTTCACTAACACTTTATAGTCATAGAAGAAAAATTAATTTCAAAAATGCCAAACTACCTAGATGACAAAACACATAGATGATAGAATACAAGAAATATTGATTCACCTAGATGATAGAGAACTTGAGCAGAGACTATAGTCTATGAAGTAGAGATGATAGTACAAGAAAATTACCATAGATGATAGTTTAATAAAATAACTACTTTCTGGCTGCCCGCAATGCAGACGATAGAATGGAAAGGAAAAATTAGAAGATGACAAACTAATGCTTAGAGATATCAATGGTTATCAAAGATGACAAAATGTTTTCATTGCAAGATTAACAACTTTTTGAAAAAAGGGTGCGAGTGGAGATGCTAATATGTAGAGACCCTAATCTGCACAGACGACAAAGCATCTTCACAGATGACACTATGTCCTAGCAGAGATGATAGTGCATGGGTTTTAATAGCAAGTTACAAGTTTTAGTGAAATTTAAAAGTAGAATAGGGATGTGGGTCCCACCAGGCATGCCAAAATGTATATGTGAAAACTCTAATCTATTGGGAGCATGCATAAATAAGCAAACATTAGTTGTAACATGTGCATAAGAAATATTAGAAATATATTGAAATACAACTAAGACAAGCTTGAGTTTAACAACTTATGCAACCACAAATTAAAATCCTCATGCAACCTCAAAGTAGCTCAACAAGGGTGCCCATAAGAGGCCTTGTTGGTGTGCTTTAGATTGGAGGGATGCAAGTGTGCTCTCCCCAAACATAAGTATGAATCCCAATGATTGAAATGAAATTCTATGTGAAATATGAATCTAAACTAAGATGAGTGTAGAATACCTTCAAGAAATGGTTATGAATAAGCCAAACTCAAAAGATTCTAAAGATGTGAATATAAATGGAATGTAATGAATTAAATTATCAATAGTAAGCTATCATGAAAATGCAAGCATAAGTGCAAGAAATCTAACATCTACCAAAAGGGTTAGTAATATAAAAAATCTCTAAAATAACTAAAAAACTCTAACTCTAAACTAGCATGATAACAATGTAAATGAGGGAGATGAAAAATGCTTGAGACAAGGGCTCTATTTATAGGTTTGAGAGAGGCCTTGGGGAGGTGGCATCAATGTGGCATCCACATGGGTGCCACAAGAGAGACACATGGACTAAGAGGACAAGCCATGCAAAGGTCAACATAAGCTTTTTGGATGAAAGTGATGGCTCAAAGTTTGCTCACACATATTGAGAAACCTTGGAGAAAGGAAAGGGGGACAAATGTGTAAGAGGTGTAAGAGATGTGAATAAAATAATAAAATAGAAGTTTTATTGGATCTTGAGTTTCTCACACATGTGTGAGAAAACACTTAGGGCTAAAAGGTGTTTAGCATAATTAAGTGGGATTATTTAATGGGTAGGCTTAGAAGGATGAGAGTGATGGGTGTAGACAAGGTTTTAGGATTGGATTAAGATTAAATTAAATAAGATTTAACTTAATCAAAGGATTAAAGAATTCAATAAAGTGGAGAGAATTAAATAAATTAAAATTTATTTAAAAGGGGATTTATGGAGCACTATGTATTAAATGAATTTAATACATTAGAGGGGAAGTATTCAAATTAAATTTAAAACACATTAGGGAAATGAACATATTTAATTAAATAAGTAGAAGAATATAAAAAATATAATAAAAAAATAAAAAAATAATTGTAATGTCAAAGGAAATATTAAATGAATTAATATAGCATTTCAGATGCTTTTAAGGGTCTACAAAAATAAAAGAACTATAGAATCCAGAGTTGTTCTATACTCACATGGGAGCTATAGGTTTAGTGGTGCTATGATCAGTCTCTATTGGGTGTTCATTTTGCACAAGGTCAACGACAGGAATCCATAGTGTAATTCCTCTCTTGAAAAGCAAATCTTTTAAGGATCCACTCCAAGGTTCAGTGTTTGTCTTGCAATGTACCAAAATCCGCTCAGTAGAAGATAAATGTGAATGTTCACGAGGAGGCCTTTGCTGGTTCTAAAAAAAAACTCTTTTGTCTTGGAATCGAAGTAAAATCTGTTTATTGTCTCAAAATATCACACCAAAAGAACAATATTTTTGTATTTTCTATTTTTTTAATGAATGCAATTCTAACAATGCAACTACTATGAGGTCCTATTTTAACAGGGGGTTAGCAAAGAAAATAATGAAACTAAAAGCAAATAACATGAAATCAAATAACTTGAAATTGAAATTCCTAAATGGACATAAGCTACAGAACACAACATGCTGCTAGTTAAACCTTTGAAGAAATTGATAAGAAACCAATGGAAATAGGAGCAGTGCTTCCTAGAATCCACTAATGCAATCGTCGATGAGAATCTTTAACAAATTGAATGATGTTTCACTCTTCATCAAATCGCAAGGCCACAAAAAGTGTGCTCATGTGAGATAAAAAGCTATGTAGACACAATCAGGTGATCTATTCTCAAGCTCATTACGTTAACGAAATTCATATATCTGTAGCAAACACCAGAACTAAAAATCGCATATCTAGAAACAACACAATAAACCTTTGGCTCAATCACAATCTTATGAATAAAATTCATAAAACAATGACACATTCAGGCAAGAATAACTACACTCCAAATGCTAGCACCAAAAGTATAACTTTATTGCATAATAATAGCAACCCTTGTTACATTTTACAATGGGGTATTTATAAGAAATTGTCTCCTCAATTTGTGTTGAGAGTGAGAGATATCTTAATGCAATAAAATGCTTTAAAAACATTAAAATAAACTAAATATATACAAACTAGTAGTCTAACTAGTGCCTAGAGGGACTCCATCCATATTTTATTCATTAATTGGATGCATGAGCCCTTTACATGTCAAAAACAATGAAAGCATGAGAGAGAAAATAGGAGGAAGTCATTAGTCAAAGTGGAAGTGCATGGAGACACCAAAAATAGAAGCTGGCCATTCACTTGATGTGTGTTGGAGTTAACTTACCATCAAAATGCATTTCCAATGCATGAAAAGTGCTATTTTTGGCACTGGCAGTCAACTATCGCTGCACCTCTAAATTGCAGAGCTGTGGACCTCGACTGGGTCAAAATCTCAAAATTTTACTAAGTGTCAAAATTGAATTCTGGCATTTGGATTTTGCTCATCTTTATCCTAAAGATATGTGTGGATGTTTGCCCTTGAATTTCTCTATAATCTCAATAATCTTAGCAGCATCAGGAAGATCCAAAGCCTCATACTTATCTTTAACCTTCTGTCTGTAGTTGTCCACCTCAATTTGAGTTTCTGCAAAATCTTTGAGTTTGTGTCCAAGTCTAACAATGCTTCTTCTGTCCAGAAGGCTTGTCTAATGTCTTCATCACTGGATGCTTCCTCTAAAGTCTTTCTGAAATTCTACACAACTACCTCAACTGGTAAAAGCTTCTCTCATTCTTCATCTTCAAAAATGTCCAAGAATGCATCACTATTCAACTTTTCTGCTTCCAAAATTTTCTCTCGGGCTTGGTCCTTGAGCCTATGTATCTCATCATGCAATGTTTCCATCACTTTATTTCCCTCTACAATATTTTCTATCCAATCATCTATCATGTCTAACTCTTCTCTGGTATATACATCAATCAGAATGTGGTACATTTGTCATTTTATAGCCTGTAGAGTTTGTAAATCCTTGCTCCAAACCTGTACCTCATCCATAATACTGAAGTCCTACCTCAAAATTACCATGATCTTATCAACATTCTCTTGTGTAGCATGTAATAACTTCAAACTTCCTAAAATTATAGTGACACCCCTATCTTCAAGGTTTTCTCGCCAATCCTGACAAGCTCTAAAAAATGGACTGAGTCGTACACCTTCCCCTTCTTTAAGAATGGTAGTCAAAGTCTCCTCAAGGCATTCAGAATCAAGAGGACCAATAACTTCAGCTAAATATCCTTTCAAGATCTCAACTTGCCTTTGAAGTGTTTTGATTTCAATCTCATCTTGTTCCATATGGTTAAGAACCTCCTTGACTCCCATAGTCATCATCTATCAAGAAGTATCCCGTGTAGGCTTTCCTAACATGATATCCTTCACTTCATAGTCTTAAAGGTTGATAGCTTCTTCATCTGTACCTTTCAGAGGGTGAGCCACCTGTGCAAATAAGTCCTAGTTCCGAGTAGTAGTAATGAATGCAAATGGTGCTGCATCATGTAATGGAGAGTCAGGCTTGTTCAAAATCTCTGCAATGTCACAAATATCATCTTCTAAAGCAAGGAATTGATACTTAGCACTTCTCATCATTTCCTTCTAGAACCATCTCAAGATATGTCTTTCTATGACCTTGGCTCTAGATGATGAAGGGATGTGTTCAACTACCTCCTTCCCTTTGTCTCTCTTGCTTGGAGTCTCCTATTGTGAGGGTTCTTCTTTTGTAGTCTTAGTTTCTGTAGATCCCATAGTTTGATCCTCAACTTCTAGGGGAGGCTGTTGTATAAATTCTACTACTTGTGCCTCTTTTGATGGCTCATCAATAACCCTTGGTTTTGGTTCTCCTTGTAATGACAATTCCTTTTGAACATGCTCTTTTGAACTTGGAGGTGGAGGCATCACTAAAACCTTATCTACCATCATAACAAGAGGTGAAGATGGGGGAGATGGATGAGGACCTTGTGTCTTAGGTGGCACCTACGTCCAATCTTGATGTTGAAATTCACCTATAGGAGTATCTATAATCTTATCTCCAATCAATTCTGTACCTACTAGCATGAAATCAAAATCTGGAATGGAGAGAATATCATCACCTAGCTCCCTTTGCTCATTCACCCATCATTGTACTTTGTCTTCTAAAGAAGAGAGTGTTGGATACAATTGTTAATTGAATGTTTTCTTTGATGTTATGAAAATGTCATATTAGTCATAAGTTAGCTTCTACCAAGTTCACTTGGGCAACAAAGGAAAGCTAGTGTCTACTAAGCTCACTCGGTCATCGAAAGAAATATGGCGGGAAGTTAAATTCCATCGAGTTCACTAGGACAACAAAGGAAAGTCAGTGCCCACCAAGTTCACTCAGTCTCCAAAGGACTTTTGCAAGATTTTGCAGTGTTTACTGAGCTTCACTTGGTTAACACTAAAAAAAATTCTGAAGCAGTGTTTACCGAGCTTCACTTGGTTAACACTAGAAAACATTTTGAAGCAGTGTTTACCGAGCTTCACTAGGTTAACACGAGATTACCGAGCTGAGTCGGCCAGTGAAGGATTTTATTATTTTGATTGTTTCATGGAATTAATGTAGCCAACTGATGTTTTTTTATTTTATTGTAACTTATATTTGAGCCAACTTGATAAATCTGAAAGGTATATATATAGATATTCAAGTTGTGGAATAGTGTGTGTGAAAAAGTGAATGGAAGAGTGAATTCTGATGAAGGATTAGATATCCTGGAGGTAATACAAAGTTGTATTCGATCAGTAAGGATTTAGAAGAGTAGAAAATAGATCTGTAATAATGAATTCAGAATCTCTTTACAGAGTCGGTTTAACAACTATTTTGTAAATCCTCTAACAAGGTGATAATTTAGTTGAATTGTTCTAAAGACCTCTAACCAGGCCACTCCTAATAGGGTGATTAAATCCTTTAACAAGGTCACACCTAACAGTGTGTATTGTAACCTTTAACAGGGTTGGCTCCTAATAGGGCTCACTTTAGAAGAGTGAAAATTGGTGACTAGTTACTTGTTGGTTTTTCCCATATTGGATTTTCACATTAAATCTGGTGTCTCTTATGTTCATTTAGTTAATATTTGCATGCATATTAATAACTTTGAATGCTAGATGAATAGTAACTAGTTAACTTACTGAGTAAAAGTATTTCTACACTATTTACTGAGTATCAGCAGTAAATAAGCATTTGAGACATCTAAGGGATTTTTTTTTGACTTGTTTTGTTGTAACTGATTCACCCCTCCCCTCTCAGTTACTTCATCTATATTTCCAACAATTGGTATTAGAGCTTTTGGTGCTTTTAGGAAAAGATTTCAAGGATCTAAGCTAAAGAACAAGATGTCTTACAAAAGGGAAATTCCTAGACTCAATAGGAACAACTTCTCTGCATGGAAAGGACTGATGAGACTTCACCTAGCATCCATTGATGATACAGGACTGAAGTACCTTGATGAAAAATATGAAGAACCCGCTGGTACACTTTCTGTCAATGATATTGCTAAAAAGAAGACTCACAACATTATGATGATAGATATAGCATCTGCTCTGAGTTATGAAGAATTTGATGACATCAAGGATTGCAAAATTGCCTTTGAAATGTGGGACAAACTGAAAGAAATCTATGGAGGAGATGATAATGTGAGAAGAGCCAAAGAAAAAATTCTAAGAGGATAATTTGACCAAATGAAAATGAGAGAGGATGAAAATATTGCCAAATATGTTGAAAGAGTTAAAGCATGTGTTAGTGCAATCAAAGCTTCTGGAGGAGATATCAGTGAAGAGATAGTTATAAGTAAAATTCTTAGAACATTATTACCAATCTATGCAATTAGAGTCTCTACAATTCAAGAAAGAAGATGTGAAGCAAATCATAAGATAAATCTAGAGGCCATAGTTGGAAGATTAACTACATTTGAACTAAACAACTTTGACAACTATGTTCTAGCTTCCAAAAGCATTGAATCTGCATTTGAAGCCAAGCTTTCACTCAAGGAGAAAAGCAAAAAGAAAAAGGAATCCTAGTCAGAAAGTGAAGATGAATCAGACCAAAGTTCAGATAGTGATCTTGAAGTAATTGAAGCTCTACTAGCAAGGAAATATTATAGAGGTAGAGGAAAATATAAAAGTAAAGTTCCTCTAATTTGTTTTTCATGTGAAGAAATTGGTCATATTGCTACCAAGTGCCCAAACAAATAGAACAAAGATGAGAAGAAAAATTACAAGTACAATGGCAAGAAAGACTTCAAATCCTTCAGAGACAAAGGTAAGAAAACATGTTTTATGGCTAAAGATTTTAATGATTCTAATGATGAAGAAGAAGATGAAATTTTCTATATTGCTGTGAAATATGAGCATGATAATGATGAGGAAATGACACTCATTTCTCATATGAGCAAAAATGATACATGGATAATAGATAGTGGTTGTTCTTATCACATGACTAGTGATAAAACTAAGTTTGAATATTTTGAAGAATATGATGTTGGCAGTGTAAGATTTGGTAACAATGAACCTTGTTGTATAAAAGGAAGAGGAAGAATCTCTCTAACCAAAGAACTTATATGTGATAATGCCTATTGGGTAAAAGGACTAAAGAATAATTTGTTGAGTGTGGCACAGCTACTCAGTAATGGACTCAAAGTGGAATTCATGCATGAAAAAGCAAGATTGCTAGATGAAAAAGGAAAATTGATTAGATCAAGCACTCAAACAAAAGGTAACTTATTTTATCTTGAACTTGGTGAAGGTTCATATTTTATTGCTCAAGTTGAAAAAAGTTGGTTATGGCATAAAAGGTTGTTTCATGTCAATTTTGATAATTTGGTAAAGATAAGCAAATTCAAGAAAGTAAGAGACATTCCTAACATAAAGAAACCCGAGGTTGGTCTATGTAAGAATTGTTAGATTGGTAAAATGGGAAAGACTAGCTTTAAAAGTAAAAACTATCAGTTTGAAGATATATTAGAAATTGTGCATACTGATTATTTGGACCCATTGGAATTGAAAGCTATACTAGAGGAAAGTTCTTCATTCTTTTTTTTGATGACTACTCAAGAATGACGACTATCATGTATCTAAGGAACAAATTAGAAGCATTTGAGAAATTCAAATGGTATTTGGCTACAGTAGAAAAGGAAACAGGAAAAAGATTGAAATGCTTGAGGTTAGACAGAGGTGGAGAATCCATTTCACATGAGTTTAATAACTTTTGTATTGAAAGAGGAATCAAAAGATAGGTGTCAGCTCCTGGAACTCCTGAGAAAAATGGAATAGCTGAAAGAAGGAACATATCTATCATGGATTGTGCAAGAACTTTAATGATTCAAAAAGGCATTGCTATCAAATACTGGAAGGAAGCTATCAACACTACAGTTCATACCCTGAACCGAGTATAGCTAAGAAGGGACTCATTCAAAACTCCCTATGAGCTATGGTATGGCTATAAACCTAATGTAAGTTATCTAAAAGTGTTTGGAAGTAAATGCTACATTTTGAAGGAATCTAGAAAAGGCAAACTTGATGTGAAAAGTGATGAAGAAATATTTTTGGGATATTCTTGCAAAAGTAAAGCATATAGATGTTTGAACTTGTCTACTAACAAAGTCATAGAAAGTGCACATGTGAAAGTTGATGAGTTTGCAGAAAGGACTAAAGAAGAAAGAAAAAGGGAACCAAGAGATTATAGAAGGTTTCTTTTCGTTGAACCTTGTATAGTACCAATCAATCAAGAATCTTATACTCTCGAGTCATCAGTAACAGAGTTACAGGAAGTTCAAACTCAGCTACAACAACACGAGTTACACTCAGATGCTACCGAGTCTAAGGACCTGAGCCAATATCTATCGAGCCAGAACAGATAGAACCTAAATTTGAAATGCAAAAGGATAACAATGAAATTCATTCAAAAGGCAAAGAACCTGTTTTAGCAAAATATGTAAGGAGACATCATTCATCAGATCAGATCATTGGAGACAAATCTGAAGGAACCATGAAAAGAAATAAATTGAAAGGTACTTGTTTACTTGCTAATTTTGAACCTAGAAATATCAAATATGCTTCAGAAAATAATACTTGGATTGAGGCTATGAATGAAGAAATAGAGAAAATAGAGAAAAATAAGACATGGACTCTTGTACCTAGGCCTAAAGATAAAAATGTGATTGGAACTAAATGGGTATTCAGAAATAAGTTGACTGAAGATGGTAAGGTATCAAGAAACAAAGCTAAATTAGTATGCAAAGGATATGCTCAAGAAGAAGGAATAGACTATGGAGAAACTTTTGCTCCTATTGCAAGACTAGAAGAATTCAAAACCTTACTTGCATATGCTGCTCACAAAAGATTCAAAGTTTATCAGATTGATGTCAAGTCAGCATTCCTCAATGGTATATTAGATGAAGAGGTTTACATTGAACAACCTGAAGGTTTTGTTGATCCAGATAAAAGAAACATGGTCTGCAAATTACACAAGGCACTATATGGTTTGAAACAAGCCCCTAGAGCATGGTATGAAAGATTACATAACTATCTTATTCAAATTGGTTTTCAAAGAACTAATGATAATAGTAGCTTGTATATAAAGGATCGACTAGATGATAAAATTGTCTTGGTAGAAATATTTGAAGATGATACTGTTTTCACAGGAAATGATGATCTTTCCAAAGAATTTTTAGAATAAATGAACAAGGAATTTGAAATGTCTATGTTTGGTGAGATAAAAATTTTTGTTGGTCTTGAAATTCAACAGAATAAAAATGGTATCTACATCACTCAATTAAAATACATCAAGGAGATATTGAAAAAGTTTGATATGGAAGATTGTAAACCAATTGGAACTCCTATGTGTACTGCATTAAAACTTACCAAGGAAGATGAATCAAAAGAAGTAGATCAACCATGTATAGATCTATGATTGGAAAGTTATAGTATGTAGTTCATACTAGGCCAGATATTGCCCTTGCAGTTGGGATTGTAGGGAGATTTTCAGCAAAACCAAGAGAAAATCACATGATGGAAATCAAAAGAATAATGAGATATTTGAAAGGAACTGAAGATTATGGTTTATGGTACAAATTTGAAGGTAAATGGATTTAAAAGTGTTTATTAATGCTGATTGGGCAGGAAACCTTGATGATAGAAAAAGTACAAGTGGAGGAGCATTCTTTCTAAGAAAGAGGTTGGTTTTGTGGACAAGCAAAAAGCAGAATTGTACATCCCAATCTACAGAAGAGGCAGAGTATGTTGCTGCAACAGTAAATTGTTCTAATATTTTTTGGTTTAAATAGTTGTTGGAAGGCATGAAGGTGGAAATCAAAGAACTAGTTGTTATGTTCTGTGATAACACAAGTGCAATCAACATATCTAAGAATCTAGTAATGCATTCCAAAACCAAGCACATTGCAATAAAATATCATTTTGTTAGAGAATTGGTGCAAGATAAGGAGATCAGATTGGAATATGTCCATACAAAGGACCAAATTGCTGACATATTCACAAAGCCATTGCCTAAGGATGCATTTTTGTATCTAAGAGGAAAGTTAGGGGTCACTCCCCTATCCAAAGTTCACTAAAATGAAGTTTTAGTGATGCATCAACGCATACCAAGTTGAAGATCTATCAGTTGATGCAGCATTGATAGAAAACATTGCATACAAATCAGTACTAAAGCTACATTATAATTCATTTGAGTTATGTTGTCTTTGGCATGTGTTGTCAAAGAGGGAGAGTTTTGCTGTCATATCTTTCTAAAATTTGTTTGAAAGAAAGGTTTGCTAAGTAATTCCTTCACAGAGGGAGATTATTGAAAGAGGGAGTTTGCTAAAGAAAAGACTTGCTAGACTTGTTTTCAAATTTCATTCTGCTATGACATGTTATGTTGCCATCAATGCCAAAGAGGGGAATTGTTGGATACAATTGTTAATTGAATGTTGTCTTTGATGTTACAAAAATGTCATATCAATCATAAGTTAGCTTCTACTGAGTTCACTCGGTCAAAAAAGGAAAGCTAGTGTCTACCGAGCTCATTTGGTCATCGAAGGAAATATGGTAGGAAGTTAACTTCCATCGTGTTCACTAGGAAATCAAAGGAAAGTCAGCGCTCACCGAGTTCACTTGGTCTCTAAAGGACTTTTGCAAGATTTTTTAGTGTTTATCGAGCTTCACTTGGTTAACACTAGAAAACATTCTAAAGCAATTTTTATCGAGCTTCACTTGGCTAACACTAGAAAACATTTTGGAGCAGTGTTTACCAAGCTTCACTAGGTTAACACTAGATTACCGAGCTGAGTCGGCCAATGAAGGATTTTATTATTTTGATTGTTTCATGGAATTAATGTAGCTGACTAATTTTTTTTTTAGCTATTGTAACTTATATTTGAGCTGACTTGATAAATATGAAAGGTATATATATAGATATTCAAGTTGTGGAATAGTGTGTGTGAAAAAGTGAATGGAAGAGCAAATTCTAATGAAGGATTAGATATCCTGGAGGTGCTGCAAAGTTGTATTCGATCCATAAGGATTCAAAAGAGTAGAACATAGATCTATAATCAGCAAGAGATAAGTTGCATATCATTCAGGTCATTTTATTGTTTCTTTCTTATCATTGTAATAGTGAATTTAGAATCTCTTTACAGAGTTGGTTTAACAACCATTTTGTAAATCCTTTAACAAGGTGACAATTTAGTTGAATTGTTCTAAAGACCTCTAACCAGGCCACTCCTGACAGGGTGATTACATCCTCTAACAAGGTCACACCTAATAGTGTGTATTGTAACCTTTAACAGGGTTGGCTCCTAACAGGGCTCACTTCAGAAGAGTGAAAATTGGTGATTAGTTACTTGGTGGTTTTTCCCATATTGGGTTTCCACATTAAATCTGGTGTCTCTTGTGTTCATTTAGTTAATCTTTGCATGCATATTAATAACTTTGAATGCTAGATGAATAGTAACTAGTTAACTTACCGAGTAAAAGTATTTCTACACTATTTACCGAGTATCAGCAGTAAATAAGCATTTGAGACATCTAAGGGATTTTTTTTTTTGACTTATTTTGTGGTAACTCATTCACCCCTCCCCTCTCAATTACTTCATCTATATTTCCAACAGAGAGTTCTACTATTTCAACTTGGGTGGGTGGTGGGGTATTTGTGACATTCTTCTTTCTTTCCAATTCTATGGCTTTGGCCAGTCAAGTTTTCCTTTGTAGAGGCACTTGCTCTTCCTCCTCATCTGACTCTATTTCATCCTCATCTGATTCTTCCTTGGGAATGGTTTTAGGAATAGATGGATTAGGCACTAATCTTTTACGAACTCTTTGCCTCTTGTTCATTCTAACCTTGACCCTCCTTTGCTTCTGTAGAACCATAGGAGAAGTGGGCTCTTCATGCATTGGATGAATGGATGTCTCTAGAATCTCTCCCTCTTCTTGTTGGCTTGACAAAATAGGAAGCAATGGAAAATCAACCTGGATATGAGAAATTCCAAGATCTCAGGGGTCTTGGGGAGTAGATTCGTGTTGCTGTGAAGGGGCCTATTCTTCAACATGCTTTGTCTGGATCCTTTGAGGAGAGACTCTCTTTCTCTTTTCTTTCTTCTTCTCTAAAGGATGGTAGTATCACACTGAATGATCAAGCTGGTAGACTATTTCTAGCCTGATAGGAGACTAGAGTGCAAAGATAGGAACTGTGACTTTCCTCCCCTTTACCCTTTCTAGGTGAGCATGTGCATGATATATCACTATATTTGGAATTGGATCAAGTGGAAAGGGTTTCTTGATCCAACTCTTTGTCATTCTAATGACATATCTCGCTCGATGATTAGTATCATCTCCTTCCTCTCTATCAATTTTTGCATTTAGGATGGGCCTTTCACCAACTTTATCTATATTGAATAAGGGATCCAGTAGCTCCTATGAATCTTATAGCCTTATCTCATCTGGGATGGTCAAATGGAGAGCCTTGTCTGCTAAATACAAAGTCATTCTACAATAGTTTCTGATACAAACATCATAGTCATTTGTGGCATTCATCCAATGATCTTCAATGGCATCCTCATGGTAGAACTCTTTTCCTACCAGATTTTCCACTTTACCAACATTGTCAAAGAATGGCTGGGGAGAGTTATATTCTTTGAGAGGATAATTCTCCCATTCCCACTTGAAAGTCAAGATATCCTACTTTCTCTTTACCTAGTATGCTCCTATTACAAAAGGCCAATCCCAACAAGGCCTTCATTGTTTCTTGATCCTCTCATAAGCTGACTCAATCTGCCAAGAAATTTCAATTAGAACCAACTTAGCACTTGGATATCTTGGGAGCTTCTTTGGATGGATGGATGCACCACCAACCCGAATGTATGTCTGGAACTAGATGTAATATGCACCAAGAGCTATGATCTTTGCCTTGGTCTCATCAGACAATCTCTTCCCATAATCCCCTTTGATGAATCGAATGATGAAAAAGATGAAGGCATCATTCACAATCCTATACTCTTTTCTTTGTGGTGAGAGCTTCTTCTTAACTAGCTGAGGATAAACTATATACGGCCATGCATTAGGATCTTGCATACCACCCTTCTTGTACAACTCGAGATAGTCAGTGGCTCTCACTACAAGTAGATATACCACATAAGAAGTCATATAGAACTTCTTTTTGTCCTTTAGTGTCCGCAACTAGTCACACAAGTTCTCACTAAGTGTGGTGGCCCAATCCAGTGGCATCTTTGCATGTTCAATGGTCTCAATGAAGTTAACCATGAATGGAGCAAGATGACCCACTGCAAGCAATCCCATAACTCTGCTTAGGAGAATGATTGAATATCCAATGTCATCCTTCATGTATCCTCAAGTCATATCTACTTTACTGATTGTCTTCCCCTGAGATGGCTTCTCAATGAAGTATGAGGAATATATGATGTTGATGGCCTCTTGGTAATGATCCTTATGCCACCTCTCAACTGCTTCATATGAAAGCCTGATAAACTGATCAACTCTAGGTAGGTGAAAAACCCTCTCAATATTATCAGGTCATAGATCTAAGACCACTTCCCCAAGGATGCTCTTTACCACCCTTTCCTCAAGAATAAAATGCCAAGATAGGGTCAAATCAATTCAGCTGACTAAAAAGTCCTAGGATGTGATGCTGCATTTACCAATCCAAAACGGATTGAGGCGATCTCAAAGAAGATCTTTCAGTTGGGTTGTTACAAACCCTCAAAAACTCTCCCAAGTCTATGTGTCCAAGTTCTGTGTCTTTGATCTCAGAGTATTCATCGTGCAACCGTGACTTCAAGGTTATGCCTTGGAACTTATACACAACTGGTTTTGCTATTGATTCGAATGTGGACACCATCTGACTATATTACCTGCACGTCACAAAAGAGAAAACAAAATGATTAAATATTGGATATATATAAAATGTAATAAAAAAAATCCTTCTAGAAAACTTATTTAATTATTTTTTTAAAAAATTATCTTTTTTCTTTTTCTTTTATAACAAAAATTACATAAAATTTAAAAAATAAAATAAAAAAATAAGGTTTTGAGGCGCGGCGACGACGCGGCCCAAAGAGCACGCCACGCGTGTGCTCAAAAGGGGCACTGTGGCAGCCACATGCATGCATCTAAAGGGGTGCCATGGCAGCTGTGCATGTGCGTCTGAAAAGGGTGTCATAGCGACATCGTGCCACACATCTGAAAGACTGCGCACGACCCCAAAGGAGCACGCAGTGCCGTGTCGTGCACCAAAAGGGGCATTACAACGGCGGTGGTACGACCAAAATGGAATGCACAGCACCATGCTGTGCACCAAAAGAGGTACAGTGGTGGCAGACGTGCAGCCCAAAGGGCGCGCATAGAGCCGCGCATGTGTCCAAAAGGATGTAGCCATAGCTACGCGGCCCAAAGGGCACTGCGCTTCCTCTTGTGGTTGTGCACACGCGTGAAGGTGACTTGGAGTTTGGGGGGGGGGAAGGGTTCCCATACCTTTGCCTCTTAGCTCTTAAAAAAAAAATGAAGTAGCAAGAAGGAGAATGGGGTTTTATAACCTCTCTTCCTTCCTTTTATTTGCATGCGTGCATGCCTTGATATGCATGCGCACGAGAATTTTTTTTTATAAATTTTTTAAAAAATATTTATTTATTTAATTAATTTTTTTTCAATTATTTACTTTTTTGTTATTTTTTCAATCTTTTATCTTTTTTGATTTTTTGACCTTTTGACTTTAAAATTCTAACTTATTTAATTGAGTTTTCTTCTCCCGACTCCCGAATTATGAGTCTGGGAGTCAAAAAAAAGTAGGGGGTTCCCATTCCTAGTAAGGAATGGGGCATGTGTTGTGGAGACCACAACAGTCTCCAAGTGGGAAGTTATTGTTTTGGAGTCTGATCAGTCTCCAAGTGAGAGATTATTGTGATGTGGAGCCTAATTAGACTTAGCTTATTTCTCCCTACGTCATTCAATATAATTTCCCCCCAGATTATTCTATGGGGATTATAGTGCAACACCCCCAAGATGGGGTCAAGGGGTGTAGGACTAGAAAATGAGTTAGAAACTAGCATACTATGAGAACCCACAAAAAATAAATCAAAATACACTAAACCCTTCTGATATACCATCAAAACAAATTGAAATAAAGGAAGTAAACATAATAAAAACCCCCTCTTCAATTGTAGTTCCCATGTCTTTCTTTCTTCTCCATTTTGATGTAGCTCCAATTGCCTATAGTTCGCACAATTGAAAGAAAATAACTATGATGGGATGAATGCTATTGAGAGTAATAGAAGTGTAGTTCAAGCCCAATGGGTTATAAGGATGTTCTAACGATACAAAATGAGTACAAGATGGCTCAATTTATAGCCAACACACAAGTGGTGAGAAATGAATGAGTTGATGGGCGCTTGTCAATTTGAATGTGCAACTTGGCATGGTATTCCTTAGGATATCTATGAAAAATATGACACAATATGCCAAATGTAGGATTCTATGATGCATTAAAGTCAATATGGATAAAATGGGAGGAGAATCTATGATGTGCACATGACACCTCAATGCCACTAGTAGACAAGAATCTATAATAAAGGTGGATTATTATAGTCATGCATAAGGAATAAAATATGTAAAATATGACACATATTAGCCAAGTGTATAGGGAGAATCTATGACATATGATATCCATGTGTGAAGACTAGGTAGAAAATTTGAATTAAAAATTCATAATTCTGCACAAATGAGAATTAGTAAAATGGAAATTAGAAGTGGAAAATAGGACTTAGGAAATTGAGAATTCCCATAGTTTGTGAAGGATGAATCAGATAATTAATAAATATTAATTAATTGCAAATATTTGGTTAGTATGAATAATTAGTATTGTGTGATGAAAATGATTTAAATGACATAAGAATAGATTATGGGATATGTAATTCTATAACGTAAATTAGTAAATGACTAGCCAATTTGATTAGATAAAATGCATGATTATCCTTGTGATGAAATGCTATGACTATGCAGATTAACTAGGATGATGGTGGATAGATAAAATTCATGATCAAATTGATCAAGAGATTAGGATTGATAACATGCCAAGGATAGATGACATGGATTAAGGACATGTGGCATTTAAGATACATTGTAAAGGCCACAAGATCAAAATTTGATTGATAATATTGATTATAATAACATCAATAGACATCATCACTGTTATTAAATTGATTGGATAGGGTCATGATCCAACACTGAGGGATTCAACAATGTCAATGATTAGATGATGAGAATGACAATTTGACCTAGTAGTGAGGGACATGATAATGCCGATGTTAGTTTTGATAGGTTTGATAGATTGCCAAGAAACTGAGGGACACAACAATACCTAGGGTTGGATAGATGATGATAGATTTGAGATATTTGAAATGTTTCAAGTTAATTAGGGTTGATTTGGGATGATTTTGGGTTGATTAGAAAGGATTTCAATGGTATTGAAATGGTTTAGGGTTGATTGGATGATATTTTGATGATGTTGAAATGATTTGGAGTTGATTCCGTAAAGTTTTGGATAAAATGAAAACCAATTCTAAAATGATCTACAATTGATTTGAAAGGGGATACAAATGATGAAGGATATTGTTGAAATATGCTCAAATGAGAAACACATTGGCCAAAACATTGGAATTAGTGAAAATGAGAAAATGGGATGATGTGTTTGTATAAAAATGTGACTAAATAATAGACATGAACTATTTTTCAGTGTCTCCATTTTGCCTCTCTTTGATACAATGTGATTTAGAGTATTGTGTCAAAGATTATTAATGAAAAATCCATAAAAGAATACCCTAATAGGGGTGGTATATATGGGTGCCTCCTCGAGCAATTGACCAAAAAGTACATATGACAGGTCAATTTGTCGACAATGAGAAGAAAAAACCATAATAATAGATGGATCACTTTTGGATGAAATTCTTCTCTTGACTCAAATTTTCATGCGAAGATACCTATTTGCTAGGTTTTCATAAAGGTATCAATTTTGTCATGACTTTTCTATTTTTTTTCTTATTTTTCATGACTTTTTGCTTTTTTTAAAAAATATTTCTTCAGGAATTTTTACCATTTTTTGATATTTCTCCAAGAATTTTTGCCATTTTCATTTTTTTCTAGGAATTTTTGCTATTTTTTCACTATTTTTAAAGGACTTTTTGCCATTTTTTGGATATATTTTCAGGACTAGAAAATGGGTCAAAAACTAGCATACTATAAGAAACCACAAAATTCAATCAAAATAAACTAAACCCTTCTAATATACCATGAAAAATAATTAAAATACAAGAATTAAACATAAGAAAAACCCCCTCTCAATTGTAGTTCCCATGTCCTTCTTTATTCTCCATTTTATCATAGCTCCAATTGCCTATAGTGCACACATAATTAAAAGTACATGAAAATGATATGATGATGATATTAAGAGTACTAGAAGTGTGGTCCAGGCCTATTTGGTTCCAAGAGATGTTCTATGGATATGGTTCTTAATGATAAAAAATGATAAAAAGATGGCTCAACTTATAACCAAAGTGCAAGAGGTGAGACATGAATGAGAGGATGGACACTTGTCAATTTGAATGTGCAAATTGGAATGATATCCCATAGAATATCTGTGACAAATATGATACAATATTCCAAATATAGGATTCTATGACACATGAAATTGAACATGGTTAAAGTGGAGGAGAATCTATGATGTGCATATGAAACCTCAAAGCCACTTGTAGACAAGAACCTATGATGAGGTGGCTTATTACAGTCATGCATAAGGAATAAAATATGTTAAATATGACACATATTAGCCAAGTGTAGAGAGAGGATCTATAACATATGATGTCCATATGTCAAGACTAGGTGGAATATTTGAATTAAAAATTCATAATTCCACACAAATATAAATTAGAAGTGGAAAAATAGGAATTGGGAAATTTTAGAATTCCCATAGTTTGTGAAGGATAAATCAATCAATTAATGAAAATTTTAGAATTCCCATAGTTTGTGAAGGATGAATCAATTAATTAATAAATATTAATCAATTGATAATGTTTGGTTAGTAAGAATAATTAGTAATGAGGGATGGAAATAATTGAAATGACATAGGAATATATTATTGGTTATCTAATCCTATAGACAAATTTGTAAATGATTGGCTATTTTGATGAAGTAAATGTGAGATTATCTCTTTGATGAGATGTGATGGTTATTCATATTGATTAGGACAATGGTGGGTAGATCAAAGCCATGATCAAATTGATTGAGCAACTAAGATTGATAACATGCCAAGAATGCATGACATGGATTAAGGACATGTGAAATTTAATGAATATTGTCAAGGATAAAAGATAAAAGTTTGACTAATAAAAATTATTATAATAACATAAAAAGACATCGTCAATGTTATTTAATTGATTGGATAGGGCCATGATCCAAAATTGATGGATTTAACAATGTCAATGATCAGATGATGAGATAGATAGTTTGACCTAGCATTGATAGACATGACAATGCTGAGGTTAGATTTGATAGGTTTGAAATATTTGACACATTTTAGGTTGAATAGAGTTGATTTAGGATAATTTTGGATTTATTTGGGATGATTTTGGGTTGATTAGAAAGGATTTTGATGATATTAAAATGGTTTAGGGTTCATTGGATGAGATTTTGAAGATGTTGAAATGATTTGGAGTTGATTCTGTGAAATTTTGTTAAAACATGAACTAATTTTGAAATGATCTGCAATTGATTTGAAAGGGGATACAAATGATGAAGGATATTATTGAAATATGGTTGAATGATAATTAGATTAGCCAAAAGATCAGAATTAGTGAAAATGTGAAAATGGAATGTGTTGGTATGAAAATGTGATTAAATAGTAGACTTGAACCATTTTTGAGTGTTTACATTTTCTCCCTCTTTGATATAATGTGATTTCATTGTGTCAAAGAATAATTGATGAAGAAACCATAAAAATATACCCTAGTAGGGGTGGTATATATGGGTGCCTCCTTGAGAAATTTAATAAATAATGAAAATTATAGGTCAATTTTTTGACAATGATTAGATGAATCCATAGCAACTGATAGATCAAAAATTGAAGTTCATATGCAAAAGTTATGGGGTTTGGATTGTAAAATATGGATCAATTAGGCCCTTGGGGGTAGTTTCAAGCATCCAATTTCCCCAAGTGTTCCCTAGGATGATCAAGTGCACCCTGGGTGTAGTTGGGAAGCCCAAATATATCCCAAAATGCTCTTGGGGGCTGAAATCAGTCAGAGTAGACTTAGAATGGCCCAGAACTTTGTCTGTAGGCCCAAAACCATAAAAGAGGTCAAAATATAGGTCAAATCAGTAAAAAATGGTCAAATCTTGCCAAATTTGTCAACCCTAGGTCAAAATTGGTAGAAAGTTGACAAGTAGTTAGACGGAGGGTAAGAAACAATGAAAATGAATTTGGAATGACCAAAAATTTGGTGTGCATGTTTAAAACCTTAGGAAGAGGTTAAAAGATAGGTCAAACAAGTAAAAAATGGTCAAATGTTGTCAAAAATGGTCAAACCCAAGTCAAAATTTCTCAAACCTAGGTCAATCTTAGGCCAGACTTAGTAGAAAGCCACAAAAAGTTAACATACAGTGTATGATTATTCAAGAATGTAGGGATTAAGGATGAAGATGTTTTTGGTGTATCTAGGTACATAACTATGGTGCAAGTGAAGATGGATGTCAAAAGACAAAGGAGATGAGATGAGGACTAGTTAGTATGAGGTGAGGAATTTTTCTTTCATACAGTGCACTATATGTCAAAGGAGCTTAATTTTGATATGGAAAATGAGATGTAACACATCATGGAACAAAGGGCTAGAGCAAAAATGTAATCCTTTTGCATAAAAAATCACAATGTAGATAAAAAATGACCTTGTCCCTCCCAAGGCATAAAATGTAGGAGCATCCTAGGTTACCTTGTAATCCTTCTCTTTTGTTCATTCTAGTAGTGTTATCACCAAGTTCATAGTGTTTACCAAGTACACATAGTGTTAATCAAGTACACATAGTGTTAACTGAGTACACACAGTGTTAATCAAGTACCCATAGTGTTAACTGAGTTCTAGTAGTGTTAGTGTTAGCCAATAGTGTTAACCGAGTTTAATGCTAACTCAGTAGTCCAATGTTGACTAAGTGTTCCTTCATGTGCTAAGTGAACCCAATATTTGCTAATTCTTGGGTTCTTAGTTTGAGCCAACTTATGTATTTAATTTGGATCATGAATTTAATGATAGGATCTATTCTTGGGATGGGTGTAGAGCATTTTGAGGTTGGCCTTTTTAATATGTAATGTTCTAGAATCTTTTGTAAGCCATTTTGGCAAGTATGATTAGAGGTATTTGGTTTAGTTTAGGGACAAAGAAGATATTTTTGGAATTGCAAATTTGAAGTTGGATTGTAGAACTTGAAGTTTTATTTTGTATTTGGCCATAACCTAGAAAGCCTTATAGCTATGCATGTATGCTAATAACTTGATGAATAAATAAAAGTGATCATTTCTTCTCTCCTTGGTGCTATTCTCTATGTGTTTTCTTCCATTGTGTTTACTCAATAAGGTGTTTGGATAGTTAGGTGTGCCTTTGGTCCTAGCTTTTCATTCCCTCCTTGCACTAGGTGGTATTAGAGCTAGGTTCATCCTAGTAGATATTAAATCATGTAGAATCCTAATTTGAATTTGGTTATAGGGTGGTAGATCTACGGATTTGACCTATAACTTGTAGAGGGTTACGATCTTGTAGGAACCTATTTGTAAAGATGGTTGGAGGTAGATGAAATGCTGACACTGCTATTATAAACATGTTGAGACAAATTGTAGCTAGATTAGATGCTATAGAGATAGGCTAGAGGAGAGGAGCACATCTTGATGATGAAACAATAACACCAAACCCTAATCCAAAACTTGAAGAAGATCAAGATGAGGAAACATAGTTGAGAGTATTGTCTAGGGCACTTTTACCCTGCTTTTTACCCTTGAACCATTTTCCAAAATTGGAGAATTTTGTGTCTTAGTCAAGTCTAGGTATGTCTAAGTCTAGTTTTAAGTTCCCTTAGGTGGAAGGAGTCTTCATCAAATTTTTCATCTTTCCCTTCCCCCACATCTCATAGCTAGGTGGTTTTCCTTCATGTTGTGAGTCTTGTGGGTAGTTTAATACCTAACCTAATGGAGATTCTTGCAACATAAAAAAATTATTCACAAAGATGAGATTGCTCACAGTTTATCATATTTGCAATAAAAATAAGAAGCTTGTGGAAAATTGAGCTTTGCCTTCTTCTCAGTGGGTTTTCAACCCATGAAGGAAATTTTATACGAAGAGCAACAAATGATGCTCATGGATCTAGGTAAGAAGATAATGAGATATCTTAGGGTAAATTCCTATTTTCACTACAATATACTACCTCAAGAAATATTCAAGATTCATCACAATGCTCAGAATCATCTCAAGTGGAAAACTCAAAACTAACTTCTCCTTTGTGGCTTTTCAACCCATGAAGTCTATTTTTTGCTAAAGGAAATTGTTAAGGAAAAGAAGCAAGGAAGTGGTTCCTTTGAACCTTCACAGTCCTTTTAAACTTCTCTAAAACCAAGGGAAATATTAACTCAAAGGATAAATCTTAAAAGAAAGCCTGGGTGGAGAAATGAAAATCATCTTCTCCTTAGTGGGGTTTCAACCCATGAGGATGATTTTTCACATCCAAAAGGAAATCAACCTTGTAAGTAGATTTGACCCAAAAATTGTATGCAAAACATCTTAAGATGATAATGGAAACAATCTAACCATTACAGGAAAGGTCTACCGAGAAAAATTTAACTAGGCAGATATTTCCTTATGGGGTAATCTGTTCATAATTTTTTGAAACTTAAAGGGAAATGGGAAAGTAAGTATGAAAGAATGGAAAGTTAATGTTGGGCCAATGAAAATAGTGAAAAGACATTGAAATACATGTTAGAGCTCCCACATTTACTATTTCAATGAATTTATCCTTTAATTCATTTGTGTGGTGCAAATCCTAAAGATTAACAAGTGAATTGAGACTCCTATATAGATGGAAACATAACAATTATTCAAAATATCACTTTCTCTTGAACTGTTATTCTATTAAATTGCAAAACTTTTTCAATCAATCAGTAATTGTGAATTCAATATTTGGTTCTTCTTCTAGATTTGAAATTTCAATTTATTTCATTACCAGATAGAATGGCAACCAAGTTTGTAGGTTTTGATGGACTGAATGGAATCAAGTCCACATTGCAGAATTTCATAAATACTTCACTCCATTTTTATGATATGCAAGACTTCCAAAAGAGGCTAGAATTAGAGCTAATTCATCCCATAACTCAGAAGCTCTAGGGATGTGGACTAGTGGAATTAGCTAGTTTCCTGGTAGTAGTCCAAGCTCTAGAATTGATTTATGAATGCTTAAATCATTATAATCTGGATACCAGAAAAATTGTGTTAAAAGATGATATAGTATTGATCTCCATTAATAGGAAAACTATGGTGAATTGCCTCTGAGTTCCAGAATGGGAGGATTTTTTGGATTTAACAGTGGGAGGAGTAGTTTCTAAGTTCTCTGCAAAGAAGATAGTCTAGAGGAAGGAGATTATGTTGTCCTGGTTTCAAAAGCCATAGAGCACCAAGAGTAAGATCCCCAAAGCTCTATTTGGTACTAATCTCAAACCCAAGATTGTAGACATTTTGGTTCTACTACACAGATTGAAAGGTGAGGTAGATGCTCTAAATTTTGTTGAACAATATTTCTTTCTAGTACAAGTTATTTGTTTAGATATGCAATAGATTGACTAGACTCATGAGGTATGTGAAGATAGTGGATTTTTGAGATGAAAGGAGCAGTACTAGTGAATCTACTGAATCGAATGAGGCAACTAAGAAAAGCTCAAAGGCGGGAAAGGCCAAAGGTCTTCCAAGCTCATTTCTTAGGCCCCAAAGAATCTTTGCGATGGAAATCACTCTAGTTAGGAAGAAGATGTTTAGCATATACTCACTTGGGATGGACTCCAAGGTGATAGACATATATTCCTTATTGGAGGACACTTTGGAGAAGAAGAGGAAGAGGAAGGATGAAGGTGCTCCAAACAAGGATGCTTTATCTCTTGCAGTTCACTCTAGATCTTCTTTGACTAAGGTCAAGAAGCAAAAGACCTTGTCTATCCTTGGATAAGATCCTGAAACTAGGCACCTAACAATGGAGATTGCGAAGCCCATTAAGGATGGATGAATGGAAGATATGACTAAAAATTATTTCACTCTACACTCAATAGATCTTGGAGAGGCAAGGTACGACACCAAGGTTGGCTTGTGGAAGTCAACCAATAAAGTAATTGAAGGACAACTAAAAAGCCTCAAGTTTTTAGAGGTTAGGATGAAGGTGGAGATAGAGGAACTAAATAGATTTATTAGACAATTGGTCACTCCACTAGAAAGTATCTCTATAATGTCAATAACAAGTAATCCCACTATTTCCAATGCTCAAGCCCTTATCTCTCAGCTTTAGGAAGATAGACACTTTGGTCAAATTGGTAAGGACTAGACTGGGAAGCTCAAATTAGAGGGAGTCTCCATTATAGAACATATTGGAAATGTTATCTTGAGATTAGAAACAAAGAAGGATAACATCTCAACAAATAGAAATACTTTAGCCTGAGAAAGAGTGAAGAGTGATGATTGTAGCTCCCTTCTGAAGATGATTATTCAAATGAAGGAAAAGGAAGCCATCAAAGCAAAAATCTTGCCAAATGGAGATGAACCTCTATTTGAGTGGCTTCAGAGCATGTAGTTTAAATTAGAAATAATTTTCTAGCAAAGAAAGGATGTAAGAAGATAGAGGATAAGGTGAAAAATGACCAAGATAGAGGTTTCAAGCTCATGAGGGGGCTACATATAGATTCAAAGACTAGCGACCAAGGGAAAGGACTCATTGGAATAACTATCATGCAAAAAAATTTCTCCAAATTCATAGATAGTCTGATAGACATATCCTCCAATAATCTAAACACAATTGTAGAACTCCAAAAACTTAGTGGATGCATGCATGTGGCCATAAAGGAATTGAAAGATCGATTGAATTTTGTGAAGGAGTTGGCCAGGGAGCATTCAAAGTGACTCTTGAGATACACCAACATACACATGCCTAGGCATGAAGAGCTAATGCCAATCATTGTTGTTGCTAAAGCCTATAAGGAAAAAGTAGAAAAGGGAAAGAAGGCAAAGTGATTCTTATTCTACCTCTTTCATTTTCTGATGTAATCATTGTAATATGACAAACTAGTTTCTTTCCATTTGCCATTCTTTTGAGGAGATGAATCACTGAACTTCTATTGTAATGGTCATCTCAATACCCTATATGTATGAAATTGAAAGATTAATAAAAGGTCAATTTTTGGTGTAAAGTACTTGATATTGTAGAGTCAATTGAATGGTATTTTGTATCAATTATTTTTTGTTCCATTTCTGTTAGTTGTTAATTACATGTTTTCTCTTTACTCTAAATTGAGGCAAGGAATGAATAGAGTTTCATTCCCCTATTTTGAAGTAGTGAATGGATGTGATAAGTAGTATCATTGCATGTTCAAAGGGAAATCTCTTATATGTTATTCCCTTCAGTTAATCTTTCCTTCTATGTAGCTTAGATTATAGTTGAATCAATTTAGTTTTCATTGCTATGTCATTTTGAGTTATTAAGCTTTGTGAGTTCATAATATGTGTAGATTCACAAACTTAATCAATTTTTAGAAATTACTTCTTGCCTAAGCTAGATCCTATTTAGGCCTAGCTCAATTTTACCTCCCCTATTCTCAGGTCAAGAACACACCCCATGTAAGTTTAGGAATAAAACATAATTCATTGCAAATCATAATAGGGAGTTGTACCTATTAATTCAGAGAAAAGTTAGCCTTTTCAGAAGCAACTTTTCAACTATTTGTAATCAGATATTGTTTATAGTTTGGAAGATTAAGAGTTAGGATCAATAAGGATCTACCAACATATTTTTGGTGACTCTGTTGGAGAGATGAACAATCACTTGACTAATAAGCCTATATCATGAGGGAAAATGGTACTACCTCATGAGAACATTTTTCCAATACTCTAACCTAACCTTGGTTTCCAAGATGACCAATAAGACATAATTTAATCCCTTGATACATTTTTTTTGAGAAATAGGAGGAATTTTGAAGATTACAATAATGCTAGTCTAGTATTGGAAGAGGAAGAATCAACAACTAAAACTTTAGAAACAACAGTTCAGAGGAGAGACATCCGAAGAGTAGAAAGATAATTGAGATGTTAAGCTCAAATAAAAAACTAACCTAACACCCTAGAACAAACAAGGTTCCTCAAAAGTACCAAAGAACATGGTGGGCAAGACCCTATTTTTGATAAACTTACAGAACTTGGCTTTCCCATCCTAGACATTCCAAAATAGAAAGGTGAAAAGAAGAGTTAGAATAGACTACCTTCCCCCATTAGGAATCAAAGCACTTCACATACTACCTATTAGGTATTAGCCCTATATAGAATCATTCCTCCCCTAGTTATCAATTTTCCACCATACCTTGCTAGAATAATTATAGCTACTCCTTGGGTTGTAGCAATAGGAACATTAGCACTAATAGCTTATCATCCACTCCCAACTAGTTCAAGGAAGAATTTGCCTAAATTTTTAGGTGATGGGAAGGTTACCACATATGAACATATTAAGGCTTTCTTTGCAGCCACCCACGTCTTAAGAGTTGCACATGAGGATGTTGTCATAAGATTATTTATGGAAACCTTAATAGAATGTGTAGAAAACTAGTTCTATCATCTGGGCGATGGTTCAATCACTTATTGGGATACAATGAGAATGGCCTTTGAGACAAGATTTAAAACTGTAGAAGATGAACATGTCTTGTTAACACATTAGAGATCTATTAAAAAGAAACCCATCATGAGCATGAGAGATTTTTTTGCTACTTTCAATAAGATTACTAGTAGAATTCCAACTACTGATAGGCCCACTATTGGTAATCTAAAATTTTTCTTCATAAGTGTGATGCCTTTAGATATTAATTATGACTTAATAAGGGCACATCCCATAGATTTAGTGAACAAATAAAAGAAGGAAATTGAATTTGAAGATGATTTCTGTAGGAAAATGGAAGTGAGAACTTCAAACTACAGGAAGTTCTAGTAACACAACATTAGCTAATAAAATGATTGAGAAACTATCAAATGAGTTGGTAGTAGTAAAAAGGTAATTACCCAAATTTAGTAATTCTTACTAGTGCAATTATCAAAATATGACAGAAGGAATAATGATGGAAAATTCTTGCAGCCTATAGGTTCACAACCAAGGTTGACAATTGAAGTGGCACCAAAGAAAGGAAATATGTGTGTTTCATTTGACAATAGATCATGATAATGAGATTTGTTTGGAAATTTCTCATATGATGTAGTTGTTATCCAACAATGAGTTGAACACTACAACTCCCTATTCTAAGTTAGATTCATACTCACATGGTGACTCTAGAAATTTATTTTGGAGTATGAGTTGGATTCTAAACCAAGGGGTAAATGCTATGCGACCATTGATGGAACTTCATATGTAGTATTGGCTCGAGGTCAAAGGTAGAAGAACCAATCCTCCAATCATGATCACAAGAATGACAATAGTCCTTTAGTGAATAATATTCATGTTGATCAAGGAGTATCCACATCTTAAATAGGTAAGGACAAAATGTCCTTTGATTTCATTCAAATTTTTGAAGAATCAAAAAACCAAATTTCCCCTATAGATTATTTGAAGTCTCATCCCTCTGAGTTGAAAAGACTGGTAGATCATTGTAAAGGGAATACTTCAGATATAAATCACAATGTGACCATGGAAGACAGAGATGAAACTTTGACATCTAATCTATTTAATCAAGAAGATTTTACTATCCTAGCAACCTCTCCTGGGAAAAAACTTGACCTATTCTATATTTCACTATACATCAATGGATGCAATTTGAGCAATTGCATAATAGATTCAAGTGCATTAGACAATATTATGCCTTATTTTGTAGCTAAAGCCCTGGGTCTCAACCTTACTAAAGTTCATGGGAGATATTACTCTATGGATGTGAAACAAGTTCCCTTGCTTGGATAGATTAAAGATGCTCAAGTAGCCTTAGCTTCTCATCTAAAAAATAAACTCTTACTAACTATTCTAGTGGCAGATATTCCAGCAAGCTATGGGCTTCTCATAAGCAGGAGTTTTTGTCGAGACTTAGGAGGAGAAACAAAATTGGACTGGTTTCAAGTAGTAATACCCATAGGGAATAAAAAAGTTGAACTAGAACATAAAGAAAAAGAAAAATTCACCGTGCTAAAGTTAGATGACCCTAAAGCTTATATCCTCGATCAAGAACTAGAATTTGGCAATTACATGTTATTTACTGAAGACATTCTGAATGAGAAAGAAACTAAAGACTCAAAAATGAAATCCCTAAGTAAAGAGAAAGAGTCATCATCTATATGGACATTGGAATTTGATGGAAGTTATTCCTCATCAGGATCTGGCATGGGTGTAGTGTTAATACCCCCTAACGGAGAACCCGAACCCTTGGCTTTTAAATTGGAGTTTGGAAATACAAATAACACTATGGAGTATGAATTGTTCAAAAGGTCCTTCTCTTTCCATTTTGAGAAAATGTGGATCTCCCACCCGACTTTGGAAACCAAGATTTATTTATGGTGGAACATTGAGGTGGAGGGCACTGCAATGTTTAGGGTAGCCCAAAAACTAAAGAATGTGAAAAGAAATATCAAAATCCAGAACAAAATAGACTTTGAGCACATTTTCTAGGATAAGCATGAGAGGACTAATCAACTCTATACAATCCAGATAGAGATTCAACAAGATGGATATAATCAATAGAATTGGTTAGAGGAAAGGTCTATTCTCTTTGACCTTCATAACATCATCTCTAAGGAAGAACACTTTTGGAAACAGAGATCAAGAGTTAATTGGCTTAAAGAAGGGGACTAGAACACCAGGTTCTTCCACTTATCTACTTTGAAGCATAGGGCCACCAATAGGATTTCTAACATCAAGAAGGGTCAATTTTTGTTAACTAAAGATAATGAGATTGTAGATGAAGCTATGCAATTTTTCTCTTCTCTCCTCTCTAAGGATCACACTATCTCAATGCCCAATCAAGAGGATATTCTGTCAGCTATTCTTTCTATTCTACAAGCCCACCACAACTCTATGTTGAAAGCTATCCCAACCCTAGAGGAAATTTCTCAAGTTCTCAGTTCCCTTCTAGGTGATAAGGCCCCTAGCCTAGATGGTTTTCTGACTTTCTTTTTCCAAGTATGCTAGGAAATGGTTAAAGGGGATGTTGTGAAGGCTATGCAGGAATTCTTTGGAGCTAGAAACCTTATGAAAGAACTCAATGCCACCTTTCTAGTTCTCATTCCAAAAATTTTGGGGGCAAATTTAATGGATAAGTTTAGGCATATTAGTCTTCACAATTCTTTCTACAAAATCATCTCCAAAGTCCTTACTTCTAGGCTCCTTAGTATTCTTCATTTGATTATCTCCCCTCAATAAACTGGCTTTGTCCCAGGAGATAGATTCTAGACTCTATCATCATAGTACATGAGGTGATTCACTCTCTTGAAGCTAGCAAGAGGGAAGGTTTCCCGCTTAAGCTTCATATGTCTAAAGGTTATGATACGGTGGATTGGAATTTCTTGATGGTGGTCCTTCAAGCTTTTGGATTTGATTCCCAAGTGTGTAAACTCATCTTTCAGCTTATTTCTTCCCCTTCCTTGTCTGTTCTAATTAATGGCTCCCCTTCAATTTTTTTCCCCCTTCAAGAGGGCTTAGACAGGGTGATCCCCTATCCCCTATTCTCTTCATCATTTTGGCTAACTGTCTAGGAAGACTTATTTTAAGAAGAAGATAGGATTGGTGTCTGCAAGGTCTCAAGCCTTCGTTTGGTCATCTTTCTTTCAACCACCATCAATTTGTGGATGATACTATTATGGGGGCAAGGCCATGGTCTAGGAGGCTAGAGTGTTTAAGGGCTTACTAAATACTTATACTAGGGGTTCTAGCTAGGCTATTAATTGGGATAAGAGTTCAGTCTACTTCATTAATACTCCACTAGAGAGACTGAGGAAAATTGCTCATATATTGGAAAGTGGCATTGGTACCCTCCCTGCAAGTTATCTTGGTATGCCTATAGGGTCCAAACCTCCATAATCTTTTTGGAACAACATCATTGATAGATTCAACAAGAAGTTAGATGGGTGGAAAGGTGTGACTCTCAACCAGGCTGGCAAGTGCATTTTGGTAAAATCTATTTTCTAACACCTCCCCACTTATGCCTTAAGCCTTTTTGGGATCCCATCTAAGAAAGCTGATAGAATGGAGAAGATTCAGAGGGACTTTCTCTAGAAAGGGGTTGAAGAGCACAAAAGATATCATCTTGTCACTTGGGACCATGTTTTCCTTCCCAAATTTTATGGGGCCTTAGTATTAGAAAAATTAGACACCTCAATAATGCCCTTCTAGCCAAATAGATCTGGCACATTTTTTAGAGTTCAGGAGAATGGAGGGAAATTATGATTAAAAAGTACCTAAGAAGGCAGTCACTCGGCCTTTTTCTTCATGAGGCTGAGATTCCTCAAGGATCCTACATATGGAATGGAATCCTAAAGGCTAAGGCCTTGGCTCAATCCAAAGCTAAATGGAAAATCAGTAAAGGTGAGGATATATTATTTTGGTAGGATGACTAGACGATCCAGGGACCACTTATTGACCACCCCATTTATGGTAGATGGGCTGAGCCATGCATAAGAAGATATGGTTTGAAAGTTAGTGATTACAAAACTGATAATGGATAGCAGGACTTGTCTATGATTTCCATGAAACTTAATTCTTTGATGATTAGCTTGAATGTTATTTTTATAAATAACAAGGAGGATGAAGTCATATGGGGAGGTAATTCAAATGGCCATTACTCTGTCACCTTTGGGTACTTTTCTTTGTGGGATAGAATGGAGAAACCCATCTAGGCTAAGGCATCAATCCCTCGCCTTACCCCAAAAATCAATATATTCTTTTGGCTTTTGCTCCAAGAAAAAATCCTTACTTTGGACAATTTAGCTAAGTGAGGTTAGATTATCCCCAATAGGTGTAGTTTATGCAAGCAAGCTTTGGAGTTGGTTAATCACCTTTTTATTCATTGCTCCTTCTCCTCCAATGTTTGGAATCTCCTTACCAGGGACTTTGGAGTCAGTTGGTGCCCCCCGATCAACATTCAAGAATTCTTCAACCAATAGAGGATTTTACACAAAGGTTTAATCACCCAACTTATGTGCTCCTGGTCTGTTTCACACTTCTACTGGGGTATTTGGAAAGAGCAAAATAACCAAATTTTTAGAGATAGGGGATCCCTTGAGTTTTTCATTGCTAAAAAAATTGAATGATTAATGAAGGAGAACTTTTCCATCACAAAGGAAGGAAATATTGCAGAAGGCGAGAATAGTAGACAAAGGAAATTAGATAATGACAGAAAAAGAATGGAAGCCAGGTGGTTTTTCCCCCCTAAAAATTGGTACAAGGCAAATTTTGATGGGGCTGCTAAAGGGAACTCAAGCCCTGCTAGCAGTGGTGGCATCATTACAAATAGCCATGGTGGAGGAGTGGTAGCTTTTTCCTACCTACTTAGACATCAGACAAACCATTTTGCTAAAGCCAGTGCTACCAATCACATTGTTAAACTGGCCCTGGCTTTTGGGATAAAGAATTTGTGGCTAGAGGGGAACTCATTATACATCATAAATTGTCTCAATGGTTATTCTATGCCTTCTTGGACCATTGCAAATATGATATAAGAATTAAAGTTTGACTTGGGAAAGTTCAAAAAGACCTATATCAGCCACATGTACATGGAGGCCAATACAACAGTTGATTGGTTTGCTAATGAAGTGATCGTCAATATTGTAGAGATTATGTTGCATGTTAGCAACATTTTTTTGGTGATAATGAATAATTTAATCCTATAAGATCACATCCAGGAAAGTACTAGTAAAGTCCAAATTTAATAATGGGAAGATTTGCTAGATTGCATGCCAGAGTGGGAGTTAATAAAAAGCACGTGAAACTCTTTTCAAAATATAATAGCATGTATGTAAAACACACTTTAAGGGTTTTTTTTAATACTACCATTAATACTAGTATTTTCAAAAATGTTTTCAAGTTTTGTAGTTTGAACGAGGCTGAGGTCTATAAACATTTTGTGAGTAGGTGGGGTAAGCATTCTACAAGCATGAGGGGGCATATTGTATTAGAGGAAACCATGGTGGGGGAGAGAAGTAGGAGGGAGCCATCAGGAGAGGTAGAGAACTGGAAGGAGAAACTAAATGTTTGGCATAAATTAGAAAGGGGTGGAATCACTAGATTCCTAGAGAAGCTCCATCAATTTGATGTGGGCATTACCAAGATTATGATGGATTCCTAGAAAAATGGGAGAGTCAAAATTGACGAGGCCACTCACCATGTCAATGTGGAATTGATAGCTCGAGTAGAAAAAATTCCTCTAGAAGGGAGTAATTTTTTAGAGATAAGAAAATGTCAACAAATTCCATCAATGCCTTTGCAAAGGACAAAAAGGAGCTGAATAAGCTTTTCAAGGTGGAGATGTATTACGACATGGAATCAATCAAAAAGCTATGGAGGTATGTTCTTAGGATTATCATTGCATATATCTCCCTAGACCCTAGATTTGATAGGATAAGAACACACCATTTTGTCTTGCTTAATCACTTTAGGCATGGTATCAAAATTTCTTTTGCTATTTATCTCTTCACCTCCATGAGCAAGGGTATTGAGGGTTTCAAGAGGAAACCATTTGTAATGTCCCCTTTTGGGACAATAGGGTTTATATCCTTACTATAACATGTTTTCTCCCTTTTTTCTCTCAGATTGTGGGTCATTCCTCTTTTTTCTCTCTATTTTTTTTTCCTTCACTATTATTGGGCAATAATATTTGAATTTGGCTCAAAATGTGATTGGTTTGACTCAGGCATTGATCTACTTCTGTACATGCCTCCATCTTAATATCCATGTAGGTGACATTGCAAGTGCTTTATCTAAACTTTTTTAATGGTATGATGTCGCCAAATTCTTTCATGGTGATTGTAGATTTATTCCACATTATCCATGTGGACTAGTCATGGTTGATTATAGTATCTATATCAACATTCCTTGTTTCTCAAAATCTTCGAGGAAAAATTTAAGAAGCTTATTTGCAATTGCTGTGAAAGTGAAGAAGAGCATGCAAGATCTCTGTATGAAATCTTTGGTTGAATGTGATACAAAATAAGATCATCAGGTAATGTAGAAGGCCTATTCATTGATATTGTGATTACCATTATGCTTGGAAAACCTTATGGAGTGCCCTCTGTATAGGATGGAGGGTAAAATGGGTTTGCTCTATTTTCTATTGTTGTTTGTTTATTGCTGGGTGTGTGGAGAGACAACGTTTGTAATCATGTATAGGTTTTCTTCTATATTTTTGGCTTGTCCTTTTGTTTTATCCCATCTATAATTTTGGCTTTGCCTTATATTTGAACACTATGCTTTTATATTTTGTGCCCTAAATTTTTTCTAAGATTATCCTTTCTTTGCTGGTGATATTTCTATGTATTGTCTCCATTTGATAGGCATTCTCCCTTTTAAAATGTGATTTCTCTTCTTATTCAATCATTTACATATTTAATATGTAGGCAATGATACTACAAAGGTCAATTTTGTCACTTTACTATCAATACTGGAAATGAAGTATGTCAAGTATTTTTCTTGATAGAGCATTCTGAGAGGTTATGGTAGATCATGTCTTGTAGGGCATAGAAATTGTAGATGTACAAGATATATGTTTTGCATTTATTCACTATACAAGAAGCCCATAAAGTTTTCCTTGTAATTCAGATTGTCTAAGCTATCAATAATGCGCCTAGGCACGTGGTTGTTGGATAAATTGAAAATGTTCAGATTCCATCCTCCAAATTTGAGAGGAATCCTTCCATATTGTTTGACAAATTAAGTTTATTTATCTTGCTAAATGTTCCAGAGATTTTTCCCATAAGTATATTGTAACCTAGATTGAGCTAAGAAAGATTCTTTAGTGACATTATTTCCTCAGGAATCTCTTATGAGAGGAAATTGTGGTCAAGAAGGAGAATGTTGACCCAACTCAAACTCCCAAGCTCAGGTGGAATGGGGCTTGAGAGTTGGTTATTGTAGCTTTGAACACTTGGAAGCTTTGTACGCTACCCAACTTACAGAGGAATTGTTCCTTCAAAAATGGTTGTTATCTATCTTCAATCAAATAACATCTGTGGCTTGGCCAATTGCAGGTGAAATCTTTCCTTGGAACTTATTTTTTCTCTAAAAACAATCCTTGGAGCTTGATAGCACCCCATAGTCTGAGAGAAATGTCACCACTCTGCTGGTTGTTGTCGATGTACAAATACTATATAGAGATTTACAATTTGCAAAAAGGTACCCTTGAAATTGTTGTTAGTGCTTTTAAAACATACATCAATTCAGATAATCACAGGCTGGCAGGAAGACCAACTCTAATACCATTTGTAATGTCCCATTTTGGGATGTTAGGGTTTATATCCTTACTGTAATATGTTTTCTCCTTTTTTGCTCTCAGATTGTAGGTCATTCCTCTTTTTTCTCTTTATTTTTTTCCTTACCTCTCATATCTCCCTCAATGTTAAAATTTCTCTATGTATATAGTTTTCATTCCTAGGAGTCACGTCTATTAATTATATTAATAATAATAATATAATTATATTAATTATATTAATTATATACTTATATTAATAAGCTTGATATGTTATATTAATAATAATTGTATTATAATATATATTATTCTAATAAAATATCAACTATAAATTATATTATTATATTATAATATTTTATAGTATCATATCTTAATCATATTATTATTTATTTATAATTATATTAGATTATCATTTACATAATTCCACATTGTTATTATAATGCAAGGATATTATATATAATTTTACACATAAAATATTATTACTTTAATATTTTTATTAATAACACTTTATATATAATTATTTATTTATTATTTATATTACATGTTAGAATGGGGACATTACAAATTACTCCTCCTGGTTTACGAGTATCTAAAGTCTCAAACTAAGGGAAAATCCCTTGGTGATACTGGGTGTGTTTCTAAGGAAATGATGAGCTCGGACTTTGAGGATGTGCAGAGCATAAAATCAAAAGAGGAGGACATTGTTTCATCTAAACCCAAGGAAGAAAGAAAACCCTTTGCCTACATCCTCTACAAAAAGAGCCCTAGAGGTCTACCCCCCATCCCCCCTAAGCCTAAGCCTTGGGAGGAGGAGGAGGATAATGATGATGATGAGGATACTAACTCAAAGGAAGAGGAAAAGGGGGAGGAGGATGAGAAGGAGGAGAAGGGGAGGGAAAGTGAAAAGGAGGAGGATTCAACAAACATGTCGGGGAATCTTAAGAAAAGGAAAGAAGATGAGGCTCTTGAAACCAAAGACCAGATCCCATTGATTCTAAGCCTTGGCCCCACTTCCTCCCCATTTTTGGGAAAGGGGAGTGGGGAGGTGATATCAAAAAATAGGAGGAGGTCTTGGAGGAATTTTAATTCAAATAAAGCCAAATTGGGGATTTTTATTTCATGAAATTGAAGAACTTAAGGCAAGAAGAAGCCGGGAAGAAAACCAAAACATCGGTAATGACCAGGGCACAATGAAGAGGACATAAACTAGGATGGAAGCCAATGATTTTCCAATGTCTAGGAACACAGAGCAGGCTAGGAGGAAAGAATCACCAAGGTTGAAAAAAGAGTCCAAAGGATGGAGTTCTTTCATTAGAACCTAGAAAATTAGGTGATCATCACTTTGAATTCTCTGAATGAGAACATTAATAGTCTGGGTGAATCACTAATTAGCACTAGATTCGGAAGGGATAAGATGGAAAAGACTAGCTTGGAAACTAGGCAGGCAGAGGATGATCTGAAAGAAACTAGGGACTAGGTGGAGGCTTAGAACTAGGACCAGGAGGATGTAGACAACAGGAAGACCAATGAAGTTGTAGAGACCCTATATGTTCTTGACAGAGAGAATTGATAGTTAGTGCTTTTTTTCTATCTTGTACTTTCCTTGTGTTGCTAGTTTTTTCTTGTTCTAGTTTAGCTTGTTTTTTGTTTCCTAGCCACGGGCCTGTTGTTTTGGGTTGGATTTTATTAAGTAGTTTCACTAATGTTGGACTTTTCTAAATATTTCTATATTTGATATGTTGCAAAAAATTTCAATTTTTAGGATCCCTATAAAACCTATTTTACTTAATCAAAAACACTGTGGAGTACGAAGCCTTACTTCCAGGGATAGTGGCTTCAAAAGAAAAAGGAATAAAGATCTTAAGAGCTCGAGGTGATGCAGAGCTTATTATAAGAAAATTTAAGGGCAATACTTCATGAAGAATCACAAGTTGAAGAATTATAGAAATAGAGTTTGGGATGAAATAGAGCGTATTGATGCCTTTTCTATTGAATCAATACTAAGAGAGATGAATGCCAAAGTAGATTCATTAGTAGTTTTCATTTCTTTGTTGCTACCCCATCTAGGATTCAAAGATAAGAAATACTAGATTGATATTGTGTATCAAGCCTCTATCCCAGATAATATAGAATCCTGGCAAGTTATTGAAGATTAAGAGAGCTTGTAGTTGTTCCTAGAAAATGACAAACCTAGTTTTGGACATAAATCCAATGATGATAATCATGAAAACTTTCATGTAAAGTAGAAAGAGAATCAAAATGATGAAGTCTAATTTCAAGGTAATATCATTCCCCCATACTTTGTATCTTTAAAAAAATTGTTCAATAGACATGATGCTTATGTAAAACAAAAAAGGACAGAAAAAGGGCCTACTACTAGTGAGTATAAAGGGGTGAATATTAGAGATACCCATGATTCCAAAATTATTAATATTGGAAAATTCTGTTCACCTGAAGAGGAAGAAGCTGCAAAACAACTTTTCATAGAATATTGAGATATTTTTTCCTAGAGTTATGAAGATTTGAAAAGCTATAGAGGTGGGAAGATAAAACATCAAATTCCCCTAAAACTTGATGCAATCCCTTTCTAGTAGAAACAAAGGAATTACCATCATAAGGTAGAAAATGCTATATTTTGGGAAGTTGGCAAGATGCTGAAGGCAAAAATCATCTATCCCATCCATCACTCCACCTAGATAGAAAATATAGTACCAATTAGAAAGAAGAATAGAGAAATAAGGATCTATGTTGATTTCCAAAATTTGAACTAGGCATCCTTGAAGGATAATTTTACTCTCCCCAATATGGATTACTTACTACAAATAGTGGCTAGAGCTGAAATGATGTCCATGCTCGATGGGTTCTTAGGTTACAATCAAGTTGAAGTGGAAGAAAAGGATCAGCATAAAATAATGTTCACCACTCCTTGGGGTACATTTGCATATCATCGAATGCCCTTCGGGCTCATTAATGTTGGTGTTACATTTCAAAGGTGTATGAGTAAAACATTTATTAATCTAAAAGATTGGATTATAGTTATATATTTGGATGACCTCACCGTATTTTCAAAGAAGAGGAAATACCACATAGAGGATTTGTGGAAAGTATTGCAAAGGTGTCAAGAACATGCAATCTCACTTAATCCAAAAAAATCTATTTTCTATGTGACAAAGGAAAAGCTCCTTGGTCATATGGTTTCTCAAGATGCTATTAGAATTGATCTTGAATGAGTCAAATCCATTTGAAGATTGAGCCTACCATCAAAAAAAATAGGAGTTAAATTATTCTTCAGGTAGGTGAATTTCCTTAGAAGGTTTATACTAGATTTTGCAAAAACCACTAAGTGTATTATGGACATGATGAAAGGAAATTAAAATTTTAAATGGAACGAGGCAAGAAAATAGGCCTTTCAGAATATTAAAATTTCCATTGCTAATGCTCTAGCATTATGCCACCCAAATTATAAGTGAGATTTCATCATTTACTATTATGCCTTTGAACATACTTTATCAGCAATACTTATGCAAGATAATGGTGAAGGGATACAAGCCCCAATAGCTTTTATGAGCATACCCCTGAAAAATCATGAGTTGAAGTACTCATAAATTGACAAACATGCTTTTTTAGTAGTTAAAGTACTCATAATTTTTTGATTTTACATCTTGCATTCACATTCTGTGGTCTATGTCCTCGATGTAGTAGCAAAAAGTGTGTTAACACAATAGGATATAGGGTGTAATGCTAGAGGAACATGGATATCATGGACATTAGAGTATGATATAGAAATTAAACCTACCAAACTAGTAAGGGGTAATGTCTTGTGAAAAGAAATTGTAGAAAATAGAATCACTAAAGAATCAGAAGAATTGGTAGAAAAGAAATTAGTTTTGGCTATAGGTCTACACAATCCTTGGCTTGAGAATATTACCTATCTGCTAACATATGGAGAATGTCCATAAGGCTTAACTACAAGAAAAAGGAGAGATCTTAAATTGAAAGCAACTAAATATGTAATTTGGGATGGAAAATTGTTTAAAAAAGCCATATATGGCACTTTCCTCAGATTTGTAGACAAACAACAATAAGAAAAGTTGTTGAAAAAAATCATGATGAAGCTCGCGGAGGGCATTTTTCATCCTTAGTCATGGCTTTTAAAATATTAAGGCAATGTTACTATTGGCCAAGAATGTTTAAAGATGCCTATTCTTGGGTGGAAACATGTGAAAAATGTAAGATGTTCACTGGGCATCCTTAATTAGCCACACTACCACTAAGTCTTGTCATCATCAAAGAACCTTTCCAATAACGAGGTCTTGATTTCATTGGTTTGATTAACCCAGCATCCAATGTAGGTCACCAGTATATTATAATGGTGCCCAATTATTTCACTAAGTGGGTGGAAGCCAAAGCAACTAAGAAAACTACTTTTGAAGTAGTATGTGAATTCATGAAGGAAAACATACTGGTTAGTTTTGGTGTTCTCATTAAATTGGTGATGGATAATGCAACATATTTCTCTTCTATGAAGATCACCAAGCTTTGTTTTGAGCATGGTATTATGATTAGTCATTCATCTGACTATTTCCCTCAAGGAAATGGCCAAGTCGAGTCTAGTAACAAAATTTGATGAATATCATCAAGAAATTGGTGTCAGATAATCAAAAAACTTGGCACAAGAAAATTCATGAGGCAGTGTGGGTAGATAGGGTAACACCTAAGAGGGCGATTGGTATATCTCCTTTTGAATTGGTCTATGGAACTAAGGCTAATCTCCCATTACCTTTGGAATTGGATACGAAAAAACTTAGAATAATAATTGAAGATAATATCTATAAAGATGGCTTAGAAAATAGGATTTTGTACTTGAGAAAGCTTGAAGAGGAAAGAAAAGAAATCATGTATCACATCACACAACACCGGATGTAAGTGAAGAGTCTATTTGATAAGAGGGTGAGACTATAGAAATTCATGGTAGGAGATAACATGTTACTATGAGATAAGCAAAAAGCTCTGAAGGGTATGCACAAAAAGTTTGATACCTTGTGGAAAGGCCCATTCATAATTCATCATGCGTTTGAGAATAATTCATTCAAATTGGCTTATCAAGATGGTGAAGTGCTACCTCTGACATACAATGGTCAGGATCTAAAAATTTCTCAAATTTCAAACTAAAAATAGGTAACCCCTATATTGTATTATAGTTATGTTTAGGTCCTTTCCATGTTTTCCTTGTTAGTTTTCATTTCTTGCTTTTGCTTCTTTGTTTTTCCCACTTTAGTTTTGTTGTGTAGCCACCTTTATTTTTGTACAACCAAAGATCTTGGATTCCTTGCTTGGGTCTAGTCTACCCAAATCCGTAGTTAGAGCTAGTTGTTGCCCACCCTTGAACTATTTTGCAAAAGTGGAGAATTTTGTGTCTTAGTCAAGTCTAGGTATGTCTGAGTCTAGTTTTAAGTTTTCTTAGGTGGAAGGAGTCTTCATTGGATTTTTCATCTTTCTCTTCCCCCAAATCTCATAGCCAAGTGGTTTTCCTTGATGTTGTGAGTCTTGTAGGTAGTTTAGTACCTAACCTAATGGAGATTCTTGCAACATGAAATAATTATTCACAAAGTCAAGATTGCTCCTAGTTTATCATATTTGCAATAAAAATAAGAATCTTTAGAAAATTGAGCTTTGCCTTCTCCTCAGCGAGTTTTCAACCCATGAAGGTGATTTTCTATGAAGTGCAACAAATGATGCTCATGGATCCAGGTAAGAAAATGATGAGATATATTATGGTAAATTCCTATTTTCATTATAATAGACTACCTTGAAAATATTCAGGATTCACCACAATGCTCAGAATCCTTTCAAATAAAAAACTCAAAACTAACTTCTCCTCAGTGGGTTTTCAACCTATGAAGTCTATTTTCCACCAAAGGTAATTGTAAAGGAAAAGAAACAAGGAAGTGGGTCACTTTATACTTTCACAGTCCTTTTAAACTTCTTCAAAACCAAAGGAAATATTAACTTGAAGGATAAAGCTTAAAAGAAAGCCTGGGCAGAGAAATAAAAGTTGTCTTCTCCTTGGCAGGTTTTCAACCCATGAGGATGATTTTCCACATCCAAAAGGAAATCAAATTTGTAAGTGAATTTGACCCACAAATTGTACACAAAATATCTTAAGATGATAATGGAAACAATCTACCCATTATGGGAAAGGTCTACCAAGTATAATTTGACTAGGTAGATATTTCCTTATAGGGTACTCTGTTCATAATTTTCTGAAGCTTAAAGGGAAATGGGAAAGTAAGTATGAAAGAATGGAAAGTTACTATTGGGCCAACAAAAATAGTAAAAGATACTAAAATATTTGTTAGAGCTCCTGCATTTATTGTTTCAATGGATTTATCCTTTAATTCATTCATGTGGCATGAATCCTAAAGATTAACAGGTGAATTGAGACACTTATATAGATGGAAACATAATAGTTATTCAAACTACTGCATTCTCTTGAAAAAAAATCTGTAATTGTGAATTCAATATTTGGTTCTTCTTCTAGATTCAAAATTTCAATTCATTTCATTACCAGATAGAATGACAACCAAGTTTGCTAGTTTTGATGGACTAAATGGATCAAGTCCATATTGCAAAATTTCAGAGATACTTCATTCTATTTTTATGATATGCAAGACTTCCAAAAGAGGCTAAAATTGTAGCCAATTCATCCCATAATTGAGAAGCTCTAAGGATGTGGACTATTGGAAGTAGCTAGTTCTTGGTGGTAGTTTAAGATCCAGAATTGATTTATGAATGCATAAATCATTATAATCTAGATACTAGATAGATTGTGTTACCAGATGATACAATATTGATCTCCGATAATAGGAAAACTATGGTGAATTGCCCTTGAGTTCCAGAATGGGAGGAGTTTTTGGATTTGATAGTGGGAGGAGCAGTTTCTAAGTTCTCCACAAATAAGATGGTCCGAAGGAAGGATATTATGCAATCCTAGTTTCAAAAGCCACAGATCGCCAAGAGTAAGGTTCCCAAAACTCTATTTGGTACTAATCTCAAACCTGAGATTGTAGATATTCTGGTTCTCCTGCATAGACTAAAAGGTGAGGTAGAAGCTCTAAATTTTGTTGAAGAATATTTCTTTCTAGTACAAGTTATTTGTTTGGATACACAATATATTGACTGGGCTCATGAGGTAAGTGAAAATCTTTCCAATGCTCTCAGCACTGTGAAGTTCTAGAACACTTTCTATATGTCTTCCTTTCTAATTTACATGCTAGCATCTCTATAGTTATGGCCAGGCCTCCCAAGAATAGAAAATTTTTTTGATGATGAAGTGTTATGAGTTCTATCCATGTTTGCAATTACAAAATTGTTATGCAAAGTATGTCAAAGTTAATGATGCATTCACTATGAAAATTTACAGGGAGCTCTAGGGATGCCTAGAGAGGAGACTCAGCTCAGAAGCAATTGCTGCTATTAGCCAGTTTAGAAGTTATTTTATCCAATTATCATCTTTCTCATATTTGTACCTTGCAACTTTTGATGTATTCCCCTTGAAGCTGCCCAAATATCTGAGTGACATGATTGTGTTGATAGAGATCATTAGGCAGGCAATCCAAGTGAACATGCTAAGTGGAAGCTTGAAGAAGAAGGGATATGAGTTCCCTATAAAAGTAGGAGCTTTCAATTGCAAGTCCTGATCTAATGCAAAGAATATGCATAAAGTGTTTGAGATGCAGTACAAATTGGAGATGTATGAGGTCCTAAGGCTTATGTTTGATCTAAATGGATATGCTATGGAGGTGTTGTAGATTGGGAGTGTGATCAAATACATTACCACTATTGAGGATTATTGGGCAAATTGTAAAGATGAATTTGAAAGTTGAGATCATGCTTTCACTAGGGTCACAGTGGAGCAAATAAAAAAATACAATATCAATTTTGATGTTAAGGGACTAGAGGATGATGGCAAACATATGCATAGTAATACATATTTGACTAAGTTAAGAAACACTCCCATCAGTTTAGAGCCTTAAAAGGATGTTGAGGAGGACTTGGACATCATGATGGCTTGAATCATCAAAAGAATCGGAAAGAAGGTCAAATGGACTATTGCGAGGAGGAGTAGAAGTACAAGTACATTAGCTCAAGCCTCTCCAGTAGCTACAACTCCTTCCTCCTCTCACGGTGGCACAATAGGTGTAACCTTGGCCATTACTCAAGGACTAGCTCAAATATCAGGGGGAGGTGACCAACCTCTAGACAAGAACATCCCCATGGTTAAGACTTGTCATGATGGCTCCCTCCTAGTTATTGGAACCCAAACTAAATCCAAGAAGAAGAAGATAGAGGAGCCAAAAGATAGTGCTGCCACCCTAGTTTCCTCTCCTCATGTCACTCTAATTCCCTCACCACATCATAGTCCAGTTCTGCAAGTAAGTGCTATACTTCCGCAACGAAGTAGCTCACTAGTGTAGATAGTGGATTTGGGAGATGGAAAGAGTAGTACTAGTGAATCTACTGAATTAGATGAGGTAACTAAGAAAACCTCAGAGGTGGAGAAAGGATAGATCACTTCCAAGCTCATTTCTCAGTCCAAAAAGAATCCCTTCTCTTTGAATGCAATGAAAATCACCTAGTTAGGAAGAAGATGTTTAACATAGACTCACTTGGGACAACCTTCAAGGTGATAGGCATAGATTCCTAGTTGGAGGATACTTCGGAGTAGAAGATGAAGAGGAAAGATGAAGGTGCTCCAAACAAGGATGCCTTATCTCTTGCACTTTACTTTGGGTGCTTTGAGTAAGGTCAAGAAGAAAAAGAACTTGTCTATCCTTGGACAAGATCCTGAAACTAGGAATCTAACAATGGAGATTACAAAGCCCACAAAGGATGGATGAATGGAAGATATCAGGATGGATGAATGGAAGAAATCACTACAGATGATTTCACTTTGCACTCAGTAGATCTGTGAGAGGCTAGACATGACACCAAGGTTGGCTTGTGGAAGTCAACCAATGAAGTAATTGAAGGACAACTAGAAAGCTTCAAGTTGTCAAAGGTTAGGATCAAGGTAGAGATAGCGGAACTAAATAGATTTATTAGATAATTGGTCACTCCATTGGCAAGTATTTCTAGAATGTCAGTAATAAGTAATCCTACTATTGTCAAGGTTCAAGCCCATATCTCTTAGATTCAAGAAGATAGGCACTTTGGTCAAATTGGTAAGGATTGGATTGGAAACCTCAAATTGGAGGGAGTCTCCATTATAGAACAAATTGGCAATGTTATCTTAAGATTAGAAATAGAGAAGGATAACATCTCAACAAATAGAAATACTTTGGCTAGAGAAAGAGTGAAGAGTGATGATTGTATCTCTGTTCTGAAGATGATTATTTGAATGAAGGCAAAGGAAGATGTTGAAGCAAAAATCTTGCCAAAGGGAGATGAACCTATGTTCAAATGGCTTCAGATCATGCAGCTCAAATAAAAAATGATCTTGTTAGCATAGAAAGTACTTAAGGAGATAGAGGATAAGGTGAGGAAGGACCAAGACAGAGGTTTTGAGCTCATGAGGGGGCTGCATACAGATTCATAGACTAGCAGCCAAGGGAACAGACTCATTGGAATAATTGTCATGCAGGTGAATTTCTCCAAATTCATAGATAGTCTGATGTATGTATCCTATAGTAATCAAAATAGAGTTGCAAAACTCCAAAAAATTAGTAGATGAAAACATGTGGCCATAGAGGAATTGTAAGATTGATTGAATGCTATGATAGAGTTGGCCAGGGAACATTCAAAGTGGCTCTTGAGATACACCAACATACACGTGCCTAGGCATGAAGAGCTAATCACAATCATTGTTGCTGCTTAGGCCTATAGGATAAAAGTAGAAAAGGGGAAGAAGGTGAAGTGATTTGTATTTTCCCCCTTTCATTTTCTAATGTAATCATTGCAATACAAAAAACTAGTTTTTTTCCATTTGTCATTCTTTTGAGGAGATGAATTGATTGAACTTTTATTGTAACGGTCATCTTAGAACCCTATATGTATGAAATTGAAAGATTAATAAAAGCTCCAATTTTTTTTGGGTTGCAGAGTCAATTGAATGGTATTTTGTATCAATTATTTTCTATTTCAATTTTGTTAGTTGTTAATTACCTATTTTCCCTTTAATCTAAATTGAGGCAAGGAACAAACAGAGTTTCATTCCCTTGTTTTGAAGTAGTGAATGGATGTGATAAGTAGTATAATTGAATGTTCAAAGAGAAATCTCTTAGATGTTATTCCCTTCAATAATCTTTCCTTCTATGTAGCTTATATTATAGCTATATTAGTTTAGTTTTCATTTCTATGTCATTTTGAGTTATTAAGCTTTGTGAGTTCATAAGATGTGTGGGTTCAGGAATTTAATCAATTCTTCAGAAATCACTTCTTGCCTGAGTTAGATCCTATTTAGGCTTGGCTTAGTTTTACCTCTCATGTTCTTGGGTCAAGAACACACCCCATGTAAGTTTAGGAAAAAAAAAAAATTCATTGAAAATCATAATAGGGAGTTGTACCTATTAATTCAGAGAAAAGTTAGCCTTTTCAGAAGAACCTTTTCAACTATTTGTAATCAGATATTGTTTATAGTTTTGGGCAATTAAGAGTCAAGATTAAAAAGAAAAATCTATTTACCAACAGGTACATTCAAAGCCTACTATAGAAGTTATTCCTTATGATGGAAAATTGAACACCAATACTATGCTGGGTTGGATCTCTGATATGGTGAAGTTCTTTGAGTTTGAAAACACTCTTAATAATAAGAAGGTGAAAATTACAATCACTAGGTAGAAAGGTTACTCCTCACTATGGTGGGAGAATTTGCAAATTGATAGACAAAGGAGAGGAAAGGAGAATATTAGGACTTGGCTAAAAATGGTGAACAAGGTGAAGAAGAAGTTCCCTCCTACTAATTACCAAGTTAGCTTCTTGAGAAAGATGCAAAATTTGAGACAAAAGGAAATGACTATGAAGGAAGATACTGAAAAATTCTATAGGTTGGATAAAATATGGACATGTGGATGATGAGGTTGAGAAAGTTACAAGGTATATATCTAGATTGAGAACTAGAATTCAAGATGAAAAAATGATAAGAGAAATTTTGAATGGATAAATGATGACAAAGGACATACTAAATGGAAAGGTGGTAATTCTTACCGAGGAGGTAATAGTTCTTATTGAGGAAGAGGCAATTCTTATTCTAGTGGTGGTTTTAATGATAATTATTTTAGATGTGGCAAAGAAGGTCATAGTACCTTTGATTGTAGATCCTCTGGTGGGAATGAACAAGGTAACATAAATGCTATGATTGAAGGAGGCCTTGAGGATTCACCAAGTGGACTTGAGGCTGGAGAAAATCTGATGGTAAGAAGAACTTTTTGTAATAAGGGAATTGATGAGGAACCTATCCTAAGGAGAAGTATTTTCAAGAGCAGATGTAAAATGGCTAGAAAATACTACAAAGTGATCATTGATAGTGGAAGTTAAATAAATTTGGCATAAGAGGAGTTGGTTACATAGTTTCAGTTGTAGAGGCTAAATCATCCTAAACTCTATCATGTTTCATGGATCAAGGATAAACATAAGATATTGGTAAGTGAACAATGTGTTGTGAAATTCAAGATTGGAAATTAATTTGATGAAGTTCTATGTGATGTTATTCTTATAGATTTTTGTCATATTCTATTGGGTAGACCTTAGAAATATGATAGGTATACTATACATGGTCAAATATTGAATCAATATTCTCTTTGGGTTAATGAGAGAAAACAAGTATTGTTGTCTTTGATTGAAAGTATAGATAGGGTTAATTGTACTATTGTTCAAGCTTGTGTGGTCAACAAAAAGCAATTGGAAAAGGAAATGAAGAAGAATCAAATCCATTTTTCCATAATTCCTAGAAGACCAAGCTATGCCAGTAATAATTGAGTGACATAGATTACTAGTAACCAAGTGAAAAATAATAGAGATGACCAAGTGACAAAAAGAGACAACTGAGTGACAACAGAAGCTAGTAGCACTAATCGAGTGCCCATAGAAATCACAAGTTTGCTAAATGTGTATAAAGATATTGTTGTAAAGAATATACCTAATGGTTTATCACCAGTAAGAAGTATAAGTCATTGTATGGACCTAATTACTAGAACTAATTTTTTGAATAAAGAACCATATAGATTAACACCTATAGAGAATGAATAACTTAATAGACAAGTGCATGAGTTGTTGTAGAAATGTTTGAGCAGAGAAAGTTTGAGCCCATGTGCTATACCTACTATATTAGCACCTAAGAAGAATGTGAACTGATTCTAGAGCTATTAACAAGATCATAGTGAAATATAGGTTTCCTATGACAAGGATGGATGATATAATGTATTATTTGAGTGGAGAAAAGTATTTTACCAAGATTGATTTGAAGAGTGGTTATCATCAAGTCAAAATTGGAGAAGGGGATGAATGAAAGACTACTTTAAAAAAGAAGAAGATGGTTTGTATGAATGGTTGGTAATGCCTTTTGGTTTGACTAATGCACGTACTAGTTTCATGAGGTTGATGAATGAATTTCTCAAGAGAATTTTGGGTAAGTTTGTGATTGTTTATTTTGATGATATTATGATATTTAGTAAGACTAAGAAAGAACATCTTGAGCATGTTAGAAAAGTATTATAGAGATTGAAAGAGGATAAATTGATGCTTAACTTTAAAAAATATTTCTTTATGCAAGAGGAGATTATGTATTTGAGATTTGTGATTTTAGCTAATGGTTTGAGAATGGATCCTGAGAAGGTTAAAGCAACTGTGGAATGACCTACACTTGATAATGTGGGTGAGGTAAGATCATTTCATGGTTTGGCCAGTTTCTACAGAAATTTTATAAAGAATTTTATTTCTTTTTTAATGCTACAACTAAGACAAAGAGAGGAGATAAAAATGATTTTAAGTGGACACATGGAACTAATAAGGGTTTTGAGACTATGAAACAAAAGGTTGTTGAGTTAGCTATATTGGATTTGCCTAATTTCAATAAGGTATTTCAAGTTGAATATGATGCAAGTGGCATTGCAATAGGAAATGTGTAGAGTTAAGAAGATAAACTTGTAGCTTACTTTAGTGAAAAGTTGAATGATGCTAACATGAAGTATTCTATGTATGATCAAGAGTTTTATGCTATTTTTCAAGTCTTGAAGAAGTGGAAACATTATTTGTGTAGTGCTTGCCCCTAGTTCACATTTTGCTTTCATTGCCAAACTCTTTTAGGCCAGTCTTATGTTTGATGATTAGTACTATTATTTTGGAGATTATTAGATATTGTTTTATATTCAGTTTATTATATGATGAGATTACTTAGTAGTCTATATTCCATGTATGTATGATTATTATTCAGTGTTTTTAGTTATCAATAATGATCAGTTAGATGGTTTATTATCACATGTATTTTCTTATGGATACTTACCCCACACTACATGTGTATGGTGTGCGTGTTTATTTTCTTTATATATGGAATTTTTGATGTGGTTAAGGAAGGGAGTCGTAGTCACCTGCTAGTCGGGATCTACACAATGCGCCACTTCCTACCATTGATTATTTAGCTTAAAATATTATGTTTGTACATGCGTGGATTTTATGCAAGTTGTAGGTACTGGGTATCGACTTCTCTAAATTGCTAGGATGAGCGTACCCTATCGCATTATCTCAATGGTAAGAGAGGGGAGATAAATCTTAAGTCCAAATCCTAAACCCTTAAGCCATTTGTCCTAATTGATAATTAGGACAATTATCTGATTCAAGTACCTTTCGAATGCGTCAAATGACGTTAATTCGTGATTATAACCCTTTTGTTTGATTTAGTATGTGTTGTGCTAGGATGGGTCTTTGTATGTTGTCTTTATGAGTCTTTGGTGTATTTTCTATTAATCTAGCCTAATTAAAAGATTAATTAATATTTTAATTTAATGGAAAATTATTATGATATTTTAATATTTAATTATAATTAATTAATTGAAAAATTAATTAAATAAAAAGAATTAAATTTGGAGATAAAAGTTATAAGTTTTAAATCTAGAACATGATAATACTTATTTAATTTAATAATAATATATTTAGAGTTTATTTTTAAATAAATGCTAAATATTATTGTTATTTAAGTTAATAAATATTTTATCAATTAAGTTTCTAAAATAAATTAAGAAGTGAAAATATATTAAATTATGAAAAAGATTCAAGTTCGCATGATGCGTGTATGAGATTTAAAATAAAAGAAATTAATTAATTAAAAAGATAAAATATGTGGATTTAATAAAGATATTTTAATTCATAAATATTGCATGAGATTAAAGTGATAAATTAATTAAAATAGAAGTCAAGTGGAAAATTAAATAAAGTTATTTAATAATTCATTTAACGTGCATGAAAATGATTAATGCAAGATAAAAGAAAGATTAATAAAAGTTAATATGGAGTTAAGGGTTGTGAGCAAGGAGTTCTCCTAGGGTGAACACACAATCAGTGCCTCGAATCAAGGAGAGAACTCTTTATCACAATTGAAGGGTTCATTTTTGGGGGACATTGTTGGAGGAGGATTTTGGATACGAATTTCAGAAGGAGAATTCTGAAATTTTTTTTAGAGAAAGGTTCTTGAAGAGGAGCGAATTCTCTCATAGTTTTCAGGGGTTGCGTATTAGCATCAGGCTCAGGTAGGGTCTTGTGTTTTAATCCCTGATTAATTATGCAATTATCCCTTCCTGTCTTCTTCATGCCTATGGATTGTAAATCCAAATTCTCTATGATGAAAGCTTAAATATTTCAATATTGTTAAATGCTTGTCAATATATTCGGCATATGTAGAGATTAGAAAAGTGATTAGGGATCCTTGTTTGCTAGATTAAAAAAAATAAGGATTTTGTCGGGGAAGGGTTGAATTTTAAATTAAATGAAATTTTTTAGATTGAAAATTTGGATAGTTAAAAATATCTTCTCTATCAGAGTACTGATGAAAAAAAATCTCAAAAAACTCTTTATATTAAAAAAAGAAAAAGAAAATTATATATATATATATATATATATATATATATATATATAAGAATAATGTTTGAATTAATTTTATTAAATTTTTATAAAATAAAAATAAAAATACATAAAGTGATTATATATATGATGTTAAACTTTAAATGAAATTGTTAAAACTATTTTTATAAAATTTAGTATAGTTAAAAGTATAAACATAATTTTTTTTTTTTAAATAATGATATAAAAATTAATTGGTGGGGAGGGGAATACCCCACCCACGACCTTAATTACTGTGGCAAGCTGACTACTGTATGCAATTGTACCTGCTAACGTAGGACTACTGCATCAGCAACCGTGCGCTGCAAGTTTTAAACCATGAACATCGATATGAAATTGCTTGATTTATATATATTGTTTTTAAAAAATCTTTATTATATGCCCCTCCCAATATGATTGAAACTCGATTTTCTCTATATGTATCAAATTTTAATATTATAAAATTTGCATAAAGAAATAAATAATAAATAAATTTTATAAGAAAACGTTTATAAGATAACTTAAGTATATATGCTATGTATACGATTTGTAAAAGAGTTTTTAAATTACGATAAAGTTTTATTAATAGTTTGTTTATTATTAATGAATTTTTAAATAAAAACTTTATTAAAGGCCCTTTTTCAATATAAGATGAAATTCGTAGCTTGTTATGTGTTTTTTTAAAATTTGATATGTATTAATTAACTTATTTTAAGCTTATTAATTATTTATAATTTTATTTTGATAAAAGTTGAGATATATATTAATTTAGTTATTTTTAAATTTGATAATTATTAATAATTTTTAGTTAGTAATTTTATTACTAGCTATTTAATTAATTAATAATTAGTAAATATTATTTAAAAGAATTTTAATCATAGTTTTAATTATTAATTATTAAATTAATTTAATAATTAATGAATATTAAATATTAAAGAATTTTGTTGATAGATCTTGATTAGTAATTAATTATTAAATAATTAATGATTTTAATTTAGTAAGGTAGATAAATAATGGTACTAATTGGAATCAATGATTAATACCATTTAATAATGATAATTATATTTATTGTCTAAAATTTGATTATTAATGAAATTGGGGTTATTTTTATTTAATAATCAATTATTATTATTTTAATAATTTAATAAATGATTATTATTGCTCTTAAGTCATGATATGATTTTCTAAGAGCAAGAATGAGTTAATTCGTAGGGGTAAACTATGAAACTGTATTGTCCTGTTTGTATTGTCTATGCTTTGGGAGTTTTGGGGTTGTTTAGATGTTGACCAATTTAAGTTGTTACTAGAGGCTCAGGGGTTATTTGAATGTGGTATTATGATGATTTTTTCTCGATCTTTCTAAACCCAACCATGGTGATGTGTGATATGCTCTATGACGAATGTATTTACTGGTTGTTATTGCTTTCCAATTTTCTAGTGTGAAGCTGAGGTGTATGTATATGAGATATTTGACTTAACCATTTTTGAGTCATCGATCAGTTATATTTGATGTGCCTTCCAGTCACTTTGAGAGGACTGAGATATTTTGGATGATTTGTTCTTGATGATGTCATATTGTGACATGTTTTGACTTGACCATTATGGAGTCTACGATTAGTATTGTGATTTATTTTGGGGATGCTTTTCGGTTGCTCATTGAAGAACCAATGGATATTGTGAATTATCATTTGATGCTTTTTAGTTGCTCATGGAGAACTGATGTGATTATTGTGGACTATCTTTTGATGCCTTCTAGTCACTTATATAGGGCTGAGGTGATGTTATTATGATTCTTTGATTTTTTATTCCATGACCCTAGGGTAGGTTATCTATGTGTAGTGTTGGGAAGTGGCTTGCAATGGGGGTTGAGGCCCTAAGAGGCTACTAGTGTAAACCCATTGTAAGTTGTTTTAATAAGTGAAAACATTTACACTAAATGAGAGAAAAATGAACCTAACAAAATAATTGTATATTCTCTCCCATGCCTTGAGTGCTAGTATAGACTAGGATGGGGTAGAGAGAACACTTGGTTGTGACTTTGCATTCTGTAGTATGCCTCGTCAGTTCAAGAGGATACTAGTGGCCGCAGGGAGCACTAGGGACTTGAGATTCCTAAGGGATTTCTTGGGTAACTTCTACATGAGTTTTGCAATGACACTTTCCTGCTTGCATAGTAGGTTTCCTACATGTCTTTGTGGTGCCTCTGGGTCTAGATGTCGATCTATGTGTTGGAACTTTTGAGTTGGTATACTTTTAGGATTTCTTGGACTTAGACAGTATTTATGTTATGTGATTTGATATCCTATTTGAGACATGAGACTATCTCCTCAATGTAGTGGGAGTGGACCATTTATGTTATACGCGGTCAGGTGGTAGTGCTTTTTCACTCTCACCATTTGAGATCCATCCATAGACATCATGGCTAGAGCTTCTTGGTATGCTTGTTTATCATATTTAGATGATGTTATTTACTTATGCTTTATTCTAGTATGTTAGATTTCTTTATGCATATGTTGTAGCATGTTTTAGGTGTGACATCCCCATTACAATAGTACCGATGCTTTCTTTGGTGGCTTGGGATGTTATGCGTGAGGGATGGCTAGGGCCCACAATGGTCTAATGATGCTATTAATAGTTGGGAGGAACTGCACAGTTAGTTATGTTTTATGATGGATAGTTGTAGTTTATGTTAGATGTTTATATCTTTTATGATGAATGGATGTATCATGTATGTTATTAGTTTCATTTACTTTATTTTACTTTTACCATGGATTCGAGGATGATGGTGTATCATTAAATGTATATTCTTTTAGCCTTTCATACCTTGTGACATGTACAGTGGATGATTGAGCATTCCGAATTAATTTGCCAAGAGGCATTCAAAAAATTTTTATATTATGGGCATTGGAATTTCTCATTATTCTTTCATGTGGATGTGGTAGATGTTAGACTTAGAATTAATTATTAGACTTAGAATTAATTAAATTTAAATGTGACTCAATGTCTTGGGATCCTTAAGGAATGTAACTTGTTATGTATGTTTACAGTTGATTGTATGTTATTACTACCACTACTATGTGATTGATGTGAATGATTTATCTTTCTTGTTTTTAAAAAAAATGTTTGGAAAACTTAGTAAAACTTTAGGTTAATTCTTTTGGATCCCTTGGTGGGGTGTTACAATTTGATTCCTAGGGAGTTTGTGTTGTATATTGATCATAAAGCTTTATAATATTTGGGAAGTCAACATAAGTTAAATCTGAGACATATGAAGTGTGTTGAGTATTTTTAGAGTTTCACATTTGTGGTCATGCATAAGAATGGAGTTACTAACCAAGTTGCTAATGCATTGAGAAAAAGGTGTTCTTTGTTGATAGAGATGAATGTTGAAGTTCTTGGTTTTGATGAAATGAAAGAGTTGTATGAAACTAACCCCAATTTTTCTAAGGCATGGAGAGAGTGCAGAGCACAAAATATATTAGATCACATGAGTAACTATGATGAGTATTTCATTCAAGAAGGTATGTTTTTCAAAGAAAGTTAGTTATGTATACCAAGAAGTTCAATGAAAATTAATTTGACTAAGGAAAAGCATTGTGGTGGATTGGCTGGACATTTTGGAATTTATAAGACATTGAGTTTGCTAAAGGATAAGTATTATTGGCCACATATGTATAAGGATGTTCAAAATTTTGTAACGAGTTGTGGAATTTGTCAAGTTTCAAAAGGAGTAAGTTAGAATACTGGATTGTATACACCTATTTCTATTCCTAAGAAACCTTGGAGTGACATTAGTATGGATTTTTTTCTTGGATTACCTAAGACAATGAGAGGGTATGATTCCATATTTCTTATTGTAGGCAGATTTTCTAGGATGGCACATATCATATCATGTAAGAAGATATCATATGCTATGGATGTTGTTGAGATTTTCTTCAAAGAGAATGTTAGATTGCATGGATTACCAAAAAGTATTATTTTTGATAGAGACAAGAAGTTTTTTGGTTATTTTTGGAGGACTTTGTGGAAGAAGATGGATATTGAGTTGAGATTTAGTTCTACATTTCATCCATAGACAGATGGACAAACAAAGGTTGTAAATAGAAGCTTGGGTAATTTGTTGAGATGTTTAGTTGGAGATAAGCCAAGTAATTAGGAGCTAGTATTGGCACAAGTTGAGTTTTCATATAATAATTTTTTGAACAATGTCCCGCAAGAACACCTGAGCTATGTCTCATGCTGTAAATGTAGTACGCATGGGTGAGAAATGGGAAACTTTGGTCAATGTGTCAACTATCACCAAAATGGCATCATGGCAACGAGATGAATAGGAAGACCAACAATAAAATCCATAGATATAGTGTCCCATTTCCATACTATAATCTCATGTGGTTGGAGAAGCCCGCCAGGATGATGGTGCTCCGCCTTCACCCTCTGGGACTCGAGGCATCTTGCAACTATGCTAGCAATCTACACTCTCATGCCTGGCCAATGATACAACTGACTCAAATTTGCATGTAACTTCTTAACACCGAGGTGCACTGCATAAGGTGCCCTATGAGCCTCAAGTACAATGAGCTCGCGCAAACCCCCAATGGAAGGTACATACATACGTTCCCTATGACGCAAAAGTCCATTAGACTCCAAAGAATATTCTGCAAACTTCCCTTCCAAGGGTCTCTGAGAATGTACTAATTGACTTACTTCTACATAAAGTTCATCAGCTGGTAAGTGCTGCAAGATCCGCTCTCTCAAGTCAGTGCAAGTAGTCACAGATGAAAGTTCATGGCGCCTTCGGCTTAAGGCATCTACAACCATATTATCCTTTCCCTTGATGTAATGAACATCAAAATCATACTCACACAGGAACTCCATCCACCTTCTTTGCCTAGCATTAAGGTTTGGCTGGGAAAATATGTACTGCAAGCTTTGATGATCAGAATGAAGCTCGAATCTATGACCCAAAAGGAAATTTCACCATCTCACCAAGGCATGAACCACTGCCGCTAGTTCTAGGTCATGAGTAGGATAATTGAGTTCATGAGTCTTCAACTTCCTAGACTCAAAGGAAATAGGTCATCCTTCTGCATAAGGATTGCTCCTAAACCATCTAAAGATGCATCAGTGCACACTACAAAATCTGCAACAGGATCTGGTACTGCGAGAATCGGTGCACTCGTGAGGGCTCTCTTGAGCTCTTCAAAAGCTCTACCACACTTCTCCATCCATTCATACTTCTTCCCCTTCCTCTGAAGAGAAGTGATGGGGTGTGCCAATCTAGAGAATCCTGAAATGAAGCGTCTGTAATAACCTGCTAGCCCCATAAAGCTCCTCACTTCGGTAACACTGGTGGGTGCTGGCCAATCCATGATAGCCCTGATCTTTGATGGGTCTATTGAGACACCATCACCTGATATGACATGACCCAAATAATGTATCTCGGGTCTGAAGAATGCACACTTTGACAAGCTGCCAAACAACTGATTCTCTCTCAGCCTCTGCAATACCTATCTCAGGTGCTCTTCATGCTCTCTCTCATCATGAGAATAAATAAGAATGTCATCAAGAAACACAACCACAAACTTATCCAAAAAGGTATGAAATACTCCATTCACGAGGCTCATGAACATAGCTGGAGCATTTGTAAGACCAAAAGGTACCACGGTGAACTCGTAGTGGCCATACCTAGTACGAAAAGCTATTTTGGGGATGTCACTATCCACAATTCTCAACTGATGGTAACCCAACTTTACGTCAATCTTCAAAAATACTCGGGCACCCTGCAACTGGTCAAAGAGATCATCGATTCTGGGAAGAGGATATCGGTTCTTGATGGTCACCTTGTTCAATTGCCAATAATCGATACACAACCTAAGTGATCCATCCTTCTTCTTGACAAAAATCACCGGTGCACCCCAAGGTGACACACTAGGTCGTATATGCCCCTTCTCCAAGAGTTCTTCCAACTGAGCCTTTAGCTCACTAAGCTCATGAGTAGTCATCCTATATGGTGCTCTCAAAACTAGCTTAGCTCCTGGTACTAGGTCTATGTGGAAATCCACTACTCACGGTGGAGGCATACCAGGAAGCTCTGAAGGAAACACATCTGCGAACTCTTGAAGGATTGGAAAATCATCAAGGGATGGCTTCCTTTCTGAATCTTCCTCTCAGTCACTGATAGTGATAGCAAATAACTGACAACCCTTTTGCATGCACCGCCTAAGTTGCATAGCAAAAATCATCCGAAGGGACACTGGCCTCTTCACTCCGAAGATCTCCCTAGAGATACCATCGTCATCCACACATTCCACCCTCTTCTTTCGACAATCCACCTTGGTGCTGTGGGCACAAAGCCAATCCATGCCAAGGATGACATCATAAGAACCTAGAGGGGTAATGTGTAGGTCAGTCCTAGTGGACATGTCTCCAATCTGCATCTGACAACTCCACACCATGGAACTAACTGACACTCTGGCTCCTGAGGCTAACTCTACCTCCCAACTAACATCCTGTCTAACTGCCACTAGCCCGCAACGCTCCACTACAAATGGAGATATAAAAGAGTCAGTAGCCCCAGAATCAAATAAAACTGCAACCATATGGCCCTGTATAATACTTGTAGCCTCGATAACTGTGGCCTGATGCTCAGCTTGGCGGTTGTCAATCGCTGCAAAAACTCTATGGGATCTACCCATGTCACCAACTGTCAGCTCCGAAAAAGCCCTGCTCTGACCACTGGATGCCTGTCCCTGCAGACACTCCCTAGCTATATGACCCATGCCACCACAAGTGTAGCATGGTCTGCAAGTATAAGATCATGCACCCTGTGACCCAGATTGCTGTGGGCCTCCTGATCTGCTAGATCCGCTGAATCCTCCCTTAGAAGACTACTGAGTCTTCACTGACTGAGACTGTGGAACCTGTACTTTCTGCTCCTGCCTAGGACCCTGTGACTGCCACTACTTGGGCTTAGAGCCCTTATAACCATGAGAAGGTTTCTACTGTTGCTGCTGCTGGGGTTTTGGCTGCTGAGACTGTTGGCCCCTAGAGGACCCTGCTGTATAATTCTGATTCCCTTTCCAAGGGGGTTTTTGTTGGAAGGAGTTTCGGTTCTGAGGCCGATCCCGTGACTCCTACCTCCCTCAAGTATCCTTAGCAACTAGTGCTATCTCCACTGCTTGTCTGAAAGTGGTAGGGAAGGCCATCCTAACTGGGCCCTGAAGAGAAAAATTCAGACCCATGATAAAGTGATGCACCCGTAGTTTCTTGTCCTTCATGTATTCCACATAGGGAAGGAGCTAGATAAACCTACTCTTGTACTGAGCCACTGTAAGGCCTCTCTGATAAAGAGAATGGAACTCCTCTATCTTCTTCTGTCGAAAATGCTCTGACAAGTATCTCTCTCAAAACATTTCTAGGAAAGATTCCCATGTGAGGGTGTCCATCCTCACTCCACCAATAATCTCCTCTTGATGCCACCAGTTGGAGGCATCCCCTCTCAACTGATGAAATGCTAGGCGTGCTTTTAGATTACTCCCATAAGGACATAACCCAAAGCACCACTGTAAGCTCTACAACCATGCCTCTACTACTGAACCCTCAGTGGTACCAGTAAACAATGGTGGTCCGAGTCGAATCAATTCCCTGATGTCATCCCCTACATGTCTAGGAGGTCTGTCAAAAGGGGGTCCTCTCTGGTGTATGGACTCTTCCTCGTGATCACCCTGACCCTCTATCTGTCTTGGTGGGGGGCTCCTAGTCCTCTCTCTAACTTTGGGCCCACCTCCTCCGGGTCCCTCTGCTTCCACTACTGGAATCTGCTAGACTGGCTGAACTATAGGTACCACTCTCTGTTGAACTACACTGATCAAAGTCTGGAGTGCATCAATTATGTCTTGATTTGGGTTCAGTGGTGGTGGAGGTGGTGGTGGAGGTGGTGGTCCACCCTCCTGTCCTGCTCTACCACCCCTAGTCTTATGACCTCTGCCTCGCCGGTTGCGAGTAACAGGCGGCATCTACACAATTAAAAGTTTGAGTTAAGTTTATGAAGCATAATGGTTTAAGGTTCCTAGTGTTGAAACACGGGCTCTGATACCAAAATGTCATGCCCAAACTATGAGGGCAAAAACACACACAATTTTTTTTTTTTGAAAGATAATAAATAATTAAACATGCTCTAAGTTAAAAAGGTTGATATCAGTTTAAGAAAAGATCCTATACAACATCTTTGGTTTAAAACTTTTGTGAAGGAATAAATCGTCAGGATTCTGAAGTACATTGTTATTTAATTGATATCAATGTTTACTGATTCGTTATTACATTGCTTAAACAATCATGCGAAAATTATTTTAATAACAATCTAAAGAAGATTGGGTTTAGATTATTCGAATAACTTAAGCTATTAGGACACTAATTAAATAAATTATCAAAGATACAATAATACAAACATTTCCTAAATCTCTGACTTAGCTTAATTTTCAACAAAAATTTAATCGAATATAAATTAAATCTAAACTAAATTTAATAATAATTTCATATTAAACTAATTTATCTTAAACTAACTAACTAAATCTATAGTTGGTCTAATCATTCAAAAAAAATGTCTAATCTTTTAAATAGAACTTAACTTTACAAATTAAATAAAATTTAAAACTATCTAATGGAAACATGAAATAAATCTAATATTAATCAAGAAATATAAATGAACTTTAAACAAAATAACTTTAACAAGTTTACAATTTTAAACTTAATTTAAATTAAATACTAAACCACTTACTAAAGCAAAACTTAATAATAATAAAATTAATAACAACCTAACAATACATTTGATTTCCTATGACACTCCAATCCGAATAATATCTAAATATCTTATATCAACACTCAACTAAAATATAATTTTCAATTTCTAAGGTCAAGCTATCCTTAGATCCTCACACTAATCTTAATATTATTATATGAACTTACATATTATTATATGAACTTACATGCAATTAAAAATTCAAGTTTTAATAAAACTCCCTCAATCCACGTGGCTACCCACGTCCCTAACTTTCTTCCTACCATATCCTCATGCGAATTTTACCCCTTACCATCCTTTCACAATATCTCACTTCTTTCCATGCGAATTGACTTGCTGACAGTTTCATAGGTGCCAGTACAAAGGTCACTTCAAGCTTAAGTTGAATTGTTCTAGCAGGGAAGTCGATATTGCATTGTTACATCAGCACATTGGTTAGAGTGCTCATTAATCCCACCACATCAGTTCTAGGGAATGCATGGAAAAGTGGCGCCAAGTTTGGTGAGAGTGGGGACCACTAAGTATGTGGCAACATTTTTTTTTTTCCATTGCCCTTAAAGCTGGTTGCCTCATGAGGCGGGTCTATTCCCAAGGCAAGTATTATAGCCTTGCCACTTGCATCTATGTCATAAGGAGGGCAGGTGTCATGTGGGGTCTCTTGTTTGGGTTTTATTTATTTCAAAATTTGCTGATCTCTTGTACAAAGGTGACGCCTTGGGCTTACTGACATAATGACTTATGTTGTTTTAAATTATTATTATAAAACAAAAAGTTAAAGATTTGAAGAGAACTTAGATATATGTCTTATCGTATGGGTCTACTCCATTTACTAATGCCTTGCAAGGAATTCTAGGAATATTCTTTGAATATTTAATTGGTCTGTAATAGATCTAAGATTAATTTTGCACTCTCATACAAAATCCAGAGAGGTGAATGGGAACCTTCAGCAAGTTAGTTTTTTTTTTTTTTTTTCCAAACACTCTATATGCATTATTTAAATTTTCTTCTCTCATAATAGAGGTCATCCACCATAGGTTATTATACTGATACATAATGAATTATTGACTTTTCCTTTTCATTTAAATTGATAAATTTATTATATCATTTAGACAAGGGATTTTATTTGAAAACAACATATGGAAAATACATGCTGGAGAAATCAGTTTCAGAATGGAACTCAAGAAGATTTGAACTAAATTTCATTGCAACCATTGTTTTCCATTACTGTAATGTCATCCAATACCATGATATCGCACCAAATCTCCTATCATGGCTATCCTCACATAATAATAAAATTTCAAGCTTACAATATTTGCAGAAGCAAAGGGCTCAATCTCTTTAAGAACCAAAGTAACTTATTCCCCTACACACATTACATGCTTACTACACTAATTCTCACAATACACAAAGGTGGTGGAAACCAAGTATCATGGGTATACACAATGACTTACTCGCAATACATAGGTACTCTTAATCCCATCCAAATTGATGGTTGGAATAAAACAATGGCAATACTCTTACAACACATAAAGATTCGTATGTCAAGGTGTATGTTCCATTTATCTAGAATTCAAGTGATGCACATTTCTTAATCAAATTTGATTATGACAAAAAAAAGAGAAATTTAACAATGAGAGAGTAAACCTTGTGACCGCAATGCAGGATTATTGTTTCCTCTTAATACTTGACATTGAATTGGAAACTTTAGCATATCAAATTACCTTTCATTACCATAATTGAAAACTTGAAAATTCATAATTCAAAGACATTATCTACCAACTATTTCTTCACAAACATAAGCCAAATTTTGAGTTCTCATGAGAACAACACAAGGAGACTTTCATAATCTTTTTCCTTTCTTTATTACGCATCCTGGTTCAAGGCTCCATTGAGAAAGAACCAGTAAGAAAACCTGATGTCGTTGCCAATCATTCACAATATAATTTACATAAAATTTACAATTCATGATAAACTCTTCAAAAATTCCTTCACAAGACTTCCTTCTTTAACTTCAAATCTTCATGGAAACACAAGGAGAAACAAGAGCTGACCCAAGATGATTCAACACAACACAAGGAACAATTCAACATACACCCAAACCGGTTTAACACAATGAATCTATCCATAGGACCCTATTAGTGGGGGAGGTGGATTTTTCCCAATGGGAGATGTCAATCACCATATTTTAACATAGCCCTTTCGGGGCTAAGATCTCAGGAACTTTCTTTGTTCCACAAATGCCCTTTCGGGGCCAATCCAACAAGGATTTTCTCTCCTTTCCATACTCAAGATTTCACAATATCAACAAGGTATGTGATGACCGGTAGGGGCCCATACACCCTACCCTTTTTCCCTCCTCTCACCATGAAAGGAGACTCTGCACCATTGAGATCCAACTAAAGCCCTACCCCCACATGGCCACTTCTTCCCTATCCAAGGGTGAGTAATGCCAAATACACCCCATGAAAACCCCTCAATACAATACATCAAGATATACAAGGAAGCATCCAAGAACAACACAAAATAAAAACCCTCCAAATCAACCCAACATACAAGCAAGCAACAAATAGCAATACAACACCATATGCAAGGACAAGCATGATCAAACATGGAGAAGACCAAATACAAGGCCAAGAATCCTACCTTCAACAAAGAGTGATGGTAACAATGGAGGTTTGAGAAGAGCTTATCCTTTTTCTTCCTTCTCTCTTCAAATATCTTCTAAACTTTCTCTAAAAATAGAGATTGGGTAACCCCCACCAATAGACCAAGGAAGGCCTCTAAATAAGCCTCCAACTCAACCACCCAAAAAGGAGCAATAACTATTTCCACCCACTAGCCACACTAGAAACTCTTAACTCAACCTACACCATGGTTAAACCTTAAAAGAAGGTGGGGTAAGAAAACTCATGACAACCACTTGCAATTTTCGCACAAAGGGAAAAAGGGGACTTTTGAGTGACCTCAAAAGTCAAATAAAGGGGCTTAGGGGTTGGAAAAGACCCCTAACCCATACCCATACCCTTTAGTTAGAATAAAAACATGTTAAAAGCCTTAGGAAAGAGGTTTAGAGACAAAATAAAATCTAGGAATAAAATAGGTCCCTCTAACAACTCTAACTAGCAAATTAAGCACATAAACATTTTATGAGTGTCAAGCGACACTGAAAAAGCATAATTATGAACAATAGGGTTTCCAAATTTTAGCACATGGAGATTAGTTTTGTTCTTTCATAGGGTTTCTTGGCTAAATATCTGCACACTCATTGCACACATCAGTAGTCCCATAAAATCACATGTATATAAACGTATATGTATCAGAAATTTTCATAATTTAAAACATACATTAATAAAGTTTCTTCTCCCTTCATAATTCTTAACCATTTGAAATATCGTAAATCAAATCTCAATCCTACATCTACTGATTTCGTCAACATAAATATACATGAACATTAAATGACAATCATCAAATATATCTGGAAATCACATCACACAACATGAAATAATAAAATATGTTCTAAGCATCAGATAATGTCTCGACATCTCGAGTTGCAGATAACAAAATAAGAGTAATATATCACTATGCTACGATGGGTCGGGGCGAGGCCTCACACCATAGTGTTAACCAAGTTCTAGAAATGTTAGTGTTAACCAACAATATTAATCAAGTTTAGTGTTAATCAAGCTATCTAATTTTGACTAAGTGTTTTTTTCATGTGCTGAGTGAAACTGATATTTGTCGATGCTTGGGTCGTTCTTTGATCAAGTTTATCTATGATTGGTTCTTAGTTTGAGATGACTTACTTATTTAATTTGGATCATGAATTTAATGATAGGCTCTTGTCTTAGGATGAGTATAGACTATTTTTAGGTTGACCTTTCTATTATGTGATGTTCTAGAATATTTTATAATTCATTTTGGCAAGTATAAGTAGAGCTATTTGGTTTAGTTTAGGGTAGGCCTTAGAGAGTTTAGAGAAAATGTTTTTGAAATTGTGAATTTAAAGCTAGATTGTAGATCTTGAAGTTGTATTTTGTATTTGGCCATAACCCAAAAGACCTTACAACTAGGCATGTATGCTAATAACTCAATGAATCAATAAAAGTGTGTTGCTTCTTCTCTTATTGGTGCTATTTTTTGTATGTTTGCTTTCATTGTGTTTTCTCAACAAGGTGTTGGATATTTAGGTGTGCCTTTGGCCATAGCTTTTCATTCCCTCCTTGTACTAGGTGTTATCAGAATTAGGATCTTCCTTGTGGAGATTGGATCATGTCAAATCCTAATTTAAATTTGGTTTTAGGTTTTAGATTTGTAGATTTGACGTATAACTTGATGAGGGTTACGATCTTGTTGAAACCTATTTGTAAAGATGGTTCAAGGTAGAGGAAATGCTGAAACTTCTATTATGGACATGTTGAGACAAATTGAAGCTAGATTAGATGTTGTAGAGACAACCTAGAGGAGAGGATCACATCTTGATAATATGAGTGATGACGAAGCAATAACATCAAACCCTAATCCAAAACCTAAAGAAGATTAATATTAGGAAGGATTGTTCAGAGTATTTACTAGGGCACATTCAAAGCCTGATGTAGAAGTTGTTCCTTATGATGAAAAATTAGACACCAATGTTGTGTTGTATTGGATCATTGATATGGATAAATTATTTTGAAAACAGTACTGATAATGGTATGGTAAAAATTGCAATCACTAGGTTGAAAGGTCATGCCTTATTGTGGTGGGAGCATTTGCAAACTGATAGACAAAGGAGAGGAAATGAGAAGATTAGGAATTGGATTAAAATGGTGAACAAGGTGAAGAAGAAGTTCCTTCCTACTAATTACCAAGTTATCTTGTTGAGAAAGATGCAAATTTTGAGACAAAAGGTCATGTTTGTGAAGGAGTATACAAAGGAATTCTATAGATTAGACATTAGATCTGCACATGTGGATGATGAGGTTGATAAAGTTGCAAGGTATCTAAATGGATTGAGATTTGAAATTCAAGATGAAATAAGCTTTGTGAAATTGAAAATTGTGGAAGAAGCATAACAATATGCCTTGCAAGTTGAGGAGATCTTGAAAAAGAAGCATGAACAAAGACAAAAGGTAGAGGTGGAAGATTCTAGAGAGGCAGAGGTAGATCTTATGGAGAAGGTGACATATCTAATAATTCTGTGCAAGATAAGGGTAAATCTAAATAGAAAAATAATGAGATAGGAAAGATCAAATGGAAAGGTTATAATTCTTACTGAGGAGGTACTACGTCTTACTAAGGAAGAGGTAATTCTTATTCTAGAGGTGGTTTTTCTGGTAAATTTTTTAGATGTGGTAAAGAAGGTCATAAATCCTTTTGAGTGTAGATCCTCTAGCAAGATTGAAAAAGGTAACATAAATGATATGATTCATGGAGACCTTGAGGGTTCACCAAGTGGACCTGAGGTTGGAGAAAATTTAGTGGTGAGAAGAACTTTGTGTGATAAGGGAATTGATGAGGAACCTATCCTAAGTAGAAGTCTTTTCAAGACCAGATGTAAGATTCCTAGAAAATACTACAAAATGATCATTAATAGTGAAATTAAAAAAATTTGGCATTAGAGGAGCTAGTTACAAATTTGAAGTTGTAGAGGCTGAAGCATCCTAAACCCTATCATGTTTCATGGACTTAGGATGATCATAAGATATTGGTAAGTGAACAATGTGTTGTGAAGTTCAAGATTGGCAATTACTTTGATGAATTTCTATGTGATGTTATGCCTATAGATTGCTATCATATTCTATTGGGAGACCTTGACAATATGATAGATATTGTATACATGATGGAATATTGAATCAATATTCTTTTTGGGTGAATGGGAGAAATAAAATATTGTTTCCTTTGATTGAAAGTCCAGACGAGGTTAATTATACTACTGTTTGAGTTTGTATGGTCAATGAAAAATAATTTGAAAATAAAATAAAGAAGAATCAAATCTATTTTTCCATAATTCCTATAAGATTGAGTTGTGCTGGTAATAATTGAGTGACGTAGGTTAGTAGTAACTGAGTGACAGATAATAGTGATGACCAATTGATAGATAGTGACAACTAAGTGACAATAGAAGTTGGTAGTCTTTACTGAGTGCTAGTAGAAATCACAAGTTTTCTTAATGAGTATAAATATATTGTTGTAGAACATATATTTGATGGTTTACCACTAGTAAGAAGTATAATTCATTGTATGGACCTAACTTTTGGAGCTAGTTTTCTAAATAAAGAAACATAGAGATTGACACCTATAGAGAATGAAAAACTTAATAGACAAGTGCATGAGTTGTTGTAGAAAGGTCTAATCAAAAAAAAATTGAGCACATGGCTATACCTACTATATTATCACCTAAGAAGAATGGATAGTGAAGAATTTATACTTATTCTAGAGCTATTAACAAGATCATAGTGAAATATAGGTTTCCTATGCCAAGGATGGATGATATAATAGATTACTTGAGTGGAGCAAAGTATTTTACCAATATTTATTTGAAGAGTGGCTATCAGTAGATCAAAATTGGAGAAGCTGATGAATGGAAGAATACTTTCAAGAAAAAATATGTTTTGTATGAATGGTTGGTAATGTCTTTTGGTTTAACTAATGCACCTAGTACTTTCATGAGGTTGATGAATGAAGTTCTCAAGAGAATTTTGGGTAAGGTTGTGATTTTTTATTTGGATGATATTTTGGTATTCAATAAGACTAAGGAAGAACATTTTGAGCATGTTAGACAAGTATTGCACAAATTGAAAGAGGAGAAGTTGATGCTTAACTTGAAAAAATGTTCCTTTATGCATGAGGAGATTGTGTATTTGGGATTTGTGATTTTAGATGATGGTTTTAGAATGGATTCTAAGAAGACTAAAGCAATTGTGAAATGGCCTACACCTGAGAATGTGGGTGAGGTAAGATCATTTCATGGTTTGGCTAGTTTCTATAGGATGTTTATAAAGAATTTTAGTTCTATTTGTAATGCTATGACTAAGATAATAAGAGGAGATAAGAAGGATCTTAAGTGGACATGTGGAGCTGATAATATTTTTGTGTCTTTTAAACAAAAAGGTTGTTGAGTTAGCAGTATTAGCTTGGCCTAATTTCAATAATGTATTTTAAGTTGATTGTGATGCAATTAGTAGTGCAATGGGAGCTATGTTGAGTCAAGAAGGTAAACCTTTTCTTTCTTTAGTGAAAAGTTGAATGATGCTAAAAGGAAGTATTGTGTATGATCAAGAGTTTTATGCTATTGTTCAAGCCTTGAGGAAATGTAGACATTATTTGATTCCTAAGGAGTTTGTGTTGTATATTGATAATAAAGCTTTATAGTATTTGGGAAGTCAACATAAGTTAAATCAGAGACATATGAAGGTGATAAAGCATAAGAGTGGCATCACTAACCAAGTTGCTGATGCATTGAGTAGAAGACATTCTTTTTTGACTCAGATGAAGGTTAAAGTTCTTGGTTTTGATGAAATGAAAGAGTTGTATGATATTAACTTAAATTTTTCTAAGGCATGAAGAGAGTGCAAAGCACCAAATCTATCAGATCACATGAGTAAGTATGATGAGTATTTCATTCAAGAAGGTATGTTATTCAAAGGAGTTCAGTTATGCATAACAAGAAGCTCTATGGGAGTTAGTTTGATTAAGGAAAATCATTGTGGTATATTGACTAGATATTTTAAAATTGATAATACATTGTGTTTGTGAAAAGATAAGTATTATTGGCCAAAAATGTATAAGAATGTTTAGAAGTTTGTAAGGAGTTGTGGAATTTGTTAAGTTGCAAAAGGAGTAAGTCAGAATACTAGATTTTATACACCTATTTCTATTCTAGGAAAACTTTGGAGTGACATTAGTATGAATTTTGTTCTTGGATTACCTAAGAAAAAAAGAGGGTATGATTCCATATTTTTTGTTGTGGATATATTTTTTAAGATGAAACATTTTAGACCATGTAAGAAGACATTAGATGTTATGCATGTTACTGATATTTTCTTCAAAGAGAATGTTAGATTGCATGGATTACCAAAAAGTATTATTTTTGACAGAGGCAATAATTTTTTTGGTTATTTTTGGAGAACTTTGTGGAGCAAGATGGATATTGAGTTGAGATTGAGTTCTAGATTGCATCCATAGATAGATGGATATAGAAAGGTTGTAAATAGAAGCTTGGGTAATTTGTTGAGATGTTTAGTTGGAGATAAGATGAGTAATTGAGAGTTGGTATTGCCTCAAGATGAGTTTGTATATAATAATTATGTGAATAAGAGTATAGAGAAAATACCTTTGAGATTGTTACTAGAATTTAGCCTAGAGGAATATCAATTTTGAGGGATGTTTCTAGTGAAGAGAAGAGAAGTGTTGAAGGGAAATAATTTTTTACTTTTATGAAGTCTTTGCATGAGAAGTGAAGTTGAAGTTGGAAAAAAGTAATCAAAACTATAATGAGAATGCTGATATGTCTAAGAGACATCATATTTTTGAAGTTGGTGATGAGGTGATGGTACATTTGAAGAAATGAATATTTCTTATTGGAACATACAATAAGCTAAAAATGAAGAAGTTTGGACCTTGTAAGATCTTGAGGAATTTTGATAGTGGCAATGCTAATGAATTTTAGTTACCTAATGACATGGATATATCTCCTATATTCAATATTGTTGATTTGCATAAGTATCATGAGTCAAATAATGGAGTTGTTGTAGTAGATGATTATCCTAAGAAGGATATTTAAGAGGTTGAACATGTATTGGATCAAAGAGTTGGTAGGAGCACAAGAGGAAAAGATTACTATGAGTATTTAGTGAAGTGGAAGAATAGACTAGTTGAAGATGCTACATGGATTTTCTAGTTTGAGTTGGATTTAGCTTAGGTTGTGACACTTGCATGATTTAGGAAAATCATTTCTTTCAACCCTAGTTGTGTGATGGAGGATCATCTTGAGTTTCTTTTTAATCCTACTCTTTTGCTAATTCTGGTAGTGTTATCACTAAGTTTACATTGTTAACTAAGTACACACAATGTTAACCTAGTACACATAGTGTTTAACTGGGTATCTGTAGTGTTAACTAAGTTCTAGCTATGTTATTGTTAACAAAAAATATTAACCAAGTTCAGTGTTAACTAAGCTATCTAGTGTTGACCAAGTGTTCCTTCATGTGTGGAGTGAAATTGATATTTTCTAATGCCTTTGTCCTTCTTTGACTAATTTTATTTGTAATTGGTTCTTAATTTGAGCTGACTTATGTATTAATTTTAGATCATGAATTAAATGATAGGATCTTGTCTTGGGATGAGTGCAAACCATTTTGAGGTTGACCTTTCTATTATATAATGTTCTAGAATATTTTTAAGCCATTTTGGAAAGTATAAGTAGAGGTATTTGGTTTAGTTTAGGGTAGGAATTAGAGAGTTCATAGAAAATATTTTTGGAATTGTGAATTTGAAGCTAGATTATAGATCTTGAAGTTTTATTTTGTATCTGGCCATAACCTAGAAGGCCTTATAGTTGGGCATGTATGTTGATAACTTGATGAATCAATAAAAGTGTTTCATTTCTTCTCTCCTTGGTGTTGTTCTATGTGTATTTTCTTATGTTGTGTTTACTCAGCAAGGTTTTTGGATAGTTAGGTGTGCCTTTGGCCCTAGCTTTTCATTCCCTCCTTGCACTAGCATATATGCATGCCCCAAACTCTCAAAGCTACATTCAATACAAAGAAGACAAAAGATGACCATGAACCATTCTGACCACTCTCATAGATCAATTTATATCATTGAGTGGCATAGGAACATGATCAAAGAAAAACAAAGTAAAAATAGATCACTCTGATCTGATTAGAATCTAAGACTATTACACAGGAATGCTAATTTATTACATAGAATTAATTTAAAACTTTTAACAAATCAAATTAACGTAAATTAAATAAGAGAACAACAAGATTAAGCTGATAAAAGAGACAATGAGAGAAAGAAGACGCAAACAATTTGATCTCGGAGTTCATTTGTATGGACTACATCTTCGGGTCCAGCTCCAATAGGGGGACCGATCTGATTATCTCCAAAAATCATGTACAAATGTTTACAAAGTCATTCCTTTGAAGTACAACAACATCATGCTATTTCAAAGTCCAGGAATAAACACTTCAAAAATCTCCCTTACTCTCAGCACTTCGACGTTCTCTCCTTTTTCTAAATGCCCCAAGAGTCTCCTAAACCCCCTTTTTATACATGAAATTAGCCAAAATAAGGCTATAACAAAATGATGTAATATTAGACCCTTCAATTAATTCCTCCCTTCGAATTAACCTTTAGCTATTTTTGAAAGATTTGGCTTATGTTAATTTTGGGGTCAAAATTGATAATAACCTTATTTTACTAAGGTTAGGCCGTTGGTTTAAAGGATAAAATAAAACTATGCTAAATACATCTTAAAGTGCCAAAATAGCGCATTGGCAGTTGAGTATTTTAGAAGAGGTGCCGATCAGGGGTTCCAACCCCGCCAGCGGCTTCCTTTCTCTCCAATTCCTGGCGAGAAGGGGTTATAAACAAACTGCGCCTCATATATTTCAAAAGCAACGAATGCTCCAACGGTCATCGGCGGAGTCTTAGTGCTAGGAGGTCACAAGTTTGACCCCCCCAACCATAAGCTATATTTTTGAATGGCATTTTAAAATTTCTTTATATATATATATATATATATATATATATATATATATATTTAATGCCACACCACCTTGGACTTCAATCGGGCACCATTTTCACATACGATCTCCGTTTTTGACAAAACGAACATCATTGGAGAGCTCTTGATGAGACCTTCGATTTGATGCCAAATTTGACCAAATTTGGAGAGTTTGATTTTTTTTGCCATTTTAATAGCCTCTGTACCTAAATTTGACCAACCTTTGACTGGTCGTAACTTTTGTGTACGGACTCCTTTCTCACCCGTTCAAATTGCGTTGGGTCCAAAATTTCAAGGAGTTTAATCTGATGCTGATTGTTGGAGTTTTGGAGATACTTCAATTTTGATGAAAGTATCCCCTAGATCAAGCCTCCCCACTGAGGAGCTTTTAGACCACCAAAAGTTTGGATTACTCAAAAAGAAGGTGAGGGTATAGTTCCCTCACTTTACCAATCTCCATCCATCTTGCCTTGCTTGGATGCATCCCCTTCAATCCCACTCAGAGGTATTCAACTGGTCCTCTTCGTGAAGTTCTGACATTCCTATCTAGGATAACATCTTCTGGCAATTTTGACATATACTCTGGTGAAAGATCATCAACTGATGGAACCTGAACACTGATGTCTTCATCCAAGATCATTGGAGGCTCATACAACTTCAGATTCTCAACATTGACAACTGAGTAAATTTGCATGTATGGAGGAAGATTAAGGTGAAAAGCATTAGTACTGATCTTTTCCAAGATCTCAAAAGGACCATACCTGATAGCTTTGAGCTTCCTTCCTTCACCTTGCATTCTTTCCTTGCTGATATGTAACCAAACTCTGTCACCAACTTGGAATTGGTGATCAATGGGATGCTTATCATGGAGAGCCTTGTATTTTTCTTGGCTCTGCTCTAATTGTGCTTCTACTACCTGATGGATTGCTTGGACCTTCTGGATGAACTTTAAAGCCTTTTCTACATCATGGCATCCATCTACAACATCGTCCTTCCCAAAAGAAAAATCCATTGGTGTCTTAGGCAAGTAACTGAAGCAAGTCTCAAAAGGAGACCTCTTTGTAGAAGAGTGTGCCACATTGTTGTAAGCATGTTGCACATAATGAAGAATTTCATCCCACAACTTAGGATGTTTGCTGCAGTAGCCTCTAAGTAGATGCATAATTGTCCTGTTCACTACATCTATCTGTCCGTCGGTCTGCGGATGGAAAGCTGTACTCTTCTTTAGCTTGGTGTCCATGAGTCCCCATAAAGATGACCAAAATTCCCCTAAGAATCGAGAATCTCAAACCAATACAATAGAAGTGGGTAACCCAAAATGAACCCATACATTTTGAAAGTACAAATGAGCAGTCAGTTCAGCAGTAACTTTCTTTTTACAAGACATTAAAATAAACATTTTGCTGAACCGATTAACTACTACATACAAATAATCATGACCCTTCCTAGACATAGGTAAACCTCCCATAAAGTCCATAGATACACTTTCCCATGGATGGGATGGTACAAGTAATGGTGTGTACAAACCCAATTTCCTATTACTTGGTTTGCTGGTTGCACACATTACACATCCTTTTATATACTTGGTGACCGTTTCCTGCATACGAGGCCAGTAACAATATTTTTGCAATTGAGCTAATGTCTTACTTACCCCAAAATGTCCTACAATCAATGAGGTGTGTGCTTCACGGATTACATGTGCTTGTTCATTTCTAGGAATACATAATTTTCCCAAGTGGTACAACAAATTATCCTGCACATAGTAATCTTTCTCTTCTACATGTTTACCCTGGATTAAAGCTGCATAGATATCCTTAAAGTTCTCGTCATTAGCATATTGTTCCTAAAAACTTTCATGAACCATAGAACTATTTTGAAGGATTATCAAAGCATTTTGAATAGGAGGCCTAGAGAGCATATCTTCTACTTTGTTATGGGAACCCTTCTTATACTTAATTACCAAATGAAACTGTTGCAAAAAACCCATCCATCTAAAGTGCCTACTTTGTTGCAACTTAGATTGTGAGTGCAAATATTGTAGTGGTTGGTGATCAGTGTGGATTATAGTTTCCTTTCCCATTAAGTAGTGCTTCCATTTTTTAACACTTTGAACCAAAGCATAAAGTTCTTTATCATATGTAGGATAGTTACTTACTGCTCCTAAAAAAGTTTCAGAGTGGTAGCTGTACACTAGAAAAGGTGCACTTCTCTAAATCATTCTATCCAAAATTCTCCATAGATTGGAAAGCTCGAATGCCGACTTAGAGCTCCCTAGTCATGGAGTGCAAGGGGCATACAAATGAGTATATAGGAGCTCTCAGCTAAGCCTTAGAAATACAGCCCTTGCTAGTAAACCACAAAATGGGAGATTCTTTAGACAAGAGCAAGAGTGCTAGTGTCAAAGAACTCTTTAGATCATGCAATACAAAAATAAAACTAAATTAGGATGAGATGCACAATGCAAGCTATGCTAATAATGAGATGGGAATGTTACAAATCCAACTATTAATCTATGTGATCTAATTATTTGCAAAGGAATCAAACTTAAACTAAAATGTAACTATGCTAAGAATGCCATATGATCTTATGCTAATGTGATGGAAATGAGAGAATGAGACAAGAAATGAGAAGTTCTCCACAAAGCTCCAAAGAAACCTGTTATAAAACCTACAGCATAACAATGTTCAAAAGATGGATTGAGGGGGAAAGCTCTCTCCCTTTTAAAGATGTACGGATGGTGGAGATCAAGATGAAGATGGTGGATGATCAACGGTGGAATTTGAAAAGAGGACTGATCCATGTGCACACACAAGTCAACCAATAGAATATAAGTTGACTTGTCATATAAGACAAAAGTCACAAAGCCTTTTCTTTTAATTGCAAAATAGAAAAAAGGACTTTATGTGTGCACTTTAAGTGGGTTAGAAGAATGAGGTCTTTTATTTAATTAAAAGGGGACATGTTCTTTTAATCAAATAATGAACTTAGGATAGCATAGTCAAACTATAGGTTATAATCAAATAAATTGATTATTAGCAATTTGGTCTAGGTAAATGATTAAATTAATTTAGCCAAAATGTTGAAAAGGGGGCTAATAGTCTAGATGACCATTTTTAGGTGATTACAGTAGCAGACTGGTTTACCTCCTTGCATGAGTACAACTCCCATGGCAAACTCGCTCGCATCTGTCTCAATCTCAAATGGTTGATGTAAATTAGGTAGAGCTAGAACTGGTGCGGTGCTCAACTTTTCCTTCAAAGTGTTGAAAGCCTTTTGTTGCAGACCTCCCCACTAAAAAGTTGCCTTGGTACTGGTTAATGCATGCAACGGTGATACAATGAAAGAGAAATTTGTAATGAACTTCCTCCAGTACTAAACTGCACCTAAGAAACTCCTAATTTCTGTAACTGTACTTGGATTAGGCCATTTTACAATACATTTGACCTTTTTAGGGTCTACTTTCAATTGACCATTCCCTACAACATAGCCTAAGTACACTAAAGATGTCTTTGCAAATTCACATTTTGACATATTTACATATAGTTTTTCTTTTCTCAGTATTTCAAATACTTTCTTTACATGAATTACATGATCATCCCAAGACTTACAAAGTACAAGAATATCATCTAAATAGACTATGACAAAATCATCAATAAAGGGACAAAAGACATCATTCATGACTCTCATGAATGTAGCTGGTGCATTACAAAGCCCAAATGGCATGACCAACCACTCAAAAAGTCCCTGTTTTGTCTTAAAAGCAATTTTCCAAATATCACTTTATGCAATTCTTATTTGATGATATCCACTACGTAAGTCTAGCTTAGTGAAATAAATTGCATGTTTCGACTGACCAAGTAAATCATCAATTCTAGGAAGAGGGTACCTATTCTTTACTGTTATCTTGTTCAAAGCCCTGTAGTCAATACACATTCTCCAAGTCCCATCTTTCTTTGGAACCAACACAATAGGAGAACCACAAGGAAAAGTACTAGGATAGATAACTCCTTTCTCAATGAGCTCCTGAACTTGCTTTTTGATTTATTCATTCTGCAAGACTGATAAATGGTACATGCCGATATTAGGAAGTGGTGCATCTTGCTGCAACTGAATCTCATGTTGTATCTCTCTCTTAGGAGGCAATCCTTTCGGTTCTTGAAACAAGTCATCATAAGCAGAAACAACTTTGACTATTTCAGCCTTATGTTTTGGATCACATCCCTTAAATGCCTAAGATGTTTCATCTTCTTTGGATTTTACAAGCATCAACACAAAATTCTTACTAGAGTTGACTAACCTTTTCATTTGACCAGCATTGACTAATGCCAGATTAGTCTTAACCTTATGTGCCCGTACAATGTATTCAATCTTGTCTTTAAACAAATGATATTTATTTTCCCCCCTATAAAAGATAGCTTGACGATCAAACAAATAGGGACTCCCAAGTATGAGACCACATATATCTAAAGGGACTACATCAGCTTCTACCTCATCTACAAAGTTTGCAGTGATAGCAAATCTTAACTTGCATTGTTTAGTTACCTGTAACTGTGCATCATCGCAAACCCATCCAAGAGGGTATGGTTTTGGATGAGGTGTTGTAGTCAAGTTAAGCTTTTTAACAACTTCCTCAGATATCAAATTAACTTGGGAACTTGTATTGAATAATGTATCAACCTTATTATGCTTGATAACAAATCGAATGTGAAATAATTCATTCCTTTGCTTATCATTCTTAGGAGAAGATTCTTTACTTGTACTTGCACTTATGCTAGAAGAACTTGGAGTTGATGAAAGAGATATACCTTTTCCTTTACCTTGAATCCCAGTAGCAACAATCTTTGTCTCATCTCCAGAGTCAAATCCAAGATCTTGTTGAATTACAGCAACAATTTTCTATTTATCTTTGTTTCCACCATATCACTTTGGCCTCTTTTCAGGATGTAACTTCCAACACTTAGAATCATCATGCCCTTCTTTCTTGCAATGTGAGCATGTGGGTTTCTCACCCTCTTTCTTTACTGTTGCTGTCTTTTTACCCTTTCCTTTTCCTTTGGACTTTTCCTCAAACTTAGATGGCTTTTTATCTGACTTATCATGGAAGTACCCTTACCCCTTGATTCTAAATGTGTTTCCTGGACACATACTTCATCCAAATTACAAGGATTCAGGACAAGAATAGAATGCCTTAGGTAAGAATGAAGACCACCTATATACTTGAGTAAGGTGTCCTGGGTATACAATGGGACATTTAATGAAATAGCCTTTTTGCAAAATTCATGGGTGTAATCCTGGATAGACTGACCTTTCCCTTGCCTAAAATGTTGCCAGTTCATCATTAATTACTGCATATGGCCTAGGGGGTAGAATTGCTTTTTTGAAGCAGTAACAAATTCTGACCAAGACAAACTAAACTTACCATATTGTGAAGTTTCATCCTGAGACCTACTCTCCCACCAAGTTAGGGCTACAAGGTTTTGAACTCTACAATAGACTTCTACTTGCTAAATCCAGTCATCTAGTTTCTCGACATTTAACTCCCCACAATATTTTGGTAAGTCAAAATTTACATCCAACTTAATTCGAGGCTTATGTCCTCCTTTGAAAATATTAGAAGACTCAGAATGGGTAGAAGAAGGAGAAGAGGGGGAAGAAGGAGAGGAGGGAGAAGAAGGAGAAGAAGGAGGTGTCTTTGGTGGATCACGATCAACACCTTTCTTTTTCCCTTTGTCCTTTTGAGCTGCACGTCTTTGCATCTTCTCTTCTCTTTCTCATACCAAAACTTCTACCATTGTCTGCAAATTTTGAAGAGTCTTCTGAATACTCTTATCTTGAAAAGCTTGTCCACCTTTGTCTGCCATTTGTGATGATGGTTTAGTCCTTCGTTTTCCAATCTCAATATTGTATTCCTAAAGCTTTCCTTTGCCTTTCTCAATCTTGGATCTTGTTAGCATTCAAATCTGCAATTCTAGTCCAACAAAGGCTCTGATACCAAATTTGATTTGATTAGGATCTAGGACTATTACAGAGGAATGCTAATTTATTACATAGAATTAATTTAAAACTTTTAACAAATCAAATTAACGTAAATGAAATAAGAGAACAACAAGATTAAGCTAATAAAAGAGACAATGAGAGAAAGAAGATGCAAATAATTTGATCTCGGAGTTCATCCATATGGACTACGTCTCCGGGTCCAGCTCCAATAGGGGGACTGATCTGATTATCTCCAAAAATCATGTACAAATGTTTACAAAGTCATTCCTTTGAAGTACAACAACATCACGCTATTTCAAAGTCCAGGAATAAACACTTCAAAAATCTCCCTTACTCTCAGCACTTCGACGTTATCTCCTTTTTCTGAATGCCCCAAGAGTCTCCTAAACCCGCTTTTTATACATGGAATTAGCCAAAATAAGGCTATAACAAAATGATGTAATATTAGACCCTTCAATTAATTCCTCCCTCCGAATTAACCTTTAGCCATTTTTGAAAGATTTGGCTTATGTTAATTTTGGGGTCAAAATAGATAATAACCTTATTTTACTAAGGTTAGGCCGTTGGTTTAAAGGATAAAATAAAACTGTGCTAAATATATCTTAAAGTGCCAAAATAGTGCATTGGAAGTTGAGTATTTTAGAAGAGGTGCCGGTCGGGGGTTCTAACCCTGTCGGTGGCTTCCTTTCTCTCCAATTTTTGGCGGGAAGGGGTTATATACAAACTGCGCCTCATATATTTCAAAAGCAATGAATGCTCCAAAGGTCATTGGCAGAGTCTTAGTGCTAGGAGGTCATGGGTTTGACCCCCCCGACCATCAGCTATATTTTTGAATGGCATTTTAAATTTTTTTAAAATATATATATATATATATATATATATATATATATATATTTAATGCCACACCACCTTGGACTTCAATCGGGCGCCATTTTCACATACAATCTCCATTTTTGACAAAACGAACATCGTTGGAGAGCTCTTGATGAGACCTTCGATTTGATGCCAAATTTGACCAAATTTGGAGAGTTTATTTTTTTCCTTTTTAATAGCCTCTGTACCTGAATTTGACCAACCTTTGACTGGTCGTAACTTTTGTGTACAGACTCCTTTCTCACCCGTTCAAATTGCGTTGGGTCCAGAATTTCAAGGAGTTTAATCTAATGCTAATTGTTGGAGTTTTTGAGATACTTCAATTTTGACGAAAGTATCCCCTGGATCACACTCACTAATTAGTGTGAGCCAACAACTATTCTCATCCATTATTACTTTCTTTTTAGTTTCTTTGGATTTTTTTCATTGAGTGTTTTTTAGATTGATTATGTGGTAGGTTTGATTGTTGGTTTGTTTGATAGGATCATATTGACATGTTGGATTGATTGTAGGTTAATGTTGCTTAGATAGTAGGGTGATTTTTATTGAAGTGCAGTGCTTTGAGTTTTAGTTTGTAAAAATACTAGTGTTTAAGAAAAATGAGTGATTATCCATAATGACTATTTACAAATAACAAATTTTTGGTGAATTTTGTGATTTTGAGGGTTTTTAAGGATATTTGATATTTTTTGTTTCTCATTCCTTTTGGACATTTTATGGTTTTTATGGTTTATTATAGGACATTTGATGATTTTTACTAATTTTTTTTAGGACATTTTATGATTTTTATCAATTTTTCTTTTATGTTTTTAGTTCTTTTTTCAAGATAATATTTGAATTTTTAGGATTTTTTAAGGATCATAAAATATTCACAAGTGTTAAATCTAATCTAATATGTGATAAGTCCAATGGATAATGTGTGCTTAGGGAAATTTCCCTAGTTCAATTTCAAACTCATGGACTATGTAGGTAATATACCCCCAGACAAGACACAAACTATGTACAAAGGCCAAAGATAGAGTCTATACATATTGGTGATACCAAGATAAGATAACAATAGATATTAACCAATTTATCAGCCATGATCAAGAACTAGGGATGTGTTGCAATGTAAAGAATGTGATCAAAGAATGACAAGGGGGAAAACTAGATGGAATCTTGATAGATGGAGGAGCAATAACTGATTACACATGATGCCTGTTTGCCAGGTTTTCACCATGGTACTTTTCCAAAGTGCATCTTTACTAGTTTTTCACTTTTGGACAAAATTTGTCTCTTGACTTAGATTTTCATGCCAAGACACCTATTTGCTAGGTTTTCATCAAGGCATCCATTTTTTCATGACATTTTTCTATTTTTTTGCTTATTTTTCGATGACATTTTTGCTATTTCTTTAGGACTTTTTGCCATTTTATAAGCACTTTTTTCTTTTTTTTTTAATATTTGTTTCAAGACTATTTGAAATTTTAAATCATTTTTCAGGACTTTTAGACAAAATCATGAATGTTGTTGAGAAAATGCTAACATGAATTTGTTTTTAGTGCTTTTGGCTGATAACCTCTGGACCCACAAGTGACTATAACTATGTAGGATTCATTCCAAGTTTGTAGCAAGACTCAAACCACTAGAATGACCTTGTGATATACCATCATGTACATAAGACAATGTCTGCCTCTCGCGAATCATGACATCTAAGGAAAATTGGGTCAAAGGATCCTTTGTATTGGATGTCACTAATGATGATGTGCTTAAAGGCTTGCTAGATAGAGGTTTGATTTTGGGTGTTGGAAAAATTAGGTAGTAGGATTTGGATATAAATAGCTAGATATAAGGAAGAATTGGGAGGATTGAGACCAACAACTTCCGACATGAAGGCTAATCGAGAGAGCTCAAAAAGACTTCGTGGCATGTTGAACACTGGAACACTTATATTCATGACATCATCTTGTATCCTTGGGATATGCTTAGCTTTTTATATTTCACAGTCTAATGGCACCTTTCAGTTTTCACCAAGGGACCTATTTTTGTTATTTTTTCCTTTGTTTCCAATTTTGTAAGTAGAAGATAGAGTTGACTCCCCAAAACATGCCTATGTGTTTAATTTAGGAGGAATTTATTCTTTATCACCATCAATTATAATGCCTTCATAGAGTTCTATGGAATTTATAAGAGCATCATCTTTGTCAATTCGATCAAAGTTCAATGGTCTATGCTAGTCCCAATCCAAAAATTTAGGATAACTTGAGGGGATGTCATCATCAGTGTTGAATGGGCTTTGGTCGAAGGTATACATATGGATATCTGATTTACTGGTATCATTGGGGTCATGTTCAGTAGCTAGAGGAATTGGATCCCAAAATATTTCAATTCAAGGTGTAGAGTTAGTTTGAGTGATAGGTAGAGATATATTAATATGTTTATTCTCCATAGGTAGGTTATTAGGGTCAGCAAATATGCGGTCAAGTTCATAAGAAAACTATCAAGGTTATTGGTTTTAGGTTGGGTATCCTTAGATGCATCTTTATCATTCAAAACATTCAAAGTCTCACATGAGGGTACCTTAGTTGTAATGCCCCACCATGTAATCGAAAAGAAGTTAACCTAAGTTTTACTAAGTTTGCCAAACATTTTTTTTTAAAAGTTAAAGATAATAACTTAACAAAAATAGTTATAACATAGTGGAAGCAATTAACATTCACATAAACACATACCATGAAAAATATCACAATTCTTAAGGGTTCCATAATGTTGAATCACATTTAAGTTTAATTAATAATAAATATAATAAATAATAAATCCACATCAAATAATAATATACCAGTATGAAACCATTTAAAAAATATACAATTATATATGATGCCACTTAGTAATAAACATAATGCACAATCATCCACTGTACAGGTCACATGGTATGAAATGCTAAAATAATATACATCATGAAATAAATTACACCATCTCTTAAGATATTATGAAATCAAATACAATACAATAGTAAAACCATCCATCATAGAAATACAAGAACAAATAGAAAGGAACATTTACACAAACACATCCAATAGTGGAATCTGACGATTAGATCTCAATGGTATAAGAAAAAGTACTACCACCTGACCTCATTGAACCCAAAAAGGTCCACTCCCACTACACTAAGGAGATAGTCTCAAGTCCCAAATAAGATAAAAAACTTAACAATCAAATCCAACATCTAGGTTTAAGGAATCTCCTGAAAGAAATCTAACTCAAAGGTACCAAGACATAAGTATCAACTAATCCTAGAGGCAACATAGACACGTAGAAAATCTATTGTGCAAGTAGGCAAGTGTCATCACATGAATCAATGTTAGAGTTACCTTGGAATCTAACTTGACCTAGGTCCCCTAGTGACTCTATGTGGCACTAACATCCTTTCATACTAACAAGGCATACTAATGATGCATGGTTACAACCAAACATCCTCTCTACTTCCGTCCTAGTCTATACTAGCACTCAATGCATGGGAAAGGAAATAAAAAGATGCTTATTATTTTCATTTTATTCCTTTCATTTTATTCCCATTTAGTATAATGTTTTCACTTATTAAAAAACTTACAATGAGTTATGTTGGTAGCCACTTTGGGCCTCGGCCTCCATTGCAAGCCACTTCCTGACATGACATATAGATAACCTACCCTAAGCTTAGTAAAATCAAAAGATCACAAAAGACCACATACCATAAATCAGTTCTTAAACAAGAAACTAACAAGTATTGAAAAACACTGATCATAATCATGGATTCCACCAATATGATCATCCTAATAGGATTGATCCCAAAATCAAGTATACATAAACTAATCCATGTCATAACATGACATCACCAAGAATAAATCATGCAAACATATTAGTTCTATAAAAGTGTCTCGAAAGTAATCCAAATACAATTGATTGAAGACTCAAAGGTTATATCAGATAGGTCACACCATTCACCTTAGTTTCACAAAAGAACACTAGAAAAAAAAAAAAATCAATGCATGAAAACATCTCATGGATCATACCAGACACATTGCCATGGTTAAGTATAAAAGATCGAGATCAAAACATCATCATGACATCACAAAATATAACTCCCAAGCCTCTGGTAAACATCCTAACTGGCCAAAGCTAAGTCAAACCCAAAAACCCCAACACCATTAAATCACACATCACATAAAGTGAACACAATAGTGAATTTCATAATTCATTAGGTTTTTAAAACCCTAAAGTTCAATATTTACTAAATTTTTTTAGATCAAATCACAAACGATTCTATAATGGAAATCAATTTTCTCAAACAAGAGTTTCAACCTAGAGAACTTTTGAAAATAGAAACACGAAAGACATGAAGAAGACATGAATTCAAAGAATGAGCAACTACTACATAAACCCACAAGATCCTACCTAGATTTGATGCTAAAATAATGAATGCACAAAGATGCAAGAATCTTCCTTTTCCTTCGAAATCCCTCTTTTCAAAAATTGGCTCTTTCAAACCTGTGTATCTAGAAATGAGCTCTAATTTACTTAATAAAGAGTTTTTCCCCCAAATCAAGGCTTTGATCATCCAATCATGTGAAAAAACTTTGTCTTTAATTACTATATTTTAATTTTCATGAACACAATTTATGTAATTTAATTAAAATAAACTTTAATAAATTAGTTTTCTTTCTCACTTTAATTAATCATGAGACATTTTTAATATAATATTTATGAATTTCCTTCTAGGTGTGTCCTTTCTAAATCTGATAATTAATATGTTGATCACCTTTTATATAATTGTTAATATTCCCACATATGCTAGGAATGTCTAGTTAAGAAACTAGGTTGGTTCTCCCCTTTCCCAAAATCCTTGAAAAATTTCCTCAGAGGTTGGCCTTATAACTTTTGTAAAGGAATATACAACAAACTCTAGAACATTAGTCCTTCTATTCTTGTTTGGGAAATATGGAAGGAAATAAATAGAAGAATCTTTAGCAATAATGAAATGAAACCTAAAGAGCTCATGTTGAAATTAAAAGCCTATATAGTAGAAATGGTCAACTCATATCTTAAGAAATCTAGAATAGAAGAAAGCTCCTTTTCTATATGGGATGGTCAAATAAAAAAGTCATGGTATAATTTGATAAACCCACCCCTTGTTTAATTTAAGCACAATAAAGAAGCAAGAAACAATTGTAAATGGAATCCTCCCTAGAAGGGATGGACCAAAGTCAATTTTGATGGAGCTGCTAGAGGTGATCCTGGAACTGCCAGAGTGGGAATCATCATTAATAATGATAAAGGTCAATGGTTAGCCAAGAAAGCTATATCCATCAATCCTAATTTTGATAATTTGGTAGAACTTAGAGCTTTGGAAGAGGGTCAAAAATTATGCATACAATTAGGTTTAACTAATTTATATATTGAAGGCGACTCACAAATAGTTGTAAATGTTGTTAGGAATAAATAAACTCCCAATTGGGTGCTCAATTTCAAATTGGAAGATATTATTAATTTAACTAATAAATTTAAGGATGTTAGGATTTGTCACATCTTTCAGGAGGATAATCAGGAGGCTAACTGATTGGCGAATTTAGGAGCCAATGGGAACAACATTCTTGATTATAGTAATGTTTAATGTATTGGCTTATGTTTTTTCTTAGGTTGGGTTTGATTATAGCCAATCATATTAGAGATTGTTTTTAGGTTTTGGCTTAATTATTATTGCCATAGGCAACTCATTATTATTTGTTATTTCAGTGGTTTTTAGAGGTGACCAATCTATTAGCCTACTTGACTATTACTTTTGTTATTCTGATATCCAAGGTTTATTATCTAAAGAATTCTCTGGTTAGATTATTTCTACCTTCTTGGCTAACCATACTAATATGTCACACCTATCTAGCAATTTCTGTGGTGTCTCTATTGATGGTTACAGGGTAGAGTAAAGTTGATGCAAGAATGAATACATCTATCTACACTGGATCAATTCTCTATAAGAAGACTCTCTTGATCTTTTAAGGTCACAAATGTAACATGTATCAAAAATCCTTATGAAGGATTATTTTGAAATCAAAACTGTTCTTGGGTGGATACACCAAAGGATTATGAAACTTTTTAATCTGGGGTATGCCCCTTTTCCATATGTAAATTTTTGGACTTATATCTCGAGCAAGACTAGAGGTTTTCTTCCCTGTTCTTTCCTACTAGTGCTCGTTTGAACAGAGGATATGTAAAATATTTTCATTAATAAAATATATAACAAGGCTTCAGCCATTTACTAATAAAAAATAAATAAAAATATTTATTAACTTAACTAATAATAGTTCTAGTTTCTGGGTTAGATTGTGTGCAGTTTTTTTTTTTTTTGTTTAAAAAAAAAAAACTGCACACAATCTAACCCAGAAACTAGAACTCTTATGCATGGATTGTGGAAATCTCATTGATCTTAACTAATAATATTATTTAGAGTTTATTAATTAAAATAAAACTGCTAAACAAATTATTATTAAATTAAATAATTATAAATATGCCAAAATTAGAACTATAACTTTATCTTTAAATTTTTTATTTTATTTAATTAATTCACAAGACATTTTAAATAAATATATTTATTAACTTAATTAATAACATTATTTAGAGTTTATTATTAAAATAAAACTCCTAAATAATTATCATCAAATTAAATAAACATAAATACATCAAAAATATAACTTTAATAAAATCTTTAAATTTAATTCTTATACTTAATTAATTTCTCAATTAATTAAATATAATTAAATATCAAATTTCTTTATAAAATTTTCATTAAATTATCTTTTTATTTGATTTAATTATAATAGAAAATCACCATATACCCTCAAAAGCAAAAATGACAACTCAACTGAAGGTAAAAAGAACATAATCAAACTCTAGGGTCAAAATCACAAATTCAAATCATATGATGAGTTCAAATGGGTAAACTAACTCATATACTTATCCTATTTTCTAGTACAATTGGCTTAGGGTTTAGGATTTGGACTCAAGAATTATCTCCCCACTTATACCATTGAAATACTATGATAGGGTATGCTCATCCTAGCAATTTAGGGAGATCAATACCTGATACCTGTAATCTGCATAAAATTCATGCATGTACAAATACAACATTCTAAACTATACAAGCAATGGTAGGAAGTGGTTCATCATGTAGATCCTGACTAGCAAGTGACTACAATTCCCTTCCTCAACCACATCAGGAATGTCAAACATAAAGAAAATATACACGCACACCATACACATGCAAGTATGGTGTAAGTATCCTTGTAAACTATCATTCATCTAACTAACATCATTCAATAACTAAAATAACTAGTACTAAGTACCTCAACATATATACATACATATATATATATATATATATATATATATATATATATATATATATACACACACATACATACATACATACATACATATCAACTATATATGAAATGCAACTAATAAAATCTAGTAATCCAGCACCACTAATCATAATACATAAGAATAGAACAGACATAAATGAATCCAGTCAAAATGAATCATAAATGTCAAGTAGGGGTACACATTACATTAGTGCTAAGATGACCTATTTGTATTTGCATAATAATTCCTTGCTTCTAAGATCCAAGACCACTTTATCAATCATAGCATTGCTTCTACATAATAGTAAACCCATGCCCATACTTGTTAGAAAGTATCTAAGTGGATTCTTGTTTTTCTTTAGCTTTCTCAATATAGATGGATGTATTCTCATAGACTTGTTCCTCATATAGGTCACCTCCACTAATAGAATTGATAGAAGTGGTATTTTTTGTATTAATCTTAGGCTATTATACTTACAATAGTTGTGATTTATCACAAGATTTGGGAGGAAGTGGTGACTCCCTAATGTGGAATATTTGAGACATAAAGTATTCTCCACAACCTTTGTCTTCAATCTTTAGATTTTCTATGGTCCTTCTGACAAGTATATTAGGATCCATATATTTATAGAAATCTAGAGGTTGTACTTTCCGATTTGTTGGGACTTGGTATGCAACAACATCTCTTAGATTAGAAAAAAAATGGAAAGGATCTAAATCACTAAGGATGGTAACCTCTACATTGTTATAGGAAAACTTTAAGCACTAGTGGTATGTGAAAGGCACTACTTTCATAGCATGAATCCAAGGATGTCCTAGTATCATGTTGCAGTTAATTTCAATATCTAGGACTTGGAAAAATGTGTTCTCAATGGCACGACCAACTTTGATAGGTAATATGATAACACCCATGGAAAAGCATTTACCATCATCATAAGCCTTTATTGTGATTCTATAGGAGGGATCCACATCTTCTTTAGACTAACCAAGACCCTTGACAACTTTAAGGGTACACATATTTAGTCCTACTCTACCATCTATCAAGACATGTCTAGCCTTGGTGTTATGAATAAAGAACTCAAGATGAAGGGGATCATTGTGGTTAGGTCTATATTTAGGGACATATTGACATGAAAAGGTGACATGATATGATGTGGATAGGTTCCCAACCATGGTCTAAAACTGGGCAACATTAATGTTATATAGTACTACTAAATATTTTAGGGCTTAGTCAAGGATCTTCTGATGCTAGGGTAATGCACATAGAAAATCCAAGACGGATATTTATGTAGGGGTTTTGCCAAGCTGATCAATAAGGTTGTAATCTAAAGAAGTAGGATTAGTAGGTCTACCATAGGCTATTAGTCTAGTAGAGGTTGTAGATCTAGCTGGGGCCATAGGTCTAGCTAGGGTTCTAGTTAAGGTAATTTGAGTATGATATGTAGTGACAACACAACAAGGGTCTTTAGCTTTTAAGGTGAATGTGGATATGTGGGAGTTAGAATCATTGAAATAATTGATAGTGTAGTCATATCCAGTACATATGTAATTTACATTAGCCTACAAGCTTGAGTTTGAACTAGAGGCTTTGCATTTGTCATGATACCCAAAGGATCTTTGAAAATAGTATGATCAAAATTGGATGCTAGAAGTAAAGGGTCGATAATAATCACATCATCATTGATAAGGTCTTGGGTTTCATGTTTAAGTTGGAAACGTGAAGTGGTCTTGTGTCCTTTGGTGCAGTGGTAATCATAGAATTTGTTTTCATCCCACCTAGAGGGTTTATTTGATGGTTCATCCTTGATTGGGGGTAATTGTAAGAAGTTATTGCTAAGTAATAGTTGAAGTGTAGTCTCAAGTGGTATCCCCAAGTGTAACAATTTTCTATCTTTATTTTTGGGGTTTTGTTGTAGTCTACCTTGTGTCAAGTCCTTAATTTTCTATTATTGAGGTGGCATTTGATTAGGAGTTTGTGAGTTTGTAGGGTTTGCACATTTAAGAGTCACATTAGGTTATGCTACACTGATCATTCATGTGTCCACAATACCATCATTGGTTACATTCTTATTCTTGGAGAAATTTTTTTCCTTGTCATTAGATGATTCTCTATTGGTATTTTCCTTATTTTTTTTAGGATGCCATTACAAATGAGGGCATCTTCAATGCTAGCTCCATTTTTCATTAACTTAGTAGTGGTTCTTGGACTCTTGATATTAAGATAATACATTAAATTAGGGACATGGTTTTTAATATCCTATGAGCATTGATTGACATGGTTTTTAGATTATCTTGTTGTTCTTCAGGAATATCCTATGAGCATTGATTGACAAGGTCTCTCCAACATAATAAGAATGTTATGAGTGGTTCTCCCATGTTTTGTTTCATTGAGAATAAATCATATGGTGTCACCTCATTTTTTATGTTAAATCAAAGTGGGATATGAATTTTTCTACTAATTTTGATAGAGATTTGATGCTACTAGGCAATTTGTAGTACCACTCAAGTGCTAGCTCACTAAGAATGAGGGAATAATCTCATTAGATATGTGGGCTCATCACTAAGCTTGGTACAAGAGGCACATAACTCTCTAATGTATTTAATAGGGTTACCTTTTCCTTGATATTTTTAAAATCTTGGTGCCTTAAAATATCTTGGAAAGGGAGGCATATACAAACTTTTATCGAAGGAATTAGGACATAAATCCCTTTCTGTGTATAGGACTTGTTTCTTGTAGACTCCAAATACCTCAACTTGTTTGGATAATTGTTTGAATTGTGTTGTAAATACTCATTAGGGTGTTTAGTGGTAGTCCTTTATTCAAGTCTTTTATGTCTTCAAGTATATCTTTTGCTTTGGCAAGAACTATGTCTACTCATTTCTAACATTTCTATATCTAAAGACTCTAGTAATGTGTCACTAGGTGGGGGAGGTACACTGACACCTTAAAGATAGAACAATCCTTTTTGTGGTACTTTTTTTGGCTTTGATTGTGATTGTTGTACCATGGGTTGTTGTTGCATCACTTGTTGTGGTTGTTGTTGTACCATTTTTCATGGTTGTTGTTGAGATAACTCTATTGGTTGAATGTAAGGCCATGTATACGAATGTTGTTGTGGAGGTATTTATTGAGTTTCTTGTGGAACATGTTGTTGCAATAATTGTTGTTGATAGGAAATTTTTTTATTTAATAATTTTTAATATTCTGACTATCATTTTAGTTTCTCTTATTGTTTAGAAAATATTGCTTGTTGCTATTGGAACTGTTGTTGGTATATTATGTGTAAGTCAAGTGGATTTAGACTAGTTTGTGTGTTAGAGATGTTGGGTACTTGTACCACTTGAGGTTGTTGTTGTGGATGTTGATATGTTGCATGAATGTTAAGTGGATTTTGACTTGGTTGTGCATTAGCAATGTTGGATCCTTGCACTACTTGATGTTGTTGTTGCCTTGGAAGTTTATTATGTCCTTTAGAGATGATAATTATGTTAGGATCCTTGTTTTGATACATTTTTGAGTTGGATGCTTCACCTTGGGACACCAAATATATTAATTTGGAAATGGGCCATATTCCTTTGGGGAATGAGTGAAATATCAATAAGACTCTTCCTTTGTGTGTCAAGAGGGGTTTTTCTAACAAGTTTTGATGATTCAAATGATGTTCTCATAGGGGGCTCCATACTATTTAATGTTGTAGTAGTTGGTAAAGTTAGGAGCAAGGGTGCAATTTGTTGATTTTCCTCCAAAGGATGTATGTGTGGCATCCCTATGGTGCAAGTCCCCTTAGGAACTTTTTGCTATTGTATCATTTGGTTGAGGTCAATTCTTAATGTCCTTTTGGGATACTTTGGAAGAGTCTTATTTCCATTGATTGATGGTGGTTCATCAAATAGGGGAAATCTCAAAATAGACTCTTTTCCTCCCTAATGCAAACCTAAACTACCAACTATGCTCTGACAGTATCAAGTACACCTTATGGGTGTGCACTTGGTATCCAAAAGGGTGCAGTTGGAAAAAGAGGTGTTTGGGTGACAAAAATGGAGAGTAAGAATGATCTAAGTGTTTTAAAGGGTTTTTTAGGGTTTAGGGATGTAGTGTAAGGTGTGGAAATGCAATTTAGGGATTTGGAACCTAAGATGAACTTCTTAGTTACCAAGTGCACTCTAAAACTACCAACTACACACCTGAGGTGTGCAATTGGTAAAATAGGGGTGTAGTTGGTAAAATAGACTAATACTTGATAATTTTGAAGTGGGAATGCACGATATGAATATCTTTTTGGATTTTTAGGGGTTTAGGTTTGTTATGCAACTTAAGGAAGTGCAAAATGACCTAGGGTTATGATATGTAAGATGTAAATGATCTAAGGAAATGATGCACTAATGCAAATGTAAGTGATATTTTGGATATGAATATTATTCTAAGGTATAAAAAATGTAGATTGTGTTAGACATTAGACTTGGAAATGATGTTAAAGGTTGATGTATGAAACATGGATTATACAAAGAGAAGTATGCTAAGATTGGTAATGATGTTTAGGATATGCAATATAGGGATGTGAGGTTGAGTAAAACATTGGTTTTGACAAGTGATTTTGAGAAATTAATTATTGGAGATGTTGACAGGATTTTGATATTTGGAGGAAATACTAGGGTTTTGGACTAAGCAAGGTGGAGTGATTATGCAACTATTGTTAAGAAAAATGATGTTTATGGGGGCTCAAGATATGATAATGCCATGAGAAGAATATGTAATGCTTTTAACTTAGGAGAACTCTTTGGAAAGTATTAATCTAAGAGTTTAATCTTATGAAGATGGACTTTGGATCTTGACCTAAAGAGACAAAAATTGAAAATATCAAGTTGATAAAAAGGACAAGGTAAAATCCATCAAGGCATAGATAGAGTTTGACTTGAGAAAATAACAAAAGAGATGAAAAAAGGACTAAGGTCAAGATCCATCATCCATTGACATAAGGAGATACTCTAGGACTCATACTTTATTTTGATTTTTTAATAAGTTCAAAAGGATGTTTAGAGGGGATCAAAATGAGGCGTATGTGGATTACATATGCAAGATGAAAGGATCCTAAGATGCAAAATAATTTTTAGGGGAAAATTATGTTCTAGGTTATGATCAGAATGAGGAGCTATGAAGGCATTTGGGGGCAATTCTAGGGTCTCAAAATGTAGCCTAGAAGCCAAAACTAGTTGTTCTAGCAACCAAGTGTGCTTAGAAAGTACCAATTGTGCTCTATTAGAGCCAACTATGCCTAGGGTGCACTTGGGGCTAGTTTGAGCCTAGTTAGTAGTTTCATAGCACATGTGGGAAGTTGGGTTGGAAGTTAGATGATTCTAGATGTGGTTACTGTTAGATTGTTAGGCCAAAGAGCTATTTAACTAGGGATGATGTTATGATTAGACTAGAGATGCAAAATGAGGGTTAAGACATGAGAAATTAAGCCTAATATGTGCATAATGAGAGTTAGGACATGTAGGAATGATGTTCAGGACATAATTAGAATGAGGACCTATACAAATATTTGATGGCAATCCTAGGGTCCCAAAATGCTACTGGAAGTAAAAATTGGGTGCTATTGGAAGTCAAAATTGGGTGTAGTTGGGGCTAGTTAGAGCACAATTGATACTTTTAGAGAAAAATTAGTAAAGTGCACTAAAACTTGGGTGATTGTGGACTTGGTCACTTTTAGACTATTATTCTAGAGAGTGAGTTGATGGGGGATAATGTTATGACTAGAATGGGGTTGAAAAAATGGGGGTTAGGATATGACAAATAAGGAATAAGATGTGTAAAATGAGGGTTAGGGCTTGCAAGAATGCAAGTTGGGGAATGCTAGATGAAGTTTAAGGGTTGAAGGTTGAAGAATAGGAGATGTAAAATGGGGACTAAAACTTGAAAAATGAGGACTAAAGGATGCATGTATGAGTTTGAAAAGATGAAAAATGCAATGGTATGATATGCAATAGTGAAACCTAAATCATGCCAAGGACTCCTAAGGTTATGTCTGAATGTTTTCAAAGTCTCAAGTGTTTGACAAAATTGTTTGAAATGTTTTGAGAAGAGTTGTAATGTTTGAAAGTGTCCAAGGTTCAAATTGTGTTTAGTGTGAGTTTGTAAATTTAGTATTTATCTTGATTAAGGTTATTTACACACACAAGACACAATAGAAAAGAATAGCTATTGTTAAACTTAAAAGACACATAAGAACCTAGGCTTTAACACTGTATCCACTAAATTCCCACTTGAACAAAATTTTAGCCATGCTTATCGAGAGTGGACAACCTAGGATCTTGGCACCATAGGCTCCCCCTTATAGCATACTCACTTCTTAGGGCTACCAAGATTCACTTCCCAAGGGACTGTTGCCTCTACTAAGGACCATGTGAATGTGGGATGTCTTCACGAGCATGCATGACCCCCTAAGCCAATGGATAGAAAGGATTTTGGCCACTAAGACAAGATTTTAGTTCATGCACTCTATTTGAAGAGTGAATGATAAACTTCCTCAAAAGGTCTCCCAACCCCAGGAACCATGGTTTGATGCACAAAAAGGGTACTAGAGGAGACCTATCACATAGAAATACCATTGATAGAGCATTAACCATATCATGTCTATTATAGAAATTGGAGTGTATAAATAGATTTGGCCCATTACCACTTTGAGCTTAACTCCTAAGACTCATCAAGTGGTGAGTCTTGATTCCAAGGTAGGCCTCTCCAAACAAATTGTATAGATTTCTCTTGCACCCAACATCCATGAATGGTGGGGGGAGAGGATATGTCCATGCAACTTCTACGGTTCTAAATAATGTAGAGATGCAAAATAGAAAATAAATTTCATTTTACAGCACCAAACTAAGTGTTAGTTAATTTAAGAAAAACCACACACATATTTTGAGTAGACACATAAGTCTTTTTCAACATCATGCACCAAACATTTAGTAATTTTCAATGGATATGTCTTCTCCCAATGAATGCCACATGCTATAAATATATCATCAATAACACAAAAACCTCTACTCTAGATCCTAGGATCAAAGTGAAACCCTAGATTTAGATTATGATTGAAACATGACCTTTTTGCAAACCAATTGTGCCTTGACAGTGCAAAATTCACCCCAGAAGGAAAAAAAACCTAAGGAGGTTCCCAAGTATCCTTAGATAGTGCTAATTGCACTCAAAGTCTAGTTGGGGCTAGTTAGAGTGTAGTTGGTAGTTTCCTAGCATAGTTGGGAAGCTTGGTGCAAACTAGGGTGAAATGAGGTCAAAATAGTACCCACATCCTGTAAAATTGAAATCTATACTACCAAGTGTGCTATGATAGTGAAAAGTATACCCTTTGTGTACTTGGGGCCCAAAGTGCATAGTTGGTAGTTTTGAAGTGTAGTTGGTTAGGTTAGAACAACATACAGAGGTTATAGTGATTCCTAAGCCCTTAAAATAGCCTCCTAAGGCCCCCCAAGTGTGCCTTGATAGTACCATATGCACACTTGGGACAAAGAGCTACAAAAGTGCACAAATGAAAGACATAAACTTGTTATTGGTCTTCCTAGTTAGACTAGGTGTGATAAAAATGACCAAAAAAGCATTAGACTCCATTAAATGAGTTCCTTCCTTGCACCTACAAGCACAAAACAAAGAAAATCTAAGTTAGTAAGAATAATCTTCAGATCGAGATCACCAATTATAGGACTAGAAAATGGGTTAGAATCTAGCATACTGTGAGAAACCACAAAAAAATTCAAAATACACTAAACCCTTCTAATATACCATGAAAACCAATTAAAATAAAGGAAGTAAACATAGGAAAAACCCTCTCTTCAATTGTAGTTCCCATGTCCTTCTTTCTTCTCCATTTTGATGTAGCTCTAATTGACTATAGTGCACACACAATTGAAAGCAAATGACAATGACATGATGGTGCTATTGAGATTACTAGAAGTGTGGTTCAAGCCTAATGGGTTCTAAGATATTTTCTAAGAATATGTTCTTAAGGAAAAAAATGAGAGCAATATGGCTCAATTTAGAGCCAAAATGCAACAGGTGAGATATGAATGAGACGATGGACACTTATCAATTCAAATGTACAAATTGGCATGATATCCCTTACAATATCTATGAAAAAATGACACAATATGAAAAATGTATTATTCTATGATGCATTAAAGTCATGTGTAAGGACCTATGAGGAAGGTGGCTAAAAATAGTCATGTGTAAGGAATAAAACATGCCAAATATGACACATATTAACCAAGTGTAGAGAGAAGATCTATGTCATATGATGTCTATGTGTCAAGACTAGGTGAAATATTTGATTTAAAAATTCATAATTCCACAAAAATAGAAATTAAAAGTTGAAAAATAGGACTTAGTAAATTTGAGAATTCCAATAGTTTGTGAAGGATGAATCAATTAATTAATAAATATTAATCAACTAAGAATGTTTGGTTAGTAAAAATAATTAGTAATATGGGATTGAAATAATTGAAATGAAATAGAAGTAAATTATGGGTTATCTAATCCTATAGATGAATGACTGGTCAATTTGATGAAGTAAATGCAAGATTATCCCTTTGATGAGATGTGATGGTTATGAATATCGACCAGGATGATGGTGTGTAGATTAAAGACACAATCAAATTTATTGAGTGATTAAGATTGATAACATGCCAAGGATGCATGACATGGATTAACGACATGTGACATTTAACAAACATTGTAAAGGCCACAAGATCAAAGTTTGACTGATAATATTAATTATAATAACATCTATAGACATTGTCAATGTTATTAATATGATTGAATAGGGTTAGGATCTAATACTGATGGATTTGACAACATTAATGATTGGATGATTAGAATGATAGTTTGACATAGTGCTAAGGGACATGATAGTGCTAAGGTTAGATTTGATAGGTTTGATATATTGCCAAGGCATTGAGGGATACAACAATGCCTAGGGTTGATTTGGGATGATTTTGGGTTGACTAGAAAGGATTATGATGATATTGAAATGGTATAGGGTTGATTGGATGAGATTTTGATGATGTTGAAATGATTCAGAGTTGATTATGTAAGGTTTGGGTAAAATAGGAACTGATTCTGAAATGATCTACAATTGATTTGAAATGGGATATGAATGATAAAGGATATTGTTGAAATATGCTTAGATTGACCAAAAGATCAAAATTAGTGAAAATGAGAAAATGGGATGTGTTATTATGAAAATATGATTAAATAGTAGATGCAAACCATTTTTTACCATCTACAAGGGGTAGCACTCCTTGTGGTATCTTAGGCAAAGCCCTAGGTGTGCATCTTTTTGTGTTATAGGGTGTGGTTGAGGGGAAATGCCCCCACAGGTTTTTTTTTGGGGTAATGCTCCCAAAATATCAATTGAGTCTATTATTATAAAAGGCATCAGCTACTATTTTTTAATTGGTTGGCTTATTCTAGCCCTATTTTTGTAAGCAATAATTTTTTGTATAAAATGGCTTACAATTAGGGATCTCATAACTTATGATGAGATTGTAGCTTGTCGTGGTGGTATTGAGATGTAAGGTATTATAGATTATAATTAGGTCATAATCACCACATAATAAGAATATTGGACTCATTGTTGGTGGATGTAGCCCAGGGATTGGGTGAACCACGTTAAATCTTTATGTCTTGTGTTCTCTTTTGTATACTTATTATTTTATGATATTGGTTATATTTGCATGCAATTTTTATTTCTATCTCATTAATTCTAAAAGTTCCATGGATTCATTACCTTCCTTTGATTCCTCATCTTCCTCAACTTCTTCCTCTTCCATTTCTTTCTCTTCTTCAACATTCTCCCTATTGGTGTTTTAAAATATCAGGTTTCAAAAGCCCAATGATGAGAAAAAAAATACATATAGGGGTAGCTAATTCCCATGCTCAACATACCCATTTAGACATTGGGGCCAACTATAAGGCTATATACTCCTTCTTCTACTTCAAGCTCTACAAGACCTATGTAGGTGAACCTCAGATTCTTCATATGGTACCAGTTTCAAAGCATACAACTGAATCTTATAAAATAGATAATAAACTTAATCTTCTATTGTTTATACAAACAAGATAGACTTGAAATATATAGTAACATGACCTATAAATATTGATAAAATAAGTGAGGGAAACTCCTTTCTGCTCTTCAACAAAAAGGGAAAAGGATATTTGATTAAAGATTTATGCAACAAGAATATACATGAAATCTCTAAGATGATCAGTCCCTTATCCATTGGGCATTAAATAACTTAGAAAATACACAAGGATACCCAAAAAATACTCATATACCCATATATTAGATCTATCCATTCACCTTGCAAATAAACATCTATCTTCAAAATAAAACTCATATTTATCAAATCCTTCCATGATTCTTGGAATTCTGTAAATGCATATCAAGAAATTTAATCAAGTCCTTGATCCAAAAAAAAAATACACAAAGGCATATGACTTCAAAGCCAAGTTTTAACTAGAAAATATACACCTTGTACATATATTAGAGAAAATTAAAAACCCATAAAGAGGAGACAAATTTCACATTGAAATTTTCAATAAAACTTTATATTAATTTCCTTGAAACTAATACATCAAGTGTATGCATAATCTCATTAATTACACAATAGATGACTATATTATCTAATTTCTTATAAGAAATTTCACTCTTGTTCATACAGAGAAAAATGTTGAGAACAGTGGTCTCACAATAGTAAAACTAGAACCAACCTTGTGGTATCACAGTAATAAATATTGGAGCCTCTACTCCACATCTTGTAAATCCTTATATAGGATTGCAACAAGATTTATATGGGAGGAGGCCACATTTCAAAATCTATTGGATAGACAAGTGACAAGATATTTATATAAATTTAAGACATTCTCTGCACTTGATCAAAATAGGAAGGTAGTTCCAAAATCAATAGGTGGCATTTACTACAGAAGCCTTTATCTTAATTTTGTTTGTATTTTAGTGTCCTATCACTTTCTGTGCCTTTTAAAAAGTAAAATATTTTTGTCTCTTATGCCTCCAACTACATCCCTAAACTGCTTAATCACTGTTAGCAGATGTTATAGCCTTTAATATCTGCAATGACTTCCCAAATGGCTATGTTTATATCTACATCAAGCTAGGTGACATCCCTAACTACATTTAACTCCTCAAGGAACTTGCTCCATTTGGCATTTTTTATTTCCTTAATCCCTATAGTTATCTTTGACATCTCTACTTCTAGCTTATAAAGCATGTTAATCAAATCATAAACTACTACTGCACCTGCCTCATCATTACAATATAGTAAGAACCTAGAATGATTTAAAATGCTATCAAAAGATGTTGACCATTCCACCCAGTCCCTAACTCCTCCATCATTATCCAAAATTGTAGGCACAAAATTGGATGTTCTTGTGGAAAATACTTTCATTTCATTTTGAATTAGGTACAACTTTCTAGCAAAGAAACCATTCAAATCATTTACCTTATTTATCTATTTCCTAGTATTTATAATCATTACCTTTGGAAAATATTTCTTTTGTGCCTATAGAGGTACATGATTATGAAGGAATGGAGTGTAAGGACCCCATGTGGTGAAAATAGGAGATAATAAGGGAACTACCTCTAAAAATTTGTACTTTGCTCCCTCCAAAACAAGATAATTACTATGTACATTCTAGGAGATAGATTTTAGTGCATTTATTTTGTGAACTGACAAGTTCCCAATAGCCCTAATTTCAATCTCCTTGCCTTATTCTAAATCCTATTTATCAATTTTTGCTTGACCTGATGTGCCTTCAATCTTAGCTATTTGGCCCTCTATGTGGATGCCCCATTCCCAAATCTCTATAGTAGATTTGATAGTGTTTTTTAGTGCTACAATTTCATTTTCCAACTGAAGGTTTTTCCTTTCCAAGAAATAGGTCTTTTTAATTTCTTCCTCATATTAACTCTTGGTTTTAATAAACCTCTCATAGGCTCCTCATAGTTATTCTTCCAACACATCTATTCTGTTCTTGGCCATCATTGCTACTAATTTTGCAATCCATAAGTCTAGCCACTATAAGTAGAATGAACTTTCCAAAATATGATATTCTCCCTAGGGGATTCTCTATTTTTCATGAGAGTAGGCTTCTAATGTTCCTAATCTAAGCTCCATATTTCCATTATTTGGGAATCAATATAATACCATGTGCCTCTCAACTCTCCCATCTAGTTTCATCTTCAAAGGATATAGTCCTTTCCTATTGCAATCCATAAGTCTAGCCACTATAAGTAGAATGAACTTTCCAAAATATGATATTCTCCCTAGGGGATTCTCTAGTTTTCATGAGAGTAGGTTTCTAATGTTCCTAATCTAAGCTCCATATTTCCATTATTTGGGAATCAATATTATACCATGTGCCTCTCAACTCTCCCATCTAGTTTCATCTTCAAAGGATATAGTCCTTTCCTATCTTCTAATTTGATCTGCTAAAAATGATGAGCTGATGTCCCATACAAGAAAAGTAATCATACCACTCCTCTTAACAAGTTCTCTAGCTTCTCCCACAGTGAGGGTTTCACTAGCAAGGTCATACTCTTGTAACTTCTGAATCATTTCAATAACCACCTCATTAGAGTCACTTCACTTCATTTGCAAAGATAATTCATTTTGTTTCAATTTGAAAAGAAAAACCTTGAACTCCTTAGATTTGATGAATCATCACTCATGAATTAATTAGCCTAAATTATTCTATCATCAAGCATTTGAGCTTGGAGTTCAAGTTTCTTGGCCCTTTTTCATCCTTAGTGACTTGGGTCATTAGGAAGTTCCTTCTCATAGTATCAAAATATTGTCTACCTCTTGGGATGATCTATAAGGCTTTTTGATGAGCCTTTTGTAGAATTTCCACAATTTTCCATTTCTTGTTCCTTTGTTGGGTCCATGAAGAGCTTTTAGGTTGATCTTCTTCATCATTAGTGACTTTCACCACAATTTCTTGATCAACAAATTTAGGATCTTCTCTTCTTCTAATCTCCTTAGGTACTTGGGTTGATATTTCATCAAAGCATTCCATACATTTATCCAATTTGGGCCAATAATCCATCTCAAGTTAAAATCTCTTGAAACATGGATTTTCCTTCTCATCTCTTGCTCAAAACTAACAACATCCCTAAATTTAATCATTCTTTCCCTACAAATATCCTCATCTAATCTATCAACAATAATATCCTCCTCCCATAAGATTTTTTTTGGGGGTAGAGTATAACTCCTCATGCTTTTGAAATCATTCTTGACTACATTGCAAGGGTCATAAACTCTAGTAGGGGCCATTGGCAATTTGTATTCTCTAAGGAATGCATCAATTTCTTCAATGGTATTCTTTCTTATCTCAAAGTCTCCTACTTTGGTACACCTACATAGGAAAGTGCCCTTCTTGATTGTTTTTCCTAAGTACTCCCTATTTAATGAAATCAGTTGCCAAAATATCTCTATAATTCCTAACCTCTCAGGCACAAATTTTGGAAGAATATGGGGGAGGGGTGTTAGGAGCAACCAAAAACCCTAATAAAAATACAATCTTCAAAAAGGAAAATACTACCCCACTTTTCCCTATTTGTTTTCTACTATCATAACATAAATTTGGCTTTATTTTCTTCTTCACACTATGTGGTATTCTTTCAACATTAACTCCTATCATTTTCAACATAGGGTGTACAAAATCATTATAAAATAAAACAACATTAGAGTAAGGGTAGAATATTTTCCATATACTAGTTCATCTTTTCACATGTAGTCTTTCTCCCCACTCCTCTATAGACTTGAAGATACTTTGACAAAAAAGATCAACATTCTTGAACAATATGAGGTGCATGAGCATGGAGTAATGAAAAAACTTCAAATTCTCCAAACTTTCCTCCTGTGTAGCAATAATTTCATCATGCATTCTAGTGATGATGTACTCCACAAAATCATATCCCACATTGGTGTTGGGATCCTAAATGTTTAATTCCATGATGTAATGTGCACCAACAACATACATGGTTCCATCTAAACTAGGGTTTTGTTCAAAGAAAAGACTGTATTCTTCATGTACCTTTGAAAGAACTCAAGAGGCATTGTCTTATCCACTTCATTTTTCTTTTGTATTTCCCTTTCTCTTTGTGTACTTTAGAGACGTGTTTGGTCATAATCCTATCCATGTAGAAATTCTTATGGCTTTTGAAATTCTCATTTAATTTCTCTATGTCAATTGGCACTAACATAGGGCCTCCCAAGTTGAATGCTTCAATGAATGTCTCCTTATCCAAAACCATGAAACCACTCCTATCTTTCCTATGGAATGAATTTCTAACTAGATTATAACATTTTATCAATGCCTTCATTAGGTCAACATCTACAAAAACCTCTAGCATGATTAAATTTCCAAGAATCCTGACCCAAGGGTTACAAATTAGGACCTTCTCTATCCTATTTCTATAAAAATACTAGAATAATTCACTACCACTTTTATCATGTACTACTACATCCTTGTAGAATACATAAGGATCCTATAAAGCATGGTTATTTGTAACCTATGCATTTGATGAACCATGTAATGAATGCAATCATTCATCCATGAATGAGCTAGGGTTCTTTCCTTTCAAAGAAGATTCTTTAATTACAACTTGTTCTATCGGTTCTCCTTCCTTTTATGCCATTTTTGCAAAATAAACTCAATAGCTTATGAATGCTAGATGGTAGAAATTGCTCAAATCACTCTACAACACCATTTTTTCTTTGAAACTCAAATAATAATGCAACTAGTAACAAAAATCTTTGTGCTTGTTTAAATATATCTAATTCTACAATAGGAGTGTGGCATTAATGACATTTAAAATTTTGCACACTTGAATACCTCAAAAAGATGGTGACATTTCCACTAATTCCATATTTCAAACTTCTAGTAAACTCTTTTTATCTAGCTCAAACATGGCCATTGAAAACTATTTATGCATTAAAACTGAAAAATGTAATGATGTGAAAACCCTTTATCACTTCTTCACAATGATTTTCTATCTTCCTTCATTTTTGGCTATGACCATATGAAGAAGGTTATATATCTATTATTTTACAACTTCACAACTTTAATTTTTCATTGAACACATTAGCCTATGAAGTAATGATCACCTTAAATTCTTCTTTATCACTACTTCATAGCTGCTAAGCACTTAATCTTACCAACCACCATGACCGAGCGATGACTCCTTTACTCATTACTTTACATCTTCACAATAGTTTGGAAACTAACATCTTTTATGCTTGTAAGGATGCAATGCTTCATATAATTACCTTGTTGCTTCCTCACAATTGCCAAATATGATAATTTTTCTAACTATGTGATGTTGACCCTTTTCTTGACTGTTACTTTTCTTCATAACATCACAACTTTAAAATCTAACTATCTATGGAGCTATGCAAAAGTACGATAAATAGTTCTAACCGTAACCTTTCCTTTTGTTCACAAGCTTGCAACTTCATTTTTTAGCCACAACTTTTGACCTGCGATGATGCAATCATGATTATTTCTCTATTTTGTAGCTCTAACCCTAAGTCAATCATTAATCCTTTTGATGCTACAATAGTCTTACAACTTAATTTCATGATCACTTAATTGCTTCATCACAACTTAATTCTTCATTTCACTTCAAACCTTGGTGATAGCGTGATGAACATTTCTTCTAACATTAGATACACCTCATAGATCCAAAACCTTAAAGCTTAGCTTATAGCTTAACTACTTAGCCATGCAATGCTACAATTAACTATTCACTCAACTATTTACTCCTTTATTAGTGCTTTATAGCTTCAATAATTGAGCTAACATTTAACCCTGCAATAGTGTACCCATGAGATTTTGCACCCTCACCACCTTAACCCCAAGTTTCTCTTAACCACCTGTAAGCATGCAATAAACCTTCAAGTTAACTACTTCCTTTAATTTGTACCATTACAAGTTATCCTTTAGGATTAATATGAAATCTTGTGATCATATGATGATTCAAATTTACACTCTGTTATCACTCATCACTTCATCACAACTTATAATACTTAAAGCCTTCACTGACCTACAATCATACGATAACCATAAGACATAATTATTGTTGAAACCTTGACTTTGAACCCACTAATACACATGTCTCTTTGTCTCTTTCCCACTTTGGTTAAGAATCATACAACTTCAAAATGCAGGAAAGTGACAACTATTGATCAAACAAGATCAAACAACATGGAGAAGATGAAGATCCTCAATAGAAAAACAATCTTTATAACAAATAAGAACATGCCATTTGGACCCTAAATTTTCATTGACTACATGGCCTTCAATTTTTTCTTCGTAACTCTTCATGCCTTAAGCCTAAAATTTCCTGCGACTATGCAATTAATAACTTGTTGCCCCTTTGTAGCTTAAACTTGTTAGTTAACCATAACCATTGTGATGTCATGCTAACTATGATCATGACGATCTTGCATCATCACATCCTTCAATATAGTTAATGATTGTAATAGATTAATGTTGTTCCTAAACAAATTTCACAGCATCACAACTTAAAAAACTTAAGAGGTATGGAAAATATCGTGGAAAATTGCTAAAAGACTTAGGGATATAAATGTACAAGATAGATTTCCATTGCCTATTTGATAATTGCATGATAAATTCAAACATTTCAACAAAGAATAAGACATGACTATTTTCCCTAGGGTTTTTTCATGAGGGATAACAAAGTTTTAGAAACCCTAAGTAGTCTAAACAAAAATTCTTCCCAATTTTCACAAAATATAATAAAATTTTCATTGGGTGAGAAAATTAGGCTAATAGTCCCCTTCATCCATTCCCCCTCCTCTTCTAAACTTTTTGACCCATCTCTATCAGAAGCTTTATCACTCTAAATTTTCATCAGTTTCAACCTCCTTCAATTTTTTTTTTTTTTGATTTATTTTGATTTTCCATTTCCAATTCAAAAGATGAGTCATCTAAGAAATATTCCTCTGTCTCAACTTTGTCATTATCATCCTTATCTACTTCATTTCTCTCACTTTGGTCACATTTTATTTTCTTTTGAAGAATTTCAATCTTTATATCCTAGTCTTTGGGACCCATAATATTTCCCACCTTATGATCACCATAATGTTTTGAGATTAACTTCATCAAACCCTCATAAAGAATGGGATTCGATGGATCCTTATAGTTCTTATTCAAACCATTAACCAAAGAACCATAAAAAGTTTTAAGTACATCTTTAGAATACTTGATGTCTTTGAAAATTTTCTTACCCACATTCAATATGTTAGTAATTCTCAAAATTAGGTCCACATTAAGCTCCACCTTCCTATTGTGTAGTATAAATTTTTCATTATTCTAGCTATTGATAAATTATGAGTAATTTCTTGGTTGAATCCTTTGATTTTCTCAAGTAAATTTGATATGCCACCCTTTTGAAGAATTTTTCACACTCTTTTTTTACACTTACATGATCTTGACTCTATATAATTCAAATCTCTACCTATTTCATAGGGATGCTAACATTACTATTAGCCAAAATGCCCTCACACCAAAAAAGTTAAATTCAAATGATAAGCCACTCAACGGTCACCTAGGATTTCAAATTTTAGATATATGAAGGCTTTCACAAAATAATTTAACTTTGGCCATACACTTTTATCCTTAGTCTACCAGCTCTTATTTTTCATGTTATTCCTTCAAGCTTTAAAATTTGTGACTGTGTGCTCACCCCTTTCTCACATAGTTGTGATAGGTTAAGTGTTAATCAATGTTCAAATGGAAAAGTAGTAGACTCTTTTGTTCACAAGTTCACTAATGATCATGCTCAAATCATGGTTAAGGAAGTGACAAGGCAATCCCTATGATTTCTTAGTCAGAGGGGTTAGTGTTGGAGCCATGAGTTAAGGGTGTAGACATTCGATGAGCCAACATGTGTCATGTGGGACCTATTTCAATATGGCCACTAGGGTTAAAAGGAGTTATCAAATGATACTAAGTTGTTAGGTAGGCCAGGATATGCCTTTCCTTCATCTCTTAATCACATGAGTTATTTGATTGAACTGAGTTAGAGTTTTGAAGGCATTATTCCTTTATATCATGTAGTCACCCCAAGTTAAAAGTAACTTTGGGTCAAAGCAGTGATGATGCAAGTGCAGGTAAGTTTCATCCTTCACAAGGTCATGATAGTTAGTGAGAAATGTCAAGGGAAAACCATGTAGCAGCGTAATAGTTTGTTTACTCAATCACAAGCATTTTATGTTAGTCAAAAGGAAAGATAGCAAAGGCATGATCATATGAGATGGTCAAAGTAGGGAGACTTCATAGGGTGGAAAAACATGATAATATGATTGGTCCATGTAGTAACCACTTGGGATTAACTCTAAGTTGACCAATGATATGGCTAACTTGGCGAGTTGATAACAAAGGAAGCAACTCTTTGATGGTAGATTTGATCTTTTCAATCTCCCACAATCACTTTCATCATTCCCTATGTCTGATAAATGAAGAGAGAAAATCCATCACTACTTATTGGTCCATCTAATTAGTCAAAATGATAATGGCCACTACTTCTATCTTCTTAAGGGCTCTGTTTGGTGAAGAATTAATTTTCATGTGTCTAGATGTGTGCCATGATAAGATATTTCCTAGATTTATAGTGACTTCTCTCTACCATCTTGTATATGGTTGTTGAGTTTTTCCTTAGGGTAGAAGCTATTTGAGTTATGCTTAAGCTATAAAAGCACATTTTTTAATCTTTTGAAGGGTTGATTCTTCTCTTTTTTCCTTGACATGTTTTTGGCATGCATGTTGTAAATTATCTTTGACTTTAAATTATTTGTTATATTCTACCTTATCTCTTTTATCCATTGATGTACTATGCAAGATCTATTTGCCTCTCTTTAACTTATTGTGGTTGTCTATCATTTGCATAACTATATCTAATTTTGGCCTATGAATGATATAAAGTGAATCTCTTCTCCCTTGTGTCATTTTTTTGGTTGCTTGATTTGTATGTGATTGATAGATTAAACAAGTCTAAATTTGTATATCTTTTGGTGTCATAATGGTTTAAATTGCATGTATGGGTAGAGATAGGATTGAACACTTTATTTTGGTGCATCACCTCCTTAGAATAGATTAGGTAGTTTTCTTTAATGTATTCATTCTCCCTTTTCCTCTCCAAGTGTAGCTTAGGCGCATCTTGATAGAAAAGGAAACCAACCTTCTCTGATGACTCAACCTCACTACTCAAGTCCCACAACTTGGAGGTTGTTTCCATGTTTCACAACGTTTCCTTTTGGTAAAAAATTTAGGCAAGGGTGCAAAATTTTGTGACATCATTTTTTGGCATGTGGAGTGGGATGACTCTTGAAGCTTAATAAGTTCACTAGTGTCAAAGAAGAGAAGTTCCAATACATGCTGAGAAGATGGTGCTTCTCTCAATATTTTCATGCCTTCAAGAGGTTCATTTTAAAGTACTTGGTGACTCTATCCTATAATATATCTAGTTTTTAGATAATGTTTCTATGATTCATGCCCAAATCTCACACAAGGGTATCTTCTAGAGGTAATATTCAATACATTGATATTTCATTTTCAAGCCCTAGAAAAAAGAGAAATAGAGTGTGTCTATCACCAATTAAGAGTACAAAAATAACACATACACCTACGAGATCTATTACTACTCCTCCTATTGATAGATCACAACTTGGGTTGCCATCTTTTCATATAAATAGGTCATTATTCCATATGGATCTACCTATGGCACATGTATTTGCCACCTTTAATAGTGGGAATCCTCTCCTTTTGGGTCAAAGACATAATATTCCAGTGTCAGCTCTCAAAAGTATACTTGATTTCACTAGTGAAACTTCCCTCTCCCCTGTAGAGCATATTGAAGAGATTTCAAATGTTTATAATATACATGGTATTATAGAGGATGATCTTATTGTTAGGCTTATAGCCTCATCCTTGAAAGGAAAAGCCCTACAATGGTATATAGGGTTGCCATATAACTCTATTATTGATTGGGATGAGCTAGGAGCAAGACTTTGTAAGCATTTTGAGGACAAAAGTGATCACTTATTACTTTTAGAGTAGCCAAAAACAATCAAGAGACACCCCATGAATATATGACAAATTTTAATTATAGATTTCAGAAGACATGGGATAGAATACCCATTGCAATGAAGCCTTCTCCTGGTAATGCATTCTTGTATTACCTTAGAGCCTTCAATAATGATATTTCTGCAAGTCTAAAATATATAGGAGGGGGCTTTACCAAATACTTATGTGATTACCATAAGAGCAAAAAATCTCTTGATACAAGGAGGGAAGTTAGCTCTAAGGCCTCCAATGCCTTTCTTTCTTGACATGCCCAATCATCAGCATATTGTAGCCCCTATTCCTAATTCCTCTACAAGTTAGCCCCTTTCTATGGTCCCAATACATCTTCTAATGGAGTTGATAAGATTGAAGCCATGATGTAGAGTATGAATAAGAGGTTGCAAGATCAAGAAAAGAGGATGGTGGGCAATGGTGCAATAATGCAAAAAATGAGCAATAAGTTGGTGATTATGAAGAGGAAACAATATCAAAATAATAAGCCTCCCCAACTTTAGTATCAAGGTCCCATACATAATAGATCCTCATATCAGAGTCATGTCCCTTACAATTAGAATAGACCTATTAGTGACACCCATACTATGAATACCAACTTAAATAGGGTTGTAGTCCCTCAAAATAATCTTGCTCAAAATCAAGACTTCTACCCTTCTTGTAACTACTCCTATGGATATTGTATGTGTAAGAGGGTATATTCTTATTTTTCATTAACTACACAAGAACAAGAACTGGATCAACAACACAATGCTAATCAACCTACTGATGCTTCTTATCCACAACAACAAGGTGATTGTTCCTTCATGAATCTTCAGGTGGAGGAAAATTATAATGTCAATTAGGATTCCTTTTCTTACAACACTAGGAGAAAAAGAAGAGCCATTGATGATGATATTCCTCCGCTTCCCAATCAGGCCTCAACATCAAGTGCAATACCTCATGTACAAGTAGTGGATAAAAAACATAGTCCTAATCAACCTACTAATGCTTCTTAGTAGCAAAGGAAAAATAATAGCAGAAGAGATGTGAATGACCTCCCCAAGGTTTCTACCAAAGCACCTAATGCATCATTCAATGTGGTAGAATAGATGAAGAAAAAAAATGTGAAAATTTCCATGTGGGATGCTATTGCTACTATACCTATGCAAAAGAAGCTTTTGTAGCAAGAATTGGAGAGTATTGAACCAAAGGATCAACCACCTAGCATTGAGAGTGCTACAAGTTTTGTACAACCATCAAAGGAGGTGGAAACAAGTAAAATGGTTATAACTTCTCCATTTTATGTTTCTATAATTATAGGGGATAAGCTAGTCCACAATTGCATGATTGATTCAGGAGCTAGTAGTTCAATGATGCTTAAGTGTGTTGCTAATGTATTAGAAATGAAATATGTGCCCATTTTTAGGGATGTATTGCATTTGGATGGTAGTATTGTCAAGACTATAGGAATACTTAGGAAAGTTGAAATGGCCCTACATGTGTGCCCTAGTTGTACTATAGTTCAAGATATATCTATTGCTAAAGTTAAGCCACACTTTGCCATCTTTCTTTCAAGAGATTTCACCACCCAAGTAGGTGGCTACATATCCTGTGATTGGTCATACATATTTTTTAGAACAAGATATGGAACTAAAGCTTCAATAAGAGAAAAGCCCTTAGCCCTTAATCATATTGAGACTTACACTCCTAATATCATTAATATGAATTGTTATATCCTAGAGATAGATGAAAATGACATATTAAATGAGCCTACCACTTCCCTAGTAGAGATACTTGATTTTCTCTCAGATGAATGGGCCAATGTAAAATAGTTTGATCCTATATCAAAAAACATAGAGATAGGCCTTGGTACTTATTGTATATCAGAGAATGATGCTCTTGTCCCTAACCTTATGAGTAACAAAGAGGATACAAGGAGGATATGGAGCATGTACTTTGATAGATCAAGAAATAAAAATGAATCTAGCGTTGGTGTGTTGTTGGTTACTCCTGCACTAGAAAGGTACTACTACTCATTTAGGCTTCAATTTAGTTGTACTAATAACATAGCAAAGTATAAGTCATTAATTTAAGGTCTTCTACTTGCTCAAAAGAGAGGAATTCAAGCCTTAAATGTATATGGAGAAAGTGATTTGATTTTCCATTAGGTGAGAAACTGGAATGTCACCAAGAATGGTTTGATCAAGTCTTATAAACATTGAGTATGTGATTTTCTCAAAGGTTTCAATGCATTAAATATTCAAAGCATTCCTACAAAAAGAGAATAGACATGCTGATAGACTTGCAATAGTTGGTGTATCTTATGATGTTCCAAGGAGCCTTGAAGATGAGAAGAAGATTAGAGTGGTGATTAGGCCTACTATCCTTGATAATAATATTAATTGGAAAGTGTTTGAATCTAATGCACAAATTGTGAGTTTCTTGCAAAATGAAGTAGAGTTCTCAGATAGAAACTAGTGAAGAATACATGACCAATATGGGGATTAGATAATCAATCTCAGTTTCAACAAGCTAGATAAGGGTCTGATTACCTTAGAAAGTGCTTTCACTCTTGATGATCAAGCAAGAGATAGAGGCATGAACCTTGTTGCAAGAAAAGATGATCACCTAACAGTCATAATTGTTGATGGAAAGACCATAAAAATGGGAAAGGTATTAATGAGAAAAGGGTAGGTTGGATCACGAAGGTGATGGAGTATGATGTGGATATCTGGATTACAAAGTTGGTAAGAGGGAAGGGACTATGCAAGTAGATGGTCTCATCTCAAGACTCAAATCGAGAAGTTTCCTTGGTATTGATAGAACATCAAGAGGTGAGAGATGATAATCCAAAGAGTTGGACAAATTATATGATGGTATTCTTATTAGGAAATGATTATCCTCAGGGATTGGATAAAGATGAAAGAAGATAATTCAAATTGCAGTCAATTCCTTATGCCATGGTTGATGGTATTCTCTTTAGGAAGGACTTTAATGGAGATTTATTAAGATGTATTAACACATATCAAGCAAAGAGAATGATTAAGGAGCTTCATAATGGTCCTGATGGTGGCCACTTTTTAGCAAGAACTACTACCATGAAGATAATGAGGGCATGTTACTATTGGCCATCCTTGTTCCATGATTACCATAAGCATGTTAGAAAGGTGAATAATGTGCCTTCTTTTCAGGTAAGAAAAGACTTACAACCCTTCCACTTCATCCTATTCAAGTGGATCAACCTTTTTCTCAATGGGGATTAGATTTCATAGGTCCTATTAACCCTCATTCTAGTTTTTGCCATAAATGGATTCTAGTTGCTATATATTATTTTACTAGGTGGACAAAGGCAATTGTATTAAAGGATGCTACTGAGAATTCAGTTGTTAAGTTATTAGATGGAATCATCACAATGTTTGGTACTCCTTCCACCATCATTTCAGATAATGCAAAATCATGTGATGGAGCTCAAATTTGTGCATGGGCACTAGATCATGGTTTTTATTTGAGTACTTCTTCCAATTACTACCTTCAAGGTAATGGATTAGCTAAGTCATCCAATAAGAACATGATTAGGATAATGAAGAAAACCATAGAGGATAATTAGAGGTGTTGAAATTATGAATTGAAAACAAATCTGTGGCATGATAGGATAATGCCTCAGAGAGCCATAGGAAATTTTCCTTTCATTTTGGTTTATGGTAGAGAAGCTAGGCTTCCTATATCCTTGGAATTTCTTTCTCTTAGATTAGCTCATCAACTTGAGTTAGCTGAAGATAATGCTATGATAATAAGGATAATAGATTTGATGGATTTGGAAGAGAGGAGAAATCAAGTAGTTTAGACCTTGGAAACACATCAGTAGAAGATGAAAAGGTTCTTTGATAAGAAGTCTAATGTTAAGGATTTCAAAGAGGGTAATCTTGTGTTGAAATGGGATGCAAACAAAGAAAAAGTAGGGAGACATTCAAAGTTTGATGCATTATGGAGCGGTCCTTATGTGATAATCAATTGCAAGTAGGCCAATGATTTCCAATTAACTAGACCTAATGGTGAGATCTTTCCTATTCTAGTTAATGGAATATATCTTAAGCCTTATTTCTGATGATTCTTTTTCCATGCACATAGTTAGAATATATTTCTTTTGATCTTTGCCTATTTTCTAAGAAGTGTATGGTGCAAATGGCATTGTTCCTTTAGAATGACAATTTTGAAAAGTTTTGCAGAGTTGTAGAGGCAGAAGGGCATATTTTATGGCTTAGAATTTAGCCAAGATGATGAAATGGATATATTTTTAGAGTTTAGAGACTCCATAGCCTAATGAATTTTCAGCGATCACTAGTCATATGCCAAGTAGGCTTGCATCCCCTCTGAGTTGACAAAAATGTTAGCAAAAATGCTTTCTTGCCAAAAAAGTCAAATTCAAATGATAAGCTACTCAATGATCACCTATGGTTTCAAATTTTAGATATTTGAAGGGTTTTCATGAAATAATTTAACTTTGGCCATACCCTTTTGTCCTAAGTCTTGTGGCTCTTATTTTTCATATTATACCTTCAAGATTTAAAGTTGTGACTATGCAATCATCCCTTGCTCGCATAGTCACAACAGGTTAACCATTAACCAATGTTTGGATGGTGAAGTAGTAGATTATTTTGTTCATAGATTCATTGATGGTCAGGCTCAAATTATGCTTAAGGTAACAATGAGGTGATTTCTTTATGATTTTTTGGTCATAAGAATTAGTGTTGGAGCCATGAGTTAAGGGTACAAACATGCAACGAGCCAATGCATCTCATGTGGGACCTATTTTAGTATGGCCACTAGAGTTAAAAGGAGTTGCTAGATGATGTTGAGTTCTCAGGTGGGCCAATATATTCCTTGTCTTCATTTCTCAATCACATGAGTTATTTGATTGACCCGAGTTAGAGTTTCAAAGGTACGATTCCTCCACATTGTGCAGTCACCCCAAGTTAAAAGTAACTTCAAGTTATAGTGATGATGGTGCAAGTGTGGTTAAGTTTCAACCTTCACAAGGTCATGACGGTTAGTGAGAAATGTCAAGGGAAAAGCCATATAGTGGTGATAATAGTTTGTTCACTCAATCACAAGCATTTGATGTTAATCAAAAGGAAAAATGGTGAAGTCACAATCGCATGAGACTTTGGAGGGTGGAAAAACATGATAATATGAATAATCCATGTGGCAACCACTAGGAAATTAACTCCAAGTTGACTGATGATATGGCTGACTTGTCAAGTTGATAACAAAGGAAGTAACTCTTTGATGAAAAATTTGATCTTTTCAATCTCTTGCAATCACTTTCATCATTCCTCAGGTTTGATAAATGAAGAAAGACACTTCATTGCTACCTATTGGTTCATCTAATTAGTTAGAATAATAATGTCCACCATTTCTATCTTCTCAAGGGATTTTTTCGGTGAATAAGTGATTTTCCTACATCTAAATGTGTGCCATGATTAGATCTTTCCTAGATTTGCAGTGACTGCTCTCTACCATCTTGAATATGGTTGTTGATTTTTTCCTTAGAGTAGAAGCTATTTGAGTTATGTTTAAGCTATAAAAGAAAATTTTTTAATCTTTTGAAGGGTTTATTCTTCTCTATTTTCCTTGACATGTTTTTGGCATGCACATTGTAAATTCCCTTTGTCTTTGAATTATTCATGATATTCTACCTTATCTCTTTCAATCATTGAAGTATTGTGCAAGATCTATTTGACTCTCTTCAATGTATTGTGGTTGTCTATCATTTGCATAACTACATCTCTTTTTAGCCTATGAATCATATAAAGTGAATCTCATCTCCCTTTTTTCACTTTTTTGGTTATATATTTTGCATGTGATCGATAGATTAAATAAGTCCAAATTTGTATATCTTTTGGTGTCATAATGGTTTAACTATGCATGCATGCTAGGTAGAGATAGGATTGAACACTCTATTTTTGTGCATCACTTGCTTAGAATAGATTAGGTAGTTTTCTTTCATGCATTCCTTCTCTCTTTTCCTCTCCAAGTGTAGCTTAGGTTCATCCTAATAGAAAAGGAAGCTGACCTTCTTTGGAGACTCAACCACATTGTTCAAGTCCCAGAACTTGGAGGTTGTTTCCATGTTCTACAAGGTTTCCTTTTGGTAAAAACTTTAGGCAAGGGTGAAAACTTTTGTGACAATAGCTATGAGTTTCTACAATAGAGGAATTCAATTTTATAGAAATGTGAACCCAAAAAGAAAGGCATATAATCCCAACAATCACGAGGATATACTTTTTGATCATGTCAATATTAATAGTCATAATTTCACAATAAGTTTTCATCTCCACTAATATTACTGATGAGCCCTACTTAGAGGTTTATCTTTTCCTTATTAATAATATTAATTAATGCATCACCCATGTTGGCAATAGCACACCATATGATGATTTTATTACTAATGGTTCCTATATTGGCAAGTTCATTGGCTATAGAGTTAGTTTCTCTATAATCATGGGATATTTAATAGTTACTAAACCTTTCTGCCACTACCTTTATTTTATTAGTAATATGTTTAGTATCTTGCAATACCTAATTTTCACCTTTTATGCAATTTTCCACATTTTTAGAATCACCAACCATCCAAACTTTTTTGCATCCCTCTCTTTTATCAATTTGAATGGTAAGAAAATCAGCCATGGTTTTTGCAATATTACAAGTTGGATACCCAAAGGGACTATGATCACATAGTTATAGTTTCCTACTTCATTTTTAACAATCTCACCACATCCATCTTTTTGTGGGTTTCCCTTTGCAACACCATCAAAATTAGATTTGAGCCAATTCAAAGGAGGAGAGATCAACCTAGGTTCTCTCTTTTTTGTTTTTGTTTTCTCTTGATCTTTGAAATCTCCCATATTTTTATATTTCACACATCTTCCTTATTTTGGTCATCGAAAAAAACCTCATCTAACTGCATATTTTTATTAATGTCTAAAATAATCCTTTAATCGATTACTCTTAGATACATACTCTGGTTTCAAAAAATCCCATTATTATGTTATTTCTACACATTCCAAATCATGTGAGGAACAATGAATTTCTAGAGAGTCTCAATTGCTTTATGATGTATAGGGATTTTCAATTGTTAAAAAAAGTCTTGTATAGAGTTAGGAATTACCCAATGAAGATTCACTTTGGTAAAAATTATCAATTAGATATCTTGAGTGTAAGGACAACTAAGAAAAAGGTGATTGACATTTTTAGCTTCTCTTTCACATAGGTAGCACCTGTTTGGAATAATAAGACATTCTTCTCAAAATTTTTAGTATTTAAGATCTTGTTTTGAAGGAACAACTAATGGAACATATTGATTATAGGGATCACATTTTGAATCCAAACATTAGCCTAGAAAGGTTTTACCAAATCTTTGAACACCTTAGAGAACACTAAAGCTACCAAGAATCTTCCATTAGGGTTTAGTTTCTAGATCATTTTATCCTTAGTTTTTGGTCTTATAAACCACACATTGAGATTTGATTTTATAAAAGATAATTCAATATTGATCAAATTCAGATTTATCCATTTATTATCCCTCTAGTAGATACTAACATTCATGCAAATTCTATTGATGCATCTATACTTTTGATGAGGAATATTAGGATTCTCCTTTAGAGATTTTGTTCGCAAGCCAATTGCTCCTAGAACTTAATCTTATTACCATTCCCAAGAATCAATTTGTAGCCAAATCTCACAATGAACTTAGATTTATGAAATATGTTCCATATTTGTGATCCACTAATAATGATATCTAAATCAAGGAAGGAATCCATGTTCACAAAATTTAAGAAATATTTGTTTTTGACAATATATATATATATATATATATATATATATATATATATATATATATATATATATATATATATATATATATATATATATATATATATATATATATATATATATATATATGGATAAGAGAGCCTTATTTATTAGTCTGATCAATCATATACCAAATACTCCTTTTTGTTTTGGCTTACAAAAGGTTTCCCATTGGAATAGAGGAAAATGAATCTTCACATCCACTCCAGACCACAAGAAAGTTCTCTAAATTTTCTTTATAGCATCAACATAATTTTCCAAAATAAAAACAAATTGAGGGTGTATATGGGCATATTCTATAGAGTTTCCTTGAGAAGTTGAATATTCAATGCATGGGATACTTTAAATATATAAAGTTTAGAAATAAACCTATTATCGAGCTTGTTCTATAAGGAATAATTCAATTTAGGATCCCTAGGAAGCTCGAGATAAGTAGTTGGGAACAATTCAATCATGCACCCAAGAATTCTAGACATTCTCATTTGTCTTTTATCATGCATATTTATATAGAAAATTTAGCTTTTAGTCCAATTAATTAGTTTCCCAATATCTTTAGTATACTTAGTAATAGCTTTCATACACATTCTATGTTCAAATATAACATAGCTCCCCATTAAAAACCATATCATCCACAAACTGCTCATGGGAACACATTTTGGGTTGTGAAGAAGATTGAATCCTCTTGATTTTTTTATCTTGAAAATAAATAAATATAAGAATTCCTAAACATTCTTCCATAGTAGAAAACAAAATAGGAAAAATAGGGTGTCCTTGTTTGATACCTCTTGTAGGTTTGAAGAAGTTAGATGAAGCCACATTCACCAAAATTGCTATAGTAGAGGCAAAAATAATTTTCCTAATGAGATTTACAACTCTTCTATTAAAAAAATAAATTTAAGAACTTTGCATAAAAATATAATAAACCCTATCATAGTCTTTAGATAGGTCTAATTTCAAGATAAATCCTACTTTTTTGAAAACTTCTAGAGAATGAATATTTTCATGGACAATTATAATCAATTCAAGGATTTATCTACCATAAAAAAATCTATTTTATTGTTTAAATATTATATTGGGAAGACTACAAAAAAATATAGAGGTAACCTTTGAAATAATTTTTTAAAAAGAATTACAAATACTAATCATGTCTGAACTCATCCACTAAATCAACTCCCAAAGACTTAGGAATTAGGGCTATAAAAGTAGAATTGATCTTTTAAAGTAAGATTAGGATCCGAATAGTTATTTCATTGCATTAGAAACATCACAAGAAATAATGTACCCATTTTTTTGGATAAACATAATGGGAAAACCATTAGGACCAAGAGACTTTTCCCCTTTAAAAGAAAAATTAGCTTCTTTGATCTCTTTCTAAGAAGGCATTGAAATTAGCATTTTATTATGAGATTTAGAGATCTGTTTGGAATAGGAGAAAGTAAGTCTTCCCAATAAATAATATTAATTTTCAAATCCTCCTTCATAATGTTGGAGAAATAGACCAACATCTCTATTTTAATGTCTTCATCCTTTTCCACTTTACTTGACAAATTCTTTAAAAATTTAATCGTATTGGTCACCTTATGTTTAAGAGTTGTCATTTTAAAGAATTTGGTATTTCTATCCCCAAATTCCAACCACAAAGCTCTTGATCTTTTCCTTTTGAAAGTTTACTCTTTAGATATGATGTCATGATAGTTAACCAATATTTCACTTTTAGATTTCATTAGCCACTTGGAGAAATTGGTTTCTTGAATTTGATCTTGGAATTTTTAAAGTTTGACAATGGTATTAGCCTTCTATTTAAAGATGTCTCCAAAAACCTTTTTATTCTATTTCTTAATGGTTTTGACATTTCCAAGATTTTTAATAACCTTGTACATTGTTGAACCTTCCACTTGAATACTTGTGTATGAGATTTAGCATATATCCATGTGTGCAAAAGAATGAGAGATCCTATATCAAGGATGTTCACTTTCTAAATTAAAGGTGTGCATGGAGAATCCATTATTTAGGAATGTTTATTATTCATAAAGGAATTCACAAGATGTGCATGTAAATAGATGATGAAGAAAAAATGCATAGATTTGAGGATAATCCAAGTATTTGTTGAAACATAAAAGTTGTGGTGAAATTATTTAGCAAATAAATGTTCCTTAATGATAATGTTAATGATGGCAGTAGAATCAATAAGACAACCATGAGCAGGATACTTGGCAAACCTAGTAGAAACATAAAGAGGAGCATCAGAAGCATGAAAAATATTAGGATCATCAAATGAAAAAGTAAGGCATCTAACACACTAAAGAGTAGGTTTAGGCTTTGGTTGATCATGAGATTTAAAAAAATCTTAGGTTTAGGTTGACATGGAGTTTGAGATACACTTTCCATAGTGTTAGAAGTATGGTCATTCTCTTCCTATTGTTTATCATAATCAATGTTCATATTAGGAGAAGAAGGTTAAGAAATTATATTAGTAGTATGTGGAGGTAAACGATTAGTACAAATTTGAATATAATGATTAGGAGGTAAATTTTTTTTGTTTATGCTATCATGGTTATGAAAAAGTAGAGCATTTTAATCAATAAAGTCTTGAATCTTATGTTTCAAGGTATAACATTGTTTGGTATCATGGCTAGGATGATGGTGATATTGACAAAAGGCTTTGGGATCAAAACACAGATTTGATGTGGTAGAATGAATAAGTCATTTAACAAGAGGAAGTGTAGAAATATTAAAAATTAACAACCTTTACATAATTTAATGTAAGGAATTAGAGGGAGGAGTAAACATATGGTTCATCTTAAAAAAAAAGGAGACACAGTGACACTTTTGGATGCAACTATTAGCCCCAATCGATTATGCTATTAGTTGTATGTGAAAGAGTCATATTAGTTGTTACATTTTCATTTATATCAAGCATTAGTTGATAAGAAATTATGCTAATTTAAATGAGTTCCATATCATTTGATTGATGAAGAGGATTTGAAGAAAGTGCAATTATATGAGTATTGATAAAAATATGTTATTCAATGAGAACTTAAATGAGTTGGACTATGAAAATATAATGTTGGTTTGATTGTATTACATGAATTTTTTTTATATTGACATTGTTTACAAATATTGTTCTCATTCAAGAAACAACATGAGAATTACAAACTTATTCAAGCTCCTTTTGAGAAACCACACTAGAAACAACATTTGGAAGACCAAGAGTCATGACTTAGAATCCACCTTCTACAATGAGAAAAATACTACCAATAGAAGACCAAGAGTTACAAATTTTAATTCAACAAAGATGTCCCTATTGGGATTTGAACTAGGGTCTCCACAATGAGAACTCATTTTTTCAACCAACTAAACTAAACCTCATTGGACATTTTTTACATGAAGTTTTGAAATAATGTATATGCAAGATAGACTGCATGGTGAACAAAGGAGCACAATAATAATTGAGTTATTGTAGTGTTCATTGAGCACCTAATGAAGAAGTCCATTATTAATTAAGAAACTCTAATGTTAATGGAGTATCATGTTGACTAGGAAAGGGCATAATGTCAACTAAGAATTGGAAGAAATAATAATTTAAAGAAGATGATAATGAGGCTGACAACTGATGGAAATAAAGAATGTTCAATAAGTTTGAAAAGTAAAGATGAAGTCAATTACAAGATCAAAAATTGGAGAAATTCATAGAAGATATAATGAATAAGATTTTCTATTTTCAGAGTGAGCACAAAGTTCAAGGTAAAGAGATCTATGATTATAGTTAAGCAGAAAAATCAAAGGATGAGATTTTTTGTCTAGGCCACAAGTTTACTATTTGAAGGGATGAACATGATGTTTATTGGTGCTAATTTTTGTTGATTAATTTGGAGGAAAAATGAAGGAAATAATAAGATGGAAGGATAACCAAGCAAGATACATTATGAAGATCAAGCAAGAGGAAGTGCTAAGTGATTATGTGAGAGAGTGGATCAACCAAGGAAGAGCAAAGTAGAGATTTGAACAAGCAATGTAGTGCTAAACCTAATATATCAATTCATTATTGAATTCTAACATTTGTAACAACTAAATCTCTTAAATAAGTAGACCTAATAGTCTTATGAAATCCTATATGGTAACATTCAATAGTGAGGTCTTGTAAGTTCTTTAATGTAGGCTTCTCTTTAGAAATGTCGAGTGATAAGGTCTATTGTGATATTTGGTGAAAACCCTCTAAAAAGATCACATGTAATGATGTGTATATGACATATTACAAGGTTGGATCCTAATAGATATCACTTCATAAGAGTGAGAATATTGGGTTTCTGGTCCTAGGTGGTTTTTCTCTTTACTTGGTTTCCACATTAAAACTTGTGTCAAAATATGTGAATGCTTTTGTTTTGTAAGTTGATTTTCAAGTTTTGTGTTTATTGATGCAACTCAATATATAAGATGGAAGATAAATCTGATACAAAACTAAAGTATGTTAATTTTATAATTAGATGCAAAGATGGAATTGGTTTAAATTATGCTATTTTATGTGTTTACCAAGTGATTAATTGAGAAGATTAGATTGTTTAAGTTGGTATAAATGTATTTTTAAGGTTTGTAGGATAACTACTTATAATTGGTTCACCCCCCTCCCCCCTATTAATTATCAACAATTTGTATCAAAGCAAGAGTGCTTGAAGAGAAATTTTTAAAGGGACTTAAGTTAAAGATCCAAAGATGTATGAGAGGGAGGTACCAAAGATAAACTAGGAGAAATTTTCATCATGGAAGAGAAAGATGAAGTTGTATCTATCTAGAATTGGAGACCATACACTACATTTTGTAGAGATGGAGTACACCTCTCCCAATGGACCTATGATATTTTATGAGATGATCTAGATGAAAGAACATAGAAATCTGACAATTGAGATTGATTCTATACTGAATGATGTTTAATTTGATGATTCCAAAACCCGTGCTAATGCTAAATAAATTTGAGACAAGGTAAATTTTCATCATGGAAGAGAAAGATGAAGTTGTATCTATCTAGAATTGGAGACCATACACTACATTTTATAGAGATTGAGTACACTTCTCCCAATGGACCTATGATAGTTTATTAGATGATCTAGATGAAAGAACATAGAAATGTGATAATTGAGATTGATTCTACACTGAATGATGTTGAATTTGATGATTCCAAAACCTGTGCTAATGCTAAATAAATTTGAGACAAGGTAATACTTGTTCATGGAGGAGATGAGTATTAAGAGCTTAAGTAGGAAGTACAAGAGAAAAATATGATGATATGAAGATGAAAGATGGAGAAAATATTGTTTAGTATGTTAACTAATTTAAAGAAGTTGTGAGTGCTGTCAGAGCTACTAGAGGAGTCATTAGTGATTTAGAAGTTATAAGTAAAATTGTTAGAACATTATTGCCTATCTATTCTATAAGAGTTTCTTCTATTTAGGAATTCAGAGCTATGCCTATTAATAATCTTACTCTTGATGATTTAGTTGGTAGATTGACTATATTTGAGTTAAGTAACTATGATAATAGTATGCCCAAGATTGAAAGGAGTAGTGAAAATGAGAATGAGATGAATGTAATTGAAGGATTTCTTGCAAGGAGGTTACAAAGAGGTAAAGGAAGATCCAAAGGTAAACTACCTTTGATATGTTTTAAATATAATGAAGTTGGTCACTTTTCTACTAGATGACCTAACAAGTACAAGAATAAAATGACAAATAAAAAGTAGAATAAATACAAAAGAAAGGATCATAAGGACTACAAGGAAAAAGGGAAGAAGTCATGCTATATTGCTAAAGAGGAGCACACCTAGTTAGATACTATAGATGAGAGCCAAGGTGAGGAAGTTGTATATGTTTTTGTTAAAGAAGATCCTAATTAGAAAAGGTATGAGAAAGAAAAAAACCTTATTACTCATGTTAGTAAGATTGAGACATGGATTGTTGATAGTAGATGTTCACATCATACTTCTAGTGATATTAGTAAATTTGATGACTTTGAGGAATATGATGGTTGAACTATTAAATTTAGAAATGATACTCCATGTTCAGTGAAAGGTAGAGGTGCATTGATGGTAAATGAAAGAATCAAATGTGATGATTCATATTGGGTTCAAGGATTAAAATTTAATATGTTGAGTGTTTCACAACTGAATAACATATGTTACATATTTAAATTTTAGAATAGAAAGGTAAAGGTCTGTCACAATGATGAATATTTTATTGACACTATAGAACAAACAAGAGGTAACTTATTTATTTTTCCTAGATCCTACTATTAACACATTTCTATTTTCTATAATTGAAGATGTGTGGCTTTGACATAACAGGCCATGTCATGCAAATTTTGAGAATATTATCAAAGTGAGTAGAAGGAAGAAAGTGAGAGGCTTACTAAGCTTGTATAGACCTGGTAATGCTATGTGAAAAAAATGTCAACTTGGTAAGATGACTATGTCTATTCTCTCAAGTAAGTCATATTCATCTAACAACATTCTATAAATACTTCATATTGATTTATGTGGACCAATGAAAGTTGAGAGAGATTATGGAGATAGATATTCAATATTGTTTGTTGATGACTATTGTAGTGCCTGCCCCTGGTTCGCATTTTGTTATCATTGTTGAACTCTTTTAGAGCTAGTTTCATGTTGATGGTTAGTAACATTATTATGAGATTATCAGATATTGTGCTATGAATTCAGTTGATATGTGATGAGATTACTTAGACTCTACATTTCATGTATGTATGATGATTATTTTCAGTGTTTGCAGTTATTAATGATGATTAGTAAGATGATTTATTATCATATGTGTTTTCTTATGGATACTTACCCCATACTTGCATGTGTATGGTGTGCGTGTTTGCTTTGTGTGTTTGCTTTTGTATGGTGTGTCTGATGTGGTAAGGGAGTCGTAGTCACCTGCTAGTCGAGATCTACATGATGCACCACTTCTTGCCATTGCCTTTTTAGTTTAGTATATATTGTGCTTGTACATGCATAGTTTTTATGTAGGTTGCAGGTACCGGGTATCGACTTCCCTGAATTGCCAAGATGAGCGTACCCTATCACATTATCTCAATGATAAGAGAGGGGAGATAAATTCTCAAGTCCAAATCCCAACCCTTTAAGCCATTTGTTCTAATTGAAAAATTAGGACAAGTATCTAAGTTGAGTACCTTCCGAATGCGTCAGATGATGTAATTCGTGATATAAACCCCTTGATTTGATTTGTATGTATTTTAGCTATGATGGGTTTTTCGTATTTTTACCTTTGTGATTCTTTGGAGTATTTTCTATTAATTAAGCCTAATTAAAAGATTTAATTAATGGTTTAATTAAATAAAAAAAATTAATATGATATTTGAATATTTATTTTATTTAATTAATTAGAAATTAATTAAATAAAATAATTAAATTTGAAAATAAAATAATTGAATTGGAAGATAAAAGTTATAATATTAAATTTGGAATGTGACAATATTTATTTTAATAATAATATATTTGGAGCTCATTTTTAAATAAATGACTAAATAATATTATTATTAAAGCTAATAAATATTTTAGCAATAAAGTTTTGGAAAATGAAATTTAAAAGTGGAAAATATATTTTAAATTATTAAAAGATTCTAAATCTCATATGATTAAAATATAAATATATTAAGATTGAAAAGTGGAGATATTAAAGTTAGTGCATGGGACTTAATAAATAAATAAATAAAATTGGAAAGAGTAAAGTAAATTGGAGTTATAAGCTTGCATGGGAATTAACATGTATCAACAACACGGGGGTTAGTGCATCAATTAAACACAAGGTGTCTACAACTCTATGACTCATCAAAAAGGTTGAAAAAGACCCATGCTTAGTTGGTGACACCTTTCAGCTGTTTCAAGAAGCATTCCAAAGGTTTCTTAAGAGCTCTTTATATTCAGGCATTCATAGAAGGTTAGATATAGCATGGAGAGCAATTGGAGCATGGGAGGACTCAAGAACTCTAAAGAAGGGAGCTTGCTCTATGGGTTTTCTGAGGAAGAGCGAATTAGCATCAGAATCCAGATAGATTCTTATGATTTTACTTATGCTATTTTCGCATCATGCATTCCTATCTTCATCATGTCTGTTATATGTGTTTGAATCTTCTCTATGATTGAATCTATGATATGAATTAGAATCTAGATATTTTATTTGGTTGAGAAGAAAATAATAGAAAAATCTTAGATCTAATTAAGGAGAAATAACTAGATCTTAATCGGGTTTGGGTTCGAATTTATATTGTAAAATTAGATAGACAAGATTTAAAATTAAAATAGAAATTTTAAGTTGAAAATTTGAATGATTAGATGTAATCTTTCTATCAAATTATATTTTCAGATGCGTATGGAAAAACCTATTAGATAGATGAATGGGTAAATTTAGAGAACAATTATTTTAAGAGAAAATTCTTAATTCATCACAAATTGTCCTGTCGCTGCCCCTTGGATAGACCCGAACTCAGTCATTCATAACTTTTTATCATGATCAAATTTATTTGATTGCTCTAGTCAGAATTGGCACAACTTGACCCTCTCCAACATATTTTAATTTCAACCCGATCCAACAGTTCATTAAGGAGATATGACCGTCGTACTGGGACTGTTTTATTCAAGGACAGATATTTCTCCATTTCTCATAACTAAGAGTTCTTTATGCTTAAACTTCACAAAAATAATATATATCAAAGCATGAAATGAATTAAAGATATTATTGTAATCTTTCCTTATTAGAATTTTATTAATATGCAATCTAATTAAATCAAATTTAATTAAGATTAGTTAATAGTAGAAGAAGTGTAATTAATTATTAGTCAATTTAAGTAAATGGATTTTTTAAGTGAGAAAAAATTAGAAGAGAAGAGATATTAATGATTTAGTTGTTATTCATTGATTGGTTCGAATATCAATCATTATAATTGAATATTGAAATTATCAATGGGTTTATTATTTATTAATAATTGTTAAGGTTAGCAATTATTAATGAATGATAAGTACAGTTAGTATAACTATTAATTAATTTAGTTAAATTCAAATTGAGAATAGTTAATAATTGAAGTATAGCAATAAGTTATAGATCAATAATTGGTTTAGACAAAATCTCGGGAGATATATGACGTAAGGTTAATATAGGTATTAGGTAATGAGATTGAGAGATAGTTAACTTTATATCAGTTGAAATACATCAAAAAATAGTTATGGAAGTTTCTATAGATCGAGTGATAATAGCTTTGGATGAGTGTATTATTTATTAATGTTTGTTGAATTATTAATAAATAATAGTATAATAATCTAAATGATTATTGATAATACAGATTAATTAAGAAAACATCAGTATTCATATAAGAATGACGAATGTGATCATTATAGATTTCCATATGTAACTTGTTATTAAACAATAACAAGTCATTATTAAACTATTAATATGAGTATTAAGGGAATTGGATCATAGTCAACTTTGAACCATTGTTAGTTATTAGTCAGCTAATATTAATTAGAACGTTGCTATGGTTATGCAATTATTAATTAAATCAATTAATGAGAGTTAATTGGATTTAATTAATAATTATGTTATGTAATAGGGATTTATTTAATATAATTCTTTTAACGAGATTGTAGAGTATCTATATTGAAGTTGATAAGTCTTATGACTTGAATTATGATTTTAGATATTTTAATGGTGAAGACTTAGTAACATATAATTAAATATTAGGTCATGGAATTGTGTACCTAAGTTAATTGGTGGATTTAATTGATCATTTTAATAAAGTTATAATCTTCTTATTCGAAGATTAGTAATTGGCTCTCTTATAATTTAGATGATTAATGATCCTTGATTTATGTTAAAAGTTGAAATAACATTAAGAAGAGTCATTCAATTTGTAACATTGAGTGAATGATTTTACTAAGTGTCAAATGATTTAATATTTACCCTTAAGCTATTCTTAGAATATTATTTTAAATAATAGAAGGATAATGCTATCGGAGAATAAATGGGTTGACTTGTAGGACAAATGATGAAACTTAAGACACTTGAAAATATACTTGCAAACAGAAAATTGGAAACCCCTATACATTATTCAACTATGTGAATTTAGTAAACCAAAACATGTGTTTGCATCGTGTATTCTATATGCTTCTTGTTTTGGGTTTTGGGTTAACTAGTATTGACCAGTCCTAGGTTGTTACCAGAGGCTTGGGCGTTATGAGATGTGATGGAATGTTGATTTTATTTGGTCTCAATCTTTATAAGCTGAACCATGATAATGTGATCGTATGCTTTATGAAATGTTTGTATTTACTGATTGTTATTGTTCATCAGTCTTCATGTGTGAAGCTGAGATGTATGCGTATGAGACACTTGAGCTAATCATTTTTGAGTCATCAATCAGTTATCCTTGGATTATTTTCTAGTCGCCATGATGGGACTGAAATGTGGATTTATTTCTTGATGATGTCATGTTGTGACATGTTTGACTCAACCATTTTGGAGTCTTCGATCAGTATGATTTTGAGATATTCTTGGTTGCTTATTGAGAACCAATGGATATTGTGATTTATTTTGAGATATATTTTGATTATTGAGAACCAATAGATACTTATGATTATCAGTGATGCCTTCAGTTTCCAATAGGGAACTATTGTGGTCATGATTTTCTATTGATGCTTTTCGGATGCTCATGGAGATTTGATGATTCTTATCTTGGAGGTTTGATGATTTGTATTATGGATATTTGATGCTTTTATGCATATTTGATGATTTTATTATGGATCATCTTTTGTGATTTTTAAATTTATGATTCCATGAGCTTAGGGTAGGTAATCTACTTGTAGTGTCAGGAAGTGGCTTGCAATGGGGGCCAGGGCCATAAGTGGCTGCCAGGGTAACTCATTGTAAGTTTGGTTAATAAGTGATAACATTTACACACTAAATGGGGATTAAATGAACTTAAAAAGATAATTGTTTTGGTTCTTGCCCATGCCTTGAGTGCTTGGCTAGGATGGGAGTAATGAGAACGCATGGTTGCGATCATGCATTTCGTAGTATGCCTCATCAGTATGAGAGGATACTAGTGGCCGCATGAGATCAGTATGGACCCATGGAGTTTAGCTAACTACCAGGGTAACTTGTACATGATAATTGTGATGACACTTTTCCGCTTGCATAGTAGGTTTCCTACATGTCATTGTGTGCCTCTGGGAAGTAGATGTTAGTTTCGTGATTAGAACCTTTGAGTTAGTATACTTTTAGGATTCCTGGACTATATGGATAGCTTGTTTGGGACTTGAGATTATCTCCTTAGCATGGTGGGAGTGGACCACTTAGGTACCACGCGGTCGGGTGGTAGTGTATTTTCCACTCTTATCATTTGAGATTCATTGAGACATCATGGCTGATGCATCCTTCGTGATGGTGGATATGTATCCTTTCATTGATGATTAGCATATGTTAGATGGTGTTATCTTATGCTTATATTTTCATGTTAGATTGCTTTCTACATATGATGTTGTATATGTTAGGAGTGACATTCCTACTATGTTAATACCGATGATCTTTTCGATGATCTGGGATGTTATGGACGGAGGGATGGCTAGGGCCCACGATGGTCTAATGATGCTATTAATGGTTGGGAGAAACCGTGCACTTAGTTTATTTTGTTTGATCTTTATGATGGATGTATATGTCTTCTATGATGATGTATCATGTGATTATCTCTACTTTGATGTATCATGGATTGGAATAGGATGATGTACCTTATTTCACATATGTATATTCTTTTAAGCCTTCATACCCTGTGACATGTATAGTGGATGATTGAGCATTTGGAAATGTAATGTATGAACATTGGACTTATCATTATTATTCATGTGGATGTTGTACTAGATGGATTCATGTATGTTAGTTAGTTTAGATGTAACTCAACGTTAAGGGATTCTTAAAGAATGAAATCGGTTATGTATGTTATGTTTACTTTTAGATGGACATTGCTATTGCTTCCATTATTATGTACAAGTTATATGTGGTATTTACTTTCATGTTATTAAAAAAAAAAAAAAAAAAAAATGTTACCAAACTTAGTGAAATTCTAGGTTAATTCTTTGGATCCCTTGGCGGGGCATTACAACTATTGAAAAATGATGACTTTAATGTTTATGAAAGTAAAATTTTATTCTTTTAAATATTTAAGTGGAATAAGGCTAAAGTTAAAAATGAAACATGTAAATAATAGAAATTCTAGAAATCTGATAGAGGTATAGAGTTAATGTCTAATGAATTCACTAACCTTTTTGTTGAGCATGGATTTAAGTGACAAGTATCTGTACCAAGAACATCACAAAAAAATGAGATTACAGGGAGAAGAAACATATAAATTGTTGATCATGCTAGAACATTGCTAATTGAAATAGGAGTTGCATAAATGTTCCAAATAGAGGCCATAAGAATTATTATTTACACCCTAAAGTGTTCCTATTTGAAGAATGGAAAAAATAAGATACCATGCAAACTTTGGTATGGTTATACACCGAATGTAAGTTATTTTAAAAATTTTGGAAGTAGGTGTTATACTCATAAAGATACAAGAAATAGAAAGTTTGGTTCTAAAGGTGATGAAGGTATATTCATAGGTTATTCTACTAAGAGTAAGGCTTATAGATGTTTAATAAGGTGTTTGACACTAATATTGAAAGTAGAAATGTGAGAATTGATGTATTTTTAGAAAAGAATGATGAGGAGAGGAAGAAGTAACTAGATGATTAAAACAAGTTTGTATATGTATATGAAGATGGACCCCCTAATGTACCCAAGTGTGAAACCAAGTAATTATAATGGTACACAGAGAAACAATAGAAAGATGGCAATCCGAAACATAGAGCTACCAAGTGATAGCCTACATTATGTGAGCTAAAAATAGAACAACCCAAGTAGAATGATGAGCCCAAACCAATTGAAGATACAGATGGAAATCATAGAGTTGAACCTATCCCAATAGAGTATGTGAGAAGGAATCATTCACAAGAACACATCATTGGAGATAAAAGTTTTGGAATCATGACAAGAAAGATAGATCAGATTAAGAAGAAGAATACATAGACACTTGTACCCATACCTAAACATAAGAATGTAATTGGAGCAAATAGGACTTTTAGGAACAAACGAAATGATAAAGTTGAAGTAATGAGGAACATATCCAAATTAGTTTGTAAAGGTTATGGACAAGAAGAATGAATAATTTATGGTGATACCTTTACATCAATAGCTAGGTTGGAAGGAGTTAGAACATTGTTAGCTAATGCATCTTACAAGAAATTCAAAGTATATCAAATTGATGTTAAGTTTGTATTCCTAAATGGAATTCTAGAGGATGACTGAAGGATTTGTGGAACCAAGTTAAAGGCTTCTGGTATGTAATTTGAACAAATAATTGTATGGATTGAAAAAAGCACTGAGAGTATGGTATGAAAGGTTACATTCCTATTTGATCAAGATTTGTCTTGTTATAAAAAGTGAAAATAGTAACTTGTATTTGAAGAGTGAAGCTGATAAACATGTTTAATAGCTGAAGTATTTGTTGATGATATTATATTTGGTGGGAATGACTTACTATGAAAATCATTTGTTCATGAGATGAGAAAAGAATTTGAAATGTCTATGTTTGGTGAGCTCAATTTTTAAATTGGCTTACAAGTTCATCAAAAAAATCTAGTATATATGTGGCTTAATCTAAGTATATTAAGGAGATCTTGAAGAAGTTTTAAATGGATGAGTCAAAACTAGTTGGTACACCTATGGTCATTATTTGTAAATTATCTAAGGAGGAATGTACTATTGAAATGAATGAGACACTATATAGATCAATTATTAGCAAGTTACAATATGTTGTGCATAATAGACTTTATATTGTACATGTAGTGGGAATATTTACAAGGTTTTCCTCTAATCCTAAGGAAACAAATATGACCATAGTGAAAAGAATATTAAGATACCTAAAAATGACTCATGAATACTATGAATTATGGTACACATAAGAAGGTGATTTTGAGGTGAAAGTTTACTAATGCTGATTGGGATGGAAATGTTGATGATAGAAAAAAACACTAGTGGTGGAGCTTTATTTTTAGGAGAAAGATCGATTACATGGTTGAGTAAGATACAAAGCTACATTTCACAATCTATAACTAAAGTTGACTATGTTATTGTTGCAATAAATTGTTCTATTATTGTTTGGATTAAGAAATTATTGGAAGGCATGGAAGAAGAAGTTACCAAAACTGTTACTATTTATTGTGACAACACAAGTGTCATTAATATATCAATGAATCCTGTGATGCATACAAAAACCAAATATATATCTATCAAATATAAAATTTTAAGGGAGTAAATATAAGAGAAACAAGTGAGATTGGAATATATGAAGTCTAAGGATAAAATTATAGACATATTTACAAATCCATTTCCTAACAATGCTTTTGAGTATCAAAGAGGTAAACTAGGGGTGCTTTTGTTAGTCCCAGCTGATGATGCTATGAATGTATGTGAAAGAGTCATATCAATTCCTATGTTTTTATTGATGTCAAAGTCTTAGCTGGATAGACATTGTTCTAATTTAGTAAAGTGCCATATCATTTGATTGATGAAAAGGATTTGAATATTGTATGATGAAGACATAGTTGATAAGTATTGTATTTAGTGGGCACTTTAATGAGTTGGATAATGATAATGTAATATTAGTTTTATTATTTTATAATCATGTAATTTTGAAATGTAATGATGAAGTATATGTATCCACCAATCTATACAAGCTAAACTGAGTGACAAGGTGAAAGATGGAGTACAATATTGCTCAAGGAACTACAATATTAACCAAGTAATTCTATATTAATCAAATGATGTATTACTCAAATAAAATGTAATGTTCAAAAAGTATGAAATGGAAGAACAAGTTAAGAAATATGGAATATGAGGATAATTTATAGTGAAAATAAATAATGTTCGAGAAGTTCAAAGGCATGAGTCAAAGTTAGTTACAACATCAACAACTAGAAAAATACAATGAAGATATGATGATGAAGATTGAAACAAGATAAGGATGAGCAGAAAATTCAATGAAAGTTCTCTTTTATAAGAGACTAAGTACATTGAATATGATATCTATAGATGTGGTTAAGAGAAAAAACATAGAATAATTTGGAAGTAGAAATTTCACATTAAAAGGAGATGTTGGAACTAGTTTTTGGTTTTTGATTATGTTGGTGATCATTATTGCTAAGTTGGTGATTTGTGTAAAGGAGAAGAAGAGAAGGAAAGAATAAAGGTGAATTGAGCACAATAGAAGGAAGATCAAGCATAGTTAGAGAAAAGTGAAATTTTAGAGAAGTGAGTCAACTAAGTAGAGATAAGAGAAGAAGAAGATAGGGAAGAACTAAGATCTATAAAACCAAGGCAATGCCAATCTTATAGACCATTTGATTCTACTTTATTACATTTTTATCAAAAGAATCTCTTAACTAAGTGGAATAAACAAGTCTATGAAATCCTATATGGTATCATCGATTAGTGGTTTTTGTAAGTCCTTTAGAGAAGACCACTCTTTAGATAGGATCTAGGAGTGATAAGGTCTAGATGTTCTTTATGTTAAAACCTGCTAACTAGGTCACACTAAAAATGTGCATGTAAACCTTTAACAAGGTTGGCTCCTAGCATAGCTCACTTTAGAAGAGTGAAATTATTTGGGTTGCCAATCATAGATGGTTTTTCTCCTTATGGGGTTTCTATGTTAAATCATGGTGTCAAATGTGTGATTGATTTTATGTTACAAGGTTATTTTTCATGATATTTACTTAATACTATAACTCAATAGTAACTAGGCAAAAACTAAGCTATATTTATGATACTCTGTAATAACATGAATAATAAGATAATAGTTTTAAGTAAATTGATTACAAGGTTGAATTTTGTAGTTGAATGAGATTAGTGGGTTATTTCTTTTAATGTTTATAAAGTAATATTAGTACCAAAGTGTTTGAAAAGCCTATATTATAACTAGACATAACTAATTCACCCTCCACTCCTAGTTATCTAACAATTGGTATCAGAGCACAATGCTTGGAGGAAAAAATTTGAAGAAACTTAAGCTAAATAATTGAAGATGTATAAGAGAGGTAGAAAAGCTGAAAAAGGAGAGTTTCTCCTCATGGAAAAACATAATGAAGTTGTATCTATTTGCAATTGGTGACATTCTACATACTAGTTGGATAATGAATACACTGCACCTCCATTCCACATGAACTTGGAGTAAATAGTTGAGAAATAATAGTTTGATGATTGAAATTACATTTTCCCTAAATTATCTTGAATTTGATGATGTAAAGAACTATGTTAATGCTAAACAAATGTGGGACAAGTTGGCACTTTTATATGCTAGAGATCTAATGTATTGAGAGCTAAAGAAGAAAGTTTAAGAGGTGGGTACAATAACATGAGAATGAAAGAAGATGAGAGTGTTGTACAATATGTGAGCCAACTAAAGGAATTTTTTAGTTCAATCAAGTATGATAGAGGAGTTATTAGTGATTTTGATATTGTTAGTAAAGTCTGCAAAACTCTTCTACTCATCTATGCTATAAAACTTTCCACAATTCAAGAAGTTACAACTATGCCTAGAAATGGTTTGACACTTGATAGTTTAGTTGTTCAATTAACTAATTTTGAGTTGAGTGATTATGATAATAGTTTGGTTTCACTTGGAACTTATTTTTATTCTTCATTAGCCATTGGTAGTTCAAAGAAAGAGAAGAGTAGTAAAGATGAAACTAAATTCAAATTTGAAGCATTTCTTGGAAGGAGATTGTCAAGCAAAAAAGGTAAATTCAAAGGTAAGTTACCCCAATCTATTTTAAGTGCAATGAAGTTGGTCATTTAACAATTTAGTTTCATAATAGAAGTAAGAGTGAGAAAAATAAGGAGAAAGACTACAAGTTCAGGAGAAAAATGACTATAAATACAAAGGAAATAAGTGATGCTACATCGTTGAAGAAGACTGCATCGAGTCTAGTGTTGGTTCTCAAAATTGTTGATTGCAAACCTACAAGCCTTACCTACTTGATGTTAGGAAATCAAAATAATTTGACACTTACTCTACCCTCACTCTTCGAGCTCTATAAAACCTAGGTGATATATATGATAAAAAATGGTTCGCATCTATGTTTTAATAACATTTTTATACTAAGCTTCAGTTAGAAGGGGATTCCAAAAACATAATTAATTGTATTAATGGAAAATCTCATCCTTCTTGGTCAATTTCCAATCTAATTGAAGAGACACGTGATACCCTTGCTAAATTTGAGACTTTACACATCACACATGCATTTAGAGAAGCAAATCTAGTTGCAGATTGGTTTGTTAATAAAGGTGTGGGATCTGACAAGTTGATTACATGGCAATCAGGAATAGATATTCTAGTAGAAGCCAAGACCCTTATCGACTTGGAAAAAATCCAAGGGTGTATGATGGAGATCTAATGGTAATAATGAATATTAAAGGAATTTGGGATATGAGTACTAGTCATAAAGGCCTTTTTGGTTTACACAAGCAATTGAGGCTTTCTTTGTCTTTTCAACACATTCTGTGGGTCGAAATATTCATTTATTGCTTGTGTTTTAGTAAGGGAAATTATATTGGCACATATAAGAGTAACACTACCAAAATTTTATCTGCAAAGGATTTATAGAGCCTAGAATTTATGAGAATTTTTGGAGAAAATACTGAAGAGATGGTGGGAGAATGTTGCAAAAAGGAGCTGGTGGGGGATCTAGAGAAATGGAGGAAAAGGGGAAAAGTTTGGAAAATGTTGAAAAAGGGAGGGGTTGCAAGATACATTGCCAAACTTCATGGTTTTGATCCTAAGGTCACCAATAGTATGGTGAATTAATGGAAAGACAACAAGGTGAAAGTGAACGGTGTCTCTTTTTTTATCATTGAGAAGGTTTTCGCTACAATCACAAAGATTCCTATGGAGGGTTTCAAGTTTTATAGGGATAAAAAACTCTCTACCAATGCTGTGAAGGATTTTGTGAAGAGCATCAAAGAAATGAATGAACTGATTAAGAGTGAGACATTTTATGTCATGAAATCCATCAAAAAGCTCTAGAGGTTTGTGTTGCATGCTATCATTGAATATATAACTCTGGACCCTAGGTTTGATCGAGTTAGAACCCATAATTTTTTTCTTCTTAATCATTTCTGCCATGATAAGAAGATTTCTTTCCCTTTCTACTTACTTAATTCCATGAGTAAGGCTATCACTAGCTTTAAGAAGAAACCCATTGTCAACCCTACTATGCATGAGGGATTGTTACTACTAATCCATGAGTATTTCAAAGCTTAAATGATTAGTAACAATCCTTTGCTAGATGCAGATGAGGACAATGGTAGCTCCAACTATTCTTCTAACTCTAATGAAATTCATAGCATAAGCTCAGAGGAGGGGAATTTTTCTTCTAGAAAGAAAATAAAGGGTCAAATTAAGAAGCAATCATCTAATTTAACCCCTAAGAGAAAGAGCCCTAGGGACCATGGCCAAACCTCTAGTAAAGAGGATATGGATTACAATAAGGATGAGGAGGACATGAATTCTGAGGATGAAGAGAAGAAGATGGAAGAGGAGATTAAAGAGGACCATGCTAGGAAAAAATGGAAGAGGGATAATGTGGATAAAGAGAGGGTTTTGAATTAGGAACTAGATGTGTTGATTCTCCCCCTTTCCCCTATTCATCCCCACCCTCAATCTCATTTTGAGGAGAAGGAAAAGGATAATGCTAGTGCTAAAGAGGGGGAAGTGCTTGTCAAAAATAGGAGAAAATCTTGGAGGAATTTCAATGTTAGGACTGTGACTTTGGGTATTTATAGAGAAGCTATGAATCCTCATATTCTGGTGGAGAATAAGGAAGAGCCCCAGCTTGAAGAGCTCATTGATCCAGCTATTGTGGCCATCTCTGATAATGCAAGGGAGATAGGAATGAACCTTCTGAAAAACACTCATAATAGCATGATTGATAATTTTAGATCAATCAAGTGGCTATACCATGAGCTAGAAGAGGTCAGAGAGAAAGTGTGTCAATTAGAGGGCAACAATAGGAAGTTTAAAAATGAGAACTAGGAGGATTAGAGTGATAGAGCTAGTCTAGTTGAGAGGAGAATTAGGAATCTTGAAAACTACAATCACAATTTGGCTTGTCAGATGATCTCTTTCCTCAATTCAATCAATGATAATATGCTCTCTTTAATTAGTGTGATCAAAGACAGAGGCCTACTAGTAGGTGAGGATGGAAAGGAAAGAGAATGAGCCAAGTTTGATGATGATATGGCTACTGACATCACCTTTACCAGTTTGGACAAGGAAATGGAGAAAGTCCAAGAAGAGAAGGCCGAGGAGCACCAAAAGATTTATGAGGCTACCCAAACCATGTAGGATTTTGAGAAGAAGAATGAAGAGTAGTCCTCTAGTTTTATCTTTTGTGTTTTTGTTGTTTCACTTTTGGCCTTTCATTTTGGCTTTTGCTTAGTTTCATTAAAGACAGTTTGTTCTAGCCTTTTTGTTGGCCTTTGTTGTTGGCTAGGCTTTGTGCTTATTATCAACCTTTAGACTCATTTTTTTTTGGTTGGGCTTTTTTTGTTATTATCAGCCTTGGTTTGTCGCTACTTTTGGGTTTTAGGGTCCCTTTAAAACTTTTTTATCTTATCAAAAAAAAATTTATACTAAAACATCCCACTTTCTCATTTCACTAATTTTGATCTTTTGGCCAATTTGACTATCATTCAAACATATTTCAACAATATTCTTCATCACTCACAACCCCTTTCAAGTCAACTATAGATTATTTTAGAATGGGTTCTTAGGTTATCTAAACTTTTTGGAATTGACTCTAAATCATTTCAACATCATCAAAATCTCATCTAATCAACCCTAAAACTTCTCAACATTATCATAATCCTTTAATTTATCCCAAATTATCCTCAATTGATCCAAAATATGTCAAATACCTCAAATGAAGGATCACTTATCCAATCCTAGGCATTGTCACATCCCTCGGTGCCTTGGAAATCTATTAAACCTATCAAATATGACCTTAGTAGTGCCATGTTCCTTGGCACTAGGTGAAATCTATCATCTTTTATCATCCTATCATAGACATTTTGGAGTCCCTTAGTGTGAGATCATGGCATTATCCAATAAATTCAATAACACTGACAATGTCCATCAATGTTATTATGATCAATCTTATGAATCAATTTCAATCCTGTGGCTTTAACAATGTCCATTATATGTCACATGTCCTTAATCCATGTCATATGTCCTTGACCTAATATAAATCTATAAATTTTATCATGTTTTTGATCTACCCACCATTATCCTACTTGATTTGCATAATCACTGCATTTCATCAAAAGGTTAACCCCATATTTGTCTAATCAAATTGGCCAATCATTTACTAATTTATCCTATATGATTAGATAACCCATAATCTATTACTATGTCATTTTAATCATTTTCATCCCACATTAATAATTATTATTACTAGTCAACATTATCAATTAATTAATATTTATTAATTAATTTATTCATCTTTTCAAACTATGAGAATTCTCAATTTCCTAAGTTCTATTTTCCCACTTCTAATTTCTATTTTACCAATTTCATTTTGTGTAGAATTATGAATTTTTATATTCTACTTAGTCTTGACACATGGACATAATGCGTCATAGATCCTCTTTCTACACTTGGCTAAAATGTGTCACATTTGACACATTATTCCTTATGCATGACTATAATAAGCCACATTCATCATAGATTCTTGTCTACAAGTGGCTTTGATGTGTCATAGATTCTCTTCCACATTTAGTCATGTTAACTTTTATGCATCATAGAATCTTATATGTGGCATATAGCATCATATTTGTCATATATATTCTAAGGATATCATTCCAAGTTGCACACTCGAATTGAAAAATTTCCATCCTCATTCATATCTCATCTCTTACATTTTAGCTATAAATTGAGCCATCTTGCACTCATTTTGGATCCTTAGAACCCATATCATTAACATCCTTATAACCTCTTAATATTAGGCCAAAACCATGCTTCTAGTATTCTCAATGCCTTCATCATATCATTGTGTCATTTTCTTTCAATTTTTTGTGCACTATAGGCAATTGGAGGTACATCAAAATAGAGAAGAAAGGAGGCCATGGGAACTACAATTTAAAAGGGATTTTTTTTCTTGCTTTAATCTCTTTTATTTAATTTTTTTTCATGGTATATTAGAATGGGTTTTAACATATGTTTATTGAGTTTGTGGTTTCTCATAGTATTCTAGGTTTTAACTCATTTTCTAGTCCTATAATTCATGAACTTGACATGAATATCATGCTTACTAACTTGGGTTTTTTTTTGTCTGCTTGTAGGTGCAAGGAGGGATGGAATAGGAGCACCCTTTTATGACTCCCAAATTATCAAATTTTGGTGTGATGAACTTATTCTAAGAAGTATGTAGATAGAATAAGAGTTTCTTACTCATTTGGTGTGTTTTGCTCTAGTTTAGGCTCTTGGTCTAGGTGATTAGCAATGTATTTTCATGTTGTATTTTTTTTCTTTCTAGGTGCATAGGGTGTTCCTAAAATATTGGAATGGTGTTTTGGGGGAATTTTGAAGCCCAAGAGTTCCTTGAGAAGACCCAACAATGGTCTTGGTGATGGAATTGCAAAAAGAAATAAAAATTGCTAAGTTGCTGGTCACTTATGTAAAAGTGTTGAGCAACTTGTATTAGAAGGAAAGTTAACTTGTGTAAGTGGCTAAAAATTTCCTAACTCAACCAATACACCATGGGATAGCATATTTAAGGTTGAAAGAGCCTAAACCGAGGGTTGGAAGTCATGTTTTTGCATTGCATTGTGTTGCTACAGCAAACTGTGACTGGTTTTTAATACATTTTTACTAGTTTTTGGTGTTGTTCGGTAGAAAATCACGTTTTTATTGTTATTTTTTTGCATTTTATATTTTTTATCTTGTATATTATCCATTATCAATGCATTATATTAGATCTATAAACATGTTTTGGAAAGTTTTAGTAAATTTCTTTAAAAGTAAGTGTTTGCTATCCAGTTTTGAGTTGTCAACAATGAATGGGCTATAGCTCTTGTTTCCATTGTGGGATTTCCATGGCCATTTGGATTCAAAGACTATAGATGATAATGTGTAACATATTGCAAGCATGGACCCATAAAATGTGTGCAAGTATTTTTTTGACAAAGCCCTAGGCAAGCTAGGCAATACTTGACTAGGAGCAAGCATCAAAGAATTTATTCTCAAGAGAAAATCATAAAGATTCAAGACTTTCCCTTTGGAAAGATTAAAGAGGGATATAAGAAGGTTATTTTTTGTAGAGGATACTTTTCTATGAGTTGAATAAGGTGTTTGAAAGTTGAGGACAAAAAGAAACCCTCAAAACCCTTCAAAACCCTCATTTTTACCATTATTGTTCTAGGCTTTTTGGTGGCCTAAAACCTCAAAAATATTTGAGTATGTGAGCTATGAAACAAATTTTATTAAGGCCAGGTTTGATGAATCCTTAAGGTTAATAAGTTATTAGCCCTATAAATCTGGGTGGAGACCTAATTTGGGGCTCTTCTAGTAGCCTTTTTGTGAAGAAACCAAGAAATCAGGTATGAACCCATTGTTACCATCCATTTGAGCATACTAAAAGTATTCAAATAGCACCTTAAAACTCATCAAAACCTTGGTTGGACTGGGTATTACCGTGGAACCCTAGTAGACCTACATATGCATTTTAGAAGAATTGCACTCCTAGGAGGATAAGTGAGTCATGGAGCAAGATTTGATCATTTTCACCTAGTGGGAAGGTTAGGGAAGGTCAAGGGATGTTCTAAGTTGTAGGAAATCCTATATAACACATAGGTGTAGAGAAAACACCAAGATCCTATTGTTGGATGAGAATCATAGACTAGCTAGTCTATCCTAGCCTACCCCATTAGATTGGTATTAGAGCCTGCAAAGGTGTGGGGCAAAGAAAGTACAAAGAAAGGTAAATGTAGTCACCTAGTGAATCTAGTGATTCTAACACAATGGTAACCAATTTTGAATTGGCTAAGAAGGTAGAAGAGTAAGAAGAAGATAATAGGTCTTTGAGAGAAAGATTCACACAATTGGAATTGTTGTTAAGTGAGGTCCAAGATACAATAGATAAAGTCAAGGAAAAGATGGAGCAAAAAGAAGAGAAGGAGGCTAAATAAAAATGCATTGAGTTGGAAGAAGAAACTCCAACACTAGATCCTATTTTACCAGAAGAGCCTTTCTTTAAGGCAATCAAAGCAATAAATAGTAAAGCCGTGGAAGACATTCCTCTATTCAGTGGCAAGATGGATCCTGATCTTATCATGGAATGGATTGAAGGAATGGAGAACCATTTTCAGTGTGATGGTGTCTCTGATGCTCAAAAGGTTAAAGTGGCAAGGTCAAGATTGAGAGGCACTGCTCTCACCTAGTGGAAATTAGTGCAAACAAAGAGGGAAAAAGAAAGAAAAGGTCCTATTACTTCCTAGAAAGGAATGGTGGCTAAAATTAAAAAAACCTACATTCCTAAAGATTATGAAATATAGTTACATAAGAGGAGACAAAATCTAAGGCAAAAAGACATGGATGTGCATTCTTATACTGAAGAATTCCAAAAGTTATCCTTGAGGTCTAAAGTGGTTGAAGATGAAAGTATCCGGTTGGCAAGATATCTAAATGGACTCAAATGGTCTATTCAAGAAGAAATGATCCTTGTCACTCCTAAAATAGTTCATCAGTGTTATCAAATGGCCCTAAAGGTGGAGGAGAAAGGAAAAAGAAAGCAAGACCATACTTCCAATAATAGAGGAAGAGGTAGAGATTCTAGAGGTGGTCAAAGAGATGGTTCTAGTAGAGGTGGTGAATCAAGAAACCAAGGGTAAAGTAGACTATTGGAACAAAATTCTGAAATCAGCACAAGGCAATCTTTTGGTAGAGGAAGAGGATCTCAAGGAAGTAGAGGAAGAGGAGTAGGAAGGAGCAGCTCCTATTTTGCCACCATGAAGTGTTACCAATGTGGACAGCTTGGGCATCCTGCTTATAGGTGTCCTAATAAAGCATCAACCCTTACTAATGAAAAAAGAGTGGCTTATGCTCAAGAAGATGGTGGTAGCTCAAGCACTAATGAAGTCAGCAAACTAGAATCAGAAATGGGTGAGAACTTGATGATTAGAAAGGTGCTCATAAGGCAGCCCAATTTGAGTGAACCTAAGTAGAGGAGGACTCTCTTTAGAGTCAAGTGTAAGATTCAAGAAAAAGTTTGCAAGGTTATAGTAGATTTTGGATCTATTGAATAATATTATATTAGAGGCGGAGGCAGGAAAGAAGCTAAAACTTACAAAGGTTCCCCATACAAATCCCTATAAGGTAACTTGGTTGAATCAAGAGTAAAGTGTACTTGTTAATGAGAAAACATGGGTTGAGTTTTGTATTGGAGCCTATAAAGAAAAAGTGCTTTTTGATGTTTTACCCATGGATGCTTGCCATCTTCTATTGGGAAGACCTTGGCAATTTGACAGGAAGGTGATCTATGATGGAGAAGAAAATGCCATTTCTTTCAAGAAAGATGGAAGGATTTTCAAAATTCAGTCCTTAATAGAGAATGAAGGGGAAGCCTCTAAGACACCTAGTGTGTTATTTAGTACTGGCAAAGAGTTCTTGCAAGATCTATAGGATGAGGAAACCATACGATGTGTAGTTATGGTGAAACCAAAGGAAGAAGATACAAAGTTGCAGCCAATACCTCTTGAAGTGTAGAAAATTCTTAATGATTTCAAAGATATTATTTCACATGATACACCAATAGTACTACCACTTAAAAGAGAAATTAGCCATCAAATTAATTTTGTACCTAGTGCTTCTTTTCCTAACAAAGCATCTTATAAGCTTACTCTAGATTAAAATAACGAAGTGGCAAGACAAGTGCAAGAATTATTGGATCAAGGGCTGATTAAGAAGAGCATTAGTCCATGTACAGTCCCAGTGGTCTTAGTAGCAAAGAAAGGAGGAAAATGGAGGCTTTGTACAAATTCAAGGGCTATTAATTGAATCAATATCAAGTATAGATTCCCTATTCCAAGAATAAAGGACTTGATGGATTGTGTAGGAGGTGCTAGATACTTTACTAAGCTAGATTTAAAGAGTGGTTATCACCAAATTAGAATCAAGGAGGGTGATGAAGGGAAGACCACTTTTAAAACAAAAAATGGGTTGTATGAATGGCTTGTGATGCCATTTGGGCTCACCAATGCCCCAAGCACTTTCATGAGATTAATGAATGAGGTCTTGAAGGACTTCACAGGTAGATTTTTGGTAGTGTATCTAGATGATATATAATCTATAGCAAGACAAAAGAAGAGCACCTGGAACATGTAATGTTGGTCCTGAAGAGACTCCAGGAAGAGTAACTAGCCATTAATTTGGAAAAGTGTGTATTCATGTAGAAATAATTAGTTTATTTGGGCTTTGCAGTGTCCAAGGGTAATCTAAAAATGGACCCAAGCAAAGTGCAGGCAATCCTAGATTTTCCTACTCCTAGAATAGCGATTGAAATGAGAAGTTTTCATGGCCTAGCACAATTTTATAGAAAGTTTGTGAGGAACTTTAGTGGGATTTGTGCACCAATACTAGACACTATCAAAGGTGGGCTAAAAAAAAAGTTCAAATGGACTAAGGTAGTAGAGAAGGCATTTCAAACATTGAAACAAGAGGTAGCTACAAAACCCATTTTAATCTTACCTACATTTGATAAATTATTCACTCTTGAATGTGATGCAAGTAATGTAGTAGTAGGGGGTGTATTGAGTCAGTACGGAAGACCTGTAGCATTTTTTAGTGAGAAACTCAATGAAGCAAAGAAGAAACATTCAGCTTATGACTTGGAGTTGTATGCATTAGTATAATCTATTAAGAAGTGGAGACATTACCTCCTACCCAAATAATTTGTCATCTTTACAAATAATCAGGCTTTGAGCTATATAAACACTCAAGAGAAGCTTAGTAATAGGCATTTGAAGTGGATGGAGTATCTACAATCTTTTACATTCACAATCAAACACAAGAAGGGGCAGCTCAACAAGGTAGCAGATGCCTTGGGTAGGAAACTTTTGACTGTCCAAGAAGTGAGAATGCAAAGCATTGGAATAGAAGGTTTTAAAGATTTGTATGAAGAAGATGAAGACTTCTCTGAAGCCTACAAGGTATGCCTAGAGTTTGAGAATCATTTTCATAGTGATTTTGCAAATTATACCCTTCAAAATGGATTACTATTTAAAGGTAATTAGCTATGTGTACCTAAGGGATCCATGAGAGAAAATCTAATTCAAGAGAAGCATAATGGTAGCTTGAGTTGACATTTTGGCATAAACAAGACATTGGAGTTAGTACAAAGATACTACTTTTGGCCTAAGTTAGCAAGGGATGTACAAAGATATGTTGAGCGATGTGGAATATGTCAAAGAGCTAAAGGAGGTTCAAGCAATGCAAGGCTCTATCAACCCTTGCCAATTCCAAATAGGCCTTGGGAATGTGTAAGTATGGACTTCCCAAAACCAAATCAGGTATGGACAACATTTATGTTGTAGTAGACAGGTTCTCTAAAATGAGTAATTTTATTCCATGTAAGCCTACTCATGATGCAAGTTATATAGCACATCTCTTCTTCAAGGAGATAGTTCAAATTCATGGACTCCCTTTGAGTATTGTGTCTGATAGGGACAACAAGTTCATGGGTCATTTTTGGCAAACCTTATAGAAAAGGTCAGGAACTAATCTTTCTTTCAGTTCAGCATACCATCCTCAAACTGATGGTCAAACTAAGGTCATCAATAGGGTGCTTGGTAACTTGTTAAGGTACTTAACAAAGGAGTATGGGTAGACTTGGGATCTTGTTATCTCTCAGGCTGAATATGCTTATAATGATAGTGTTAATAGGACCACAAGAAGAAGTCCTTTTGAGATAGTATATGGTAGACACCCTAGAGGAGTGAATGAGTTGATAGATTTAGGTCCTATAGAGTTAAAAAGTGGAAAAATTGAAGATTCTACCCAAACTATCAAAGAGGTTCAAGAACAAGTGAAGAAAACTATGTTGGAGTCTACTCAAAGACTCAAGGCCAAAATGGATGAGAAGAGGAAAGAGGTATAGTTTTAGATTGGGGACTATGTTATGGTCCATCTTAACAAAGCCAAAATGGAGAAAGGTATGCCCACTAAGCTCCAAAGGAAAAGAATTGGCCAATGCAAGGTTCTAGCAAAGTATGGAGAGAATGCCTACAAAGTGGACTTGCCATCAAACCTAGCTATCTCACCAGTGTTTAATGTTGTAGACCTGATCATATTTAAGGGAGAAATTAGTCAGCAAAGTACAATGCCACCAAGGGTCCTACAAGACCTTGACACTAATGCAATGCCCAAGAAACAACTAGCCAAAGTAGAGAAAGTATTGGAATCTAGGGTGAAGAAAACTACATCGCATCAAGTGTATATGGAACATCTAGTCAAATGGAAGGATCAACCTAAATTTGAAGATACTTGGGTTGAGGAAACACATTTCAAGAAGTTTGGAATTGATCCAACTCTTCTTGACCCCAAAGTGCCTTAGTCTGTGTTGAGTAGGGGAGTATGGTGCAGGAGCACACTTTGATGACTCCCACCTTATCAAATTTTGGTATTATGAACTTCTTCTAATAAGTATGTAGATAGAATAAGAGTTTCTAACTCATTTGGTGTGTTTTGCTCTAGTTTAGGCTCTTGGTCTAGGTTATTGGCTATGTATTGTCATGTTGTGATTTTTTTTCTTTCTAGGTGTATAGGGTGTTCCTAAAATATTGGAATGGTGTATTGGGGGAATTTTGAAGCCCAGGATTTCCTTGAGAAGACCCAACAATGGTCTTGGTGACGAAATTGCAAAAAGAAATAAAAATTGCTAAGTTGCTTGTCACTAATGTAAAAGTGTTGAGCAACTTGTATTAGAAGGGAAGTTAACTCATGTAAGTGGCTAAAAATTCCATAAATAAACCCATACACCATGGGATAGACTATTTAAGGTTGGAAGAACCTGAACCAAGGGTTGGAAGTCAATTTTTTGTATTGCATTGTGTTGCTATAGCAAACTGTGACTATTTTTAATACATTTTTACTAGTTTTTGGTGTTGTTTGGCAGAAAATCATGTTTTTATTGTCATTTTTTTTGCATGTTCTAGTTTTTATCTTGTATATTATTCATTATACATGCATTAGATTAGATTTTTAAACATGTTTTGGAAGGTTTTAGTAAATTTCTTTAAAAGTAAGAGTTTGTTGTCTAGTTTTGAGTTGTCAACAATGAACGGGCTGTAGCTCTTGTTTCCATAGTGGGATTTCCATGGAAATTTAGATTCCAAGACTAAAGACCCTAATGTATAACATATTTCAAGAAAGGGCCCATTAAATGTGTGCAAGCATTTTTTTGACAAAGCCCTAGGTGAGCTAGGCAATACCCGGCTAGGAGCAACCATCAAAGAATTTATTCTCAAGAGAAAAGAATAAAGTTTCAAGACTTTACCTTTAGAGGGATTCAAGAGGGATATAATAATATTATTTTTTGTAGAGGATAAATTTCTATGAGTTGAATAAAGTGTTTGAAAGTTGAGGACAACAGGCAGCCCTCAAAACCCTTCAAAACCCTCATTTTTACCATTATTGTTGTAGGCTTTTTGGTGGCCTAAAACCTCAAAAATATTTGAGTATGTGAGGTATGAAACAAATTTTATTAAGGCCAAGTCTGATGAATCCTTAAGGGTAATAAGTTATTAGCCCTATAAATCTGGGTGGAGGCCTAATTTGGGGCTCTTCTAGTAGCCTTTTTGTGAAGAAACCAAGAAATTAGGTATGAAACCATTGTTACCATCCATTCAAGCATACTAAAAGTATTCTAATAGCACCTTAAAACTCATCAAAACCTTGATTGGATGGGTATTACCATGGAACCCTAGTAGACCTACATATGCATTTTGGAAGAATTGCACTCCTAGGGGGATAAGTGAGTCATGGAGCAAGATTTGATTATTTTCACCTAGTGGGAAGGTTAGGGAAGGTCAGGGGATGTTCTAAGTTGTAGAAAATCCTACAGACCACATAGGTGTAGAGAAAACACCAAGATCCTATTTTTGGATGAGAAGCATAGACTAGCTAGTCTATCCTAGCCTACCCCATCAAGGGATCTCATTTGAAGGAGTCTACCATTTTTTTGGTTATTATAATTAGACCTAGTCTAATTAGGAGGTCTATTAATACAAATTTATCAATTTTTTATGCATTCTTTTAGGTCTCTATCATAGGTATGTACTTGGTACTATCAGGGCACACTTGGGCACCTTAAGAAACTGTTTTAGGTGCTTAGGACCTAGTATAACCTTTTTCTATTATTCTCATCTAACAAATTGCACTCTAAAAATACCAACTACACCCTTCTAGGCCCAAAGTGCACTAGGGGTGCAATTGGCACTATCAGAGAACACTTGGTAGCCTTGCTTTTTGTTTTGCATGTCATAGGTGCCATTTTGACCCTATTTCACCCTATTTGGTTCCTAGCTTCCCAGCTACGCTCCAAAACTACCAAATGCACTCTTCTGGGCCCAAAGTACACCATGGGAATAATTGACACTATTTGAGTGGATTTGGGACCTTCTTGAGTGTTTTGTCCTTCTTTGGCACAATTATTATTGTCACTATGTAGTTGGTTCATAGAAATGTAAAATTTTAGTCACAATCTACATCTAGGGGTTCATTATGATTCTAGGACCTATAGTAGAGGTTTTTGTGTTTTTGATGATCTAATAGCCTTATTGTGCATCAAACCCTAGTTCTTGGGGCTGGGAGACCTTTTGAGGAAGTTTATCATTCACCTATGAATGAAGTGCCCAAACTAAACACCATGTCTTAGTGACCATAATATTTTCTATACACTACCTTAGGGGGTCACCCATGCTTGTGAAGATATCCCATAGTCTAACAATGCTTAGTAGAGGCAATATTCCCTTGGGAAGAGATAAACCTTGTGAAGAGGATCATGGTAGTCTTGAGCAGTGAGTGCATTATAAGGGGGAGCCTGTGGTTCCAAGATCCTAGGTTTTCTTCTTTGGATAAGTGTAGATGAACTTTAGTTCACGTGGGAATTCTATAGATACATTCTTGAAGCCTAGGTTGTGATGCATATTTTAAGTTTAACAACAACTATTCTTGTATATTGTGTCTTATGTGTGTACACAACATTAATCAAGATAATTTCAAATTTAAAAACTCACACCAAAACCATTTGAACCTTGGAAACTTTCAAACATCCACATTGTCAAAACATTAGAAACCTCTTGTCAAAAATTGTAAAACATTTGACAAAACCCTTGAGAACTTTGTAAACATGAAGAGTTGTAGCCTTAGGAGTCTTTGGCAAGATTTAGACTTCATATTTTCATAACATGCCCTTGCATTTTCCATCTTTAGATCCTCATACTTGCATAATTTAGTCCTCATACTTGCATCTTTTAGTCCTCATAGAGCATCCCTTAGCTTTCATAGTGTATCCCTTAGGCTTCATTTTACACCTCCTAGTCTTCATCTTTCAATCCTTTAGTCTTCATCTTGCATCGTCCAACTTGCATTCTTGAATGTCCTAACCATCATTTTTCACATGTTAGTTCTCATTAAACATGTTCAAACCCTCATTTTTCATCCCCATTATGATCATAACATCATCCCTAGTCAACTCACACTCTCGCATATGGTCTGAAAGTCAGTAAGTCCAAAATCATCAAAGATTCAACTCACTTTACCAATTGTGCTCCAAAACTACTAACTACACTCTTCTGGGCCCCAAGTACACCACAAGTGGAGTTGGTTCTATCAGAGTGCACTTGGTGCTTTATGGGTGCACTTGGTCGCCAAAATTGTAAATTTTGACCTTCAGATTGCATTTTGAGACCCGAGAATTTCCCTCAGATGCATGCATATGTCATTAATTTGATAATGTCCTCAATATTATTTTGCACCCTTGGATCTTTGCATCTTGCATATCCATTTCATATAACCCTTAGTTTTGATCCCCTCTAAACCTCATTTTGAACCTAAGACCCCTTTGAACTTAGTAAAAAATTAGAACATAGTATGAGTCATAGAGTATCTACTTATGTTGATGGATAAAGGATCTTGACCTTGGACTTTTTGTCATCTTTTATATCACTTTCTTAGGTCAAACTCTATCAATATCTTGATGGATTTAACCTTGTCCTTTTTATCAACTTGATCTTTTCAATGTTTGTCTCTATTGGTCAAGATCCAAAGTCGGTCTTTATAAGGTTAAACTCTTAGATTGATACTTTCCAAAGATTTTCTCCTAAGTTCAAACCTTGCATACACTTGTCGTAGAATTATCACATCCTTAGTCTCCCTAAATGTCATTTTTCTTCACCCTAGTTATATAATCACTTCACTTGCATAGTGCAAAATCCTAGCATCTCCTCTAAGTATCAAAATCCCACAAACATCTCCAACAATCAATTTTTCCAAATCATTTGTGAAAACCAACACTTTACATAATCCCATATTCCTCTCTTTTATATCCTTAATGTCATTTTCAACCTTTCCATCCCCCTTTTTCATAATCCAATATTAAGTTGCATACATCAACCTTCAACATCATTTCCAAGTCTAAGGTCCAATACAGTATGCATTTTTCATATCTTAGAATCATCTTCATATCCATTAGTCAAAGTATAAAACATCACTCAAATTTGTATTTGTGCATCATTCCCTTAGTCATTTACACCTTTCATATCATAGTCCTAGGTCATTTTGTACTTTTTTAGCTTTCATAACACACCTAAACCCATAAAAATCCAAAAAAAAAAACATATCTTGCATCTCCCTTCCAAATTATCAAGTTTCAACCTATTTTACCAATTGCACCATATTTTTACCAACTGCATACCTCAGGGGCACACTTGGTAGTTTCAATGCACACTTGGTAACTAGGAAGTCCATCTTAGGTTGAAGAGCCCTAAATTACATTTTTACAACTTTCATTACATCCCTAAACCATAAAAATTCCCTAAAAATACATAAAGCATACATACTTTGCATTTTTGTCACCCAAACACCTCATTTACCAATTTCACCATTTTGGATACCAAGTGAACACCTCAAAAGAACACTTGGTATTGTTTGAGTGTATTTGGTAGTTTAGGTGTGCACTTGTGAGGCAGAGAGTCCATTTCAAGATTTCCCCATTTGATTTGCATACCTAGGTATCATGCCAAGTCTTACAAGGACACAATTAGATCAAAGATTAGAAGACCTATATCAACCCTTATTTTTCAAAGTGTAAACACATCCAAATGCATGTCCAAGACAAAATAAAACCAAGAAAACTTGACAAATATTTGACATAGATCAAACTAAAATTTTACAACCTTTACTCCTGTAACCACTAAGCATGTATTTGCCAAACATTAACCCTCAAGACATGAGACAACCAACCCTCAACAACATGTCTACCATAAAATTCCCTCTTAACACATCCCTTACACATGGAATGGTTCAATAAAGTCCCAATTTTGAACCCATATTTGTACTTATACCAATTGGATGTAGAAGTGTACCTACAACACCCAAGGATAAACATACCCATTCATTTGATTTTATTAAACCTCAGACAAGTACCCTTAATCCTTCAAACATACCATAAGGTACTTTGCACCTAAATGATGATTCCAACATGGATTATGGCATCCCTAATGAAGAAATGGCTATGGAATGTCAAGACAAAACTTTTTAAAAGAACTTCAAGCTCTTGGTGGCCTTAGAGATTGTTAAGTTTAATCCCAACTTGGAAGGACCTAAGTCTAAATATAGAGACAACTCCACATTTGAAAACATACAACCTATGATTAACTTACACTTGGATAAGGGGAAACAACCTTTGGAATTTTCAACTATAAAGGTAACACCTAAGAGACCTCACCAAGAATCAACCATTGAGATTCTCCAAGGTATCTTTAAACACATAAATATGAATCCCTTATTTGTTAAACCCACATCAATCAATCAACAAGACTTTTACAAAATACCTCAAAAGGACATAAAGGATTGACCTTAATCAAATGATGCAACAAGAAGAAATTCCTAAGGGTACTTGCACCATAGGAATTCCAAACATACCTCCTTTGGAGGAAAATCAACAAAGTGCACACTTGCTCCTAACTCTACCAACTACTATGACATCAAATACTATGGAGCCCTCTATGATTACACCATGTGAAACATCAACACTTATTGCAAAAACACCTATTGAACCATAGAAGAAGAGTCTTATTGACATTTCAGCAATCCTACAAAGGAATATGGCCCATTTTCAAATAAACATGAAGTCCCAAGGTGAAGCATCAAACCCCTAAACATATGAGCTCAAGGATCATAACATAATGCTCACATCTAAGGAAAATAGTCAACATCTAAGACAAGAACAACAACAACAAGTGGCACAAGGACCCAACATTCCTAACACACAACCTAATCAGAACCCACTTAACATACATGAGACATACCAACATCCATAATAAAAACAACAACATCAAGTGGTACAAGGACCCAATATTACTAACACACAACCTAGTCTAAATCCACTTGATTCACACATAATGTATCAACAAAAATTCCAACAACTACTCGAAATGTTTGTGAAACAACAAGAGAAATTTAAAAAAATTGTTGGAATATAAAAAATGATTCGAACAACAAATTCCATATAAACAAATTTTTTTGCAACAACAATATGTGCCACAACAAACTACACAAATACCTCTGCAATAATAGACTCATACATGGCCATACACTCAAAAAATAGAGGTACCTGAACAAAAACTACAACCAATGGAAAAACAATCACAACCAATGACACAACAAGTACCACAAGGACCTTTCCATCTTTGAGGTGCCAACATACCTCCACCTCCTAGTGATACATCGCCTGAGTCTTTAGATACAGATATGTGAGAACCAAGTAGACATAGTTCTCACCATAGAAAAAGATCTTCTCAAAGACATAAAAGACTCAATGAAAAGATAAATTCTCAACACCATAATGAGGATTTTATACACAAGTCCAAACAATTAGATAAATAAGTTAAGGCACTAGGAGTCCAAAACAAAAAATTTCTATACATAGAAAATGATTTACATTCTAATCCCGCTAACAAAATTATGTATATGCCTCGATTTCTAAGACACTTTAAGGCACCAAGATCTGAGAAATATTGAGGAAAATGTACCCCACTCGACCATATTAGAGAATTTTGTGCCTCTTTTACTAAGCTTAGTGATGAGACCACAAATATTATGAGACTATTCCCTCACTCTCTTGGTGGGCAAGCACTTGAATGGTACTCCAAATTTTTGGGTAACATAAAATCTTGGTTAGAACTAGTAGACAAATTCATATCCCACTTTTCTTTCAACATAAAAAATGAGGTGATGTTATCTAATTTATGTTCAACAAATAAAAATATGGAAGAACCATTCATAAAATTATTATTACATTAGAGAAACTTGTTAGTCAATGCTCATTGGGTATTCTTGAAGAACAACAAGTCAATCTATGCATTGAAAATCTAGTCCCTGATCTAATGTACAAACTTTAAGATAAAAATTCCTAGCACTATTTTCAAGTTAATGAAAAAGGAAGCTAGCATTTAATATGCCCTCATTTGTAAAGGAAATGTAAAAACAAACAAGGAAAACACCAATACACACTCATCTAATGACAGGGTGAATATTTTCTCTAAGAATAAGAATGTCACCAATGTTAGTATTGTTGATGCTCAAAAAATCAGCATGGTACAACCCTAGATGATTGTTAAAGGTGCAAATCCTACAAGTTCAAAAATTCCTAACCAAGTGCCACTTTAACAAAAAAAATTGATACCTCAACACAAGACAAACTTTGAAGATTTCATTAGAATAAAGACAAAAAATTTATAGCCCTAGGGATACCTCTTGAGAGTTGACTTCAATAATTTCTCAACAATAAGTCTTTGTAATTACCCCTAGTCAAGGATGAACTAGAAACCAAACCATCTTGGTGGGATGATAACAAGTTATGTGAGTACCATCATACCAACGGACATAAGACTACTTTATGTTTCCAACTTAAACTCGTAGGATATTACACTTACATTGGGCATGACTACACCATCAACTACTTTAATGAGTCTAAATCACGCATGTCCACATTCACCTTAAAGGTCAAAGATCCTTTTTGTGCTATCACCATGTGTCACACCAAGATCACCTTACCTAGAGCCCCTACTAGACCTACTACACCTACTAGACTTGCAACTCCTGGTAAACCTAATGCTCCTACTTTTTCTAATTATAACTAAAGGCTTTTAGAAATAAAAATCCATAAAACTCAAAGAACACCTACATGCAAGAACCTACAACAAAGAAGAAAAAGAAAAGAACAGGAAAGGGTTTTGATCTAAAAATATGAGAACTATATTATTAGACTAAAAAGATGAGAGATAATTACAAATGATCAATCCTTATAGAAGGAGATCAAAAACCTAAAAGGGAAACCCTAAGATGTAAATGGCATTTAATAATTACTAATTAATTATTAAATGAAAATGAAAAGTGTGTAAAGTGAAATCTTAAGAAGGGGGTAAAGGCAATTTAATAAATGAAATTAAATTAATGATTTACTCCAACACCCCCCCTGAAGTGAGAAATAATGCAACTACAAGTAATGTAGACAAAGTAAGGAAACTATAGTGCAATGCTAAAAGAAAATTTTGGTCCTAACAATAAGGCTTGATGAGGTACCCAATCACAACCAAATCTCTATGAAATAGAGAAATAGATAAAAACTAGTGGGAAAAACCCTACTCCAAAAAGAGAGAAAAGAATGCACAAATAAAATATGTTAAGGGACTCTCTCAAGACCATAAGTACAATAAAACCCCCTATGATAGAAGCTTGAGACTCCATAGCCCCCCAGATTGGTAGAAATCCTACATTAATGAACATACCAATGTGGCTCCAATATGAAAGAAACAAAGGCAGTGGACAAGGAGGGTGAAACCCTTGAATATAATGTGAAGTTGGAAGTCCTAGCTAATGCTCAAAGGAGAATGCATGAGGATCTTGAAATGGAATCTCCAATAGAGGTGGGATAATAGGTGTGTTGAATCTATTTTCTAAGGGTAGATGTGTGTCCTCTGATATATCCTCAATAACTATAGTAGGTGGATTGATGACTAGAGCTACAATGATAGGAAATGCTAATGAGTAATCCCATGCAATATATGGAATCTAAATTGGAGGTGGGGGCTAGTCTCAAGAATAACACATAAGTTCAAGCTACCTGACTTCACCTCAGTAGTCTCTCATGAAGAAGGAGAGTGAGTCTTCGATAGTGGAGATAGTGGACCAAAATGAGAGAAAGAGTATAGGTAGGAAGAGTGATCAATAATCCCTATAGCAACAATATTTCCTATCTCACTATCTCTGATGTGCACTGAATCTTGTGAAAACTCAACTACCTTCCTTGTCTGACTATGTGTAATTTGATAAGTAGAGAGAATGTTAGAGGACAAATATGGAATACAAAGTACATCATGAAATGTACCATCATCAATGCTAATAGAACCTTTCCCACATAGTCATAATAGTGTTGTTCCCCATCAAAATATGTGGAGTAGGTGAAGCCTCAAAAGAAGAGAACAACTCAAGATGCCATATGGTGTGAAGCACCTAAATCCAATAACCATCTAGAAGAGGGTGGAGTAGAAATTGTACATAGTACATGAACCTTTCCTATATCTTTTCTATTTGACTAAAATGATGATGATGAATACTATATAGTGAGAAGTAGAAGGAATATCAATGTTTCTCTTTTGAAGGAGAGTTTTCAAATCTAAAACCTATTTGGCATAGCCATCTAACTACTTCTCATAGAAATGTGACTTATCATGATTAGGCTTATTACAATTAGCACAATTTGGTTTTTTTGGATTTGGTTTACCCCACTTAGGAGGAGGTGGATCTGACGAACCCTGAGTGCTAGTATCAATATGAGATTTTGTAGAATAAGATATATGTGTCTTCTCCTTCATCCCTGAAGATGACCGAGCTACCAATGTATAATTTAGTGAGCCTACAAGAGAATCCAACCAAGAGAGCTTAGCCTAGTCTTGAGTCAAATAATCATAATAAGCCTCAAAGGATGGCATGGTAAATCTATTACCAAAATAATATTTGGTAGAATAGAAGGTAGAAGCAAAAATTTGAAAGTTTCCACAAAGCTTAGAAAGAATCAAGTAGATGACTTAGTGTCAATCTTGGTTTTCCCACAAACTTGTAATAAAGATCTCTATTGATTGAACTTCATCAAAAAGTCCTCAATGGAAGGAAAAGAATTTGGTACAAGAGAGGTAAGCTTTGTCATAATTTTAAGTGCCCTAAACTCATTCACTATACCAAACAAGAATTCAAGCTTGGTCCACATAGCTAGAAGGGTATTGTACCCATCAAGATGAAATAGCAAACTGTCAGATACTTGTAAAGAAATTAATCCCATTGTCAAATCTATCTTGATCCTATGTTTCATGAACTAAAAAGGCCATTGTAAAACTAGTTGCATTGCATCTAAAAAAAACCACAACCCTTTTGACCAGACAAGTCATGTCAGCAAGGTCTTCCATGTGTGATAGTTATGAGGGATAAGAAGTTCTAGACAAGAAGATGTCGCAACCATTATTTTAAAAGGTGTTGGATTATGTTTTGAATTTTTTTTGGTCTACTAATGTAAATAACAAAATTAATAATAAAAATGCCCCCCAAAATATAAAAAATTGAACCCCAATTGCTAGAAGGAATGCATAAACAAGAACAGAGAAAAAATGCTTTAGTTGAGAAACACATGTAGCTTTGAGAAATGCTAATGAAAAGAATAGAGAATTTGGATAGGAATCAAGAAAATATTTCCAATGCTTCTTTTGGATAAAAAATAGAGCTAAAATGAGCAAGTTACTCCCCTCAGAAGATAAAAATGATCTTTTGGCTCCAAATGAAAAATAGGCACCAAATGCCTTAGGATCCATGCCAAATGCATTGATTTTTGTGTAAAAATGCATCAGTTTATATGACAAAAAATCTTGATGTGGAAACCAAAAATCTCAATTTGTGTGTCAAAAAAATCTTGATCCATGTGCCAAAATATTGATTTTTGTACCGAAAATTCCCAATTTGTGTGCAAAAAATCTTGATATGTGTGCCAAAAATTATCAAATTTTGAGCCTAAAAACCTTTATTTTTGTGCCAAAAAATAGAAAATCATCGCATCAAAAAATGTCCCAAATTTGGAAGCAATTATTTTTTGCCTCAAATTCCAAGTGTGTCCAAATTGGACAAATTTTAAATGAAAATAGGGGTCTTGACATCTTATGAATCCAACCGTGAGGTTTGTTTGGCCTCAAAATGCTTCAAATTTTAGAGACCCCACTATTTTCACAAAAAATACTAAAAAAATGCTAGATTTGTTCTATCAAACACTTGTTCTTCTTTTTCTCCAAATACTAAAAAAGCTATAGAATATCTAACTCTACTACCATGAAGGATTTTAGAAATGCAAATCCACAAAACTCGAAGAACACCTGCATGTAGGAACCTATCACAAAGAATAAAAGACAAAGAAGAGGAGAGAGTTTTTCTCTAAAAAGAGAGCTATATTATCAGGCTGAAAAGATGAGAGATAATTACAAAAGATCAATCCTTATAGAAGGAGATTGAAAACCTAAAAGGGAAACCCTAAGAGGTAAATGACATTTAATCATTACTAATTAATTAATAAATAGAAATGTAAAGTGTATAAAGTGAAACCTTAAAAAGGGATAAAATTATTTAATAAATGAAATTAAATTAACACTTTACTCTAACAATAACCTTTTTGACTAGCTTGTTGAAACCCTTGCACAAATATCCATCTAGGATTTTCTGTGTGCATCCCCCTAACATCAAAAGATCCTTGACTAAGCCCTAAAAGAGTTAGTAGTACCCGATAACATCAATGTTGGCCAATTCTAGACCATGATTGAGAACTTATCTACATCACAACATATCATCTTTTCACCTCAGGATGTACCTAGAGATAGACCTAATGATAATGATCCCCTTCATCTCGAGGTCTTTATCCATAGTGCTAAGGTCAGATGTATTTTGATAGATGGTGGAGTAGGACTAAACTTCTGTACCCTAAAAGTTTTCAAGTGTCTTGGTTACTCCAAAGAAGATGTGGATCCCTCCCACATAATCACAATAAAGGCATATGATGATCGTGAATGATTCTCCAAGGGTGTTATCATATTACCTATAAGAGTTGGTTAGACTACTAAGAACACACTATTCTAGGTCCTAAATATTGAAATGAACTACAACATGATATTGGGACATCCTTGGATTTATGCCATGAAAGGAGTGCCTTCTATATATCACCGGTGTCTAAAGTTCTCCCATAATAATGTAGAGGTTACCATCTCTTATGATTTGAATCCTTTCTAGTTTTGTCCTAATCTTATAGACGCTACTACATACTAAGTCCCAATAAACAAGGACAAACCAAAAATTCCTCTAAGTATGTTGACACTAATGCACTCCTCCAGTAAGGCTAAGGAAAAGTTGAAGATTGAAAATAATAATGTGGATAAATACTTTATGTCTCAAGTATTTCACATTAGAGAGGTACCACTTTCTCCCAAAATTTATGATAAACCACAACTACTATGAGCATAACAACTCGATATTAGTACACAAAATGCCACGTCTATCAATTTTACTAGTGGAGGTGGCCTAAATGGAGAACATATCTATGTGAATACATCTATTTGTATTGAGAAAGAAAAAGTAGAACAAGAACCCACTTTGAGATCTCCTAACAAGTATGGGCCTAAGTTTACTATCATGTAGAAATAAGGCTATGATGGATGTAGTGGTCTTGGATCTTAGAAGAAAGGAATAATTGAACCTATCACTATAAAAGGATGACCTCCTAGTTTGGGGCTTAGATGTAGGCCATTAAAAATAGTTCCTCCTAGTACTAAGGTACCCTCACATGAGACTATAAATATTCCAAATGATGAAAAGGAATATGATGATACCCAACTTGAAACTAATGATCTTGCTAGTCTTTATACACTTGATCATATTTATGTTGACCCTAATAGCCCACCAATGGAGAATAACCATGTTACTATAACCACACCCATCACTCAAACCAACTCTACACCTTGGAATGAAACATTCTAGGATCCAAGTCCTCTAGCTTTTGAACATGACCCCAATGATGCCATTGAATCAAATAGATATATATATATATATATATATATATATATATATATATATATATATATATATATGTTTAACTAGAGCCCATTGAACACTGATGATGCCATCTCCTCAAGTTATCCTAAATTTTTGGATTGGGACCGGCATGGACCACCTATCTTTGATCGATTCAACAATGATGATGCTCCTATAAAAGCCTTTGAACTCTATGAAGGCATTATGATTGATGACCATAAAGAGGAAATTTATCTTGAATTGAATACATTTGTAATATTTTAGGGAGTCAACTCCATATTCCAGTTGTAAAGCTGAAAAATAAAGGAAAAAATGACAAGAATATGTCTCTTGGTGAAAATTGAAAGGTTCCATTAGACTATGAAAAATAAAATGCTAAGCAAATACCAAGGAAAAAAAATGAACAAGCTGATGTCATGAATATAAGTGTTCTAGTTTTAAACATTCCATAAAGTCTTTTTCTATCTATACTTGAGCTCTCTCAATTGACCTTATGTGGGAATTTGTTGGTCTCAATCCTCCCAGTTCTTCCTCATATTTAGCTCTTTATACCCAAATCCTATTACCTAACTTGTTCAACACCCAAAATCAAATTCTATCTAGCAAACCTTTGAGTATGTCATTATCAGTGATCCCCTTTATAAAAAATCCTTTGACCCAACTATTCTTAGATGCCTTGATTCATAAGAGACAAATACTATCTTTCATATGGTACATGATGGTATATCTTGAGGCCATTCGAGTGGTTTGAGTTTAGCTACAAAATTGGAGTGAATCCTATGTAGTTATATTCACTTTTTGGTCCATAGCTTATTGACTAGTAGTACTAAAAATAGATTTATTCTCAACATTCGTTAGCAACATCCATGATTTCTATCTAAGAGTCCTAAAAAATAGGAAAAAAATGGCAAAATTCCTAAGAAATATAACAAAAATGATAAAAAGTCCTAAAAAAAGAAACAAAAAAATGAAATAAGTCATGAAAAAATGGATTCCTTGATGAAAACCTGGCAAACAAGCATCTTGGCATGAAAATTTGAGTCAAGAGAAAAGTTTCTTCCAAAAGTGAAAACCTGGCAAATAGGCACGTTGGGAAAGTACCATGGTGAAAACCTAGCAAACATGCACCATGTGTAATCAATTGTTGCTCCTCCATCTATCAGGATCCCATCTAGTCCCCCCCCCCTTGTCATTCCCTAATCACATCCTTCATACCACAAGATATTCTTAGTCCTTGATCATGGCTTGCAAATCGGTTAATATCTATTGTTATCTTACCCAAACGTCACTAGTCTATATATACTCTATCTTTGTCCTTTGTACAGTTTGTGTCTTGTCTAAGGGTATGATACCTACATAGTACATGAGTTTGAAATTGGACTAGGGGCATGTCCCTAAGCACACATTATCTATTGGACTTATCACATATTAGATTAAAGCTAACACTTGTGAATCCTTTATGATCTTGAAAGAACCCTAAAAATTTAGATATTATCCTTAAAATTCAAATATGATCCTAAAACAAGAAGAAGAACTAAACATGACATGAGGTCATGAAAAAATCCACAAAAGTCATAAAACATCCTGAAAAATCCATTAAAATAAAAAATATCTTGAAAAAATTGATAAAAATCATAAAATGTCCTAAATTTTTTTGACAAAAATCATAAAAAATGTCCTAGGAAAATCTCTAAAAATCATAAAATGTCTTGAAGAAATGAGCAACACAAAAACATCAAATATCTTCAAAAAAGCCTAAAAATCATAAAACCCACCAATTTTAAAAAATAAACCTTATAAATAATCACTTTGGATAATCACCCTTTTGCTTAAACACTTTCACTTTCATAAACTAAAATTCAAAGCACTATGCATCAATGCCAATCAAACTTTGACCTACCATATAAGCAATGTGAATCAACAATCAATCCAACTTTTCACTATGATCCTATCAACCAAGCCAACAATCTAACCTATCACATCACCAATCTACACAAAAGAAAAGACACTAAAAAGATAAGTAATAATAGATGAGAATAGTTGTTGGCTCATGCTGTTTAGCGAGTGCTTTATTTTTTTTTTTTTTTTCTTCGATCATGTTCCTATGCTACTTGATTATACAAAACTAAACTATGAGAGTCTCCAAGATGTTTTATGGTCATCTTTTTCTTTTCTATATATTGAATATACCTTTGAGAGTTTGAGGCATATATATATGACTTAGGAAGGATAAGGTCTTTTTTTCCTATCTACATTGTGCTTGTTTACCAAAAAACCTTGCATTTGTGCTCTGGCCCTTTATGCCATGATGCATTGCATTCCATTTTTCATATCAAAATAAAGCTCCTTTGAAATATAGTGTACTTTATGAAAGAAAATGTCCTCACCTCATACAAACTAGTCCTCATCTCATCGCTTCTATCTTCTCATGTTAATCTTGTCCACCACCACCACAGTGTAGTACTGTGATACACCAAAAAAATCTTCATCATACATTCTTGTATGTGGTAAAAGTCCAAATAATATAAAGAAATAAATATATAAACATGAAATTCAAATCATTTTACATTTCATTTGCATTCATTTCATGAGAAAAACATATGGAAAAAACAAAGATATCATTTGCTAAGCATAACATGTGATAAACCAATGCATAATGTTATCATACAAAGTCTACAAAGAAAAGTATAAATGTATCCATATAAAGCATGTAAAACATATGCATAATCCATCTCATATAGTCATCTTAATGTAGGTACATATCATAAATGTATTAAAAAGTATTAGATTACATGGCCATGGTTTACATCAAAACTAATTGCCCCTTTACACAAGAGCCTGTCTATGTCAATATGTGTTGTCCCTAGCCTTGTAGCCTCTATCAAACCTCAATGATGACCCCTCACTAGTATGTGGTGGCCTCATCAGTCCCATCACACCTCCACTATTGTGTGTCCTCTATGTCCACTAAGAATGTGATCTTGATGCTTGATAACTCTCTATCCTCTACTCTTGTGATACTACCATCTTGTAATGCATCCGCTAGTACTATTTATTTTCATGTGCCTCACCCATCATCCCAATAGACTCTCAATAAGATGCATCCCTAATACTACCAATGAATTTTGAGACTCCTAGACTACTCTCTCTACCATTTTTACTACTACATCTTGAGTGGCTATCACAACATCCCTCTCTAGTGTAACTTGGTCAATCACTACTTGGCACTCCTCTAACTAACTCTAGAGCCCTTTGATCACCTCCATCTTCTACATCCCTAACTCACTAGGCATCATCTATATTGTTACTAACATCCCCTTTCTTCCATCTACCAGATCCTCCTCTATATCCATCGTCTTAATATACACACCTCTATCCTCCCCTCCATTTGACTCACCTCTATACTCCTCCTCATCCTCTGCCTCATAATCATACCCACATCCATGTAAATTTCCTCTATCCTCCTCCTCATCCTTTCCCCTTTCATCAACCCCACCCCCACTATCTCCACCTTCCTCTTCATCTCCCTCATCATCCATCTCCCCTCTACTCATCATCCTACCCATCCTCCTCATCTCCCTCCCCATCTTCATCATCCCCTCCCTCTCCATATATCTCCTCCTCACCATCACTCTCCTCATCCTCCTCATTTTCCTCCTCTCCACCCAAGTCTTCTTGTGGCCTCACTTGTGGTATTGGCATTGTCAAATTTGTCAATGGCCTCAGTCAATGCTAAGAAAACTACCTATCATATGTTGTTGTCATGTACACATATATCACATCTACTAATACTCCCTAAAACCTAGGCCATAGCTCCTCCAACTATGCATAAGCTACCTATATCCTAATAGGTGCCCCTCACTCTCTTACCTTTGCTCTAGATTAAGCAAATAGAGAAAGACCTATATGCACATCTTGCCTCTTGCCAAGCTATCGATGTACTTGCTTTGAGAAGTACATATCAATAAATAGGTGTCAAATAATAGCATGCCCACTTAGATATCACTCCTATTTGTAGTAGGGAAAGTGGATCTCATTTTCCTCCCATTTCGAGAAATTCCTATAGGGCCTCCATATAAACTAGCTCATAGTGTCCAACTGATGCTAGAGGTACAAAGTGTATCCTAGTGGTCCTCAAGCCAATGCTCCTCTATAGAGTATACATATGGAATATCATCTACCAAATATCTCTCCATAAGAGGTCTAAATATGACAATGTGCTCATAAGTTTAGACCTATAGCAATGTACCTGCTATATTGAAGGACAACCTACTTCTATAGGCAACTCGGTGAAGGTAATATTATAACATCGCTAACATATAGGGCCCTCATACAAACATAGTTCTATCCATCACCATATTCTTTAATATTCTACCCCATTTGATAGGTAATCCATGCCCTCTCCTATTTAGTATCAACCTACCATGACCCAACATATCATTGCTATCTAATACTCACATTGAGCCAATAATACCTCCGATCTTATCTTGTAATCCTAGATACCCAGCTTCTCATCTCCAAAACTAAACATCTGGTGTAATGTGGTTCACCCTGTCATGAGGTTGTATACTAATAGCTCTCAATGGATTGGAATCTAGAGGATGTTCCATATATCCTCCAAGGTCATGGTGGCCTCCCTAGTCGATAGATTGAAGGAACTAGTCTATGAATGTCACCACTCTGTCAAAGTTATCAGAAACCCCATGTTTCCTCTAATCTCTAGCATGAAATTAATATGGTATAATCCAAGCCCCACTAAGATCTTCTACTCACTGATAGTCATCCTATGATGCAAGGATAGGTTATGGGGTTTGTTTCCCCTTGTCCGTAATAGGGGAAGGTCCTCCTGCATAATCATATACTGCCTATCAACCTTCTATGAATTTGTATAAAGTTTATCCTAATTTTGGCCATGTGTGACCATGTTTAATTCGTTTGACCTATGTTTTGACCTCTTTCTAGGTTTTTGAGCATGCATACCAAATTTTGGGTAATTTTTTGAGCTCATTTTCATTGTTTTCAACCCTCTACATACCTATCTATCAACTTTCTACCAAATTTGACCTAGGTTTGACCATGTTTGACCATATTTGACCATTTTTGATTGGGTTTACCTATATTTTGACCTCATACTAGGGTTATGGGCATGCACATAAAGTTTCATTTTGTTCTAGGTCTATTTTCATTATTTCTTGGCCCTTAGAGCATCTTGGGGCACAATTGGCTTCCCAATTGTGCCCATGGCACACTTGGTCATGCCAAGTGTTCCTAGAGAATACTTGGTCATGCCAAGTGTGCCTTGAGCACACTTGGGTGTGTTTTGAGCATGCTTGGGTGTGTTTTACGTGCACTTGGGATAGTTGGATGCTTGGAACTACCTCAGAACCTATTTGATCCTTGTTTGACCCCTATCTAGCCTCAAAACGTGTGAAATGCATAAAATACATAGAGGCTCCTTGATGAAATTACCAATGGTCCTACATCTTTCCCTTTTTGGTAGTTACACACTCATTATCCATGATGTTTCTCACTAGGTAGTTTGTCCATCTTCCTTGCTCTAGAGCTCTTTTCTTCTAAATAAGAGGGTGAAAATGACCTCCAAATCCCTCTTCATACCATTTTATAGCCTTTTTGCTTCCTATATGGATGTACAAGAGGCATTTTATGTGTTGGTCATGATGCATTTTCACTCTAGACCCCATAACTTTTACATTTGAGCTTCAATTTGCGATCCATCAATTACTATGGATTCATCTTTTCATTATTGATAAATTGACCTATCATATACATTTTTTGGTCAATTTATTGAGGAGGCACCCATATATACCACCCCTACTAGGGCATGTTTTTATGAGCTTTTCATTAGTATTCTTTGACACAATGCTCTAAATCACATTATATCAAAGAAAGGAAAAATGTAGATGCTAAAAAATAGTTCTCATCTATGGTTTAATCACATTTTAATACTAGCATATCCCATTTTCTCATTTCAAAAATTCTAATCTTTTGACCAACTCTATTATCATTTGATCATATTTCAACAATATTCTTCATCACACACACCCATTTTCAAATTAATTGTTGATCATTTTAGAATCAGTTCCTGTTTTATCTAAATCTTTTAGAATCAACTCTAAATGATTTCAACATCATCATAATCTCATCCAATCAACCCTAAACCTTCTCAACATCATAAAAATCCTTTCTAATCAACTCAAAATCATTCCAAATTGACCCAAAACTATCCTAGATCAAACCCAATCGACTCAAAACATGTCAAATATTTCAAATCAAGCATAACTTATCCAACCCTAGGCATTGTGGTGTCCCTCAATGCCTTGAAAATGTATCAAACTTATCACATCTGACCTTAGCACAACCATGTTTCTTGATGCTATGTGAAATCTATCATCTTTTATCATCTAATCATTGACATTTTCAAGTACCTTAGATTGTGACATTATCCAATAAATTTAATAACATCGACAATGCTTTTCAATGTTATTATGATTAGTCTTATCAATCAATTTCAATCATATGGCCTTTACAATGTCTGTTAAATGTCACATTTCCTTAATCCATGTCATATGTCTTTGACATGCTATCAATCCTAATCACTCAATTAATTTTATCATGGCTTTGATCTAATTTCCATTATCCCACTTGATCTACATAATCACCATATTTCATTAAAAGGTTAGTCCCATATTTGTCTAATCAAATTGGTCAATATAGGATTAGATAACCCATAATCTATTCCTATGTCATTTCAATAATTTTTATCCCACATTACTAATCATTCTTACTAACCAATATTCTCAATTAATTAATATTTATTAACTAATTGACTCATCTTTGCAAACTATGTGAATTCTCAATTTTCTATGTTCTATTTCTCACATCTAATTTCTAGTTTACTAATTTCCATTTGTGCGAAATTAAGAATTTTTAATTCAAATATTCTGCCTAGTCTTGACACATGGACATAACGTGTCATAGATACTCTTTCTAAAATTGTCTAATATGTGTCATATTTTGACACATATTATTCCTTACACATGACTATAATAAGCCACATTCATCATAGATTCTTGTCTAAAAGTGACATTGATGTGTCATAGATTCTCCTCCACATTTAGCCATGTTGACTTTTATGCATCATAAAAATCCTATATGTTGCACATTGCATCATATTTGTCATATATATTCTAAGGAATATCATGCCAAGTTGCACAATCAAATTAAAAAATGTCCATCTCCTAATTCATATCTCACCTCTTGTGTTTTGTCTATAAATTGAGCCATCTTGCACTCATTTTCTATCCTTAAAACCCATATCATTAATATCCTTAGAACCTCTTAACATTAGGCTAAAATCATTCTTCTAGTATTCTAAATAGTGCCATCATATCATTCTATCATTTTATTTTAATTGTGTTTGCACCATAGGCAATTGGAGCTACATTAAAATGGAGATGAAAGGAGGACATGGGAACGACAATTGAAAAGGTTTTTTTTATTGTTTTAATCTCTTTGATTTAATTGGTTTTCATGGTAAATTAGAATGGTTTTTATCATACGTTAACTGAGTTTTTGGTTTCTCATAGTATTCTAGGTGTTAACCCATTTTGTAGTTCTATAGGTGGCTATACCTTCTTATCTCAACTCTTATAGAGGTGAAAAATTGCCAATGTAGACTTAAGACTAATACTCTTGAGTAGAAAAGTACTTTATCTGTTGGAAATATTCAAGATATGACAAGTTACTGAGAGGGGAGGGGTGAATCAATAACTTTTAAAATTTCAAACAATAAAACTGCATACTGATATATTCACCATTCATCCAAGTAACCTACTGTAAGCATGAAACAAAATCATTTGCAACACTTGAACACACAGATTTGGTGACCCAGAAACCTTCCAAATAGAAAGTAAAACTGGGGTGGGGATGAAACCCACAAAGCTTCGTTACTGCAGTATGAAGTTGGCCAGTTAAGGCTTACAATGACCACTTCTGGTGATCTTCCCTGTTAGGAGCACAAAGGATTGCTAGATCCACCTTGTTAGAGGATTTACAAACATATAATAAAGTATGCACTCTGTTAGGAGATTTACAAAAGACTGTTAAGTCTACCTTGTTAAAGGATTTACAAAAACTGATTCACCTGTTAGAATGAAATAGTGGATCTGATTACAACTGATTGCTGATAAGATCTGCTATGCTCTGATTCACCTTGATGTGATAGATAAAACTTTTCTGCTCCAAAACTTGACCTTGCTGAATACCTTCACAACTCAGCACACATACTTTCGCACACATGTATTTCTTTCACACTTTCACATTTTCATTCATTACCATTACATTTGAATGATACAATACATTGCATATATATACCATCCAAATAAACAATTCCTTGATAACCTCAGGAGCTCGGTTATCACAAATTTCTTGGTCAATACTAAGTACATCTTCACTTGGTCAAAACTGATTCCTTTCTTTACCTCAAACACTCGATAAACATTGGCTGCTTTGTTCACCTTGATCACTCGGTAAACACTAACTTCTTTGTTCACCTCGATCACTTGGTAAACACTGAGAACTAGGTAAAGCTTGGCTTACAAAGGAATGTCTGGTGAGAGCTTGGTAAGCATTTAGAATCTAATAAGTGTTGTAACTAATGAAAAAAATGTATCATAATGCCAACAATCTCCCCCTTTGGCATTAGTGACAAAAACACTTATGAGACAAAATTTATCTAACATGCTGATGACTGATTCTGAATATACATAGCTTCGTTATATACAACTCCCCCATAGAATGTACATACAATATTTACATGAGCTGTATATCTCTTCCTTTGTACAATTTCTCCGAAAACACTTATTCACCCATAGTATACATATCCAACAATAATCTCCCCCTTTTTGACAATAATGCCAAAGAATAAAAGAATATATATACTTATATAGAAACACCAAAATGAGAGATGAACTCTGAGTGTACCTGAAGAATAAGCTGGAGAGTCCTATCCCAATTCTCTTGCAAAATTTTGCAGGTGGAAAGAGCTACTTGAACTTCAGCTGAAAGTTCAATCACATGGTCTGCAATGGAGAAGTTATTATCATGGATTAATGTCTTTGAATGTGCAATGTGCTTCTGCATTGAATCCATGATGGGAAGGATCATGTTTTGGATATCTATCAATGTAGATTGGATCCTTGCCTCTTCTCTCAACAGCTCTGCCTACTTCTCTGACAAAAATTTGATCCTAAGGTGATGAGATGAGCTTGAATTGGGGTCAAGCTTCAAGTTCTGTGTGCTCACCTTCAGATCCTCATCAATTTTATTTAGTTTCTCTCTTATTCCCTTAGTGTACTCAGTAACATCACAAAGCTTAGCAAAAAGAGATGTTACATTATTAAAAGAATTTTCCATATCTGCCAAAATTGAGGTTAATGCAGCCTGATTTATTGAAATGTTCTGGGCAATGTGCCCCAACACCTTATTATCAAATTTCTTTGCTGCACGCTCAATCAGCTTTTCTTGTCCGGAGGCATCTTCGTTGAATTTATTAACTGCCTCTTCCAATTGAATCAAAATGTGTTGAGAAGTATCAACATCAACACCTATAGCCTCAGTAATTATGTTCCGGGCATCCTCAATTATCCTGTATTCCTTATCCCTTTCTGATCTTAACTGCATCTGAGTAGCCTTTTTCTCAATAAGTTGACTAGCATACCTCATTTCTTCAATGGTAGCATTATCAAAGTCAATCTTTGGAATTACTATCTCTATGTCCAAGTCAATGTCTTCAGGAATTTCCTTTCCAGTGATCATAAGTCTTAATGGTTGCTTTTGTTTGACTTCTGAGATGACTGGTTTGACCTTTGGAATAGACACAACAGTAGAGACAAAAGGACTAGTAGTAAAAATTGGGATGCTTGAGGGTTGAGTGCCAATAGGAGTATGTACAGGGTCAAAAATTTGAGTACTGGCCAAAAATGGTGATACACTCGGTAATATAGTATCTAAGATCACTGTGCCTAAAGTAGATGGCGACAAAATTGTAGAACAAATTGGAGTAGTCAAAATTGGAGAACTCACAGCAATACCAATTGATGATGATGGAGTCGAGGAGGCCAACTCGGTAGATGAAGAGGGGTGTAGCTCGGTAGAAAAAGAGGGATGCAGCTCGGTAGATGAAGTGGTAGTCACTTCCACTGATGATACCTGGAGCTGAGATATGGCAGGTGTAGATGGTAAATCTGGTGTAGATGAACCTGTTGAAGCTAACTCCAACCTTGATGATGTCATAGGTTTAGCTGGGGAGTGAGGAAGGGATGCAATAACTGCTGCTGCAATTTTTACCGGATCATCCTCCTTATTTTCTTCTTCAGCTTCTTCCTCTTTGTCTTCTTCCTCTTTCTCTTCCATCATTGCATGCAACTCTCCTGGTGTAACTGTGATGGATGGAGTGCTATCTGATTCATCACTGCTACTGCTACTGTCATCATCCTTTATTTCTACTAGGTCTACACTGGGCTTATGTAGATGATAGATGTTTTTCCACATGTTTGTAGCATCATTTACAACATGCTCTATAACTTTGATCAAAATCAAACAAGTGTGGAATCTGATCATCATTTTACCTTCATAGGTTTTCAATTCAGATTTTACCTCTGCTCCAGTGAGACTAGGCTGAAGATTCTTTAGGGATTTCTCATATATATCTTTTACCATCTTGGTGGCTAACTCCCATCTTGACTGTACTCTCTCCAGTAGTTCTTTAGAGATATGAGGAGCAATCTGGTCCGAGGAGTATTTCCATTTTCCCATTTTGTTAAGTACCAGTTCCTCAATCTGCATTTTCTCTGCATCAGTCCTTGTCTCAAATTTCAATGCCTTGAAATTTGTGATGCCAGCTCCTTCTTCTAATGATTTGAGCCTTTGCTCGAATGTAGGTGTAGGATTGACCAATACAGGTTCCTGAATACCTTTTCTTGTCCTCCGAGTAAATACTGCAGTAGGCTGCTTCTTGGGCTTGGTAATGATTACCTTGCCTTTCTTCTTTGCCGGTTGCTCTTCTTCTGATTCTTTGTCTCCTTCTTCTTCTTCTTCACTTTCTTTATCTTCACCTTTTCCCTCGGTGAGCATAAGAGGACCCATTGTAGTTTTTAGTTTGGCCACTTTCCTCTTACCTTTGCTGATGGCCTGTGGAATTTTGATTTCCAGTTCAATTCTGGCCTTTGCTTCATCATAAGTACCAAAAATCTGTTGCCTTGGGTCTACTGGCTCATTTACCAGTGCTTCAATGATATCCCTTGTTTCATCAATATTTACCTCATATGGAAGAGGTTTCACCCATGCAACTTGGGGTCTAACTGCCTATATGTACACCTTGTCACAGTCAACCATAAAACATACGTCATCTTTATATTCTTCAACAAGCCTAGGAGGAATTTTGAATCGGTTATTCATCCTCTCCTTAAAGTCTTCAAAATAGTTATCCATGATACTATTAAAATTTTCTCCCATCTCTGCTATAAACTCTTTAATCTGATACAAAATTGGGACATCTTTTCTCCATTCTACGGTTCCCTTTGATGGAAAGAATTTTTGTACATAAAATAGTAAACATATTAGCAGAGATCCAAATTTATAGGGGTTATTCTTCGATGTCCTTATACTATCCATGTTCTTGTTTAACTGCTTCAACATTACTTCTGACAGATCAAACTCAAGATTCTTCTTTACAATTTTCAGGGCCAAATCCACAGCTTCACACGGTACACTATTTAACCTGCTGGAACTATATAACTTATATGCAATAATATGTATGCCAAATCTTAGTTCCAGATCTGTTACAGTGTTAACCTTCAAACCTCTACCATCCCACTCGGCTAGGGTTTTCCTCTGTAACTCATCCTATCCTAGGGTTTTGGTGGTTTTGGCTTTGCTGAGCATCGGGAGACCCGTGATTTTGTGAATCATCTTCTTGGTTATCAAAACGGGTTGTTCCAACCACAACTGACCATTATGCACTCAACTCAAGATATACCTAATCCATTTGGTTTGGAAGTTTCTAGGCATATGCGCAATGTGAGTCAAACCTTTAGTTTCCAAATGCTTGTGCTCGATTTTGAGAGAACCATTTACACATAACTCTGCTAGGGCATTATCCATGTCCAATGTCCCTATTTCTTGAATAGCACACTTAAAATGAGTGTGAATGTCATTCACGAGGAGTACCTTGGGTGGAATCTGTGATTGAGCTCCATTAGGATCGAGCGATTCAGTGATGGCAGGAACAAGCTTGAACGTAGGTGCCTTCCATTCTGTTCCCTTCACAAGCATTTCAGAACCCTTCTTCGCCTTGCTGCTGCTGGTGCTTGCAGATGCCATTGCTGCTCGGTGAGTGAAAAGGTTTCGTAAGAATACTTCGCTCTTCAAATCTCTTGAACTCGCTTGAAAGCCTTTTTTTCTGTGTAAATCTTGAATTCGCGGTGAAAAATGAGGTCGAAATCTGCCCTTTTGATGAAAAATTTGCCAGTAATGTTCAGTACGGAGGTAGCTACGATCGACAGACTGTCATCCACTAGCTCGGCTTAAACTTCGCAACTTGGTGACCAAAAGAAAATAGGTTAAACCAACCTTAACTTGGTAAGAGAAGAACCAACCATGCTCGGTAAGTGCAACTTGGTGAAAGAAGCCTTATTGCACCCGACTGAGCTCGGTAAGGTCATGTACCGACCATGATCCTGATGTATCTGAAATACTGATTTGATCATATTTTCATTCTAGAACTGCTTAGGATATTGCTTTGTAGATACAGTCCTGGTCTTATCCTGATGAGTCTTAATTGGAAATGGTAGAGTCACTCACTTCTTGAGTGACCATTCCATCACTTGAATTATCTGGCTCGGTAGACTTAGGAATCCATTGCTGCTTCATTTGCTTTCGAATATTGTCTACTTTAATTTTCTTCTCATCCTTGACTTTCTTTATGTTCATGCAGTTTTTAGATATATGACCAAGTTCTGTACATGTATAACATCTTACAGTGGTATCCCTTTTTCTTAGGTGATGCCTTGCACAGTTTATGCTAGTATGACCATATTCTCCACAATAATGACATCTACACCAAGTGTTGTAGTCCCAACCAAATATTGCTTTGACAAGTTGTTCAGCTAGATTAAATGATTTGGATTTGCATTGTGATGCCTTATGACCTTGCTTTTGGCATTTGTGACATTTACCTTCAAATTTTGGTTTCTCTTTGCATTCATTGGCTTTGTGTCCATACTGATTGCAATTGTAGCACTTTCCATTAAATTTTCCTTTTCCATTACTCCAACATCTGTTAGATGTATGACCTAACTTACCACAGTGGCTGCAAGTAGGTCTTTGATTCTTTTGAGTACCGTGTTTGGAGGATTCACCTTCTTCCTTGTATCCAAGGCTTGCTTTACCATTTTTTTTATGAAAGTTTTCTTCATTTTGCAGATTCAATTGATCCATGTCCTTTTGAGATTTTACCATTCTCTCATTGACTTGGTTTTCAGAGATTAGATCACTTTGTAAGCTTGCATTGATTTTCCTTTCAGTAATTAAGTCATTTCTCAAATTCTCATTCTCAGATCTTAGATTCATAATTTCTTCATTTTCATTAGATAATTGAGTTACAAGATTTTCAAGTTGAGAGGATTGATTATTCCTTACCTCTAAGTCTTCAGCTGCCTTGTTCCTTTACTCCAAGATTTCACATAGCCTGATGGACTGGATTTCTTGTTCCCTTTTGAGCTTTCTTACTTCTTCCTGTAGAGATCCATTCTTTTCTAAAAGTTCTTTGATTGCTTTGTCAGCTTCATCTGAACTACTTGATGGTGAGAGATCTTCAATTTTTTCTTCAACATACAGATGGTCATTCATTTTCCTTGCAAGTTCTTTTCTTCTTTTCAAGGATTGTGAAAGATGCTCTTTTGCTTCATTGAGTTGAGCCATGGCCATTTTCAGATCTAGCTTTTCATTCTCAATAGATTTGTCAAGTCTGAATATCTCCATTGTCCTTGATCTTTGCTCAAGTTGTGAAACTTTTATCTTGAGAACCTTATTGCTCTGATACCAATTGTTGGAAATATTCAAGATATGACAAGTTACTGAGAGGGGAGGGGTGAATCAGTAACTTTTAAAATTTTAAACAATAAAACTGCATACTGATATATTCACCATTCATCCAAGTAACCTACTGTAAGCATGAAACAAAATCATTTGCAACACTTGAACACACAGATTTGGTGACCCAGAAACCTTCCAAATAGAAAGTAAAATTGGGGTGGGGATGAAACCCACAAAGCTTCGTTACTGCAGTATGAAGTTGGCCGGTTAAGGCTTACAATGACCACTTCTGGTGATCTGCCCTGTTAGGAGCACAAAGGATTGCTAGATCCACCTTGTTAGAGGATTTACAAACATACAATAAAGTATACACTCTGTTAGGATATTTACAAAAGACTGTTAAGTCTACCTTGTTAAAGGATTTACAAAAACTGATTCACCTGTTAGAATGAAACAGTGGATCTGATTACAACTGATTGCTGATAAGATCCGCTATGCTCTAATTCACCTTGATGTGATAGATAAAAACTTTCTGTTCCAAAACTTGACCTTGCTGAATACCTTCACAACTCAGCACACATACTTTCACACACATGTATTTCTTTCACACTTTCACATTTTCATTCATTACCATTACATTTGAATGATACAATACATTGCATATATATACCATCCAAATAAACAATACATGCAAGGTCGGCCAAAACAACAAGTGCAAATCTCTATACAAAGTCGGCACAAGGTAAAAACTCGGGTTCACTGAACTGACTCGGTGTCCTTCTGATACTCGGCGTCCACTGCGTTACTTGGCATCGTCATGCACTCGATAGAAGTGAAGGCATGGTCCATACTAAACACTTTGAGTAGTTCTGAACTCGGTAACCACTGGAGACTCGGTAGAAGAGATGCCACTTGGTGAACACTTCTATCTGAACTGTAGCTCAGTGATCAAAGGAAACACTCGATAGAACCTTTTGACTCAGTGATAGTTAGTTTCCTTGATAACCGTTTGAGCTCGGTAAAATTAATTTCCTTGATAACCTCAGGAGCTCGGTTATCATGAAGTTCTCGATCAATACTAAGTACATCTTCACTCGGTCAAAACTGATTCCTTTCTTTACCTCGAACACTTAGTAAACACTGGCTACTTTGTTCACCTCGATCACTCGGTAAACACTGACTTCTTTGTTCACCTCGATCACTCGGTAAACACTGAGAACTAGGTAAAGCTTGGCTTACAAAGGAATGTCCGGTGAGAGCTTGGTAAGCATTCAGAATCCAATAAGTGTTGTAACTAATGACAAAAATGTATCATAATGCCAACATATCAAGGAGAAATTAGGTGATAATATTCTTTGAAATTAAAATGTGAAGTGATATATCCAAGAAAGAGAATGAGATAAATAATTTGACCTTCCACTTAATTGAACTTTTTCTTAGAAAGAATAAAAGACAATTTCTTTCCTGATGGGAGAATAGAGTTAATAAAATTGTTTGTTGCAATCATCCAATCACTTGGAGATGACTGCACATCTATCAATTATTGAACATAGAAATTAATATTATAAAACCCTAGGTAATTGAATTTAACTCCAATAGTAGTGAAGATCAATTACACAAAACCCATGCATAGATTCGACTTATCAAGGATTTTATTTCTTCAATTTCAGTCCATCAACAATAATGTAAATCCAAGAAGATGATATTCAAATTCCAATAGTTATGATTTATTCCTAAACTTTAGAAGAGAAACATAGTATTTTTATTAATTCTAAAAATAAGTACAATTGGGCAGTGACTGGTTGGAATGTCTATCCATATCTACACATTCATATCTTTTTATCCCTATATATCTATCTATATTTCCATATCTATTAGGTGTTGGTACCCTTTCCTATAGAAAATGAAATGATGCAAGAAAGATTAAGAAATTTATATAAAAAATTAGCTCATAATCAATTTTAAACATTCACAAATTTTCTACAATGATAATATCTTTTAAGAAGTTTTTTTTTTAAATATCATAATTCTCAAATCATGTAAAGAGTTTCTTCAAAATGTCAATTCCCACAAAGGTCTTCAAAATCAACCAAGATGACTCTAACCTTGCTTCTATATTCTTCAAGCTCAATCTCATGCACATCACTAACATAGCTAACATAATTTTTTCACAAATCCTAGGATGCTACATACATGTTGTTAAGAACATCAAATTAGTCCTACTGGTTATTGTATGCTTGAATGGGTAGTCCTATGGTGAAACGGTTTTAAAACCTGCACAAGAATAGAACAACAAATTTGTAATACAAGGGAATTCCAAGAAATTTTTTCCTTATAATATCCTTAATCAACAATAGTTAGTAAATGCATTAAACTCCAACCAACAGATCACACATGCAAATGCAAAGAAATTGTCACACCTAAGTTTTTGCTAATTTAAGACATAACACAAATGCACTTAGCCTTAAATGATCATGCCCTTTATTGGAGATGAAAACATATTTCTAGAATGAAAATCTTCACTAATTACACCTAATGAATAAACATAGAATGCAAAATTGTGAAATCAAAATGCGTAGAATCTAGTCCTATGAACTGGTGACATTGGATTGAGAGAACCATCTTGAATGCAAAATTGAAAAATTTGTGATGCCTTAAAACCCTATTCCCAAAATCACAAAATTGGAAGTGCTTTAGAAAAATATTCTTAAAATTGTGAAATTAGAACCTTTCTTATCATCTCTCTTCAAAATCATGAAATTGGAAGCTTATTCATTTCTTCTTTTTGAGATGATTAAATTGGAAGCTTTGATAGATGAACATAAAAATGATCTTTTATTGAAAGAATTTCAAGGTTCCATCATTTAGTATTGATGATGAGAAGGACTTTGAGATGGTTTTATATTGCTATCAAGGATGATCCCAATAGAGAAATGTATGGGAGTGAAAATGATACATGGATCATAGATAATGGATGCTCACACCATATGACTAGTGACATAAGTAAATTTGATAAATTTGAAGAAATTCATGATGGTGAAATGGTTAAGTTAGGTAATGATATTTCATATCAAGTGAAAGGTAGAGGATCATTAATTTTGAATGATAAAATGAGATGTGATGATTCTTACTAGGTTCAAGCTCTAAAGTATAGTATTTTGAGTGTTTCTTAGTTGAATAATTCAAGTTACAAGATGGAGTTTGAGAATAGAAAAGTCAAGATCTTTGATGGCAAAGGAAATCTGATTGGAACTAGAATGTACACTAAAGGTAATCCATTTTATCTTGATCTTAATATTGAGACATGTTCATTTTCTAAATTTGAGAATGTATGGTTGTGACATAAGAGGTTGTGTCACATAAATTTTGAGAACATGGTGAAGGTTAGTAGAAAGAAAAGAGTTATAGGCTTAACAAATCTACAAAAACTTGAGTATGCTATGTGCAAAGAATATCAGGCAAGTAAGATGACAAAGTCAAGTTTTTCAAGAAAATCACACTCTTCTAATGATATTTTCAAATTAGTGCATACTAATTTCTGTGGACCAAAGAGAGTTGAAAGTTACCGTGGTGACAAATACTTCATATTATATGTTGATAATTACACTAGGATGATGACTGTTATGTTCATGAAGGTAAAATTACATGCTTTTGATATGTTAAAATGGTATAAGGATAGATTTGAGAAATAAATTGGTAAACATTTGAAATGTTTGAGATCTGATAGAGGTGGTGAATTTATATTTGTTGAATTCACTAACATTTATGTTGACAATGGTATCACAAGATAGTTATCTGCACTAAGGACACCAATTTTTTTTTGAATTTTTTAGAGAAGAAATAGATCAATTATGGATTTTACAAGGATATTGTTGATTAAGAAATATTCTTCTCAGATGTTCTGGAGAGAAGTAATAAGCACTCCAATCTATACTCTCAACCAAGTTTGATTGAAGAAAGGAACAAATGAGACATCCCATGAACTCTGGTATAGTCATGCACCTAATGTGAGTTATTTTAAGATTTTTAGAAGCAGGTGTTATATTCACAAGGATTCAAAGAATGGTAAATTTTATTCAAAATAAGATGAAGGTATTTTCCTTGGATATTCATCTAAGAGAAAAACATATAAATGTTTGAACAAAGCTACTAACACAATGATTAAAAGTGCAAATGAAAGGATTGATGAATTTGTAGATAAGAATTATGTGGAAAGCAAAAAGGAACCTAAATATTACAAAAAAATTGTATATGTGTATGAAGATGTACTCAATACACTGCCCAAGTTATAATAGAGAGCCACCAAACATCATTCTACTTTACCCAAATAGGAGATAGTATAGCCTAAGAAGGAAGCAAAACCTCAACCAAGTGAGAATAGTAATGAGAATAAGAGATCTAAACACATGTTGGAAAAATATGTCAAAAAGAATCATTCACTTAAATAAATCATTGGAGACAGAGTGCTAGAGTAATGACTGGAAGTAATATGAAAGATGATACATGTTTTATTATTGATTTTGAGCCTATAATAGTTATGGCTACACTTGATAATTAGGATTAGATAAATGCTATGAATGAAGAAATTGGTCAAATAGAGAAAAACAACACATGGACATTAGCACCAATACCTACAAATAAGAATGTGATAGGAACAAACTGGATTTTTAGAAAATGATGAATAAAAATGGAGAAGTAGTGAGAAACAAAAAAAGACTAGTTTGCAAAGTTTATGCCCAAGAAGAAGAAATAGACTATGGTGAGACTTTTTTACCTATGGAAAGATTTGAAGGTGTAAGAACATTTTTGGCCTATGCTACTTATAAGAAATTCAAAGTATATCAAATGGATGTGAAATCTAATTTTTTTTAATGGGATACTTGAGGAAGAAGTCTACATAGAAAACCCAAAAGGATTTTTTGTACCTGATAAGAAGAACCCAATTTGCAAATTGAACAAGGTATTATATGGTTTGAAGTAAGCACTGAGATAATGGTAAGAAAGGTTATATTCTTATTTGATTAAAATTAGATTTTATAGAACAAGTGAGAACAATAACATGTATTTGAAGAGTGAATATGAAAATATTGTGTTAATTGCTGAAATTTTTGTAAATGACATTATATTTGGTGGAAATAATTTTCTATATAAGTCATTTTCTGATTAGGTGAGTAAAGAATTTGAGATGTCAATGTTTGGTGAGATCAAAATTTTCATTGAATTACAAGTTCATCAAAAAAATAATGGCATATATGTGAATTAGTCTACGTCTATAAAGGAGATCTTGAAAAGCTTTGAAATGGATGAGTCAAGACCAATTAATACATCTATGGTGCCTAGAGTGAAACTTTTAGAAGAAGATACTATTCCTGATGTAAATAAGACTATATATATATATATATATATTCCACATGCTATTGCAATTGTTGCAAGTTTTTCATCTAATCCAAAGGTAATATACATGATTGTTGTCAATAGGATATTCAAATATCTTAAAGGGACTAAAAATTTTGGACTATGGTATAAACAAGATGGTGAATTTAATCTTAACGTCTATACTAATGATGATTGGGCTAGTAATATTGACAATAGAAAGAGAACAAGTGGAAATAATTTATTTTTAGGATAATTATTGATAACATGGTTAAGCAAGAAACATAAATACATTTCACAATCTACTGTTGAAGTTGAGTATATTTCTAGTGCAATTAATTGTTCAAATATTGTTTGGATTAAGAAACTATTGGATTAGCTAGGTCTCATAATCTTTGGAAATCCCTTAAGGTCCCATACCAAGTACCAATTTTAGGAAAATAGGTTTAATTTTTGAGAAAAGTTAGTTTTAGTGTGACAATAGATTTCAACTAATTGGAGGAAGACAAGGGATGACCCAAGTGGATAGATGCTACCTAAATTTTGGCTTCCCAAAATGAGAATGCTAAAGAGGATTTATTGGGTCCTACCCTAGTTTCACCTAGGAGAAATGAGAAGAAATGGAAAAAATTCAAATGAATGATGAAATCATATTAGATGGGTGCTAAATCATCAAAATATAAGTTCTTTCAATTTAAGCTAGTACACTATCATCATGTATTATGATAATATAAGTACAATTAACATGTCAAAGAATCTAGTTTTACATTCAATGACTAACATATTCTTATTAAGTATCATTTTTAAAGAGAGAAAGATAGTGAGATGTAAATCAAGTTGGAATATGTGAGTCCAAAAGAGTAGATAGAAGACAGATTTACTAAGACCTTGAAAAATGAAACCTTTGAGTACCTTACAAGTATTCTTGGGGTGATGGCCACACCTCATGAATTGTAATTAACATATATTTTCATTAGTCTAGTGTATTTAGAGCCCATTCAAAAGATTGAACATGATGTTTGGTACTGCATCTTAGGGAGAGTGGTCTCATGGTGTGAGATAATCCTAGAGCTCTTATGTAATATTTTTTTGCATAACATTTCTTGTTATAACTTAACATTATTTGTGGTTTCCAATCAGCCTGATCTAATGTAGGTACTTTGATGAGATTATCATCAAAGTGGGGGGAAACTTTGATGAAAATTTTCTAGAGAGTTTTGATATTTGGCATATTGAATCCTTTCTCATTGATGTTAAAAGGGGAAAAATAAATGGAAAAACTTTAATTAGGGAAGGCATATGAAGGAAAGTATCAGAGATAATCAAGGAAGGTATATGCATTTAAAGTTTGTAATTGAAGACTATATATGTTGAGCAAATTCATAAAATTTTATTCAAGTGTTTACTTGTGGATTGATGATTTTTCACCATATGTTGTAATCAATGCAAAGGAGGATTTTTTTAGGTATTGAAGATATTGTTGGTACTTGGATGTGTTGCATCAGTGATAGGTTTTTTCATCATTGACAAATATATGTTCTTGAGTCCATGGTAGACATAGATTTTATATATCATAGTATAATTATTAGTTCAACATGGACAATAAGTGACATATTTTTAAATGAGATCTTACACATGTCTAGTAGAATGAATTTAGACATCATGTATATTTTCTCTATACTTTGTGTAATGTTTTGATTGAGTTACATATTATTTTGTAAAGATTGGAAACAAATTAGTGTGTTAGAAATTATGACAAAGGAAGTTGTAGTAATTTTTTCTATATCTTATCAGTGAATAAGAATTAATGCTTTCTAGCATGGAATGTAGTAGAAGGCTTGTTCATATGTGTATATTTCCAAGTGAGAGGCATTTGGATTATTTTGGGAAGGTCACTCATGTATAAGATGTGATGTATTTTTTTGGTAGTCGACTATGTTATTGTAGCATATGTGTTATCATTTAAAAATGTAATATTCTTAATGTAACATGCGAGAAGGATACTCTAGAAGTAAGGTCATGTCTATTGGCAAGGACCAAGTGGAGGAGAACAAAGATAGAAAATAGAATCAAATGCTAGGTTTGAAGCTTTAAAGGATGATAAGGGGAAGGATCAAGTTCTTTCTTCTCCTCCTAATACTAAATCCAATGAGGAGAAAATGGACATTGACATAGATAAAAAAAATGAGGTAATTTCCTTGCTATGAAATAGCAAAGCCCGAGTAAGGAAAAGGAAGAGGAGTTTAAGGAGAAGTGGGATGCTAACATTGACATCTAGGTCAACAATGCTACCATTGACACTATGATTAGAAGTAAAGAAGATACTAGGGATGAGACCCACCATGAAAAAATATCCTTTCTTCATACTACCAAAATTAAAATGGAAGCCTCTCTACAAGTAGATTCATGGTTATATAATGAAATCATGGTGCTCAAGAAAAAGGTTGGAGTCATTAAGAAAGAGCCGGACCATGAATGTGTTATGAGAGCCCACCTAGAGAAACTTGTAGGTAACATACTTGATAAAATTAAGGATCCTGAGCTATAACTCCATCAACTTATTAAGGAAAGAGGGTAGAGAATGGAGTAGGTCACTTCCAATTTGTGTTCCATAGTGACTAGTCTAGACAAGAAAAGCAATGAGGAGATCATGTCTCCAGACAATGATATGGTGAGGATTCTAGGAGGGTCTAGCAAGAGAATGAGGCAACATATGAGAAAAAATAATGCTGGTGCTCCTAAGGTTCCTATTTCTACCACAATTGATATTATCCTAGCTACTACTAAAGTTGGTAAGGAGGTGGGGAAGAGCATCAAGGAACTAGTGTAGGCATTGGTTGTGGTTGTTGATCTGAGTGTTGTTGCTGGTTCTATTTTTAAAAATTTTCCAACTTTCTATTTTAAAATTTTTAGGTTCCAAGTCCTTTTAAAACCTAGGGGTGTTTGGTTAAAACCTACAGTTTCAAGTCCTTATAAAACTTGGTTTTTGGTGTTTTTGCTTTACTCTAGGTTTTAGTTCCTATAAAACCTAGTTGATTCTTAATCATGATCTTTGTCTTTTGTTATATAGTTTTGGGTCCCTTCAAAACTTATTTTTAACTTAATTTAAAACATATGAGAAATTTAATGTAATATTTGTATTGATGCTTATGAAGTTGTGCATTCCATAGCATCATCTTGTGTAATTAATTATATAATGGGTAAGCTCAAATAGGCTGACCTAATTAATTATTTATAAAGGATATGAAGGAAAGTTGTTTTCCTTATTTGGGATGTGTAGATTGTATGCATAATTAAGTCTTGGTACATATGATCAAGCCATGTTGGATAATTAGAGAAAAGCATGATGATGTTGGATGATTGAGTGGAATTGAAAGGAACTATTTTGGCAAGTAAGTTATTGATTAGTTAGTTCATGTTTATTAAATATGTTATCTTGAAATAATTATTTTTCACTTTTCTTGGAGCATTTAAGTAGCGGTTCTACTTGTTCTTTTCAGCCTTTAACAAGGTTAGAATATTATGACAAGTTTCAAGGTATCCTAAATAGGATCTATCTTTTAACATGGACTGTTGTACTAAATGAACTATATTTGAATCCTAATAGGCTCACAACCTTTCACAAGTAACTTATATATTAGCAAATTATCTTGTGGGTACCATCCCCATTTGGGATTTCCCTAGTCAAAAATTGATTTTTCTAAGGTGTATGGTTTTTTATGATTGTGCATAGTTATTTTAATTATTGGTGATCAATTTTATAAATTGGATTTAATTTTTTTTTACAATTGATTCATCCCCCCTGAGTTATGTGTGGTTTTTAATTCATAATAATGCCTACAACTTTACAACTTTTGGTAACTTCTAGGAAATCTAGCATGTTGGATTTGAAGATCTTAGATCTTTAGTTTGGTAGAAAAATACTACCACTTAAGTTGGGGGAAGAATACATGGGAAACTAGGGTTGAAACTTGGACAAACAATTTTTTTTATTTAATGAACTCCCTCAAAGGAAGAATGCATGAAGTGACATTTTCATGAAGACCACTTCTAGGGTTGGGATAAGTATAGTTTCAATGATAAGAAGTGAATATGATCAAGCATTTTCTTCAAACATATCCCCTTACCATGTTTGGGGTGACATTAAAATGTTGATTTAGTAGGTTGGTTGATCTTGCATTGATGGTTGCATTCATTCATGAAAAATCATACCATTTGAATCTTGTAAAAATATGCCTTTGTTCATACTTTAATACAAAATTTTGTACCTAATTTTCTTTATGAAACTATTTCTCCAAGCCAATACTTTGAACTCATTTTGACCATGAATCTATAGATTTTTCCAAGGATATGATTATGTAAGTGGGATAATTTATTTTGATGGTAAGTAGATTTTTTCTTCATGTTTCCATTTTTGACTATGTAGTTGAGGTGAAATCCCATAGCCAACCATATAGAGCCTTGCTATCGATGAGAATCTATAACCCTAATGAGGTTATTGCTTTGAAAGGTCATCTATATTTCTATAATTCATAGTGAGCATCCATTGCCATAGTAGAGTTATCAACATATCCTAGATGCTACACCAATGTAATTTAATTTTTTGGACCTTAAAGGCTTTCTAGTGATTTTCTTATATATTCAACTATTAGGTTTTTAATATATAGATTCCATGATGTCATCCTTCTAGGGTGGCTTCCAAAGTGGTAGAAAAATGCCTCTAATTTTTTACCAGATAAGGTAGTATGTATCACATTATTTTACTAGGTATAGTCAATTTTTTTTTATAAAGGTGTGTAATCTAGCTAGCATATTCTATTTTTCATGAAATAACTAAAAATAAATATTAAAAATCCTAGAGAAAGAGCTTCACACATAAAAAGATCAAATATAATATTTTTCTAAATAAAAATAAATAAATGCATTTTCTATTTACATAGCCTAAGTGGTATAACATTCCTTAACTAACACATTCTATCATGGAAATTGATCTAAAACTCATTGAAATAGGAAAATGGTAATGTTTTGGAATAGAGAAAGGGTATGCTAAGAGAGGGGTGACAAGATCTTTACCAAGATAATTAAATTAAATTTAGCATAGAACTTTCACTTTCATCTATCAATGGAATACTATGATTTATGGAAAGTGTAAGATTTGAAGGTGTAAAAAGGTTTTCTTACAAGCTTTGAAATAATGAATACTATTATTCACCTAACAAGATCTAAAGGTTCAAAACCACTTTTGGGCTACATTAATGATGACCGTCTTGCTAGTCTCATTGGCATAGGAAACATATGGATACTTACAACATTGAAGTGGGTCCAAGCATTATATTTCCTTCCTAGTAAGAACCACTATCAATTGAACACTGATATATCTTTATGCATTGTGGGTTATCTACTAAACCTTGAGAAGTTTGATGATATAATTGCATACTTAGCTTGATAATTTTTTAGGTTGGACCTTTATGAGAAACCTACACATTTTTTATTGGTTGTACAGAGGGGGGTGGGATTTTCCTATGCTATAGATCTACAACTTCATTTGGAGATCAACACATATGTGCCCCTCATTCCCTTTGTGTTGAATTTTATCTATTATCCCTTGGATGTGAATTGATGCTATGCTATATATGGAATCAAATTCTTAAATAAGCTCTTTGAGTATGATGTAACACTTATGAAGGAAGTAGTGAAGGAATTCCATATCTAAGTGCTCTTTGAATAGGCATGGGAAGTATCATATGAAGCTAGAAAAAGTCACTCCTCTACTAAGGATTTTTTTGAAAGGATGTCTTGGGAGAGTGAGGAGACTAAATATTTCTCACCAAGCTTGAAAGATAGTGATGAATCATCCTATGATGAGATCATGAATTGGAATATTATAGTTAATAGGGAGAAGAATTGGGAAGACTTCAATTAGGAAGAACTAGGAAGTGATAATACATGAAAAAAATGTCCATCTGCTACGTTATCTTCTAAAAAGAACAAGCTATTTTTTTTCTTTTTGTAATCAACACATATACATAACTCAAATATATATAAAATATTTTATTGTGTACACTATGTGGCTCTTTTTTGTCACTTTTAATTGTATCCTTCTAAATGTATTAAAATTTAAATAAAAATAAAAGTAAAGTAGAGAATTTTGTTATAGCATACTAAATGCTAACAAAATGGAAAAAGAACTTTTCTTGGACACTCATAGAAGACACCTAGTTTTACATGTACTCACTCAAAAATAAGAAATTATTCATAAAAAAAACTCATTGCTTGGGTAAACCCAAAGTTCAACAAATTAGACTCTTTTAAATGCCCAATGACTAATTCAAACAATACAAAGAAATTCAAAACACTTTCTATATTGTAGCACCTTCCATGGTAGAGGCACTATTCATAACTTTTTCTTTTACCAACTCAACCCTCCATTGGTTAGAAGATGGCTCATTCTTTCTAGCTTTTCCTTCATTAGAACAACATGGGGTAGGTCCAAGAGTTCCTCCTACTATTGGGATAATTATCCACTTTCTAGGTTTTATACGAATGACTATTTTTCTAAGGATAAACATAAAACCTCTAGTTCATTCCATAATCACTCATTATCATTAGAACTAATTGAGTTTGCTATCTTTGGAGGAGCATAAACACACTTATCCACTATAAAAAACATCAAAAAATGTAGATGGCCCATCTATCATAGGAATCTTAGCTAATGGGGTCAGACAAGCCCCCCCTTCATTATAATTACTCCATAGGTTGGGCTCCATTTCCCCTTTACACTCTTCTTCATTTCCCTAACCTTAAAACTCTCCCTAGTTAGGGGAATTTCATCCAATGAAGGATTTTTTAGTAGCTATATAGGTACCTTTGGCATGAGATGGGGTTTCACTTTCCAGTTCCCATATCATCTAAGATATGAGTTCTATCATATATTCCTTCTCAATGATCTTGGTGGTTCATTCCTATTTGAATCTTCTTTCTTGAACATCTATTTCACTCTCATTGAGGCACCCCCATGGATATCTATCACACTCTAGAGGTATAGATGATGCTTGGGCTCTATTTATATTGATACACTAGCTCTAGACTCTATCATTATAGAATATATTTCATTGATTCTATTAGATATTGGAAAAGGAGGTGCAATGGTATGAAGGGGATAATACATCCATGGATTTTACCAAATGTGTCTATGGGTAAACTTGCAGATAAGGGGGTTATGGGTAAAGTGAATCAAAAGATGGGTTTTGATTGGGTAAAATTATGGTTTTTCCTTTGTAGGGCTAGAAAACATTCACACAATGATGCACTTAGTTTCTTGAATCGGAAAGTATTTTTTGAAGCATATTTGTGGTCCCACTAGGTGTACCATAAAATAAATTTATTAATGATTAGAATTTGCATCCCAACTCAAAGTTTCCTTCTATGGGGTATAAAAAATTTATGGGAAGAAATAGTGGTGGTGGGGATCAAACTACATACCATTGTGTAAACACTAAGATTTTAGAATCTAGATCTTCATGCTTGGTGTGGAGAAAATATTTTAAAAAGATGAAGATACAAAGGGTGATTCAACCAATTTAAAGACACCCCGAGACTTTGAAACCTTATCCAGACCAACTATTTTGATACATCCATACATTCATAAAGTGCTACTATGACAATATAATGTAATGCATGCAATGACTAGCTCACAAATAGAGAAGTGACACAAGCATAATCTATATAGAACAAAGATTCCAAAAATAAGAAGATTTTTTTCTGGTCAATAAGCTATAAAAAGTGAGAGGAACCATAAAATAAACCAAATGGACTTATGCATGATCAATATTATTCATAATTGTTGGGACATATTTACAACTTAAAACTCATACCTAGGATATATAATAACATGGATATAAAAATGATTGCATTACTTTGAATTTTCATCATTCTCTCTCCTTCGAGATTAGGAAGAACTAAAACTCATTCATAAAAGAGCCATAGAAGATTTTTCTTAAAATAAAACAACTTCTCCCAGGATCTTTGTTCCTAAATTTATTGTTCCTTATCTTTTTCCTCTCTCTAGTGAGAGTATGTATAACTTTTTTAGGAGGGTCTAGTGATCTTTTGAAAATAGTCCCTAGTCATGAGAGTGATGATACCACCCTTCCAACTTTGATAAGTCACTTCATGTAGTTGCCTCATTGAGGTAAGCCATTCATCTAGATTTGTATTTGATATTAAGGGGTTGATTTCATTCCATATTTGGTATTTTAAAATTTGAATGAAAGTGATCTTTCCTTGAAGGAAAAGCTTAATTTCTCTAGAACTGATATCATAATAATATCTTTGTATTTAGAAAATTAATAGGGAGGGAAAATAACAATGTGCACTAGAAAACACATTTCCAATTTTCACATCTGCACTTCATTAACTCATGACCACATCTCAAAGAAACCTAATGATAGTTCTTATTTCTAGGATAACATATGGAGTTTTATCTATTTCTAGACTGTTGAGATTTGAAATGGAAGAGTTTTTAGCAAATGAAAACTTCCCACACCATTATAGTTAAAATGAAAACTTATTGAATTGATCGCACCATTATTTCTCAACTCGATGATTTCCAATGCTTACTATTGTCTTCCACAAAACATTTATCTTGGTCTTTCATTTTATATTGTTAGGTACTTGAAAATATGATGTATTGACCCTCAAAAATTGATATTCAAAACTTTAGAATGGCTAGTACCCAACATTATTACAATAAAAAGAAAATGTCATCTTCCAATGGTTTTGTACATACATGTTTCATAGAACTCACACAAAATATTAAAATTAAATAATCACTACAATAAACCAATAAAAAATGATGCTCTTATAATATTTCCAACAATAATTTACCCAACTATATAGCTCCACATATATTTCCTTTGGAATATACACTAGTACAAAAACAATAATATGTGACTATCAAAACCACTAAAATTTGTATACATGTGACTAAACTTAGTCACTTAACTAATAGTAGTTAATATATAATCATTTATAACACTACTAAATTAATTACTACTAAGAAATTTCAGTCATGTATTTGATCATTGATTTTGATTATTTTTTAGTGGTATATTTAGTGATTGTTTTAGTAGTATATTTAATCACATATTGAGTTGTATATTTGATAGTTGATTTAGTCACATATTAAGTAGTATATTTAGTAGCATATTTAATCATATATTTAGTCATGTATTTAGTATATTTAGTCACTTGTTTAGCGATATATTTAGTAGCATATCTAGTAGTATATTTGATCAAATATTTAATAGCATATTTAATAGTATATTTGGTCATAATATGGCATGATGGAATCAAACCACCATCCATCTACTTGCAAAGAAGGTGCTCTTCCATTGAGCTAGCACCCTTTAAAAAATGATCATATAGTGTGTTATTTTCCATATTGTCTTGGTTCTTATCTTTTTAGTTTATACTAATCATTTATTTATTGATTTATACCTAGTTTCTATATATAATTAGTGTAAGCTACTATAAAAATAAAAAGAACTCAAGAAATAAACAGATCTCTTCTTACTATTCTTTCATCACTAATCATAAAAATCATGTGGAGCTGGAAGATTTTGTATGACCCATCACAGGTAATTGTTATAGTACTCTCCATCTATTTGGAATAATAGCAACTAACATCATTCCAAGAATTAGAAGTGGGAAGGGAACAACTTGGGAAGTATTCATTGAGACTAGTGAAGAGAAACAAAACCCAATATTTACTACTAATGCTTCTTTATTCTAGTATAGAAATTAGGGATGAGAGGAATAGGTTAATGAAGCACCCAGTTACTCCCATGTTCTCTTGGTATGCTGAATAAAGGATTTCAAGATTCTTCCACATATCTAACCACCATAAAAACCTTTACTGTTAGAAATTATTTCTTTTATGAGTAGAAATAATCATTTTGATAAGGGAAAAAAGTAGGTGATTTAGAGAATGGAAAAGCTATCATGGTACTCATACCATGAGATTAACTAAATTAGGATTAATTGAAGACATGGGGATGGATGAATGTGATGAAGATCACATGCCACTCTTAATAACCCTTGTAAGAGGAAATATAATTTAACCAAAAAAATTAAAGAGACATTAGAAGTAGTTACTATTGGAAATCTAATTGAAAAGCTGAATGTTGAAGATCAAAGAGGGAGATTGTTGCAAAGAAGGAAGACTCTTGTTTTCAATCATTGTTTTTCATTGATGTCAAACCTACTATTTGTAGGAATGATATTTTCTTATATGATCCAAGTACTATCACTTAGTTGATTGATGAAGAGGATTTGATCAACAAGACATAACAAGAGAACCTAAGGGAAAGGTTGAGTTATGATGTTGTAATGAAGTGCAAGGATTAGTTAAGACAATGGTTAAATGATGTATTGATAACATACTTAAGGATACAGAGGTTGGTCACACTTAGAAACATTGAAGGAAGAAGTTACAAAAAGGTAGAATGCAAAGCTTAAACTAAGATCATTACTGGGTGCCAAGCAAGTTAGTTGAAGCTCAAAATTTTTTAGATGGAGCCGAGTAATAAAAAATTCTAGTGTGTGTCAAGTGATCTCCAGGTGTCAAGTGAAGATCAAATGTTGAGCATCAAAAATTTTTAGTTGGTGCCGAGTGATCTTTAGGTGTCGAGCATCAGGAAAAACTTAGTTGATGCTAAATAACATAGTATGTGTTGAGCACCAGTATTTCAATAGTGCCAAGCTATTCATTATTTCAAATGACAAAGATTCACCAAATCTAAGTGAACATAATGGTGAGATTAAATTTTATGAATGAGTTGGAAGATAAAGATGATGAGCGGGTGGCACAAAATCCTATGTAAACCATTTAAAGGAAAATTTTAAAGAATTATTCAAGAAGTTTCTAGGGGAAACAAAATATGGGTTAGATGCAATGAATCCTACCTAATCCATGCAAATTGAAATTAAAGAATGGAAGGATCAAGTAGGAAAAGGTACTCCAAGACTTCTATTTAAGATGTCATAGACCAAGAAGTAAAGGGCTAGATTGATACTATTGTTGTCAAAGAGCCAAATCTGCGAAGTGGTTAGAAGGGTGTCAAGGAGGAGACATCTAGAGAAGATAGAGCATAGAGGCTCTACTTCTATAAGTAGTCATGAAGAGATGATTGCACTAGTACATTGAGCATGGAGACTCAAGGAGACAAAACTTAAAAGGAGGGCAAGCTGTCAGAGTTACAAAGATTGAAGGCCAGGCAAGGGTATGAGCTAAGAAGTGATCTAAGATTTGCAAGATAAGTTGTATGTTGTAGTTAGGTCAAGATTTTCTAATACTCTCTAAAAATTGTATTAGATCTGAAAATCCTATGGACTTAGGTTGTCCTAACAACCATTTGTAAATCCTTTAACAGGGTGGCATTCCAAGTGAATGTTCTAAAATCCTCTAACCACACCCACTTCTAATAGGGTGGTTAAATCCTCTAACAAGGTCACATTTAGTAGTGTGTTGTAACCTTTAATAGGGAAAGCCTTTCACAGGGCATCACTTCAAAAGAGTGAAAATTGAGTAGCATGTTACTGGCAATTTTTCTCAAATTGGGTTTCCATGTAAATCACTATGTTATGTGTTGATCTCTTATGTGTTATGCTTGCATGTTTTAGATTATAGTAAAAGTAGGTTTTGAAGGGACCTCAAAACCCTTTAACAAAAAGTAGAAAGATAAAGCATTACAACCCAATAGGAAAAAGAAACCTACAACAAACTATAGAATAGTATCAAAATCAGGTTTTACAAGGACCTGAAACCACTAGAAAATTCCAAAAACAAACTAACCCAAGTTTTACAGGGACCTAGAACCACTAACAATCTAAACAAGAAAAACCAAAAACCAAGACCAGAGACCCCAACCAGTAACCAACACCAGATAGGAAAAAAACTAGAGAACTTGACCCAGAGCCACTATTCAGCTCTAAGATCATTTTAGTAGCTTTCTTACCAATTTCTGTAGTTTCTTGAATGGTATCAACAAATAAAGTAGCAAAAACTTTCATTGCACTCTTCCTTGAGCTTCACCTTGTTCTTTTGCTCGGACCCTCAGCTGAAGTGATTTCTTCATTAGCCCTTTTGCCCAGGCTTGCAGCGGTTACACATATACTCAAGGTGGCCTACTCCATCTTAGTGCCACTCTCCTTGATTAACATTCTAAGGTTCTACTCATAGTTGTTAAGTTTTTTAGGGATGTCTCCAATCTGCCCTTCTAGTTGGCTAAGTTTGGCATTGATAGTATCCTGGTTTTGTTGTAGAATTTCCACCTTTTTCTTCAAACCCATCATTTCATTATAGATCCAGGAATCTACTTTGAGTATGGTGTCAGCTTTAACCTTTGTAGAATGTAGGAAGGTGAGCATGGTATCCCTCTGCATTGAATCACTATCATCTTCAGTAGTCTTGTGTGGGGGGGAGTGGACATTGTCATTTTTATCCTCCATTTTCATTTGATCCTCCTTTCGAGCCCCGATAGAGTCCTCTATGTGAGCAGAGTCCTTCATTTTTTCTTCCTCTATCCCCTTGATAGGAGAAGTAGTCTTAGCCATATGGTCCTCCTTACTCTTCTCAACAGGGTTCTCGACAGTGTTATCTTCTACTTTATCACCCCCACTAGATATAGCTTGGTTACCCTCATTAATAGGTTTACTCTATTCAAAATTACCTTCACTATTGGCTTCCTCTTTCCCTTTTTCATTATTACCTTCAGTCTCTAGGTACCCGTCCAAATTAGAGCTTAAATCCTCGATGTCAGTATCATCCTCATCCTCAGGGTTAATATTCTCATGAATTTTTGATTTCTCAATCTTAGACTCCTCATCCTCATGCTTTTGAGAAGCTGAGAGTTTCAAATTTAGGGCTTTAGCTTTACCTTTAATAGTGTCACCCTTCTTACTTTTAATGGAGTCCTTCTTCTTGTCCTTAGAGGGAGTAGAGGCAATGTGTTTATTTTTACAATACCCCTCAATAAGAAGAATTAGCCCTTCATGTAAAATGGGTCTAGACTCCTTCTTATGGGCTTCTAAACTATGAAGTGTTATGCTTGCATGTTGATTTATAATAACTTGCTGGTTAGATAAGTTAAAGCTTGGATGAATGAATTATTGGTTGAATGGGCTCACTATACTTAGTGAAAAGTTTGAATAGGACATTTGGACCTTGAATAACTAATTCACCCCCCCTCAGTTATTCTAAAATATTTCTAACAATTGGTATCAAAGCCATCAACTGATTTAGTTTTAAGTTACTAGAAGTAAGAAGATCAAGATGTCTAAGAGAGAAGTTCCCAAGCTCAACAAAGACAACTTTTTTGCATGCTAGAGTCTAATAAAATTGCACCTTGGATCAATAGGTGACTATGGACAAACCTCAATTGGAATAGAATATGTAAATCTAGCAAGACCTCTCATTGTAGATGATTTGAACAAAAAGAAGGAGCACAATCAAGCAATGTTGGAAATTACCTCTGCACTTAACTATGCAGAATATGATGACATCAAATATTGTGACACTGCATTCAAAATGTGGAAAACCTTATCAAAAATCTATGGAGGAGATCAAAATGTCCAAAGACCAAAGAGAGAAAGCCTAAGAGGAAAGTTTGATGACATGAAAATGGAGGAAGGGGAAAATGTTGCCCAGTGTGCTGCAAGAATAAAAGAAGTGGTAAGTGCAATAAGAAGTCTAGGTGGTAAATTGGAAGAAGAAACTATAGTCAGAAAATACTTAAGAACTCTACTCCCTATCTATGCTATTAGAGTTTCAGCCATACAAGAGCTAAGGTGTGTACAAGGGAACACACTAACCTTAGAAGAAATAGTGGGAAGACTTACTACATTTGAGCTATCCAATTTTGACAACTATAGACCTAAGAACCTTGAATCTACTTTCAAGGCCAAGATGAAAATAAAAGATACTAAGGATGAGTAATCAAGAAAAAAGAAAAGAAAAGGAAAACATGTATCCAGTGATAGTGGTATAGATGAGGAAGATGTGGAATAGTTAGAAACACTACTAGCTAGGAGATTCCATAGAGGCAAAGGTAAATTCAAAGGTAAGCTCCCTATTATATGTTTCAATTGCAATGAAGTAGTTCATATTGCTACAAGATGTCCATAGAAAAAGAATTACAAAGAAGAAAACAAGTATAGGAACAAGAGAGAAGATGATAGCAAAGAATACAAAGAGAAAGGAAAAAGATGCCACATTGTTGAAGAAGATTCTGATGAGAATGATGATGAAGTAGTCTATGTAGCCATGAAAGATGAATAAAATAAAGAAGAAGATGAAGCAATGATATTGGTTACCTGTGTGAACAAGAATGACAAGTGGATCATAGACAATGGATTTTCACATCACATGATAGAAGATAACAGTAATTTAATTACCTTTATTCAATATGATGGAAATAGTGTTAGATTTGGTAATGATGCCCCATGTCAAATCAAAGAAAAAGGTTCTATTAAGCTTATAGAGAAGATTTCATGTGACAATGCATATTATGTTCAAGGATTGAACTAAAACTTGTTGAGTGTATCACAATTAGGCAATGTAGGTTGCAAAGTTGAATTTGGAAACAAAACTACTAAGATCTATGACATAGATGGAAATCTGATAGGAATGTTGGAAATTACTATGACAAACAAGGAGTAATCTATTTTACCTAGATATGGAAGATGCAACATGTCTTTTTGTTAGAATTGATAATGTGTGGTTGTGGCATAAAAGGTTGTGTCATGTTAACTTTGACAATCTGATTAGCATCAGCAAGAAGAAGAAGGTCAAGGGGTTTCTTAGTTGAAGAAACCTGAAAACATAATGTACAAACAATGTCAACTAGGGAAGATGACTAAGTCTAGTTTCAAAAGCAAAACATACACTTCCAAGGAAGTACTAGAGTTAGTCCATACAAACTTATGTGGTCCAATAGAAGTACAAGGCTACCTAGGAGATAAATACATAATGTTATTTGTAGATGACTATTCTAGGATGATGAATGTTATGTTCTTAAAGCAAAAATTTAATGCGTTTCAAATATTTAAGTGGTATTTGGCTAGATTTGAGAAGGAAATGGGAAAGAACTTGAAATGCCTAAGGTCAGACAGAGGAGGTGAGTTTACATCAAAGGAGTTTGAAATATTTTGCAATGACAAAGGTATCAAAAGGAAAATATAAACACCAAGAACTCCACCATAGAATGGTATTTTTGAAAGAGGGAATAGGTTAGTGATTGACTGTGCTACAACCTTGATGATGGAGAAAAATTTTGCACTCAAATACTAGAGAGAAGCTATAAGTACTACAGTCTACACACTGAATAGAGTTCAAGTCAAGAAAGGTATAAATGCAACACCTTTTGAATTGTGGTATGGTCACTCACCTAATGTTAAACACTTTAAAGTCTTTTTTTGTAAATGCTATATTCTCAAAGATACAAGAAATGGAAAGTTTGATGCAAAAAGTGATGAAGGCATATTCCTTGGATACTCCGCTAGAAGTAAAGTATATAAGTGTTTGCATACTAATAGTAACAAGATTGTGGAGAGTGCAAATGTAAATTTTAATGAGCATGCAGAAGTTTAGGTTGATGAATCCAAGCAATTAAAGGATTATAGATCCTTTGTATACTCCTATAAAGGAATGACTATTGAAGACAATGTTGCAAATCAAGTTGGGAATTAGCAACAAACTTCAGTATCTACCAAGTCTCAACCATTGAATGCCAAGCTACATTCAAAAGTTGAGTTGTAGAATGTACAAAATACACATTCTGACTCTAAAACTAGTACACATAAAAATAATGATGATGTGGTAGATGAAGAAGAAGAAAATGACTCTGAAGCTGAAGGATCAAACATGGAAAGAAGGACAGAACCAAGATTAGCCAAGTGTGTGAGAAGACATCACCTTGAAGATCAAATCATTGGTGACAAAGATGCCAAACCAGTGACAAGGAATAGACTAAGGAATGAATCATGTCTACTGAGAAAGGTTGAACCTAAAATAGTGAAAGATGCACTACATGATGATGACTGGTATAAAGCCATGGAAGAAGAGATAGATTAGATTGAGAAGAACAAAACATGGTGTCTAGTTCCTAGACCAACTAATAAGAATGTGGTTGGCACCAAATAGGTGTTCAGAAACAAACTTGATGAGAATGGATAGATAACAAGAAACAAAGCCAGACTAGTTTGCAAAGGCTATGCACAAGAAGAAGGACTAGATTATGGGGAAACATTTGTCCCTATTGCAAGAATGGAAGGAGTAAGAACATTACTTGCATATGTTTCATATAAAGGATTCAAAGTCTACTAAATGGATGTGAAGTCTACTTTTTTGAATGGTATACTAGAAGAGAAAGTATACATAGAAAAACCAAAGGGATTTGTAGATGAGAAGAATAAGGACATGGTCTAAAAATTACACAAAGCACTTTATGGATTGAAGCAAGCACCTAGAGCATGGTATGAGAGATTGTGCAAATATCTTGTGAAGATAGGATTTGAGAGAACATATGACAACATCAACTTGTACATTAAAGCTAAAGAAGGTAAAGACATTTTGATATCAAAAACCTTTGTTGATGATATAATATTTGGAGGTAAAGATGTACTCTACAAAGATTTTGTTGATCAAATGAAGTATGAATTTGAGATGTCAATGTTTGGAGAAATAAAATTCTTTGTTGGATTACAAGTACATCAACTGAAGCATGGAATATTTGTGACCCAATCCAAATACATCAAGGAGGTACTCGAAACATTTAGGTTAGAAGAGTCAAAACCAGTTAGCACACCAATGTCAAATGGACATAAGCTACCCAAGAATGATGAATCTACTGAAGTAAATTAGACATTGTATAGGTCAATGATTGAAAAGCTGCAATATATTGTACATAGTAGACCAAAAATTACATTAGATGTTGGAATAGTAGCAAGATTTTGTGCATATCCAAGAGAAAATCACTTAATGGTGGTAAAGAGAATACAAAGATATCTGAAAGGAACTGATGACTTTGGTTTGTACTACAAAAGGAGTGAGAAATTTGAACTGAAAGCCTACACTGATATAGATTGGGGAGGTAACATTGATGATATAGAAAGCACCAATAGAGGAGTACTTTTCTTAGGAAAAAGATTGATTACATGAACTAGCAAAAAACAAAGCTACACCTCACAGTCCACTGCTAAAGCTGAATATGTTGTAGCTGCTATAAATTGCACCAATATTGTATGGATCAAACATTTTCTAGAAGGTATGAAGAAAGAGGTAACTGAGCCTATGATACTTTATTGTGATAATACAAGTGTTATCAACATATCAAAGAACCTTTTAATACATGCTAAAACCAAGCATATTGCAATCAAGTATCACTATGTAAGAGGGTGGAAGACAAACAAGTGAAGATGGAATATGTTAGCTCAAAGGAATAGATTGCTGATATCTTCACAAAACCACTACCTAAAGATGCTTTTGAGTATCTTAGAGGTAAGTTAGGGGTGATACCCCTAGCCAAGGCTACTTGAAGTAAAAGCAAGTATGCTCTGCATCAAATGAGCTAAATGTTGAAGATTTTATACATTGATGCAGAGGATGTTTACTTTGGGATTCATGCCTAAAGTAGTAGAAGTGTTGAAGTTCCAAATTAGTCACAAGCAAGGTGATAAAGGGAGAAATTGAATGAACCTACAAAAGATACACCTGCATACTAAGATGTTTATATGTCTTTGACATTGTTGTCAAAGAGGGAGAAGATGTTTGAAACTAATCAAATGAAGATAGAAGGAGAAATTCAAAAAAATAATTAGAGGTTGATTAGAATAGTAGATGATGAGAAATATAGAGGAAGAAAGAGAAATAACAAGGATACAACAACAAAGAGGGAGAAGCTAAAATGAAGCAATCAAAATAGTAAAAGGAGATGTGAAGTTACAATTTTAACATAGCTAGCATTTGGTTGAATAGTTTAGTTTGATGTTGATCAGTTTGGTTTTCCATCAATGCCAAAGAGGGAGATTGTTGTAAATTTGATTAAAAAGTTAAATGTTGAAGGTCAAAGGGGGAGATTGTTGTAAAGAAGGAAGACTATTATTTTCAATCATTGTTTTTCCATTGATGTCAAACCTGCTATTTGTAGGAATGATATTTCTTATATGATCCAAGTAATATCACTTAGTTGATTGATAAAGAGGATTTGATCAACAAGATTTAACAAGAGAACCTAAGGGAAAGGTTGAGTTATGATGTTGTAATGAAGTGCAAGGATCAATTAAGACAATGGTTAAATGAGGTATTGATAACATACTTAAGGATATAGAGGTTGGTCACATTTAGAAACATTGAAGGAAGAAGTTGCAAAAAGGTATAATACAAAGCTTAAACTAAGATCATGAATGGGTGCCAAGCAAGTTAGTTGAAGCCAATAAAATTTTTAGATGGAGCCAAGTAATAGAAAATTCTAGTGTGTACCAAGTGATCTTCAGGTGTCGAGTGAAGATCAAGTGCTGATCATTAGAAAATTTTAGTTGGTATCGAGTGATTTTTAGGTGTTCAGCATCAGTAAAAACTTAGTTGATGCCAAATAACACAATATGTACCGAGCACCAGTATTTCAATAGTGCCAAGTTGCTACATTATTTCAAATGATGAGGATTTGCCAAATTTGAGTTGACATAATGGTTACATTGAATTTTGTGAATGAGTTGGAAGATAAGGATGATGAGCTAGTGGCACAAAATCCTATGTAAACCATTTTTAGACAAATTCTAAAGAATTATTCAAGAAGTTTCTAGAGGAAATAGAATATGGGTTAGATGTAATGAATCCTACCTAATCCATATGAATTAAAATTAAAGAATGGAAGAATAAAGTGGGAAAAGGTACTCCAAGACTTCTATTTAAGAAGTCATAGACCAAGAAGAAAAGAGTTTCTAATACTATTTTTGTTGAAGAGCCAAATCTACGAAGTGGTTAGAAGGGTGTCAAGGAGGAGACATATAGAGAAGAAAGAGCATAGAGGATTTTCTTCTATAAATGGTCATGAAGAGATGATTATACTAGTACATTGAGCATGGAGACTCAAGGAGACAAAGCTTGAAAGGAGGGCAAGCTATCAGAGTTATAAAGATTGAAGGCCAGGCAAGGGTATGAGCTGAGATGTAATCTGAGATATGCAAGATAAGTTGTATGTTGTAGTTAGGTCAAGATTTTCTAATACTCTCTAGCAATTGTATTAGATCTAAAAATCCTATGGACTTAAGTTGGCCTAATAGCCATTTGTAAATCCTTTAATAGGGTGGCATTCCAAGTGAATGTTCTAAAGTCCTCTAACCAGGCCTATTAGACTAGGCCCACTTCTAATAGGGTGGTTAAATCCTCTAACAAGGTCACATTTAATAGTGTGTTACCACTTAATGATTTATATAGTAATAGTGCAGAACCAAGAATGACTATTAAAATTGAAGAACAAGAAGTAAATTTTGTGTGCTTTTCTTAAGTTTCATTTTCATTCTTTCTATTTTCATGATTTTTTCATCTTAGTTCATTTTTTGGGAGGTTTCCCCCCTTTTTCTACTTACTTTGTTCATATATATATATATATATATATAATTTTTTTCCTTTATCTTTTATATCTCATTTCTATTTTATTGGGATATATATATATATATATATATATATATATATATATATATATATATATATATATATATATATATATATATATATATATATATATATATATATATTCTTTGCATGGTTTTGCTTGCTTTCCCCTTCTCTTCTTATAGTTCTTGAAAAAGTTTTACTCTCCATAGCTTTACTATCCTACACTTTCTCATCCTAATGATGGATCACATAGTATGATCTTAAATGTTGATGATAAAAAAACACACACAATCAAATCTAGAAAATAATTTATTTTACAAATGAATTGTGGAAATTTGATAAATTTAAGGGAAAGGAATGTTAACTAACAAAAATTCAATACCTTTTATATATGGGTTTGTTGCAGAATATAGAAATTTGATAATAGAAAAAATTAGTAATGCTAACTATAAGTAATGAATCTGCTCCTATGTTTTTGAATCAAGAAACAAAAATAATGCTAAATTTCTACCAAAATGCACAATTATAAATTAAATTCATATTCATATAGGTAAAATGATAAAACTAATTAATATGTTATCATTAGTGTCTTACCCATGGTGACAAGAAGTTGGCAAGTGAAAACCATAACTTTGGAACTATCCTTTAGAAAATGTACAACATCTTCCTTTTTCAAATTGCCAACAATGCTTCCAAGCCATACAAGGTAGTTATTCTATTTGGGATAACATATTTTCATCTATAAACCCTAGATAAAATCTGCATGTACCTATTCTATGATGTTCGAAAGCAGAAGTCATGGTGCTACAACAATAGACAATGTGTGCAGAAGACTACTATTAGTGATCTAATATCTTGGTAGCTAGAAACATTTAACAACCAATTGTGTGTGTGTACGCACGCGTGTGTGCATGTGTGTGTGTGAAACAGATAAAACTCTTTAAATTACATGCACATATAAACTTCTTTACAATGATTTTTAATGGAGAAGTTGTAATAGACAATAAGAAAGCATTAATAATAGAACATATTTGAAAATATTCTATTCCTACTCCCAAGAACCTTCTTTTCAGCATATTGAAGTAGTGTAATCAAGATAGTGAAGTTATTTTGGTGATCTTAGTATCAATATGTTAGAAAACAATAATATTCTATGAGTACATTGATTGAGTTACTTTTTATTAAAGGATGGTGATTAAATGATTACTAAGAGGACAAATTTTAGTTATACAACAACAAATCCAATACTGAAAAACACCCCACATGCAACAAAGGTGCATGGCTTGCAACTAGGGTGAATTCCTTTATAAAATTCATATCTTTGGCAAACTTAGAAAATGAACTATCAAAATGATTTTCCTAGCTATGAAACAAAGATAGAAATAATATCCAAAAGCATACAAACAATATCAACAATGATATGAATCAAAGTGATTTCTTCAACATAACTAGAAATCTATGGATACATTGAAAATTCTCACTAAAACACTCATAATTATTACTAAACTCTAGAAATCATCAAAATAAACCAAAACCTCTCAAGGATTCAAAGTAGCCATAACTATGCCATTATTAAAGAACATGTATTGAATTAGGAGTTCTCAAGGTTTAGAAACAAGCATCATGTTAGTAGCCCTTTAAGAGGATATGTGTCCATATTAAATTAGGTATGTTCAAATGTGATTGGTATTAAATCTTCTAATGAATCTAGCTTTATAATCAGCTACTCCTTAGTAAGGTGTTGATTTTTCCTATTTTTCCCTAGAATTTGAATACAACATTGGGATTATTTTTGCTATGATTCTTTTTGGCACTCTATCAAAATCTTCAACTATGCTTCCACATCTTCAATACATGTCTAATAGATAATTTTATCTATGGTATCTATGTATACGCCCCAGAAAATGCTCTCCTTTTTTGTATTTCTAAGAATAACATTGTAACATTACATTTAGAATCCAATGATAATATGTTGTATGAATCAGGAAGGTTCATTCCATAGAGAGTTTTCTTATCTAAATTTTTAATTAGCACCAATGATTAAAGGAGTTTCAAAGAAAAAATCTCTACATCTATAGTACCCTTGACGACCCTCTTAGGCTTGTGATTATTATGAATATATAAGTTGGTCTACTTGTCTGCATCAAAATGGTAATTAGGATTCCAATTTTGATGTCCTACTTGAGAGATTGGTATATAGGACTAATATAATTCTTCTCTAGTAATATTAGTAAATTTTTTTATAAGAGAACAACCTTAGATGTAATCATATTATATTAAATTACTTCCCTCATGCATAGAACAATAAATGATATGAAATCCACCACTAGGAGAGTTAGATTCTCTCCAATTGTTATCAATGTTATAATCCATATCAATATGAAATTCTTGAGTGCATGATCTTTAGTGTAATTACACACAACTAAGAGGTGGAAGGTTTTTCTGATTAAATGAAAGAATAGGAGTTCTAAACTAACAAGCAATCATAGATATCTAAATACTAGATTTGAAATTAAGATAATGTTTCAATAATAATGTTCTAAAATCTACTTATATGTAGAATGATATCTAATATGATTTTTGATAATCATTCCTATAAGATGCCTAATCTGAATTTAGATGTAGATTTTGATTACCTATGTAAGCGAGAATGTATCCTTGATTGTTACCTCTAACTAAACCATTAAATGAATGGCTCTATGAAACCACTATTAGAGAGTATAAGCCTACTTATCTAGGGGTCTGCATATGTCTTTTCCTATAAAAGATATGAAATATATATTATGTTATATATAATAAATTATCAATGAATTATTATAAATCTAGTCTTGTGGTTTGATAATCCTTTTTCACTATCTCAAACTTTATTCATTGCATTTCTTAAATGTCCTTTTCCTAGATTGTTGTGTAATCTACCCACAATAATGGAAGGTAATGTTGCAAACTACTCTAGTTTGATGTTGTCTTCTATTTTGGTTAGTGATGAGATCAATGATTAATTTACTTAGTTTACTATCAACAAGGGCTCATTTAACATGGTTAGTTGCATTTTAATCCTCTTTTTGTGCTTTATAGTTTTATATCTTATTTTGCTAATATTATAGTATGTAGTGATTTACAACTGTGTGAGTCCAAAATAATTAACATATGATTTTGAGCTCTCATAGATTTGGCATTTTTATGGATTCATCTTCAAGTCCATGGTGATTGACATACTAGGCCCTCTTAGAATCTCCAAATGAACTAAAATAGTGCTAAAGCTTAAAGCATTGTCAATCAACATATAATGTGAATCATCAAGGAAAAGCATTGATTTAGTTAACATCTCCAACTAAAGTAAGGTCACTAATTGAATCTCTTTAGTAATAGCAACTATTTGATAGTCTCAAATTTCAATATACTTCTATCAAAATAGAGTATGTAAAGATGTAAATATTCCTTTATTAGGAAATGTCCCAGCCCAAAAGTTCATACAATTGGTGGACATTAAAGGAACAAGTGGTATTTGTTCTCATGCTTCCATCATAGTCTATGAGAAATGAAAAAGCTTGTGTTTTAATTTTAAGGTTGATCCTCCCCAAGCTTTACGAACTCAATCAACACTCACCATCAAAGAATCTTAAAGAAAAAACCTAGTATTTCATTTTCTAAATCATCTTAAAATGTTGTAATAAAATCATCTACATATCCTTGTTGCACTCATAGTTTGCTAGAAATACTATCACAAACAACCAATGAAAATAAAGACATTGAGTTTAATCTTCAAAATAACAAACTATTGTAAATGAAGTGATGGCAGAGAATGTTTTAGCATCTATAGTGGAATAGCCTATATAGTTTTATGTTTTGATTCTTTGTATATATAAATATAGGGTATGATGCTGATAGGAGGGTCTTATAGTTAAAAAGGAATAAGACAAGTGCAAAGGATGAATATGAACTATTTGACAAAATGTCAACACAGTTATAGTGATTATCAACTGTTGATGTATGGCCACATGGATATTTGTTCAAGTGAGGAATAATTTAAGGTATTGCACCTCAAATGATCTCTGGGGATAGTGAATTTTACTTGCACTTCTCACCTTAATATTATGCTCCATGGATCTTTTGTAGACATGATACTTTTGCCAAGTGCTAGAAGTGCATCCGACGGAAAATATGTTGCCCTTCTTGTTTTACCAAATGCAGCCCATTTGCATGCATATGATAAAGTTAGCATATCAAAGGTTTCACATTTCTTAGAAGAAGATAGGTATTCCATTCCTCCATAGTCATTTCTTATACAAGAAAAATTTGTTGAACCATGTGTAACTAGTGCAACACTTGTGCTTATACCTAAGAACATAAACAATTCTAAAATATTGTCTCAGTTACAACAAACCATTCAAATCACTGGACCATTTAATCTCCCTTTGGATGCAAAGTGTCCTGCTATTGGTGGAATTCATGGGTCATCATCATTTGAGAAGAGTAGGAATGTAGAGATGATTTAAATAATTGGACATGGAAATAGGTCTATTAGAGTTTGGGATGCTTCAGTTCCATTTCCCTGACTTCTTGTTCTATAGATATAAGATACAAAATCTCACTTTACCTAGAGGTAATACTTCAATAACATTAGTGGATTTTTGTCCAATTATTGATATTTTAGCTATGAGTAATGAACAAGGAATTGTGAGACTTTTTAGGGTTGGTTCCAAATTTTTAGATATAAGTTGTGGCCTTCTTGGGTTATTAGCAAACTTGTGAAGAAAATTTAGGTTCTACAATGGGAACTGTAAGAATTTGGCATAGCTCTAATACCATGTAAGTATTTTCCTAAGGAATATAGGAACCATGGTTTTCTAGTATGTTTCTATCATTTCCATTCACCAATCTCCAATATGTTCATTTTCTTTTGCAAATGGTTCTCACCTATGTGTTTCTTCTAGAGGTGGTTTGGTTTTAGTCATCAATCTTGATTCATTCACTATTTTGTTTTATTGTAAGTGCTCAATATATAAAATTACAAAGATGATTCCAATGATAATGAAGATAGTTGCCACATCAAAGTATTTTTTCTTATGAATAGTCCCTTCCTTATATTAAAAAAACACAATAAAGTTACATATTCACAAAAAAGGGGCTGGGGGAAATAGGATCACCTCGTGAGTTCATAAGGCCATAGGCCAAAAATTAGCTATTCATAAAAAAAGCTTTAGAAAATAATAGAAAACAAAGAAATCCTCATGTTGCTAGTGCAGTGCCAGCCAAGGAAGGAGGATCCTTATCATCAAAGACCCACCAAAGAGTGGGGTGAGTAGATGGCTCAAGGGGAACCCATCCATCATCATCAACAGTAGCATTATCTTCATCTTTCTTTCCCTTAGGCCTAGGAGGAGAAATGGCTAAGTCTAGCTAGGGAAACACCCACTTGGGGTATGAGCGAGGAGAGAACCAATTGGTAGTAGGAGTAGTAGGAGAAGCCATTGGGGACTACCCCACTCTAGAACTCTAGAGAGGTGAGGCAGAGTGGTGTCAACCATCAAAACCTCTAGAAGAGTAGCACTGACCAAAAGAACCACTACTGGGAGAGTGGTACGGCTAAGAACAAGGTGTGTGTGAGTGGTGAGTATAACTACTACATCCTTGATAGTGACCACAAGGAGGGGTACAGTCACCAAGGCCAAATTTGATGAAACACAAGCAACCAAATAGGGGGCATTTCCCTAATGAGTCAAAAGCTCCTATAAGTGAGCCACCTCCAAAGCCACTTTATCCATTTGTACTTGAATCTCCAACATGAAATTGTTATAAATACATGCTTTAGTGTACATAGCCACATTAATGTCAAGTGTGTTGTGAGCATAAATGACTACATTGCAATCTTTCCAAATGGTAAATAAGATCTCCAATTTGAAAGAATGCCATATCTAAGCATATTTGAAGGGTATCAAAGTATTATCACCCAAAAGAACCATATGCCAAGAAAAAGGTTCTAGGTGGAACGGGTGAAAGAGATCATGGATCCATCACTAGTAACACTAAGCCCATCTATAGAAACAAAAAATGTACAAAAAGGACTCTAGTTGACCACAAAAAGGGCAACAGGGGTTAGGAATTCCTAGGTGCCATAGTCAGTGGCCCAAAGACAAGCCCTAGAAAAGAATACATAGGAAAAATACACAAATTTGGGTTTCGTAATGGTGTTCCACATAGTGGAGAACCTATGACTCCAAGTATAATTTGAGGATTGCAAATGCCAACATTGGTAGAGCACATCAACCATGGGTAGGTGAGAAACCAACCATCAGTAGCCTGACCTAAGTTTATAGCTAGTTACTAGAGTGTTTGGATACTACTTCCAATCCTTCCACTAAGGGTTGAATGTCCACTTTATGTAAAAAATGTAAAGGCACCACAAAAACTAGAAGATCCAAAGTTTGTCAATCTGGATGAGTGAGCTAGAATTGCACTCTTATGTCTTCCCATAGTTGCAAGCTTATAGTAACTCTAGAGAAAAGATCTTTAGGGGTCCTTATGCCATGTTTAAAAAAACACAAGGCACTAGCCCTATGCACCTTAGCTAGGGGAACACCTTGGATAGAAAATAAAGGTAACCACTAAAGATTATGCTGGCTCATGGACAACCCATCTTTGAACCCATTGCCAATCCAGTGAAGCTAGGGCTTAACTACTTCCTAGGCTTTCCAAATACTCTTGGCAAAAAAAGTACCTTGAATTTAGATAGGTTTAGGTGTAACTAGAAGGGTTTGAAACCCAATCCCCTTCTAGGTTGGCCAATGAACTAGAAAGCCTAAGGAAATGCAATGTCTTAACAAAATCTTCTAGACTTCATTGCTAGAAAGAGCTCAAATCACCCTTTTGGCACATAAAATGGTACCTTTCTTCTAGGTGGGAAACAAGCCTAGGCCACTAGACTTCTTTGGAAGACAACAAAAATCCCAAAAAACTCTTTGAAAGCACTAGTGAGAAGTGTCTGATGCTCAGAGGAAGTCATGTAAAAGGCACTCAAGTTTGAGGTATGAGGCCTTTGAAAGAGCCCAACAGGAAGAATAATAAACATGGGTGGTGGCCAACACTTTGGAGAAAATTTTAAATTTTTCTACCAGGGAAAGAGGTTTGGTGATCCAATACTAGAACTTCTTCTCTATTCTAGTAGAAACCACATTCCAGAGCTCAATAGTTGAGGCTTGGAAGGTGAAGGGGATACCGAAAAAATGAAAAAAATCCCCATGTTGAACCTATTGGAAATGATTGAAAAGATCATGAATAAAGGATAATGGAACTAGTAAAGAATGTTTCAATCATTATTTTTTCATTGATGTCAAACTTGCTACTTGTAGGAATGATAATTGCTTTAGTGATCCAAGTACTATTAATTGGTTGATTGACAAGGAGGTGGAAATCAATAAGATGTAACTAGAGTACCTAAAGAAAGGTTGAAGTTATGATGATGTAATGAAGTATAAGGATCAGCTAAGCCATTGATGAAATAATGTATTGATGACATATTCTAAGAGGATGGACACACTATGATACATCAAAGATGTAAGGATTAACTAAGTTCATTAGAAAGAACCAAGTAAGCTAGTTAGAGCTGAACAGATTCTTAGTTGAAGCTGAGCAAGTTCAACTTCAGTATAAGTATAGTGATCACTCAGATGCTGAGTAACACCAAATCTTTCAAGTGCCGAGTAGTAGCAAAAGATAATGAATGCCGAGTAAGTCTTTAGGTTCCGAGAACTAGTAAATAAAATTAAGATGCCAAGTGCTAGTAAAGATAACATTAAGAAGCTAAGTAACACAGAAGGTGTTGAACATCAATAAACCAATAATGTCGAGTTGCTACATTATTTTGAAAATCAAAGATTCACTAGATCTAAGCTGACATGGTAGTTATCTAGAATTTTGTGAACTAGATAGAAGATAAGAATGATGAGCTAGTGGCACAGAACACTATGTAAAATGTTTTTGGCAAATGCAAATGGATTTATCATGAAGTTTCTAGAAGAAACAATTTGGAGGGAAAACAATACCATTTTCTCAAGAGAAAATTGAGATTTGAGTGGGAAATGAAGAACATAACTTCTTTACAAGGAGTTACAGGTCAGAGATCAAGTGTGCATGTAAGAGAGGGAATTGGTCATAAGTGTAATCATGCAAATAAGAAAAGATGAGTAAGAACAGAGCATCAAGACTATGAGTTGATCAAGTGACCAGAGAGATTGCATTGGCATAATGAGTGGAAGAACTCAAGGAGACAGATCTTGAAGGGTGAACAAGCTATCTACACTGCAAAGGAGGAAAGCCAAGCAAAGAAGAGAATTGAAGAAGTGATCTGAAATCTGCATAGTTAGGGTTGCAAATCTATATCAAGTCAAAACCCTTCTAATACTTTCTTACCATTGTATTAGATATTGAAACCCTACATTGCTAGGTTATCTTAACAACTAGGTGGATAAGCCTTAGGAAAAGAATAGAAGATCCCTAGGAGAAGGACAAAGAGATCCTTAGGAGAAGGATAAGAGATCCTTAGGAGAAGGATAAGAGATCCTTAGAGAGGGATACAAGATTCTTTTGAGAAGGTGACTAAAAATCCCATGGACTTGGGTGAGCCTAACAACTCTATGTAAATCCTTTAATAGGGTGAAATTCCAAGTTGAATGTTCTTAAATCCTTTAACAAGGTCACATTTAACAATGTGCTATAGCCTTTAATAGGGAAGACCATCAGAAGTGGTTGAAATCAATTGCACAGTTATTTTGTGGGTATCATCCCTACTTCAGTTTTACCTTCTTATTCTTGGAGGGTTTCTGGGTTATCAAATCCTTAGTGTTATGTTGTGACGTATGTTTACTTTTCATGGTTGTTTGATGTTCAATTGCATACATAATAATTTCAGTTATGTGCCATTAAGGATTTGTAGAAAAAGTTTTATTGGACATCATTGGACCTTGGATAACTGATTCACCCCCCCTCTCAGTTATTCTAAATAATTCTAACAAAACCCATTTCCATTGATATTATCAAAGCCAAGTAGGACGAGGAAGGTAAGACTACTTGTAATAAAGGGTTTTGTGCCACTAAATGGAAGACCTACTTGCTAACCTTCACCATCAAAAACAAGTTGTAGACAATGCTCTATGGTGGGGATTAACCTCTGTGAGCTTTTTTGGTTGACATTCCTAAAAGACTCACTCCAGAACAATATGCATTCTATGAGCTCACTCTAGAGGACCTCAAGGAAGCTATATTCTCCATGGTGGATGATAAGGCCCTTGGTTGTGATGACTTCCCTTGTGAATTTTACAAAACATTTTGGGATGAGATTGGTCCAGACTTGCATAAGGTTTATATTGAGGCATACAATTCAAAGTGTATTTTTCCTTCACCAAAACAACAAAAATTAGAAAAATGAGGAGAAAATGACTACCAAAGACTAAAGTTTTTTCTTTGTGTTAATAAAGAATGAAAATGTGATCACCATTGATAGTGATACTAGGGAATTCCTAGGTTTTGAACTTGGACATCCCAAACCCCAGTCAACTGCAATGTCATTTCAACTAATAGATAGTATTGGGTGGGCTCAATATGTTTTGGTATGTCATTACTTCAAGATTCAAAGAATGGACATTTCATAAACACATTCAAAAATAAGCTTGACAAGAGCTAAAGGGACCCCAATTAATGAAACTAAGCTACATCTAGAACTTCAAGAGTTGGGAAATACAATTGAAAAATATGGAGAAAGTTTAGAAACTTCACTTCTATTACTTTTTGCAAGAGATGCTTTACATTTATATTTTTCACCTTCTTTTATTAAGGGAAAGAATAAATCTATTGTAAGCTAAAAATGGATGCACCATGTTGGGCATCAACATTTATGAACAAGGATCAAAATTAGACTGGTCTTCTTATGTTGTGTGGGAGTGAGTTGCTTGAATTCAACTCTTTGCTAAGCATGGAAGCTATAGGGGATGTTTTCATCAAATAACCTGTTATAATATAAATATCATCCATATATAGGGAGAACATTGTCATCTTGTACAAACAACTATATTTCTCTTGTCTATAACAAGGAAATGACTTTTCTTTATATCCTAGCAAGTGAAAATGATCTTAGGATTTTAGATTCTTTACTATTTCAATTTGATAAAGATCTTGCAATAGCTACAGATGCTACACTTAAGGTTAGCATCCACCAAATATGAAAGAAGATCAAATTTTAGGTTTCCTTGGTGGTGCAATTAAAGAAATAAAAAGGGCTATATTGATGGAACTTTTTAGTATATGAGAATTAATTTGGAAGAATCCTAACATGTAATAATGATTTAAGTGAAGGAAGGTCAATGATATACTAATGTTTGCAAGTGCAGATATATTGAAGAGGATAATCAAAACTAATGGTTGGTATGTGGCAAGTATAATGCATTTATTGATTCTTGTATGCAAATAATGCATGCTTCCTAAGTTGTAATTAGAAATAATAAATTATATAGGGAATAGACAAAGGATTAATGTTTCTGTGAGCAGGGTAATGGAGAGTATGTTGGTTTGGAAACCAGATAATGGTAGTGACATGGAAAGTAAGAGAATGACCTTATATTATGTAAATTTAAACATTTGATTTTCCTTATTGAAGGATGATTGTTATGGATTGAGGATGTTTGTGAGTTATTCTTATGCATCTAACAAGTTGATTTGTAATGAGATGTTGATGGGATCAATAATTCTTGTTAATTGTTTGGTCTCCATATATTTAGACCTCTAACAACCATGTATTGGCTTAAATGATCATAATAACAATAATTAAACAAGAATTACCCCCATCAAAGGCATGATCAATTACTAACTTATTCTAATCAACCTTTTATCCTTAATCCTCTCCTGATCTTCATTGTTCAAAAAATAAGTAGACAATATCTATCCATTGAGTCATCATCTTATAACTCAAACATTCAATCAATAGAATAATCATTAATCTTCAAGGTCCTATTCATCTTTCCAATCAAAGTCAATGTAGCCATAAACTTTCCAAGAATTTACTATACCTTAAAAAATTCCATTTACCTTCGTTCTCTCAAAAATTATCCTCCTAAGCCTTGTCATCCTCAAATCCTATGTCTTCTTCCATCTATAATATACCACTAGTACATTTTGGCATAACAAAGGAACCATCCTTTTAGTCTTACCTAATATGATTTATAATACATTCTGCAATAATAGAGGAACCATCCTGTAAAGTGACAATTCCATTATCATTAAGAGATTTCACTTGATCTTAAGAAAGAACACATTGGTAGGCTATTCGACATCAAGTATGTTAATTGCACATTATATTTTTCCATGGTGTTTGAGAGTTATGGTAGAAAAAGGATTTATATTTACATGTTAGTAACTTGTAATATTTCTATCAAGATTCAACTATATAATATTTTGAATTAAACTCATTGACCCATGTTTCATGATTAGTGGTTCACACAAACCCATCTCTCATGAGAATGAATGGAACACTTAGCACTCATTGGATCCAGGTGATGCTTACATAGGTGAAGCAATAGATCCAATGAGTGATAAGTGTTCCATTCATTATCATGATACATGGTTTCATCTAAACCACTTCTCATAAAATACAAGTCAATGAATTTGACTCAAAAACTACACAATTGAATCTTGAGAGCAATATCACTTTTGACTTACCTTGGAAAATATCACCTACTTATCATTGTTGGTAATGCTCAAAATTTAATTTGTAGATTAAGTTTTTATTTCATTCCACCACATATATTCCATCCATTAGATTATGTAATCCAAATTTTTAGAAGAAGAGTATTTTGCATTCCCTCAATCAATAACTATTCATAGAACAATTGCAAATTAAAATCTTAAACAACTTCTATCTAGTTATACCTTTAGCAAAATAAATATACTACACAATTTGCTATCATTTGATCTACTTGTCACTTACTCATATTGAAGAAATTAAACTTTAGTGTATGATGTTTAATCCATCTCATTATTACTCTTATTGAAGAAGTATTCAATAGAGTTAAACACATATCTCCATCTTTGCTAGCTCACTACCAGGACACAATTTGCTTCCCAATCCAAAGAACACAAATATCCTTGGCTTGGGAACAAAATTATAGAAAGAAAAATAGTTTCTAATTAGAAAAAATTTAAAGGGAATATACTTTAGAATTCATCTAATCCTCTTCAAGGATGAAGATTGAACTGAAAAATCACACAAAGAGAGGATGTTAGGCATTAACCTCCCATCTTTCTGGATCAAACTTCTTTGGATGGGGATAAAATTTAGGATCCAAATGTACATTTCTTATCCAAATTTTTATCCTTTATCCCTTGGGAATTGTATAATCTTAAGTACCAATTAACTAGCATTAACAAGAATTCTAAATTTAGGGTACAATGAAGAGCATAAATTTGAAAAATTAATAAATTGAATAGAATGGAAAAAAAGATACCTACGATTCAATTCAACATCATCTATAGCCTCTTTGAAAACCATTTATGAAAAGATCACTAAGTGGAGGCTTTCATTTATAACCTAAATAGAAAAATAATGAAACACTAGTACTTAATTTCAATTCACTGTTTGCCACTATAAGGAATCTAACCTAACGAAGATATCTCATTTCTAAAAGTTCTAAATATACAATGTTCTTTTGTCCCTCTGGTCTCCTCCTAATAATTTCCTTGTGTTAATCCTAGAAGAAAAATTAATCTTTATTAGCTTTTGATAATGAATATAATTTTAGTGTTATAGTAATTTGGGTGGTACCCACATTTTCCTTTGCATACATTTTAGGATTTTGTAGTAGACAAATAATAGTCCACATAGTCATATGAGCAAAAGACTCATGTCCCACATTAAGATACAAGAATAATAAATCAATAATCTCCTCATATTCTAAATTGTTTCCATGTTCATCCTTCACTTTGAGTAGTACATCACATATCTACTTTGTTTTCTTCTCTTTGGAACATGCAAAATCAAAAACTCTTTTTCTACTACTTATCAAGGAGACCTTAGGCATGGTAGGTATTTCTTATAAATTTATATGATTTTCAAAGAAAATACTTAACATTGTGTTTTAAACTAAACTAGTCAATTCAACTACTTTTATTGTTTATTCTATAACCTAGATATTGGGTCATAATTGGAAAACTAAAACATTCAATAAATGATTGTGATTCCAATGATTTACTAATTTGTGGCATCCTTGAGTATTTTTTAAGGTTAGTGTTTAATATTTTCTATTTTCCAAGCATGTTAATAAATATGCTAGGTCACTATTTATTAATGTATAAGTGACAATGCAAGCAAAGATAGATCAAATGTGTAGGCTTGATCAAGAAATATAGTATAAGACCAAGGAATTTTGATAAACATGCCAAGTGATGCTAGTGTCAACAAAGCCATAGTAAGTTCCAAGAAAATCTAGTGTTGATCGAGCATCAGTATCAACTAAGTGACAATATTGAATTCAAGAAAAAAGTTCTATAGCAATGAGAAACTTAGTGATGACTGAGTGTTAGAACTTAGTATTGGCCAAGGAACAAAATTTTAATTGTTTGCGAGAAATCATAATTTCTAGCTAACTAAGATGATTTCTTGGGATATGGAAAACATGTTGAAGATAAGGATTGAAGGGGTTGGATCATTTGATTTTGTGAGAGGATTAGGTAAATGATCTAAGAAATAAATTCAAGGAGAAATTTCTAGAAAAGAAAAGATAAAAATAATGGTGATTAGATACATTATATCTAATGGATAGAATCATGAACCCTAAGATCTATGATGTTGATTAAGTGAAAAAAAGATCAAGAATTACATATTTAAGAATGTAAAGAGGAAAAATTTTGGTATGTATGTGTTCTTGGAAGAAAAGTGAAAGAGTTCCAAAGAGTTGGAGATGTTACTGATGTTGTTGACTGATAAATTTAAGTAGAAGGCTTAATTGAGTTGAGAAGAAGTGTAGAGTGATTTCTTGAAGAGTTTCCAAGTGAATTTGAAATTGAGATGGCAATGGAGGCCAGATAGTGAATCAATATGAGGATCTGAACATGCAAAGTGATTTGTACTAAATAGATCAAACATGTTGTTACTTTCTAACCATTGTGGACACTATTTAAAATCCTTTAATCAAGGTTGACCTAACAGTCATAAGGACCTAATAGTCTTTGTAAATCCTTTAGCCAAGTGACATTATAATGGAATGTTCTAAAGTCCTCTAATAAGACCACTCCTAATAGGGTGATTAAATCCTTTAACAATGTCACACTTAATGGTGTATATTGTAACCTTTAACAAGGTTGGCTCCTAATAAGGCTCACTTTAGAAGAGTGAAAATTGGTGACATGTTTCTAGTGGTTTTTTCCAAATTGGGTTTCCATGTAAAATCCTAGTGTCAAACTTGTGTGGATGTTATTGTGATGTTTTATTGATTTAATTTTACATTTTGAAAGTCTATTATTTTAAGAATAGTGGACAACCAATTAATGTTGCTAATAGTTTATAGTAGAGGCCGAGCAATAGAATGATAAGATTTGAAATTATTTAAGTGTTTGTTTATTCAATTGGTAAATTTGGACCTTGGATAACTGATTCACCCCCCTCTCAGTTATTCTAAATAATCTAACATCCACATTTATTAGACCTTAAATATTTTATTCTTACACCAAATTCATTCTTAAACTTTTCCTTGAATATCTTGAACTTATCAAAAGCTTTAGATTTTAGCTTAATAAAGAAACCCACATCTTTCTAGTGAAATCAACAATAAAAATAATGAAATACCTCTCACCATAGAAAGTTCTTATATTTTTAGGTCAAAACAAATCTGTCTGAATAATATCCAACTTTTTTGAAGTACTAAATAATTTTCTTAGAAAATTACTTTTCTTGTATTTAGCCATCATACATTCCTTACACATCATGTTAGTAGGTCTCATAGTCTAAGGTAGATCTATGACTATATTAGAATTATTAATGCTCGCTATATTATCAAAGTTTATATAAAAAATATTATATTCTATAGCCAACTATCATCAATATTCACAACAACACAATTGATCTCAATAAAATTTAATTGAAATTCATCACCACTTGTTCTTTTTCATGTGGAATTATTATTTACATGTTTATACTCAATATGAAAATTCTTATTAGATAATGACAAGTGATATCATTTCTTGACAACTTTTCCAATACTCAACAATTTATGTTTTAATCCATCAATAAAATATACATATTTAGTGTTAGTCTTACCATCAAGAGTAATAGAATATTTTCTCTTTATAGGAAAAAATACATTTTTACCAACTCAAATTACTCCTCCAGATCATAACTATTAAGTTTATAAAATTTATCTCTATCACTTTTCATGTGATATGAATATTCACTATCTATAATCTAGTCCAATTCAATTTTCTCAATATGTGAAATAAGTGATTTTTTTCTTCTTTACATGGCTTTCTTCCTTAATAGAAAAAAATCTAGTTTCATCTTCATTGTCACTATCTTGAAGTTTATTTCTTTAACATCAATCTCATCATCACTAAAATAAAGACGTTCCTTAGTAATCTTGATTTGTAAGGTATAGGTTTCACCTTAGGTTCTAGAACATTTAGGAAATTTTAAATAATAGTGACCAATCTTCTTACAATGCCAACAAATAAAAGGATTTCTAATATTAAAAATAACCTTACCTTTAGGTTTTCTTTTTTGAGTTAGTAACAAAAACTTATCAATATTCTTCTCTTCTTTGTGACTATCAACCCACTCCGTTGCATAATTTCCAAAGATTCCACTACTTCTTTCACTTTTGGTTTGTACCTTATTATCTTAATACACACTAACTTCAAATGTAGTCTCAACTCTAGGCAACACATCTTTCAATATACTAGTTTTAAAATCTTGTAACTTCCCAATAAACATGTCTCTATGAAAATCTTTAATAATTTAATTAACTTCTTTTAATAGCATTTACCCTGTTCTCATAAGCTAGTGTCAATGATCTTAGAATCTTTGGGAAAACATCATCTTTTGTTATAGTTCCTCTAGAGCTCTTTATACTTAGAGTAATCTTAGTAATCCTTTATAAGTATTTTCTAAAAATTTCATCTATTTACATTCTATCATTATCTAGCTTAAATTTCCAATTCTTCAACCTTGCTTTACTTGTATGGTCATCATCTTCATATAACCTTTCTATCCCAATCCAAATATCATGTTCAAGATCAAGACCTTACAAGCCATAGATCTCCTCAAGTTGTAAAGATCCCTTCTCAAAGAGGACTTGATATTCTAGTACCAATTTTTAATAGTTAAAGTCCACATACAAATAGTGGAGGGGAAGGGAGAGAATCAATTCTAACCAATTAAACTTAAATCCAAACTTATACATCCCAAATCTAATAATTAAAATAAAAATACACAAAAATACAAAGCCATACACCATAATACAATAATTTTTTGAATAGGGAAACCCTCAGTGAGGATGGTACCTACAAGATAGTGTAATAATATATAAGTTCCTTGTGAAAGGATATGATCCTATTAGGAGCCATTTACAATGAATCAAGTACAATAGTCCCTATTAGAGGAAAAATATCTGTTAGGAGACTTTAAACCCTTGTTAGAAGGTTACAATCCTAATATTAAAGGTAGATAAGGAAAAATGTAGACCCATTCCTGGAACACTTTAGAAGCTGTGAAGAACAAATCTCTAAGATAACATAACCAAACAAATGAACTAACTTATCTACAAATTACTTTCCAAAATAGTTTATTTGATTCTCACCATAATGAAAAAACTTAATATTTTCTCTACTCTAATAATCAAACATAAAATATCACATCTAAAATACCCATGATACTCAGCCAAGGAAAAACTTTCCTTTATACCCTCACAAATAATTAATTAGATCAGCTTGTCAAGGCTTTCCCAACATATAATTAATTAGATACATTAATGATAGGGCATACATGCATTCATAATAATAATTAAAAATGTTACATTATAGTTCACACATGTTACAAAAAAAGTTATGTGTTACAATGCTAATAAATATATAACATAGTTGGTTTCTAGTAAAATACACTACATGTTACACAATAGTGATCTTTCCAGAAAAATACCAAGGCCTTTCTATCATGTACATAGCTACATGAATAATTCTTATACCATGTGCTGAGTGGTCATTTTTCATGATTCCACTAGTAGAAACTCTTACTAATTTCTCTCTTGAAAATATGATCAAATTGGCCAAATCCAAGGCTTCAGATGGTTGTTTTCCAACCTTCTAGGTAGCTCAACTGAAGATAAATGTGAATGCCTACAAGGAGGTCTTTTTTGGTACTTTAACCATCAAAACTTCCAAAGAAATACAATCCATGGACCAATGTATTTTTTTTATTTTTTAATTTTAAATGATGAATGTAAATTTTAACAATACAATTATATGAATTCATATTCTAACCATGTATTCAAAAATAAATAATATAGTTATGGTAACAAGTATATCAAAGGAAATTACTGAAAATGAAATTCACAATGGACATAAGTCACAACCACAACACTTCTGTGAATTAAATTTTTGTAAGAATCAAGTAAGAAACCAATGAAATTAGAAGCAATGTATCATCAAGTCCACTGATGCAATCATCAAAGGGAACAATGAAAATTGTAGGTTGTTTCAAAACTCATCAAATCATGTAGCCACAAAAAGTGTGCTTACATGAGAAAAATTACTATGTAAAACTCGAGGGTAATTGCTATGAAAAAATTGAAGGTAATCCTTTCTCCAATTTGTCATAGTAGAGGAATTTATTAGCAAATGAAAATAAAAATAAAAATAATTGATTGCAAAAGCATTAATATACAATAAAACTATTGGCTCCATCACTATTTATGAACATAAATTTCATAAAATAAACTCACATTCTAGAAAGAAACATTACACACAGAATGAGAGCACCAAAAGCATATTTTTTTACTTTAAAATACCAAACTTGACTACATATTACATCTCTTTATTTATAGGAAACACCATCCTTAATTTAATTTTCAAATCTAGGTCTTTTTTCTTGCAAAAAGAATGCTAAAATCACTTATTATAAGAAAATCATTTACAAAAAAACTCTTAACTAGATGTTAAGTAGGCTTGCACTCTTTATTTTATTAATTTATGGTGAATGGACCTTTAAATGACTCCAAAACTCCTAAAGAAGAAGATAAGAGAAGAGAAGTCTGTAGATGATCTAGGAGTCTCTAGTACTTCTTTGGATGCAAAATTATGCTCCACTATATGTCTCTATTAGTGAAACTAACAAAAAAATGCATTTTCAATGAATAAAATGCTTAGAAAATAGAAATCACAATTAACTATTAGCACCACCACAACTGATCTAAATTTGAAGGCACACATGCACACCTTTTCAAAATAGTGCACCTATGTACCTTTAGAGGTTACAAGACCAAAACTAGAAAATGTGTCTAAGTGTCAAAACTTGAATTTCTAGCATATAAGTCTTGTGACCCTTCCACCAAAATGATGTTTGGAAATGTCGCCTTGAATTTTTAAATCCTAGTGATGACCTCTAGGATATCATGCAATTATAGGGCTTTATACTTTTGTTGTCACTTCCATTCAATACTCACTAATTTCTTGTCTAATCCCTATAAAATTCTCTAGCTTGGAGTCTAATTTATTGAGTGTTTCCTCATCTCTAAAAATGTGTCTAACATTTTATTTGGAGAACCCATCTTCAAATAGGGCTCAAAACTATTGCACTAATGTTTTGATGGAGCATAAGTAAGTTTTGGAGTCATCTCTAACAATCTCTTGACTGGCTATAGTGTAATATCTAGCAGCTTCCAAAATTTGATCAAGGACCCTTTTCTTCACCCCAATTATCATCCTATTTCTAGCCACTATTTTATCTATCCAATCATCTACTTTATCTAACTCTTCCATTGAATATGCATTTAACAACATCTGATATCTATGACTTAATTTTCTATAATTCTTCCAGGTCATTGGACTAGGTAGCCATTTCATCCCTTAGCCCAAAATATTGGTCCACTATAGTAACCAACCTATCTACTTCTTTTGTATACTAAGGAACAAGTTCAAATTTGACTCAATTATCTTTACACCTTTATCCTCAAAATTGTGATGCCATCTCTTGCATGCATAACAAATGAGTTGCCTTATTCTCTTCCTAAAGCCCATTTAATGAGGGAAACCAATAGGGTAACCTCATATGGTTAGGATCTAATGAACCAACTAGCTCCTTCATGTAATTCCACAACAAATCATTCTTCTTTCTCAACATCATCTTCATCCAAGTATCAAAATACTTTTTTAAGGCTTGTGGTGTTCATAACTTTGGTCATATCCTAGGTAGCCTTCTCTAACACTACTTCCTTTTCCTAATGATACTTGAGAGAAATGTCATCAAGATCTTCATGGGGAGGAGGAATAACTATATTCACTATCAAATCGTTACTTTAATTCCTCATGACAAAGGCTAGTTTCTTAGGATCAACCTAAATGGGTTTGAGTTTTTTCAATACCTTCATCAACACCTCAAATCCTCCCACCTCTATATATTCTACACATCTCCTTTGGTGAGTCAATACCTATTACTTTAACCATGCTAGAGTAGTGCCCATAGGAGACATGTAGTGGCTTGATGATGAGGTCATTTATGAAGTTAGATTTTTTCCCTATCATTACTCTCTAGGGTTATCTTTGTTCTTGATGGCTCAAGTAATAGAATGGCTATTATCATTCTTTTAGGAGAGGTTTTTGATCCATGTACATATGGTGTTTTTTTCCTCTATCCAATAATTATTCCTTCCTTCAAAACCTCATTAGTGTGGAGCTTCTATAAGTTATCCTCTCTTGTTGTTTGACTATTAGATTCTATGATTGGTGATGGTAGTGTGGTGGCTTCCTATTCTATTAGAAGAGGAGGAGGAGTTGATGGTGGTTTCCCAAGTGGTTGTAGTAGTATTCCTACTAGTCCTTGAGGGAGTGGAGGCAATTGGTTCCAACCCCTACCCAATGTTTCTTGACATGGAGTACCCTTTATAACTCTACCCTCCAAATAAGTCCCAGTAAGCATAAAATTAAACTTAGAGAGATCAAAGACATTAGATCCATCTCCTTCTATAGAATTTGTCCACCCCTCTTGTTTTTGGTGTTGGCTCCCAATTGAATAGTGATTTCAATTACCAAGTAGCCAAGACAGGATTACATCTAAAGGAAACTATCTCCTATGATGGACACAATTTATCAAGAACCCAGACCAACATTAAGGCTAAACTCCTACTTTAGGTTCTACAAAACCTAGGTAGGTAGAGCTTTAGATTTATTAATATATTAATAGTTCAAACCATACATCTAAATATATATAAAGAAGATTAAACCCTTATTTCTCTTGTACTTATGCAATAAAAAATGTGTGCAATGGCAAGTTACAAAACCTATGAAATCCACAAGTTGAGTGAAGGCATCCTTTCAGCTCCTAAATAGAAAGGGAAATTGGATCATTGACATTTGATTTTGAAGCAACATAACCCCATATGTAACAACAACCTAAATTGGTCATGTAGCTAATCAATGCCCTTTCCATTGGGTGTTCCATAAGTTACAATATACATCCATGATATCAGTGATCTATTAGTGCCCTATTGTCATTTCATGGCTTCATAGCCTCAAACCTTAACTATAGGATAATTGTAGGGATAATAACTAACCACCAATGGTTAGTAACAAAGTCAAAACCTCAAGCCTCAAACTACCAACTTAATTTTTGATCAACAATCAACACTAACTAAGTCATGACATTGAAACCACTGGCTGCAAACTACCCAACTAATCATTGACCATGCAATACTACTCGTTTAACCACTAGAGTAACATCTTCATGTTGTCAAAACTACTTCTTCATTAGCATGTGACCATAAGGCCTACCTTGGGTTGCATGTTGTCTCACACTCTCTTTTGTACATCTACTTCAAAATCTATGTTTTATGTCACATGACACTCTGTCACTAGTCCAACTAGCTATCCACATCTTTGCCACATCATCATTTAGTTATCTCATCTATCTATGTGTTTGGCCTTATTATTGAGTCATTGGCCAGGTTCCACCTATGTGAGCCTTATAGCTTAAAAGGCTTATGCCTTTAATACAAGTCCTTATCATGCACTTGGGTATTGAAAAACCATAATGTTGCATGACATAGCCAATGTGGGATTATTATCCTCAACTATTTCTCTCAAAATGTATTAGCTCTAGTGATCATACCATAATATGGGGACATATCCTTTGAAACAAAGACAACTAGAGCTCTTTTTTACCTCAACAATGGCATGGTGCCTCCATGGATCTCTTAAATTCACAATTTGATGCTTTTTCTCTTGAAGAGAAACAATTCTTATAAGTATCAAATCCTTTCTTTTGCATACATTTCACTATGTTTGGCAATCATGACAAAACATCAAATCCTTATTTATTTCCACTAGTATGAAATCCTTCAATTTGTACAACATAGGCTATTGCATGACATATCAGAGACCTCCATTTGATGTAGTTTCACTAATCTAACAAATTTTATCACTTTGAAAATTGATCTTGGCAAGAGGAAAATTCATAAGTGCCTCTTCTTTCACATTGAACTCACTATGGAAAAGGATTGGAAAATGAAGATCCTGACTTATCTATCTTCTACCATGCTATAGTTTTTGTGAGAAAATTTAGGTGAGGAGATTATAGAAATAAGGGATCAAATTCTAAGTGTAGTTATTATGAGATGAGTAGAGACACCACATCATTTGCCAACCTCATATTAGATTTTGTAAATAGCTAATGTGGGAGTATAGAAAATTAGGTTGGCTTTACTAAAGAAAAGCATTTTATATTGGTAGAAGATTCAACCATCTTCATATTTTCCATCGTTGGTGCCTTCACTAGAAAAAATTTTGCACTATAAAAATAAACAAAGGTTCATACCATGTCATATACACCACTTAAACCACTGCCTATTATTTTATAAACCATCCACTTCCCTCTCTAATTCTCTACATGAAAATTGGGAAGATATCCTTGGGAAAACTATTATTCACATAGAACTCCATATACCAAATATTTTATAGTGGTTAATATGACAAACTATTAAAGTAATATGTTTTTTTTTGGCTCAGCTATATAAAAAAGTTGAGAAGATCCTAATACAAAGAAACTCATTCATCTAATTTCCAATGCATCAACAAGGATGTGTAACTTTCTAAAATCCAATTCTCTTGGGATATCTTTGGTATATCCAATCTATTCATTTGCTACTTACTACATGTATAAAATTGCATGCCTATTCAAACTGTAAGAATTTGGCTTAGGCCAAAATTCACTAAAGAACTAAAGAACTCAACACAAGCACACAGTAGACCAAAATGGATAGAGTATGATCAGAATGATGATATTCATTCAATAACTTGATTAAGAGTACACTAGGAGTGCCTGAATATAAAGGCCTTAGGAGAGATTCTAGAATGCATAGAAATTAGCATCATGATATGTCATATAACCAGGCACATGTCCACCAGATATGGGTTATCCTCCATTAAGCATGAGATTAAGTGCGATGATGTGAGGATAAGCCTACAATGCTGTAGCACATAAATCAGTGGTGTAGACAACATGTGCTAAATGAGGAGTGGGAATAATTGTGTTGTCATCATGACAACTCAATGAATGATGCATACTCCTATGTTGTAGACACCATGTGCATAATTAGAGTTGCATAACTCAATGAGAGTTGACAAAATCCTAAGTTTCTCACCTAAAATAATAATAAAATAATGCAAAATAATTAAATAATGCATTAACCTAAGTAAAACTTAAGTAAGTGTAATAAGTAAATACTTATTTACACCAACACCCCCCCTTAAGTGCAACTTAGGGGAATGCCCTTAAGCTTATGAAATCTAGGATGAAAAGTAGAATGGGTCCCAACTACTAGGCCATGTTAGGTACCCATGTACATAATGATATGTAATCTCCCATAAAGTGGGAAAAGAGGGAAAACCTCATGGGAAAAACCCTCCCCCAAAAAGAGAGATAAAGAAGGATGCATGGATGGATGGAGTAATCAAGACCCCCCATTATGACATACATCTAGTATATACATAAGAGAATGATGAGAAGAGGAAGAGAGACAGGATAGCCCCCTCGCCCCCCAAAAGAAGAATGCCAAGCAATGACTACTCTGATGAAGAAGCTGATCCAAGATTGCAGAATGGTGTTCCTCCCCTTAGGAAGAAACAATGCCAAAGGTACAAATGAGATGCTTCCGCTATGTGTGGAAAGAATCCCATGGATAAGTGTTGTCTTGGAAACATGCTCAACTAGCTGAAGAACTTGTCCCAAAGAACTATGTGTCTCTGCAACTGATGAAGAACCCTGCTACAACTGCTGATCATAAATATCCACAATCACTTCAACCTATGAGGATTGATCATGTAGAGAATGAACAAGAGTCTGGAACCCTTGTGAGAACTGAAGAAGGTAATTCTACATCAAGAAGAAGAGGTAGATCATCAAAACTATCCCCCAAATCTATCACTGAATCTGTATCTGGAAGACTGGATGTACCCTACTGTTCTGGACCTATCACTGTGATGATGTATGCATGTGGAATGAACTGATGAAGTGACTTCCCACTATATCTATCAATAGAACCCCACATGTCTGAATCTGTTGAAGCACTATCACTAAAATCACTATCAGTTTCCACACTATATGATGTGCGAAGAGGAGTAGAGGACAAGCTAGGAGAACTTTCCTCAAAGTATACATCCTTCTCCATAAATATCTGATGTGTCTCAGGATCTAGAAGTCTATATGCCTTCACACTGTCTTCGTAACCAATGAAAGTACAAGGCCAAGATATTTGTACCTTGCATCCCCTGGAAGATATCTTTTCCCATCTAGGACAATTGAAGACTCTGAAGTGTGTCACAATAGGTTTTCTACTGCACCATGCCTCAAAAGGATTTTTTCCATCTAAGGCTGGATGAGGAGAATGATTAAGAATGTGAGTGGCACTTGAGATTGATTTGACTTCTAATGATGGATCTAGAGACTTGGCATGAATCATGCAACTTGCCATAGACTTAAGAGTGTGAATCCTCAAAGCTGCAACATCTATCTTATGAGGATCGAATATTGAAGGAGTCTGAAGATCAATTCCCTCATGTCTGCAAAAGTCCTTGAGTCTTCTATTCACATCCATGTTTCCATTGTCCATGTGGAGTACTTTGATGGCTTTTTTGGATTTCCATTCTACATGAGCCTTAAAGTCTAGAAACTTGTCCAACACTTCATTCTTGTTATGCAAAAAGTAGACCCAAGTGAACCTTGAAAAGTCATCAAGGAAGGTCAGTATGTAGTGACCCTATCTTAATGCAAAATGACCCTATCTTAATGCAAAAGGACCTACTAATACCATGTGAACCATTTGTAGAACACCTATTGCTCTTGAAGACTTTCCTCTTTGTAACTTCCCTTCTAGATGCATATCCACTAAATCTGTTGAACATTCACCCTTAGAAAATCTGATTTGAGGTAGACGTTTCACCATTTGGTATGTGCAAAGTTGCTAAAGATAGAAGAAGTCAAGATGACCATACTGCTCATGCCATAATTGCATGTTTGAATTGGATTGAGATAACAAGGCTTTTGAAGGAGACTTGGGCACAAAATGTGAGAAAGAGTATAACCTCTTGTGATCATTCACTTTCCCCACTAAAACCAAGGAATCATCTTTGAGACTGTACACCTTTACTAAGTTAGGAAGAAACTCAACTCTATGTCCATCTCCAAGGTGAGTGATTTGGTAGATTGATAGGAGATTTGAACTTAGGTTTGGAACATAGAGAACCTCTTAAAACTCCCCAATTTCCAACTCCACATTTCCCTTTCCTTCAACTTCCATTTTGCTATCATTCCCCATGAAGATGTGCAATACCTTTGAGTGATTCAATGAAGAAAAATCCTCCTTTGAAGAACCCATGTGATATGAGACAATTGAATCAAATATCCATTCCTTTGAAGAGTTTGCATTTGCCATGAATGCTTGCCCTTTTCCCTTTGAATTTGAAGATGATCCTTTTTCCTTATAAGCATTAGGCAATGGAACATTATGTTTCTTCATGATGTTGGTCAATTCATCAATCTTTTTGAGATAACACTCATGCTCTTCATGACCCAATTTCTTGCAATAAGCACACTTCTTCTTCTCCTTATTGTTGTCCCTTTTCTTGTTGGAATTTGAGGACTTGCCTTGTTTATTGGATTGAGGTGTTTTCTTTTCTGCATCCTCATATTTGTCCTTCTTCTATTTCTTCTTACCCTTTCCTTTATTTGAAGACTGTCTAGCTGAATGTTGAGAACCCTCATTTTTGGCCACCAATGCTTTGGACTGAGGTGATTGGAGAATCTCCATTGATTTCAACTTCTTTTCTTCATCATCCAATAGTTTAGCATATTCATCAAAAGTGACTTTCTTGTAGGTAGTCTTTGAGGTGTTAAAAGAAGATACAACTGTGGAATACTCTGATGACAGCTTGTAATGGATGAGATAGAATAGTCTGTCATCTTTGATAGAGCTCCCACAATCAGTAAGCTTTGTCCTTAACTCATCACCTTGATGATGAAATCCTGTATTGAGTCATACAACTTAGGATCTAAAGAAACAAGCTCATCTTCAATTTTGAACACATCCTCTTTAGACACTTTACCATAAAGGCTTTTGAGGGTATCCCAAGCTTCCTTGGATGTAGTACATTTCTTGATTTGATACATGATCTTATCATCTACCCCCAAACATATATCACTTAGGCTTTCCTATCCATTGCTACCCAATTTGAAATATCACTTGCAAAAACATTATCACCTATTGGTTTAGGAAGAGTACCATCTACATATTGTGAAACTCCATTATGCATTAAGTGATACAACATTTTGATTGACCACGAAGCATAGTTATGAGGAGTTAATTTAGGAAACTTAAAGTTGCCCATAATGCAAAAAATGAAAGAAATGTGCAAAAAAAAGAGAACATAACACCAAGAACACCCCCTTTTCACTAAATCAAGAAACCCCCCCAAAATAGAAGCTTTGGGCACTTTATCTGTAGTGTGATTACAATGGGCCACTTGCCAATTTTGGCCTTCGTGGACTTCTAATTCTGATTGTTACAACCTCTTAATGGAGTACAAATTTGAAACTTTACAATGTGCTACAATTCTGAAGCATTACAAAGAAAAGAAAGGCCCTATTTCTGAAAGTGACTATTTTTTCCATACAACACTATAATCTAATGCCAAATCTAGAATGTAGACAAAAAAATACGCAGTTTCAAAAAAAATAGAACCTATTTTCGACTCTAGATGTGCTCGTATAGAGCTTTTGAAGTTGCAAAATGCAAGATTATGTAGGTATAGTTGCCAAAAAATGAAAATTTTGAACAATCTATGCATCAAAACCAAAAACTAGCTATGCCGCTAAAAAAAAAGAAAATTCTACCCAATTTCAAAAAAAATTGCACCTGATTTGGAGTCCGAATGTGCTAGTTATGGCCTCTTGAAGTCAGACTACAAAATTGAAAATAAATTTGGATATGGATTGCATCAGTGAATGAAGGGGTTAAATTTGACGGTCATATGGCCATTGTAGCAGTTCTAATTCACCTTGGAATGACATCCAAATGAGCGTGAATTTTATGCTCAAGGACTTGATGATGTCAGCAAATTTTTTTGCCCTTTGATGACATGGCAGATGGTGTAGACTTCATACTATATGGATCATATGAAAATGTACAACTGTGTAATGGCCGAATGCTGATTGCAGATGATTTGGGACTGGCATGCTATCGTGGTAGCCAAATAAGTGTTGACTATGTGCTGTGTAGTAAGCTAAGTTTGCAGATGATGATGTGTCTCTTTGCCACATGTCAGGGTAGGATTCAGTTGCGAGTTTTGTACTAAGCCCAGGATGTTTGATCCAACCACTAACCTAGCACCACATGGATCATGGATTGTGATCAAATGATGATGCATGTCTGCTGGTTAGCGTAGAAGTGAAGATGACCAAAGTTAATTGTAGCGATAGCTAGATTCCTTTCGTCGGCTGGAGATAGAAAATTGTGCCAGATTTCTTGTTTGTCAATGCTGATTTATTTGGTAATAGTCCCATATTCGTGGGATCAGCTATCTATGTGCTATTTATAATTACATTTCCATAGATCTAGAGCAAATAGCTTGCCCTCTTGTTAAGGCAATTGGATGTGCCGACGGGGTAATAAGGTTGCTAGTAGTGTGGTGGTCTACCGGAAAGGTACTAAGTCGTAGGAAGTATGTTGTCCCATGAGTTTGTTTAGCACAAATTTAGATATAAGAGCCCACAGATTAATACCTTGCAAATAAATTAATCCAAAAAATTCCACCAACCATACAGAGCCGAGCCAGGGTATCACTACCCAGTTCAGCAATTTTTTTTCTCTACCATACAATAATTTCGAATAAAATCCAAAAATTATAGAGATAAAAATAAAAAATTTCTCTATTGTACAATAATTTTGAATAAAATCTGAAAACTACAAAGATAAAAATAAATGTAGATCTGAAAAAAAATTTAATCAGATCTATTAATTGACCATACCCGGTTTGCAAATCGAGGCCTCTAGGTTCTGATTTGCAAAATTTTTTTTCCTATCAATCAACTTTCACCCAATTTAAGAAAATTTATAGTCAATCTTCACTGAATCAATGCTCTGGATGCAACAGTGAGGTTAGATCTGGCTCTAGATGCTCCAAATTTCTATGAATCCTCTAGATGCTTGTCAAGGTGCGAAAGCATGAACGATCTCGAACAGCTATGTGATGAGAATCCTCCTTAGCTCTAATACCATGTAAGAATTTGGCTTAGGCTAGAATTCACCCAAGAACTAAATAACTCAACACAAGCACACAATAGACCAAAATAGACAAAGTATGATCAGAATGACGATATTCATTCAATAACTTGATTGAGAGTACACTAGGAGTGCTTGAATATAAAGGCCTCAGGAGAGCTTCTAGAATGCATAGAAGTTAGCATCACAATATGTCATACAACTAGGCACATGTCCACTAGATATGGGTTATCCTCCATTAAGCATAGGATTAAGTGTGATGATGTGAGGATAAGCCTACAATGGTGTAGCAGGTAAATCAGTGGTGTAGACAACATGTGCTAAATGAGGAGTGCAGATAACTGTGTTGTCATCATGACAACTCAGTGAATGATGCATACTCCTATGTTGTAGACACCATGTGAATAATTAGGATTGCATAACTCAATGAGAGTTCACAAACTCCTAAGTGTCTCACCTAAAATAATAATAAAATCATACAAAATAATTAAATAATGCATTAACCTAAGTAAAACTTAAGTAAGTGTAATAAGTAAATACCTATTTACACCAACACAAACTTGAATGCCAATATTGTTAACATTGAAACCTTATAATTATTAGAACCATTATAATACTTTCTTTTAAGCATCCTCAATCTACATACATTTTAACTAATTTTCCTATAAATCTACCAACTATATTTTGCAAAACCTTAAAACCAATAGAAAATTTCAATTTGTTTTGAAGTGCATTTGAAGGAAGATTTGGGTAGAACTTGAATAATGGAAATTCCTAGACTTTGAATTTAATCATGATTTGAGTGACACAATATTTCCTCTTGAATTTAGATTCCATCCATTGATGAAGAACTCATAACATGAAGAAGCTTTTATATAGAAATTTTAAATGGTGAGAACATTGTTAAAATAGACCTATGTATGTGTGAACCTTGTGACTTCCTTGATATGCTCAGTCCCCTTTCTTATTTTCTCATAGTGTGTATAATACTTTGTGTCATTATGGTTCACACCAATCTTGGATCATACTACTTTTTCCAATTAGAGTAATTTTAGCTCTCCCTTTTTGCATATTTAGAAACCCACAATGCCTTGTTGTCTTGATGAGATTAGTCGAGCCCCAAAGTAGGTCCGACAATTTTTTTTTTTTCATTTCAAACAACTAACTATGCAAAACTTAAGTATTAAACTCATTTAACTAATTAGATTCAAAATCTATCATTGATTGATCAATCAAGACTCACCTCTTATGCTTTTTGCAAGCTATCAACTTTGTGTCGGGAGCTTCCAAAATTGGCTTTAAAAACTAATTAAAACACCCAAAAAAGAGTTGAAACTTTGCACATTGATTCTCTGGTCCATATACCTTTACTCTAAAAATTATTAGCTCTTGATAGCATTAGGTAAAAAGATATTAACCTTCAAAGTTATGCTTTTCAAAATGCATGCAATCAAACATGTTAGAAAATAACAAATTGCATTTGATTTTGGCTATGAAAATAGGTCAAAAGATCACTTGGGGGCCTAAAATATAGGGTATTATTTCATTGTCACATAGATAATTTAATTCTTTGATTTGAGCTCATGGTGAATATTTGGGCAAGTTTGGTAAGTGTGCAAAGTTGGGTACTTGGAAATGCAGAACTAGGAACACTAGTAGAACAATGATCTTCACAAATAGAATGGACTTGGGAAAGTGTGTAGAAGGATTTGTCAAGACTTGAAAATTAACATACTTGAAGTATTTTATGAGTAGAACATATTGGTACAACTAGTTTTGTCTGATATATCATAGTTTCAAAATTATAGTGTCCCAAATAGGGCCTCCAATCAATCTACAATTTTAGATACCCGTAAAACTTTAGAAACTACGTTTGGAATCGTATTTGAAAACTAGTCAAATGGATTATTCATAGGCTCAAATCTAGAATATAGCATGTATCTGACATCTATAATTTAATTCAAAAATAATTTTCTCAATAGGGTCAATTGAGTAAAAATTATAACTAGTGAAATAGGGCTTCCCAGAATTTTGAATAATATGCATCAACATGACAACAATAAACAACCAATTTTGAGCGATTCAAAAATTGATCATGACATATCAAATGACTCAAAATATGAAACATAGTTTCTATGATATTCATACTAAGCATTCCCAAATTGGAGAGTCATGAAACTTAACTGGGTACAAGATATTCAATTGCAAACTAGACTTTCTATTATTGCTTGACACTTATAAAAAAATGCAGATTTAAGAAATCATCAAAATGACACTTAATAGAATGGTTCTAAATGAAAATTTATCATTATAGGATGCATGCATATACTGAATAAAAGGTTTTAAACTCATGAAACCCATCATTGGCGTCAAAATGACATTTGGTTACATATGCATGGAAGGCTCTTATAGGGGGTTAACTAGACTCAATTTTTAGAATAGTACTCAAAATTAGTGCTTCAATTTTGAGTCCCAATAGTGGCTCTATGTGGGGATGCAGGTCACTTGCAAGCATGGAAAGGATTTAAATCTCTAGGAGTAGACCACTCAAAAAATTTATTTTGAAGAACTTAATTGAAATTAAGAAAACTACTCCTAAACTGTACAAGTGATGGCCCTAAGCCACAAAACTTCAACAAAACTTCATACCTCTATCATAGACCTAATTCTCATTTGCACTTTCATGAGGTAATCTAAGAATATCACTTCCATCAATTTCACCAATCAGATTAACATCTTCATTCAACTCACTTGGCAAAAAAAACCTCTATATCTTCACTTTCATAATGTATGTAAAAACTAAAATCATTGCCTACAACTTGCTCATTATGAAAGTACGGATCAACATGCCTTGAATTTGAAAATTAGATTGAAATTCATTTCCATTCAAATACTTATGCATGCTATCTAATTTAACACAAAGGCTTCATACTTTACTTGATTCAAGGAGTCACATATATATCATGGATTTGAAACTCACCTTTCATAATCGGATATGAAGGGTATATGAAATTTGATTTCTCCTCTTTTGCAATCTTATTATTCATCCAATCAGATTCAAAAAGTTTTGAAACTACTTCACATCCCTCAAAAAATGGATTAGTTACCAAGTTACAAAAACTATCATGAAAAATTTCACACATTGCATGCTAATTACTGTCATTGTCATTCTTCAAAAACTCATTACAATGAACTTTGAATCTATAAAACTTATCACCTTGAGACACATCAACACAAAAGGAAAACTTAAAATTAGAATCATAACGTTGAACCCTTCCTTTTTATCATACAAACAATCAAAACTTATTGCAACATCATCAATATGAGAAGAATTTGAATTAGGACTAAATCTCCCCTTAGTAGTATTCTCCATGTCAAATAACTCATCATGTGTATTAGCATTTGAATTACTGTCATATACACCTACAAAACTTGACACATAATATTTTGATTTTGTCTTACTTTCAATATCAAACTTTGTGGAAAGGACTTCATCTTAAAAATGGAAATAATAAGGGAAATCAAGAGCATCCTTAGAAACATTTGCATATCTTCAAAATCATGAGCCAATAGTTCTGAAATATCATCAACATTTAACAAGACTTTATCACAAGTCTATTCTTCTTGACTATAATCATAATCCAAATGATCTAAAATACTTATAACATTAGTATCATTAGTATATCAATCTAAAAAATCAAAATCCTTACCACATGTTTTCTCTTCTCTACAAAATACCTCAACACTAGGTAGATCATCATACTCATTTTCATTAGAAGAAGAGTTATCCCTGCTACTACTTGAGTTTTCTTCACTCTCACACATACTATCACATGATTCATTTTTAGTTATATATCCATCTTGCTTATGTTGACTGCAATCATCTTATTCACTAAAACTTGAATCCTTTTCTTCACAATTAGAAGAAAAGGTACCATTTTCTATGGATTCATCACATTCAATATGAATTTCAACACATTCATATTTATTATTAGAAAAATCAGCATAACATTCATTGTCAATCAAATAACTCTCAATTTTCTTCCAAGATTCTTCAATGTGAATAACCCTTTCTAACCTCAATCTTGACGAATTGATTGAATTAGGAATGAAAACATCTAAGAAGACAATAGACCATGAAGCCATATTAGGTCTTAAAGAAAAATGAAGATTTATAAGTGTTTATTTTAGTTTTAGGTACTTTTGAACATCATTTAGACTTCAAAAATCTCTTATTTAATTCCTTATGAAAATGATAATTTGATCATGTAGTTCCTTTCTTAACATTACAATATCTTCACAAAAACCTTCATAATTTGGTAAACAACCATTTTTTAGATTTGAGATCTGACTCCATTTCTAAACTAAATTTCTACCTCTTTCCTTAATGCTAGAATCACTAAATAGAGGCAACCATTCTTATCACTTAATTTTCATGGAAAGAAAAACTCATGAAAATTAAAATACCTTTAAGTGTTGATGCTAAAACTAGATTTGATGATTTGGCATAGGTGTAAACATGAACTTCTTCACACCATTCTTAAAAACCATGAAGAGTCACCACCTCCTTAAATGAGGACAATGAAATCATTGCCATGATTTACCCTTTAACATTTCAACTTCATAAAATAGTAGATGCATACAACATTAAACTTGTAAATCAAGAACTTATAACTTTTTTTCCAAGAACTAATATAAAAAGCTTTAGATTTTCCCAACAAAATGCTGAAAGTCTTTTAACACATTTACATTAAATCATTTAAGAACTAGTAAAAATATCTTTTAGAGTCACTACTCACACTTGTGAGAAAGATTTTAAAACATAATTTGTAATTTAGATTTGTGAGTAAGATTTTAAAACATAATTTGTAACTTGACAAATCTAAACCAGACTTTTAGTTTGTGGAAACTTGCAAAACATCAAAACACTATTTGAAGATTTATATACTTGGAAAAGAGGACAAACATTTGATCATTCTTGACTCTAAATTTTACAATAAAACTTTAAAATATTACCCAACTAAACTAATTGATGATAAACTTACTAAGGTTATAGCACACAATTTTCATTCAACTCTTAAAGTACTATTGTCATGAATAAGAAAATACTGGGAGACATGAATCTTCAACAAGGAAATGGAACAAACATCACAACCTCACTTCTATAGAAAAAATTTTCATGCCTTTCATCTTGTTGTATTGAATCTATTTTTAGTTTATACTAGAGAATCCAACACTTTTAAGAATGCATTTCTTCACATACTCCCCAAAAGAGTCACCATTTTGTTGGCTCCTAATTTAATAGTGATTTCAACTACTAGGTACCCAAGATAGGATTACATCTAAGGGAAGCTATCTCCTATGATGTAAATTTTTTTTCAAGAACCCAAGCCAACTATAAGGATAAAATACTTCTTCTACTTTAGGCTCTACAAAACCTAGGTGGGTAGATCTTTAGATTCATTCATATAGTACCACCTCAAAGAATACATATGAATCTATAAAAAGTAGATTAAAACCTTATGTATGCAATAAAAAGTTAAAAAACCTATGAAATCCACAAGCTAGGTGAGGGTATCCTTTTAGATCCTAAATAGAAAGGGAAAATGGATGATTGATAATTGATTTTAAATCAGCATAACCCCATATGCAACAACAAAATAAATTGATCATATAGCTGATCATTGCCCTATAAATTGGTATTGTATCAATCACAACAGACATTCAGGATATCAATTATCTACCACATACATCAAGATATCAAAGCTGTCCTTCTACTTTGTGAACCAGTCATCAATTTTCTTATTGAACCTCATACTTATAGAACATCCTTGTCATGAAACTCATAACCCTATCAAAATGTGTCAAGAATTTACATGATTTTGTGAATCAAAGGCAAAGCACATCAAGACATACAACCCGAAATGAGATGCAAATGGATCTATGTAATTTTCCCATAAATAAAAAAAGATTATAAACAATAGATCAATGAGACAAGAATCAAAATTTAGCTAAGTAATTTTTTGTTCTTTGTATTCATTCATTTGAAACAAGTACATTCAAGATGTATGAAAGACTCATAAAACACACAATATACAAGAACTATCGCAAGAATTTTATTCTTTCTATTCATACAAGAGAAACACTATAGAAAGATGGTAGAATCATAGCTAGAGCTCTACTCAATAGTTTGGAACCAACAATGACCAACCCTAGAGAAAGAAAAGAAAGGAGAATAAGTAGTAGAAGAAGAATTCTTAGATTTGATTTAACTATGCTATTTTTTGATGCAAAGCTTTCCCTTAAACATCAATAGTGATGTGTTGTGGCCTTGCACAACTTCATACACTACAAATGTGGAGTCAAGAGAGGGATTTGCACCCTTGAAACAAACATACTCAAAAACATAGCCTAAGCACCCAAAAGAATACAACTAGGTCTTAAAGCACAAAATCTCCAAATACTAGGTTTATGGTTGAAATGAGAACCTTGTTAGAAATAGGAATTACTAAGAGGGGGTGAATTAGCAATTTAAAAACTTTAGTCACTAGCTAAATATTATTTATTACTTTTAACCATACATAAGAAAGCAAACAAGTAATGGAGAATAGTAATAATAACCATGCACAAAGATAACTCATAACACCATATTTTGTTAACTAGGGAAACCCTAGCCAAGGGAAGACCCCAATGTGGATGATACCCACTAGATAATATATTGATATATGTTCCTTGTTAGATACACTCTGTTAGAAGTCAATGAGAAAATTAAATATAGAGAGTCCTTGTTAGGAGACTTTGAATCCTAGCTAGGAGATTCCAACCCTATTAGGAGTTGTAGTACAGTAGATGCAAGATAAGCCCATTGCCAAAAAATTCACTTCCAATTACAAGAAGAGCTCATTACACAAACAAGTAATTAGTCCTCTAGTATATAGGCGGTGTAACTTCTTTCTTGAATAATCATTGATCTTTAGCTCGATCTTGAATCACAAAAATAGCTTCTCAAAACTTTGCATATATCACTTCAAAAAAGTTCACATATCATTTATCACAATACAATTGCTCAACACAACATATCACAACACACTTGAATTCGGAAGATGTCCTTTGCATAAATACCATGGCTTATCACAAATTGTTTCTAGGTCAGCTAAGACCATAATATACTTTTCCCAACTTAGAGTAAACATCTAGGATGTCGACCTTAATTGGTTGAGTAATTATTTTGTAAACAAAATAATTCATTCCTTTAATTCTATTGTTCTGTTTCAATGGTAAAATATGAATATCTATTTTTTGTATAGCCCATACTGATTTATGAGGTTATATGCATCATCATCAACATGTATACTATCTCCATCTAACTTCACTAATCATAATATGACATCAGTAACAAGTTACATACATAACAATACACTGCTATAGACTAATTTCATACTTAGATAATTTTCTGGGGACCAAAAGCTAAGCATCTTAATTTTTGAGGTTTACTACAAGAATTTAAATCATGTGCTACCATAATTGATAAACATTACATATCATTATTAGAAAATTTTCAACAATCTCCCCCTTTGGCATTGATGGCACCAAAATAGGGAAAATTGGCTAAGTATCAAAAAATTGTCCAAAACGTTACATTATCAATACATTAATTATCTTTTACAACTTATCCATCTTACACATGCTCCCCCTTTCAACATGATTTCATACCTTTCCTTACAATTTTCTTATGCATCTTCTCCCCTTTTAACATCAATGACAAAGGTCAGAATGTCAAAAACTATCAGCTGCTCTCAAAAACTCTATTCATCTACCTTAAGCTGATAATATCTTCATGCAATTGCCAAAACTTGCCTTAAGACTATTTAAATTTTTTATCCATGTATCATTAGCAATTTTAGTAGAGGTGAGAATTGCACATAGGACATATGATGCAATCTGAACTACATTTAAGATGGAATATAAGAAATTTGAATAGGTGTCCTTGACTTTGACACATTCCTCCAACTATCTCTTTGTAAATTATATGTTCAGAGCAATAGACTCTCTGAATTATGATACTCTCTTCAAAAAAAATTATTTCTAAAGTTCTAATTTCTTGATATCACTATGAACACTGGTCACTTGTCCTTCAAAGTCATCAACTTTGTTGGAAGGTTGATGTATATAGCTTGACAAATCTTCTAGCTCACTCAGATTTCCTTCAATCTTATTGTCAAAATCCTTGGTTAACTTATGAGATAAGGTACACTTAATGTACAATAGCTTTCCATCTTGTTGACATAATAGAATTTCCTTGATATAAGTATCAAGACTTAGCAAATCATTCTTGACATTCTAAGAAATGGTGCTAAATAAATTAGCATCATGTGAAATTTGGGCATTTGATTCTACAACTTTCAATAAATTTGTAAATTCTTCATCAAAATATTTTAACACTTCTTGTGCCCTCTGTTTAGGATCTTCTTTTGTATGCTTGAATGCTAGAGTGCTATGTAATCTATTAGTTACCTCCTTTAAGGTTCTTTGTAGGCTCTTTACTTTCCTATTCTTCTCAATAAGTATTTCTTTTTAGAAATGAGATCAAGTTAGTTTGATCATCATCATCATCACTTGTTAGGCTAGCAATAAAAAGTGGAGTAGATGAACTAGATGGTTTAGATTAATCTTCCCTTTACTTCTTCTTTGCTACCTCTTTAACTCTTCTCTCTTCTTTCTCTTTTTCTTCCTTTTCTTTTCTTTCCTTCTCTTTCTTTTCTTCCTCCTCCATTATCTTCTTCTTTAATTCCTTGATTTTCCTTTTCTTTTCTTCCTCAACTCTTCTTTTCATTTCTTCTTCAAGAAATTTATGCTTGGTTTCTTTTATTTTTCTCTTTTCTACCTCTAATAGCCTCTTTTCCTCTTCAATTTATTTTAATTGATCTTGAATAAACTTATCCTGAGATTCAAGTTGTTTGAAACTCTTAAAAGGGTTAGTTTCATCAATGTTAATAGTAATATTGGTCTAATCAATCTACATAGTGTCACCACTTACTGACACTTCCAAAATTTTAGGTGCAAGTGAAGGTTCTACCTTTGATTCTATCATTATCTTATTGATAGCTATAGTTGTTTTGCTCCCTATTTTACCCTTCTCACCCACCATTAATAGAAATGGTCTCACCTTGTTCCTCAAGTAAGGTGCCAAATTGTTCAACAATTTCCTAACTTCTTCCTCATCATCTACTTTGCATATTGTACTTATCATGGACTTCCAAAGTTTTATGTCCTCTTCCCAAGTTGGTGTTTTCTTCTCTATAAGTGTATCATATACTTTCTAATTTATTGTGCCTTCAATAACCTTATGTTTCATATTGTTAGTAATTATATATCTCATAGTAGAGATATCAATTTGATCTTTCTCAATATCGTTATATAGATCATAGAATTTGTTCATCTAAATAAAGTTCCCTTCATTTGCAATGGCTGAGTTTATTTTCTCAATCTTTAACTTCCAAGTTTTCCTTGCTTTTCTTGTTGTCTATTTAGAAATAGTTACTTTCACTACCTATTTTTCTTCTTGTTCTTTTTCTTGTTCTTGTTCACTGGATTCCATAACTTTCAACAACATCTAAATTCTCTATTTCCTAGCCTAGTAGCCTATTTCTTGACTCATCTAGTCTTGGTAGTCATAACTTCCACTAATCTTTCTTATTTTCTCTTTAGCTTAGTTGGTTGTTTAGCTAATATGATAGCATATGGGATGCTCTATTCTAAAGATGTTTCTACAATAGACATTGATAAAGGTTTCACATACATTATTCCTTGTTTCATGGTCTACCTAACTACCTGTGAGTACTTTCTATCATACCAACCTTAGTTAGAGCTTTCTTCATTATTGTCTCAATCTTCTTGTGAGATGCTTAATGGGCTGATTAGGTAATTTCTTCGTATGTCCTAAATCTGTACTCATCTTTGTCCTTCTTAGAGTTCAACAATAGATTAATATATGGAGTTGCTACATCATCACTTAATGCATAACCTAAGGGATCAAGGAATGTTTTCCAAGGTTCTATTGCTTGAATATGAGTTAAATTTGTATCAACCATAACACATATATTATCTTTGAATCTTTCTACAATTACAAGTTCAATTCTAAATCTTTATCTCATCCTATTGTGAAATGTTTTCATGATCAAATTTTTGCTATCCAAGATTTTATTTTCTAGATGTCTTCTACATACATAATCTTCTCCATGGTACATCTCTCACTACTCATAATTTATGTGATCGATAAGTATAGAAATCTTTTAAGTACATGGAAGAATATATGATTGATCAATGATTGAAATATAAACACACCATTCTTGGTCCTCTTGATTTTCTCTAGGTTTTCAAGAAGTTGTATTATCAGAATTTCACTTAGGTTAACATGTTTCTTCTCAACAAAAATCTTATAGGTTGCATAGATGAATCCTATTAATAATTCACCAATGTTAGAACTTCCACATATATAATAGGCAATGATTCTACTTATAAATCTTACATAATCTTTTTTAAGCCTTCCCATTATAAACTTCTTTTGTGTAGCTCTCAACCTTCTTCTTAACAAGTTTCTCACCTATAGGTACACTTCCTTGTTTGCTAAGACTAGTTACCTCATAAATAAGGTCATCTCAAATGTCAACTATATTTTCTTCCATCCACAATTTTCCATCATGAATTCTACTTAGTATGATCTAAGACCACTCTTTGGTGTCCAATTTTAGTAGAAATGATATTTGAAAAGGTATAGTTCTTTCAAATGTTCAAATTTGGGCATTATTGACATATCAAGGTTAAAGATAATTTCCATATCTTTATTCATGTACTTACTCCCAATAGTTTCAAACTTGTTATCAAGATAAATTCCTATATTTTCCAAATACACTCCATTGTTTGGAGTAATGGATAATGCTGAATTAAGGTTTTCTTCTATAGGTTTCATGGAAACAATCTTCAATTTTGGTGTTTCATCATTCTCAACATTATGAACTACTGAAATATCCATGATTTTATCAAATATAAACTTTATCAAATAAATTCTATGATAAAATACATTTTTTTGAAAATAGGGCTTAGTTTGAAATCACCTAGTCAAGTCAATTATGAGTGCTCTATGCTTCTAATGTGATCGTAATGAAGTGGTAATCAAGTTTGTACTCCATCTTATTCATTCAATTTAAACTTACATTAATTGCATTTCAAACATGAAAAAGCTATCAATTACATTTTGAAATCAAGTATCTGCTCAAAATCTTTGTTTGATATTCAAATGCTATCCAAAGTTTACCATAGCATCCTTCCATCATAACAATTCTCCAAGAATCTTTACTCCATGAAATTCTCTATAAAAAAATAGTTGTCATCTTCTGCTATAGAATTAACTTTCTTTGTAATAACAGTAACTCTTAATTCCTTTGTAACTAGTTTTGATAAGCTCCAAATTGCAAGTGAGCTTAGATACCACCTAAAATTATCTTGATACACCTTTTCCCAAATTTTCTACCTATAATTTGATCTCTAAATGAAGCTTCAAATTCCAGTGCTATGAACAAGATTAATTCAACTTAGTTGAATCAAACTCAATTATTGACTTTGGTCTTATTGTCTTTGCATCATCTAAGTTTTCTTCAAAATTATTCAATCCCTTGACAAATGCCTCATTAAGTTCTTCTTGAAGTTTATTGACTACATTCATTTGTTCTCATTGTCTTTCTTAGTTCCAGAGTTCCTTTCATGGTTCCTTTTTTCATTTCCATCATTTCTTCCATTATTATTTCTATTTCTAAAGTTTCTTCCATTGTTCCTTCTATCTTTGAAGTTTCTATCCATTCTACAATAATTTGTTGTATGTTCAAAGTTGTTGCATAACTAATATACTAGAGTTCTACTTCTAGGATTCTGTTGATCAATAAGAGCATGACAATTCTAGGCTATGTGTCTAATGTTATTACACTTATAACACATGCTATGCCTTCTCTCTTCATAAGGTCTTCCTTCTCTTGATGTCCTTTCATTAGGTCTTCTTCTATCTATAGAATTTTTATTTCTAGACATTTTACTATTCCTTCTATCATTATCATATTTAAGTTTTCTACAATCATTTTCTCTATGACCCATACCATGACAATTATGACAATAAAAATCTATAACATGATTAAATGACTTATTTGTGCAATTTATTTTCATATGACTCATTTCATTACATGAAAAAAACTAACCTCTAAATTCATACCTAGTTTCCTAAGGAGATTCCACTTCCTTTATCTTATCTAATATCTCAACTTCCTTCTCTTTTCCAACTTCCTTGGATTTATCAGAAGATTGATTGGATTCAATCTAATCATTAGATTTATCTTTCTCTTTTGAATCTAACACTACTACATTTAACCTTATTTTTGTACCAAAAATTTTGACCATCAACTAAATAAGTTTAGGTTGGTTAGAGTGATAAGGAATTTTTTAAAAAAAATTTTAACATGTAAGCCCCGTGTTGGTCAAAATTTTGACCAACACTGGGCTTGGTCAAAATTTTGACCAACATGGGGCTTATACATTAAAAAAAAAAACATTTCTTATTTTGTCTTTCATGCATGCAAGTTTTCTATATTTTCACAAGGGTTTTGAAGTGAAGGTGATTGGATACATTTCTTACAAACCAAAATGCCATAATCTTGCATCCTATAAATACAAGATCCACAAAGCATATTCCTTTCACACCCTACATTTTCAAAATTGGGAAGAAAAAGGATCAGACAGTAAAGGTGGAGATTGAAAACAAAGAGACTAGCACACTGAATCTTTAATATCGTAAGTAAAATATACCATCATTGATTGATGAGTAGGCTTTTCTAAGGTGATTTTAGTATGATTAGAATCAATTAAGCCAACACTGTATTGGGTTTTGGTTTTATCAAAAATTTCATAGCTAAGCAATTTTAATTTGGGTATTCTAGATTTGAAATTAAGAAAGAAGCTCTGAGAGTGTAATGGGTAAGCATTTTTTGTTTGGATTTTTAGGTTTTGGAAGTAAGGAAATAGCACTAAAACTATAATGGGTTTTATTTATTAGAGTATTTTAAGTCCATTAAAAATTAGATTTCCACAATGCATTCTGGTAGTGCATAGTGTTTCTAGATTAAACTATCTTTTGAAAGTTTTAGTATCAAATCTAGAAGCATTATGGATATCAAAAATTTGGAACACAGCTATCTTGCTATCTTCAAAAGAATTTTTTAGTATGTTATGTCCATTTGGATGCCCTAAGGTGAGAGCCCAGATTCTTGTATAATTGGGTACTAGTTTTGATTTTTCTATCATAGATTGTCGTGAGATTTGCTTTTCTGAGTTGGAAATTTTGAGGTTAAAGTTGGCTTATAGTGCTTTGCTATTGTGGTGTGTAATCAACTTTTTTTTAAAACAATTGTAGGCCCACCATTCACTATGTAGGTAGGAATGAAATTTATACTATTATGAAAGCCCAGGTTCTTGTTATAGCTTGGTACACATACAAATTTTTCAATTATAGACTATCTTTTATGTGAGATTTGCTTCTTGGTGGAAAACTTCCTAGATAGAGTGAGTATATGATGCTTTGTTATTGATTTGTGATCCAATCTATTTTTCTTAATTGTAGGTTTACCAATCATTGTGTTGGTAGGATTGGAAATTATAAATTCCTATTATTTCAAGATGCTCAGATGGGTTAGGAATTCAAGCTCGATCATCCTTTACAAGCACATTTACCAATTTCCCTCCAACCAAGGTTAAGGTAATAAAAATATTTTTAATACAACAATACATATATTGTAAAACATATAGGTGGTTACAAAAAAAATTGCACAAGAGTCACAATTTGTGATCCATATCACTCATTCTGATATGATTGCTCTAAAATTTTTGAAGTAATAGGTGGTTTCTATCCTCAAATTTTTGTTTAGATTTTTTTAGAAACTTGTTTTTATAATATAGCTCTTTATGTATTTGAATATTTATCTAGATATGGTAATTGTCATTATTTCCCTTAAGCTTACATATAGAGAACAAATAGAAATAGAATACCAATAGATTGATTACCTATCCAAATTAGGTAGCAAAAGAAAAGTGTGAAGTATACTAATAGATATGACGAGTCTTGTATCCAAGGCCTTCATGGTGCATATATCTCTTGAAAATTTGATTGAGTTAATTTTTGATCAGTTAATGTTATTGAACCCTTTGAAAAATTATCAAGCATCCAAGCATATTTTGCTAGATACTAGGTTACACGTAACTGGAAGAGGAATCAATCCATCTTTATGACACCTAAAAGTCACAACTCTAAGTAAACAGAAATAGGATTTGCGGTAGCCAATTAGGCATCCTTTTGATGTACAACTTGGCCTGAACCATATCATACTCTTTAGTGTCTTTTTAATTAATTTTTCTATATCTTGGGCAAGAATGATGTCACTAGTAAATTACACTTATATATAACTACTAGGAGATGTTAGTACACCCTGAACCCAATTGTCTTGGCAGCTGTTTGATACCACATTCTTTAACAATGAGTAATTACTATTGTTGTCCTAATTTTATCCATTATTGTATACTAGGTGTATTTTTTTGGTAGAAGGGTGCTACTACAAATGTGTTTTTTTTTCTCTACTTCATTTTACTAAACATTCCCTATCAACAAAATATTGATTGTGTTTCAATATTAAAATGTATGAGGGTATGTGAAGACTTAGCCTGTTATCCACAAAAACTATTTGAGAAGCACACGAAGTTTTGACAACTCATGCACCCTTACCTCCTCAACTAGTTTTATTTTTAGGCAATAGGTAACAAAATTTTTCTCATTCTTGTTGTGCTTTACATCCTTGCTAGAGGCATATTTCACTAGTCATGCACAAGTTGGATGCGGCATAAATGCTTTGTCTTTTATTTTAGACAAAGTGGGTATGCATGATGACAACTCACATTGGTTCCTATAAGGGCACTAACTCTGTCTTCACAAAAAATTACAGGATATCCAAATCTAGGAAAGGATGCTAATTTAGAAAGGAAAATTTTTGTTGTTTTCATTAATAAAAGAAAAGCCTGTGATTCAATGTGGTAGTATTATATAATGTTGAAGTATTCATCTAGTTTTCTGTTTGTCTTTTCCATTTCTCATTTTTGGTAGCGTTGTACATAGCAATGGTGTTTTAGATCTTGCAAGGTTCAACCTCACACATAGCTATGCCATAACTTTTCATGTGGATATGTAATCTTTACACAATTGTTCATGGATATGTATATTTTATTGATATTGAAGCTTGAATTTTATATTTATTGAACTTGTGTTTTGGTCTTTGATGTATAAAACTCCATTGATGATGGACATTAACATATGAAGGATAGAGTTTTATTATTTAGTAAAGATAGAGTTTTCCAGTCTTTCTTTTTTATAATTTACTTATTTACAACTAAAATTTTGGTATTTCCATCTAGGGTCAACCCCTAGATCAGATCTTGAGGACTGCAAAGAATTCAAGTAAATATTTTAAGCATGTTGGAAACAACTGGGTTGATGAAAGCCAAGCAGGGAAGGGAGTACAAAGTCCATACCAGTTTCTGTTTGAATCAAAATATGAATCAGTGAGCTATCTACAACTTATCTACCTTGATGGTTCTTTTTATAATATAGTTTATGATTTTCTTTTCCATCAGTATGAATGGTTTTTTTTATCAAATCTATTATTTTTCTTTCCCAGTTTCTTAGTGCATTTTTAAAATCTTTTAAAAATCTTGTTTAAAATTATGCAACTCTTTATTTTTGCATTTGTTTCCTTGTTAGAGAGAAAAAAGAAGCTAGAGTTAGGGAAATGTTACTTCAATTATGCAAGACTAGAAGATATTATATTCAACTATCCTCATAAGAAAAAGATGTCAAAGGAAGAGCTCGTGAAAGGTTTGAACTTTTACCTTCTATTATCCTAAATAAAGCCTTCCAAATGGAGAGCTAACTGGTTTAGCAACTTCTATTTCTATTTTCATTCTGAGATGCTCAGTGCCTATTTTTTATATAACAATTAATTTTTATTTATCTTCATAGCTACATATTTTCTAATGTTTTAGTTCTTATGTGGTACTATTTTTATGGTCAATTAGCTTGCCCATGGTTCCTTGCATTTTTTCATAAAAACTTACTCTCATTGCATAGAGAATCAAATATGCTTATCATTTATAGACTTTTTGAGAGGCCTTGTGCACTTTGACCCAATAAAGAGATGGACACCTAGATAGGTATATGATTTTCCTCCTACCTTGTCAATATTCTCATATTAATGTGAGGTGATTCATTCCATTTATAATTTTGACTTTAGCATGATAATGAATTGGAACAAGAACCTTCTGTAGGCTACCCAACATCCTTTTGTGATAGATGAGCCTTTTATTGGCCCTTACAAGCCTTTCCTAGAAGCACCCCACATGGTATTCAATTTTCTTCAACAAATTTTCAATGCAAAATTTTGCACAATTCAGTGTTGGTTACTTTTCCAACTACTAAATTTAGAATTCATCTTGTAGAATGTTTTTCGTGAAATTATGGTGGATAATAATATTGAATCAAATCATTGCTTTGGTAACAACACTTTCCCTAAGGTAAGCAAATGTTTTGAAGTTGTTCTTGCATTCTTTTGTTTAATATGTTACGTATACCCAATGATGTTGAGTCTATTTTTTTAAAAAAAAATTTTGTTTCAATATTTATATATTGTTCTTAAATTGAATTGTAGGTTGTAAACATTAAGGCAAAAATTAATTATAGCACTCCACAATATCATTCTACTAAATTTGATCTTGCAAGTAGTTGTGGTAGTTTAGGAAGCTATGGTAGGCTTGGAGAAGGTTTCAACTGTGCTAATAATTGTGGGTGCCAAGGCTATGCTCATATTCCATTGAGTTACTACCCTCTTGATGCTTTTGTATTCAAGTCCCAAGAAGATGGTGTTAGTGGAGATAGTTGTTTTTAGAAAAGTCCTAAAACTTATTAGGGACCAACACAAGTCTCTCAAGGACATGCAAGTGGTGTAAGTCCCTTGAATGGTATATACAAGCTTCTATCTATTGGGGTTAGTCACTAAGAAGGTATAACATCCTAATTTGTTTGCTTGACAAAATACATGATGCTAGTTCATATTTTTATAACTTTTCTCTTGTTAATATTATGTTTTGCTAATTGATGTTTAAAAAAAGTTGCTAATCATTTTATTTCACAGAATGCTTCAATACTAGTTAAAGCCATTCCAAAAAAGAAGGATAGCAGTAGTTCTGAAGAATCTGAAGAGGACACTGTAAAAAAGGTATAGAGGCATACTCTATTTGAAGTTGAGGAAATTCTAGACAACATTATATTTCATTATGTTTACTGTATTCTTTTTCTATATGCATTTTAAAAAAATGTACTTTTTCTTTGAAGCACACAATCTTGTGATCCTTTATGTATGCCTTTATGTGATACATGTTACATATTTGATATTTTTTCCATAAAATATGACTACAGTCAAAGGTTTTCTATGCAAACACGAAGGATTTTCTCTACATCTAAATGGGCTCATTATTCATAAAGTTTCTTGATTTCTTATTACTTATTTGGTCCTTCTACCAGTTGTAGTTCTCTGACAAAGATATCAGAGTTTTCATTTAAGGCTATTAAATATCCTCTTGAATTGTTTATAGAGCTTTTAAATGCACTTCAATTATCTCTCTAAAGGAAAGTCTATTTAAATATTTTTTGACTGGGGAATATAAATTTTTAAGACCTAGTTTCTTGACCTCAAATGTTCAATTATCCTATTAACTTTTTATGTATTCATAATAAAATAAAAGATGTGGTAAAGTAGTTAAGCTCTTGTTTAGGGTTTATGGTGTGCCTAAAATTTCTTTTTAAACTAAAATGCCACTTTTTTCTTGATGTTGTTTCTAATGAAGTCCATTCTCTATGGGAGAATATTAACTAGTTTCTCTTGTATGAAATTCAAGTTGCTTGTTAATATATTTTGTATAACAATTTTAATATTTTTTGCATTTACAAAATGCTTATGTCCCAATGAAATCCTCCCCAAAGAAAGACACAAGCTCTGAAGAATCAGACAATGAAGAATCTAAAGAGGATACTGAACAAAAGGTAGATTGCTTAATCTCTTTGCAATGAGGATAATGCTAATTAACATACTAGTTTTCTTCAAGTTGTATTTATCTTTGAATTTTCAAAAATCCTAGGCAGAATGCCATGTCTATTCAGTAGGCATTTGATGCTTTTGAAGTATCACTCACATAGTTGCATGCATTGAGCTATTTGCATATGTAGATTATTTGAGTTTGTTCCTCAAGAGTGAAGCATTTTTTTGTTCAAATACTTTTTGCTTTGTAATTCCTGACAGATATCAAAGCATCTATTTAGGTGTGCTACAACTAGTTCAATTGTCAAAAAGTATTTGTTGACAACTCTTATTTATTTACACAAGTCCTTTTTTCTTTTTGTCATGCTTGAATGCATGTTTTATTAAAAAATTAAGTACACTTTGCTAATTTTTTATAGTTAAGTTAGTTCCTCATTTGAAATGACTTTTATGGGGTGTAGTTGAAATTGTATTTTAAAAATTGATTGGTATTTTCATTTATGATGATATTAAACATGCATTTTAAGATATGGTAAATGTTTAGCTCTCATTATTGGTCATGTTCTATAACTTGTTTGATGGTTTAGTTTTAAGAATGTTTTTCTCAAAAGACAAGTCACTTATTTATTAAAATAATGTTTGTTTCTTATATGGGACATATACTTTGATGAGATGCCTCTTATGTGAAAACAATGTTAGTTTCCAAATGTGACAATTGGTTGGTTCAACTTATTTTCTATATTTCTAAATTATAAATGAAAATACTTGTGTTTAGGAAATGTTTTAAATTTTTTTCACATATCAAAAACATGTTTCCAAACCCATTGCTAAATAAGTATCAAAACAAGAAAGCTCTAGTGAAAAAGAAACTTCTAAGGATAGTGATGAAGAACTTGCACCCCAAAAATTGGAAGCTAAGGTATATTACTAAATAGTATTGTAGTGCTAGAAAGAGAGTTCAAGGTGATCAAATTGGTAAACATCAATGAAATATGATGTATAATGTTGAGTTATGCTTGTGATGATAAACTATAACTATTGTCTCTGCACCAATTAAATTGATGATCTTGTTATACTATTCTAGAAAAAAAAAATTTCCCCTTTTGTGCATATATTGTAAACTAGTATTCTTTTATGGGTTTCTATTATTTCTCTTGTTATAACAAAAAAATGGTTTTGTAGAATTGTTAATTTTTTTCAAATGTCAAAAACTTGGTTCAAAACCCATTTCTAAATTGATATCGAAACAAGAAAGCTCTAGTGAAGAAGAAAATTTCAAGTATAGTGATGAAGAACCTGCTTCCAAAAATTTGAAAGCTAAAGTATATTACATATAATGTGTAAAATATATTGAAGGAATACAAAAAGGCTTTAAGGTCTAGAAAATGGTAAATGTTAGAGAGTTAGGGTGTGAGTGGTGACTTGAGTTTTGATAATCTGTGAATAGAGATTATAGACTATAGTACATTGTGTCTGCATCAATTAGATTAATAAATCTTGTTAGACTATTGTAGAAATAGCTATTTTTCTCTTCTGCATTCTATTTTAATTTGTATTCATGTATAGGTGAGCCTATAGCTAATGTTTTTCAAACAAACAAAAAATGGTAAGCAATATTTTTAATACATTTTATTGATTCTTTGTTTCTTATGGAAAAGTTAAAATCTTGATGCATAGAATACACAAGGGAAAGCCCCTGTAAAGAATGAAGAGACCAGTTCTAAAGAGTCTAACAGTGAAGAATCTGAGAAAGGTATTAATCAAAAGGTAGCAGTTGAATTGGTTTCTTGAAGATGATTCCTTCCAATATTTTTACTAGTTTCAGAGTAGGGGTTGCAATTTATAGGAAAAGCTATGCAAACATTTAGGAATGAGGATAGATTCATATATAATTTTATTAATTATAAAATTGTCAGTCCATTTTTTAGAAAAGCTTAGGAAGTAATGTATTCATGTGCTATATTATTATCAGTATCACAAAGGTATGAGTTTTTGAACGGTTAAGTGATATACTCTAGACACATAAAAAAATAAGTTAGAAAACAAGCTTGGATGCTGAATAATTCTGTAGGTGGAGGCTGAACTATTAATGGAAGAGTTAAATGCTCTTGTGAACAATATCTTTGATGTTTAGTTCTAGTGATTCAAAATAAATAATTTTTTCTAACATCTCTAATTGATGTCTAAGTTAAATGGTAAAAGAATGACAATGTTCAATAGGGAATCTCTCAAGGATTTAATGAAAGTCTTGAAGTTGACCTAGATCTCCAACACTTGTAAGGAATGGATCCTAGATTCAATGGTGTCAATGCCTGTAAGATAATTCCCCAATTCCTGAGAAGGGATGGGGTTGGACATATTGCCCCAGTTCCCTGACTAATCCCATAAAAGTCCTGACTTGGATTGCTCTCTTTATATTGTTTCTGCTTGTATTTATTTTTTGTTTTCCACATTCTAATGAATCATTGGATGTGATTTTTTACATGCAAAGAGTTGAAAACTATCTTTACTAATTCAATAATATCATGTTTTGAATATCTATTTCCAATAATGTTTGACTACTAATATTTAGTGGAATTTAATGTAAATTGGATGTCTTTCCAGAAACGCAAAGTTCTGCCAACTCAAGTGGCTATTGACTCTCCCAAGTGTAGAGATATAGTTCTTTCTCATGGCACTCTCATGCCACTTCTTTCTCAATTGAATGAACATGCTAAGCTTTCAATGTTGAGAAATGCGACATGGACTTTGTCTAATTTTTGTCGAGGCAATCCACAACCAACATTTGAGCAAGTATGTCAATTTACCCACATTTTTTCTAAAAAACTAAGTTTTATATTGTTGTTTGTGTCATGTACTTGCTGAGTTATGTTTTCCTCCAAACAAAGCCAACTCTACCTACACTAGAGTGACTTATTCACTCAAATGATGAAGAAGTTCTGATAGATGCTTGCTGGGCTCTTTCTTATCTCTCTGATGGTACACATGATAAAATTCAAGCTGTGATTGAGGCTGGTATCTTCTACAAGCTTGTTGAGCTCCTGCTGTAAGTGTAAATAATTTTTTGGTAATGATAGATAGGTGTTCTCATTCTGATTTCTTTTTGTAAGGCACCATAAATAATTGATTAATCCTTTTTGGCTTGATTTTTATTGTTAATAGATTTTTATAATGTGCACTATAGCTTTGTTTTGGATTTTTATAAAAAAATTCATGCATTTTTTGGTCACCCCTCTCCATCCATCCTTATCCCAGCTCTTTGAACAGTGGGTAATATTGTAACTGGTGACGATTTGCAGACTCAAGTATACATGTTCATATCATTATTTTTTGTTAGATTTATGTACTAATAATTAGTTTTTATACAAGTGTATGCTAGTGTCATTGGACTAATTTTGCTTATTTTGAAAGCTCTAACAAGAAATAATGATGTCATCTCATTGGGATTATGTACCTTAGAATAGGAATATCTCTCTAAATGTGAAGCTTATTTTGTCCCAGTGACTAGTGGGTTAGGTATAATTTTTACATAGTACCACTTAAATCTTAAAGCACTACTCATTTAGTCTCTACTTCTCTTTTTTATTTTTTATGCTTATTGGATATTTCCTTATTCAATTGCTACCAGTTACTATCAATTTCCAGAGTAGCCTTATAGAGATGAGCTATGCTGAGAGATTAGCTCTATAGTGTGGATAGGCACCTTTTAAATGTCAACATCTTGTATCTAAATATAATACCTTTAGAGATGTCTATCTATTTATTTTGAGCCTTCTACTCAGTAATTATCATAGTTACCTGAGATGGGAGACATTGGGTACAAAAAATAGGTATGGAATGGGGATTGCATTTAAAACTATGAATTTTTTAGAATTCTAGCTTAATAATTGGCAATTTTGGGAAATGTTGGAAAAACTTAGGAAAGATTCACCTTCACCTACAAGACCTTAGAAAATGTACCTTTAATATACTAGGAAGCTAGTTTGTCACATCTGCCTATTTAACATTTTGAGTATAGGGTTCAAAAAATTGAAAATACTATTTTTTGATTTAGAATAAAGAACACATAACATATGAATATGCCAATTGTTTCAAGAAATTAATCTTGATTTGAATGTGAAAGTTTATTCTCTCCCCTTTTATTGTTATAAATGAGGGATTATGTTGGGCACTATCTAAAATGTGAGGCAAGCTGAACCTTAAAAGCATGCACTTATTGATATGATAAGTTGGAGAAATGCACATGGGTGTGATAGAAATCCTTGGTGCTTTGAGTGCCATCACAATTTACCATGTTGTTCAAAATTTTCCTTGAAAAAACATTTGCCCAAATACTTCAATCTATGCATCTTCATACTCTAGAGCAAGTGTCAGATAGGGATTGTCCCACTCTCCCCATATTCTATATCTCCTAAATGATTTCCTTTGAGCATCAACAGTTTTCTTGGCAAATTGAGTAGCTTTCTTTCTTAGTTTCAAGGGTGTGAGCTCTTTCCTTGCTTCTTCATCTATGGACTATAGAACTTTGAGCTCAAGCAACTTATATCAGTTTTACCTTGAGATATTTTATGCATTGCTGCCATGATAGAAACCTTCTCTCCAAATGAAGAATTGCCCAGTCCATAGCCAACAACTAAGATGAAGACCATCGATGAAATCAATCACTATGATTTTTGAATCTAATTATATAACTTTTTTTCATCAACATTTTGGATCACATGTTGTGATCCATCATCAAGGTTTTTGTTTGTTAGAAGTTTTGTGGATGTTCTTCAGATGATACCATTGGTTCAAATTCATTTGATAAGGAACCAGAGGACTATTTTGCAAGAATCAATTCTCTATGGCTTTAACGTAGGAGGAAAGATTACCAGCCTTAATGGCTTGTAAATTGTAGCATGTTGGTTGTTATGATTCAATTCCTCCATTAGTGTTCTATGACTCCTGCCTCACTCAATTCTTAGAGGAGATATTGTAGTGAGCTAGATGAATATGGCATTCATCCAGCTGGTTCATATTGCCCAAGGCCATGGAAAAGAAGATTTTTTGACTGGCATGAAATATAAGCTTCTAGTACTGTATCCTATAGATGATAATGGAAAGTTTACTGAAGAAACTAGGCAGCTTGCTGGTTTGGATGTCTTGGGTGATGGAAATGTGGCAATTGTCAAGAGCTTAGATGAGCACTCGTCTTATCATGGAAGAAGCGTACAAACATAAATAAGATATATTTACGTTTGTATGCTTCTTCCATGATAAGACACGAGTGTTCATCTAATCTCTTGACAATTGCCACATTTCCATCACCCAAGACATCCAAACCAGCAAGCTGCCCAATTTCTTCAGTAAACTTTCCATTATCATCTATAGGATACAGTACTAGAAGCTTATATTTCATGCTAGTCAAAAAAAAATTGCACCTAGGTGTTGGTCAAAATTTAGATGAACACCTGGTAGTTTTTGACCATCATTGGTCAAAAATTTGACCAATTATTGTTAAACATTGCCAGGTGTTGGTCAAAATTTAGACCAACATCTGGGTGGAAATTGCACCATTTCATCACACAATTTTTGACCAACCCATTGGTCAAAATTTTGACCAAATTTTACCAACAAGATTTTTGTCAAAATTTCAACTGGAATAATTATGACCAATGGGTTGGTCAAATTTGGTAAAAAATTGGGTCAAAATTTTGACCAATAATGGTCAAAAAATGACTTCAAATATACTAGTGTAATTTATTTTCAAGTTTCTTTCCAGAAATGTTAAATAAATAACCAAGACCAATTTTATCATAAGTAGGTCTCTATATTGACATTGAATCATCAAGATTTTCTCTGCTAGAATAAAGGTTTTCAATTTTTTGCTTGCACTGAGTTAGTTCACCTTTCACAATAGTGTTGTACTTATAAAGCTCTTCATGATCTTTTTTCAATGTATCAAATTTAGAAGTCTTCTTCACCAAACTCACTCTAAGATTTGTATTTTTGGTCTTTGAATTATATTCAACTTTTCTAGGATCACTCTTCAAAGCCAACTTTAGATTGGTAATCTTCAATTCATGCTTCAAGATCTTGTACTCTATCTTCAATTTTAAATAATCATCATCACTAGCTTTAGATTTAGTAGATTCAGGCTTGGATATGAGATGTTCAATCTTGTCCTTCAATTGTCCAATATATACTTTGGAGTCTTCATATTTATCCTTTAGCTTAGCTCTTTCTTTAGTAAGGATATCAATTTGTTCAATTTCATCTTCAAGGTTCTTCATCAACTATTCCATATCCATAGGGATCTTACTCAAGTTATTAATCCTCTTCTAAGTAACTACGCTCTTATACCAATTGTTAGAAAGTAAACAAGTAATGCTGAACAATAGTACTAACCATGCACAAAGTTAACTCATAACACTATTTTTTTTAAGTAGGGAAACCTTGGCCAAGGGAAAACCTTGGTGGGGATGATATCCACTAGATAATATACTGATATATATTTTCCTTATTAGAGGAAAAACCCTATTAGGAGTCAATGTGAAAATTTAATATAGAGAGTCTCTATTAGGAGACATTGAATCCCTTTTAGGAGATTCCAACCATGTTAGGAGTTGTAGTACAGTAGATGCAAGATGAACCCACTAACCAAACATGCACTTCCAATTACAAGAAGGGCTCACTACCCAAACAAGTAATTAGTCCTTTGGTATATAGGTCTTGTACCTTATTTCTTGACTAATCTCTGATCTTCAACTTGATCTTGGATCACAAAAATGGCTTCTCAAAACTTCACATATATCACTTCAAAAAAGTTTTCATATCATTTATCACAATACAATTGCTCAACACAACCTATCACAACACACTTGAATCCACAAGATGTCCTTTGCATAAATAAGATGCCCTTTTGCAAATTGATTCTAGGTTGGCTAAGACCATTATATGATTTTCCAACTTAGAGTAAATATCTTGGATATTGACCCTAATTGGTCAAGCAATTAATTTGTAAACAAAATAATTCCTTCCTTTAATTCTATTATTCTATTTCACTAGTAAAACATGAATATCTCTTTTGTGTATAGTCTGTATTGATTTTTGAGCTTATACAAATCATCATCAACATGTATACTATCTCCATCTAACTTTGCTAATCACAATATGACATTAGTAACAAGTTACATACAAAATAATACACTACTATAAACTAATTTCATACTTAAACAATTTTTGGGTACCAAAAGCTAAGTACCTTATTTTCAAGGTTTACTACAAGAATGTACATCATGTGTTGCCATAAATGACAAAAATTACATATCTTCATTAGAAAATGGTCAAAAAAATTGAGTTTAACGGGCAGTGTAAAGGTCTCAAAATACTTATCCAACTCAAACTAGTGGGTTTGGTCTACCTATCTTATTCCCAAGGATATAGATAGAAAAAATGCCTTTTAGGCCTAGGAGCTCTAATTATCCCTATCAATGAGGTAGTTAGGTTTTAGTTTGAAATTACTCCAAATGATCTAGAAGTAAACTTCATATATGGATACCCTTTTAGAAGAAGTGTAAGATTCCAAACTTTCAAATTCCAAATTGGTCAAATGACCCCCTTACCAAAAATGCAGCGATTTCCTCTATTAGGCCAAGTTGCTTAGGTTTGTGAAAGAAGTACTAAATATATGTTTGAAAAATTTAAGCCACCAACTAGGAGACATGTATGGATATACAAGATATCATTATCCACCCTCAAATTGGTTTCATCCATCCCCCAAGTGCCTGCAACACTTCAATACCTATTGTCCTACATCGAACACATATAAATGTTTGGCCTAGGGCTTGCTAGAAAAAATAGTAGCCTTTATTTAAATCTCCCATAATTTTGGGTCCATATTGTACATCCTCCTAAATTTAATTTCACCAAGTGAAATGAAGTGTCCATGGTGGGAGTGCAAGTTAGGCCATTTTTGTTAAAACTAGTCACCAAATGGAGGGTTTTGGTGCACTCAAGAAAGGAGTTTAGATAATTTGAGTTGAATATAACTTCAAACCCTCAAACTATTTGAATCATTCTACTAATATTTTTAAGATTCCAAATCAATCATTCATTCATATGTGTCAATCTATACTAGTCCGTACACTATGAAAATACAACATTTTAAAAGGGAAAATGGGATTTTTTATTGATTCAAATGGAAAAATTACATTGTCTATATTCCACATGAATAAAAGGAATATTTGAAGACTTATCCTAACCATACCAACTTATATTCAAAGGTTTTGACTATTGGGGAGTGATTTAGGAAAATTTATCAAGTAACTTTTCTTGCATTATGCAATTTTTGGTGATTTTTGCAAATTGTGCAATCTAACCCCTCTAGGAGTCTTGCCTTGTGTGCTAGGGGCCTAAAACATATTATAAAACCTTTTAAAAATTCTTAGCTTATGATAGGTCTAAAATTTTCCCTTTGACCATAGTCAAAACCCATGGTTTATAAGGCACCAAATGGGGACTAGGTCATACAAATAGGCTTTGATTTATTAGATAACTATTTCTACCTATTAAATTTGTCTCTTAGTCACAAATTCCCTTGAGTAGAACTCATGTAGATTTAAAATGATATATTCTCTAGAGAATGGAGTGTTAGGTGCTCTTTCACCATACTCCCTTTCTTGAAAAACTCAAGTCCCACTTGAGGATAGTTGTTGAACATATGTGCCATGCTTGGCAATGCATTCTTCACTCATCAATGTAGCATCCATGTGTGGAATACCCTTTCACTTGATTGAGTAGTATGTATAGGTCTTCTTTATTTTTTTCTTTAACACCTTAGAATCCAAAATCTTTTCCAACTGAAGTTGTTGGCTAGGTGGTAGATCTTTGGTCCATTATGCTTATTTATCAACACCTTGTATTATATCATTAGTACCTGCATCACCTTTGAAAAGGGTGAGATTAGAAACATTAAAGATAGGAGAAATTGATATGTTAGGAGGCAATGAAATTTCATATATATTATCTCCAAATTTGTGAAATATTTGATAGGGTTCAATCTTCCTCATCTACAATTTTGTGTGTCCCCTTGGTAGTATTGCTTTGTTCAAATAAGCCCATACTTGATCTCCTTATATGAATGAAACACATCTATTTTTCTTGTTTGCATTCTATTTATATCTTGTAGTATTTTGATTTAGAACCTAATCATGAATTTTTTTGATCCATGTTGATAATTCTTCATCTTGTGCACTAGTTTTGAACTCACTTGGTAAGTCTCTCAGTTCCATGACTCCTATAGGATGGAATTTTTAGTTTTACTTGGAATGGTGTCTTCCATTTTGATGTATTGACTGAGTTATTGAGAGAAAAATCTATTTGAGGGAGGATCACATCCCATGTATGCTCATTTTTCTTTGTTAGACACCTTAAAAGGTTTCCTAATGATCTATTGACCACTTTAATCTTTCCATCTATTTGTGGATGGTAGGTAGAACTGAAGGATAGATTTGTGCCCAACTTTTTCCATAAGGCCTTCCAAAAGTGACCTTGGAATTTCACATCTCTGTTTGAGATATTGGATGTTGGTGATCTATGAATCCTGACTACTTTGAAAAATAGGTTAGCAATGTGTGAAGCATCATTAGAGCTTTTATAAGGAATAAAATGATCCATTTTAATAAATCTATCTACAATCACAAAAATGATATCAAAATCTTGTCTTGTCATTGGAAGACGTAAGAAAAAATCCATGCTCACATTGCCCCATGGCTTGGTTGGAATAGGTAAGGGCTGATAAAGACCCTAAAATGTCCTTACTTCCTTTTCTCTTTAGAAAATTGTGAAAGCTTCAAAAAAATTTCTAACATCAGTAGGTAACTTGGGCCAATGATAGTTCCTCCTTAGGAGTTCTAGAATTTTGTCAATCCCAAAATGACCTCCTAATGTGCCACAATGTTTCTCTTTGATTAAGTTTTCCTTCATGGAGCATATAGGAATGAAAAATTTTCTCCCTTAAATAATAGACCATTCTACAACAAATATTCAAAATATATTGTGTTGTAGGCATCAAATAATGTAGAGAAAACCTTATGAATTTCTCTAAAGTCCAAACCATCTTTGTATAACTTCTTAAGGGAATCAATCCCTATTCTTTGCACTTGAAATTCTTCCACCAAGGTGACTCTGCTACTAAGAGCATCTACTACTTTTTTTTCAATACCTTTCTTGTGTTTGATTGAAAATATGAAGGCTTGGAGTTGCTCAACCCAATTCATGTGTCTGAAACTAAACTTGTCTAGGATATTTAGGAAGCTTAGTGCATGATTTTCTGTATAGAAAATGAATTCCTTAGGAAGAAATTAGTGCCTCCATTTATTTAGAGCCTAAAATATAGAATATAGTTCTAGGTCATATGTACCCTACTTCTTCTTGGCATCATTAACTTTCTCAGAGAAGAAAGTCACTGGTCTACACTCCTAATTGAGAACTACTCCTATGGCAAGGTTGCTTGCATTACTTTCTACTATGAACAATTTGTTGAAGGTAGGTACTTCCAAGAATGGATATTGTGTTACCCTACCTTTCAAGTATTCAAATGATTCATCTTCTTTGGTTGTCCATTGAAACTTTTTCTTCTTACCTCCCTTGGTGGTATCCAAAAGAGGTATACATATGTGACTAAAGGTTTTGACAAATTTCCTATAGAATTTTGCCAATCTATGGAAACTTGTGACTTCCCCTACTATCTTAGGTGTTGGCCAAGTGAAGATAGCCTCAAAATTTTTAGGGTCCATCTTCAAGGTACTTTTTGAGCTGAAAAAGACCAAGAATGTCAATTATGTCTACATGAATGCACACTTTTCAAGGTTGATTTCTAACTTCTTTTCATGTTGTCTCTAAAGGAATAATTCCAAATGTTTCATGTGTTCTTTTTGGACCTAATAAAGATCAATATGTCATCAAGATAGACCACTACAAACTTACCTATGAAGTCATGAAGCACTTCATTCATCAACCTCATTAAGGTGCTAGGGGAATTTCTTAGACCAAATTGCATGTCAAGCCATTTATATAACTCTTGAGTGGTTTTGTTATCTTCCACTCATCTCCAAACCTAATCCTTATTTGATGGTAGCCTAATTTAAGGTCCATTTTAGAAAAGTAGTATTCTCCTTTGTGTTGGTCTAGAAGATCTTCAATCCTAGGTATAGGGAATCTATACCTTATGGTTTTTTTGTTGATTTCCCTAAAGTCAATGCAAAGTCTCCATTTTCCATCTTTTTTAGGGGCTACAACATAAGGGACTACACAAGGACTAAGACTCTTCTGAATGAGTTTTTTTGCAAAAAAATCATGGATTTGTCTTGATACCTTTGCATTATAATAAGGGGTGAGTTTATATGAAGCCTTGTTGGGGTAGAGAAGAACCTAGTATGAAATCAACCTAGTGTGATATGTCCCTAAATGATGGGAGTTTATCTAGAGTATTTCCTACAAGTATCTCTTTGTACTTCTGTAGTAGATCTTTTACCTCTTTAGGAACTTCTTGGGTGACTACTTTCATATTGGGTTTAAGGACTAGGGCATACCCTATTTGAGAGTCCTTGATAGTATCCAACATCTCTTGTTCACCTACCATGACAACTAACTATTCTTTGGGTTTCTCTTGGTAAGGGTTAGGGTTGGGAAGAAGATTGTATTTATGTCCATCTTTGGTGATTTGGTATTTGTTAGTGACACCATTATGTTTGGCCTTAAGTTCATACTACCATGGATGACCAAGTATAAGGTGACAAATGTCCATTTCTACAATTTCACAAAGGACTCTATCCTTATAATCTTTTATTTGAAAATCTACCCAAGCTTGTTCATTTATCAGTGTTTTCTACCCTTTTGTTAGCCAAGATACATGGGAGGGATTAGCATGGGGTATTATTTCTAAATTCAACTTATCTACCATTTCTTTGGAAATTTATTTTAGTAGAACCAAAATCAATAACTATGTTACATACCTTTCCATGGCTTTTACAATTGGTCTTGAAGGAGAGTATTCCTTTGTGGAGGTTCCACTAGTATGGGTGCTTTGATCAATGTCCTCTTCATCATGAGGGTAGCCCCTTCTTCAATAGTGTTCACTAAGAAATTATCCCACTCCAAACCCTTCTATGCAAGGGATTCCATTGAGTTCAAAATGCTTGGGTGCACTTGAAGCTCCCTATCCATGAAGTGTAAGAGAGTGTGTCTCAAGTACAAGAGCTCTCAACTAAGCCTTGGAATAGTCTTCTTTCTAATAAACCATGTAATGGGAGGTTCCAAAGATGAGATGAAAGAGTGCAAATGTCCACAAGTATTTCCTCAATGATGCAATAGAGGATGAAGCTAAGGTAGAATGAGAATACAAAGTGTAGTTATTCTGACAATATGCAAGTGTTAAAAATCCAACTAATTACCATGTGAGTTAAGTTATTGCAAAATGAAACTACATTAACATGAAACTATGCTAAATTTTTATATGCTAAAAATTCCATGGATGAGAGAATGTAGACAAGAAATAGAAGTTCTCCACAAAGAGCTATCAAGAATTCAAATGGTAAACCTACAACATAACAATAATCAAGAGTGTGGATTCTTTGAGGGGGAAAGCTCTCTCCCTTTTAAATTCATATAGATGGTAGAGATTAAGATGAAGATGGTGGAATTAGAAAAGAGAAGTGATCCATGTGTACACACAAGTGAACTGATAGAATATAAGTTGACTTGTCAGATAAGACAAAAGTCACAAAATCTTTTCTTTTAATTCAAAAATTAGAAAAAGAATTTATGTGTGCACTTTAAGTGGGTTAGAAGAATGGGGTATTTTATTTAATTAAAATGGAACATGCTATAAGGAAAGTATAGTCAAACTATAGGTTATAATCAAATTAATTAATTATTAGTAATTTGGTCTAGGTAAATGATTAATTAATTTAGCCAAAATGCTGAGAAGGGGGCTAATAATCTAGATGAACATTTTTAGGTGATTACATGTTCCCCTCTTTGACTAATGTGTGATCAATTTGGGAACATATTACATCAAAGAAAACAAAATCCAAGTAGGTAGTGGTAGATATAGATATATGATTCTGAAGAACAAAATGCAAAAAGAGATAGAAAATCTTGAATGTATAGCCTAATAGCAGTAGTACTCAATTCTAGAAAAGAGATGATGTCAGAATTCAATAAGAATGCTAACACATAGAAAAGTAGATATATCAAGAGTAAGTGAAAAGATGAAGAATATTCTCTTAAGAAATAGATAGTTGTAGCAAGCAATGATAGAGTATTTTTGCCCCCTCAAGATCAAAATTGAAATGAGATAAGGGGATGCAAAAATGAGAAAGATATGAGAAAACCAAGATATAGAAATGTACAAGATGATAGATAGATGATTAGAACCAAAGAGTGACTATTAAGGAATGACAGAATGCCCCAGTTTGACTAGAGTTGACTACAAAGAATTCATTAAAAAATTAGGTCAAATTGAGTGAAAATATCACTTTAGACATGAAAGGGTGAATTTGAGTAGATATGAACCATGGAAATGATGAAGACATGAAGAAATGAAGATGCCCTAGTGATGATTCAATGATTAGACCTTAGAAAATGGATCCAGGACATTGAAATTAGCTAGGGGTGCAATTTTTTTGGAATTCTAAGGAGTTTGAAAGATCAAAATGAGGTTGGAGGCTATAAAAGGGGCCCAAGTGTCATTTCCAAATCATTTTGTCTTTTGTGAGTTTTGAGAGCTTATGAGTGGTTGAGAGAGCATCATGGCTTTGGCAAACATTCTGACTCACTAACATCATTTTGAGCACAGCTAGTTGCACAACAGGCCAAACCACTATGGGGTGCTGATAAGTGACTTTTTTTGTCATTTTTTTGAGCTTTTTTGGTCTTTTTCACCATTTTTAAAAGTATAATGTGGAATGTTGGGTGATATTTTAAAAGTATTCACGATACTTTATAAAATATCATGTGATATTTTGCATCAAAAAAAAGTGTCACACGAGTACTTTTAGGTATGTCCTATGGGACACACCCATTTGTTTTCTAGACTAGTGCAAAATATTGCACAATAAAATTGTATCACACTGCTTTAGAAAAAGTATTGTATGATATCATTCTAGCATTTTATGTCACCTACATGTAGGAAGAAGTATCACACAACCTATTTTTGAGCATTTTCATTGATTTTTTGCATTGTGATCATGTTTTCTAATGCATTACTAATCTGTACATGTGGTCTATTTGTAGGAGGTGTTTCCAACACTTCTTATTAGAGCTTCCAAAGTGGTGGGGCTGTGAGTTGTACAAAATTTGACCAATGATGAGCTTGCCATCATATTGACTATGGGGTTGAGATGGTTTATATGAATGCCCCATATATGGGCAAACCATGGGCTACTAACTACACTTTCTAAGTGGTGGCATAGCGATACCTTCCATTTATTGACTAGTGAGGCCTCGATCACATTAGAGGATGTGTATCATATTCTTCAAGTGCCTTGTCATGGTGATCTAGTAAGTTATACATTTTATTTCTTTTTCATGTTTTTGTAACTTGATTTTGATGTAAGGTGTATTGATTCCAAATTTTATGATGTGTCATAGGTATACTATGATCAAACCTCAATAGAGCAGTAAACAGTAATGCAATAGATGTTCTAGGATATTACCATCCTGGACTGCCATCTAATTTGGGAGTGACTCTTCAATGAGTATGGGGTAGATTATCCTCTACCTAGCTTGCTATATTCTCTGGTAGCTCAAGCCTTAGTGATAGATAGGAGCCAAAAGGGCTTCCCACTAGGATGGGGCCGATTGGTGGTAGATCTGAATTCATAGCCACACAAGATGGTATAGGGGCCAATGATAGTGGTAGATATGTATCATAAGCTTCATGAGATAGTATACGATAGTGGTCACTCCTGGGCATGTGGAGTAGTACTAGTATAGATCTAGGCCTAGGAGCATATTGTTATGATCTAAACACAAATGTAACCAATCATACATTTTTGAGTTTACAAGTTTTTTCTCATAGACTCATGGTGGGGATGTGACATATTACCACCACATTATTGATGAGCTAATAGCATTTACATGGCAGCCCTACCTAGAGTGGGATAGGTGGTCAAATTCATGAGAGTTAGATTATATGATATATAGCATGCCACTAGGGAGTAGGCACTCAGAGATTGTGGAGCAGTTATTGATCAACTAGGTATGGTGACAATTTGTAGAGCAATAGGTGATATTGGTGGAGACCACCACCTATGCTCACTTTCACTTTGATGAGGCACTAGGATGGATGTCAATGCTATATTATTAGACAATGGTGTGAAATATGGAAGCTCTAATGTGGACTCCCTAAGACTATTGCCTAGATGTGGCAGATGCAAGAGCAGACCCAACCTATTTATATGAGAGGTAGATGCATCCATTTCCTTAATTTATAGAGCTAGATGTGCTTCCTATAGTAGGGGGACACAGAGGAGGTAGAGGTAGAGGTGGAGATGGAGGAGGGAGATAGATGGAGGTTGGAGAGGGTTCTCACTTTGGGAGGAGGAGGAGGTAGGCACATAATGCTAGGGAGGAGGAGGAGAAGGAGGAGGAGGTGCCATTGCGGTGACAAAAAGTGGTATGGGTGGAGGTGGAGGCAAAGTAGTTAGCCTGAGGGGATGATAATTAAGATGCAAGGATCCATACTTTGGATGTTGAGTTACAGGAAACCCAAGTGACCATAGTAGTATGAGATCAACAAATCATGGATGAGTGGGCTCAAGGAGATGAGCTTCATAGTGAGCAAGATGTAGTGACGTTAGAGGTGTCACATCATGGTGCATGCACCGCATATTACTATGTTATCTATAGGGTTATGGTGCCACTATGGCAAGGGATTCCTAACTACTCATAGTGGGCAGGCAGGTCAGAGGGTGCAGTATAGCCACATGATAGGAGACAGGCTTTGCCACCAAGGCCACCACCAGCTAGAGAGGGTGTGAGCTAGTCATAGGCTAATTGTGACAATTTTGACATTTTTTACTGTACTCCATGTATTTTTTGAGATAGATATCTAGATTTTGGATCTCACATTTGTATTTATGTACTATGACACATTAGGATATATATGAGATACTAGATTTTGATCAACAAATTTGTGCACTTGTCTCATTTTGATAGATGTTTTAGTATTTTAAGTTTTTCATGTAATGTTTTAGTTTCTATTTCCTACTCATGTATACATTTATTTGATGTTTATGTGTACATGCTCATGTATCTCTATCACGTATGATGTTTTAGCTCTCATGTGTATGATACAGACTTAGGTTTATAAAAATATGTGACATCTGGATAAATTGAATGTGATGTTTAGATCAACCCCTTGTGATGATAGGATAGAAAAGTGGAGATGAAGAAAAAGATCAAGAAGGTGAAAAGACATGATAAAGAAAAAAGAAAAGAAATATGCAAAAGTAGTTAGCTAATATGTCCACAAAAAGGATGAAGAGAGAGCTCTCCCCATATGCATGAATGTAAAACTAGACTAGAGAATGAACCTATAATGCAAGCTAATATTTAAAGTGGTTTACCAGAAAGAAACACACAACATTTAGACTATTATTTCATCATTGAGAAGTTATTAGGGACATCTTGAGATCATACAATCATCACTAGTATAAGTATGAGAATATGAATATGATCAATATCAGATATGTATGTCAAAACCCAATCTAAGCATCAAAGACATATAAGTCAAGATGACTATGCAATTAGATTCCCTATGTTTAGTATAGCATGATTACACCTTTATCTAGGCATAAGTACCAGGATAACTCCTGAGTTTAGTCTTGCAAAATAGTCAAGGATGATATGTTTATAAGTCAAAGTGTCAAATAGGACAAGGATGAATCCTTTAAACACTATAGACAAATAAAGTATACCCACAAGTAGAAATCAAGAAAACATGTGTCATGCCCCTAGTCTTCTAGTCTATGACATCCTTGAGAGACTATTAGGGAGGAAACATATAGCAAAGAAATCATCATAGACAATGCACAAAGTAGATAAAGTTCAAAATAGCTCAGTCAATTAAATGTTTAAGTGTATGTGTGTAAGTCACTTGGCCATTCCTTCAAGACTTGATTCTGATAGTGAGAAATATCATGACATCAAAGACTATCATAAAACTATCTGAAAAGTTTTGAGAAACACTTGATGTCAAAAAGGGTAATGTTGAGAAACACTATTATGTGAGTTGCCAAAGAAACCCTAATGCACAAGGACACCTTAATAGGCTAAGTAGCTATGCCCCCAAGATGAGGACAAGAAACAATCCCAAGCTAGGAAATGTATAGTGAAATGGGTGATTGAGATGGATAGACATAGGTGCAAGGGTCTCAAGTAGCACCTGTTTCTAGGTTTTCACCACTTGGCAAATTTATTTAGGACATTTTTTTCAATTTTTTTAGTATTTTTTATTTTTTTGGTGATACATTAAAGTTCCTATTGCTAGATTTACACTAAGATGATCATTTTTTTAGGACATTTTTTTCTTTTTAGAATTTTTTCAAGATCATAGATATGTACAAGAAAGCTAAGTAGTGAGCCTCTAAGCATAGAACTTCTTCAAATGTAGGATATTGATAGGCTTTGCAAGTTCTTCACCTTCAAGAGTAGATAGTTGATAAGCACCAGACCCAAATGTTGCTATAATAATGTATGGGCCTAACCAATTAGGTTTGAATTTTCCCTTCTGCACTCTATGCTACTAATTTTTTAGATTCTCTCTAAGCACAAGTTCACCTACTTGAAACTCACACAGGTGAACTTTCTTATTATATTGAGTAGACATACACTTTTGATAAGCTCTCATGTGATCAAAAGTAGCCTTACGACATTCATCAAGAGTCTCTAATTCTTGTATTTGCATAGCTCTATGGTCTTCATTAGTTATCAACCCATATAAAGAGACTTGCAAGGAGGGGATCTCTACTTGTAATGGGAGGATGGCCTCAAAGCCATAAACTAAAGAAAAGGGCATGGCCCTTGTAGGAGTAAAAATGGTAATCATGTAGGCTCAAAGTGTTGGATTTATTTGTAAGTGCCAATCTTTTCCAGACTTGTGAACTATGCTATGTAAGAGTTTCAAATATATTTTGTTGGAGGCCTTAGCTTAGCTATTCCCTTGAGGGTAGTAAATATAGGACCAATATTGTTTGATTTGAAATTTCTTGCATAGCTATTTGAGGTTCTTATTCTTGAATTGTCCTCCATTATCAGTGACAATGGAGGAAGGAATACCATACTGACAAATGATGTGGTTTAGTATAAATAGGGCAACATGTTTTCCTATAGCAATAGATAGGGCACAACTTCAACCCATTTAGTAAAATACTCAATCACTATAATGATGAACTTATGACCACTAGATGAACTTGGGTGAATTTTTCCTACCAAGTCAAAGGCCCATTGTTGAAATGGCCAATATGTCATAGAGGGAATCAACTCATGTCCAAAAGCATTAATTAAGTTTCCATGAAGTTGACATTTCTAATAAGACTTGGCATAATGAACAACATCATCTTGCATGGTTGGTTGGTAATAACCCACCCTAAGTAGTTTTTGAGCAAGTTCAAGGCCATTAGAATGTGACCCACAAATATTGTCATGTACTTTGGCAATGTTCCATTTAGAATATTCCTAAATAAGTCACTAGAGATCAAAGTGTAATGTGAAGCATTTTGGAGGAGTTGGCATTTTTGGTTGTGCATGAGGTTCTCAAGAACAATTTGGTCATGTAGGTAAGAGAGGATAGCTACATATCAAGAGGAATTGTGACCTACAATAGTGCAAGTCACTTGGTTGTCTGAGGAATCATAGGTGGGATGATGCAACTCTTCCACCAGGAACTCAAATCATGAGTCATGTTCTTGTATTTGAAGAATAAATGCTAGAGTGGCCATAGCATTAGTAATCTTGTTTTTTGCTCTAGGAATTTGCTAGAATGTCACAAAAGTGAAATTTTTCCTTAGAGCATCTATCAACTTTTTGTAAGGTATCAACTTGTCATCCTTTGTTTGATAGTCATTGTTTACTTGATTGATAACAAGTTGAAAATCTCTATAGATGTGCAATTTAGTTATTCTCTATTCAAGGGCCATTTTGATCCCATTTGTTAGTGCCTCATATTCCATAATATTTTTTATACAAGGGAATAAGAGTTTATAAGATTTGGGGACCATATATACATGAGGGGAAACAAATAGGATACCTACTCTAGCTCCATTCTATGTATGAGAACTATCAAAGAACATTTTCCAAGTTCTCTCTGTGATCTACATGATTGAGGCATCTAGAAATTCAACTTGCATGGATGTTGTATCCTCTAGTGGAAAATCAGCCAATTGGTTAGTTATAGCTTGTCCTTTGATTGCTTTACATTTGACATACTAAATGTCAAGTTCTAAAAGAATCATCATCCATTTAGCTAGACGACTAGTAAGCATATCTTTTCTCATCAAATATTTCAAAGGATCAATTTTAGAAATTAGGTGAACTATATGTGCCAACATGTAATGTTAGACTTTTTGAGAAGTAAATACCACTACAAGATAGGTTTTCTCAATACTGGTGTAGTTCATTTTGTAAGAAACCAAAGTTTGACTGATGTAATATATAGCTCTTTTTTTACCAATCTCATCACTTTGGGCTAATAGTATTCCTAGAAAAGAAGCCATAGCTGAGATATACAAGATCAAAGGTCTAGTTGGATAGGTGACATCAAAATTGGAGGTTTTTCCAAGTACCTTTTGATTTGGTCAAGACTTTGTTGACACTCATTGTTCCATATATGAGTAGAACCTTTATGCAAATTCTTGTTAAAAGGTTGAGCTTTATCAACCAATTGAGAAATAAATCTTCTTGTGGATTGTAGACATCCTTGTAGACTTCTAAGTTTTCTAATATTTCTTGGATGAGGCATTCCATGATAGCCTAGACCTTTTTAAAATCAACCTCAATACCTTTTGTTGAGATAATGTAGCCTAGAAATTTTTCAGAAGTGACACAAAAGGCACATTTTTTTGGGTTAGCCTAAGTTGAAATTGTTCCATACAGTCCAATATTAGGCTAAGGTCTTCAAGATGTGTGTCTTGTTTTCTAGATTTTGCCAGTGTGTTAACAACATAGTCTTCCATATTTTATGCATCACATCATGGAATATGGTGTTCATTTCTCTTTGATAGGTAGTACCAGCATTCTTGAGCCCAAAAGGCATGACATTCTAGTAGAAAGTACCCCATACACATCTAAAGGTTATCTTCTCTTGATCAGTTGGAGCTATTTTAATTTGATTATACCTAGAAAACCCATCCATAAGGGAGTAAATTTCATAATCCATAGTCATGTCCACTATCATATTGATGTTTGGTAGTGGAAAGTCATCCTTGGGGCATGCTTTTTTAAGGTCTCTAAAATCAATACAATCTTAGATAGTTTTATCATGTTTGGATATAGGTATGATGTTAGAAATCCATTCTACATAGTCAATAGCTCTAATAAAATTTGCACTCAAGAGTTTTTCTAATTCTTCTTTCACCAATAAGGCTATATATGGATGCATCTTTCTCAATTTTTGTTTAACAGGTTTGATATCAAGAGAGATAGAAAAATGATGCATGATAAGATCAATGTGAAGCCTAGGCATATCTTAATACATCCATCCAAAATTGATCTTCTTGTCTTGAAAGAATTTGGTAAATTGTTCTTTTTCCTCAGCTGAAAATGATTGAGCTACATGAATAATTTGAGGAGATTCCTCTGTCTCCAAGTTGATAGATTATGTGGGTTCAATGAGAACTTATGATTTGACCTTAAAATAGCTTGGAAGACTACCAATACCTCATCTATAAGTGCCTTAGAGAGGTTTTCACCATTCGATACGTCTTTGTTTTTACTATTTTTATGTTCAAATACCCCTATGGTGTGGTTTTTTCCATTTGATTATTTATTTTTTCTTTTAATTTTATGACTAAGGTACTTGATATCTGATTATGTCATATGAACCATGGGTTCACTGGTGGAAGAAGTGATAGGTTCAATGGTGTTTAGGTAACAAGTAATCTCATAGTCATTTTGGAAAGATTGTATTTTAGGTCTTTGATGTTGAATGAACCAATCTATGAGATTGGGATGGATCAATGAGAGTGAGGTGGAAGCTTCAAGGTTGTTGACATGAAAAAAGTCATCTTTGGTGACATGCAAATTTGAGCCTATAGAAAATTTCACAAAGGAGTCTAGATTAGGAATAGACCCAGAGGGACCAGTGTGGTTCACTAAAGCATTTTGTGAGCCAAACTCATCTAACCCTATACTAGACTTGTCTACCACATTTGGTTGGGTTGCATAGGTGTGAATAAAATCCACTCCTAGCTCACAAGAGGCATCTAATAAATTTTTCCATTCATACTCTTGAAAGTTTATACTCTAATCTCTAGCAACTAGATGAGCAATGTTTTGTCTAATCTGTCCTCTATTTAGGTCTTCATGGTCGGATTCATCTTGTTTTGGCTATTGAGAGTTAGAAGTTTTAGCATCATAATTGGTAGTTAGTGTTTCTTCTCCCCAAAGGGGAGAAGTTATAGGCATAAAGTCCTCATCTTGTGATGTGGTCGCAACAAAGGGAGGATCATCATCCTTTGATTCACTAGATATGGGTGTGCTTTGAGCAAATGTTGGTATATCATCCTCTAACCCAAATCTTGGGCCAACAATATCTTGAGCATCATGACCTTGAGTTTGAATTAAAGGTTCAACTAGAGCTTTTTTTATTAGTAGCTAAGGACCACTGGTCCTGATAGCCCATGTTTGCAAGCATCTTATATCCTTTTTTGTAATTTTTAGGAGAATAGGATCAATAGTTATTGACATCCTCCTCATCTTCCTCTTCCCTATAGATCCAATCTTTAATTGCTTGTTCTTCTTTCTCTACATCTAGGGGAATTGAGGACTACACAAAAGTGTTAGAAAGGGTAATGGAAAAAGTATAAGGCTTCTTTTTAGTAGATGGTTTCCCATAAGACTAAAGAGAAATAGGTATATCAACAACAAAGTCTAGAGTGTATTTGCCCATAGCAAGGCTCATCATTTTAAATTTCTATTCACACTTTGTAAAGGATGGTATTGACTCATGAGAAGAGTAATTATGTGGAACTAGTATTTCAACAGTAGATAATGTGTTGATAGACATGGAGTTGTTGCTATGGAAAATGATTTTAGTACCATTAAAAGGGAACTTGATGCACTGATGATATGTAGAGTGTACTTTTTTCATGTTATGAATCCATGGTCATCCCAATAATAGATTATATGGAAGTGGTATGTCTAATATTTAGAAAATGACATTCTTCTCAACTGGACCAACTCTAATAGGAAGCATAATTAGACCTTTGGAAGGTCATTCAACCTCATCATAGGCTTTTATAGTGATCTTGCACCTAGGGTCGATGGAAAATTTAGACATGCCTAATTATTGAACCACATTGAATGAAATTATGTTTAACCATGTACCATTGTCTTTCAAGACTCAATGAATGCAAGTGCAAAAGATTTGGACTTCAAAATGGAGAACAAGGTTGTGGCGATGACTGAGAGCTCTATCATTTTCTTCAAAAAAGGTGAGGTAATGAGGTGAAGAGATGTTGTTCACCATAGCTTGGAATCATTCCATATCAATATCTGAGGGAACATTGGTAGAACATAAAGCTTTTTTGAGGATATCCTTGTGCAAAGGGGACAATTCTAAAAACTTGAAAATGGAAATTTAGATTGGGGTATATTGTAGTTGACTAAAAAGGTCATGGTTGGAGATCCTAAAAGTAGTTGGTTGTTTAGAAGATGAATCATTCTTAGGATCATGAGCAACTTTTAGGACAACCTGAGATTGCTCCCTAGCGATGGCATAAAGTGGTTCACTTTGTGAAAAGGAAGATTTGATCACTTAGAGCACCAACTTAGGTCTAGAGTCATTATGGTGTTGAGGAATATTGCATGATTTTAAGAAAACTTTGGGTTGTTCATCTTCATGTTGGTTGTCATCATTAGAACTTGCCATGCATAAATACTCAATGGGCTCAAGCATGCCTATAACATTGTCTATGTCAACATAAGCATAACTAATCTTGGCATCATGATTCTTTTTAATAGCTTTGGAGGTTTCACCTTTCTCATATTTTGGTAAGGGTTGTTTAAAATCTTTATGGTCAGCATTTTTGACAAATCCATCTATGACAACTTTGTCTTCCTCAATAAGATCTTGAATTATGTCTTTGAGCTTGAAATAGTTTTTAGTGTTGTGACCCTTGCTTCGGTGATAACTACAAATATGATCCTCTCTCTACCATGGGGGTTTGAAAAATGGGTCTTAGGGTCAAGAATTATCTAGTAAAGTAACTAGCTTATTTGCAATTAAATTTTTTCAGACCATTTCATAAGGCTCAACCATTGGTGTATAAAAACATTGTTTCTTGGTAAACTTAGAGCTCTTGTCAAATGTTTATGGTTTCACATTTTCTTATTTTTTTGTAGCATAGATGGTAGTAGAAAGGTCAGATATAGGTTGTTTGGTCTTAAAAGTGTCCACTACTCCATCATTGACAACATGCTTTTTTTTATTCCAAGGTTTACCTTTGTCCTTACCATTTCCATTGTTATTTTTGTCTTTGTTTATAACAATGTCACCCTTTCTGATAGCAACATCTTCAATGTGATACACACTCTCAACCATGCTATTGAAGGATGTAAATAACTATTTTCTTAGATCAAAATATAGCTTTGGTACAAGCATATTGACAAAAATGTTGATCTTTTCAGCCTTAGGAACTTGCCAAGGGTACCGAGACTATAAGGATCTCCATCATTGAAGATATGTTGCAAAAGTTTCTCCCAATTTTTATTTGATGTTGCATAATTTCAACATAGTTATAGGATGTTGAAAGTTGTAGGAGTATTGCTAGATAAAGTGTTGTGCAAGTTCATCAAATATTTAAAGAGGGGGACTCAATTTTGTGAACCATTCCATAGCTTTCCCTCTTAGACTCTTAGGAAACAAATGCATAAGAAAGGTGTCTTCATGCATAAAATCCATGCTAAGAGCATAAAAAATGCCTCAAATGATCATGAGGGTCACCATTTCCATCATATTTTTCATACTTAGGAAACTCTATATCCTTGGGAAATGGTAGCATGTATAGACTCCTACCAAACGGAAGAGTGCATATTGATTCAAAAAATGAAGTTTTTAGTGGTTCTTTTGAAGTTTGCAATTGGGTAAATTGTTTCCTCAGTTCTTGTATTTCTTCCTTTAAGATTTTAGCTTTAGTGGGTTCTCATTTTTGAATTATGCATTCCACATCAAAATCTTGAGGGAGTTTCCATCCCCTTGTTTCCATGTATCAGAAGTATTGGTCTCCATTTTCCTCTAAAGCTCTAAGCATGAATTTTTGAGCAAGACTATCTTGTTGGAATTTTATAACATCTTCACTAGTTACTTCTTTGTCACTTTCATGATGAGAAGGGTATGCACCTGCAATGACTCTAGGAGTTCTTGGAGCTGTGTTGTAGCCATCATTGCCATCAAAAGGATTTCGAGAGGAAGTCCCCCTGTTCCCTTCATGGTGGGTATGGTTATCATTTTTAGCTCATTGATGTTCCTTTTTCCTAGCATACATGGCTTCTAGGATCCTTTGGTTCTCACATTCTTGTTCTTCTATGTGGCATTGGACTTCATCGAGGTGTACCACGATGACCAATTTTTTTTCACCCTTAGGTGTCTCACATGGTGTATCTAATGGATCTTCAAAATTATAAAGTAGATTATGCCAAACATTGGCTATTTGTGCTTGAATAGATTTGGGGTCCTCCACACAAGGTTATCCATGAGAATGCCTAGGTTGTGTTTCCAATTCCTTGAAGAGGAAAGGGGTATGGCTACTACTACCAACTTGAAATCTAGTTGTAAATGGCATGTAAGGATTCCTTTTTTCTTAATAGGACAAGAAATGTATATTAGATTTGAAGCTCTTATAATCAAGATTAGTCACTTGTCAAAGTATAACAAATGACTTGTCAAATAGTGCTCAAGAATTTATAGCATTAGTGACTCAAGTTGAGTGAGTGAGCAAGAAGCTCAATAGTGAGTAGCTAGTAAAAAATGGTAACCTAATTTTGACAAGTGATTCATTAATGATGTTTCAAGGCTTACATCTAATGGAATAAACTCATCTTTTTAACTTCAGAAAACACCTAGCAGATAGATGTATAACTAGGACTAAGAAGGACTAGGGTGATAAGACCCTATATCAAAAAAAATTAGGGCACAAACCCTATTTTAGTAATAATTAATCTCAGGTGATACTTTTTTAGAGACCAAGAAATAGTGAGATAGCATAATATGTTGTACAACATTGTTTATAAAATTCATGCAATACTTCTCTCTTGAGTGATAGTTGGCATAAGGTGAGATGAAAGTTCTCAGCATAGTAGGGTAATAGACTATAACAAAAGGGTGACACAATTTTGGCAAAAAACTATTGTACGATATTTCTCTAGAGAACAAGTGATAAAGCGCCAATTTTTGTGCAAAAAGGACTAGTTTTGATTCCAAAAGTTTACCTTTTAGTTTTCACAATTAGGTAATTTTTAGATCAGATAGTGTGAGATTTTAGTTCCTATTGATTATCAACAAGGTTTTTAAACAGTAGGGGTTTTAACATGTCTCAAACAATTGAACAAGAGTAAACACAACCTTGCCAACATGCATTTCTAATATCAGAAAAAAATTCCTACCAACATTACTGAGATGTTTGATTTCTAATTTGATTTGTAAGAATATTAACATTTTTCAACACATTTAAAAAATATTAGCCAAGCAATCTACGTTAGAGTCACAGTTCATTACTCAACAATTTGGCCCATGCTTGATGCTCCTTTGCCTCAAACAAAGTGGTTACCCACAAGAGATATTGGCTTTGTCATAGAAATGCCATAAGCACAACCAAGGGAACACAATTGGTGAGTGTAAATCTTGGGGTGATCTAGGTAGTCTACTAGGATCAATCCTTCCACCAAGAATTTGAGCAGCAAAATAGGGTAGATACTAACCTAGGGTGTTTAGAAAGGGCTTCCATTCATAATGTTCCTCTTGCACCCAATTAAGGGACACCCCACCTTGTGGTGAGTAACAGACCTTGTGGTCACAAAAGCACCTTAAGCATTCTTTCCTAGTGATTTCCTTATGGTCAAAATCCCATATGTGATCACACTAAGTGAAGACAAACACTACATCTACCAAAGTTTTGTTTCCTTGATAGCCTTGAGTTTATAGTGGGTTGCAAGAGCTAGGTAGTTTTCTTATCCCCACTTGGGTCATTCCTTTAGGTTTTCCAAGAGTAGGCCCTCTAAAGGATCCTAACAACCACAAAATGTATCCACTCTCAAGGGTCAAGATTTCTGATTCACCTCAAGGGTGAAGAGCACACTCTCCTACCTTGATTGCTTCTCCCAAACATGCCAAGAAGATTCAGTTATCTACTTGCTTTTGAAATCTAAAGCTGGTTCAATATTTTTGATTCACCTCAAGGGTGAAGAGCATACTCTCCTATCAACAAGGAATCTCAATTGCAAGTTTAAAGTGCCTAAAAAATGAAAAACTAGTAGATGTCACACATGAAAATAAATAAAAAGTAAGAAAGTTGGGTTTTTATGCATTGGGAAACCCTACAAACAAGTTTTAGTAGCCCTTATTCATTTGAAGCTTTGACATGCATTCTTTTAGGCAATGTTAATGCTTCAAGACAACACCTTGCAATCACAATTGTTAGCCCCACAAGTTAGCTTTAAAAACACTATATAATCTATAAACAAAATCTCTTTAAAATAGCTAAGGACCTATAAAATCTAGTTAGCAACAAGCAACCACTTAAAAACTAAAAAATCACCTTAAACACCATAGAAATTCAAGTCTAGTGATAGTTTCTGCTGGAAGACTCTTGTACAATACTTTTCAAAATGAGTGTGTGACAAAACCTTCCTGTGCAACATTTCTTCCTAAGCCAGATGACATAATGTTCTATATTAGGGTGACAGAGTACATTATAGTTGTATGACACTATTTCCAAAAAAATTATCACCCAACAGTTATGAGAATTATCATATGAAATTGGAAAAATGTCACTAAAAAACTGTGACTATAAAAATAATGAAAGTGCAGATAGTAAGTGAAAAATGCAATGAAAAAGTAAAATAGAGGACAAAAATAAATGTTTTGCCCCATAGCAGGCACCCAAAATGTACACTAAGAAAGTGTTGCACTCCAACCCCTTCTATCCAAGGGATTCCATTGAGTTTGGAATACTTGGATGCCAGCTTGGAGCCCCCTATCCACAGAGTGCAAGAGAGTGTGTTTCAAGTACAAGAGCTCTTGGTTGAGCCTTATGAATAATCTTCTTGCTAGTAAACCATGCAATGGGAGGTTCCAAAGACAAGATACAAGATTGAAAATGTCCATAAGGAGTTCCTCAATGATGCAATGCAAGATAAAGCTAAGTTAGAATGAGAATACAAAACAATATGCAAGTGTTGCAAACCTAACTAATTACTATGTGCATTAAGATATTGCAAAATGAAACTACATTAACATGAAACTATTCTAAAATGCTATATTCTAAAAATTACATGGATGAGAGAATGTAGACAAGAAATAGAAGTTCTCCACAAAGAGCTCTCAAGAATTTGAATGGTAAACTTGCAACATAACAATACTCAAGAGAGTGGATCCTTTGAGGGGGAAAGCTCTCTCCCTTTTAAAGTCATATGGATGATAGAGATCAAGACGAAGATGTTGGATGATCAATGATGGAATTCAAAAAGAAGAGTGATCCAAATGCACAAACAAACTAGGGTTTGTGACTCCAAATCACGGCTTCAAAATTTCTTCAACGAAGCAGCAGCAGGAAGGCTCTGATACCATGTTGGAGTTGAGGAAAGCCAACTCCGAAGATGCCAAGATCACCTGCATGCGAAACCTGTCAAAGAGAAGCCATAGAAGGGAAGAGCATGGAGCACGGGCAAAACCCTAAACGGACATGAGAGACACCATGAATGCAAACACAATAAGAAATGTATTTACAATAAGAAATGATGTGATATTGTTTTTGTTCAAATACAATGAGAGAGAGCCCGAATATAAAGAGCTCATGGAAGCTTGTAGAACAAGCTGGAAGGTGGTAGAAGATAAGTGTGACAACTAGAAGGGAACAAACTCCCCTGTTGTCACCAACTAACCACAACATGCATTAAATATAAAATATTAAATAAATGCATGACCTAAGTAAGCTTAAGCAATAGAATAAATAATTAGATATTAATTATTTACTCTAACAGCCCCAATTAGCCTTATCAATGATATAATTAGGTTTTGGATTGAAATTAATCCAAAGGATCTAGGAAAAAAACTTCATATATGGATACCCTTTTTGAAGAAGTTTAAGATTCAAACTTTCAGAGTCTAGACTGGTCAAATGACCCCCTTACCAAAAATACAACAATTTCCTCTATTAGGCCAAGTTGCTTAGGTTTGTGAAAGAAGTACTAAATATATGTTTGACTAGATTAAACCACCAACTAGGAACACATTTAACTATCTACAAGATACCATTATCCACCCTTATATTGGTTTCATCCATCTCCCAAGTGCCTAAACACTTCAACACATGTTGTCCTACACCAAACACATAGAGATGTTTGGCCTAGGGCATGCTAGAAAAATTAGTAGCCTTGCCTTCCATCTATCATCCTTTAGGGAACATATAGTACATCTTCCTAACTTGAATTTCACTTAGTGGCATGAAGTTTCCACAGTGGGAATGCAAGTTAGGCCATTTTTACTAAAACTAGTCACCTAATGGAAGGTTTTGGTGCACTCGAGAAAGGAGTTTAGATAAGCTATGTTGTAGAGAAATTCAAACCATCAAACTAATATAATTATTCTATTAATTTGTTTAGGATTCCAAATAAATCATTCATTCACATGTTCCAATCTATACCAGTCCTTACACTATGAAAATGCAACATTTTACAAGAAAAAATGGGATCTTTTATTGATTCAAATGGAAAAATTACATTGTCTATCTTCTATCCACCTAAAAGAGCTATTTGAAGACTTCAACCAACCATCCCAACTAGTATTCAAATTTTTTGACTATTGGGGAGTGATTTAGCAAAAGTTGACAACTTTTAGCAAAAGTTGATGACTTCTTGCAAAAGTTGTCAAGCAACTTTTTTTGCATTATGTGATTTTTGGCAATTTTTGCAAATTACGCAATCTAACACCTATAGGACTTTTTCCCTATTCCTTAGGGGCCTAAAACATATGATAAAACCTTTTAAACATTGTTAACCTTTGCTAGGTCTAAAATTTTCCCTTTGACCATAGTCAAAGCCCATGGTTTATAAAGCACCAAATGGGGACTAGGTCTTACAAATAGGCTTTGATTTATTAGATAATTATTTCTACCTATTACATTTGTGTCTTAGGCACAAATTCCCTTGAGTAGAACTCATGTAGAGTTAAAATGATAGATTCTTTGGAGAATGGATGGTTAGGTGCTTTTGCACCATTTGTCCACTTGAAATTCTTCCATCTATTGAAGCCAAGCTTCTCTCTTCTCTCTAAAACTGAAACTAGATCAAATATCATCATTCTACATAACAAAAACTAAAAATATCTCCAAGAATAATGAGAAAATCCCCTTTTTGATAAAATATCTGACTTGCTATTACAAGTTTCCAAAACCCCCAACAAAATTATTTGGAGGCAAAATAATACTGCTAGAATGAATCTCTCCAAGTTTGAAACATACTCATCTAATTGTTTAGCCACAAACTAAATCTGAACTGCTCATTCTAGAATGAAGTAAAAATAGAGTACCTTAGATAAAATTGATCATAGCTACTTACCACCAATGCTTATGCAAAATATGATGGCATCTATGGAAAGTAGATGTTGAGAGATTTCTAACTATATATGTCAAGGCTATACTTGCTTAAGAAAAATGCCTCGGACGAAAATTTAAAGTTGCAGGTTGAAAATTGGTTATCAGACCTTGAAATCTTGTAAATATTTAACTTTAAGATAAAGTTCAAACTATACAATAAAACTAGGTTTAATTTAAAAAGACTATACATTCAAAATGAAAAAAAAAAATCATTTTTTAACTTTGCAAATTTTCCCAATTTTTTATTTTGGGTCAAACTTGGTTGATCAGGCCCAGTACATGACATTATTTGATTTTCCCATGAATCTTCCACACCATCCATTCATGGGCCTTGGTGCCACATGTCATCATTTCATGCCTTTGTAGCCTCAAACCTTAACTAGATGCTAATCATAGTGACCATGTGACTAACCACTAATGTTTGTCGTGACATCGAAACTACTAGCCTCAAATCACTACCTTGATCACTGATTGCACAAAATTGCCAACTCTAGCCACATCGCAATGTCAAACTGCTAGCCACAAACCACTTAACTAATTTCCAGCCATATGAAACCACTCTCTTAACCACTAGACTAACCTCTTCAAGCCATCGATACTACTTCCTCTTAACTGCATGACCACTGAGCCTACCTTGGGATGTGTGCCACATGTTGTGCTCTTTTTTGTCCATCTTCCTTGAAATTCAATGTCATGTTGCACTTTTTCACTGGTCCAAATAGTTGTCCACATATTTTCCATGTCATCACTTAGTTATCTCCTCTATCCTCATGTTCTGGTCAAAATTCTCCTTATTATTGAGCTAGCTAGTTGGGTCCCACCTGCACTGGTCTTGTGTCTTAGAAGGCTCATGGCTTTAAGATAAGTCATTACATGTTCTTTGGTATTTAAACACCATAATATTACACCTCATAACTAATGTGGGATTATTATCCTAAGGCATTTCTCTCAAAATATTTTAGCTCCAGCTAGTGTACCATAATATTGAAAAAAATCCTTTGAAATAGAGATGACTGAAGATTTTTTTACCTTCACAGCTGCATGTTGCCTCCATGGATCTCTTAAATTCATAATTTTATGCTTCTCTTGAAGGGAAATGATTCTCACAAGTATCATATCCTTTCTTTTGCATGCATTTCATTGTGTTTGCAATCATGAAAAAAAATTGACTCCTCATTTATTTCCACTAGTATGAACTTCAATTTGTAGAACATGGGCTATTGCAGGACATATTGTAGACCTCCATGTGAAGTAGTTTCACTAATCTAACAAATTTTATTACTTTTAAAACTGATCCTTACAAGAGAAATATGTGTAAGTGCCTCTTATTTCAAGTTGAACTCACTGTGGAAAAGAACTAAAAAATAGAGCTCCTGACTTGTCACTCTTCTACCATGCTGTAGCTTTTTTGGGAAAATTTAGGTGAGAAGATTATAGAAGTGGGGGCTCAACTTTTAAGTGTAGTCACTATAAGATGGAAGAGACACCATGTCATTCCCAACCTCATGTAAAAATTTTCAAATAGCTAACATGGGAGTATAGAAAATTAGGATGGATTTACTAAAGGAAAGCATTTTATATTGGTAGAAGATTCAACCATGATCATCTATAACTCACACATATTCATATTTTGAATTGGTAGTGCCTTCCAAAATATAAATTTTTCACTATGAAAATAAATAAAGATTCATACCATGTCATCATGGCCTTTTTCCATGGGACTCTATACACCACTTAATGTTGAAACCAAGATTGTTTGTATGGAATATGGGATTGTCAATGATGTCAAAACTGTTACTTTTTGGTGAGACAATTGCTTGTTTGGTCTGAATGCTATCATTTGTTTGATTGATGAAGAGGTTTTGATCAGATGTGATAACAAGAGTGTCTAGAGGAAAGGTTGATTTATTTGTTATATAAAAGGAGTAATGAGACCAAGTAAGACATGGATGATATGCTATATTGTCTATCTATTTAAAGCTAAAGTTGATGGATACACTAGCTAAGTCTAGACGAACTAAGAAAGAAAAATGAGTCTACTAAGCTAAGTAAAAAATTATTTGGTGCCAAGAAAAGTGAAGAGTAAGTGTGTGTTAAGTGAATTTAGTATGTGCTGAGTAAAATCTAGTGTTTGCCTAGTGATACTAAAAGATAGTATGAGCCTAGTGAACTTTAGTGGATGTTGAGAAACACATTATGTGCCAAGCATCAGAGGCTAGTTATTTTTGAGTGACAAAATTATGAGTTTGATTGTGGATTTGCTAAATCTAAGCTGAAAAAGTTGATTTCTTGGATTGTTTGAAGCATGTGGAAGATAAGCTTGATGAGCTAGAGGAATAGAATTCAAGATAAAGCATTTTGAGATAAATTCAAAGAGGATTATAGAAGAAGTTTCTAGAGTGAGCAAGATGGAAAATAGGGAAAATTCAATGAATCTAACCCAACCCTAAAATAGAGGATTGTTATTGAGTGGTAAAAGACCTAAATTCTCTTTATAAGGGGATACAAGGCTTGAAGTAACTATTGGCATTTGCAAGAACCTAAGGAAGACAAGGAGTCTAAGGTGTTTCTTCATATGATGGCCAAATAAGAGAATCTTCAATTGGCATGCCAATCAAGAAGGATTAAGAGGATGGATGCTTGAAGGGTGAACAAGATATTAGAGTTGAAGTGTGGAAGGCAGTCAAAATTGAGGACTAAAACAAAGATCTATAATCTACAAGTGAGTTGTAATTTATTATTAGATCAAGTCCTTCTATTTCTTTCTAATCATTATATTAGTTTAGGATAAGTCCTTTGGATTACAATTGACCTAATAGTAATTTATAAATCCTTTAATCGGGCATCATACTAATGGAATGTTCTAAAGTCCTCTAACAAGGCTCACTCCTAATAGGGCGATTGAAATCCTTTAACTAGGTCACATTTAACAGTGTGTATTATAACCTTTAATAGGGTTGGCCTTTCACAAGGCATCACCTTAGAAGAGTGAGAATTAGTAGCATGCTACTGGTGGTTTTCTCAAATTGGGTTTCCACATAAAATCCTTGTGTCAAATGTGTTATTGATTCTATTATGTTTCATGTTTACATTTTTGCAAAGTTATTTTGATCTAGGATAGTAACCTACAAGTTTAAGTATTGGATGATCTAATGGATGCGTGCAAGATACATGATAAGGATATATGTATGAGTTTTCTTAAGTGCTGAAAAATTTTATTGGGACATTTGGACCTTGGATAACTGATTCACCCACCCTCTTAGTTATTTTAAAGTATTCCAACACTTAAAATACTAACTTATACTTTGTAAACCATCAACAACACTCTTCAATTCCCTATGTACAAATTGGGAAGGTATGCTTGAGAAAACTATCCTTCACATAGAACTCCATATATCAAATATTTAATAGCAGTTAAGATGAGGGACCATTAAAGCAATATGTTTTGTTTGATTCAACTATATAAATAATATGAGAAGTTCCTAATGCAAAGAAACTCATTCATCTAATTGAAAATGAAACAACAATTATGTGTAACTTCCTAAAATTAGATTCTATTGGGATCTCCTTGGTATATCCAATATATTACTTTGCTACTTACTGCATGTATAAAATTGCATGCCTATTCAAACTTAAATGTCAATATGTTAACATTGAAACCTTATAATTATTAGAACCATTATAATCCTTTCTTTTAGGCATCCTCAATCCACATACATTTTAACCATTTTTCCTATACATCCACCAACCATATTTTGCAAAACCTTAAAACCAATGGAAATTTTCAATTTGTTTTGTAGTGTGTTTGCAGATAGATTTGGGTAGAACTTCACTAATGAAAGTTCCTAGACTTTGAATGTAATCATTATTTGAGTGACACAATATTTTCTCTTGAATTTAGATTCCATCCATTAATGGAGAGCTCATAACATGAGGAAGGTTCTATAAAGCAATTTTAAATGGCAAGAACATTGTTAAAATAGACCTTTGTGTCAAATGTTTTATTGATTGTGTTATGTTTCATGTTTACATTTTTGCAAAGTTATTTTGATCTAGGACAATAACCTATAAGTTTAAGTATTGGATGATCTAATGGATGCATGAAATCTACATGATAAGGATATATATGTATGAGCTTTCTTAAGTGCTTAAAATTTTTATTGGGACATTTGGACATTGGATAACTAATTCACCCCCCCCTCTTAGTTATTCTAAAGTATTCCAACACTTAAAACACTACCTTATACTTTATAAACCATTGACAACTCTCTCCAATTACCTACATAAAAATTGGAAAGATATGCTTGAAAAAACCATCCTTCACATAGAACTTGATATATCAAATATTTTATAGCGGTTAAGATTAGGGACCATTAAAGCAATATTTTTTGTTTAACTCGGCTACATAAACAAGATTAGAAGATCTTAATGTGAAGAAACTCATTCATCTAATCAACAACACAACAAAAATGATGTTTAACTTCCTAAAATTATATTCTAATGGGATATACTTGGTATATCCAATCTATTACTTTACTACTTACTGCGTGTATAAAATTGCATCCCTATTAAAACTTGAATGTCAATATGTTAACATTGAAACCTTATAATTATTAGAACCATTACAATCCTTTCTTTTAGGCATCCTCAATCTGCATACATTTTAACCAATTTTCCTATACATCTACCAACCATATTTTACAAAACCTTAAAACTAATGGAAATTTTCAATTTGTTTTGTAGTGTGTTTGTAGGCAGATATGGGTAGAATTTCAATAATGGAAATTCCTAGACTTTGAATAATATCATGATTTGAGAGACACAATATTTCCTCTTGAATTTAGATTCCATCCATTGATGAAGAGTTCATAACATGAGGAAGGTTTTATATCGCAATTCTAAATGGTGACAACATTTTTAAATTAGACCTATGTATGTGTGAGCCTTGTGACTTCCCCAATATGCTCAGTCCCCTTTCTTATTTTCTCATAGTATATTTAATTCTTTATGTAATTTATAGTTCACACCAATCTTGGATCATGCCACCTTTTCTAATTAGATTCATTTTAGCTCTCCTTTTTAGCATATTCAAAAACCCACAATGCCTTATTATCTTGATGAGACTAGTTGGGCCCCAAGTGGGTCTAACTAAAACTTGTTTTGCATTTCAAATAAATGGTTGTGCCAAACTAAGGTATTGAACTCATTTAACTAATTAGATTTAGAATCTATCATCGATTGATTAATAAAAACTCACCTCTTAACCTTTTTGCAAGATGTCAACTTTGTGGCAAGAGCTTCCAAAATTGGTTTTAAAAATTGACTAAAACATCCAACCAAAAGCTAAAACTTGGCACATTGATTGTCTGGTCCATATATCTTTACCTTGAAATTTTTTAGCTCTTGATAGCATCTAGGTCAAAATTTATTGACTATCATAGTTACACTTTTCAAACTACTTGCAATCAAACATGTTAGAAAACAACAAAGTGTGTTTGGGTTTGGCTTTGAAAATAGGTCAAAAGATCACTTGGGGGCTTGAAATCTAGGATATTGGTTCATTGTTACATAGAGAATATAAGCCTATGATTTAATCTCATGATGAATAACAAATAAATTTTGACAAGTGTGCAAAATTTGGGTACTTGGAAATGCAGAACTGGAACACTAGCAAAAAAATAATTTTCACAAACAAAATGGACCTTGGAAAGTGTGTAGAAGGATTTATCAAGTTTTGAAAACTGGCACACTTGAAGTATTTTTAGAGTAAAACATAGTGATACAACCATTTTTATCTCATTAATCGTTCTTTCAAAATTATAGTTTCTCGAATAGGGCCTCCAATCCATTTGCACTTTTAGATACTGGTAAAACTTCAGAAATTACATCTAGAATTGTGTTTGAAAACTAGTCAAATAGATGTTTCATAAGCCCAAATCTAAAATATAATATTTTTCTAACCACTAGAATGTAATTCAAAAATAATTTTCTAAATAGGGTCAACTAGGTCATAATTATAACTGGTCAAATAGGGCTTCCCATAATTATGAACAATATGCATCAACATGACAATAGTTGTCAACCAAATTTGAGGGATTCAAAACCTAGACAAAATATATTGAAATAAAATAAAATCTAAAATATAGGTTCTTTGATATTCATAATAAATACTCCCAAAGTGGCAAGTTATGAAACTTAACCAAGTGCAATATATTCAATTGCAACCTAGACTTCTCATCATTGTTTAACACTTAGGCAAAAATGTAGATTTAAAAAATGCTTAAAATGATGCTTCATAGAATGGTTCTAAATGACAACTTATCATTATAGGAATCATGCATATACTGAATGAAAGGTGTTAAACTCATGAAACTCATCATATGCCTCAAAATGACAATTGAGTACATATGCATGAAAAGCTCTTAAAGGGGGTTAACTAAACTCAATTTTTAGAATGGTACTCAAAATCAATACTTTAGCTTTGAGTCCCAACACCTAGTCTGTAGACCCTTAAAGTTGTGTTGACTATTCTAGAGTGGAGGGATGCATCTAGGTCACACTCCATCTTTCCTCCTTTGTGACCCATGTTGACTAGGTTCTCTATTGAGCAAGAGATATTCAATTTTTTCCCCTTTAGGTATAATTTATGAGATTTGGTGAGAGGGGGTGCTCTTCTTCATTTTTAGGTTCCTCCTCTTCTCTCCTATCCCTATTAGGTACTAATTGAGAGGCCTCTTCTTTGGCTAGGCCTTATTTAGGTAGAGCTTGAGATTTCTCTTCTTGAGTTTTTTCTTCTTCACTATGACCCTCTTGAACTAGGACTTCCTCTTCTTGCAAGACCTCCTTCCTTTTCTTGCCATTGACCTTATCACTATATATGTATATCACTTCCCACTAGTGCTTCTATACAATCTCTATTCACACTGGGGACTTCTCTTAGTAGGTCAAATTAGTTATTTTAGTTCCTTTACCTTTCTTTGGCCTTACCATAGCCTATAATGTTGGTGCACTAGGAACTAGCTCCAAGTAGAAATTATTCCTTACCCAATCCCTAGTCAATTAAATTACATGTCTGGCCCAATGTTGTATGTCATAATTCTCTTTCCATTCAATCTTGACATTCATTATGAGCCTCTGAAAGATTTTGTCCCTATTTTATAGTAGGTCTAGCATATCAGTGCTATCCTTGTCCCATATCTTCAAAGGCATATTTAGGATTAGGGCCCTTTTGCCCAGTTGTAGACTCATTCGACAGTAGTTCCTAATTCAAACATCATATTCATGTACACAATTCATTTAGTGATCTTAAATAGAAACATTAGGTATGAATTGCTTCTCCACAAGATATTGGACAATCACAATGTTGTCAAAATAGTCAGGGCACTAGATATTTGTCCAAGGGATATCGATCCCATTTGGTCTCATAGCTATATCCTACTTTTAATTGACCTCAAAATTTCCAATAGTGACAATCCATAACCATTTTTTCTTGAGCTTCTTTCTCACCCTATCATAGGTGGAGGCCAATTTCCTAGCCATCAACATTTGTATCAACCTGTCGTATGGATAGAAAGGAAGTTTCTATATGCACAAGAGGTTTCCTACTATCAAGATATATGTGACTTTGATAAATTGAATGAAATAAGTACCCACTTGTGCCACTTAGGAAACATTTTCCACAAATAACCTCTTTTCATAATATCCTTCAATAAACTATATTATAGAAAAGATAAAACCATATTTCACTAGTCTATATTATGGGATCTTGAACAAGAGCTTCTTTAGTACCAATTGAGGGTACACTATCTATGGCCAAGCATTAGAATCTTGAATGCTCCCCTTTTCACCAACCATTGATAATCTGTTGGCTTGGCTACTAGAATATACACAACATAAGAAATCATGTAGAATCAAGGGAAAGAATTCACTAAAATGGGCTATTCATCCAAGTTGTTGCTGATGATGTTGGCCTAGTGAATTGGTAATCCTATCCCCTTGATGGTTTCTATGAAGTAAACCATCCATTACTCTACTTAGGAGGACTATGTTGTAGACAATGTCATCTTTCATATACCCTAGGTCATGCCAACATTTATAGCTCTTCTATTAGTAAGGGGTAAGAAAAGAAGGTACTTATCTTGCAATTAATCTTTTGCTTCTTAACCATTCTCCCTATACCACCTATCTATTATGTCATAGTTTATTTTTTGGAATTGATATGTAGACAATAGGTGAAAACCTATTCAATATTTTTAGGGTGTTTTTCCAATACCATGTCCCCTATGATGATTCTCACAACATTCTATTCTGGCACATAATGGTGGGCTAATGCCATTATTAGTTCCAAGGATTGTAAGATATTAGATGGGGAACTACATTCACCAATAATCTTAAGATCAACCATGAGATCATCTCCATTCTCTCTCTTAGTTTTTTTCATAAACTCAAGAATGTGTTCCAATCTATATGTCCCATCTCTGTATCCTAGACTTTTGAATTCTTATCTACAAATTATGATTTCTTTGGCACACCTTAAATATTAATTGTGACTAGTTTTTTTGTGATCTTTTCTGCCATCAAGGATAATGAAGATATCATTTTGACTTGCATAAGAGACACATGTGAGTGTATCAATGTTGGAAGATAGTAAAGATGTTAACTAACATTGTCAAAATGGTGAGAACTAATAAAAAATGACAAAAAATTTCAAACTTGAACCAAAGTTTAAAAAGTGCATATGTACACCATGTGAACCAAGAACACCTATGGATGTATACAAGGTGCACATGGTGAGCATCATGATCTTGTAGATGCTTTGTAAATCACACAGTAGCACATGTGTGCATGTGCACTTTCTTTATGGGTGTACTTTAAAGGGGGTGCCTTAGTAGTCTAAATGACACAAATGTTGCACCTTGTGTAGCTTTCAAACATTCCCATGTGCACACCTAAGTTTACCATAGGATCTTGTGTTCAGTCCATATATAACAAGGAGTGTATGTGTGATTGTACAATTGTGTCTATGGTGTGGTCCCATATGGTCTCAAAAATGAAAAATAAATATATGCATGGGGGGTCATATTTATAGGCACCCAGGGTGCTAAGTTCTATATCTAGCACACATTCAAGGGTGTGCATGTGTGTGTAATCACCTAAAAATGATCATCTAGACTATGGGTCTCCTTTCTAGCAATTTTGCATAATTTTTTCCTTTCTCATATCATCAAAAATCTATTTATTTAATTATAACCTATGGTTTGGCCACTTTATCCTAAATCTCTTGTTTAATTAAAAGAACATTCTCCCTTTTAATTAATAAAATATCCACACTTCTCATGTATCCTAAGTGTGCACACATAAAGCATTATTCCTATTTAAAAAATAAGAGGAAAATACATTTTTATCTACACATGAATGCACAATTTTGTATGTGAGTGGAATATTTTATTTTTAAAATACATTTAATTCTCCTCCACACATTTCAAACCCTCTCAAAAGTTAATAATTCATTGTGATTGGTGGATATTCTTGTGCACATGAATTACTCAAGATGCATTTTCGTCCCTTGATTATGCCTCTTTTTTCTCTTAATCTCTACCATCCATTTTCATTTAAAAGGGAGAGCTCTCTCCTCATTCTAAAAAATATTAGACTCTTATGATAACATTATTCTATATTATTTTTAAGTGCTTTGTAGCTTTGGAGGACATGAAGAACTCTTGCATTTGCATCTCATATTTGCTTTCTTGTTCTTGCATCATGTCATTCTTTTCTTAGCTTTCTTTTATGCTCTAGCTTAGATCGCATAGATTAAATAGGAAGGCTTTGTAGGACTCTCATTTTTTTACATTATTTTGCATCTTGCCTCTCATTCTATTGTAGCTTTCATTTTCATTTCACACTCTTGATTATTGGATATTGGCACTCTTGCCTCTACTCTTTGAATCTCTCATTCTACGGTGCACCTTGCAATGGTTGAATAGATTAGTTCATTTGAGAGCAACCATACTTTTATTTTCACCTTTACACATCATAAATATAATAATCTAAAAGTGGTAATCTATACTATTATCCCCCTTCTTAGTATTTTGACTAATTTAATTGATCATTTGCCTAGACCAAATTGCTAAAATCAATTAATTTGATTATAATCTATAGTTTGACTATGCTATCCTAAGTTCATTATTTGATTAAAAGAACATGTAACCTTTTAATTAAATAAAAGCTTCCATTCTTCTAACCCACTTAAAGTGCACACATAAAGTCCTTTTTCTATTTTAGAAATTAAAAGAAAAGGCTTTGTGACTTTTGTCTTATATGGGAAGTCAACTTCTATTTTACTAGTTGACTTGTGTATGCACATGGATCACTCCTATTTTCAAACTCCACCATTAATCTTCCATCATCTTGACCTTGATCTCTACCTTTTGTATGACTTTAAGAGAGAGAGAGAGCTTTCCCCCTCAAAGGATCCACACTCTTGAGTATTGTTATTCTACAGGTTTATCATTCAAATTAGTGAAGAGAATTTGTGGAGAACTCCATTTCTTGTCTACATTCTCTCATAACATAACATTTTAGCTCAGAATCATCTTGCATGTTAGTTTAGCTTCTATTTTGTAATAATCTTTCTCACATAGCATAACTATGCTGGTTGGTAATACTTTCATCTTGGTTACTATTGTTGTACTTTTCATTTCATCTTAGCTTACTTCACATTTGAATTGCATCCTTTAGGAACTCCTTGTGGACATTTTTATTCTTGAATTTTATGTTTGGAACCTCCCATTGCATGGTTTACTAGCAATGCACTTCCAAAGCTCAGCTGAGAGCCCATTGCATGTTATCTTAAGAATTCTTACACTCCATGGATAGGGAACTTTAAGCCAACATCCAAGCATTCTAAACTCATGGAATCACTTGGATAGAAAGGTTTGGAGTGTGATAGAAAAAAAAGTGTACAATAGATAGAGAGCTATAAGATGCCTCTTGAGATGCTCTCTTCCATGGGTATTCCCAAGAAAAATGGTTTATAGAAGTGTGTCCACATTTTTGACATACAATGCACATGTATGTATGTGTGTAATCCAGGATTATGATGTTGAATGAACTAAGTGCATCCCTAATAGGTGAACATGTGCACAAGTGCACATGTGTGCACCTTATTTTGTCTTAACAAAATTGGATTTTTTGGCTCTCTAGCTTTATTCAATGCTGACCAATTGGACATCCTAGACTCACATAGACCCATAGGGGGACCCACCTACTGAGGCACTTGATTGGATGCCCTATTCTAAAGAGTGGAATCCTTTTCCCTAAAATTAAAAAAAGGGGTCCCCATTTTGGAGCCAAAAATGGGGCATGTGTTGTGAAACCACAAATGACATAGGAATTTCTCTATTAGAAAATCATCAAACGGGTGTCAAGTTAGGACTTCATTCCGTGTACTTATGAGAGGTTTCTTGGGGCCTTGGCTTGAAAATTAAACATTAAACCTTCATACTTAGTGTGTGGTTTAGTGAGTTAATTTCATCAACATTCCCAAGCACTTGTCACTACAAGCATTTAGTAGTTTGAAAATAACCTTTTACTAATCAATGAGAGCTTCTAGAGCCCCCTCACAGTCATACTTCTAACCACTATTGACTAGATGTGATGATTCATTTAGAGGGATCTTAATGTGACTTGAACTTTTACATTATCTAAGTTTGTAAGTCTCTTTTTGACTCTATAGGGTTCACATATTTCCATTTGATTTATACTTGGAGCTTATTTTAGTTTAGCATGGTAGCAATTTGGATCAACTAACCTTGTTCAACACATTTCTTTTGAGAAGATTCCTTTATGACACCTATTTTTCTTTTCCTTTTGTAACCTCTAATCCTTTCTCAGACTATGTGGGAGAGAGGTGTTGTTTAATTTCTCAATCCCTCTTTTTGGATGTCTTTTGCATTCCTCTTTTAGTGAACTTTGGGAAACTTGCACACCAATAAGTGATCTTGGTCTAACTATGAGAGAAACCATTTCTGCTCAAGTCAGTGAATCTCAAGCTAGACCTAGCCACCATCTACTTAGGGTATGAGAAAATTGATTATTCATTTACTTATGTAAATTATTGGTACTAAGAACAATCATTCTAGTGTCTAATTCACAAGCTACAAACCCATCATTTCCTAAACATTATACAAGTATTTAGTCTTTTCAAGAGATAACATTGTCAAACTACATTAATGAAGAAATACCCCTTCCAAAATTTGAGACCAATTAGGGTGGTACATTGTATCCTTATACTTATTCATAGACTTAGAACAAAAAAAAACAAAGGAAACTATAATACAAAAGACTAGACAATTTTTTCTTTTGTATGTCTAGGCTTCAAAATAGTGTTTAAGGAATTGACCATTGAATGGAAATGGAATCCAACCTCCCTCCAATATTCACAACCTAAATTTTTTATCCCCTATAATTTTTACAATCTATAAAGGGTCAATCCATAAGCACTGAAACTTGGTATGATTCCTAGGCTTCTTCTTTTCTTTATCCCACATAAGAACTAGGTCAGAGATTCTAAAAGCCTTTATTGTACCTCTTTTGTCAAACCAAAATTTGATGATAGTTTTATTTTTTGACATATGTTCTAATATTTTTGTCCTTTTCTTTTCTAGTTACAAAAGGTTCATTAGTCTAACTTGGACTATGTTTGAGTTCTCAATGTATCCCCTCATGAATTTTAGCATAAGAATCTTAAGGTTGAGGGGGGAAATAGGTTCTTGGTCATAAACCAAAAAATATGGAGATGTACCCAAAGCTTTGACCCTATCAATCCACAAAGAATACCTTCATTGTGTATATCAATTCTTTGGGATTAATGTAAGTATGTGCTTTATGACCATTACCATATTTTTGTTGATAGATTCATCAACTCCATTTCCTTGTGAGTAGTAGTTAGATGAAAACTTGATTATCACTTGATTCTCCAAGGGCCATTGATTAATGAAATTGACACAAAGGAAGCTCCATTATCACATACTAGAAGGAAGGGCATCCTAAATATTATCATGATGTTTTCTTTGAGGAAGTTAGTGACCTTTTATGCTATGAAAGTTTGAAATGTTTTAGCCTTAGTCCACCTTGTGCAATAGTTTATGGCTATAGCTATAAAATTATGCCCAATTGAAGGTTGTGGGTTTATTGGTCCAATGAAATCTATGGAAATTTGGAAAAGGGATGGATCTCAAAGATTGGTTGCAAAAGCATGGTCATATTTCTTTATCTTATAGCACTCACTTGACAAACATGACTTGAGTGTATGTGTTCATATCTTTGAAAAGGGTGGGCCAATAATAACTAGACCTCAAAATATGGTGATTTATAGCCTCTTTTGACCCATTTCTAGTGCCATACTTGTTGTGATATTATTCCAACACCTGCTTGGCTTTATCACAGTTCAAATAACTCAAGTATATACCTTCACAATTTCTCTTGAAGAGTTTCCCATCTTAGAGCATTTAGGATTCACATTTCATCTTTAAGCCTCAATATTGAGAACTATTCATTCTTCGAGGGTATCTATTCTATAGGAGATAGTAAACAATATCTTGATACCAAATATTAGTTATGATCCCTTCACCTACATACACATGAGATACTATGCCTATTTCTTTGTCATCAACCATTATTTTGGTCAAACCTTGTCCTCATACTAGTTTCATGGGCTGAATCTCCAAGTCAAATTCTTATAGGATAGCTATGCATTTCTATCTCTATTATCCTAACTCATTCTACATCAGTAGTGACTTGACTATGGAGAAAAGCACAATGAGAGAACTTCTTGATCCCTTTAACAATGTAAATGGTCAACTATTTGTTGAGCTTTTGGTAATTCAACTCTATATTCTTGAGAGGGAAACTCATGAATGTGATTGGTCTCTCATCTTTACCATTTTTATTTTGCATGAGAATGAAAACACATGAATGATCTAAGGAAAAAATTAGAATTTGAATGATAATTGATAGTTTGGTCTGACAAAGACTAGAGCTATGGAAATAACTACCTTGATATCTTCAAAATACGTCTTGACTTTAGGTGTCCATTCAATCTTTACCCCTTTCTTTAGTAATTATTTAGAAGGAATTCTATCTCAATAGAACCACTAATGAATTTTTGTAGAAAGTTAATCTTCCCAAATAGAGACTTTAACACCTTATGGTTGTTGGGTGGTAGAAGCTTAAGTATCACCTCAACTCTTTCATGTTGGATGAAAATATTAGTTTCAAAGATGATGTTCTCAAGGAGTTTCCCCTTGGTAATCCTAAATGACCACTTCTTGGGATTGAGAGATATGTTGTATTTCCTACATCATTTGAGCACTTGCTTTAAGTTAGCCATGTGACTAGTTCTATATTTTGAAAAAACTATAAGATCATCCATGTAGATGAAAATACACTTTTTTACCAATCCTTTAAAGGCTTCATTCATGGTCTATTTGAAGGTGTCTCCCATGTTGATTAGGCCAAAAGGCATTTTCCTATACACAAAATTTCTCCACTTGGTAGTGAATGTGGTCTTCAATTTATCCTCATCATCTACCATCACTTGATTATATCCAAAGTATCCATCTAAGAATAACATCATATTGAATCCATTCACTATCTGTAGTACCTTGTCAAGTAAGGGTAATGGGTAATTTTTCTTTTGAGATGCCTAGTTAGGTTTTTTGAAGTGAACACAAAGGTGAATTTATCCACTTTCCTTCTTTACTAGTATGAGGTTGGCTACCTCAGTAAAGTGCCAAATAGGAAAGATAATATTAGCATCTAGTAGCTTTTTAACTTCTTCCATGATTAATGGCTCAATGTTGGGTTCACTAGACCTTGCCTCTATCAAAAAGGTTCAGCACCTGGCTTCAATGGGATATTATGAGTGATGGTGTTTAAGTATGAGCAAGCATATAATTTCATCTCTTTCTTGAGTGGTGCATGTCTTCCCAATGTTAACCATCTTGAGATCATCTTTAGTACCTAGGTTCTAGAAGCCACACTCATTGTTCCCATTTTTCTTAAGGGATTTATTGTGGCATGAAAAATCATCATGATAAAAGGTGTGCTCTAAATATACCATCCCTTTGGGGATATTATTGGTTTTGAGGTTTAGGATGTTGTCCTTTTCTTTTTCTAATTGATCTTCTAATTTTTCTTTAGGCTTGTCATCAATCATTTGTCCTTTAAACAAATCACTGTACATGATGAATTTCAAGATATGTTGGTCATCTTGGAAAACTTGGAAGTTTATGATATTATTTGTGATTCATGGGGAAGATACATGTTTAATAAAAAACCTTTTGATTTTCATTTTTTTGAGAGGTTACAACACACTGGCTAAGATAGCTAATGCATTGGCAACTATATTCTTTCTTATGTGGATAGATTTGATTATTAATTCTTCAAAATATTCTATCAATTCCTATACACTCTTGCACTAGACTATTAATCATTTGTCATTGCAAGAGTAGACTACTTTGACTAGTTAGACCACTAGTTGAGAATCTCTTTATACCACAAGGGCCTTCATGTTCTTCTCTAATGCAAAGAGGAGTCCTTTTTCTTAAGCTTCATATTATTCTATATTTTTGGTACATACAAATGAAGGTGATAGGTCATATATAAATATTTACCCTTGGGATTGATTAGCTCAATCACAGCTCTGGCTCCTTACTTAACCTTGGAGTCATTGAACCTCAGAATTCAAATTGGTTCTTTCTTATGTGCCTTCAACTTATGTTTTTTTTTTTGACCTTCTCTTTCATTTGATGATTTAAAGACTTCTTAGGAACCCACTATATCTTTTGTTGTATCAACCCACATCTAGTAGTCACTTCTAACACAAGAACAAATTGGCTTCTTTTCTTCCCTTAGATTTCTTTAGTTAGTTAGTGACCTTGGAAGTTTTGGTTTTGAGGTGGATAACCATAGATACCCAACCTTGGCTTTTACAAAGCATTGCCTCCTATGGATGGTGACTATCCCTTTAACGGGAGAGGAAAAATTAGCTCCACCATCTAAAGATGTACATTGTAAGATGTGTTAAGGTCTTCTTTTCTTTGTTCTAGTAAATTAACTTTCTTATCTTTAACACCTTTGAAGGAGGCATTTGAAGTATCCTCTTTAATGTCATTTATAACTTGATTAGCTAACATGGAGAGGTTGGCTACCTTGGTACTTGCTAATAAAGAAAGTTAGTTCAACTCCTGGGTGACAACATCTTGGAAACTTGGACATTCAAATTTGGAATGGTGCATGTGGTGCAACATGCAAAATTGAGGGAGGAGAAAGATGTTTGGGTCCACATCTTTTCCAAGGTATTGTAAGTTGGTAACCATGTTTTCTATTAACTAAGTGATGAGGTTTTATAGAGGGACTTTTCCACCTGGAGGTATGGTTTTGACTAGACTCCTTGGTTTAGCAGGTATCAAATTCCATCACTCTATATGATCTTAATTCCATTTGGAGGAAAAAAAATTTATTAGGAACATTATATTCTATGATCATCTTCTTCAGCTCATGTTCCTCATCAATTTTAAATTTGTTTTTTAGTCCCTTCCACAGTAGCCATAGTAGGGTGAAATATGTGGAAAATCATCCTCTCACACATCTAGTCCACTCCCTTCTTAGGGTCATGTCATATATCTTGGGAATGTCTACTACATTAATTTTTATTATGTCTTGGACTCACAGGTTTGTATTCAATTGAATGCCTAAATCCTTTAATACTCTGATTAGTGAGTTATGGAGTGACTCCTAGACTTTGAGATATCAAGAGTGGCATAAAAATGCATGAATTTCCTAAATCAATAAGGAAAGTATGGAGATTATTATTGGAGATTCAAAAAATTAGTATAAAAGGAGGTACTTTAGTTTTATCCTTGAACATGGTTGGAATCACATTGGCAGCATTGACTTGGGGAGAGTTCACCTTTTGGGTGTTGGTGTTGGTGGATGTCTTAATGTGATCCAATGTCTTCAAAAGTGCTTCACTTTGAGTCGGAAAACTTTATAACATGTCATAAATAGAGATGTTTTAATTGGTATTTTTTAATACCTTGATGGCACTATACATTTTTGTGGACCATGTAGAATTCTTTTATAAGGTGGGATTCACTCTTTGTGCCTAAGAGTGTTGTACATGGTTAGTACATATATAGGTATAGGACTTTTTGTTTCTCATATGCCAAGAGGAGTATTTTATAATCTAGAGAAAATAGCATTAGTTATTGGTGTAATCACCTAAAAATAGTCATCTAGACTATTAGCCCCCCTTTCTAGGCATTTTGTCTAAATTAATTAATCATTTACCTAGACCAAATTGTTATAAATCAATTAATTTGACTATAACCTATAGTTTGACTATATATCCTAAGTTCATATTTTATGAAAAGAGAATTTCCCCTTTTAAATAAATAAAATACCCCATTCTTCTAACCCACTCAAATGTGCACATATAAAGTTCTTTTTCCATTTACAAATTAAAAGAAAAGGCTTTTTGTCTCACATGAAAAGTTAACTTCTTCTCATTAGTTGACTTTCTCTTTCACATGTGCTTAAAGTTAACCCCCACCTTTGATCATCCATAATCTTGATCATGATCTCCATCATTTGTACACCTTTATAAGAAAGAGCTCTTCCCTTCTCAAAGGTTCCATGTTCTTGAGTATTGTTATGTTTTAGCTTTATCGGTCAACCTTCTTGAGAGCTTGTGGAGAACTTCTACTTGTTTAGATTCTCTCATCTCGATGACATTTGTCTTAGATTCATCTTTCATAGTAGCTTAGTTTATCTTGTAGTAACTTTAATCACACAGTTTAACTAGCTTGGATTTTGTAATACTCTCATTTGCTTAATATAGTTGCATTGTGCATCTCATGCTAGCTTAGTTCATATTTGCATCACATGATTTGATAGGTCTTGTGGACATTTGCATTCTTTCTCTTATCTCAAGAATCTACCATTGCATGATTTAATAGAAAGGGATGTGTCTCAAAGGCTCAGCTAAGATCTATCTACATTGCTCAAAATACACCTTTGCACTCCATGGATAGGGAGCTCTAAGTTGATATTCAAGAATTCCAATCCATGGGATCACTTGAATAGAAGGTTTTAGAGTGTGACACTTTCTGAGTGTACATTTTTGGCACCCACCATGGGGTAGGACACTTTAGTTTTTCTCCTAAATTACATGTTTTCCTACATTTTCTACATTTTTTCTGCACTTTTATTTTTTTATAGTCACAAGTATCAAGCAATACTTTCTCAGTATCATATGACATTTGTCATCACTTTCAAGTGATACTTTTCTAGTAAAAGTATTGCACGACCATATTGAACTCTATCAAACTAATATAGAATATTATATTGTCAAGACATAGATATAAATATCACAAGAAGAAAAAGTATTGTGTGGGCATACTGAAAACTATCATACAATACTCTTCTAGCATAAAATGTCACCCTGCCTAAAACTGCTTGTTGTTTAGGTTTTGTAATCAATTTTCCAATTTGTTGTTGTCTAATTTTCAGCTTTTAAGGTCATTTATAGTTTGATAGAGCTCTTCATACAAATTTTCATGTTATTTTGGGACTAGATTTTGTTGGACTAATGATTGTGCTTGTAGGTTTTTACCTTAAATGCTTGCACACTTACCTTAAAAAGAATGCATGTCAAAGCTTCAAATGAACAAATTCTACTAATGATCATTTGCAAGGCTACCTAAAAGCATAAAAACTAAAAAAATACTTGTATTTATATTTTTCATGTGTGAAATTTTATTAGTTGTTTCCATTTCTTAGGAACAATAAACTTATAATTGGGATCCATTAGTGATAGGAAAGTATGCTCTTCACCCTTGTGGTGAATCAAAAATCTTGACCCACCTTTGGATTTTGAAGGAAAGAGGATTAATTGAGCTTCTTGGTGTGTTTGGGGGAAATTATTGAGATAAGAAAGTATGTTCTTCACCCTCAAGGTGAATCAAAAATCTTGACTCTCAAGAGTGGATCCATTTTTTTGTGGTCTAAAATCCTTTAGAGGGCCTACTCTTGAGAAATCAAGAGGAATGCCCCAAGTGGGGACAAGTGAACTTTACTATTCCAACCCACTAAATACTCAAGGCTATCAAGAACACAAGACCTTGGTAGATGTAGTAATTTTCTTTTCTTAGTGTGAGTACTTGTGGGATTGGGAATATGAGGAAAATGCTAGGCAAGAACACTTAAGGTTCCCTTGTGGCAGTGAGGTCTGTTACTTGCTAAAAGGAAAGGTATCCCTTAATTGGGTTCAAGAGGAATATTAAAAATGGAAGCCCTTTCTAAATACTCTAGATTAGTAACTACTTTATTTTTTCACTCAACTTCTTGGTGCAAGGATCGATCCTAGTGGATTATCCAGATCATCCCAAGATTTTACACTCATCATCTATGTCTCCTTGGTTATGCTTATGACATCTCCATGAAAAAGCCAATATATCTTGTGGGCAACCACTTGGTGTGAGGAAAAGGGGCACTTAGTGTGGGCCAAGTTGATGAGTAATGAACCTTGAATCTTAGGTAGATCTATTTGGAAAGTGTTTTCGAATGTGCTAACTTATGTAAACATATTTGCAAATCAAATATCTCATTAACATCGGGAGAAATCTATTCTGATATCACAAGTGCATATTGAAAAGGTTGCTTTTTCCCTTGTTAAATTGTTTGAGACATGAAAAATGCCTCTACTATTTGAAAACTATATTATTCTTTGACACAAATTGAGATCCTATACTATCCACAAAACATTCTGATCTAAAAAGAACTCTATGGTCATCTTGAAACACAATTCTTTTTTATCAAAATTGCTCTTTTCACAATTCACTATTAGACTTCTAGAGAAATATCGTGTGACATTATTTTCCTAAAATTTTATCACCTAACTATTGTAGCTTCTATTGACTGGCCATAGTCAACTATGTAACCCCAGTTAAGGAAAAGTATCATCTGAGACAAAAGTGTCACCTAATTACTATAAACTTTATCATGCGATACTTCCTGTTGTCCTTATATCATCTAGCTCTTTGAAAAGTATTGTATAGTTTATGTTGCTTCCAAAATAGAGTCTCAAATGTGTTTTAGCTGATCTAGGGATGTTTTTACTTCATCCTTCCTGAATCCGGTTACAAATCTTTGTGTTAGGTATTGTTCTAAGTTGAAAAGATAGGTTTAGTTTGCCAAATGCAAGTCTTAAAACATCACTAATGGTCACTTGTCAAAATTTGGTTACCTTTTATGCTAGCTACTTTCTATCAAGATTCTTTCTCACTCTCTCGCCTATAGGCATTAGTGCTATAAATTCTTGAGCACTCTTGACAAGCCATCTATTTTACTTTTGATAAGTGATTATTCTTGATTGTATGAGCTTCTAATCTAAAACACTTTTCTTATCCCATTAAACAAATACATACTCTTACATATCAATTAAAACTAGGTTCTAGGTTGGTAAAGGTAGTCATTCTCCTTTCACCTATGACCAATTGGAAACTCCACCTAGACACCCTCGTAGACAGCCTTGTATGGAGAATCTTGTCTCTAATAAAATAAAAGAAGCCAATATCTGACATAATCTACTCTATAGCTTTGAGAACCCATTGGATACACCCTTTGATACACCTATGGGTAAAGACAACATCTTGATCACAATTTTTCTTGAGAAGAGAAAATGCCATTTAGAAGATAAAGCACACCTAGAGGCCATATGTATGGCTAATAGAGAAAATAATTATCATCAAGCTGAAGCTAATGCTCATACTAATTATCATAATGCTTAAAATAGATGTGGCTACCATAACAACCCTTTTGACACCATTCCTTTAGGTGGAAATAATGGAAACAATACACCTCCTAGGACTCCTAAAGTCAATGTAGGAGCATGTCCATCACACCTAGACATTCACAATGGCATCACAAAAATGATGGTAAAATTACTAGTGAAGATGTGATTAGATTACAACAAGGTGAATTTTCCCAAAGGCTAATGCTCAAAGCCTTGGAAAAAAATAATGATCAATACTTCCAAAACATGACAAAAAAGGAGTGGAAACTCCCCCAATATTTTGATGTGCAAAGGATAATAATAAAATGAGAACCTACCAAGGCTGAAATTTTGAGAGAAGAAATGAAAGAATTTAGAAACCAAATTGCTCAACTACAATTTTATAAGGAACAACCTAAAGCCTCTATTGTTGAGTCCATATGTGCTCTTCCTTTTGTTAAGAATCTTTACATGCTTCCATTTCCTATGGATATAGAGGTTTCCAAATATGAAAAATAAGATGGAAATGGTTTCCTCACAAGCATGTGAGACACTTCTATGCTATTAGCATGGATGTTATGCATGAAGACATTTACCTCATGAGGTTATTTCCAAGGAGTTTGAGAGGTCAAGGCATGAAATAGTTTACAAAACTGATGCCTTCTCTCAAAAAAATTGATGAACTTGCACAATGTTTCATCCAACAATATTTATATAATACTCAATACCCTATGACTATGTTGGATTTGTGCAACATAAAAAAAAAACAAGGAGAACCCTTTGCAACATATTTCTAGTGATGGAAATCTTTACATTCTAGATATCCTTGGCAATTTCTTGAGACCATGAAGACTGACATCTTTGTCAATATGATTGTACTAAAACTCTACTTCAACCTTAGAAAATTACTATTCACATCCTTCAATTCCATGATTGAAAGTGCATACCACATTGATGACATTGCTATCAGAAAAGGTGACATTGTCTTGAATAAAGATAAAAATTGCAAAAGAAATGGTAAAGACAAGAACAAGCCTTGGAATAATAAAAATTACATTGTCAATGATGGAGTAGTGGATGCTCATAAGACAAGGGAATCTACCTTTAATCTTTCTAATGTTATCTATGCTCCAAAACAACAAGAGACTTCAAAGTCCCAAACATCTGTCAAAGACAACAAATTTACTAAGAAAATATGTGTTTATACACCTATGGTCAAATATTATGATGTGGTCTTGAAGACCTTACTTGCAAAAAATCTTGTCATACTTCTAGACAAATCTCAGCCCTATGACCCACCCATTGGACCTAATTAGTGAAGAGAGGATCATTTTTGCAACTATCATAGAAGTAAGGGCCATAACACTGAGCATTGCTTTATCCTCAAAGATATCATCCAAGATCTTATTGATGCTAGAAAATTTTTCATAGATGGCTTAGTCAAAAATTCCAATCAAAAATCCTTTAAACAACCATTAATAGAGTATGAAAAAGGAGAATCATCAAAGGCCAATAAGAAAAATCATGACACAAAGATCAATTAAACATACACTAACACTGCCAACATTATTAACATGATAGAACCGGTTGAATATCTTTGCATGATGGATTCAAAGATTGACAAATAACTCGATTATGATATAGATGATGAAAAACCTAATGTCTTCCTAAAAATGAAACATTTTCAACAACAACATAGGGACACTCAACCTAAGGTAGTTCTTAGAGTGGTAGAATCTCCCTCCTCACATGGTGAGATGCTTAATGTTGTCACTAGGGGGCAATCAAAAGTTGTCCTTAAAGTTTCTAATGATCTTAAAAATGCCTCATCATCTAAACAATCCACTTCCTTATCAATCTCTATCTATGACCTTTTCAGTTAGCTCCAATAAACCCCAACACAAATATCCATCTTTGAATTATTAGAGTTATCTCCTTTGCACAAGGATATTCTTGAAAAATCCTTACACTCCACCAACATCCCCACATATATTAATACAAAGTGGTTCAGAGCTATGGTGAATCATATTTCTTCACCCCATTACCTCACATTTTCTAAAGAAGATGATAGATCTATTAGTCATCCCCATAATGTTGCCCCCCATATAGAAGTTAAAATCTTCCGTACTCACATTCATTGAGTCCTGATAGACAATGATGTAGGGTTAAAAATCATCTCTTTTAATGTTATCCAACAACTAGGCATGTCTAATTTTCCATTTACCCTAGGAGAAAGATGATGATCAAAGCCTATAATAAGGTCAAAAGGTCTTCTAAATGTCTCATTTTTCTACCAATCTGTGTTGGTCTTATTGAAAAGGATGTGGTTTTCCAAGTCCTAGAAATCCCACTCACCTATAATGTGTCGCTAGGAAGACCTTAGATTCATAATATACAAGTAGTACCATCATCATATTGCTAGTGCTTAAAGTTTAATTTTAATGGTACCAAGATAGTCATCCCTAGAGATAACTCAATGTCCATCAATGCACTCTCTACTGTTGAAACACTAGTTCCTTACAATTGCTCTTCTCATGAGCTGAAACTATCTTTCATAGAATGTAAACAAAAATTTAAAATGATGAGCCTAGGTATGAGTGAGTATACTCTAGATTCTATTGTTGCTCTACCAATTTTTCCTCAATCTTAAAAAAAATCTTGTAAAAATTGAAGCTATTGACTTCTACTATGACCATTTTTGGCACTTTTGTTCAATCATCAATTCCCCCAGAAGTAGAAAGAGAAGACCAAGATCTTAGGGATTAGATATATAGGGAAGAGGAAGATATAGAGGAAGTCATCATCACTACTCTAATCTTTCCTAAATACTATGGAAAAGGATACAAAATTCTACAAAACATTGGATATCAGGGATAGGGGTCCTTAACTAGTAATAAGAAAGCTCTGATAGAACCCTTGAGTTACAATAAGGTTCCCAACCATAGCAACACTGCTGGCCTAGGCTTTGGGCTAGAAGAAGAATTACTTATATTTGACACAAGAGCTCTCGTGTTTAGTGAATCAAAGGATGAGGATCCACCCTTTGTTTCTACTACTTTACAAAATGAGGATTTCATGCCTCCCACTTCCCTACTCTAGCGAGAAGAGCATATAATTACCTTTAATGATGTCGAGGCTTCCAAATCTTGACAACATCAATTAGATGAATTTGATCATGAAGATCCAAATAGAGGAAGGATAACAAAGAATATTTCTTGTGTGATTGATAGGAATAAGAGTATAAATTTTGGAGAATGGGAATGGGAAAGTCTTTCTGATGCATCTTGTAAAATAGGCATGGATGTCATACAAGTCTATGCTACCCAACCAAAGAAGGTGAAGAGTCTAGTCCAGGGTTTGACGAGTTTAGTTCATAAATTTCTTTGGTCAATTACATTGATCCCTCTAGATCTATTCTTGATTTAGATTCCTTTGCAAATTTTACTATAGGCTTGACTTCTCATGTCACCAAAGATGACTCTTTCTATATTGTTAATTTTGAAGCCTTTACACCCCTCTCATTAATCCACCCTAATCTCATAGATTGGTTTGATCAACATTAAAGACCTACACTACCATCTTTCTAGAATGTCTATGAGAAAACTTGCTACCATAATGATATTGAACCCATGATATCTTCCACGAATGAACCTATGATTAACATGACAAAAATAGATATCAAGTACCTCGGTCCTAAAATTAAAAGAAAAAATAAGTGTTCAGATGGAAAAAACCACTTTGTGGCAATGTCTAAACCACAAAAAGGTAAAAATAAATATGTATTTAAGGGTGAAAACCTCTTAGAGGCACCCAAGGATGAGGTACTTGGTAGTCTATCAAGCTATATTCAGGATAGATGCTTCCATCATGTATATCACTAAAAGAACTTGGAAGATATTTTTTGATGGTTCTCACACCCAGAATGGCGCTAGGGTATGCATTTTGTTTGTTATACCTCATGGTTATAGAATCCCAAAGTCTTACAAAATCCTATTTCCTATAACTAATAATATTGTGGAGTATGAGGTTTTCAAATTCATGATCAAAATAGCTTTAGAATAAAGGATCACAAATTTGCATATCTATGGAGATTCTCAACTTTTTATAAACAAAGTCAACAATGAGTATCAAACCAAAGATGAAAAATTAGTGTCCTACAAGAATTTTGTTGATGCTCTACAAAACTATTTCACATTTTTGACATTTCAAAAAATTCCTAGAGTAGGAAAAAAAGGATGCAAATGCTATGGCCATCCTAGCATATATTCTTTAGTTACAAGAAAATGAACTATGTTTTGAGTTCTTGGTGGAAGAATTATGTCACCCCACTTATGACTCCTCTAATAAAAAAGTGATTTACACCATTTTGGTTCATGGTTTATCTTGCTATTCAACCATTTTCTCCTACTTGTGTGATCAGATTATTCCTAAAAATCTCACATGAACCAAAAATGCCAACTCCTTTGCAATGCCTCACACTACACCCTAATCTTTGGTGACTTGTATTGGAAGAGTCTAGAAAGAATGCTCCTTAGGTGTCTAGAACTAGAAGATCTTGAAAAGGCATTAGCCAAAGTCCATGATAGAATTTGTGAGGCACATTCTAATGGCCTTGCACTTGCTCAAAAATTTCTTAGGGTAGGCTATTATTGGCCAACTATGCAAGTTGACACTTTTTGATATGCTAAATATTATAAGAAATGTTAGCTTCACAGCAACTTGATTCATGCTCCTAAACATGAACTCATACCTTCTATTAAATATTGGCCATTTTAGAAATGGGCCTTCAACTTGGTAGGAAAGATTCATCCAAGTTCATCCAGTGGTCACAAGCTTATTATTACAGTGACAAATTATTTCACAAAATGGGTTGAAGTTGTACCATTATTTGCTAACATAGGAAAACATATTGCCTTATTTATTTTCAACCACATTATTTTCTTCTATGTAATCCAATCCTCCATCATTAATGATAATAGAGGACAATTCAAAACCAAGGATCTAAAACAACTATGTAAGAAGTTCAAAATCAAACAACATTGGTCCTCAATCTACTATCCCCAAGGGAATGGCCAAGTTGAGGCCTCCAACAAGAAATTTCTCAAAATTTTGCATACAATAGTTCACAAATTACATAAATACTAGCACATAAAGATTAATCTAATACTATGGGCCTACAAAACCACTATACGTACTCCTACAAGGGCTACACCTTTTTCTTTAGTCTATGGTTTTAAAGTTGTCTTACCCTTAGAAGTTGAGATTCCCTCACTAAAAGTTTCCCTACATGGGCTGATAACTTATCAAGACCATATGGCTATGAGGATGCAAGAGCTAAAAATCCTTGATGAGCACCACAAGGCTATATTTGACCATATGAGGGCTTATAAAAAAATGGATTTCTACTGCTTAGAACAAAAAAGGTTCATCCTTGTGAGTTCCAAGTGGGTGAACTTGTGCTTAGAAAAAATCCCAAAAATCAGCATAATAGAGAGAAGAAAGGTAAATTTGAGCCTAACTGGTTGGGTTCTTACATTGTCACAATAACATTTAGATCTAGTGCTTATCAACTTGCTACCCCCAAAGGGAACAATTGACTAAGCCTATCAACATTCTACATCTGAAGAAGTTCTATGCTTGAGGCTCACAACTTAGCTATTTGTACATATTTATTGATGCTAAGAAAATCCTAAAAAATGATCTTAGTAAAAAACTAGTAGTAAGTACTTTGATGTATCACAAAAAAATACAAAAATACAAAAAAAAATTGAAAAAAATTCCTAAATTATTTTTCCAAGTGGTGAAAACATAGAAATAGGTGCTACTTGAGACCCTCACACCCATGTCTATCAATCTTTCTCATTCACTCCACGAAATATTTTCTAGCTTGGATTTTCCTCTAATCCTCATCTAGGGGCATGATTTCTTAGCTTATTAGGGTCTCCTTGTGCGTTATGGTTTCTTTGGCAACACATTCAAAATAGTGTTTTTCAACAATACCCCCTTTACATTGAGTGTTTCTCAATAATTTTTAGAGAATCTACCTATAGTCTATGATTTTGCAATATTTCTCACTATCAAATTCAAGTCTTGAAGAAATGACCATGTGATACACACACACACACTTAAGCATTAAACTTGCTAAGCTATGATGAACTTTATCTTCTTTGTATGATATCTATGATGATTTCTTTTGTTGAGTGTTCCCTCCCTAATAGTATTTCGAGGATACTAGACTAGAAGATTGGGGGCATGGGGCATGTTTTAATTTCTTTTGACAAGTAGGTGTACTTTGTTAGTTTAAGGTGTTTAGAGAATTCTACTTGTCCTACTTAACATTGTGGACCTACAACATATTATCCTTGTCAATTTTTGCAAGACCATACTTGGGGGTTATCTTGGCATTTATGTCTTGATACATGTGTAATCTTGCTATGTTAGCCATCTGATGTACATTTCTTTGATTCTTAGGTTGGATTCCCACATTTCTATCTAATATAGATCATATTCATATCCTCATAGTCATACTAGTGATAGTTGTATGATTTTATGATGTCCTTATTAAATGCTCAATGATGAAATTAGAGCCTAAATGTTTTGCATCCCTTGCAAGTAAACCAATTTTTATATTATTTTGCATCATAGGTTTACTTTCTTCTTGATCATGCCTTCTCACCTTCTTGATCTCTAATTTCATCTCTTTGTTATCTTGTCATCAAAGGGGTTAATCCAACAATCACATATGATTTATCCAAGTATTACATTTACAAAACTTAAGTCTACATCATACACATAAGAGCTAAAATATACATGAGAGAGATCCATGAGAACATAAATATGGAAACATAAGCTTAGAATGTTGAAACATTCATAGACAACATTCATAAAATGAGCCAAGTACACAAGGATATTGATCGAATCTAGTATCTCATATATATCAAAGATGGCATAATACAATTTGGTATCCAAAATTTGGATGAATGTCTCAAAATACATATGATACAACAAAATGCCACAAGAACATCATCCTAGGATACTCCTAACTCTAGGATTGACTCCCACCCTCCTGGGTTGGTGGTGGTAATGGAGGTAGAGCCTACCACCTATTTGGTGGTTGTACAACACCCTATGATTTTCCTACTCTCTCAAAATAATCTAGAAACCCCTATCTTGGTGACACCACACCTCTGTATACTACATAATAGTAAGTAACTTGTGCCCCATGATGAGTTGAATCTTTCTTAGAACAATCTTGATCCCTATAGAGCTCATCACCTCTTGCTCTCTCATCCATCAATTGCTAATCTTACATAGTTAGAGCAACCCGCACTATCTACAACTCTACCTCCAAGGCCTAGATTCTAGCATCATGATCATCCTCTTCTCCATCTCCTTTGATAGGATGCTCCTGTCATGAATCCACCCACTCTACTCTTCTATGTCTCATTAGATGCTCCTCCTCATCCTCCTCCTCCTCCTCATCCCTCATAGCCTAGGCCCATTTCGATCTCCTCCCTAATCAAGAACTTCTCCTAATCTCTATCGGTGTCACCTCTACCTCCACCTCCCTCTCTATCTCCTCCATCTCCCCCTATCCTACTACCATAGGTGGAGCATCCAACCATGTGAACCTAGGAAAAGAATGCCTCTTCATCTCATACAAATATATTGTTTCCATTCTTGCATTTGCTACCTCGAGATGGTAGTCCTAAGGCTTACTCATCAAAGCTACTATCTCTTGTAAGGTGGTTTCATAATCAAGCATGGGATACCAACCCTATGCCTCCTCCCCATGGAACTAGGCACAAGTCATAGTCTCTACTAAGACCCCTTTTTTCTGAGTAAACTAATGCCATACTCAAATAATCACAAAACACTCTACTACCACTAAATGTCTCCTAGCTAGTGGTCAACTGTAATGCATGTAGTCCAACTCCCATAAGTCAGACCATTTATGACATTGGAAGTATGACCATTAAACAAAATATTTAAGCTCATCTAGAATCTATTAATAGTAGGTCACATCCTCATAGTGACTCTATGGTATGAACCCTATGTATTAGAATATGAAAGGCGCATTGTGCTCTCACAGCTACACCTACCATCAAATCACTACAATGTGCTCCCAAGCCCATATATGGGCCAAAAATGACCTGCATTCTCATGTCTACCCTAATTGGTAAACTATATCATGACACTAATGAAACATATCCACCAAAATTGTAGGTCCTCATGCCATCATCTAGGTCTACCCAATCAAATCTACCACCAATCTACCTCATACTAGTGGGAAGCCCTTCTTTCCCCTATTGGTAACTAGAACCTGAGAAACCAATGAGCACAGGAAAAAAGATAATGGATATTCATCTCCATACTCCTCTATGAGCCTCTCCTAGCTCAAGTGATGGTCCAAGATAATGACATTCCTAGAATATCTTTTGTACCCCCACTCTCCCCTATGTTGGGGTTGGATCATAATAAACTTATGAAATGTAAAAACCTCACATCAGTTTACCTCACATGGACATTAGACACTTAAACACAAACAAGAAACCAAAAATAAAAACACATTAGATCTCCATAGCCTGGTACCCGAAGGATGTGATATAAATCTTCTAATGTGATGGTAGCCCCCTAGTAGGCAAGTGAAAAGTGTTGTGCTCACTATGCCATCTCTCAACTAGAGTAGTTAACAACCCATGTTTTAGCCATATATGGGGCATGTATATCACCTACTTTAGCTCCATAATTGATATTGTGACCCTCTCATCATTAGCTAGACATTACAAGATGCACAACCCCACCACTTTGGGGGCTCTGATATGAAGAGAAGGAAAAAAATCTACCAACAACCAGGTGAAACAAAACATCGAAACATCAATATTAGCTCAAGAACATCATTGATCACACAAAATGATACTTATACATGCAAAGTTCAACTAAAAAGCTCAAAAAATAGGTTGTACAACACTTTTAATTATGATGAGGTGATACTTTATGCTTATTAAGTATCAAGTGATACTTCCCACTATAACCAGGTGAAACATTTTACTTGGGTGCCATTTCACATCACACAGGATGACATTTGGGTATAGCTCAGATGATAAACTTTGTAAAGCCATGCAACACTTTACCTTTGATAGAAATACCACATAATATTTCTTGAAGTACCTAGGTGATGCTTTAAAAGTATGATGTGACATTTCTTTCAAAACCCCTAAACACACAATAAAAGTGCAACAAATGCTCCAAAAAGTGACAAAAGTTTGACAACTTACCAAGGCCTTGTACTCAAGTGGTCAATTGTGCAACTAGTTCCACTCAAAATGATTTCTATAGGTTAGAATACCAACTAAATCCATATTCTCTCTCCAAATTACTCCACAGCTCTCAAAAGCACAAAAGAGAAATGAATTAAAAATGATCCTTGGACCCCTTATATAGTCCTCTGACCTAATTTTGACTCATTTTAAAAACTCCTTAGAATCTCACAAAGATTGCACCCCTCGCTAATTTTGATGTCATAGATCCATTTTTGGGATCAAAATTAAAATCCAAGTTCATCTTGATAGTCAAAATCACATTTCAGAATTCTACCTTCTTCTATGCAATTATCTAATCTTTTTGAGGTCTAGTATTTGAATCTTCATTGGGGCATCTTCATTTGTCCATATATTCAATAATTTTTCACTTCATATCCACTCCATATTATATTTTTCACTTCTAAATCATCCTTTTACTTGATTTGACCTAATTTGCATACTTTATCCTTCATGATCAACTTTGGTCAAACTAGGGCATTCTATCATTTCTTTATGGTCATTCTTTGGTTCCAATCTCATATCTATCATCATGGACATTGATATATCTTTATTTGCACATATCTAGCTCATTTTTGCATTCCCTTTACCTCATTTTGATTTTGATCTCAAGGGGGCATAATTACTCTATCATCACTTGCTATAACTATCAATTTCTTAATTTCATCTGTTTGATCTTTTAATTTGCTCTTGATCTATTGACCTTGCTTGGTGTTAGTACTCTTTTTGAGTTATGATATCATTTCTTTCCTAAGTTTTTAGTACTATCACTATTAGGCTATACATTTAGGACTTGCTATCTCTTCCTACATTTTGTTCTTCAAAATTAGATCTCTCTATCTATTTTTTCCTACTTGGATTCTATATTATTTGATGTTATGTGTTCCCGGATCAATAGCACATAAGTCAAAGAGGGGAAAATCTAATCACCTAAAAATAGACATCTTGTCTATTAGCCCCTCTCTCTACATTTTGGCTAAATTAATTAATCATTTACCTAGACCAAATTTCTATAAATAAATAAATTTGATAATAACCTATAGTTTGACTATGTTATCCTTAGTTCATAATTGATTAAAAGAGAATGTCCCCTTTTAATTAAATAAAATACCCCATTCTTCTAACCCACTCAAATTTTCTCACATAAAGTCTTTTTTTTGTTTACAAATTAAAAGTAAAGGCTTTTTGTCTCACATAAAAACTCATCTCCTTCTCATTGGTTGACTTGCTCTTGCACATGGATCATGCCTAAAGCCAACCCCCACCCTTGATCATCCACCATCTTGATCTTGAACTTGATCTCCACCATCTATAAAAGAAAGAGCTCTTCCCTTCTCAAAGGATCCACATTCTTTAGTATTGTTATGCTATAGGTTTATCGATTGACCTTCTTGAGAGCTTGTGGAGAACTTATACTTCTTGTCTAAATTTTCTCATTTCCATGAAATTTAGCTTAGATTCATCTTGCATAGTATCTCAATTCATGTTGTAGTAACTTAAATCACATAGTTTAACTAATCTAGATTTTTTAATACTCTTGTTTGCTTAATATAGTTGTATTGTGCATCTCATGCTAGCTTAGCTCATATTTGCATCACATGATTTGAGGGTTCTTGTGGACACTTGCATTATTTATCTTATCTTAAGAACCTCCCATTGCATGGTTTAATAGAAAGGGTTGTGTCTCAAAGGCTTAGTTGAGAGCTATCTACATTGCTCAAAACAAACTTTTTCACTCCATGGATAGGGAGCTCTAAGCTGACATTCAAGAATTGCAATCCATGGGATCACTTGAATAGAAGGGTTTAGAGTGTGACACTTTCTAAGTGTATAATTTTTTCCTTCCAATTCCACAAATTGTAAGTGTTTCAATTGTCATTGTAGAAGTAATACATTTCAACAAGTTAAGGTTCTACTTCTTTGTTGAAAGGGCATACTAATTATTTGTTAGAGAAATCTTCTTCCTTAGTTTGTTATGAAGCAATGTAGGATTCTACCAACATGGTATTGAGTTAGAGAGGGGGAATATTACTTATTTTTAGTAAGCTTTGGCCTATATCCTAATTTCCTTCGTAGAACATATTGTCATTGGATATACTTTGGTTTACATCCACTTGATTGACTTTAACAAATTGGCCATTATTATTATTTCCATCTGGTATGCTTTTTTAGGTGAGTGTTCCATTGTCATTTCTATCATGGATATTTTATTTTTTAACCCAATGGGTTGAAATAATTTCTAGTAGTATTATTCCCATAAGAATTGAGGTTCTTAGAGTAGTTTTTCTCATAACTATGGTTGTTGAATTTTCCATTGAACTATTGGAAATTGTTGTTTTTCCATTGTGACAATCACAAATGAGTAAGCTCATTTTTGATTTGGGACATTATTTTCTTCATTTGTTCCAATTTGGATGTTATATTTATCTTTTTTTTGGTTGCAGGTACAATATTCTATGCAAAAAATATTGCTTTTGGAAACTCATATCTTAGGTATGTTATGGTGGAGGTCAAGATTGCAAGAGCGTACTATATTGATACTAAATTCAATTGGGGGGTATTGGTTAGGTATCACTTATGCCCTTTCTAGATATGGTGGCACCATTTTTGTGGCATTATCTTGAACCATCATACCCCCACCATTAGGATTGACATGTTTGGTAAAAATGACTACTTCTTCTAACACTTTTTTCCAAAGTGTCAATGTTTGCAACAAGAAGCCTTCTTAGGAAGATAGCAGTGATCTAATCTTTGGAATTCAAGTAGAATTGAATAGTAGCCTCTAGTGGTCTCTGTTGGAACCTATTTTATTTATAGGAACTAGTGATGCAAGACAACTAGATTGATAAATGTCTTGAATTGGTCCTTGAAAAACTTCTCAAAAGTTTCTCAAATTTGAATGGATGTTAGTGGTAGATTCACATACTAGTTGAATGAAACTTCTCCCAAAGAGTATGAGAAAAGATGGAGAACCACATCTTCATGTTAAATTTTCTTTCTGATGCATATTTCTTTGAAGATTTTGATGTAGTTTTCTATTATTTTTATCTCACTATAGATTAACTTTGGAATGAAGTTTTTCAAATTGTTGGGAAGGTCATGAAGTAGACCTTTTAAGTTGATGGATAAATATTATGTATTTGCAAAGAAATTCATAGGTGGAAGTGGTGGCAGCTAACTTTTCTATTGTGAAATGTTTTGTGAAATGGCTAGGGTAAAGGTATTTGAAAGTGAGATGGAAGATGATGATGGAATTTGTGGAGTGAATGGGTAGAGCTTAATTATCCCTTTTTCATTGTAAGGTCTCCATAATGATCAAGTTATAGGAAATCGCGACTGCTAGGTGAGGAACTCAAACCTCACTAAAAGGGAGGCATTGGATCAGGATCTTCTAGTTTTCACACATCTAAGATGATGCACCTTAGTGTTCAGTGCACCTTAGTGTTTAGTGCACCTTGTTGATAGGTGTACCTTTGCACTAGTCCACCTACATACCTTAGTGACTACAAAAATCTAGACATAGAAATTCTACAGGCTATAGAATTCTAAACTAGGGAATTTGGAAATCTATGAGATTTGAGAGTTAGAAATTTGCAAGATGGCTATCCCTCTAGTGCCACTTCAATTGAGTGGTAATTTTTTACTATGCCAATGGCAAAATATTAAGAATTTATCTCTTTAAAAGTTGATCAAATTTGCCAACTATAAGGTTCTAGATGGTTGTTTTTCAACCTACTAGGTAGCTCAAATGAAGATAAATTTGAATGTTTATAAGGAGGCCTTTGTTGGTACTTTAACCTACAAAACTTTTGAAGAAATGCAATTCAAAAACCAATGTATTTTTTGATTTTAACTAACAAATGAAAATTCTAACAATGCAACTATATGAATGCCTATTCTAACCATGTGTTCAGAATTAAGTCATAGCCTTAGGAAATGACTGAAAATGAAATTCCTAATGAAATTCCTGAAAATCAAAGGAAATGACTGAAAATGAAATTCCTAATGGACATAAGTCATAGCCACAACGCTTTTGTGAATTAAGTCTTCAAAATAATCAAGTAAGAAACTAATGAAATTAGTAGAAACATGTCCTCAACTCTATTGATGCAATTGTTAAAAGGAACTATGAAAATTGTAGGATATTTCTTAGCTCATCAAATTGTATAGCCATTGAAAGTTCACTTACATGAGACAATTTTCTATGCAAGAACTTGAAAGTGATCCTTCAATTTGTTAAAAGAGAGGAATTTGTTAGAAAATGATAAATACTAGAACTAATTGATGTAGGGATTTTTCCTTGCAAAAAGCATGCTAAAATCACCATTTTAAAGCAAATTATGTACAAACAAACTCCTTACTAGGTGATAAGAATGCATGTGCTCTTTATTTTATTAATTTTATGATACATAAACCTTTACATGACTCAAAAAATCCTAAAGAAGAAGAAGAAAAGAAGATAGAAGTTTGTAAACAATATAGGAGGCTTTAGTACTTCTTTGGATGCAAACTTGGGCTCTATTGTATGTATTTTATGGTTAAATTTCTACCAAAATGAGTTTTTAGTGTATGAAACACTCAAAAAATAGAACTAGTAGTTAACTATTAGACCCACCACAGCTGATTCAAAACTATAGGCATACATGCACACCTTTACAAAATAACACACATTCACACTAGTGCACCTGCACACCTTTATAGGTGACATGGAAAAAATTAGAGAAAAAAATATCTAAGTGTCAAAATTTTAGTTTCCAACATCTAGCTTTTGTGACCATTTCACCCAAATGATGTTTGGATGTGTTCCCTTGAACTTTTAAATCATGATGGTGATGTCTAGGGTGTTAGGAAAGCCTTAGGCTTCATACTTCATTCCCACTTCTTGTTGATACTAGCTAACTTCTTGCCAAACCTTATTTGGTGAGTGCTTTCTCAACTCTAAAATTGTGCATGAAATCATCTTCAGAAGATGTAGTTTCAAATAGGGTTCAAAATTTTTGTGCTATTATTGCACTAGAGTACAACTAAGTTCTATATTAACCTTCAAAAATCTATAGACCGGTCACATTGTAATAGATACCAACTTCCAAAATCTGATCAAGAACCCTTTTCTTCACATCCTAGATACCCTCATACAACCCTATCATTACCCTATTACTAGCTACTATTTTCTCTATCCAATCATCTACTTTATCTAACTCTTATGCTTAATATATATCCAATATCATCTGATATCTCTAACCATTAATTATCTATAATGCTTTTAGGCCATTGGTCTAATTGGATGCTTCATCCATTAGCCCAAATCCCTAGTCTACTATAGTAACCAATTTGTTTGCATTCTTATTAATACCTAGTAATAAGCATATTCAACTCAATAATATATAAGCCTCTATCCTCAAATCTATGATTCCATCTTGCATGCATCCAAAAATGAGTTAAATTATTCTTTGATTGGAGCTCATTTGTTGAGGGTAGGTGATAGAGTAACCTCATGATGGTTAGGGTCTAATGGACCAACTATCTCCTTAATGTACTCCCATAATAAATTGTTCTAGTTTCTCATTCCAAAATCTCAACCACATCTTCATCAAAGTATTAAAATACTTGTTTAAGGCCCGTGGTGGTCAAAATTTGGTCATGTCCTAGGTGGCCTTCCCCAACACCACTTCTTTCACCTGATAATCATTGGAAGAAATATCCTTGATATCTATATGGACAGGAGGAATAACTAGATGTACTATCAAATTGTTTCTCTAGATCCTCATCATGAAGACTAGTTTCTTAGGATCACCCTTAATGGGTGCTAATATTTTCACTACCTTTGTTAATTCCTCCAATCTTTTCCCTCTATATATTCTACATATATCCTTTGGAGATTCAATACATATCGCTTTAACCATGTTAGAGTAGTTCCTATAGGAGACAAGTAATTTTTTGATGATGATGTTGTTTATGAGATTATCCTTTTTCCCCTATCACTCCTCTCTAGGATCCTCTCCATTTTTAATGGTTTGGCTAATGCAGTAGTTTTTATCCTTATTGGAGGAGAGTCTTTTGGTCCTTTTATAGGAGGTGTGCATTCCCTCTCTTCAATTTTTTTTGCTTCCTCTAAAATCACATTAGTGGACAGCTTCTAGAAGTTATCCCCTTTGGTCATCTAGCTATAATATTCTATGATTAGTGATGGTAGTGAGGTGGCTTCCTATTCTAATGGTAGAGGGGGAGGGTGTGATTGTGGTTTCCCAAGTGGTGGTGGTTGTATGGCTACTAGTCCTTGAGAGAGTGGAGATTGTTGGTTCTAATCCTTACTCATTTTTTCTTGAAATGGAGTATTCTTTATCACTCTTCCCTCCAAATGAGTCCCAATAGCCATAAAATAAAACTTAGAGAGATTGAAGACATTAGATCCATTTCCTTCTATAGAGTCTATCCATCCCTTTTTTTCCTAGTTTGTAGACCATTCAATTTGCATTTGATGTTCTAAAATGGAGAGAGGTATGTGCATCACACTCCTATTTCTCTCCTCTTCTATGACCCTTGTTGATAGGGTTCTCCTATTGAGCAAGAGATATTTAATTTCTTCCCCTTTCTCTTCCTCTTCCCCTTTGGGTATAGTTTTTGGGATTTTGGGAAATGGAGTTCTCTTCTTATTTTCAAGCTTCCTCCTCTTCTCTCCTATTAGCATCATTTTAGTCCTAGCCCTTTTAGGTATTGATGGAGAGGCCTCTACTTTGGTTGAGGCTTGTTTAGGTGGAGCTTGAGTTTCTTTTTCCTTAGCCTGTGCTTCTTTACTATGATCATATTGATCCAAGGCTTTCTCTTCTCAAATGACATTCTTCCTTTTCTTTCCCTTGACCTTATCACTACAAAAGTATGCAACTACTTGTTGCTGCTTATATACAGTCTATGTTCATACTAGGGACTTTTCTTGGTAGGTTAGAACTATGACTTTATTTCCTTTACCTTTCTTGGGCCTCATCGTAGCCCATAATGTTAGTGCATTAGGAACTAGCTCCAAGTGGAAAGGCTTCCTTACCCAATCCTAAGTTAATTGAATGACATATCTGGCCAGATGTTGTATGACATAATTCTCTTCCCACCCAATCTTGGCATTCATTATGGGCCTCTCAAATATTTTGTCTATGTTGTATAGTGGGTCCATCACATCTATGTTATCATTTTTCCATATCATCAAAGGTATATTCAAGTTGAGGGATCTTTTGACAAGTTGTAGACTCATCCTACAATATTTCCTAATTCTAACATTATAGTCATCTACACAATTCATTTGGTGATCTTCAATAGTATTATCAGATTTAAACCACTTCCCCATGAGATGCTTGACCATCCTAATGTTGTCAAAGTAGGGTCATGGCACTAGATAGTTGTCCAAGGGATATTGATACCATTCAATCTCATAGGTGTCTATATCTTTATTTTTGTTGACCTCAAAAGCTCCTATGGTGATAGGGCACACCCATGTATTCTTGTGTTTCTTTCTCACCTTGTCATAGGAGGAGGCCAATTTCCTAGCTATCTCCACTAGTATCAACCTATCTGATTGATAGAGATGAAACTTCTTTATAAACAAAAAGGTCAATGCTACCTAGATATATTTGAATTTATTAAATTAGATAAAATAAGCACCCACTTATGCCACTAAAGTGGCAATTTACACAAATAACCTCTTTGCATAATCTCCTTCCATGAACTAGATTATTGCAAAGATAAAACCATCATTATCCAATATATATTATAGTCTCTTGAATGTGAGTTTCTTCTATACTATTTGGGGGTACACTATGTACAACTATGTGTTAGCATCTTGGTTTCACTCCCTTTTCACCAACCTTGGATAATCTATTTTCCTAGCTACAAGATATAAAACATAGAAAGTCATGTAGAATCAAGGGTCAAACTTCAATGAAATGAGTTTTTCAAATAAATTTGTTGATGATTGTGACCTAATCAATTGGAAATCCTCTCCTCTTAATGGTTTCTATGAATTGAACCATCTATGTTTCTAGGGGATTGGTTGCAAGGGGTCCCATGACTCTAATTAGGAGGGCAATGTTGTAGCCAATGTCATCTATCATATACCCCCAAGTCATGTTGACCTTTCCAGCTATTCTATTAGCATGGGTTGGGTAAGAAGGTACTTCTCTTGCACTAATTATTTTGTTTCTTATTCCTACTCCTTGTAAAACTTGTCTTCTATGTCATAGGTTATTTTTTGGAATTTATCTATAGGTCATAGGTTAAGTACATTCTCAATGTTGTCAATGCACCTATCCAAGACTATCTCCCCTATGATGCTTCTCACAACCTTCTCTTCTCACACACAATGGCAGGATAATGCCATGATCATTTTTAAGGATTATATAGATATCAGATGGAAAGTTACATTCACCAATCTACTTAGGATTAACAACAAGATCATCTCTAATCTCTCCCTCAGTTTGTTGCATAAAATTAGGAAAGATCTCCTGTCTATATGTTACATATCTATATCCTAGACCTTTGAATGCTTGTCTATAAATAATGATTTATTTGGTGCACCTTAAAACTTGAATGTGCCTTGTTTCATTGTGATCTTTTCTACCATAGAGGAAAATGAAGATTCCAATTCGAAATGCACAAGAGAAACATGTTAATATATGACAAAAACATTGAGAAAATTTGAAAAACTTGATCCAAGTCTAAAAAAGTGCACATGTGCATCATTATCTTGTAGATGCTTTTTCAAGTGCATATTACATAGTAGCACATGTGTACTTTCTTTATGGGTATATGTTAAAGAGGGATTCCTTAGTAGTGTAAATGATGCACATGTCTCACATTGCACACCTCGCAAAGGTACACATGTGTGCATGTAAGCTTATCTTAGGAGCTTATGGTTGGTGCAAGTTGGTGCAACTATAGCAATGAGTGTATGTGTGACTATTCAATGTTGCAATTTGAGATGGTCTCAAAAAGGAAGAATGTGCATATGCATGGGGGGTCATATTTATTATAGGTACTTGGGGTGCTAAGATACACACCTAGTGCACCTTTGAGGGTGCATATATATGCATGTCTATATGTGTGAACTCGAAAATCATGATGTTGAGTGCACTAAGTTCACCCCTGATAGGTGCACATGTGCACAAGTGTGCATGTGTAAACCTTCTTTTGTCTTAGGAAAATTGGATTTTATGGCTCTTCATTTTTATTCAATGTTGAAGGATTGGACATCCTAGACTAACCTAGATCCAGAGAAGGACCCACCCACTAAGGTGCCTAAATAGATGCCCTATTTTGGAGAGTTGATTCCCTTGCCCTAAAATCAAAAAAAGGGGGTCCCAAATTTTTAGCCAAAAATGGGGTGTGTGTTGTGAAGCCACATCACCATGATCTAATATTATGACATTAATTTCACCTCACCAATAGGATATGGAAAATATGCAACCAACTATCTCTAAGATTTTTTTCTTGTACATAGGTTTACTATGTAACTACACCAAGCTTATTGTAACTTATCTAGAACTCAACATAAGATCCAAAGAACATAGATATGATATCTATAATTGTTCTTATACACAAATAAAATATTTCATAACTTAACCTATTCTATGCCAACTTCGTTGTGCCAAAAGTTGCTCTATAATGTACATAATCTCTATGCATCATGATTGCATAAGCATATGTTTTCATCAATGACAAAAATTATCATCAATACAACACATAAAGAGTGTCATGCCCAAAGTTTATAGGAAAAAAAGCAACTAATAATTTTAACTTTTATATTTCTTTTTCTTTTTCAAGGCATGTAAGGTCCTACTAATCCTCATATGTTGAAAATATTAACTAATTGATTTATATGTTGCATATTATTGCAATCTAAGTTACAACCTACAAACTTTCCACCACTAATAAATCTACATGCTAAACAATTCTTCTTTGGGTCTATAAACATAACATGTAGTAAGAACTAAAGATACAAAAAATACCCTAAAATGTCTCGAAGATGATCTATGTATTAAGTGCATTGGTTAAACATCATTTCCCAATAAAAGGTATTTATACATATTCCTCAAATGAACCTAGCGGACTTCCATTGAAAGATATGTATGTATGTACATACATAGTGTAGTTAGCATAAGATAATATGAATTATTTATAAACATAATTCTTCAACATTTAAATGTATAAGATACTACACTATAGCCATAACGCAAAAATACTAATCCTCTCACTAATCTACTAATTATACTATCTAGAATTTGGACCATCCCTATCCTCTTACTCTAACACTACACTGAATTTAATATTACCTAAATCATTTCTTCTACTAACTAAACATCATGTTTATAAGTCTATCATTAATAAGTTGTCTCATATTGTATTTTGACACTAAGCCTTTAGTATATCCCTACCACTATATTGAAACCTTAAACTATTAACTAGTTTAATGACTTTAGAGGCAACCATATTAAAATATTAAATCTCCATGTGCATTGACATTGATACCATTCACTCATCCACTATTTAAATATTAACTACCTCTGTAATACTTAATTTCCTAAAAGCCCATTATATTATTTTCATATTTACATAAAATATCTAACTTAATCATTATAAAAGGAATATATAAATTAGTATATCTAACACATAAGACTACATCATCTAGTATATATACCAAGTTAATGTATTTTTTAAGAAACTTATAATTTACAATACTTAATCTACATGATAATCCATTTAATATTATACTAATAAACATATATGCAAAATATGTATTACCTAATAAATAATATTTTATCATTTAACATGTAACATCATTATATATATAAATGCATTACTATGCATTTAACTATATTATCACTATTACTACCTTGGGACTAATGTTCTCTCCTTTCCCTCTCTACATACTCCACAAGTGCCCTCCTTTCTCCCAACACTTAAGACCCTTGTAAACTAGCAACAGTTCCTCCCTATGACCGACTCCAACATGCTTCTTACCTTTTCTTTTAGTTGCCACATGGTCTTCCAAGATGTCCCCTCTTGCTTGTGGTGTGAAGGGACTCATGTGACTAGTCCCATCAATTTTGACCCATCTCCTTCTCTTGGTGCTTAGGTAGAATGGGTGAGTCCCTCTAAGAAAGAGATGAGACATAAAAAAGGTGACGAAATTGAATTTCAAGGTGGCCCTTGCTAAGAATTCAGTTGGAGTTATTTTATTATTTTCTTCCCTGCCCGCCCCCCCAAGCCCACTTTACTATGCACGTATTCTATCAAGGTCATGCATTTGGAGGGTATGGTGAGTCCCAAGAGGCAAGGTCTTAACACATGTGGGGAAAGGGTGATAGGTGTTGTGTCAAGGGTGGTCGGCCTAGGTAAGAATTTTAGTGTTTAAATATGTATTGGTCCTAGGTGTAGGGTCTTTTCAAAGGTGGTACATATCATTTTTTATTTTATTTTTGTTTCACTTGATGTGACTCATTTGCCAAGCTTATTCAGGGGTCCAATGTGGGACAATCTCCTACTCAAATCATTATTTTATTTAGTCTATTACTAATACATTTCTATATTGTTCTTCATTCCTAAGATTCTAAGGGAGATCCTCTTGAATATTTTATTGGATTGTATTTGGGAAGTGGGTTATTTTCCCACTTCCCATACAAATTCTAAAGAGTGATTTATGCACCTATAGGCTTGTGTTTTTTTTTCTTTTAATGGTGAATTTTACATAATAATGTTGCTTGGTTTATTTCCCATTGTTCATGTATCTATGTAGGTTATGTTGGAGTTGATTAAATCCAACTCTGAAAATGCTCAATATCACCTACATGCAAAAACCTATCAAAGGGAAGCCAACGAGAGAAGAGCATGGAGCTAGGGAAAAACCCTAAATAGACATGAAAGAGAAAATATGCAAACACAAGAAAATATGTATTTACAATATGCAAGAAGTGATGATGAGTTACGAAAATACAATGAGGGAGCTAGAATATAAAGAGCTCTAGGAATCTCCTAGAAGAAGCTAGAAGATGCTAGGAGATAAGTGTGACAACTAAGCATACATCCACATGAGCTGGAAAGTCCTCAAACAAGGTGAGAGGATAAGTATGACTTAGGAGAGAATAAACTCCCATATTGTCAACAACTTATAACTAACTCCTAGACTACAACTAATAAATGAAATGCATTTACCTAAGTAAGCTTAAGTAATAGAATAAATAATTAATATCAGTCTAATGCTACATGGGGTTAATGTTGTGGAAGGGACACTCACTTGACAAAGGGAGAATGCCTAAAATAACAAACAACTATCCCCCCCATGGTGCTTTATAGGTGTTTGTACCTCTTCCTCTCTTGTCATTCTTGGTTCGTATGTAGAAGATTTTGACTCACCCTCTTAGTTGCCTATCATCTCACCTCATCTACATTAAGGGGGGGTTATGTTGTTGTTCTAATGCATCCATGGTTTGATGGTTCGATAGTGTGAGCTATGTATTTAGTGGTTGGTCCTATATACAAGGTGATTGTAGTGGCTGGCTACCTATGCATTTCGGTGAGATGGATCATCTACCATATATACATGCTTGGTTTGTGCCTTCTTCTTCCATGGAGCTTCTTCAGATCAGCAGTTTATCTTCTCAGATGATAGATTTTGCGGCTTCCTCAAGCTTCAATAATGCTCTTCATGATCACTCCTTGTTCCTATTTTAGGGGACATTCCTCTAGTTGGAGGCTTCTTTAGTTCTTCACCAGGTTCTTACGTCTCTTTTGGGGAGGGTTTTTCCCACGTTATTTTCTCTCTTTCCTTGTTTTCAGAGGTTGCATCTCTTTGCATTGTACATGGGTACCTAACATGGCCTCATTTTTGAGATCCATTCTACATTCCTACATTTCTTAGTTTTGTGAGCTTAAGGCATTACCCTAAGTTGCACTTAAGGGGTGGTGTTAGAGTAAATAATTAATTATTTATCATTTATTCTATTACTTAAACTTTCTTAGGTAAATGCATTTCATTTATTAGTTGTAGTCTAGGAGTTAGTTATAAGTTGTTGACAATACAGGAGTTTGTTCTCTCCTACGTCATACTTATTCTCTCATCTTATTCAAGGACTTTCCACCTCATGTGGATGTATGCTTAGTTGTCACACTTATCTCCTAGCATCTTCTAGCTTCTTCTAGGAGATTCCTGGAGGCCTTTATATTCGAGCTCCCTCATTGTATTTTCATAACACAATATCACTTCTTGCATATTGTAAATACATATATTCTCATTTGCAATATCTTGTGGTCTCTCATGTCCATTTAGGGTTTTTCCCTTGGTCCATGCTCTCCTCTCCTTGGCTTCTCTTTGATAGGTTTTTGCATGTAGGTGATCTTGGGCATCTTCAAAGTTGGATTTCATCAACTCCAACAAGTTATTATGAGTCATATTTTTATAATTAACTCCCATTTCAATGCTATGTATAGGTGATGGTTTAAGCCAAACTACTAATAAAAATAAATTGAGAATGGGTATTCAAATTTGAAAAAGACCTAATATGAACTAACTAATTTATCATTATTTATCTCTAAGAGACTTGAAAACATTCTTATTATTGGACTAATGTATTTGAAGCTCCTTAGTATGAATCATCATTTTGAGATGCATTTGCTATTATTGATTCATAAATCCAAGTGGATACAATTCTATATTCAAAACATAATAACTATCCTTTGAAGAGAACCTCCTTACATTTCATATGTGACTACTATGACAAGTTGGTCCCTCTTTTCCAATGCAGCTAGATGTATAATAATAAATTTTACATTTCAAATAATTAACGTAATATCCTAATTAATTTCTTTCTTCCATGAGACCATTTATTTTATAGTGATATACATAAATTGTATAGTCTCTCCTTTGTAGCGCAATACACAAAATCACAAAAGAAGACTTGGTCCATACACACACAACATTCAATGACACAAAGGGAGATTCCTCCTTTAAAATACTTCACATAATACAACCATGAAGATTTTGACTAAGAAAATACAATGCTCAAGACAAGGAGGGGGATTTCATCCTTTCACATAAATTATATGGCAACACACATTTTTCTCCTGCAGAAATACAATAGGGAACCTTATCTTCTTCATAGGGTCCATTCTCACAAACTTGCAAAATAAATACACAATAATCATGGAGGCTCAACTTCCATCCTAGGCTTCTAAGAAGCCATCCACCAAGCAAGAGAAAAAAGACTCAAATAGGTTACACTCATGTAGATAAAGATGCATACGATATAACATCACAATACACAATAATCCCTTCAAGGTTTTACACAATGATCCACCATTAGAATCATGAATATAGTGGGTGAAGGTGGGCTCTCTAAAGAGGAGAATTCCATATACATATACAAATATACATTTTCAATTGTACCATGCCTCTTCAAGGATATCAAAATACATCCTCCTCATCACATCAATACACTTATAACTTTCATAATAAAAATGCCTCTTTAGGGATATCAACAAGCCATATGGCTTCAATGGATTCCATACTCCATGAACAACAAAACCCTATCTAAAAGGATAATCTCTCAACTTCAATGCTAAGCCCAACCAACCCCTTCACCCAAGGCATCTCTTCCCTCCCAAGGGTGAGTGAAGCCTTCACACCTATTAACATTCATACACAAAAAAACAAGAAAATTTCAGAGATAAATCCATCACAAATAATAGCACATACCCACAATCCAAAACACAAACACATTACATGGATCTTAACACAAAATGAATAAGATCAAATTTCATTGAGAAAGTGCAATGAGAGTTATAGCATGGGCACCAACCTTGGTCCAAGCTAAAGGCAAGAATGAAGGTTGTTATAAAGCTTCCTTATCCTTAGTCTATCCTCATCACAAACCCTAATTGTCTCCAAAATTAGAAAGTGGGTGAAAACCTCACTAGCTTGTCAAAGTCCACTAAAAAGACTCTCCCACTATCTCTTTTGGAAAAAAACATCAAACCACTATCTCTTACAACTTTTTTCCCTACCAAATATGTTACTTTTGACTAAGAGGAAAAATAGGGATGAACTAATGGGACCACTTAATTTTCGAATTGGTGGAAGAATGCATTGGTTAAGGGACTCACCTAGGCTAGCTAAGCACTAAAATGGTCAAATTTAGGCCCCTAACATTTTATGCTAACATAAGAGTAGCTTATTTTCACAAAAATGACACTTTGGGACCACATATTGACCCTCTAAATTCCTTGTAACATTTGAATTCAAATTTCCTTTGATGGTGACCCCTCCTATCCTTTCTCCAAGTGGTTTTACTTAATCTTATGAAAGGTAATTAGTTTAAGGTTAAGTGTTTCCATGAGCAGAACCCTAGGTGACATGTCATCAACAAATAAACAATTTACAAGTTCCAAGTGACACATTAAAACACATTACACATCACAATGACGTGTTGCTAATTCATTCATGAACATATATTTATTCCACACATGTAACTTACATTTATGAAATAATCACATCACAATGCGGCTTTGAATCTTTCAAAGATTTTCCTTGGCTATACCATGTCCACATAATTTTAGGCCTTGTTTCCCCAATTAAATTCCATGGTTCAATTGCCTACACACTAAACTCGAACATCAATAGCCCAATAAAAAGTCATATAAAATGCACATATATAGGTGCATGACAATTTCATAATGAATAATTTGCATTAACATACTAAATTATCCTAATCAAATTTATCTTCTAATTATTTTCATATAGAGAATCTAAAAAATTCAAATATTAGAATCTACATATTAATATCACTATCTAGTCAAATGATCTAACTAACATTCTGAACCACATCATAATCCATTTCTAATCATATTGATGAAATGTTGAATCTATACTATTAAATCACCCAACATGAAAATTAGTTACAAATACATATTTTAGGTCAAAATCATCAAAATGAAAACATCCCAACTAATATCGTTTGATTCAGTTAAATATCATTAGGTTGCTGACAATATTTTGTTATCATTATGAGATAATTATAAAGTGTATCAATTATGTTAGGTAGACAAGATGTTTGCATAGTTATATCACATAGTTTTAGAATCCAATCATAGAATAAATCAATTCTATTTTAATGGTTCATAAAATCTTTCCTTATAAATACCAAGATACCCACCTTGTTGACTTAACACATTACATCATATCAAGTTCTTCTGTGAAGACCTTTATCCAAATTTGATAACAATTTTCATCTTATGACTATTAATATTATTCACAAGAGTGGGTGTTGATTCTTCTTTCCAAACTATCCATCTAATTTATTTATCTTAATAGGCCATCAAATATTATGAACCCATCAATGTAGTTTCTAAGTTATGACATCTTGAGCTTTTATTCCACAGGGTCTTTGCTTACAATTCTAAATAGGGTACCTAGCACAACAATAACTATATTAGTCTTAATAAGATCTCTAGTTTATTTTGATAAGGGAAAATGCCAATCATGGCATACTTAGTTCCTACAGACTTTTTACCATCACTCTATCTTAAGGTGTATGGTAATAGTATACGATTCACATTCAATACATCAGAGACAAAACTTGACATCTCATCTCCTTACACTTCCTATCTCTAACCATATTTGAGTTATTAAGATTCATAAAAGGGTACTAGGGAAGGAGCCTTACAAAAAATACATCCAAGTACCAACCAAACTGCTATTTATAAAAGATCTTAGGTTTTAAAAAGTAGTTAATTAATGTTTGACATAAAACCCTAAGCCCTTTACAATAAAAACCTAGGAAGACACTAACAAAAACACTAAACAAAATAAATAACCACTAAAATAAAATGTACTTTGTAAGGTTTTTACCACTAGTAACTCTATTCAAGGATGTTCAACACCACTATAAAGAAGAGAGGGCCAATTTTTTTTGGGAGAGAAGACCAATTACAGAGAAAAAAATAGATCAAACAAAAAAAAGGAGAACTAAAATATATAATATAAAAAACCTATCTATTGTTTATGGAAAATAACTACTTAGGAGAAGTAGTGTTTTAGGAATCATCCGTGAATAATTCTAGAAAATTTTCAGCCATCTCTCTAACAAAATAGGGGTCTTCTTTCTATTCTCTATGATTAACACATGGATCTAACCAAAGTGAATCAAAAATTTATTGCTTGCCTTTGTGCCTCAATCTAACAATCCTTATTAGCACTATGTTATTGACATTGAATTTTCAATTAGTTATCTTCTTATAATATAAAGTTTTGTTCTACAACTAGAGTTTTATATTTAAAGTATATGATTCTCTCGTAGTTTCATCTAGTTTTGTCATGTCATCCATCCTTGACTACATTGGATTCTCTAGTCCATCACCATAAGTCTAATAATTCTATACATTTCCATCAAATTATTCTAAGTTAACCTTGTGTGAATCCCATATATGAGATCCTAACATGCACAACCAATTTCCTTATAATAGTCACATTGTCTACCCAAATAAATAGTGCTAATTTAGGATCCTAGGATCTTTTATTCTTATAATTTTAACAAGCTTTTATTACTTGATTCAAATTTCCCACTATATTATAGGTGATATAATGATGAGAAATATTTTTAGATCTTAAATTTATCATGCAACTCATTATATTTATTTTATTAAAAAAATTCTTGTATGAAATATTGTCAAAATATTTCAAGGTAGTGGAAATTTAGATAATTATATTAAAGACATTTTGAGACAAATTACAGATAGATGTGAAGTTGTTAAGACAACCCAAAGAATAGGAGTACATCTAGATGGTGTTAGAAATAAAGAATGAGTAGTTGCACCTAATCATGAACCTAAAGTAGAAAAAGATGAAGAAATATTCTTGAGAACCTTAAGTAGAGATAATTCTAGACCTTCTTTTTAACTTTCACGTTACTATAAAATTCTTGATATAGATGCTTTGTAAGATTCGATCTCTAACGTAGAAAAGTATTTTGTGTTAGAATGATTTAGAATAATTGAGGGGGGTGAATCAATTATCGCTAGGTCTTGATGTACTGATTAAATTTTTGAATAAATCAAACAATGTAGATCTATTCATTAATCCACTCAGTCTCTATAGAAACTTATCAATAACATAAAATTGCAGTCCTCTATCCCAATAATAGCTAACTAGCAAAATGTAAAATATTAAATAGGTAAATGTCTCAAATAACATCCACAAAAGTAAGGCGCCAAGATTTAAATTGGAAACCCAATTTGAGAAAACCACTAGTAACATGTCACCAATTTTTCACTATTTGGAAGTGAGCTTTGTTAGGAGCCAACCTTGTTAAAGGTTACAATACACACTATTAGGTGTGATCCTATTAAAGGATTAATCACCCTGTTAGGAGTGGCCTTGCTAAAGGACCTAATAAAATTCCATTAGAATGTCACCTTGATTAAAGGATTTTAACTGATACAATGGTTCAAAAGTAACAACAAGTTGATCTAATAAATACAACTCACTTTGAAAATATAGACCACAATGTAGCTCATCTACTAATTGATTGACAAAACTTTATTCATGTCTCCAATATTGTCTCTTATCTTCTTGGAAATCCTTCAAGAAATCACTCTTCACCTCATCCCTACTCCATCTTCACATCCTTCTACTCAAGTTTTCTAGTCAACAAAATTAGTAACTAATAACCTCTCTAGGTTAATCCTTATGCCTTCTTAAATAGGTAACTCTAATCTTTTTCAACTTAAACACCATCACTGATCTTAGGGTTGAAATCAAATTTAGAATATAAAATGAATTTGTCCACCTCATTCATCTTTTTCATTTTTATAAACTTCTCAAAACTTCTTGCTGAACCCATGCCTAAAAATTCTTAAGCATAAAGTACTAAGTTTTCTGGATTCGATTGTGTGTGTTTATTTCATCAACGTTTTGGATCACACTACATGATCCATCATCAGGATAAGAAAGTGCAGGATAGTAAGATATCTTACTATCCTGCACTTTCTTATCCTGATGATGGATCATGTAGTGTGATCCAAAACGTTGATGAAATAAACACACACAATCGAATCCAGAAAACTTAGTACTTTACAAATGGATTGTGGAAATTTGTTACTATTAATTCTTAAAAATAGTTTTTCAAACATTAAATGATCTAGCTCATCAATACTTATCCTTCACACACTTTGAACAATCCAAAAATTTTACTATGTTGGCTGAGAATCTCAATTCCTTCACAAAATAACAAAGGCTAACACTTAGTTAATCTTGGAATTCTTTAGAATAACTAAGGGGGGTGAATTAGTTATCCAAGGTCCAGATGTACAATTAAAACTTTTGAGAATTTAGTGAGCCCATATCCATAAAACATTTTCATCATGCATGCATCCATTAGATCATACAATCACTTAAACTTGTAGGTTACTGTTAAATCAAATTTGTAGAAATGTAAACATAAAACACAACAGATTAAATAACACATTTGACATAATGATTTAATGTGGAAACCCAATTTAGAAAAAACCACTAGTAGCATGCTACTCATTCTCACTCTTTTGAAGTGATGCCCTATGAAAGGCCAAACCCATTAAAGGTGATAGTGCACACTGTTAAATGTGACCTAGTTAAAAGATTTCATTCAACTTGCTAGGATTGAGCCTTGTTAGAAGACATTAGATCATTCACTTGGAATGTCACCTGGTTAAATGATTTACAAATGATTGTTAGGTCAACATTAATCCAAAAGATTTACCCTAGACTAGTACAATGATTAGAAAGTAATAGTAAGGTTTGATTTGGTATAACTTACAACACACTTGTAGATTATGGATCTTTGTTTCAATCCTCCATTTAGGTTGGCTTTCACACACTTCAGCTCTGACAGCTTGTTCACCCTTCAAGCATTCATACTCTTAAGCCTTCTTTCTTTGCTTGCCAATGTAGTCTCTTCTTTTAGATCACTGAATGAAGTAATACCCTAGACTCCTTGTCTTCTTTAGGTTCTCATACATGACACCCTTTTCTTGTGACCAACCATCTCTATAAACAAATAATTAAGATCTTTTTTCATTCATCCTCAATTGTCCATTTTTAGGGTTAGGTTATATTAGGTAGGATTCAATGAATCTACCCATCATTTCATTTCATTCTCTTCTAGAAAATTCCCCTTCAATCTTCTTTGAATTTTCCTCAAAATGGATCATCTTGAATTATGTGCCTTTAGCTCATCAAGCTTATCTTCCACATGGTTCACACAATCCAAGAAATCAAACTTATCAACTCAGATTTATTAGATTCTTGTTCTTTCTCATAATGCAAACACTTGGCATTAACTTGCTTCTAATTCTCAATACAAATTGTGCTCAACATCCACTATAGTCACACTCGACATGAACTAAAGTCTACTGATTTTTGGCATCAACTAAACTTTACTAAGCTTATATTGTATCACTTGGCTTACACTAAAATTAACTTTTCTTGGCTCCAATTAGTTTTCTACTTGGTTTACAGTAACTTTTCTCGGCACCTACTATGCAGATTGTTAAGTTTAGCAGACAAACTTCATTTAACTTGTTCTTCTAAACTTAATCATTTTATCCATCCTTTGCAACCTTAAGTAGATTATCAATGCACTATAATACTACTTTATGATCTGATCCTTGTACTCCTTTTCCATACAATAACTCAACCTTTCCTCTAGGTGCAATTGTTGTTGGAATTCTTTAGAATAACTAAGAGGGGGATGAATTAGTTATCCAAGGTCCAGATGTATAAATAAAACTTTTATCAACTTAGTGAACCCATAAAACATTTATCATCATGCATGCATCCATAAAATTATGCAATCACTTAAAACTTGTAGGTTATTGTCAAATCAATTTGCAGAAATGTAAACATAAAACATAATAGATTCAACAACACATTTGACACAATGGTTTACATGGAAACTCAATTTGGGAAAAATCACTACATTCTACTATTTTTCACTCTTCTAAAGTGATGCCCTATGAAAGTCCAACCCTATTAAAGGTTGCAATACACACTATTAAATGTGACCATGTTATAGGATTTCAATCACCATGTTAGGATTGAGCCTTGTTAGAGGACTTAAGACCATTCACTTGGAATGTCACCTAATTAAAGGATTTAAAAATGACTATTAGGTCAACCTTAATATAAAATATTTACCCTAGATTGATACAATTATTAAAGAGTAATAGTAAGGCTTGATTTAGTAACAAATTACAACTCTATTTGTAGATTATAGATCTCTATTTCACTCCTCCATTTTTCTTTTCTTTCACACATTTCAACTTTGATAGCTTGTACACCCTTCAAGAATTCATACCCTTAAGCCTTCTTTCTTAATATGCTAATGCAGATTCTTCAATTAGGTCAATTGATGAAGCAAAAACCTTGACTCCTTGTCTTCCTTAGGTTCTTGTACATGAACACCCTTGCTTCTAACTAGCCATCCCTATAAATAGATAATTAAGATATTTTTTGTTTATTCTCCATTGTTTAATTTAGGGTTAGGATAGATTAGGTAGGATTAAATAAATCTACCCCTCATTTCATATCACTTCTATAAACTTCACATTTAATCCTCTTTGAATTCATCTCAAAATGGTTTACCATGAATTCTGTGCCACTAGCTCATCAATCTTATCTTCCACCTTGTTCACACAATCCAAGAAAACAAACTTGTCAACTTAGATCCATTGAATTTGTGATCTTTCTAATAATGTTAGCACTCAACATTAACTTTCTTTTGATGCTCAACACATACTACGTTGCTTGACATCCTCTAAAAAATCACTCAGAACAAACTCAAGTTTACTGGTGCTTGACATCAACTTAACTTTACTCTGCATCCATTGTTTTACTCGACATACACTAAAATGAACTTTTACTCAACTCCAATTGATTTTCTACTCAGCTTGTATTAACTTTTCTTGGCACCTACTATCCATTCGGCCAAGCTTGGCAGACAAACTTAGTTTAACTTGTTCTTCTAAACTTTCTTATTGTAACCAACCTTTGCAACCTTAAGTAGATTATCAATGCACTATAATATCACTATCTTAGTTGATTCTTGTACTCCCTTTTATATCATAATTCAACTTTTTCTCTAGGTGCTATTGTTACATCTTTTGATCAAATCCTCTTCATCAATCAAACAAGTAATAGTACTTAAATCATATAAGTGGTTGTCTTACCAACAAAATAGTAGGTTTGACATCAGTGACAAAACAATGATTGAAACACATTTATCATACTTGTATCAATCTATTTTTAACAATCTCCCTCTTTTCCATTGATGGTAAACCAAACTGATCAACCAAGCTGACTAGGTTAAAATAATAAGATCAACAACATACCAAAAATTTGTTCTATTCTGATCAACAGACAATCAATAATCAATTCATCCTTATGACTCCCTCTAAATTACTTTTTATATCTCCCTTCTCTAGTAGCTCCCTCAACTTTCTTTCTTAGTAGTCAATATTTCTCCCTCATATTGTGTTTTAGGATTTCTCCCACTTTTTTCAATTTCTAATCACTTGTATTTCTCCCTTTAGGATTAGTATCAGGATCAATATTTCTCCCTTTCTTATATTTCCCATGATCAATAACTATCTCCCTCTTTGACAACAATGCCAAAGACTTATCATCTTATTATGTAGATATGAACTTTCTTCAATTTCTCTTTAGTAACCTTGCTTTGTGACTAATTTTGTAGTTCCAACACTTTTATTACTTTAGGCATCTCCTAAAGTAAGATCCATTGCATCAATTTGTAATATATTACAATCAACTTGTTTAATGCAGGACAATCCTTCTATTACTTAGATAGCCTTTGATAGAGGTATCACCCCTTAGATATCATGAGTATCCTTAGGTAATTCTTTTGTGAAGATATCATCAATTTTCTCTTTTGTGTAAACATATTCCATCTTCACCTCTTTATCTTGAACTAATTCTCTCAAGTAATGATACTTGATTACAATCTGCTTAGTCTTTGTGTGCATCATAGGGTTCTTTGATATATTTATTACACTTTTATTATCACAATAAAGTATCACTAGTTTACTAATCTCTCCCTTCATACCTTTGAGTAGTTGTTTGGTCCATACAATGTTTGTACAATTTATAGTAGCAACAACATATTTAGCTTTAGCAGTAGATTGTAAAGTGCAGTTTTGTTTCTTGCTAGTCCATATAACCAACCTCTTACCTAAGAAAAATGCTCCTACATTGGTGCTCTTTCTTTCATTAATGTTTCCAGCCCAATCAGCATCAATATAGGCTCTTAATTCAAATTTCTCATTATTCTTAAAGTATAGACCATATTCCTATGTTCCTTTAGATATCTCATTATTCTATTTACAACCATCAAATGATTCTCCTTAGGATTAGCAGAGAATCTTCCAACTATCCCTACAGATAATGCAATATCAGGTCTGCTATGTACTACATATTATAATTTATCAATAGTAGACATGTAAAATGCTTGATTCACCTTAGCTAAATCATCATTCTTTGAAAATTTATGTCTTGTCACCATAGGTGTACTTACTAGTTTGGAATCTTCTAATCCAAAATTTTTTAGTATCTCCTTGACCTACTTTGACTAAATGATGTATATACCATATTTCATTTGATGTACTTACAAACCCACAAAGAACATGATCTTTTCAAACATAGACATCTCAAATTCTTGCTTCATTTCATTTTCAAAAGCCTTACATAAAGCATCTTGACCTCCAAATATGGTATCATCAACAAAAATTTTAGAAAAAAAATACCTTTTCCTTTCTCTACCTTCATGTATAGACTGTTGTTATCATTAGTCCTTTCAAATCCAATCTTCACAAGATAATTATGAAGTCTATTATATCATGCCCTTAGTGCTTGTTTCAAACCATATAAGGCTTTGTGTAGTCTACATAATATGTTCTTATTGTTAATATCAATAAATTCTTTTGATTGTTCTATGTAAATGTCTTCCTCTAATACCATTTAGAAATGTAGATTTAACATTCATTTGATAAACTTTGAAACCTTTGTATGTAGAATAAGCAAGAAAAGTTCTTACTCCTTCCAATCCAGCAATAGGAGAAAATGTTTCTCCATAGTCAATTCCTTCTTATTATGAATATCCTTTGTAGACTAATCTTTCCTTCTACTTTGCAACTTTACCCTTTTCATTTTTCTTATTTCTTAATACCCACTTGGTGCCAATCACATTTTTGTCTTCTAGTCTAGGAACTAGAGTCCATATTTAGTTTTTATCAATTTGTTCAATCTCTTCTTCCATGACTTTAGTCTAGTCCACATCTTTTAAGTCATCTTTCACTATTTTGGATTCTTTCATGCTCAACATACATTTATCATTTCTTAACTTATTCCTTTTCATTGGTCTATCATCTTTATCTCCAATGATTTGTGCAGCAAGATGATGTCCCTTGACATATTTGGACAATCTTGGTTTTGCTCTAGTTTCTTCATTTGGTCTATCTATTTCAAAGTCACTTTGTACATCTCTGCTAGATTGTTTAGCATCTCTCACATGTACACTAATCTTAGAATTAGGATGTCCCTCAACTTCATTCTATAACTCAACATCTGAATGTGGCTTGATTCCTGAATGTAGCTCGACATTCATAGTATGTGACTTGACAGTCACTGAAACTTGTTGTTGGTTTGTAGCTTGATTTGAAAAATCTTCTTAAGAAGGCATAACTTCATAAAAATATACAAATTATTTATATTATTCTAGTTCTTTCATAGGATCAGCCTCATATACTTTTGTATATTCATCAAATTTCACATTTGCACTTTTCACAACTTTGTTAGTGTTGGTATTTAAACACTTATAAGATTTACTTCTTTTGGAATAACCTAGGAATATAGCTTCTTCACTTTTTGCATCTAGTTTACCATTCCTAAAATGTTTAAGAATGAAGAATTTTCTTCCAAATACCTTAAAATATTTTACATTGGGTGCTCATGTCCATACCATAGTTCAAAAGGTGTTGAATGAGTACCTTTCTTGACTTGTACATAGTTTAAGGTATAGACAATTGTACTTACAACTTCTCTCCAGTATTTCAAAGCAACATTTTTCTTCATCATGAGTATCCTAGCATAGTCCATTATATACCCATTCCTCCTTTCAACAATTCTATTTTTTGGAGAGGTTTTAGGAGCATATGTTTATCTTTTGATTCCTCTATCATTATAGAACATCTCAAACTCATTAGATATAAATTCTCCTCTTATGTCAAATCTCAAACATTTTAGACTTTTACTTGTTTCTTTCTCAACTCTTGCTAAGTACCACTTAAACATTTGGAAAGCATTAGATTTCTATTTGAGATATATAACTATCATCGTTCTAGAATAATTATCAAAAAGCAACATAATTTACTTATCTACTTTGTAGCTTTGCACTTCAATTGGTCTAGACAAGTCATTATGAACAATCTCTAGTATTCCTTTAGAGGTATGAACTTGACTTTGTCATTTTTCCTAATTGACATTGTTTGCACATTATATTATTAGGTTTCTTAAACTTAGGCAAACCTCTAACTTTTCTTACACTATTTTCATCATAGAAAATTAAGGTAATGAACTTACTTTTATCTCCAGCCATGTGATGTGAATACACACTATCAATGATCCATTTACCATTCTTGTTCACACAAGACACAAGTATAATTGCCTCATCTTTATCAAATTCATCCTTCATTGCAACATACACCACTTCATTATCATGTTCATCATATTCATCTCTTGTTTCCTCTTCAGAAATGTAGCAAGACCTCTTGCCTTTGTCTTTGTAATCCTTTCTATCTTCATCTCTTCTACTTTTGTACTTGTCACCACCTCTATATTTATTCTTCTCTAGACATCTAGCAGAAATATGACCAACTTCATTACAATTGAAAAAAATGATAGGTAATTTACTTGTGAACTTTTCTTCACCTCTATAAGATCTCCTTGCAAATAGTGTTTCAAGTTGTTCTACATCCTCATCATCTATATCACTGTCACTAGACACATATTTTGTCTTTTTCCTCTTCTTCTTCTCATCAAGTTCCTTCACTAACAACTTAGCTTTGAAAGTAGATTCAATATTTTTAGGTTTGTAATTATCAAATTTAGATAGCTCAAAAATAGTGAGCCTACCTACCATACCTTCAAGAGATAGATTATTTCTAGGTATACATCTCAGCTCTTGTATTGTAGAAACTCTAATAGCATATATAGGCAACGGTGTTCTTACAACTTTTCTTAGTATAGTATCATCATCGATTGTACCAGTAGCTCCTCTTATTGAATTAACAACATCTTTTATCCTTGAGAAATATTGAGCAAAATTTTCACCTTCTTGCATTCTCATATCATAAAACTTACCTTTGAGACTTTCAAATTTGGCTCTTAGAACATTAGTGTCTCCTCCATAGATAGTGGTTAAAGCATCCCAAATTTTCTTTGCAGTTTCAAGACTTTTGATATCATAAAATTCAACATAGCTTAGGGAAGAGGCAATCTCCAACATTCCTTGGTTGTGTTGTTTCTTCTTTTTCATATGCTCAATAGTTAGGGCTCCAACAAGATCAACATGCTTAGTAGTAATGGTAGATTGTGCATGATCTCCAAGCCCTCCAAGATGTACCTTCATCAAAATTTTTCATGCAAGAAAGTTATCTCTATTAAACTTGGGCACATCTCTTTTTGACATCTTGATCTTTGTGCTTCTAGCACCTTCAAAATAGTCTTATTAAATAGATAGCTTTGATACCAATTATTGGAATTCTTTAGAATAAATGAGAGGGGTTGCGGGGGGTGGGGGGGTGATTCATTTATCCAAGGTCTAGATGTATAAATAAAAATTTCTCAGCTTAGTGAACCCATAAAACATTTATCATCATGCATGCATCCATAAGATTATGCAATCACTTAAAATGTGTAAGTTATTGTCAAATGAATTTGTAGAAATGTAAACATGAAACATAACAAAATCAATAATACATTTGACATAATGATTTATGTGAAAACCCAATTTGGGAAAAACCACCAGTAATGTGCTACTCTTTTTCACTCTTCTAAAGTGATGCCTTATGAAAGGCCAACCCTATTAAAGGTTAATATACACATAATTAAATGTGACCCTATTAGGAGTGAGCCTTGTTAGAGGACTTTAGACCATTCACTTTGAATGTCACCCAGTTAAAGGATTTATAAATGACTATTAGTTCAAACTTAATCCAAAAGATTTACCCTAGACTGATATAATTATTAGAGTAACAGTAACATTGCTAACAAGGATAACAACATAGTGACTAGTTGCCAAGTGGCAAAGTCAATGACATGCTATGATGACATGGTGCAATGACAAGGCAAGTGATGTGGATGGAGGTGACACATGGTGCAAGGTCATGCTATGTCACCAATGACATAGCGCCATGCTAACTAGGATAGTGATATGGTGAGCCAATTAGACATGACCATGTGATAGAGAATCCAAGCAGATAGGGCAGGAGATGGACCAGTATGGTGGTGACATGTGTCTAGTCAGAAAACCTAGTTTAACTTAGATTAAAAATGGAGGGAAAATGAAAAATTTAGAAAATAAATTTATTATTATTTTCCTCCAAAAATTGAAGTTTTAGGTCTTTTTGAATTTTATAGATATAATCTAAAGTTTTGATTTTAGAGAGTAATAGTAAAGCTTGCAAAATGGAGTTTTTATTACTTCTTCATTACTAGTTCATATGAATGTTGATGGATTTATACTATTGCTATTTTATATGATCCTATGACTTGACCTAACTTTATAGGATGGATTACAATTCCCTAAACTATTTTCTATCAGTTGGAACTCATTACACCATGTTTATATATTTAAAAACTAGTTTCCCTCCTAAATGGGATTTGACCATTGGAATTCAAAAATTTGAAATCCAAACCTTATTTTATTGCTTATTCTTGCAACTTAGTACTTTCTACCTTTGTGGATTTACTCCATGATCCTTCTAGGACCTAATTGACCTTCTTAATCAACCTAGATCCCTTGTTGGCACTATTGGCCACCCTTAAATCATTTTTGCTCCTAAATCCCATATAAGGACTTTTAGGACTTTTCAAAATTACTTTAATTTTATCATTACATATTTCCATTATAGACTTCAAGATATTCCAATTCACCTTCAAGGATCCTCTTCATTCATTTCCTTCACTTGAACTCAAGGTGGACTTGCATGTTTTCCTAGGTGCTCCAACACCATACACCCCATCTTTGAAAAGACTCTTGTCACAAGAGTGAAGGGGAGTTTTCCTCATGAAACCCATCCTTCTTGATGGATACCTACAAATATCCATTTGCAACTCTTTACTTGCTCTATATCTACCTACACTCAAAATATTATAACTAATAAATTCATTAAAAACATCAGATTTAGTACAGTCAACCCTTGTTGTCTCAATTGACTCTACCTCTTTCTTTTGAGGATCCAAAAGACCTTTATCATTTCCATTCATGAACATACCAACACCACCCTTTTTGAGTGACACCATAGGAAACAAAAGGGAACCTACCAATAGTCCCTTCTCATACACCATCTATTGCATATTAGAGTTTCTTCCCTTCTCATGATCAACAATAAAGCTCTTCATCATCACCAAGGAAGTCTTATGCTTCAGGTTTGAATCACTTGTAATTTGTTCTTCTAAGATGATATACCTCTACACCAAAACATACAATCCTTTCACAATCACCCTTATCACTTGGTAAAGGGATATGGAAAAATGTCTAACCATCTTTATGCACAATATATGCGTTTTTCAAACCAAAGTGCATTGTATTCCCAGAGGCTTTCCATGGCCTTCCAAGAATAATATGACAATAGGTCATAGAAATTATATCACATAGAACCCTATCAACATATGCTCCAACTGAAAAATTAGCAAATTCTTGTTCTCTAAAAGTAATATTTTATTTTTTGTTGGGGGTGTTTGGAAGGAAAGAAATGATATGGTTTTTAGGGATAAGGAGACGTCTTCCAATTAGATATTTCATAATATTAAACATATGGAGATTGAGAATATTAGGATAATCAAGAAAGGTCAAGAGCCTCAAGATGATTGGGAAGCCAAATTGATTTAGAATTGGAACTTGGAAGGGATTAGATACTGTTAGGATGTTATTAACCTTAGACATCTATCAAGGTGGGACTTTCCACCATAGGGATGGTATAAGATTAATTTTGATGGGGCCTCAAAAGGTAACCCAGGGACAGAAGGTTGTGGTGTTATTATTAGAAATAAAATTGGGTTAGTTTGGGTGTTATGGCTACTCCTATTAGGCATCAAACCAATCATGTTGTAGAAGATAATGCAACTCTCTATGGTCTTTTATTTTCCAAGAGCATAAGTTTGGAGAAAATTTGGATAGAAGGGGATTACCTTAACATTGTTGATTGTCTTAATAAATTTAATTAGCCTTCTTGGACCATCTATAATATTATTTTCAAGGCTAGTAATTTGATTAATTCCTTTTTGGAATGTGTTATCACACATAACTATAGAGAAAATAATAAAGTGACTAAGTAGGCTGCAAACATAGCATGCAAATATGATATGGTATTATGGTAACAACATCCCTATTGATAGGGTCACATTGAGAGAGTACAACAAAGTTAAAAGTATACAAAAGAGTTTTAAAAATGATGGAAATAGAATTTAGGAATGATTATGCTTTGCATAGGAATGGGAAGTTATGGTTTATGATTATCTTTGATGAGAAAAATCATTCATTACCACATGGATTGTGGGTATTTTTCCATAAGAGAAAAATTTGCTAGTATTCTCCATTTCATTTGAACTTGGTAGGATTGTGAGGAATTTTTGCAGTTTCAAGAAAATGGGTGGAAGGAGAAAGAGGGTTGAGCATGAAAGTTGCAAGGAATGGAAGAAGAAGACTAAAATTTGGGATATTTTAGAATAGGGGAAAATTATAGGCTTCATGGGGAAGTTAAATGGTAGTAATCTAGCTATAACCCACCAATTTATAAAGACTTGGAAGAATAGACACATATTCTTGCAGAAGAATAGATGCATATTGTTGGGAAATTAGAGAATGGAAGGCACAGAGGAGATTATAGCTAAAGCCACTAGTCTTGATCTAGATGAGATCAATTTATATCTGGATAGGAAGTTGTCTGATCATGTTGTTGATGAGTTTGTGGAGATGACAAAGGAGAAATATAGGCTGGTTAACATTGGCAACTCCTATTTTAACACTTATTCCATTTCCAGACCATGGAGGTTTGTTATGCTTGTTGTGATTGAATACATAACCCTTGATTATCATTTTACAAAGATTTTTGGACACCATCTTATACTGGTTAACCATTTTAGGCATAGGGTTCAAATTAGTTTTCCTTTCTACCTAAGATAGTACCTAGATAATACCATTTTAGCTATTCAAAGTAAACCTAGGGGTATCATGCCTACCATGAGGGTTTGATGGTACTGATAATGAATCTTCTTAAAGCTAAAAAAGGTGGATAGATCCCACACTAGTAAAAAGACCCTGGAGTGTGATACATAGTGGAGTGATTAGGATGAGGTTTATGAAGATGAATCAAGAAAGAAGAAGATGAGATAGCTGAAAACAAGAGGAAAAACCTTTCACTTAGGAGCTTGTCTACTAAGAAAAGGAAGAGTAAGGAGGTGGATTATGAAATGGAGACATAATATGAGGAGGATCTTGAGGAGCTTATAGGAAAGAAAACTAGTATTGTTACCAAAACCAAGGTGAAGAAGATTAACATAGTTTTGAACATTCCCTTTGATGATGAGCCACTAATTAAAAGGAAGGAGATGAGAAGGAAGAAAGGGATTTCTCAAGGGAAGACTGATGACATAGTCCTTAAGGAGGTGGATACTAAAAGAAACACTATGGATATAAATGAAGAAAATAGGAATTAGAGAAAGGACTATGATGAACAAGGGTATATGAAGGGAATCCTTGGAAACCTAGGTGTAATGAAGAAGGATATAAATAGTAGGAAGGAACAAATGCAAGATATTAGGAAGGATTTTGATCAGCTAAGCAAGATTACCAGAGGTGAGCATCTCGATAGACTCTCTGAGGTTATTGGTAATGTGGAAGAAGTCATGAATTTAATGAAGAGAATCCCACCTCTAGAAGTGAAGAAGAGAAATATGGAAAAATTGGTGAAGGATATGCAGAAAAAGATGGATGTCATGGGTAAAAGAGTTGACAACACAAAGAATGTTGTTAAAAAATTTGCAGATTAGAGCTACTTCATCTTGAAGATTGTTATAGATAACACCAAAACACTGTAAAAAATATAATAGGGGAGAATTCAAGGATTTAAGTGCATGAAATAGGATCAAGCCCCATTAAATACACCTAAGCTAATTTAAAGAAGAAAAAGGTTGTGGAAGATAAATAAATTGATGAATTGAAGGCATCTATTATGAACATGAATATCCTTATAGATTAGGTTGTTGATTTATTGAAGAACTTGTAGTTGTCCTGGTGCTATCCTTTTGTTGTTTTTTTGTTTGGTGTATTAAGGCTTTTATCTTAACTTTTTTTGTTTTTTGGTGCTGGTGCATAGTTACTCATGGGAATTCTTATCTTATTTTGTGTGATACTATGTAAAAGGTTTTGGGTCCTTCAAAATCTGATTTTACTTAGTCAAAACAACAATATTTTTCTCATCACTCACCCATGAAGCCTTATATTTTCTATCAATGGGAAATCTTTTCAAATTTAGTTTGTTCACCATCTCATAAGAAACCAAATTCTCAAATGAACCAAAATCAATGATTATTTTACAAATATTACCATGAATTTGACAATTTGTTCTGAAGATAAATGCTTGATTCCTCTCTTGCTGATGTATTTGTAATCCTCTTCTCACCATCAAGGATTCTCCTTCCATGAATCATCCTATATCTATAGCTTTCCCTTTTTCTTCACATTCTTTTCCTTCTTCTTCCCCACCATCTATTAAGTGGACTCTCTTTTCTACCTTATTCTAGTTAGCCTCTTTCTTAGGACACCTATTAAACTGATGCCCAATGCCTCCACAATTAAAGCATTTACCGGTGAATGCCCCACTACCTCTTCCATAACTAGATTTTCCACTTCCTCCTTGTCTTGTATCAACATTCTTGCTCCTATCCTCACCAGATTGTTCTTTGTCATTAGTAGATCTACCTCCTCTACCTTTTTATGAATTTCCTCTACCACCACCATTCTTGTCTTTTCTCCCCAACTTCTCCTCAAATCTTATAGCCAACTTGTAACAATCCTCAAAAGACCTAGGGTTACAAGACTTAATTCATCTTGGATGTTGAATCTAACTCCTCCCAACTATCTTGCCATATTTTGTTCCATATCTTCTTCATGACCAACTCTAATAACCAATTTGTGAAATTATTCAATGTACCATTGTACATCCATGTCTCTTTGCTTAAATCTTTGCATCTTCTTGTATATTTGTACCTTGTAGTCACTAGGTAAAACTTTTTCCCTCATTTTGTCCATCATAGTATACCAAGAAGTAATCTTTGGCTTACTATTCTTCCACCTCTCTGCTTGAATATAGTCCCACCATAAAAAGGCATGTACTCTTAGTCTAGACTTTGAAATCTTTACCTTCTATCCATACTCAATGTAGTTCTCTATAGAACTGAACCAATCAATGAGTTCTTCATCATTCATCTTACATTCATATAAAGGTAAGTCTAATCTTCCTTTTGTATCTCCACTCCTTATGGATTTAACAAACTTAGCCATCCTCTCCTCCTTAGGATCTAATTGTACCTCTTCTCTCAAAGGTATCTCTTCTTCTCCCTACTCTTCAAAGTCATCATCATCATCCAATCTACTCTTTCCTTTATTCTCCAATATAGTTAATCTACTAACCAAGGATCTCATCTCCTTTTCCTTCTTAAGCTTTTCCCTTCTCCCTTTTTCAAGGGCTTCTCTCATCCTTCTATTCTCTACAGTTAGCTCCTTCAAAAGCATGGAAAGTTTAGCATTAGTTACCCTCTAAGGTATCCCCTCATCTTCTCCTTCTGGCATGTTTACAAGTACCAAGACCAACTAGGAATGAACAAAAGGAAAATGACACTCTAAGGCCTCAACAAAGATCAAATAAATCAATGACCCTAATAACTTTCTCTTTCTTTCAGCCTAGGATGTCCTAGGCTTTGATACCAATTGATGCATGGGATAGTGTGTGGTGGGGCCAAACAAGTTCCCACTTCTATATTTATAAGGGAAATACAAGGTTCCCTAAACCCTCAAAATAGAAAATATGCCTTTTTCAACTCCTACACCTTCCCAAAGGACATGGTGGATGGATTAGATCATCATAAGGTGGATTAAAGGGGTTTCAACTAGTTTTAAACTTCCAACTAACCCCTAGACCCCAATTTTAAACTTCCAACTAACCCCTAGACCATAAAAACTACAAATTTCCTAGTAGACCTGATTGCCCCCAATTAGATCTCCAACGAGGAAGATGTCAAATTTTCTCACAAAATCTCCAAAACAATTCCCAAAAAAATTAGGTTTTTAGACACCAATTTTAGTGTCATTCAACATATCTCAACCTTAATAAAGGTTGTTTTAGACTAATCAATACATCCTCCAACTATGCACATTTTTTTACCATAAAATAGGGTCATTTTCCAAACTAGTTGTACTTGCTCCCAGCACTCAAGACTTTAAATAGTCCCTTGAAATGGCTCCAATTAAAGGGATTTCAAGTGAATTTGATGCTCCAAACTCTAAAAGTAAGAAACCCCCCAAATTGGTCTCCTAAAAACCCTCAAGTTTAGGGCTTTTTTAATGTGTACCTTCCTAGCCCAATCCTAACCAACTAAGAGTTGATTCACCTTCTCCAAGAAATATGTAGATATGATCTACTATTTAATACCACCCTCCAATGGCTAGAACCTCTACTATTGTTCCTTAGTCATGCATTTCATGCAACCACCTAACTTCCATTAGTGACCACATCTTTGAAATATTCAACCCAAAAATTGTTCTAATGTTTATTCACATATATTTATAGGATCATTCCATGATAATCAAATTCTTACATCCATGAAATGATCAGATTCTTCCTAAACACTGAAAACTTCCCAAAATAATGGATCCTTCCCAATAGCAATCAACACTTTTGGAAAATAGAGCTAGTAATGGGTTTAATGCATAAGAAACAAGATGGAAAGCATTCAAATAGGTTTATGTTTCTATCCATATATAGAAAAATCAATCCAATCAAGAAGCTTGCAAAATGGAGTTTTTATTGCTTCTTCATTACTAGTCCATACAAATGTTGATGGATCGATACTACTACTCTTCTCTCTGATCCTATGCCTTGCCTTAGATTTATAGGATGGATTACAACTCCCTCAATCAATTTGTATTAGTTGGAACTCATTACACCATGTTTAAATATATAAAAACTAGTTTTCTTCCTAAATGGGATTTGACCATTGGAATTCAAAAATTTAAAATCCAAACCTTATTTTATTGCTTATTCTTGCAACTTCTTACTTTCTACCTCTATGGATTCACTCTGTGACCCTTCTAGGACCTCATTGATCTTCCTAATCAACCTAGATCCCTTGTTGGTACTATTAGCCACCTTTACATCATTTTTGCTCCTAAATCCCTTATAAGGACTTTTAGGGTTTTTCAAGATTACATTAATTTGATCTTTACATATTGTCATTATAGGCTTTGAGAAATTCCAATTCACCTTCAAGGATGCTCTTTAGTCCTTACCTTCACTTGAAGCCAAGGTGAACCTAGGTGTTTGCCTATGTGCTCTTGCATCATCCCTTTTTTTGAAATTAAATTTTCAAGTACATATTTCCATTATCATTAGTCCTTGCAAAACCAATCTTCACTAAATATGTGTGTAACCTTTCATACCATACTCTAGGACATTGTTTTAATCTACACAGTTCCTTGTGCAACTTACATACCATATCTCTTTTTTTGGGTCAAGAGATCCTTCAAGTTGTTCAATATAGAATTCTTATTCCAAAATTCCATTTAGAAATGCAAACTTGACATCCATTTGGTACACTTTGAATCCTTTCTAAGAAGAATATGCAAGTAGAGTTCTCACTCCTTCTAATCTTGTAATAGGTGAAAATATCTCCCCAAAGTCAATACATTCTTCTTGTGCATATCCCCTAAAAACTATTATTTCTTTGTTTCTTGTGGCTTCACCTTTCTCATTTAGCTTATTTTTAAATACCCACATTGTACCAATAACATTGTTGTCTTTTGGTCTAGGTACTAATGACTAGGTTTTATTCTTTTCTATCTTCTCAATCTCTTCATTCATTTCTTGAACCCAATTCTCATTATCCAAAGCATCCTTCATTGATTAAGGCTCAAATTCATATAGTACACATGTATCACTACTCAATCTTTTTCTTGTCATAACTCTTGAATATTTATCTCCAATGATTCTAGTTCACGATGTCTTCTCACATATTTTTCTAATGTAGTCTCAAGTCTTCTAACTTCTTCATTAGGTTTATCTTGTAAATTAGCTTCTTGTATCTTAGCTTGTTCTTCTAGTTGTTTGAAAATCACTTGTTAATTATCAACATACTTTTCTTGATGCTTGACACAATTTTTTGATGCTCAATATAGTGTTGTAATTTGACATGCATTGGCTATAACTTGTTGATAGATTTCTTCTTAGGTTTAGGTAAGATGTTGGGCTCACCTTCATCGATGTATATGAAACTTCTGTAATCTTCAAGTTCCTTCTTACATTCAAATTCATTCTTTTCTACATATTCATCAACTTTAACATCTGCACTTTCTATAAAATTTTGAGTATTAAAATTCAAATACTTATATGCTTTGTTTTTGGTGGAATAACCTAAGAATATACTTTAATCACTCTTTTCATCAAGTTCTCCAATACCACTATCTTTTCATATGTAACATTTGCTTCCAAATACTTCAAAATATTTCACTTTATGTGCATACCCATACCATAACTCAAAAGGTGTGATACTTGTACCTTTATTGACTTGTACTCTATTCAAGGTATAAACTACTATACTTGCAACTTCTCTCTAGTATTTAGGTGCAACATTATTCTCAATCAAAAATGTCCTAGCATAGTCCATGATTGATCTATTCCTCCTTTCATCTATACCATTCTCTGGAGGGCTCCTTAGTGTAGACATATGTCTCTTGATTCCTCTATCATTATAGAACATGTTGAATTCCCTAGATATGAATTCACCTCCTCTATCAAAACTCAAAAACTTCAAGCTTTTACCTTTTTAATTTTTAACTCTATCCAAATAACACTTAAACATTTAAAATGCATTATATTTTTCTTTAAGAAACATCAAAGTCATCATTCTAGAGTAATCATCAACAACTAGAATAAATTATTTGTTAAAATAGTAGCTTTGCACTCGAATAGGTCCACAAAGGTTAGTAAGAACCAACTCAAAAATAATATCTGAAGTATAGGTGTTTCTCTTGAACCTAGACTTTATCATGTTTCCCAATTGATATTTTTATCACATCACATTATTATGTTTCTTCAATCTTGATAACCCTCTTACTTTCTTCATCTTATTATTGCTTACCAAATTATCAAATTTCACATGACATAGCCTCTTATGCCATAACCATATATCATCAGATAGGTCTAGATAGAACAAGTTACCTCTTATTTAATCTCTACTTCCAATAAATTCATAAGAACCATTGTATATATTAGCCTTCTTATACTGAAATTCAACTTTGTAGCTTGAACTATTCAACAATGCCACACTCAAAAAGTTATAGTTAAGTCCTTTAGCCCAATAAGAATTATCACATCTAATCTTATCAGTAGATCTTATTGATTCTTTACCTTTCAAAAGACATGGTGCATCATTACCAAACCTAATACTACCTTATTTATAACATTATAAAGTTTGAAACTTTCTTTTATCACCAATCATGTGCTATGAGAAACCACTATCAATTATCCATCTATCACCTTGACTCACATATGAAATAAGTACAGTTTTCTCATCTTCATTAGAATCATCTATCATAAAAATATAAACAACTTCTTCATCATTAATATCAAAATTATTCTCAATTTCTTCTTCAATAATGTAATAACACTTCTCACCTTTTGCCTTTGGTCTTTTTATCTTTTTAAGTCTTTTCCATCTCTTCTTCCTTTGAACTTGTTATGTTTCCTCTCATCCTTGTCATTGCTGCTAGGACATCTTAGAGTAATATGACCAACTTTATTACATGAAAAATATATTATAGGGAGTTTACCTTTGAATTTTTCTTTTCCTCTTTATAGTCTCTTAGACATTAATGCTTCAAAATCCTCAAGACCATCATCGGAAGATTACCCTTCACTATCCTCATAGTTTTCTTATTAGACTTATGCAAAACCAATTATGACTCGAAAGAAGATTCAATAGAAGGGGTAGTAAACTTGTCAAAATTTCACAATTCAAAATTAGTATGTCTACCAACTAGACTATCCAAGGTTAAATCATTACCAGAAGTGAATCTTAGTTCTTTTGCAAACACTCTAATAACATAAATAGGAAGTCAAGTTCTTAATACCTTGATGATCATAGTCTTGTTACTAATCTTTCCACTAGCTCCTCTAATAGCATTCACAACTTCTTTGATTCTTCCAACATATTGAGAAATGTTATCACCTTCTACCATTTTCATGTCATCAAGATTTCCAATCAATCTTTCTAATTTGGCTCTTAGTACATTCTTATTACTTCCATGGGTCTTTGCCAACTTTTCCCAAATCTTTTTTGCAGTATTGCAGTCCTTTATGTCATAAAAATTTTAGTAGCTTAGGGAAGATGAAATCTCCATTATTACATGATTGTTCTCCTTTATCTAATTTATTTATCAAGATTCCATAGGTACAGGTATTGTTGTGTATTTATTATCGAAGTAGTATACTGTTGAATCTCCTTTTCCAACAATGTGCAACTTCATCAAATGTTTCCATGCAAGGAAGTTATCCTTATAAAAATTTGGGTATCTCCTTCCTATGCATATTTATCTTTAGCTTTAAGTCCCTTCAAAACTTTCTTCACAATCACCAATAGCTCTAATATGAATTGTTAGAATGATTTGGAATAAATGAGGAGGGGGTGAATGTTGAAAAATTACAATTGAAACAATTGTTATTTTGTCATTGATGTCAAATCTATTGATAAGACATATTTCTACCTAATCTAAATATCATATCTATTTTATTAATGAAGAGGATTTGAGAAATTTCTCATAAAATAGCACCTAGAGGAAAGGTTGAGTTATGGAAAGGAAGTTACAATGGATATTTGATTAGTTAAACTTTGATAAGACAAAGTGATTTTTTTTATCAAGAATGTAAAGCTAAGTAAAGTAGTGGAGTAAAAGGTTAAAGAATGTAAAGTGATTCTAGTGTCAATCGAGCCACAATAAATGCCAATAAAATCTAGTATTGACCAAGCATCAGTATTGAATAAAGAACATAGTTGATTCCAAGCTACAAGTTTTTTAGTGACTAATTAATTAAGTGATAATCGAGTGTTAGAACTTAGTGATTACCGAGTAACAATGTTATAAATTCATTTTAGGAAATCATGAATTCTACCTAACTCAAATTATTTCTTGGGAGATTTAAACCATGTTGAAGATAATATTGATCAGTTGGACCATTAAATTCAATGTGAAGATTAGGTATAATACCAATGATCTAATTCAATGGATGAGAAGATTCCACAAAAGAAGGAAGATGAATAGATATAATGAACCTAATGAACTAGATCATAAACCCTTAGATCTACAATGATCATGGAAAATGAAAAAGCAAGAATCACCTATTTAAAGAGGTATAGAGACAAACTTAAAAAGACATGCATATAGAGAAAGGTGGATCAAAGATGCACACATGTGCAAGTTAAAGTGAAGCACAAGGAGATTAATTGTGCAAATACTATTTATATTGATAAGTGAATCAGAGAAGATGGCTTAATTTTTGTTGAAAAGGAGAGGATTGATTATTTGAATTCTTTCTAAGCATATCAAGAACAAAGATGAAAATGGGGAGCTTATCAGTGAATCAACACATGAAATGAATAGTGATCAGAACTTGCAAAGTGAAATGTAATCATACAAACCAAAACCCTACTATTTTATTTCTAATCATTGTAAATAGTTTGTATTGAAATCCTTTTAACAAAGGTTGACTTAATAGTCATTCAAACTTCTTTAAATTCTATGTAAATTCTTTAACAAGGTGACATTCTCAATAGAATGATCAAAGTCTTCTAACAAGGCTACTCCTAATAGGGTGATTAAATCCTCTAACTAGATCATATTTAATAGTGTGTATTGTAAACCTTTAACAAGGTTGGCTCCTAATAGAGCTCACTTTGAAAGAGTGAAAAAGTGGTGACATGTTGCTAGTGGTTTTTCCAAAATTAGGTTTCCACATAAAATCCCAGTGTCAAATATGTGTTGAATTCTTTATATATTTTATATTTTATAAAGTTTATATTTAGAAAAGTATGTTATGTTTGGGATAGTAATTCTATCAATACAATAGAGACCTAGCAACGATAGGATAATCATAATAATGAATTTTTTATGTTTATTTGTTCAAATGGTAATTATGGACCTTGAGTAACTAATTCACAGCCCCCCCCCCCCTTCTTAACTTAATTATTGTAAACATTTCTAATAATTGGTATCAAAGTTGAGTTCTTATAAAGAAAATTTTGAAGGTACTTAAAGCTAAAGATCATGACTTACAAAAAAGAGGTACCAAAGTTGAACAAGGAAAACTTTCCTCCATGGTAAATGGAGTAGAATCCCCTTCTATATACCCAAGATGTGTCACTTATAGGTGTACAAATTTTTCACAACCATGCAATATAGGACTTCACTATGTGATTCCCAATATCCACTCTCCTTAGACTAGATCAAATTCAAAGTCTAAAACACCTCCTTGAGGTATAACAAGAAAAATAAAATAAGCCAATGTTTCAAGGATGATGTAGGGATTATTTCAACCTTAGATGCATTTTCTCAATTTTTTCATACACAAGTCCCACAACGCTTGCTTAAGAAATCCACTTAAACACCTAGAACTCCAAATAGGGCTACAAGGAGAAACTAAAATTTTGTGAAGGAAACCTTCTTGTAAATCCACCATTGAAAGTCTTAAACACCTTTAGACACTCCAATCGTTTATTCAATGACCCCTTCCAAGTTAGGACTCTTTACCAATCTCCCAACTCAAGTTGTTTGCAAAACTCTCCTAAGCCTAATAGGGCTAATTAGGTCTCTTTTCCAAATAAATTATAAGAAATTAAATACATCTTCCAAAAAAACCTATTGGAATACTTTAGGGACATGACAAAACATTTAAGTCCAAGTTCATATGGCTCTATTCCACCCCTAGGCCAAGTTGTGCCTCAAAACCCCAAAATTGGATAGTTACATTTAGATGCATGTCCAAAGGGTTTAATGTTTTCTCCCAACATCTCCTACTTCCTATCCTAAGACTCAAATATTCTTAATGTACAACCTCTCCCCCTTCTTTCCACTATGGCTTATCTTTTTCCCATGGTGGAATCTCTAGGAAAGAGTTTTTTTCTTTTAAAACCCTAGTTAGGGCCTCCCTACGACCAACAACCAATCAAAATTTGATTTCTCTTAACCAATATGAATTGGAGAACTCAAACTAGTTTCAAAACTTTCATGAGGAAATTCTTCAAATTTTCCAATCCTTCAGAATTGCATGTGAATCTATATAATTTTGTATAGAAAGTTTCTCAAGCAGTTTTGATAAGAAAACAACATAATTTTGTTGATTTGAAAACAATAGATACTTCTCTTCTATGTTGAGGAAGGTTTATAAACCTTATTTATGTCATTCCCAAATATTTCCAACTGATAAAGGTGGTTGTGAATGTTGGGATTCAAAAGTTGCATTTTTGCACAAAAGTTGCATTATGCAACATTGACAACTTTTTGCAAAATTTGTCAAATGTATCTTAACTTTACTAAACTTTAATCCTAGACCCTATCTAGGACTCTATGAAGGTTTTGATCAATAAAAAATCATTATTTAACCTTCTATACTATTTATCCTCATTCTACCTAGAAATTTCCCATAAAATGACTAAGGTAGACAATTAGGTTTATAACACATCTAATGTCTCCTAGCCATACAACTCATAAATTATTTCTAGTATTGGATTCTAGATCCAATTCCTATCCTAACCCTCTTTTTTTAATCCTATTGATGTTCTTGCAATGGTAGGTATTAGAAGTGCTCCTACACCATACTCATGAGGTGCACTGATCTCAAGTCCTCTTGAGATAAGCTCTTGCAAAATTAGGCCATGTTTCTAGATCTCTTGTTCATTCATCTATATAGACTCTTCCATAGGACTTCCTTGCTATTGAACCAAATACTTCTTGTATGCATTTTTCCTAGTTTATTTGATGACCTTGGTGTCCAAGATCTTGTCAAATTTTCTTGGCTCATGGGATGGTAACCCTACAACATCTGCTCCTAGTTCTTCAAGATGCACTTCTAAACATGCATTCACATCACCATTATATGGGGTTAGATCAAAAATATTAAATGTAGGAGAGGTAACAAGGTGTGAGGGAAACTTTATCTCATAAGCATCCATTCCATGCTTCTTTAATATTTGGCAAGATCCTACTTTCTTCATAAGTAGTTTGGTATGCTTTCTCTTTGGTAACCTCTCATTCTTCAAGTATTCCTAGACCAAGTCTCCAACCTATAATTGAACATCTCTTCTATGTTTTTCTTTAGCCTACTTATACTTCTTTGCACTCTTCTCAAGTGCCATTTTTTTTAGTCATGAATCTCCTTCATGCTTTTTGTAAACTCCTCTCCATGACCATTGACTAGAGTATTGGAAAGTAGTTCCCTAAGTTCTAGGATACCTCTTGGATTCTACCCATACACTATTTGAAAAAGGCTCTTCCTTGTGCTCCTATTAATAGATCCATTAAATGAAAACTCTTTTTGTGGTAGAACTAGCTCCCACTTGTCTCCATACTACTTTGTCAAGCATCTAAGTAGATTTGCAAGATACTTGTTGACTACTTTTTTCTACCCATATATTTTTGGATGGTAGGCATAGCTAAAACTTATATTAGGTTCCAATTTCTTCCATAAGGTCCTCCAAAAGTGAACAATAAATTTCACATCTCTGTCTGATAGTATGGTTAAAGGTAAACCATGAATCCTAGAAATCTCCTTGAAGAATAGATTTATAATTTTTTATGCATAATTGGTGCTTTTAAAAAGGATGAAGTGCACCATTTTACTAAATTTTTCCATGACAACATATATTCTATCATTTCCCTTATGTGATCTAGGAAATCCCATCACAAAGTCCATGCTACAACTCTCCCAAGGCCTATAGGAATAGGGAAAGGTTGTCATAGTCCTACATTAGTGGATGTATCCTTGGCTTTCTAACATATTGTACATGTTTGCATAATATTACTCACTTTAGTCTAAAGTTTTGGCCAATAGTAGAACATTCTCATCTATTCCAAGGTCTTGTCCAATCCAAAATGTCCCCCCATGTTGATTGCATGCTTTTCTCTAATGATGTTCTCCCTCATAGAAAATTTTGGAATGCAAAGTTGATGCCCCTTGAATAGTAGCCCATTTTGACTCAAGTAGTTAACATATTTAGTATGATATGCCTCAAAGAAGTCAAAGCACACCTTATAGATGTCTTTAAAATCATTATCATCTTCATACATTCCTTTCAAAGAATTGATCCCTCCACTTTGGAGTTGGATTTATTGCACAACTAGATTCCTCTACTTAGTGCATTTGCCACCTTATTGGAAACTCCTTTCTTTTGTTTTATTGAAAAGGTGTAGGGTTGAATGGATTCTACCCATTTCATGTGTTTGTGGCTTAGTTTCTCTTGGCTATTCAAGAAACTTAAGGCTTAGTTTCTATGAAAATAATAAATTCATTTGGAAGGAGGTAGTACCTCCATTTCTTTAATGACTCAGGTAAGGCATATAGTTCTGAGTCATAAGAGAATTATTTCCCATTTGTTTCATTTTGTTTCTCACTAAAAAAGTCTATTTTCCTCCCTTCTTGACTCAAGATAGCCCCTATATCCAACTTAGAAGCATCACTCAATACTAAATATTTTCTAAAAATTAGAGAACACTAGGATAGGTTTCTCTATTACTTCCTTCTTTAGCATTTGGAAGGCCTCCTCTACATCCTTATTCCACACAAAATTTCACTTCTTCCCACCCTTGATTGTCTCAAGGATTGGAGTACACAACGGACTAAAACCTTTGATGAACCTTCTATAGAAAGAAGCAATCCCATGAAACCTTCTAACTTCAAACATGGTCCTAAGGGAAGGCCAACTCAAGATAGCTTCCACCTTCTTAGGATCCATTTTTATGTTACCTTCAGAGATTACAAATCCCAAATAAACAAGTTCTCCCTACATAAAAACACACTTGTAAAAGTTCATAAAAATATTTTCTTCATTCAATCTCTTCAACACCAAGTTAACATGTTGTATATGTTCCTCCTTACTCTTACTAAAAATAAGGATGTCATCAAGGTATACTATGACAAAATGTCCAAGGAATGGCTAAGAACTTCATTCATTAGTCGCATGAATGTGCTTGGAGCATTTGATAGGCTAAAAGGCATCACCCTCCATTCATCAACATCCTTAATCCTTATTTGGTGATAACCACTTTTTAAGTCTATCTTGGAATAATACCTTGCTCCCCCTAGTTGGTCTAATAGGTATTCTATCATAGGCATAGGTAATCTATATCTACTAGTGATTCTATTTATTTCTTTAGAATTAGTGCATAGCCTCCATGTGCCTTCTTTCTTAGGTATCAATAGGGTGGGTACTACACAAGGACTGAGGATTTTTTAGATCAATCATTTATCTAGAAGATCTTTTATCTATCAATCTATCTCGTAATTTTTCTCTAGAGTTAACTTATATGTTCTTTTTTTAGGTAATGTTGCTCCTAGAATAGATTTATGTTATGACTTATATCTCTAATTGGTAGCAACTCACTTGGCAAATCTTTGGTGACGATATCCTTATACTGGTGTAATAGGCCTACAACCTCCTTAGGACCTACATGTCTTAATGGATTCACTTCCTTCACAAAATTCTTAGGTTTTTCATCCTTAGGAAAAATTACTAGAGCATAGCATGGGGCCTTTTCTTGTTTCACAACTTTTAGAAAATTTTCTATCTAAAAACAAAATTTTTGGATCCTTATGCTCTTCTACAGAATTTGGTAAGGGTAAGAGAGTTACCTTTTGACCTCTATGGTTGATGGTATATCTGTTTAGCTTACCATCATGGTGTGCCTCCATATCATATTGTCATGGTCTCCCTAATAGCAAATGACAAGTATCCATTGGTAAAATATCATAGAGAACTTTGTCCGTATACTTTCCAATCTATAATTCTACACAAGCCTACTCCTCTATAATGGTCTACTACTTCTTGGTGAGCCAAGAAACCTTATTAGGGTTTGGATGTAGCACCCCACTCAATTTTAACTTCTTTACTACCTCCTCAAATATGAAGTTATAAGTAGATCCATTTTCAATCAACATCCTACAAACTTTGTCTTCACACTTGCATGTGCAGCTAAAAAAATTCATCCTCTAAGGTGGTTCATGGTTGCATGGTGCATTCAATAGTGTCCTTATCATCATAAGGTATTATCCCTTATCAAGTTTTTCATAAGATCCTTGGGCTTCCTCTTGTTGATTTTCCTCTTCCCTTACTAGGTTGGCTCTCCTATTAGTATGATACTTTTCCTTTTTAGGACACTTAGATGCTAAATGCCCCAGTTGGTTACATCTATAACATCTTTTAGGTTCTAATGATCTCCCTCCAAATATTCCCCTTGATTCTCCTCTTCTTCCCCTATGAGATCCTCTAGAATTATTCTCACTAAAAGAATTGTTCTAACTGGTCTCTATATAGTCTCTAGGAGTTTTTCCTTTACCACCACTTGCTCCTCTTCCTCTATTGAAAAAATCTCTCAAATTTCTTCCTTTCCCTCCTTGGTCTTGTTTCCTCTTAAGATTTTTCTCCACCTTCAATGAAATTTGAAACATTTTTTGGACTATTTTGGGAGAACACAAACTTATTTCATCTTGGATATTCATCCTCAACCCTTGCATATACCTAGGAAGTTTGACACACTCTAGCTCTACCAATTTTGACTTCATAGTAAGTCTGTGGAACTCCTCCAATGTAACTAGAGACATCCATCTCCTTTTGTCTTAGACTCTACCTCTTTTTGAGAATTAGAATCTCATAGTCCTCAAGAATATAGGCTTCCTTTATCAAGGCCACCTTTATCTTCCATGTTTTGATCTGGTTTTTTTCCATCTTCACCCTTTTTGATTGAGTGAAATCCCACCAAGTTAAGGCACATCCCCTCAACTTAGATTTTTCTATTTTCACCTTTTGATGCTCTGGTATCTCCTCATAGTCAAAGAAACTAGTGAGTACATCAATCCAATCCATCACATCTTCTAGATCCATCTTCCCACTATAGACATGAAGATCAAGTTTAGTGTCCATGGTCCTTCTCTCCATGGATTTCAAAGTCTTAAGAAACAACCTCTCTTTTGTATGGATCTGCTATTCTTCCTCCTACCAAGGGTTTTCTTCATCACTCCCCTCCTTCTCATTCTTAGAGTTACCAATGAATCCTTTCTTTCCCTATTCTTTAATTTTTTCTATTTCTCTCTTCATTTTCTTCCTCACAACATTATGTTCTTTCACCACTCTTAGTAGTTCAGCATTTGTCATTATGTTAGGAAGTTCATTTTCATTTTCTTCTCCACCATTTGACATGGTTGCAACTTGTCTTTCTCCAAAGATCTACTAAGTTTCTCTTATAACACTTGGAGTAGAGTCCTCTTCTATATATGCAAGATGTTTCACTTATGGGTGCACAAATGTTTCACAACCATGCAATATAGGACTCCACTATGTGATTCCCAATACCTACTCTCCTTAGACTAGATTAGATTCAAAGTCTAAGACACCTCCTTGATGTATAACAAGACACAAGCTTAAGCCAAAGGTTTTAGGGATGAAGTAGAACTTCTTTCAACCTTAGATGCAATTTCCCCAATGTTTTCATACACAAGTCCCACAATATTTTCTTAAGAAATCCACTTACACACCTAAAACTCCAAATAGGGCTACAAGGAGAAACTAAGGATTTATCAAGGAAACCATCTTGGAACTCCACCATATAAAGTCTTAAAAAACTTTTAGATACTCCAATCCTTTATTCAATAACCCCTACCAAGTCAAGACTCTTGACCAATCTCCCAACTCAAGTTGTTTGCAAAACTCTCCTAAGCCTAATAGGAATAATTAGATCTCTTTTCTAAAGAAAGTATAAGGAATTCAATACACCTTCCAAAAAAATATATTTTAATACTTTATGGACATTAAAAAACATCTAAGTCCAAGTTCCTATAGTTCTATTCCACCTCAGGGCTAAGTTGTGCCTCAAAAACCCAAAACTAGACAATCACATTTAGACGCTTGTCTAGAGGGTTTAATGTTTTCTCCAAAAATATCCTTCCTCCTATCCTAAGACCCAAATATTATTAATTTACATCCTCTACCCCTTCTTTCCACCAATTTTTATCTTTTTCCCATGGTGGAATCTCTAGGAAAAATATTTTTCTTTCAAAACCCTAGTTAGGGCTTACCTACAAGGAGCAAACAATCAAAACTTGATTTCTCTTAACCAGTATGACTTGGAGACCTCAAACCACTTGAAAAAAATTCATGATAAAATTTTTCAACTTTTTCAATCCTTCAAAGTTGTATGTGGATTTGTACAATTTTGTACAAGTAGTTTCTCAAGCAGTTTTGATAAGAAAACAATAGAATTTTATTGATTTGAAACAATAGTTACAATATATTCTTCTCTTCTATGTTGAGAAAGGTTTCTGAACCTTATTTATGCCATTCCAAAATAGTTCCAACTAGTAAAGGTGGTTGTGAATGTTGGGATTCAAAAGTTTCATTTTTGCGCAAAAGTTGCATTATGCAACATTGACAACTTAGACAACTTTTTGCAAAAGTTGTCAAATATCTCTAAACTTTACTAAAATTTAATCCTAGACCCTACCTAAGATTATAAGAAGTTTTTGATTAATAAAAAATCATTATTTAACCTTCTAGACTATCTTATCCTCGTTCTACCTAGAAATTTCCCATAAAATGACAAAGGTAGACAATTAGGTTTAGAACACACCCAATGTCTCCTTTCCTTCGAACTTGGACATTATTTATAGTATTGGATTCTAGATCCAATTCCTATCCTAACCCTTTGTGTTTGATCCTCTTGATGTGCTTGCAGTGGTAGGTATTGGAAGTGCTCCTACACTAGTAAACCTTGATGAGGTTATATATATCTAGTATGAGTGATGTTGCTATCAACTTTGCTAAATAAGTATGTGAAGGTAACAAATCCTTTTATAGTTGAACAAATAAAGAAAAATAAAGAACACAATCAAGAAATGTTGGGGATTTCCTTAGCCCTAATCTATGTCAAGTATGATGATTTAAAAGACTGTGACAGTGTAAACAAGATGTGGGACAAATTGAAAACCATATATGGAGGTAACAACAATGGCTTGAGAGAAAAATTAGAGAGCCTGATAGGTAAATTTAATGACATGAGAATGATGAAAGGTTAGAATATAGTGCAATACTACAAAAGAGTCAAAGAATTTTTTTAATCTCTTCATGGTACAAATGGAGAAATCAAAGATGAAATAGTAATAAGCAAGGTATTAAGGACTCTACTCCCTATATATGCAATTAGGGTGTTAGTAATTCAATAAATGAGATGCACACTAGGTAACACTTTGATGTTGGAAGCTTAAATGAGTAGACTAACTACTTTTGAGATGTCTAAATTTGATAACTATACACCTACTACTATTGATAGTGATAGTGATAGTGATAGTTCTGATAATGAGCTTGATGAACTTGAAGCCATTATTACAAAACTATTTGGAAGATGAAAAGGTAAATACAAACGTAAACTACCTATTATTTGTTTATCATGCAAAAAGGTTGGTCATATTTCTACTAGGTGTCTTGACAAGGAGGATAAGGATGAAAGGAATGAAAGAAAGTACAAAGGAATAAAATATGAAAGAGACTACAAGAGAAACAAAGATTTAAAAGGTAAGGACCATCTTGTTATATTTCTAAAGAAGAAACTAACAATGAATCTAAATTTAATGATGAAGAAGTTTTTTATGTTGCTATGAAAGAAGATTCTAATGAAGATGAGAAAACCCCATTAATCTCATATGTAAAAAAAAGTGATAGATGGATAATTTATAGTGGATGCTGCAATCACATGATTGGTGATAAAGAAAAATTTGAGGATATTGGTCTATACAAAAGTGGATGTCTTAAATTTGGTATTGATATCCCATGTGTTGTAAAAGGTAAAGGTACTATTCAACTGACTGCCAAGGTAAAATGTGACAATATTTAATAGGTTGAAGGACTTAACTATAATATTTTGAGTGTTTCAAAGCTAAAAAAATCAGGATATAGATTTAAATTCCATAATAGGAAGGAAAGATATATGATGTTGATGGTGAGTTGATTGGAAGTGGTGATTAGACAAGAGGTAACTTGTTCTAGCTAGATTTATTTAATGAGACATGTCTTTTTGCATAATAAGAAGATGTTTGAATATGACACAAGAGGTTATGTCATGTGAATTTTGACAATTTAATGAATATTAGTAAGATGAAGAAAGTAAGTGAGTTTCCTAAACTAAAGAATCATGACAATGTTATGTGTAAACAATGTCAATTGGGAAAAATGACCAAGTCTAGTTTTAAGAGAAAAACATACACTTGTCATGGTATTTTGGAATTGGTTCATATTGAACTATTTGGACCTATTTATGTTCAAAGCTATTGTGGAGATAAGTATTTCATTCTATTTGTTGATGGCTACTCTAAGATGATGATTTTTCCTTAAAGATAAAACTAATGCTTTTCAATTATTCAAGTGGAATTTAGCAATAGTTGAAAAAGAAACAAGGAAGAATATGAAGTGTTTGAGATTTGACAGAGGTGGTGAATTCATTTCAAATGAGTCCAATATGTTATATAATGATAGAGGAATTAAAAGATAGGTGTTAATACCAAGGACCCCTCCTTAGAATGGGATAGCTAAAAAGAGAAACATATCAATAATGGATTGTGCAAGAACATTGATGATGGAGAAGAGTGTATCAAGGAAGTACTAGAGAGAATATGTTAGTATTGTTGTCTATATCTTGAATTTAGTATAAGTCAAGAAAGGTACAAATGATACACCTCTTGAACTATGGTATGGATATGCTCCTAGTGTGAAATATTTCAAAATATTTGGAAGTAAATGCTATATACTTAACGATAATGGGAATGGAAAAATTGATGCAAAGAGTGATGAAGGTATATTCCTACAATATTCCACCAAGAGAAAAGCTTACACATGTTTGAATTCTAACACTAACAATGTTGTGGAAGTGAAAATGTGAAAATTGATGAGTTTACAAAAAGAAGGGGCATTTTAGGAAAATAATATCCTAAAGATTATAGTGAATTTATCTATATGGATGATGGTGCTCCCAAAACTCCAAATGAACAAGAAAATCAAGCTACAATTTTCCAGAAAACATGAAATGATGTAGTGCAATAAAAAAATTTCAAGCAACAGATAGTGGATGCTAAACAACATAATAAAGATATTTAGTCATAGACATGTAATAAAGATCATCAGATAGAGAATGCCAAGTGTGTAGAGACTAGAATAGAACCTCAACAAGAAAGAACAAATGAGATTGAGATTATTTTCCAATATGAACCTATAGAAGAACAAAGAAGGAAACCAGCTATTCTAGAAATTTTTATAAGAAGACATCAAAAAATTAAAGAAATCATTGGTAATGTTGAGTCAAGTGTTATGACAAGGAAAAGACTCAGATGATACATGCTTACTTTGTGAATTTTAGCCCAAAATAGTAAAATATGATTTAGACAATGAATATTATATTCAAGCAATGAATGAGTAAATTGAATAAATTGAGAAGAATGAACTCTAGTTCCAAGACCTAAAGACAAAAATCTTATTGGAACAAAATGGGTTTTTAGAAACAAACTCAATGAAAATGGTGAAGTAACAAGAAACAAAGCAAGAACGGTATGCAAAGGAAATGTTCAAGAAGAAGGAGTTGATTATGAAGAAACTTTTTCTCCTGTGACAAGACTAGAAGGAGTCAAAACTCTACTTGCATATTGAGCCTAAAATAATTTCAAGGTATATCAAATGGATGTCAAATCTTCATTTTTGAATGATATACTTGAGGAGGAAGTGTGCATTGAACAACTTGAAGAATTTTAAGATCCAAACAAGAAAGGTATGGTATGCAAACTAAAAAAAGCCCTTTATGGATTGAAACAAGCCCTAAGAACATGGTATGGAAGACTATATAATTATTTGGTGAAGATTAGTTTTGAAAGGACAAATTATGAAACTAATTTATATTTGAAGAATGGTAAGAACAATGAAGTAATGTTATTTGAAATATTTGTTGATGAAATTATATTTGGAAGAAGATAATCATTGTGAAAATCATTTATTGATGAGATGGAGAAGGAATTTTAAATATATGTGTTTGGTAAAATCAAATTCTTTGCTGGATTGTAAGTATGTCAAATGAAATTTGGTATTTTCATTACTCAATCCAAATATATCAAGGATATTCTAAAGGCCTTTGAAATGAAAGATTCAAGAATAGTGAGCATACCTATGTCTACAAGACATAAGCTATCTAAGAATGATGAATCTATTGATGTGAAGAAGACAATATAAAGATCCATGATTGGAAAATTGCAATATGTTGTTCATAGTAGACTTGATATTGCATTAGTAGTTGGGATGGTTGCTAGATTTTTAGAAAATCCTAAGGAGATTCACATGATGGTGGTAAAAAGGATAATGATATATCTAAAAGGTGCAACAAACTATGGATTGTATTACAAGAGAAGTGATAGATTTGAACTAAAGGTATTCACTGATTCTAATTGGTCAAAAAACATTGATGACAGAAAAAGATCTAGTGGAGGTGCATTATTTCTAGGAAAGATATTGGTGTCATGGACAAGCAAGAAACAAAATTGTATTTCCCAATTAACACTTGAAGATGAGTATGTGGCAGTTGTAGTGAACTATTCAAACATTATGTGGATAAAGAAACTACTGAAAGGAATGAAAGAAGAAGTTATAGATCCAATAGTTATCTATTGTGATAACACAAGCACTATTAATTATTCAAAGAATTTAGTGATGCACACTAAGACAAAGTACATTGCTATCAAGTATCACTACTTGAGGGAACTAGTTCAAGACAAAGAAGTAAAGTTAGAATATGTGCACAACAAAGAATAAGTTGTTGACATATTTACTAAAGCCTTACCTAAAGATGTTCATGACTATCTTAAAGGTAAATTGGGGATGATTCCCCTAAACAAAGAAACTTAAGGAGAAAAAGGTGCATTGCATCAAATGTGTTAAATAAAATATCTTACACATTGATGCAAAATAACTCTACTTTGAGAAATGCCTAAGGTAGATAGTCAAGTAGGCCATCAAAAATTGATCATAGATAGATGACATAAATTAGTTAGACATGCAAATATCTACATAATTTAGATATAAGATGTATTTGAAGCTCAGAACACTACGTGTCTTTGACATTGTTGTCAAAGAGGGAGAGATATACATAGAGGGAGAAATACACATAGGTAAAGATATATAAAGGGAGAGATATAAAAAATTAAGAGAGATAAAAAAAAAGAGAAAAAGAGGGAGAGATATACAAAAAGGGAGATCGATTACCTCAGAGAGAGAAAATCAGTAAAGAGAATCAAAATGAAACTAAGGATATTGTGTTGGAAATATAAGAGGAGTAACTATGGGGGGAGGGGTGAATCAATTACTACAAAAATAAATCCTAGATCCCTTAAATGTCAATAAAAATCAAAACTTTGATTAAATTGTAGTATGAGACTCAAAAAACACACATGCACTTGGTTTACACTAGCAAATACTATAACTCGATATAACTAAATATAAAAATCTTAATGTGATTAACCTTAAGATTGACTTAGTTGTATACATATAAAAGAAATAACATTAATACAAGTGACACAAAGATTTAATGTGGAAATCCAATTTGGGAAAACCACCAATTACAACTAGTTACTAATTTTCACTCTTTTGAAGCGAGCCTTGATAGGAGCCAACCTTGTTAAAGGTTACAAAATACATTGCTAGGTGTGACCCTATTAGAGGATTTAATCACCCTATTAGGAGTGGCCTTGTTAGAGGCCTTTAGAAACTTTGAATAGAAATGCCACCTTGTTAAAAGATTTACAAATAATTGTTAAGCCAAATCAGTTAAGAGATTTAGATTACTACTACAATGTTTAGAAAGTAACAATACGATGACTAACTGAATTGCTAATTATAGATCTCAATTCTAGCTTGAATACTTGATCCTTCCTAATCGAATGTATCTTTGCAGCTCAACAAGGATATTTTGCTTATCCTTCTACTTCACTTCTTCTAAGCATCATCAAATCTTCTGTTATGTTTTTGTACATTCAATCCTCAACTTGACCCTATATTTATATCTCTCACATTGTCAAGTCAGCTTGAATACACCATAGAATACTTAATATTAATTTCCTCAATTAGCTAGAACTAATAACTAAATTAATTGAGCTTAATATGCCAAAATAAGAAAATCCTTTGTTAGCCAACCATTCTTGGTAGACACTAACTTAGAAATGATATTGTTGTGTTAACCAAGTGAACTCGGTTAATACTACATATTCACAAAGTTTATTTGGTAACCAAGTGAGCTCAGTTAACACTTCTTCCATCTAAAATTTCCTTTATCAATGAGTGAGCTTGGTTAATACTCAAATTTTGTAAGCTTTCCTTTGATAATTGAGTGAGCTTGGTAGACACTAACTTTTGAACTAGACAAACTTTGGAATACTCAATAGACATAGGAAACTATCTTCATCTCTCGAGTGAGCTTGGCATACACTAATTGGAAATTAGATTAAATTTTGTGTAACATCAAAGATAATACATAATTAATTAATTATTTTCAACAATCTCCCTCTTTAGCATTGATGGAAACACAAAATTTCATAATACAATAAAATTTTAGAGCAAAACTAAAGCAAGGAACATATTCTTAGTTTCATTCTAATTCTCATCCATGAGAACTTCTTCTATTAGTGTGAACTCCCTCTACCTTTAGTTTCTACCTCTATCAAAAAAACTATGTCTTCAACATCTTCTTTTGATAGCCAACTTTCCTTCTTGATATCAGACCAACTTCACCTTTTTTTTGACATCTCTAAAGTAATAAAATTTCTAAGAAATATGACAATAAACTCCTCCCTCTTTGACATCTCATGCCAAAGATAATGTTTAGTGAATATCAATGTACCTTATATATCAATTCATTTGCAATGTGCCTTGAAAATACTACATCAGCTGTTTGATATTCAACACGCTCTAGTTGATGCATCACTAAATTTTATGTAGTGAGCTTCAAATAGGGGAATGGCCCCTAACTTACCTCTTATATACAAAAATGTGTCATTAGGTAATGGATTAGTGAATATATCTACAATTTTCTCTTTAGTATTCACATATTCTAATCTTACCTCTTTATCTTATACCAATTCTACCAAAAAAATGATATTTTATAGAAATGTGCTTGGTTTTGGTGTACATCATAGGATTCTTGGATATATTAATTGCACTAGTGTTATCACACAAGACAACCACTAGATCATTGATCTCTATCTTCATACCTACCAACAATTTCTTGAACCAAACAACTTTGAAATTATTAACTATTGTTGCCACATATTTTACCTTTTCTATGGACTGAGAAATATATTTTTTCTTCTTTCTTGTCAAGACACTAGTCTTTTACCAAGAAAGAATGCTCCCCCACTTGTGTTTTTTTTGTCATCAACACTTCCTGCCCAATCAACATCTGTGAATGCTTTCAATTCTAAATTCCCTCCTTTTTTGTACCATAATCCATAGTCTTTAGTACCTTTCAAATATCTCATGATTCTCTCTTGATTGACATCATGTGATTCTTTTTGGGATTTTCTATGAATATTTCCACCATACCAACTACTAATGCAATATCAAGCCTTGTATGCACTACATATTGTAATTTTCCAATCATTGATCTATATTTGGTTTGATCTACCTCTTTAGAATCATCATTTTTGAAAATATTATGTACAATAGACATAGGTGTGCCAACAAGTTTTAAATATTCCATTCCAAACTTCTTTAGTATCTCCTTGATATATTTGGATTGAATAATGTAGATACCATCTTTCTTGTACTATATTTTCAATCTAGCAAAGAATTTTATCTTTCCAAATATGGACAACTTAAATTCTTTACTCATCTCTTCTAAAAATGCCTTGGATAAGTCATCATTTCCTATAAATAAAGTTTCATCCACAAATATTTCTACCAACACAATCTTCTTGTATAGTCCTTCCTTGATATACAAACTATTGTTATCATTTGTTCCTTGAAAACCAATCTTTATCAAGTAGTTACGAAGTCTTTCATACCAAGCCCTAGGAGCTTGCTTGAGACCATACAACACTTTGTGTAATTTTTAGACCATATCTATTTTGCTAGGATCTACAAAATCTTTAGGTTGTTCTATGTAGAATTCCTCATCAAGAATTCCATTTAAAAATGCAAATTTTACATCCATTTGATAAACTTTAAATCCTCTATGTATTGCATATGCTATTACAGTTCTAATGCCTTCCAATCTTGCAACAAGAAAAAAATTTCACCATAATCAATACCTTCTTCTTGAAAAAAAACTTAACAAACTAACCTTGCTTTGTTTCTTGAAACTTTTCCATCTTCATTTAACTTATTTCTCAATACCCACTTTGTACCAATTGCATTTTTATTCTTGGGTCTGTTGGTCTAACTTTTTGTGCAACAAAAGTTTTGTTAAATAATAGAAAAGTCAAAAATTTTATTTGAAACATAGGTTTTATGAGTAATCCATCCATAAGAAAAAACTCATGAAAACCCTACGTTCTATCTGTTCATAAACTGTTGGGCGTGAAACTTTTAAATTTTCAAATGAGAAGAATATTCTGTCCATTTTATTTCCTGTTTCCCCGAGGTTCCCTTTTTCTCAATCGTTCTAACCGTCAGATCCAAGTAGATCTACTGCTGTCATTACCTTGCTATGAAAAATTGCATACTTTTTAAGCCATGCGAGGTAGCAAGTGCTGAGTATTCTACAAGGCAGGACCGCAAAGTGAAGATACGGTGATCGGACATTGGTTTTTTGAATGATTTATTGTGCAGGTACATGTTGCAACTACCATCCAAACAGGAAAGGGGACCCAGTAGAATATCTAAAAATAGAGCCGGAATGATTTTTTTTCTGATGCTTCGCCACCGCGCTATCAGAAAAATCAGACACTTCACCGTTAGCAAAGTAGCGAGGTCTCGTAAAGTCTGAAGGGGTGATGACATTACATTTTGCCGGTGCCTCGACTTCACCAAGTGGCATGACAAGTCATAAATGTCATTGTCAAATGCAGTTTAAGTAACAGTAATTATCATTTTTTGCCCCTTGCATTTTTTGGTACGAAATTCTTTAAAATGTTGGAGCTCGCTACCTCACTATCTAAAAAATTAGATACTTCACCATTAGTGAAGTAGCGAGGTCCCGTAAAAAAGAAAGATCGGCGATGACCTTTGGTGACGTGGAATGATACTTAGGACTACAATAAATTTTGACAGGCACCAGCTATGTAGAGATCTTTGTTTTCATTAATGCCTTTCTGTCCGAATGTGCAAAGAGATCCTAAACATCATCTTGTAATGGAATCAACGATCCTCGCTACCTCGCTATGAAAAATTGCATGTTCTTTAAGCCATGCGACATAGCGAGTATAAATCAGAAGACCCCGTGCGGTTTCCTCACCCTTGATTGAGTATGTGATCAACGGCTATTGCTTTCTCGCTATGAAGAGTTGCAAGGGAGATAACTATAGCGAAATAGCGAATAGGGCCCACCGCTTTCTTTCTGAGCAAACCTAGTGGCATATCATTTGATTGATTATGAATCAGATCGACGGTTATCGCTGCTTCGCTATGGCAAGATGCTTGTTTTTTATGCATAACGAAGTAGCGACATGCTGACACGTGTCCTCAGATGTCAATGGGTCCAGATACAAGTTCCATCAAGGAAAGAATGATATATGTGGTAAGTTCTCATTGGGTAAAGTGACTGACATGTCAAATGTAACTCCTAGTTGTTCTTTCCGTATCACATGATCGTAGGATCTTTAAAGATCGACGGCACAGTTTTAAACACAAAATGTAGTACCACTCCTTGTATTAATTAGACATGAAAGAATCATTCATGAGAAAAAATAGAGTATAATACAGAGAGTTTTCATCAGTTTCATCTCACGCGAGAAAATATTTGAAGCCATTCTTGTGCAGAAGCAATTACTGAAGGAAAGTGTGCCAAAACCTGCTAGAAATTGTGAAGTTGTCTGTTCATGAAAAGTTTGCGAAGATACAGAGGAAAAAAAAGACAAAATTCAAGTAAGTAATACTACCATAATCCTTGTAGGCTTTCTAGTTCTATGAAAAATAAGTCCAAGATGCCTCCAAAGAAGGGATTTTCAGGTGCAGTAAATTATTTGGATAGGAATGTGTATGATGATTTGCTTGAGTTGCTTCCTGAGTCTACTGTAGAGACAACAAAAGTTAAGAGGTTAACCTCATTGAACCCTAGGCTAAGGGTATTTGATGGACTGTATGATAAGGGTAATTGGGTTCAGGATGCTTAGACTTCTCAAACTGGTTTGAGTCTGTTCAAAAAGTGGTTCACAGAGAGGAAATTGTATGTCCCTCATGCCAATATATGGAATTTTGACCTTGGAAAGCTTGTTGTTCCCAGTGTGTTTATGGATTATGACCTACTTGAAACTGTAGCGAAAAGCTATGATCCAGCCACTAAGGTAGTGAGAAGAATGGATGGTGAGGTTTTAATTACCATTAGTCCAGAAGAAATTAGGAAGGTTTTCAGTGTGGGACCTCTCACCATGTATCATGTGCCCATTAATTTGATAGAGTTAGAAAAAGAGTATATATCCAAAAGGGATATAATTAGACAAGGTGCATTGAAAGCCCACATAGGCAAGATTGGAAATCTACCAACAATAACATCATCTTCTAAAGAACCTTTCAAGAAATCATGCTTTAATGCCAGGGCAGTAGAAATATACAGGACCCTGTGCAGAGTCTTCGGAGAGGGTGAAGAAGACTTTATTCTAGTGAGCTTCATGTATATGATCACCCAAATCTCTTCTTTCGGTGTAGAAATAATTTTTGATTTTGCATCTTACCTGGCTAATGAGATTCACAATGGATTGGTGGGGATTGCAAAGGGCAAGGTGGAAAAGGTTTGGGGTCAGTACTCCCTATTGATGCATATGTTTCTTTTTAAAGGGGCTGCATATTTCGCTAAAGAAATGGTTTTAAATAGGGAACAAGAGGGGGAGGCACTACCATTTCAATTTTGGAGTGCAGACATGACTTGGGAGGCAAAAAATGCTAGTTTTGTCAGATTTGATAGGCATTTTCCTTCTAAACTAAGATGCCTCATATTAAGTGACAATCCCAGAATTCCTAAGGCACTAATGCATCTTGTTAGGCCTATGGACAGACCCCATAGTTTAAAAGTATCACATAATTGGGGAGATATCATCCCATATCCAGTCTCAACTATCATTAGGGTCTATGGTTTCAAAGGGACACCCCATGTACTACCCTATCAGGTACCTTTAAAGGTAGGGGTAGCTGAATTTTTATGGCAGTTGGGAGGAGTGGAGGAAACCTTTTTGCACAAAAGAGGAACAGGATCAATTTTTCCTACTTGCACTATAGCTCACTAGTTTGTAATCACTAAAGAAGGATGGATCTTCCTCTACAAATTTTTGGATCGATATAAGATGGAAGTATCTCATGCTCATTTTTGTGACACAGAAGACTTCTTTAATTCTGCTCTTAGATATAGAATCAAGCTTCGTCCAAGTCAACATGAATTTTATTTCCCTAAAGATATAATAAAGAATGAATATTCCCTCCAGGAACAAGAAATAAAGAAAGAAAAATAGAGTCTATTCAAAAGTTTTGGAATTCATTAATTGTTTTGACAAAGATTACAGTCCTCTAAATAATGTAGATAGGATAAATAAACTCATGAGTACTTTTTCAAAAATAATGGAGGTAATGAATGAAAAGAAACAACATTTTATTGATTCTTTTCTAGATAAAGCCAGAGAAGTTATGAGGAAATTGGGTTTCACCCCTAACATAGGAGTAGGTCCACTGGTTGTCTAAAAAAGGACAGGATATACTGTTATTCGGGAGCAAATGCCCATTGTAAACAAAGAAAAATAGGTAATTGAATCTACTAGTACTATCCTTGAAGAAAGACCCCCTGAACCTTCTCCCAAAAGAAGAAAAATAATAAGGGAAGAAGAATTCCATGATGAAGGTTACTCACCTTCCCAAACTCAAATGAGAATTGAGGAAGAGCAGCTCACCAATGAGCAAATTGAACAAATGGGGTCGCAAGGAGGAGTTTTTGTCACTCAAGCAGAAATTGATGAAGGGAACCCCCAGGAGCCTCCTGTGCCAAGTTTTGAATTGATTGTAGCAGATTTCAGAGGAAGGAAATTAGACCCTATTTTGGAGCAGGCCAGTCAGCAATTTTTGTCTGATAACAGTTTTGTTAAATCTAGGGCTTTTCATCAGTTTGCATGGAGGGAAAACATGCACATTTTTGAACAAAGGTGTAGGGATATGAAAGCAGAACATCCAGAAATGGATGAAGCCTCCATTCAAAATCAAATAAAAGAAAGGGATATTAAAATCATATGTATATCTGTAGTCCAAATGCCTTATCACCAAGTTGAGAAGATTTTTGATTTGTTAAATAAGCTAGAGAATTTTGGTGATGAAAGAGATTCTTTACAGAGAAGATTAACACTCTGTTTTTCCAAATATATTGCTGAAAAATTCACCTTATTTTCTTGTGCTCTAGAATCTGTTGATACATTCAAGGTAAAGGAAAAATGGAATAGGGAGATAGATGAGTTATTCAATGAAAGAATAATAAACATTATGAGTGAGGCTGGCCACTGGTTCTGGGCAAATACAAGTGAAGAGCTAGTTAAAATAGAGTTGTTTTATACTGTTATGAAGAAAGAATTTGATGATTTAGAAAAAAGTGCAAATTCTTTAATAAAGATACAAAGAGAAGCTCTACATTTTGATTGGCCAGAGGATGATTTTTTTAATAAATGGAAAAATTAGTTTCTAGAACAAATATCAAAAGATGATGAGGAAGAAGGTGAAAAAGTAACAATCACCCCCGAAGTTCATACTGAGGACACAGAAACTCCCCAGGCTGAAGTAAATTTACAGATAGCTGAAGACAACACATCACGTTCAAACCTCATGGCTACTTACTCCGAGGATGAAGATTGATTGTAAGATCAGATTGTTTGTATCTCAACAAATAAGAAGCATAACAGAAAGGGACCCACCAAGAAATGTTTGTTGTAATTAATCTTTCTGTTATTTTGTTCCTGTCTATAGAAGGACACCTGTGATTTGTTTAGCCTGAAGCTTGTTGCATCTCACACTATTTAAGTGAGATCCCAAGGCTAAGGAAGGGTCCAAATTCATTTTCTTCTAAGTATTGTGCTTAGTCTAGTTTTTGGTCCAAATTTTGAAGGCAATTTTGTAATGTGTTTATCTGTTAAATGTTCTGAAAATACATGAAGATAGAATGAACTGTGTTTATTTCTGAAGGCTTTTCTGAGTTTATTGTAAAAGATGTACCATTTTCAAAAGAAATGAATACAAACTATGAACTCTCCCCATATCAATTCTTTTTGAATTTTGTCTCCTGCTCAATACTTAGCTACCTTGATGTTGTATGAGTAAAAGCTTGTGCAATTGAATGCAATCTAGTTAGGTTGTATATCCATCTATCACTGCTGTTAATTCAATGGATTAAGTAAAAGCTTTGATGAATGTGATAAGATTCCTTAAGTATTGGAAAGGATTTTGAATGATAAATTTTGATGAGAATTGCTGATACAATTTTTTGTAAGGCAACAAATTAGATCTTAGATTTTGCTATAGACTTTGAAACCCCAATGGATTAGGCACTGATCAAGTTATTTCAGCTGAAAGAGAAGTATCTTACAAATTGTTGTTCAAATACATCATCAAATCAAATTTTAATTTTATTTCCTATAGATCTTCAAAATTAGCCAACACTTGTCTGCATGAAATCTTTTTAGCTTTAGTTAGCAATTGTTGTTAAAAACGTCTGCAGATCTATAGAAGATTTCTTGGCCCTATCTGTTTATGGGATGTGTTTTGGCAAGTTAGTAAGAATTATGTATATTTGAGGATTTTGAAATGAGAATCAGAATGAAACTAAGAATAATCCTCATACAGTAGTTTCATATTTGAACCATCCCTAGGTATACCCACCCTGGTTGTGCAGAGCCAAAAGAGTAGAAAACCATTTGTGGTTTTGTTGAAGTTGGGTCCAAATACCTTACATATGCAATTGTTGATAAGAATAGACTAGTCTTTAGATTGTGTATGTACTGTCATTCTGGTATTAAGCTTTTGTCTCTTAGTAGTTTTAGTACCTTTTTAAAACACCAACAAAATGGCGACTCTGTTGGGGACTTGTCCAACACCTCTGTGAAAAGTACTACAATTTCTTTGGTCCTGTTGTGTACATGTGTGTCATTTGATCTATGTCTTGCCCGTGGTTATAAGGGAATCTTTTGGTGTCAAACTTTGACAATTTAAAGAAGATTGAGCCCAAGTACCATTGCTACACACTGACGTATCTAGCCTATCCAAGTGTCTTATCTAAACAAGCAAGAGTTGCAGTCTTACAACATCAGTGATTGGTCTATCTGTGCCGTATATTTTTCCTATTTGAGTGTCAGTATCTCTTTATTAGCTAGAAGTCTTATTATATTTTTCCTGAAATAGGGTGGTGACTCAGTCAAGGTTTTGAAGTTAGTGCTTATTGAAATAAAAAGGTAAATATGGTTGAAAAAAGGAAAAATACAAGAGCTTACATGAGAGCCAATCCAGATGTATCAATGTATACTAATTTACCCCAAGGTGGTAGAAAGAACCAAATTAAGAAAAAGATAGATCCAAATCCCACTTGGAAATCCAGAGGTAATGCATCTGTCAATTCCCATTATCAACCAGTAGTAGGAAGAGAGTCTTCTTCGCTTAGCTCTGAATCCAAAACTACAAGACTCTTAGGAGGCATTTTCAGTACCCCATTACCAGATGAGAGAGTTTTTCAAGACAAGGACGTATCTACTATGGGAATTGCTTCATTAAGACCAGATCCTGTAGCCAATGTAAATTATAGACTAGGATTTAGGAGTTCATTTGATAATCCTTTTAATCCCAGAGCAGCCCCATATGTAGAACCAAACCTAATAGATCTGGATGACCCTGCTGATTCTGAGGCAACTTCTGTAGATCTTAAAGAAGTGCACTCTGAGATAGAATTTTTGAAAAAATGGATTGCTGAGGAAGAAGCTAAATGCATGCGTCTTGAAAAGGAAAAGGAGCAGGCCACCTTAGTTTCCATAATAGAAAGAGATACTTTGTTAAGAAGGATGGCTGCTTTGAAAGAGCAAAATAAAAAATTAGAAGAGAATACCATGACTCTCCATAAGGATGTTTTTGGAGATATTGATAATCTGAGAGCTAAAGTGCAAGAATAGGAGAAACACCTAAATCGAAGGCAAGAACTAGTTATTGCTCAAGTTCTAGCCTATAAACCTATTCAAGTTTATCTTGTAGAGCCCACTGCAAAAGCTCCAGATAAAGGGAAAGGCAAGGCTATAGGAATCCAAATAAATGAGCCTCAAGCTATACCAAGAAAACCTATACAACCCTCCATGACGAAGTTAGATCTAGATCTTGAGAAGGCTCAAAAAGAGAGGGAAGATCTTGCAAAAGAGCTTGAGAAGGTCGAGAATGAAGCTCAAGCTGCAGAAACTAGAAGGAAAATCCAATTCATAAAGTCTAATTCTGCATTAGCTTCATGGCCCAATCTGTCTATCCCACCTATAAATACTGTACCAGTTAGTGCTCTCACAATTTCAACTCATGGAATGCCCCAACCTGCCCCTACCCCATCCTCAAATGTTGGCACCCAAGCCCCATTTGTCCCACCACAACAGTCCCAAGCTACTCCCCTGAGTCAAGCTAATATAGCTAGCACCTCAAATGTTCCTAGTTTCTAGAAGAAACCTATATACCTGGAAAATTATAAACAGATATCATTTGCTAGTATTCCTGGTGCCCCCCATCCCATATCTTTTGATTTAAGGGATAAAGTGGTTAAGTTTTCTAGAAATAATGTTGTTACTGGTGAAGAACATTTGAGGACTTTCATTGACATGTTGAATGATTATGAAGTTGAACATGAAGACATGGTAATGAAATTATTTGTGCATTCATTAACAGAGGATGCAAGGGATTGGTTCAGGAGGTTGCTTGATGACAGTATTACCTCATGGAGTGATATTGAAAAGTTGTTTAAAGAGTAGTATGGAGACAATACCAATGCAGGATTCATGTTGAACGAGTTCAACAATATCAAGAGGAATCCAAATGAGTCCATATTTGATTTCAATGTGAGATTCCAAAAGGGTATGTACAAACTTTTTCAATTCATGAGGTTAAATGAAGATGTTTGTCTTACAACTTATTTCAATGCTTTTGATAGCAAAATGGCTTATCAATTGAGGGATAAAGATCCTAAGACTTTGAGAGATGCCTATAGAGTTGTTGTAAATATAGAGAATAATAGAAAGGCATCTAGCAAACTAGGTAGAAGGGATGATCCTAAGCTTTTTAATGCTAGGAACAATAATAAAAGGGAGGGTGACAAAACTCCTATAGGAAAAAAGCCCGAAGAACCTACTATAGGCCAGGTTTTAGAAATGCTCAAGAAGATGAATCCCACTAGTTTCAATAAGCTAAATATTGCTAAAAGAACCCCTATAAATAACAACAACTTCAATAGATAGCCTAGGATGCAGAATTACCCCTATACCACTCAGTGGAAAGATGGTAAACCAATTCCTAACCAGACCAAAAATGTGAAGGACAAGGGTACTCCAGGCCCTCTGCAAAGGAACATTGTAAATATGAATGATGATGTACCATGGTGCATTATATGCCAATCACCTCATTCTGCTAATTATTGTGTTGTTGCTCAGTCATTTGCCCAAGCCCAAGAAGTGCAAGCTGAAGAAGAAACTGAAGATAAGAGCCATGATGATATAAGCTGCAATATGGTGAGCATGTATGATGATTTGATCGATTCTAATTCAGAAGAGCTTGAAAATGATGTAACTAGCCAAAGAATTTCTTACCAGCTACATCATCAGCAAGTACTCTCAGATGATGAAGGGTATGATGCAGATAAGGTATGCAGTACATTTTTTGATGTGGGTCTCACAAGTCTAAGAATGCCCTCCAAGGAGGAAATTGACAAAATTACAGCCAAAATGATTTCACAAGTTCATAGCAATTATAATTTGAGAAATAGAGCAATAAGAAATGATGCAAGAAAGCCATCTAGTGTCTTCATCAAGGACATCACTCATAAGATAAATGATCAAGACAAGAAAGCCCATGTAGATATGCCTAAAATCAAGGAGAACAAGGGTAAGAAATGGGAACCAAAGAAGAAGGTTCAATTTCAGGTAAACGAAGCAACAAAACCAGTTGTGCAACCAAAGAAATCAGAACCAGATGTTGTAAAGCAAAATGTGGTGCCTACTACCCAAAAGACTCCGACTCCAGGTACTATTATAAAACCTACTGTGGTTGAACCTGTTGATATGATATCCATGTTATCTCAAATTACTATAAAAGTGCCCCTGTCTGAACTTTTTAGGATTGAAGAACATAAGAATAAGGCTTTGTCATGGTTCGGTGGAATAGCAAGCAATAATATTATTGTGGACCAAGCTATGCCCCAACAAACCCCATTAGTAATAGAGGATAGTGGTATCATATCATAGATTCCTTAAATGTTCCTAGATGATTCCTCAGTGGCATTCATAGAAGATATTGATCCTTTCTTCCTTAGTCTAATCATAAAAGGGAAGACCCTAAAAAATTGCATGATAGACTCAGGAGCTTCCAACACTATAATGCCTTTCAAGGTAATGGAAGCCTTAGGATTGAAGGTAGATACCAAGCAAGGCAGATGTAGAGGGATGGATGCTAGAGAAGTCCCAGTCATAGGTACTATAAATGCCCTCCCATTCAGATTGGTTGTGTATCCTGAAGTATAATTAACCATGTCTGTCCTTGTGGTAGATATACCTCCACATTACGGAATGTTACTCTCCAAAAAATGGAGTGCTGCCATGGGGGGAAGCCTACAATGTGATCTAACTTATGCCACTTTTCATATAGGGGACAAAGCTATCAGGGTAAATAGGGAACCAAGGGTTAACCACATCTTAGGTCAAGAAATTGACAAAGATACCACTTGTTTCCTAGATACTGGGATTAATGCTTTCAGAGCTGAATTAATTATTTAGGAAGTTGAAAATTTACCTGCTATCATTGAAAATAAGGTGGAATGTTGCATGAATTCATCAAAATTATGGACAATGTTCTTTGATGGAGCTAGTTCTAAAGAGGGTGCAGGGGCAGGTGTAGTCTTTGTGTCCCCTGAAAATAATACTTTCAAGTATTCATTCACCTTGAAGTTTTCTTGCACTAATAATATTGCAGAGTATGAAGCATTGCTGCTAGGGCTCAAAGTTGCCATACATCATAAGATTAAGAAATTATGTGTCATAGGGGATTCTGAACTAATTATCTCTCAGATCAAAGGAACCTATTCATCAAAAAATAGGAGACTGAAACAATATAGAAATGTAGTTTGGGATTAGATAGAATTCTTTGATGCATTTGGGATTGCATGGAGAAATAGAACACAAAATAAGATGGCTGATCTTTGGCAAATGTAGCCATCAAGCCAAAAGAAATATCATTTGTAGGAATCTCCCAAATTGAGGTGCAAAACAGGCCTTCCATACCTAACAACATTGAAAATTAGCAAGTTTCTGAAGATGATAAGGATATTACAAATTTTTTGTTAAATGAAGACAAGTATCACGGTCAGGAGATGGATTGTAGTGGACTGATTGAAACCATAAATGGGAAGGAAACCATTTTTGGTCAAGAGATAATGCAATTAAAAACAAATAAGATGCCAAAGGGGTTAGTAGTCTTGAAAAATATTTTTGATAATCAAGATAGAGTAAAATCTGGAGTAAATGACCCCAAAACCTAGGAGTTAGAAGAAATAAACTTGGGTACTGATGAAGTTCCTAAAAGGGTTTATATTGGCCAACATTTGCCTATTGAAATCAGGAAAACATTGATTGACCTACTTAGAAAATACAAACATGTTTTTGCTTGGTCACATGATGACCTTAAGGCTTATAGGGAGGATCTTTTCCAGCATGTCATACCATTGAAGGAAAATGTAAGACCGTTTAGGCAAAAAAAGAGACCAATCAATCCTACCCTTGCCCCAAAAATGCAAGAAGAACTGACAAAACTGAGAGATGGTGGAATAATCAAACCAATCAGGCATTCCACCTGGGTTTCAAACCTAGTTCCTGTTAGGAAGAAGAATGGAGATATTAGGCTTTGTGTTGATTTTAGAAATCTAAACATTGCATCTCTGAAGGACAATTATGGCTTACCTAATATGGAAGCCATGTTACAACAAGTAACTGGCTCTGAATTGATGTCAATGATGGATGGCTTTTCTGGATATAATCAAGTTCTAGTAAAAGAAAGTGAACAGTTCAAGACAGCCTTCACAACCCCTTGAGGAACATATGTATATGTGAGGATGCCTTTTGGCTTGATTAATGCAAGAGCTACTTTCCAAAGAGCCATGGATGTAGCATTTCATGAGTATATTGACAAATTTATGGTTGTGTACTAGGATGATCTTACAGCGTATTCTAACAAGGCTAAAGATCACTGCAAACACTTGGAAAAAATCTTTATAAAAGCCCTGGAATATGGGGTATCTTTAAACCCAAAGAAATGCACATTTAGGGTCATAGAAGGAAGGTTATTAGGACACATAGTGTCTAAGGATGGGGTAAAAATAGATCCTGAGAGGGTAGTAGCTATTGACAAAGTGCCCAAACCAAAAAATGTGAAAGGAATTCAGTCCTTTTTTGGCCAGGTCAATTTTCTGAGGAGATTTGTTACAAATTTTGTGGAAATCAATAGACCCATCTCAAAGATGCTTAAGAAAGGAGCTGTTATAGATTGGAATGGTGAACCCTCACAAGCATTCCAAGATATAAAAACTGCAATAAAGAATGCTCCAGTATTGAGGACCCCAGATTATGCAAAGCCCATGCATATTTTCTCTTTTGCGTCATTCCATACTATAGCTGCAGTCTTATTACAAAAAAATCAAGAAGGATATGAGCAGCCCATTGCCTTTTTCAGCAAGTCCCTGCAGCCTACTGAACTGAAGTATGAAATAAATGAAAAACAAGCATATGCTTTGGTAAAGGCTGTAAAAGCTTTAAGAAGTTATTTGGTAGGTGCTATTGTTATCGCTTTTGTACCCAGTGTTGCAGTCAAGGATATTTTCTCTCAGCAGAAAGTGTCAGGTAGGAGGTGTAGATGGATCAATAGAATCCAGGAATTTAACATTGATATACAAATAAAAAAATTAGTAAGAGGTCAAGGTTTGGCCAAACTCATGGCTCAAACTAATCTAGAGGCAAATCAGATAAATCTAGTAAATGATGATCTCAGAACTGACTTATGCGACATGGACCACTGTGATTGGTACACCAATGTCATATATTATTTGCAACATATGGAAGCTCCTCCCCATCTGCCTGACAATGAAAAAAGGAATACTAAATTGCAAGCCATCAAGTACATAATTGTCCAAAATAACTTATGGTGGAGAAATTTTGAGGGAATCCTGTTGAAATGTGTGGATAAAGAAAAGGCAACAGAGGTTTTGAAAGAAATGCATGCTAGAGTATGTGGAGGACAGTACATGCCCAAAACTACTGCACATAAAATAATGAGGGCTGAATTCTGGTGGCCTTCTCTGTTCAAGGATGCTCAAGTTATGGTTAGAAAATGTGATCCTTGTTAGAGGTTTGCTGGAAAGCCTAAATTCTCAGGAAATACTCCATTGAGACCAGTTGAGACTCAAGCACCTTTTCAACAATGGGGTCTGGACTTCATAGGAGATATTTTCCCCAAGTCTAGCACTGGCTATTCTTGGATTCTGGTTGCTACTAACTACTTTACAAAGTGGGTGGAGGCTATCCCCACAAGAAATGCAACAAGTAAAGTGGTAAATAATTTCCTGTTGAATAATATTATTTCTAGGTTTGGATGTCCACACAGAATTGTCACAGATAATGCTATGTGTTTCAGATCTGAGGAGTTCATCAAATTTTGTGAAAAATATGGAATGACAAGATCATCATCTGCTCCATATCATCCACAAGGGAATGGACAAGCTGAGTCCACAAATAAAATCCTGTTGAAGGTCATTAAGAGAACCTTGCATAATAATAAAAAGGCATGGGATTCCAAGTTACAGTTGGCAATATGGGCTGACAGAGTAACTATAAAGAAAGCAATTGGTGTAGCTCCATTTGATTTAGTGTATGGAATTCAAGCCAGAATGCCTCAAAACAATTTGATGGGACTATACAATTACATCCAGTTATATGATGAAGATACTACAGATGAAATGCAAGAAAGAATGGATGAATTGGTAGGATTGACCGAAACCAGAAGAGAAGCATCTTTGAAGAACCAAAAGTTGCAATTGCAAGTCAAAACACTTTATGACAAAAGAACTGTAAGTAGAAAATTTGAAAATGGAGACCTAGTCTTGATGTGGAATGCCAGAATTGAAGATAAAGGAAAACATGGCAAATTTGATCCTATTTGGTTAGGCCCATATCTCATTGAGAATACTTGGGGTGACGATTCTTATATAATCAAAGATATATCTGACAATATTCTTGAATTGCCAGTTCATGAACAGTTCTTGAAGAGGCATTTTTCTTGAAAAATACTTATTTTCTTCCATGAACAGTAGTTTTAGGGTTCCTGTCATTTTGCTTTCTCTGTAAATCCTTGTAAGTATCCTTGTGCAGTTTGGTTCCTTGTTTTTTGTGTGTTGCTTTGTGCTCTCTGAAGAAGTTGTCATTTTGCCAAATGTGTGGTCTACTCTCCCATAGATTCTAAAATTCTTGCATAGACTCAAGTAGTCTATCATCCCCAGACATAGCCACTGTTGGTCTGACTTTTTGTGCAATAGAAGTTTTGTTAAAATATAGAAAAGTCAAAAATTTTATTTGAAACATAGGTTTTCTGAGTAATCCATCCATAAGAAAAAACTCATGAAAACCCTATGTTCTATCTGTTCATAAACTGTCAGGCGCGAAACTTTTAAATTTTCAAATGAGAAGAATATTCTATCCATTTTATTTCCTGTTTCCCTGAGGTTCTCTTTTTCTCAATCATTCTAACCGTCAGATCCAAGTAGATCTACCGCTGTTGTTACCTCGCTATGAAAAATTGCATGCTTTTTAAGCCATGCGAGGTAGCGAGTGCTGAGTATTCTACAAGGCGGGACCGCAAAGTGAAGATACAATGATCAGACATTGGTTTTATGAATGATTTATTATGCAGGTACACATTGCAACTACCATCCAAATAGGAAAGGGGACCTAGTAGAATATCTGAAAATAGAGCCGAAATGATGTTTTTTCTGACGCTTCGCCACCTCACTATCACAAAAATTAGACACTTCGCTGTTAGCGAAGTAGCGAGGTCCCATAAAGTCTGAAGGGGTGATGACATTACATTTTGCCGGTGCCTCAACTTCACCAGGTGGTGTGACAAGTCATAAATGCTGTTGTCAAACGCAGTTTAAGTAACAACAATTATCATTTTCTGCCCCTTGCATTTTTCGATACAAAATTCTTTAAAACATCGAAGCTCGCTACCTCGCTATCTGAAAAATCAGATACTTCACCGTTAGCGAAGTAGCGAGGTCCCGTTAAAAAGAAAGATCAGCGATGACCTTTGGTCACTTGGAATGATACTTAGGACTACAATAAATTTTGACAGGCACTAGCTATGCAGAGATCTTTGTTTTCATTAATGCCTTTCTGTCCGAATGTGCAAAGAGATCCTAAACGTCAGCTTGGAATGGAATCAACAGTCCTCACTACCTCGCTATGCAAAATTGCATGTTCTTTAAGCCATGCGACATAGCGAGTATAAATCAGAAGACCCTACGCGGTTTCCTCACCCTTGATTGAGTATGTGATCAATGGCTATCACTTTCTCGCTATGAAGAGTTGCAAGGGAGATAACTATAGCGACATAGCGAATAGGGCCCATCGCTTTCTTTCTAAGCAAACCTAGTGGCATATCATTTGATTGATTTTGAATCAGATTGACGGTTGTCGCTACTTCACTATGGCAAGATGCTTATTTTTTATGCATAACAAAGTAGCAACATGCTGACACGTGTCCTCAGATGTCAATGGGTCCAGATACAAGTGCCATCAAGGAAAGAATGATATACGTGGTAAGTTCTCATTGGGTAAAGTGACTGACATGTCAAATGTAACTCCTAGTTGTTCTTTCCATATCACATGATCGTAGGATCTTTAAAGATCGATGGCATAGTTTTAAACACAAAATCTAGTGCCACTCCTTGTATTAATTAGACATGAAAGCATCGTCCATGAGAAAAAATAGAGTATAATACAGAGAGTTTTTATCAGTTTCATCTCATGCGAGCAAAGATTTGAAGCCATTCTTGTGTAGAAGCAATTACTGAAGGAAAGTGTGCCAAAACCTGGTAGAAATTGTGAAGTTGTTTGTTCACGGAAAGTTTGTGGAGATACAGAGGAAAACAAAGACAAAATTCAAGTAAGTAATACTACCATAATCCTCGTAGGCTTTCCAGTTCTGTGAAAAATAAGTCCAAGATGCCTCCAAAGAAGGGATTTTTAGGTGTAGTAAATTATTTGGATAGGAATGTGCATGATGATTTGCTTGAGTTTCTTCCTGAGTCTACTGTAGAGACAGCACAAGTTAAGAGGTTAACCTCATTGAACCCTAGGCTAAGGGTAGCTGATGGACTGTATGATAAGGGTAATTGGGTTCAGGATACTCAAACTTCTCAAACTAGTTTGAGTCTGTTCAAAAAGTGGTTTGTAGAGAGGAAATTGTATGTCCCTCATGCCAATATATGGAATTTTGACCTTGGAAAGCTTGTTGTTCCCAGTGTGTTTATGGATTATGACCTTCTTGAAATTGTAGCAAAAAGCTATGATCCAGCCACTAAGGTAGTGAGAAGAATGGATGGTGAGGTTTTAATTACCATCAATCTAGAAGAAATTAGGAAGGTTTTCAGTGTGGGACCTCTCACCATGTATCATGTGCCCATTAATTTGATAGAGTTAGAAAAAGAGTATATGTCCAAAAGGGATATAATTAGACAAGGTGTGTTGAAAGCCCACATAGGCAAGATTGGAAATCTACCAACAATAACATCATCTTCTAAAGAACCTTTCAAGAAATCATGCTTTAATGTCAGGGTAGTAGAAATATATAGGACCCTGTGTAGAGTCTTCGGAGAGGGTGAAGAAGACTTTATTCTAGTGAGCTTCATGTATATGATCACCCAAATCTCTTCTTTCGGTGTAGAAATAATTTTTGATTTTGCATCTTACCTGGCTAATGAGATTCACAATGGATTGGTGGGGATTGCAAAGGGCAAGGTGGAAAAGGTTTGGGGTCAGTACTCCCTATTGATGCATATGTTTCTTTTTAAAGGGGCTACGTATTTTGCTAAAGAAATGGTTTTAAATAGGGAACAAGAGGGGGAGGCACTACCAATTCAATTGTGGAGTGCAGACATGACTTGGGAGGCAGAAAATGCTAGTTTTGTCAGATTTGATAGGCATTTTCCTTCTAAACTAAGATGCCTCATATTAAGTGACAATCTCAGAATTCCTAAGGCACTAATGCATCTTGTTAGGCCTATGGATAGACCCCATAGTTTAAAAGTATCACATAATTGGGGAGATATCATCCCATATCCAGTCTCAACTGTCATTAGGGTCTGTGGTTTCAAAGGGACACCCCATGTACTACCCTATCAGGTACCTTTAAAGGTAGGGGTAGCTGAATTTTTATGGCAGTTGGGAGGAGTGGAGGAAACCTTTTTGCACAAAAGAGGAACAGGATCAATTTTTCCTACTTTCACTATAGCTCACCAGTTTGTAATCACTAAATAAGGATGGATCTTCCTCTACAAATTTTTGGATCGATATAAGATGGCAGTATCTCCTGCTCATTGTTGTGACACAGAAGACTTCTTTAATTCTGCTCTTAGACATAGAATCAAGCTTCGTCCAAGTCAGCATGAATTTTATTTCCCTGAAGATATAATAAGGAATGAATATTCCCTCTAGGAACAAGAAACAAAGAAAGAAAAATGGAGAGTCTATTCAAAAGTTTTGGAATTCATTAATTATTTTGACAAAGATTACAGTCCTCTAAATAATGCAGATAGGATAAATAAACTCATGAGTACTTTTTCAGAAATAATGGAGGTAATGAATGAAAAGAAACAACATTTTATTGATTCTTTTCCAGATAAAGCCAGAGAAGTTATGAGGAAATTGGGTTTCACCCCTAACATAGGAGTAGGTCCACTGGTTGTCTGAAAAAGGACAGGATATACTGTTATTCGGGAGCAAATGCCCATTGTAAACAAAGAAAAATAGGTAATTGAATCTACTAGTACTATCCTTGAAGAAAGACCCCCTGAACCTTCTCCCAAAAGAAGAAAAATAATAAGGGAAGAAGAATCCCATGATGAAGGTTACTCACCTTCCCAAACTCCAATGAGAATTGAGGAAGAGCAGCTCACCAATGAGCAAATTGAACAAATGGGGTCGCAAGGAGGAGTTTTTGTCACTCAAGCAGAAATTGATGAAGGGAACCCCCAAGAGCCTCCTATGCCAAGTTTTAAATTGACTGTAGTAGATTTCAGAGGAAGGGAATTAGACCTTGTTTCAGAGCAGGCCAGTCAGTAATTTTTGTCTGATAACAGTTTTGTTAAATCTAGGGCTTTTTATCAGTTTGCATGGAGGGAAAACATGCACATTTTTGAACAAAGGTGTAGGGATATGAAAGCAGAACATCCAAAAATGGATGAAGCCTCCATTCAAAATCAAATAAAAGAACAGATGATACAGGAATTCCAAAATATAACCCCTGACGAGGGTAGACAGATGGTGAAAAATGCAAATATTTTATTATTGCCCAATTGGGATATTGCTGATGCATTAATTTTTAATTCTGTATCAAATAATTTAGGATTAGAGGATTTAGATAAAAAAGAATTCTTAGGGATAGCATTCAGTAATGATCATGTTGCCCTTGTCATGAGGTCACTAAGAAGAGGATCCAGGACTACTCCATTACAGCCTGATGATTCAGGACTAATAGGGAATATCATTGTGAGGAGGGTCATTGATACTTCAAATGTACAGGAAGCCTACATGAATGTGGACTATTCTAAATTTGCCTTGGCCACTGCAGAGAGAGAAGAAAAGGAAATGATTGATTTGTAGAATAAGTATGAAATAGTGGTGGATTCCTACAATCAAGAAGTAAAAAGGAGAATTGAGTTGGAAAACAGGGTATCTCAATTGGAGAAGATACTTGGGAAAAGAAAGGTGGGAGAATCTAGTGTGCCTAGAATTATGTACCCTCCACAGTCATTTTTTGGATCAACTCCTATCATTGAAATACCTGACACCCTTGAAAGGCCACAATTCTATAATGTAGAGGAATTTGAAGAAGAAAAAATAAAGTTGCATGAGTTGCAGATAAAAGTGAGAAATCAATATGAAGAAAAGTTAAAGCAGGGTGTAATATATTTGAGGGATAAAATACAATGGTCAACTTTTTATGACCAGTTGACAAGAATTATAACCTTTTTGGATGAGTTGAACAAAGAAAAGGATAGACTGACTTCTCTTGTGCAGAAATGGAGGGAGAGAAACAATGATATTACAATCATATGTATATCTGTAGTCCAAATGCCTTATCACCAAGTTGAGAAGATTTTTGATTTGTTAAATAAGCTAGAGAATTTTGGTGATGAAAGAGATTCTTTACAGAGAAGATTAACACTCTGTTTTTCCAAATATATTGCTGAAAAATTCACCTTATTTTCTTGTGCTCTAGAATCTGTTGATACATTAAAGGTAAAGGAAAAATGGAACAGGGAGATAGATGAGTTATTCAATGAAAGAATAATAAACATTATGAGTGAGGCTGGCCACTGGTTCTGGGCAAATACAAGTGAAGAGCTAGTAAAAATATAGTTGTTTTATACTGCTATGAAGAAAGAATTTGATGATTTAGAAGAAAGTGCAAATTCTTTAATAAAGATACAAAGAGAAGCTCTAAGTTTTGATTGGCCAGAGGATGATGTTTTTAATAAATGGAAAAATCAGTTTCTAGAACAAATATCAGAAGATGATGAGGAAGAAGGTGAAAAAGTAACAATCACCCCCGAAGTTAATACTGAGGACACAAAAACTCCCCAGGCTGAAGTAAATTTACAGATAGCTGAAGACAACACATCACTTTCAAACCTCATGGCTACTTACTCCGAGGATGAAGATTGATTGTAAGATTAGATTGTTTGTATCTCAACAAATAAGAAGCATAATAGAAAGGGACCCACCAAGAAATGTTTGTTGTAATTAACCTTTCTATTATTTTGTTCCTGTCTTTAGAAGGACACCTCTCATTTGTTTAGCCTGAAGCTTGTTGCATCTCACACTATTTAAGTGAGATCCCAAGGCTAAAGAAGGGTCCGAATTCTTTTTCTTCTAAGTATTGTGCTTAGTCCAGTTTTTGGTCCAAATTTTGAAGGCAATTTTGTAATGTGTTTCTCTGTCAAATGTTCTAAAAATACATGAAGATAGAATGAACTGTGTTTATTTCTTAAGGCTTTTTTGAGTTTATTTTAAAAGATGTACCATTTTCAAAGGAAATGAATACAAACTATGAACTGTCCCCATATCAATTCTTTCTGAATTTTGTCTCCTGCTCAATACTTAGCTACCTTGATGTTGTATGAGTAAAAGCTTGTGCAATTGAATGCAATCTAGTTAGGTTGTATATCCATCTATCATTGCTGTTAATTCAATGGATTAAGTAAAAGCTTTGATGAATGTGATAAGATTCCTTAAGTATTGGAAAGGATTTTGAATGATAAATTCTGGTAAGAATTGCTGATACAATTTGTTGTAAGGTAACAAATTAGATCTTAGATTTTGCTATAGACTTTGAAACCCCAATGGATTAGGCACTGATCAAGTTATTTCAGTTGAAAGAGAAGTATCTTACAAATTGTTGTTCAAATACATCATCAAATCAAATTTTACTTTTATTTCCTGTAGATCTTCAAAATTGGCCAGCACTTGTCTGCATGAGATCTTTTTAGCTTCAGTTAGCCATTGTTGTTAAAAATGTCTGCAGATCTATAGAATATTTATTGGCCCTATCTATTTATGGGATGTGTTTTGGCAAGTTAGTAAGAATTATGTATATTTGAGGATTTTGAAATGAGAATCAGAATAAAACTAAGAATAATCCTCATACCGTAGTTTCATATTTGAACCATCCCTGGGTATACCCACCCTGGTTGTGCAGATCCAAAAGAGTAGAAAACCATTTGTGGTTTTGTTGAAGTTGGGTCCAAATACCTTAGATATGCAATTGTTGATAAGAATGGGCTAGTCTTTAGATTGTGTATGTACTGTCATTCTAGTATTAAGCTTTTGTCACTTAGTAGTTTTAGTACCTTTTTAAAACACCAACAGGGTCTAGGAACAAGAGTCCAAGTCTTATTCTTCTCTATTTTCTCTATTTCTTTATTCATATATTCAATCCAAATTTCATTAACCAAATCATATTCAATATTTCTAGGTTCAAATTTAACAAGAAAACGTGTACCTTTCAATTTGTTTCTTGTCATTGTTCCATCTAACTTGTCTCCAATGATTTGATCAGGTGCATGGTGCCTTTTGACATATGTTTCTAACATAGGTACTTTGGATCTAGAATATGTTCCATTAACCCTTTCATTGTATTCTATATTAATCTTGGGTCCCATTTTATATGACTTGGGTCCATCAGACTTGATTTGCTCTAGAAATAGCTCAATAGTTTTTGACAGTGAATTGGGTCCTTTAGACTATGATTTAGGTTGCACTCATTGCAACTCAATAGCTTTTAAAGATTTTGGGGACTTGGGAGGTGAGGCCTCCTGAATTTCAAATAGATTTTTCAATGTATTAGGTTCATAGTAAACAAATCTTTTGTAATCCTTAGGTTCTCTATTACTTTTTTCTTCACTCTTTTCTACAAATTCATCAATTCTCACATGTGCACTTTCTATGATATTATGGGTAGCTAGATTTAAATACTTGTATACTTTACTTCTATAGAGTATCCTAGGATTATGACTTCATCACCTTTGACATTAAATTTACCTTTCTTAGATTCCTTCAACATATAACATTTTCTACCAAATAATTTCAAGTAACTTACATTAGGTTTGTAGCGATACCATATTTCATAAGAATTTTTATTTGACTCTTTCTTCAATTGTACTCTATTAAAGGTATGCACTATACTACTAATTTCTTTCTTCTAGTATTTGATCACAACACTCTTTTCTATCATTAAGGTTCTTGCACAATCTATGATGGATCTATTCCTTCTTTCAGCTATACCATTCTACTGAGGTGTACTAGGGGTTGATGCTTGTCTCTTAATTCCTTTATCAATGTAGAATTCATTGAACTCATTTAAAAATAATTCACCAACTTTGTTTGACCTTAAACATTTTAGCTTATTTCTAGTTTCTTTCTCTACTCTTGTTGGATACCACTTAAACTTTTGAAAAGCTTCATATTTTTCTTTTAGATACATTATAGTCATCATTATAGAATAACCATCAACAAATAGAATAAAATACTTATCTCCACTATAAATTTCTATTCCAATAGGTCCACATAAGTTTGTATGAACTAGCTCCAAGACTTCTTCTAAATGATAGTCTTTGCTTTTGAAACTTGTCTTTCCCATCTTACCAATTTGACAATTTTTGCATAGACCCAAATCAAGTTCCCTTAGACTAGGAATACCTCTTACTCTTCTATTTTGGATTGTCATGACCAAATTATCAAAGTTCACATGACATAGCCTTTTCTGCTATAACCAACTTTCTTCTACTTGAGCAACAAAACATGAATTTTCATTGAGATCTAGGTAGAATATGTTACCTTTTGTTTATTTTTTAGACCCAACCAGATTTCCTTTTCTATCCAATGGCTTGGCCTTCTCATTGATGAATTCCACCTCAAATTTAATGTTATTCAACTTTACCACACTTAGTAGATTATGCTTTAATCCTTCAACCTAGTAAGCATTGTCACATCTAAGTTCATTGGTTAGTGAGATACAACCTTTTCCCTTTTGCAACAAGGTTCATTATTTTCAAATCTCACACTACCACCATCATAATGTTCCATACGTTTAAAGTTCTTTTTATCACTATTCATATGATGTGAGTAGCCACTATCAATAATCCGTGTATCATTTTTGCTAGCATGAGAGATAAGTTCCATTTTATCTCCTTCATCATTAGATTCGTCTTTTACAACAATATAAACCTTTTCATCATCTTCACTGCTATCTGAATCTTTAGCTATAAAAAATATTTCTTATCTTTGTCCTTGTAGTCTTTTTAGTTTTTCAAATCCTTCTTACCTTTGTACTTGTTGTGTTTCTTTTCATTTTTTTCTTCTCTATTTGGGCACCTTGAAACAATGTGTACAATTTTTTCACAAGAGAAATAGATTAAAGGAATCTTACCTTTATACTTTCCTTTACCTTTGGGATACCTTCTTGCAACCTATTAATCAATGGCTTCAAGATCATTGTTAGAACTATCTTTCTCTGCACTTTAATATTGTTTTCTTTTAGATCTTTTAGTTTTCTTCTTGAATGATACCTTGGCTTCAAATGCAGACTCAGGATTGCTAGAACTAGGAGTATAATTATCATAGTTATCTAGTTCAAATGTTGCCAATCTTCCATTCAAAGCATCCAAAATTATATTTTTATTTGGATCACATCTCATCTCTTGAATATTAGATACTCTAATTGCATAAATAGGAAGAAGGATCTTGAGTACCTTGTTTACCACTATTACATCTTTAATTGTTCCTCTAGAGGATTTGATAGCATTGACACTGGCTTTGATTCTTTCTACATATTTTACAATGTTTTTATCCTCTCTCATTTTCATCTAATCAAACTATCCTCTAAGACTTTCTACTTTGGCTCTCCTTATATTTTTATCTCCTCCATAGATGGCTTTTAGCTTTATCCACATTTTATAAGAAGTTCCACAATCTTTGACCTCATCAAATTCGGCATAGTTGATTGAAGAGGCAATATCAATCATCATGATATTATGACTTTTCTTCTCTATAATTTCTTCAATGGTCATAGTTCCAATGAGGGTCTTGTATTTAGTGTCTATACTTTTTAGCCCTAAATCTCCAATGGTTTCCAAGTGTAGCCTCATGAGTTCCTATCATGCATTGGAGTTATCTCTGTACAACTTTGGAATCTCCCTTCTATAAAACATCTTGATCTTTAGCTTAGGTCCTTGAAACCTTTTTTACAAGCACCAAGAAACTCTGATACCAATTTTTAGAAAGATAAGAGGAGTAACTGAAAGGGGAGGGATGAATTAGTTACTACAAAAATAAATCCAAGATCCCTTAGATGTCAATACAAATCAAAACTCTCATTAAATTGTATTCTCCTATAACTTGGTAAACACAATGCACTCGGTTTACACTAGAAAATATTGTAACTTGATAATAACTGAATATACTAATCTTAATGTGATTAAACTTAAGATTAACTTAGTTTCATACATATAAAATAAATAGCATGAGTACAAGTGACACCAAGATTTAACTTGGAAATCCAATTTGAGAAAAATGACCAATTGTAACTAGTTACTTATTTTCACTCTTCTAAAGTGAGCCCTATTAGGAGCTAGCCTTGTTAAAGGTTTAAAAACACACTATTAAGTGTGACCCTATTAGAGGATTCAATCACCTTGTTAGGAGTGGCCTTGTTAGATGTCTTTAGACTCTTCAAATAGAAATGCCACCTTGTTAGATGATTTATAAACCTTTTTTAAGCCAACTCAGTTAAGAGATTTAGATTACTGCTACAATGTTTCAAAAATAACAATGTGATGACCTAATTTTTGATGCAACTAAATTGCTGATTATAGATCTCAATTTTGGCTTGAATACTTGATCCTTCTTGATTGAATGTATCTTTTTAGCTCAAGAAGGATATTTTTCTTATCTTTCTACTTCACTTCCTCTAAGCATCATCAAATCATTTGTTATTTTCCCCACATTCAATCCCCAACTTGATCTTATTTTTATATCTTACACATTGTCAAGTTGAATAGAATACAACTTAGAATGCTTAATATTCATTTCCTTAGTCAGTTAGAACCAATAATTAAATCAATTGAACTTAATGTGCCAAAATAAGAAAATCTTTTGTTAGCCAACCATGCTTGGTAGGCACTAACTTAGAAAAGATTTTCCTGTGTTAACCAAGTGAACTCGGTTAACACTACATATTCACAAAGTTCATTTGGTAACCAAATGAGCTTGATTAATGTTGGTTCCATGCAAAATTTTGTTCATTAACTGACTGAGCTTGGTTAACACTCAACTTCTAAAAAATTTCTTTTGATGAATGAGTGAACTCAGTAGATGCTAACTTTTGAACTAGGAAAACTCTAAAATGCTCGACAAACAAAGGAAATTTTTTTCATTGCCTGAGTGATCTTGGCATACATTGACTAGCAATGATATGCAATTTTTTGTAACGTCAAAGACAATACACAATTAATCAATTGTTTTCAACATATTGACCATGAATGATAGTAAAATCTCTTGGATTATATGGTAACAAAGTTAGATACATTGAGGGTGAGATATTGACATATTGCCATCAATGCCAAAGAGGGAGCTTGTTATAGACTTACATTTGGAATAAGTTTTGTTTTTTCATTGATGTCAAATCTACTGATAAGACATATTGCTACCTAATCTAAATGGCATATCTATTTGATTGATGAAGAGGATCTGAGAAATTTTTCATAACAATAGCACCTAGGGGAAAGGTTGAGTTATGGAAATATAGCTACAATGGACATTTGATTAGTTAGACTTTGATAACACAAAGTGATTATTTATATCAAGAAAGTAAAGCTAAGATGAGTAGTAGAGTAAAAGGTTAAGGAATATTGAGTGATGCTAGTGCCAATCGAGCCATAGTAAGTGTTGAAAAAATCTAGTGTTGACCGAGCATCGATATTGACTAAGAAAGATTCTTGATGCCAATCTAGAAGTTTTTCAGTGACCAAGTAATTAAGTGATAATCCAGTGTCAAAACTTAATAATTATCAAGAAACAGTGTTATGAATGAATTTGAAAAAATCATGAATTCTAGCCAATTAGTTTATTTCTTAGGAGATATAAACCATGTTGAAGATAATATTGATGAGTTGGATCATTAAATTCAATGTGAGCATTAGGTATAATACCTATGATCTGATTCAATGGATGAGAAGATTCTAGAAAAGAAGAAAAATGAATAGCTATAATGAACTTGATGAACTAGATTGTAAACCCTGAGATCTATAGTAATTGTGGAAAATGAAAAAGAAAGAATTACTTATTTAAAGAAGTATAGAGTTGAACTTAAAAAGAGAGGCACATAGAGAAAGGTGGATTAGAGATGCACAGGTGTGTGAGTGAAAGCAAAGCACAAGGAGATTTTTTGCACAAATGTTACTGATATTGATAAGTGAATCTAAGTAGATGGCTTAAGTTTTGTTGAAAAAGAGAGGATTGATTGCTTGAAGGCTTGTCAAGATAATCAAGAATAGAGATTTCAATGGGGAGCTTATCAATGAATCAAAGCATGAACTGAATAGTGATCTTAACGTGAAAAGTAAATTATAATTATACAGATCAAAACCCTATTGTTTCTTTCTAATCATTGTAAATATTTTGTATTGAAATCCTTTTAATAGAGGTTGATCTAATAGTAATTTGAAGGACTTAAAATTCTATGTAAATCCTTTAACAAGGTGACATTCTAAATGCAATGATCAAATTCCTCTAACAAGGCTACTCCTAATAGGTGATCAAATCCTCTAACCAAGTCACATTTAATAGTGTGTATTGTAAACCTTTAACAAAATTGGCTCCTAACGAGGATCACTTTGAAAGAGTGAAAAAGTGGCGACATGTTGTTGGTGGTTTTCCCAAATTGGGCTTCCATGTAAAATTCTAGTGTCAAATCTATGCTGAATGCTTTATATGTTTTACATTTGATAAATTTTATATTCAGTAATGTATGTGATATTTTGGAAAGTAATTTTATCAGTATATTAGAGACCAAGAAACAATATGATAAGTAGAACAATGAATGTTTTATGTTTAATTATTCAAATAGTAGTTATGGACCTTGAGTAATTGATTCACACCCCCTCTTAGTTATTCTAAATATTTCTAATAGTGAATAAGTTATCCTTAGGTATAGATATACTAATTAAACTATTTAAAACTTCAAGAAATGTAGATCTATTCATTAATCCACTTAGTCTCTATAGAAAATTATCAGTAACATAAACTTGTAGTCCACTATCCCACTAATAACTAACTTGCAAAGTGTGAAACATTAAATAGTAAAATATCTCAAATGAAATCCACACAAGAGATACTAGGATTTAATGTGGAAGCCCAATTTGGGAAAAACCATTGATAACATTTCACCAATTTTTCACTCTTCTAAAGTGAGCTCTGTTAAGAGCCAACACTATTAAAGGTTACAATACATTGTTAAGTGTTATCCTATTAAAGAATTTAATCACTCTATTAGGAGTGACCTTATTAGAGGACTTAAGAAAATTCTATTAGATTGTAAACTTGATTGAAGGATTTAAAAATGACTCTTACATCAACCTTATTTAAAGTATTTTAATTGATATAATGGTTAGAAAGTAAGAATGGGCTGATGTAATAAATACAAATCACTTCAAAAATATAGATCACAATACAGCTCATCTTCTAACTCACTAAATAAACTCCATTCATGTCTGCATCATTGTCTCTAGTTTACTTAGAAATCCTTCAAGTAATCGCTCTTCACCTTAGCTCTACTCCTTCTTCATAGCCTTCTTCTCAAGTTCACTAGTCAACAAAATTATGCCTCCTGAAATAGGTAACTTTTATCTTTTTCCACTTAAACACCATTTTGGATCTTAGGGTTATAATCAAATTCAACATATACAATTAATCTACCCACCTTCTCATTCATCTTTTTCCTTTCTAGAAACTTCTCAAAACTTCTCTTTCAATCCATGCCTAAATATACTCAAACATGATTTTTGAAATATTAAATGCTTCATCTCATCAATACTTATCCTTAATGTTCTTCAACCAATCCAAAAATTCAACTATGTCAGATGGGAATCTCAATTCCTTTACAAAATAAAAAAATGTTGACACATTAGTAACATTTCTTTGTGGTTTTTCACTTTTTTTCTTTGCAACTTTTTCTCTTGTTTCCTACTCCTTTGGAAATTTGAATTTGGATGTGTGGGAATGGAGCCTAGGGGTTGGGCCTGGTCTTGGAATCCTACTTAGACCTACAACTTGCTTTGACTCTGTCTAGGGTAACCCAGGGAAGTGTTGATGCCGATCATCCTGATGGTGGGGTGCTGATGGAGTCAATGGTGGCACCAATGGTGGGAAAGAGGATAAAAAAATTCATACCATGGCTCTTGGATGGAAGGATGTGATCATTAGAGAGAAGATGATTCATACCCTATTGGAAGCTCCTAGGGTGATCAGCGGTGATGAGGGAGTTGAAATTTTTATTTAAAACAACTTTGTTGATAGTGTGTCTACCAACCTAAAACTCCACTTAATTGGTAGGTTTTTTTCCTTTTGCCCATTGATTGAGATGGTTAGGAAGTGGGTAAGCTAGAGATGGAAGTTAAAGGGGAGTGTGACAGTTTTGGCCATGTTGGGGGGTTTGTTTTGCTTTAAATTCATGGCTATTGAAGACATGACAATGGTGATGGTTAGGTCTTAGTCATGTGGAAAACATAGTCTAGTGGTGGCTAAGTGACACCCAATGTTGGATCTAGTAACATAATTGAATAGGATGGCACTGATCTAAGTTAGGCTTCTAGGACTTCCACTCAAGTTTTGGGATGAGAGGATCCTAAAATCTATTAGAAACTCTTTTGGACATTTTGTTGCTATAGATATGGTCACCATATAGAGGTCTAGGTTGGTGTTTGTGAGATTCAATGTGAATGTGGTTGTGGATACTTCCTTACTTGATTCTATTACTCTGAGCTTGGAGTGGGGTAAAAATGTGCAACCCATCATTTATGAAAACGTGGGGCTATTTTTCCAAAAATGTCATCATTCAAGAATTTGATTATAGATTGAAAAAAGATAAATAAGTTGGAAGAGGAGAAAAAAATAGTGGAGAAGGAAGTGGTGGTTTCTCCTTTGGACTCAGGGGAAGAGGGAGTTGTGTCACTAGATAAAGGGGAAAGAGAGCTAGAAGGGAATGAGAAGACTTCTTCACCTAGGAAGGAGCTAGAAGATAAGAAAGTTACCCATCAAGGAGAGATGGAAAGTGTTAGGACAAAAGAGAAGGATTCCCACCAAGGTGAGGGGGAGTCCTATAGGGAAAAGGATTTTGAGAAGTCTTGTGAACTGGAAGGGTAGCTGCGTGGGTTAGAGGAAGGGGAAATTTTCTATGAAGAAGAGACTCTACCCTTTCTACAAGGTATCAAAGAGATCCTTAGTACCCCTTCAAGAAATATGGTGATTAAGGAGGTATTTGAGGATGACATTGATAAGACTTTGGAGAGAATAAAAGTGAAAGACTCAAAGGAGGGGGAAGTGGCTAGATTTATTTTCTAAAGTGAATAGGTACTTCAATTCCTAAGAAGGTGGAATTACTAGCCTTGTTGGAAGAAGTGGAAGGGAAGTGGCAAACATAGAGAAGATAGATAAGAGTATCAAATAAATTTGAGGTGGTATTAGAGTTAAAGATGGATGTAGGGAAGTATGGTAAGTAGAGTAGAAAAATTAAGTAGATGGCAAGGGAGGTGGCTAGTGGCAAGTGGTTGTAGACACTCAAAAATAGTTTGCATCTATGGTTTCATCACATTTTCATACTAACTTAATCCATTTTCTCATTCCACTAACTCTGATCTTTTGGCAAACTTGTTTATATCTCAACAGTGTCTGTCATCATTCATATCCTCCTTTACATAAATTTCATATCATTTCAAAATCATATAAAATCAACCTAGAATCATATAAAATCAACCTAAAATCACATAGAATCAACCATAATCATTGCAAAACACATCAAACATCCCAAATCAATCATCATCTATTTAATCCAAGGAATTTTTTGTGGCTTTTAGTGCCCTGGAAACCTATCAATCTATCAAATCTTATCAATCTAACCTTAGTACTATCATGGCTCTCAGTACTAGGTCAAATTATCATTCACATCATGTGATCTTTGAGATTTTTGAGTCTCTTAGTGTTGGATCATATCATTTACAACCATTTAATAATATTGATAGTGTTTGTTGATGTTATTTATCAACCAATCTCAATCTTGTAGCATTTTACAATGTCAATTAAATGTTGTGTCCTTAGTCCATGTCTTGTGTCCATGGCATGTTATCATTTTTTATCAATCAATCAATTTGACCATGGCTTTAGTCTACCCATCATCATCCCATTCAATCTACATTACTGTCACATTTTATCAAAGGATATTGTAACACTTATTTAATCAAACTGGCCAATCATCTACTAACTTTCTCTATAGGATTAAACAACCCATAATTTAATCCTATGCCATTTTATTAATTTTTCTTCCTAACTAACATCCTCAAATAATTAATTTTATTATTTAATTGATTCATCATTTACAAACAATGGGAATTTATAATTTCCTAAGTTCCTTTTTTCCTAATTTCTATTTGTGTGGAATAAGGGATTTTTAATTCAAATATTCTACATGATATTGACATCAATGTGATATATGCACATGACACATCATGGATTCTCCATTTACACTTGGATAAGATATTTTGTAATCCATATATTCTTATTCTCTTACACATCTCCATATTTGGCTTCCATTGTCATAAATTATTGGCTTTAAGTGGGTTTGAGGTGTCAAATGATGGGTCATATATCCTCTTCCATTTCTAGCCATGTTTAACTTCCAAGTGTCATAAATCCTACATTTGGCATCTTGTTTCATATGTGTCATGGATTCCAAAAGGAATCTTTTTCCAAGTCATATATCCAAGGTGACAAGTCCAATGCTCTCATCTTTCGTATTGATTATAAAATGAGCATTCTCCCTCTCATTTTTGGTTCCTAAGTTTGAAGTCCTTAAGCCCCTATATTTTTAGTCTTTTTCTCTCTATCTCTCAAGAGAAAATAAAATCTTCTAGTATTCTCATATAATTATCATTACCATATGCCTTGCTTCCAAATTGTGTGCACTATAGGCAATTGGAGCTATATCACACAGAGTAGAAAGGACATGGGAGCTACAAATGAAAGAGGGGGTTTTTAACATTGTGTTTCTTTCTTTGTTTATTTGGATTTAATGGTACACTAGAGGGTGTCAATGTATTCTTATTGAGTTTTTAATTCTCTCATAGTATGTTAGACATTAGCCCATTTTCTGGTTCCACAATTGGTGAACCTGACATGAACATGCTTAATGAACTTGGGTTTCTTGTGTTTGTACTTATAGGTGCAAGGAAGGAGCTCATTTGGAAGGGTATAATGATTATCTATAGTTCCTTATCACATATAGATTAATTAGGGGATCTAGTAATATGTTTTTATGCACTCATTTTATGCATCTTGTTAGCTTGCTATCCTAGGGTGCACTCTTCTCTGTTAGGGCACACTTGGGACCTCTAGGAGGCAATTTTAGGCGCCTAAGAGCCACCGTAAACAACATGTTCTATTCCTAGCTTACCAAATACAAATAGAAACCAAAAAATATGCTCTTTTAGGCCCCAACTACACCATGGGTGCAGTCTACACTATCTGAGTGCACTTGGGAGTGTAGATTTCAAAATTTCAGTATTTGGGTATTGTTTAGGACCCATTTCCCCACACTTTGCAATTGGTCTCCCAACTATGCCTAGAAAATACCAACTATGCTCTTCTAGGTCCCAAGTGCACCATGGGCATAGTTAGCACTATCTAAGTGCACTTGGAGGCATCTTGGGTCATTTAAAGTGCAACTGGTTCACAAAAAGCACATACTTCACTCATAATCTGCATCTAGGTTTTTGTATACTTCTAGGACCTAGATTAGATGTTTTTGTGTTATTGATGGTCTATTTTTAGCATGTGGTGACTGTTGGCGCTCAAAATTGTAGTCCAAATTTTGAGCACTATTGAAAAGATCAAGCCTTTAAATGCTTTTAAAATGCATATGTAGCTGGTTGTACCCGACTGTTCCATTGAAGCCCCAAAGGTGTTCAATGTTTCTAACACCTTTCATTCAGCCTGCCTACCTGTTCCATGAAGTTAAAACATCATTTTGAGCTGTTTGGTGAAGTCCTATTTCGAGATAATTCCAAATTTGCATTTTCACCTAAGTGTCAAATAACGACAGAAGGCTATGTTTGCACCTAAATATCTCACACCCAAAATTGTGTCATGACCTGCCACTTTGGGAGTGTCTAGTATCCATACCTAAGAACCTGTGTTTCAGATTTTGAGTTGGTTTCAGTCTGTTTGACTAGATTTTGAATCCCTCAAAGTTGGTCAATTAATATTTTCATGCTTTTGCACTTTGCACCTTATTCTAGGAAGCCCTGTTTGACAAGTTATAATTTTGATCCAATTGACCAAAATGCTAAGTTTTCTTTTGTGTTATATTGTAGACATCAGAGACTTCCTATGTTTCAATTTTTAAGTCTTGACGAATCCATTTGATTAGTTTTCAAACGCTATTCCAAACACAATTTGTGATTTATTACTGGTGTCAGCATTTGCAGATTGATTAGCAGCCCCGTTCGAGACGTTATAACTTGGGATCCATGATTGCCTAGATTGAATGGTTTGTTCCCCTGTGTTCTACTCTAAAAATACTATAATTGTGTTAGTTTTTAAGCCTTGATGAATCCATCTTCACACTTTACTAGGGTCATTCCATTCGCAAAAAATGTTGTTTTACTGATGTTCCTATCCTATAAATCCAAGTAGCCTACTTTGACCGCTCACCATTTCTGCCCTGTTATTCATCATGAGCCCAAATTGCATAATCATACTATCCTCATGGCATAGAATGAGTGTCCTAATTTTTGTTTCCCCATGTGCTCATTTGCCCAATTTTTTGTTTTTTGACGTGTTTTCTTACAGGCAAATCTGAGAAGGCAACTTTGATAGTCAATATCTTTTGACTAGGATTTTTTCAAGAGATGAGATCTAACAAGGTGCAAGAGTGCGGAATAAAGATTCAGTGTGCCAATTTTTAGAGCCTGGTCAGAGGTTTGGGTCAGTATTTTAAGGCCAGTCAAGAGAGCTCCTGGCACCAAATTGACGGTTTGAAAAAAGTGACAAAATGAGTCTTAATTAGCAGTCTAGAGATGGATTTTGATTTAGACTTCTATTAGATGTTCATCAGATCAGTATGGAGTATCAGTTGTTTGAAAATGAAATTTTTTTTAGCCAGACCCACTTTGGCGCCCGACTGTTTTCACCAGATCAATTTGAGTCCATGGATGGCGAGGTTGTGTTGAAGGTTTTAGTGATTGAATTCATTAAGGTTTCCAATATGCCTATACTTTCTTTTGAGATTTGAAGAATATACATGGAGATTAGGAATTCAGGCAAATGTGAAATGTTTGGCAAAAATAGGATGGTGTGTTTATTATATCAAATATAAATACTTCTTACATGATAAACACATGATTAGTGCAAGAAGTCAATTTAGAAAATTAAAGGAGGTAACTTTTCAAATGAGCCATGATATAAGTGTAATGTATAGAATTTCTAAGTGAAGGAGTATATGTAAGAGGGATAGCATAAGCATGAACCCCCATGTTTACAAGCTTCTATACATTCAATACATGATAAAAAAGGGGATCCTACAGTAATAAAAGGATTACACACTAAGTTCAAAGCCTTACCCATTCATAGGAGAGCTCTTGAATAGAAAACCAACTCACCCATTCTTAAGAGATCCATGTGAGCAAGTGGAAAGAGCAGGCAAATAGTAAAAAGCTGGCAAGAAGAAGATCACACCAGTCTATAGGAGGCAACATCTATTAAATAAATGGCCATAAAAATAGATCCATGCCAAGTTCAGCATGAAGAAGATCATGCGAGAAGAAGGAGTCTGCACCAAACATGAGAGAAAGTGCAGTCAAACAGAGAAAGTGCAGTTAAGGACCGTAGGAAAATAAAGAATAAGAAGCTCACGCTCGCATTGTTCAAAGACACTAGTAGCTAATAAAAGGCTCCCATGACCTATGGAAGGAGAATCCATGTTGCAGAACAGGGGAGTCCATGCATTAGAAGAACCTCCCATGGCATGGAAACAGAATTCAACATCAATAGCAAAGTAAAAGGAGCCTCACAGTTTAAAAGAATGAGCAGTAGGCCAAGGAAACATAGTAAGAAAAGAATCATGCATGTACAATAAAATCCATGGCATATACAAGTCAATGCATGTTGTGATCAGCAGCTCAAGCATCCGCAGCAAGGAATACTTCAGAGTTTCTACGCACCAAAAGGAGCTCCACGTTGAAAACATGCAAAGAGTCGCAGGGAGATCAGAGATAACCTATGGCAAGAGGCATGGAATCTTGCAAAAAAAAAGGTAACCATACCATGAAATGAGAGCCTCATAGTTTAAAAGAAAAGTGGCAGCACGGAAGGAAGAATCAGTAGGGGAGACGCCATGATTAACACCAAGCCGCTGAAGAAAGGAGAAGGTGCCCTGCAAGTAAGAAAATGCCAGTCAAAGGAGCATTAAAAGACAACAACATGCATAAAAAGAGCAATTAATGCCTTTCAAATCACCAAGCCACGGTACAAAATAATCATAGCAAAGAAAGAACGCAATTAATAAAAAGGGGAAGTCGCTGTAAGCAGGGTCTTAAAAATTATCCCACATTTAACATGGGAGGGGTTTTATGAGTTTTTAAATACAACTCATTGTGAAACTACTATGTCTTAAAGACACACAGCCTTTGAAAAGACTTGGCCTAGTGTTTGGAGCCTGCAAATCAACAATCATGTGTGTTTGTGACTCGCATGAAATGTAAAGCATGGCATATGAGCGAAGGTGGAAATGTGAAGCCTTCTCGACCCTACGCTGAGGGTTTCAAGCGTATGATCATAAATAAAAATGTAAAAGCCTCTGGTGTTACAAGTGTGAATGAAAATTGAAGGGATCATGGGACTACGGGAAAAGCTAAATGTGAAGATGTAAAAGGCAACATTGAGCGTAAAGGCGAAAATGAAGGAGTAAAGGGTCCCAGGGCTACAGGTAGTAATAAATAAATAAATAAATGTTAATTAATCAATTAAAAGTATCTCAACCAATCAACAAGAGATACATGGCGACAACAGGTAGACAAAGTGAATATAAAATGAAATTTCAAAGAGGAACAAGTATAAAGTGAAAAATTTGAAATATTTCAAATTTTTATATAGTCCAAACCATATAATTTTCAAAAAAAATCATTTTAAATGCCAAAGTTCAGTCCAGGAGCCATTTTTTCAAATGGCCATAACAGGGCCATTTTTATCCAAAATAGGTGCTTCAATATACCGTTGGAACCAAGAGAATCTAAATTTTCCAGATTCGGAGTCAGATTTTGCACAAGTCTTTGATGGTTTAGTCTATAAGCAGATTTTCATTTTTCAGAGGCATTCTCAGTGCAATGGGCAAAGGTCATCACAGAGCATCAAGGTTGGTTACAAGGTAGATTTGAATACTTTTTGAAGCCTAGATGTGAAGAAAATAAACAAGAAAGGTTATATTGGCTTCTTTAAGTCACTTTGTAACTGGTTTTTCATTTTCACCATGAATGCACTTTAGAATCATAAATCAGTTACGAGGGTGAATAAAATATCTTCGATATATATGCCTTGTGAAGCCATAATGATGAAGATTTTGATTTTCAATTTGAGGGAGAAGATAAGAAAGATGGTTTTATCTTGTTGAGGAGGTTTTACCAAGGGATAGATATCAGTTGTAGATTCAAATCTGGGAATGAACTCGTCTCCTATATCTTTCTTTTCTTTCTCTATTGTAAGGGTTCTAGTTTTTTTTATGACTGAGAGACCATTCATGGTTCTAATCTTGAGTTCTCTCAAATTTGTGATACCATTTTTCTCAGTGATTCTTCCTATTATGAACAAAAAATTGTATTCCTTTTGAGGCATTTGTATTACACAGTCATTCTATGTGTATCTTTCTGAATTTTGATATGTAGATGATGTATTGTTTCCAAGGAAATTAATGTGAGAGTTTCACCTTTCTTAGTTTCATTCTGATTCTCATCTCCTGCTTATGTTACTTGCAATGTTCTGTGTTTAAGAACTAAGAGCTTGAATCCAGTTACATCCCCTTAAGGTTGTATATCAGAATAGATTTGCTATTGGAACAAAGCTCCAAGTAAATGCTTGTTTATATTGATAGGATTGCAGGTTACACCAGAAGGATATCACCATAAGTATGACAGTTTTAATGAATATTGATGTCTGTTTGCAAGTCAAGCAGATAGACCATATACCTAAATATATGAGTATATTTTAGGTATTCATCTGTATGTGAAGATTCAGTTAGTGCCCAGTGGATAAGGGACTGGTTAGCTTGAAGGATGAATGTTCTTTGTTGTTGCACACCTGATTATGCTGAGAAATCAAATCAAAATGAATATTATTTTCCCATTTTATGTTTTGAAGAACTATAAGTGTAGGTCATGGCTTATTTGTGGTTATTTTTCTTGGTTATGATTAGCTAATGTGATTAGGAGATTTACTAGCAAATTGAAGAAGAATATTGACCATATCTGCTATAGAGGGTAGTCTTGTAATGAAGTATCAAGATAAATTAGACAAATCCCTTAGAGTTTTCCCACCTTGGTTTTGCAGAGCCTAATGTGAAGTGAGTCCTAATATGACTCTATTAATTGGTCCAAAACTAAGATTTAGCCTTGCTGAATATAGGATTTAGGTCGTCCTTAGGCATGTTCCTAGTCTTTGTTTCTTGGTATTAGGTTTAAATCTACCTGGTATGTTCTTTACCAAAAAGAACACCAACAAAATGGAAACTCTACTAGGGACTGTATTGAATCAGATGTAAGACAAACCTTGAGAATTTAAAAGAGGAGATTAATTATAGTAGAAGAAGTGCATAAAAAAGTTGTAGCAGTAGGTTGTCTGATGTGTTTTCTAGGTCTCTTACTCAAATATCATGCACCGTAGTTGAACTTTATGCATGGATAGTAGTATGTTGTAAAACTGGATGTAAATTGTGTGCTATGACTGTTATATGTCTATCTTCAATCAATTCAGTTTGCAAGTGCTATTGAGAAAGTCCAGAGTCAAGAATTGATTCATAAAGTATATTTTCTTTTCAAGGTGTTAGTGATCTGAGAGATTTTCCTATATTGAAGGTCTGGTTCAGATTTGTCAAGTGACTAATTATATTTTTATTTCTCAGAAAGTGTGAGTGTCAACTCTTAAATCTTTGTACTAGTATGTTCCTAGTTTATTTCATTGCAAAATTTTGAAGGAGTTCCAGTTGTATGGGCAGATCTGAGACTGTTGATAGATCTTGGAAAAGAAGTTTTAAATTCTTGATAAGTTTTAAGGTGTTGTTTGCAATCTGTTGTTATAAAGAATTGAAATGTAAAAGTAGATCATAGCAGTGGTTATTTTCTTCCTCTTGTAAAGAGGTGGTGGCTCTACAATGTTTTGATTAGTGGTGTAAAGGATTTTCAGTCTTGCACCTGTGCCAAATCAGTAGATTGAAGTTCAGCATCAGCATTTGAGGTATTTTGATTTTCATGTTTATTTTCATGGAAGTTAAGTTTTTAAAGAAGTTGCCTCTATTCAATAATTTTTAGCACTAGAAAGAAGAGGTAGAAACATCATTCTATAATGGAGTCAGATCTTAGATCTCAGATTAGTTTACCAAATTTTGAGAGTTTTAAAATTTTGAATAATAACATTGCTATGTTGAATAGAATGGTTTACAAAAAGATTGTCAACCTTTTAAGAGTTGAGGTAGGAAGTACTCAAAGTTTAAGTGTCAAACAATTTTATTTAAGGCTTAAATCAGTAATCAGTAAGATGCCTTTTCATTGTAAACCTGAGGAATTTTCCATGCCCGGTGTTTTCTTTGATGTTTTAGTACCCAACTTAGTCTATTGGCCAGCACCTATAAGGTTACAAATAATTTTGCAAATTGAAAAATTCATCGAGGAGATGGAAAGTGGTGATTATAGATTTCATGACATGTCTTCTAATGATAATGAGTGTGCTGAAAGCCAAGGTAGTAATGATTACAATGAGTTCATAGAGAAAGATAATCTGTCTTCCATATATGAAGAGGTGGATTCAAATATTAGTGAATTAGGTAATAGCACTCAACATGAAAAGGATGGATATAAAAGAGAAGATAAATTTTGTTACAGTACACATGAATTTGAAGAAATTTGTAACAATAGTAGATCTAGTGATTGCCATGATAAGAAAGAATGTTGTAATAATTCTAATTTTCCAGATTGTTACACTAATGATATTCCTGTTGCAAGTTCTTCATGTTATCCAAATGACAATCACAACTAGGAGAAGATTTGTGAGGTAGTCTTCTTGAAATCTGATGAAATCTCTATTTTGTTGGCTCATGAGTTTGAAAAGCACGTAAGTATCTCTAAGGATCTTCATATGTTCTCTCATAATACTTTCTCATTCAGTCAAATCAATTCCCCAAAGTTTGATGTGGAAAAAGAGGTAGAATCCGAACAATCTTTGTTAGAGTTTGGAGGTGTAGGTGACAGTTCCTCAAATGTCTTTGCACATGACGATTTGTTGGATGTAGGGAATGTTAATGAAGGAAATTTTAATGCTGCTTTAGATTCTTTTCATGTTGATCTTGTTGAACATTATTTTGATGTTTCATATGGTGAAGTGGAAAAAAAATGAGTGTTGTCAATCCAGTTATAGATTTTCTTCATGCACTGATAAGTCTTGTAAAGATAAGTTCAAATTGTATTCTGATTTTCAGTTTGATGAAGAAGATGATAGTGATCAACATAGTTTGGATCAGTACTTTCAGTATGAGTTTTCAATTTTGGTGACTAATCAATTGTTTGAAGAATGTGAAGAGGTTTCAGCAAATGATAAATTTGACTTGATGAGCAACATGGTTGCAAGTAGGCAGAAATCATATTCTACATACTCTTCACACCCGAATGCACAAGGTGAGTTACAAATTGATTCATGTAACTCATTGAATGAAATAGAGTACCAAGATTTTGTGTTTCTGGTTAAAGGAATCCATGATTCAATTATAAATGATCAGTTTCAGCTTGATATCAGTTGTTATGGTCATGCTGATCCATTTTTATATAGTGGGCAAGATGAAGAAAGTATGTCTGATTTTTATTCGCACTATGAAGATGATGATAGTTTTGTTTTACCTATTGAGCTGATTGTGAATAATGATGTGTTGGGTAAGACAAGAAAGAATGAGAGTTTCAGTTTGCCTCAGGATAATGTGAATGAAAATAAGGTATATGACACAGGTAAAAAAATTTGAAACTTTTCAGTGGCCTGGGGCCATCTCTTGTACATAGTTAAGAGTAGTTTTCCTGCTTTCAATAAAGTTGTTCGAGAGAAGTTTTGAAGTTCAAGGGTGTGGTCTGCTTTTACCATAGATCTAAATCCTTGCCATGCTTTCAAGGGATGTGCATCCTCAGACAGAGCCACTATTGGTGCTCAAAATTGTAGTCCAAATTTTGAGCACTATTGAAAAGATCAAGCCTTTAAACGCTTTTAAAATGCATATGTAGCTGGTTATACCTGGCTATTCCATTGAAGCCCCAAAGGTGTTCAATGTTTCTAACACCTTTCATTTAGCCTGCCTACCTATTCCATGAAGTTAAAACATCATTCCGAGATTTTCGACGAAGTCCTGTTTTGAGCTAATTCCAAATTTGCATTTTCACCTAAGTGTCAAATAGCGACAAAAGGCTATGTTTGCACCTGAATATCTTGCACCCAAAATTGTGTCATGACCTGCCACTTTGGGAGTGTCTAGCATCCATACTTTAGAACCTATGTTTCAGATTTTGAGTTATTTTGAGTCCGTTTGACTAGGTTTTGAATCCCTCAAAGTTGGTCAGTTACTGTTTTTGTGCTTTTGCACTTTGCACCTTATTCTGGGAAGCCCTGTTTGACGAGTTATAATTTTGACCCAATTGACCAAAATGCTAAGTTTTCTTTTGTGTTGTATTCTAGATGTTAGAGACTTCCTATGTTTCAATTTGTAAGTCTTGATGAATCCATTTGATTAGTTTTCAAATGCTATTCCAAACGCAATTTGTGACTTTTTACTGGTGTGAGCATTTGCAGATTGATTAGCAGCCCCGTTCGAGATGTTATAACTTGAGATCTGTGATTTCTTAGATCAAATGGTTTGTTCCCATATGGTCTACTCTAAAAATACTATAAGTGTGTCAGTTTTTAAGCCTTGAAAAATCCATCTTCACACTTTACTAGGGTCATTCCGTTTGCAAAAAATGTTGTTTTATTGATGTTCCTATCTTACAAATCCAAGTAGCCTACTTTGACCGCTCACCATTTGCACCCTGTTATTTGTCATGAGCCTAAATCGCATAATCATACTGTCCTCATGGCGTAGAATGAGTGTCCCAATTTTTGTTTCCCCATGTGCTCATTTGCCCAATTTTCCAAGCCAAATGCAAGCCCAGTTTGTTTTTTGACATGTTTTCTTATAGGTAAATCTGAGAAGGAAAATTTGACAGTCAATATCTTTTGACTGGGAATTCATCAAGAGACGAGATCTGATAGGGTGCAAGAGTATGGAATAAAGATTTAGTGTGCCAATTTTTAGAGCTTGGTTAGAGGTTTGGGTCAGTATTTTAAGGCCATTCAAGAGAGCTCCTGGCACCAAATTGACGGTTTGAAAAAAGTGACAAAATGAGTCTTAATTAGCAGTTTAGAGATGGATTTTGATTTAGACTTCTATCAGATGTTCATCAGATCAGTATGGAGTATTAGTTGTTTGAAAACAAAATTTTTTTTAGTCAGACCCACTTTGGGGCCCGACTGTTTTCACCAGATCAATTTGAGTCCATGGATGGCGAGGTTGTGTTGAAGGTTTTAGTGATTGAATTCATTAAGGTTGCCAATATGCCTATACTTTATTTTGAGATTTGAAGAATATACATGGAGATTAGGAATTCAAGCAAATGTGAAATGTTTGGCAAAAATAGGATGGTGTGCTTTGCGTATCAAATATAAATACTTCTTACATGATAAAAACATGATTAGTGCAAGAAGTCAATTTAGAAAATTAAAGGAGGTAACTTTTCAAATGAGCCATGATATAGTGTAATGTATAGAAGTTCTAAGTGAAGGAGTATATGTAAGAGGGATAGCATAAGCATGAACCCCCATGTTTACAAGCTTCTATGCATTCAATACATGATAAAAAAGGGGATCCTATAGTAATAAAAGGATTAAACACTAAGTTCAAAGCCTTACCCATTCATATGAGAGCTCTTGAATAGAAAACCAACTCACCCATTCTTAAGAGATCCACGTGAGCAAGTGGAAAGAGCAGGCAAACAGTAAAAAGTTGGCAAGAAGAAGATCATGCCAGTCTGCAGGGGGAAACATCTATTAAATAAATGGCCATCAAAATAGATCCACACCAAGTTCAACATGAAGAAGATGATACGAGAAGAAGGAGTCTGTGCCAAACATGAGAGAAAGTGCAGTTAAGGGTTGTAGGCAAATAAAGAACAAGAAGCTCATGCCTGCATTGTTCAAAGATGCTAGCAGCTAATAAAAGGCTCCCATGACCTATGGAAGGAGAATCCATGTCGTAGAAAAAGGGAGTCCATGCATTAGAAGAACCTCCCATGGCATGGAAACAGAATTCAACATCAAGAGCAAAGTAAAAGGATGTCATGCCATAAATTTTTAACATAAAATTTTAACGCGAGAACACAACCAATTTTTTTTTTTAGAATACATTAACGTTTTCCTAACTAGATGAATGGTTTTGTGTGCATTTTGAAGGGGAAATATACTCCTACCAAGTGGCGGTTATATTTGATTGTTACTTTGTATGATTCAAAGTGTGAGTTGCATGCCAAGTTTAGAGTTTACAATGAAGCTTCGATAATTACCTAACTGGAGTTGTCGATAAGATTAAAGGATACACTATCCGTATTTAAACTTGGAGTTGTTAAGGTTCGTTAATGGATTAAAAGGCTCTACTAGGGAAATGAAGTTATGAGCCCTTAGTTTTCTACACTCAAACCAAGACACTCTGATGGGTAGATGTGATTTATCTTATGTGAATGTGGCGATGATAACATAGAAGATGGCAACAAGAGGATGAGTTATTACTCAGTGTGTCTCCATCAGTATTCAGATTACCATTATTATTATATGTTCTATTATGAGTTTACTACTATAATAGTTATACCTTACCAGTGCCTATACTTTCTTAGTTTGCATCTTTTCACGAACAGGTTACGTTATTATTTTCAAATATCAACTACAAAGCTTGGAGCTATTGTGCAATTATTATCTTGATCAAATTAGTGTTCAATCTCGTATCTCTTTATGTTGACATCAAAACATTGTTAATTCATATTTAAAATTAAGTGCCCATCTTGGTTATCTTGACTATACTACACTCGACCTAAATAACCACTAATTAATATAAGATAGATCAAAATGATATAATATAATTTAAATAGTATATACCTAAATAATCTAAACTTTTATATATATATATATCTACTCACATAATAAGAGAAAAAAAGACATATCCCTAGTTACCCATTCTATCCTTATACTAGAATTAAATGTATTAAATTCAATAACATCTCCCTATAACTATTTAAACAATCAATAACTATATCCTATATATATATAGTAATTCCCACTATAACATGACTTTATTAATTTACATGTCATGTCTAAATTTCAAACAAATACTAAATTAAAATTCAAACCCACTTCTAAATACCACTTGATTATGCCTATGCTAAGGGTCTAGACTTACATCATGAGTATGTTTAAGGTTGTCTTATCACTAAACCAACATATATATCCACACACTTTAATCTCCTTTACTTTTTTTAAAAGTAAATAACATATAAATATAATTATTAAAATGACTACATATCCATAACCCAAATAAATAATCCCTACAACCATGACTTGCTAGTTTTATGTCACATTTAATGGATAACTAAACTAAATTTCAAATCTGCCTATGTACATGTAGGTTTTCTTTAAAATAGGGACTACTTTATTATTTCATGTCTCTTATTCAACTAAATAAAATATTAAACTTCACCTATGATTATATATTCAATTTCTTTGAATATCACTATCACTTCATTAGTCCTATCTTGCTGTCCCCTACTTCAATCACCTAAGCTAGAGGGTTTAGCCTTTCATCACTATGTCCTTTCAAGCTGTCCCATCACATATTTCCATACTCTTAAAACTTACCTCCTTTTTCCAAACGCATGTTTTTGACTATGGCAGATTTGTTTGAACTAAACATAATAAAGTGACACTTATTTCCTTGCCACATGGCGTCCAAAATGAGCATGGTAGTAGGTGGGAAGCAAGGAGAAGGATGGAGCACTCCCCAAGGCTTTCCTAAGTCCTTCCTATCCTAATCATATATGGATAGCGCTGCCCAAGGAGAAAAAGGTCATCATAACCATGCAGCAGCAATTTATGACTTTTCAATAAACTTTTTACCATGTCCTTAGAGGGTACGCCTAGAAAGGGATGCCATTTGCATTTGTTTATGCTTTTCCATTATATTTGCAAATTTTGTTGTTGACTTGGCCTTGGTCAAAAAGGTGACGCCTTTGGGCAATCATGTATATCATTTATGTTAGCACTACTATATGGAGACTTTCTTTTGTTTGTTTTCTATTATTAATTGGTTGCTTTATGGAAAGTGATTTGATATAGTTCATTGTTTAGTTTAATATTATTTCTAGCTAGGAAAGTCTCATTCTCTAGAGTCCTTGTAGACTCTAGCCAATAAAATATTGCTCTGTAATAGAAGGAGGGAATTTAATCACCTTCCCATATAAATTCCAGAAAGGTAAATGGGCACCTTCAGCTAGTTGGTTTTTAGGTTCCTTACACTTATGTGTATTATTCTAACTTTCTTCTCCCTTAATGGAACTCATCTTTCTAAGTTATTATAATGACAGATTATGAATTATTAATCTTTTTTTTACCAATTAAATTAATAAGCTTATTAGATCATTTGGACAAAGTATTTCACTTTACTCAATATATAGAAAAACATGCTGGAGAATTCAAATGTGAAAAAACATATAGAACTCAGAAAGTGTCGAGCTAACTTTTAATACAAAAAAAGTCTTCATTTCCTTTGATATTATGAATACTAAGATTTAAACTATTTACCATTTGTTCTATCAATTGCATACTTACTGCATTAACAGTTTCAATACTAACATCAAACTTTTACATTATTCCCCAATAGAAAACATAAGATATCAAGTTGGAAAAGTTTAGTTTCAATCCTGTTGTAATCTCAAGATATTCAATTTCTTCTTTCTTCATATTCTTATGAAATATAAATGGAATAACATCAATACAACATAATCTCTCTAACATGATCTATTCAAGTTTCTTTCAATGCAATAGCAAACATGAATTCTATCAGTCTGATCACAACAGGGAAATCATGCATGAAAATGATACAACAACTTCTCTTCCTAAGGACATAAAATATGGAACAACACTACACTTTACAATACAATTTCCCTTCCACAACTAGTGGAAATTTATCTCTTCTTCTTAACATAATGATAATGTACTTGCTCCTATCCAAGCAATAGACTCCATAATATCAAACTTCCAAAACTCTTCAAAGGAATACCTGCACAAGAGAAAGATAAATAGGAACCATGGAGGCTCGCACCTCCCAACCTAAGCCTCAAGGAGACCACCCCCGTGCTAGGGGAAAACAAGGCTCAACCAGGTTTCATCCACACATCATCACAGCACATAAACTATCGCAATCACATATTTGTAACACATTTAGAATCCCCAACCAAGGCTTGCACAATGATTCACACATGGAATCATAAACATTGGGTGAAGGTGAAAAAACAAGGAGGTTTACCATTTCATATCATATCTGCCATAAAAATCATGCCCTTTCGGGGCTAAATCAACAAAATATCATGCCCTTTCGGGGCTTCATAATATCATGCCCTTTCAGAGCTTCATAAACATCTTCCACCACACACACTACCAACACAACATCCTCCACCACACACAACCAATAGCTTTAGCTTCCTACAAACCCATACTTCAGTTACTTCCTTCCTCACCATTTCTCCTTTTCTTTTTCTTTTTCTCTCCCAAGGCAAAATATGAATATGACAATGGCATACAATGGAGCCCATACTCCAGGGTCCTCAACTATGCAATCAAACTGCTGCCCATTCACCCTGGACTCCTCTTCCCTTCCCACAAGGGTGAGTGCAAGTCCCACACCCATAACAATGCTCAAGCACAAAGAAGAAAACAAAACCAAGTAGAAATAAAACAAGAAATTTTCAAGAGTACATCACATTATCACAACACAAGAATACCAAGAACACTCCTACCAAAGGCACTCTTACAATTTTCCATTTCACCTATGAGATATAAAGAAAGCATGGCATGAAGGACTAACCTGCTTACAAGCTATGGCAATGGAATGAAGACCTCTTCCTGCTTGGATTTCAAACTTCTCCTTTCCATTCCTTGGTTGTCTCTAAAATTAGAGAGTGGGTGAATCCATCCCCAAGATTAGCACAACTTCCCTATAAAGACCTTCACTTTCATCCTCACCTACCTCTTTTACTTTTTGTGTTTTTCCACCAATGAGGACTTAACCGAGTGGTGTCATGAGGAAAGAAGTTAGGTTACAATATGATTTTCGAATTGGCTTGGAAATGACTCTTTTTGAGGGTCCCCTAAGTCCCCTAGACTCACTTATTATAATATTTAACCCCCCAACCCATACTATTACCATGTGGGTGACTTGTTTTCACAAAATTAACACTTAAGAATCACTTAGACTCTCTAAAATTCCTATCACTTGTAACTTGCATTCTGTCAAAAAGGTGATTCTTCCTAACACTCTCCAAGGTGGTTTAATTGATTTTGAAATGAGGATTAGGCTTAGGTTAAGTGACTTCATGCCAAAGAATCCTATTGGACATGTCATTTACACATAGACAATACAAGTGTCAAATGACACACACATGCACAGAAAAATGCTTCACACATTACGATGACATGTCACTAAGCAACCACGCTCTCTGATTACAACACTCATACACAGTCACAGTACGAAATAAACACAATACAACAAGGTTTTGAATCTTCCAAAGATTCACCTTGGCTTAACCGTGTTCACATAAGATTGAACCTTGTTTCCCCCATTAATCACCATGGTTCCACTTTCTTGCACACTCAACTTAAACATTAGTAACCCAATAAGATAATACAGGATCCATACAAACATGTACAACATAAATCCAATATCTCATACTACTCATTAATGTATACAATTAAGTATCATCTAATCATTTCTATTCAAGTACTATCAATAAAACATTGCAATAGCATATTCCATTTAACTTTCATCTAAGTGCATATTCAAAACATTTCATTATCATTCTCATAAAATATTTAAAACATTGAAATATTGAATATGTGGATCCACAGTTATCTTTCTAAGTATAAATCATTTTCAATTAGAGTATCATCACAACTCTTTTTCACCTAACAAAGAAACTCTGAATCATCTTTAGTAAATCGTAAAAACAATATAAAATGGATGTGTGCGGACTGGCTAACTAGTAACTTTGATTAAGTTTAACTCCTCAGACTGTCAGAATGTTTTAGTAATTATGTCATAATAATTTAAAACCAAGTTTCAAACATATCCATGTATCTGATTATCATCATAACCTATACTAATAGTTGTTCTTAGTAGGTTGAATGCTATTTTATCTGTCCTAACTACCTCTTAGATCATCCATAGTGTCTCATGGTCAGATTCTTGTCTTGAACATTTTAAATCTCATTTCCATGTGGTCTTATCTTATCGACCTAATGTTACTGGAGAGAGTATCAAAATCTACATTAGTCTCCTAAAATCATAACTCACATTGTTATTTCATCAGGATCTAGAATTAGGTACTAGTGTGGGCCTTACATCCTCCCCCCCTAGATCTCGACTTCCTCCTGGAAGTCTTCTGACATACTCTCACATGAAGGTTTTCCTTGTTTCATTATGATTATTCCACTTGGGCCTTGCCTTAACATCAAGTCATGTTCCTAACAATCTTACATACAATCGAAATGTAGACTTATGGAATATGGTCCCATAGCTTCTAGGGGAAGAATTGATTAATTCACCATTTGTTGGTTTGAGTTTCATTTTCAAGTTAGGAATTCTACCAATACCTGATATAATCATATTTGTGGAATAAATAGGGCAATTTTTGTTATATTTTAAACTATATAGACACATTGTAGCATTACTAGCCTTTCGACAATTAAGAATGGTTTATCACATTAATATATTCAATAGCTAATTTTGTAATTATATTTCTTTGGTTATTAGTTTAGTCATTTCATGGTGTAATCTTATTACCTTTGTCATTGTCAACTTGTTTAATTAGTTTCATTACCATTTACAGATCGAAGTTACTTATCCTCCTATGTTGTACCTTAGTTAACATACTTACTTACTCTTCGCTCTCTTGCTTGGGTGACCATCTGTTTCCCATTATCATCTTAGTTGTTTTTATTAGTTCTTACTGACTAACCTTACTCTTTATTTGTGTCAAAACATTCTTTCATCATAGCATTGATTGATCCTACAATATTCATCTGACCTTTACTTATCGATAGAGGATTGATATGCTTTGTTAACTCCAAGAATTCCATACACGTTAGTTTACTATCACGATCTACTTATAAGCTTTCATTTGTAGATGCTCAATGGTTATTTTGCTCCCTTTTAGTTGCATTTATTTCATGACTTGGTCATAGTCTTTACAGGTCTTTCACATTTAGTACCTTTACGTAAAGTCTTCAACATAGCGTGAAATTGAAGTATATTTGTTTAAGAGTCAAGGTATTTCCAAGTTTATAGGATTAAATGAACTCATAACTCATAATGAATGGAAGGGTGATATTCTAACTTTCTCGTGATATTCATCCAGGATATTCCCTGATATGACCGTCTTAAAGGTATCATACAACACTCTCACAGAAAAATGCCCCAAAAATAAAAATGGAAATAGAAAATAAAAATAAGTAAAATCACCAATTAAATATAAGTGTGGCCACAATGGTAAATCTTTCATTTCAACAAGTCGTGTCCCGAGGCAAAAGGGAACCATACCAAGAAACCATCATAAATGAACATTTCAAAAATGCAACATTAAAAACATCAACAATAATTTACCACAATTCAAATTCTTAAAAGCACTGAGGTCATACCTAGGTCTTCCTAAGAGAGAGAAGAGGAAGGGTTGTCCTAGGATTACGAGATTAAGCGAAAATATGCAAAATGATTCCCTAGTATTTCCAGTCTTTCTAAGAATAGGTCAAGAGAGTGATCCATACCCTTGTTACTCAAGGGATTGTCGATTCTTAGAGATTTAGGTCCTTAATTTCTTATGTTTCCTTACCTACCTACCTGTTACTATCAGGAATCATCAAATGTAGTCTAGGGCCAAGGTTTCTTTCGCCAATTATACTAGGGATCCGTCATACAAGAGTAAGATTATGATAGGTGCCCCTTACCAAAAATATAAGGTAACAGGTTGCTATAAGAGAGATCGATGGGGTTATCTCATTTACGTCTGTCACTCCTTCCTTCGAGCATCATTCGAGTGTATCAGAACATAAGAAGGGTTCTATCATTTGATCTCATGTTAGTCTAAATTTCCTTTAGGTATTGTTAATAAGATAAGGACTAGTCAATATTATCGAGCTTTTGTCTCTCTTGAGCTCTAGTGTTGTCCAAGAAAGATAGTGATAACTGAGTTATAGTTTTCCATCGGGTTGCAAGGTGTTTTTGAGCAATGACAACTTTCTTTAGTAGACACTTGACTTGCAAGTTTCACTGATTATTGTAGAGAAATCTTCCTGCTTCCGAGTTATCCTAGCTAGTGAGTATATGCAGTCATGTTGTTCATCTTGTTATGATGGTGAAGGTGGTGAGGGGTTCTCGTTTGTTGTGGAGGTATACACCATAATGCAATCATTGTACCATGTTATATTTATCATTATATGTCTCCATATGTGTTTTTTTCTTTTCTTCCCCGTGGGTTCAAAAGTGGATTAATCTTTATTAGACATCACTTCTCAAGAGTTTTTTTTTATATGTGTAGTTTTAAATTAAAACAATCAAGATGATCCCCATTATAGGGGCTCCTTGTCACTACCAATAAACTTTCATGAAGGACTAGGATCTACATTCCAAGGGGATTTGAGCTCTTACCAATACCTAGACACCATCGAGATACACAACCACCCATTCTATCTTGAATGTTGGTATGTTCCTTTTATTTTGTTGTTTAATGTATATTTCCACGTGTACCGAGGTCTGTAATCATTATGTCTCACAACTATTGAGAGGGAATTACATGGGGATCCTAAATCAAAATAGATTTCCACAAAAGTATGACAAACATCTTATCATATCCTAATTCTTAATAGCTCTAGCTATTTACCATAGTCCATCAGTTTTAGGGTGTTTAACTTAATTGCCAATTAATACGATTTCAGTTATAAAGACCTATTTTGTATTTGTAATATAATATTACGATACCTTTAATGGTATATTCATTTGTGGACTCATTAATGCCCAGTGTTGTATAACTCCGCTCTGATACCAGAATGTCATGCCATAAATTTTTAACATAAAATTTTAATGCGAGAACACAACCAATTTTTTTTTGTAGAATACATTAACGTTTTCCTAACTAGATGAATGGTTTTGTGTGCATTGTGAAGGGAAAATATACTCCTACCAAGTGGCGGTTATATTTGATTGTTACTTTGTATGATTAAAAGTGTGAGTTGCATGCCAGGTTTAGAGTTTACAATGAAGCTTCGATAATTACCTAACTGGAGTTGTTGATAAGATTAAAGGATACACTATCCATATTTAAACTTGGAGTTGTTAAGGTTCGTTAATGGATTAAAAGGCTCTACTAGGGAAATGAAGTTATGAGCCCTTAGTTTTCTGCACTCAAACCAAGACACTTTGATGGGTAGATGTGATTTATCTTATGTGAATGTGGCGATGATAACATAGAAGATGGCAACAAGAGGATGAGTTATTACTCAGTGTGTCTCCATCAGTATTTGGGTTACCATTATTATTATATGTTCTATTATGAGTTTACTACTATAATAGTTATACCTTACCAGTGCCTATACTTTCTTAGTTTGCATCTTTTCACGAACAGGTTACATTATTATTTTCAAATATCAACTACAAAGCTTGGAGCTATTGTGCAATTATTATCTTGATCAAATTAGTGTTCAATCTCGTATCTCTTTATTTTGACATCAAAACATTGTTAATTCATATTTAAAATTAAGTGCCCATCTTGGTTATCTTGACTATACTACACTCGACCTAAATAACCACTAATTAATATAAGATAGATCAAAATGATATAATATAATTTAAATAGTATATATCTAAATAATCTAAACTTATATATATATATATATATATATATATATATATATATATATATATATATATATATATATATATATATATATATATATATATATATATCTACTCACATAATAAGAGAAAAATAAGACATATCCCTAGTTACCCATTCTATCCTTATACTAGAATTAAATGTATTAAATTCAATAACATCTCCCTATAACTATTTAAACAATCAATAACTATATCCTATTTATATATATTAATTCCCACTATAACATGACTTTATTAATTTACATGTCATGTCTAAATTTCAAACAAATACTAAATTAAAATTCAAACCCACTTCTAAATACCACTTGATTATGCCTATGCTAAGGGTCTAGACTTACATCATGAGTATGTTTAAGGTTGTCTTATCATTAAACCAACATATATATATCCACACACTTTAATCTCCTTTACTTTTTTTAAAAGTAAATAACATATAAATATAATTATTAAAATGACTACATATCCATAACCCAAATAAATAATCCCTACAACCATGACTTGCTAGTTTTATGTCACATTTAATGGATAACTAAACTAAATTTCAAATCTGCCTATGTACATGTAGGTTTTCTTTAAAATAGGGACTACTTTATTATTTCATGTCTCTTATTCAACTAAATAAAATATTAAACTTCACCTATGATTATATATTCAATTTCTTTGAATATCACTATCACTTCATTAGTCCTATCTTGCTGTCCCCTACACACAACATCCTCCACCACACACAACCAACAGCTTTAGCTTCCTACAAACCCATACTTCAGTTACTTCCTTCCTCACCATTTCTCCTTTTCTTTTCTTTTTTCTCTCCCAAGGCAAAATATGAATATGACAATGGCATACAATGGAGCCCATACTCCAGGGTCCTCAACTATGCAATCCAACTGCTGCCCATTCACCCTGGACTCCTCTTCCCTTCCCATAAGGGTGAGTGCAAGTCCCACACCCATAACAATGCTCAAGCACAAAGAAGAAAAAAAAACCAAGTAGAAATAAAACAAGAAATTTTCAAGAGTACATCACATTATCACAACACAAGAATACCAAGAAAACTCCTACCAAAGGCACTCTTACAATTTTCCATTTCAGCTATGAGATATAAAGAAAGCATGGCATGAAGGACTAACCTGCTTACAAGCTATGGCAATGGAATGAAGACCTCTTCCTGCTTGGATTTCAAAATTCTCCTTTCCATTCCTTGGTTGTCTCTAAAATTAGAGAGTGGGTGAATCCATCCCCAAGATTAGCACAACTTCCCTATAAAGACCTTCACTTTCATCCTCACCTACCTCTTTTACTTTTTGTGTTTTTCCACCAATGAGGACTTAACCGAGTGGTGTCATGAGGAAAGAAGTTAGGTTACAATATGATTTTCGAATTGGCTTGGAAATGACTCTTTTTGAGGGTCCCCTAAGTCCCCTAGACTCACTTATTATAATATTTAACCCCCCAACCCATACTATTACCATGTGGGTGACTTGTTTTCACAAAATTAACACTTAAGAATCACTTAGACTCTCTAAAATTCCTATCACTTGTAACTTGCATTCTGTCAAAAAGGTGATTCTTCCTAACACTCTCCAAGGTGGTTTAATTGATTTTGAAATGAGGATTAGGCTTAGGTTAAGTGACTTCATGCCAAAGAATCCTATTGGACATGTCATTTACACATAGACAATACAAGTGTCAAATGACACACACATGCACAGAAAAATGCTTCACACATTACGATGACATGTCACTAATCAACCACGCTCTCTGATTACAACACTCATACACAGTCACAGTACGAAATAAACACAATACAACAAGGTTTTGAATCTTCCAAAGATTCACCTTGGCTTAACCATGTTCACATAAGATTGAACCTTGTTTCCCCCATTAATCACCATGGTTCCACTTTCTTGCACACTCAACTTAAACATTAGTAACCCAATAAGATAATATAGGATCCATACAAACACGTACAACATAAATCCAATATCTCATACTACTCATTAATGTATACAAGTAAGTATCATCTAATCATTTCTATTCAAGTACTATCAATAAAACATTGCAATAGCATATTCCATTTAACTTTCATCTAAGTGCATATTCAAAACATTTCATTATCATTCTCATAAAATATTTAAAACATTGAAATATTGAATATTTGGATCCACAGTTATCTTTCTGAGTACAAATCATTTTCAATTAGAGTATCATCACAACTCTTTTTCACCTAACAAAGAAACTCTGAATCATCTTTAGTAAATCGTAAAAACAATATAAAATGGATGTGTGCAGACTGGTTAACTAGTAACTTTGATTAAGTTTAACTCCTCAGACTGTTAGAATGTTTTAGTAATTATGTCATAATAATTTAAAACCAAGTTTCAAACATATCCATGTATCTGATTATCATCATAACCTATACTAATAGTTGTTCTTAGTAGGTTGAATGCTATTTTATCTGTCCTAACTGCCTTGTAGATCATCCATAGTGTCTCATGGTCAGATTCTTGTCTTGAACATTTTAAATCTCATTTCCATGTGGTCTTATCTTATCGACCTAATGTTACTGGAGAGAGTATCATAATCTACATTAGTCTCCTAAAATCATAACTCACATTGTTATTTCATCAGGATCTAGAATAAGGTACTAGTGTAGGCCTTACAAAGGAGCCTCACAGTTTAAAAGAATGAGCTGCAGGCCAAGGAAACATAGTAAGAAAGGAATCATGCATGTGCAATAAAATCCATGGCATATACCAGTCAACACATGTTGTGATCAACAACTCAAGCATCTGCAGCAAGGAATATTTTAGAGTTTCCACGCACCAAAAGGAGCTCCATGTTGAAAACATGCAAAGAGTCATAGCGAGATCAGAGATAAGCTATGTCAAGAGGCATGGAAGCCTGAAAACAAAAGGTAACCATGTCATGAAATGAGAGCTTCACAGTTTAAAAGAAAAGTGGCAACACTGAAGGAAGAATCAGCAAGGGAGACACCATGTTTAACGCCAAGCCATTGAAGAAAGGAGAAGTTTCCCTGCAGGTAAGAAAATGCCAGTCAAAGTAGCATTAAAAGACAACCACATGCATAAAAAGAGCAATCAATGCCTTTCAAATCACCAAGCCACAACACAAAACAATCATAACAAAGAAAGAACATAGTTAATAAAAAGGGGAAGTCGTTGTGAGCAGGGTCTTAAAAATTATCCTACATTTAACATGGGAGGGGTTTAATGAGTTTTTAAAATACAACTCATTGTGAAACTATTGTGTCTTAAACACACACAATCTCTGAAAAGACTTGGCCTGGTGTGTGGAGCCCATGGATCAACAATCATGTGTGTTTTGCGACTCGCACGAAATGTAAAGCATGGCGTATGAGCGAAGGTGGAAATGTGAAGCCTTCCTGACCCTACGTTGAGGGTTTCAAGCGTATGATTGTAAATCAAAATGTAAAAAGCCTCTGGTGTTACGAATTGGAAGCCTCGCATAGGCGTAAGCCAAAATTTTAATATCTTCGGTGATACGCGCGACCCGTATGGGCATAAAGGCCAAGTTGAAATGTAAGAGCGTGAATGAAAATTAAAGGGATCATGGGGCTATGAGAAAAGATAAACATGAAGACATAAAAAGAAACATTGAGCATAAAGGAAAAAATGAAGGAGTAAAGGTTCCCGGGGCTATGGGTAGTAATTAATTAATTAATTAATGTTAATTAATTAATTAATGTTAATTAATCAATTAAAAGTATCTCAGCCAATCAACAAAAGAAACATGGTGACAACAGGTCGACAAAGTGAATATAAAATGAAATTTCAGAGAGGAACAAGTATAAAGTGAAAAATCTGAAATATTTTGAATTTTTATATAGTCCAAGCTATATAATTTTCAAAAAATTTCATTTTAAATGCCAAAGTTCAGTCCAGGAGCCATTTTTTCAAATGGCCATAACAGGGCCATTTTTATCCAAAAAGGTGCTTCAATATACTGTTGGAACTAGGAGAATCTAAATTTTCCAAATTTGGAGTCAAATTTTGCACAGGTCTTTGATGGTTCAGTCTATAAGTAGATTTTCATTTTTTAGAGGCATTCTTAGTGCAATGGGCAGAGGTCATCACAAAGCATCAAGGTTGGTTAGAGGGTAGATTTGAATACTTTTTGAAGCTTGGATGTGGAAAAAATAAACAAGAAAGGTTATATTGGCTTCCTTAAGTCACTTTGTAACTAGTTTTTCATTTTTACCATCAATGCACTTTAGAATCAGAAATCAGTTATGAGGGTGAATAAAATATCTTTGATATATATGCCTTGTGAAGCCATAATGATGAAGATTTTTAATTTTCAGTTTGAGGGAGAAGATAAGAAAGATGGTTTTAACCTGTTGAGGAGGTTTTCCCAAGGGACAGATGTCAGTTGCAGATTTAGATCTGGGAATGAACTCTTCTCCTATATCTTTCTTTTCTTTCTCTATTGTCAGGGTTCTAGTTTTTTTTATGACTGAGAGACCATTCATGGTTCCAATCTTGAGTTCTCTTAGATTTGTGATACCATTTTTCTCAGTGATTCTTCCTATTATGAATAGCATATATTATTCCTTTTGAGGCATTTATATTACATAGTCATTCTATGTGTATCTTTCTTAATTTTGATATGCAGATGATGTTTTATTTCCAAGGAAATTAATGTGAGAGTTTCACCTTTCTTAGTTTCATTTTGATTCTCATCTCCTGCTTCTGTTACTTGCAATGTTCTGTGTTTAAGAACTAAGAGCTTGAATCCAATTACATCCCCTTAAGGTTGTATATTAGAATAGATTTTCTATTGGAACAAAGCTCTAATTAAATTCTTTTTTATACTGATAGGATTGTAGGTTACACCAGAAGGATATCACCATAAGTACGAGAGTTTTAATGAATATTGATGTCTGTTTGCAAGTCAAGGAGATAGCCATATACCTAAATATATGAGTATATTTTAGGTATTCATTTGTATGTGAAGATTCAGTTAGTGCCCAATTGATAAGGGACTGGTTAGCTTGAAGGATGAATGTTCTTTGCTGTTGCACACCTGATTATGCTGAGAAATCAAATCAAAATGAATATTATGTTCCCATTTTATGTTATGAAGAACTATAAGTATAGGTCATGGCTTATTTATGGTTATTTTCCTTGGTTATGATTAGCTACTGTGATCAACAGATTTACCAGCAAATTGAAGAAGGATATTGACCATATTTTCTATAGAGGGTAGTCCTTTAATGAAGTATCAAGATAAATTAGACAAATCCCTCAGGTTTTCCCACCTTGGCTTTGCAAAGCCTAAAGTGAAGTGAGTCCTGATATGACTCTATTAATTGGTCCAAAACTAAGATTTAGCCTTGTTGAATATAGGATTTAGCTCGTCCTTAGGCATGTTCCTAGTCTTGGTTTCTTGGTATCAGGTTTAAATCTACCTGGTATGTTCTTTACCAAAAAGAACACCAACAAAATGGCAACTCTACTGGTGTCTATATTGAATCAGATGTAAGACAAACGTTGAGAATTTAAAAGAGGAGATTCAATACAGTAGAAGAAGTGCATAAAAAAGTTACAGTAGTAGGTTATCTGATGTGTTTTCTAGGTCTCTTACTCAAATATCATGCACCCCAGTTGAGCTTTATTCATGGACAGTAGTATGCTGTAAAACTAGATGCAAACTATGTGCTATGATTGTTATAGGTCTATCTTCAATCAATTCAGTTTGAAAGTGTTGTTGAGAAAGTCCAGAGTCAAGAATTGATTCATAAAGTATATTTTCTTTTCAAGGTGTTAGTGATCTGCAATTTTTTCCTACATTGAAGGTCTGGTTCAAATTTTTCAAGTGACTAATTATATTTTTATTTCTCACAAAGTGTGAGTGATGACTCTTAAATCTCTAAACCAGTATGTTCTTAGTTTATTTCATTGCAAAATTTTGAAGGACTTTTAGTTGTATGGGCAGATTTGAGACAGTTGATAGATCTTGGAAAGGAAGTTTTAAATTCTTGATAAGTTTTAAAGTGTTGTTTGCAATCTACTATTATAAAGAATTAAAATGTAAAAGTAGATCAAAACAGTGGTTATTTTATTCCTCTTGTAAAGAGGTGGTGGCTATCCAAAGTTTTGATCAGTGGTGTAAAGAATTTTCAGTCTTGCACCTGTGCCAAATCAGCAGATCGAAGTTCAGCATCAGCACTTGAGATATTTTGATTTTCATGTTTCTTTTCATGGAAGTTATGTGTTTAAAGAAGTTGCCTCTATTCAGTGATTTTTAGCACTAGAAAGAAGAGGTAGAAACATCGTTCTATAATGGAGTTAGATCTTAGATATAAGATTAGTTTACCAAATTCTGAGAGTTTGAAAATTGTGAATAATAATATTGCTATGTTGAATAGAATGGTTTACAAAAAGATTGTCAACCTTTTAAGAGTTGAGGTAGGAAGTACTCAAAGTTTAAGTGTTGAACAATGTTATTTAAGGCTTAAATTAGTAATCAGTAAGATGCCTTTTCATTGTAAACTTGAGAAAATTAAAAAATTCATCGAGGAGATGGAAAGTGGTGATTATAGATTTCATGACATGTCTTCTAATGATAATGAGTGTGCTGAAAGCCAAGGTAGTAATGGTTACAATGAGTTCATAGAGAAAGATAATCTGTCTTCCGTATGTGAAGAGGTGGATTCAAATATTAGTGAATCAGGTAATAGCACTCAGCATGAAAAGGATTGATATAAAAGAGAAGATAAATTTTGCTATAGTACATATGAAGTTGAAGAAAGTTGTAACAATAGTAGATGCAATAATTTCCATGATAAGAAAGAATGTTGTAATAATTCTAATTTTCCAGATTGTTACACTAATGATATTCCTGTTGCAAGTTCTTCATGTTATCCAAATGACAATCACAACTAGGAGAAGATTTGTGAGGTAGTCTTCTTGAAATCTGATGAAATCTCTATTTTGTTGGCTCATGAGTTTGAAAAGCACGTAAGTATCTCTAAGGATCTTCATATGTTCTCTCATAATACTTTCTCATTCAGTCAAATCAATTCCCCAAAGTTTGATGTGGAAAAAGAGGTAGAATCCAAACAATCTTTGTTAGAGTTTGGAGGTGTAGGTGACAGTTCCTCAAATGTCTTTGCACATGACGATTTGTTGGATGTAGGGAATGTTAATGAAGGAAATTTTAATGCTATTTCAGATTCTTTTCATGTTGATCTTGCTAAACATTGCTTTGATGTTTCATATGGTGAAGTGGAAAACAATGAGTGTTGTCAATAAGGTTATAGATTTTCTTCATGCACTGATAAGTCTTGTGAAGATAAGTTCAAGGTGTATTCTGATTTTTAGTTTTATGAAGAAGATGATAGTGATCAACATAGTTTGGATCAGTACTTTTAGAATGAGTTTTCAATTTTGGTGACTAATCAATTGTTTGAAGAATGTGAAGAGGTTTCAGCAAATGATAAATCTGACTTGATGAGTAACATGGTTGCAAGTAGGTAGAAATCATATTCTACATACTCTTCACACTCGGAGGCACAAGGTGAGTTACAAATTGATTCATGTAACTCATTGAATGAAATAGAGTACCAAGCTTTTGTGTTTCTGATTAAAGGAATCCATGATTTAGTTAGAAGTGATCAGTTTTAGCTTGATATCAGTTGTTATGGTTATGTTGATCCTTTTTTTTATACTGGGCAAGATGAAGAAAGTATGTTTGATTTTTATTCGCACTATGAAGATGATGATAGTTTTGTTTTACCTGTTGAGCTGATTGTGAATAATGATGTGTTGGGTAAGACAATGAAGAATGAGAGTTTTAGTTTGCCTCAGGAGAATGTGAATGAGAATAAGGTATATGATAGAGGTAAAAAGTTCTAAAACTTTTCAGTCGCCTGGGACCATCTCTTGTACATAGTTAAGAGTAGTTTTCCTGCTTTCAATAAAGTTCTTCGAGAGAAGTTTTGAAGTTCAAGGGTGTGGTCTGCTTCTACCAGAGATCTGAATCCTTGCCATGCTCGCAATAGACATGCATCCCAAGACAGAGCCACTATTGGCGCTCAAAATTGTAGTCCGAATTTTGAGCACTTTTGAAAAGATCAAGCCTTTAAATGCTTTTAAAATGCATATGTACCTAGTTGTACTCGGCTGTTTCATTGAAGCCTCAAACATGTTCAATGTTTCTAACACCTTTCATTCAGCTTGCCTACCTGTTCCATGAAGTTAAAATATCATTTCGAGTTGTTTGATAAAGTCTTGTTTTGAGCTAATTCCAAATTTGCATTTTCACCTAAGTGTCAAATAGCGACAGAAGGCTATGTTTGCACCTGAATATCTCACACCTAGAATTGTGTCATGACCTGCCACTTTGGGAGTTTCTAGTATCCATACTTGAGAACCTATGTTTCAAATTTTGAGTTAGTTTGAGTTCGTTTGACTAGGTTTTGAAACCCTCAAAGTTGGTCAGTTACAATTTTTGTGCTTTTTCACTTTGCACCTTATTCTGGGAAGCTTTATTTGACGAGTTATAGTTTTGACCCAGTTGACCAAAATGCTAAGTTTTCTTTTGCATTGTATTGTAGACATCATAGAATTCCTATGTTTCAATTTTTAAGTCTTGACGTATTCGTTTGATTAGTTTTCAAACGCTATCCCAAACGCAATTTGTGATTTTTTACTGGTGTCAGCATTTGCAAATTGATTAGCAACCCCGTTCGAGACATTGTAACTTGAGATCCATGATTGCCTAGATTGAATGGTTTGTTCCCTTGTGTTCTACTCTAAAAATACTATAAGTGTGTTAGTTTTTAAGCCTTGACGAATCTGTCTTCGCACTTTACTAGGGTCATTCCATTCACAAAAAATGTTGTTTTACTGATGTTCCTATCTTGCAAATCCAAGTAACCTACTTTGACCACTCACCATTTGCGCCCTATTATTTTTCATGAGCCCAAATTCCATAATCATACTATCCTCATGGCATAGAATGAGTGTCCCAATTTTTGTTTCCCCGTGTGCTCATTTGCCCAGTTTTCCAAACCAAATCCAAGTCCAGTTTGTTGTTTTTTGACATGTTTTCTTACAGGTAAATCTGAGAAGGCAACTTTGACAGTCAATATCTTTTGACTGGGAATTTTTCAAGAGATGAGATCTGATAGGGTGCAAGAGTGCGGAATAAAGATTCAATGCGCCAATTTTTAGAGCCTGGTCAGAGGTTTGGGTCAGTATTTTAAGGCCAGTCAAGAGATCTCCTGGCACCAAATTGACGGTTTGAAAAAAGTGACAAAATGAGTCTTAATTAGCAGTTTAGATATGGATTTTGATTTAGACTTCTATCATATGTTCATCAGATTAGTATGGAGTATCAGTTGTTTCAAAACAACTTTTTTTTTAGTCGGACCTACTTTGGGGCTTGACAGTTTTCACCAAATCAATTTGAGTCCATGGATGGCGAGGTTGTGTTGAAGGTTTTAGTGATTGAATTCATTAAGGTTTCCAATATGCCTATAATTTCTTTTGAGATCTGAAGAATATACATGGAGATTAGGAATTCAAGAAAATGTGAAATGTTTGGCAAAAATAGGATGGTGTGCTTTGCGTATCGAATATAAATACTTCTTACATGATAAACACATGATTAGTGCAAGAAGTCAATTTAGAAAATTAAAGGAGGTAACTTTTCAAATGAGCCATGACATAAGTGTAATGTATAGAAGTTTTAAGTGAAGGAGTATATGTAAGAGGGATAGCATAAGCATGAACCCCCATGTTTACAAGCTTCTATGCATTCAATACATGATAAAAAAGGGGATCCTATAGTAATAAAAGGATTATGCACTAAGTTCAAAGCCTTACCCATTCATAGGAGAGCTCTTGAATAGAAAACCAACTCACCCATTCTTAAGAGATCCATGTGAGCAAGTGGAAAGAGCAGGCAAACAGTAAAAAGTTGGCAAGAAGAAGATCACACCAGTCTATAGGGTTCAATATCTATTAAATAAATGAGGGTCAAAATAGATCCATTACAAATTCAGCATGAAGAAGATCATGTGAGAAGGAGTCTGCACTAAACATGAGAGAAAGCGCAGTCAAATATAGAAAGTGCAGTTAAGGGCTGTAGGTAAATAAAGAACAAGAAGCTCACACCTGCATTGTTCAAAGATTCCAGTAGCTAATAAAAGGCTCCCACGACCTATGGAAGGAGAATCCATGTCGCAGAATAGGGGAGTCCACTCATTAGAAGAACCTCCCATGGCATGGAAACATAATTCAACATCAATAGCAAAGTAAAAGGAGCCTCGCAGTTTAAAAGAATGAGCAGCAGGCCAAGGAAACATAGTAAGAAAGGAATCATGCATGTGCAATAAAATCCATGGCATATACCAGTCAATGCATGTTGTGATCAGCAGCTCAAGCATCTACAGCAAGGAATATTTCAGAGTTTCCACACACCAAAAGGAGCTCCATGTTGAAAACATGAAAAGAGTCACAGGGAGATTAGAGATAACCTATGCCAAGAGGCATGGAAGCCTGCAAACAAAAGGTAACCATGCCATGAAATGAGAGCCTCATAGTTTAAAAGAAAAGTGGTAGCACTGAAGGAAGAATCAGCAGGGGAGATGCCATGATTAACACCAAGCTACTGAAGAAAGGAGAAGGTTTCCTATAGGTAAGAAAATTTCAGTCAAAGTAGCATTAAAAGACAATAGCATGCATAAAAATAGCAATCAATGCCTTTCAAATCACCAGGCCATGGCACAAAATAATCATAGCAAAGAAAGAATGCAGTTAATAAAAAGGGGAAGTCACTGTGAGTAGGGTCTTTAAAATTATCCCACATTTAACATGGGAGGGGTTTTATGAGTTTTTAAATACAACTCATTGCGAAACTATTGTGTCTTAAAGACACATAGTCTTTGAAAGGACTTGGCCTGGTGTGTGGAGCCCGTAGATCAACAATCATGTGTGTTTTGTGACTTGTGTGAAATGTAAAGCATGGCGTATGAGTGAAGGTGGAAATGTGAAGCCTTCTCGACCCTACACTAAGGGTTTCAAGCATATGATCATAAATCAAAATGTAAAAGCCTCTGGTGTTATGAATTGGAAGCCCCGTATATGCATAAGCCAAAATTTTAATGTCTTCGGTGATACATGCGGTCCGTATGAGCGTAAAGGCCAAGTTGAAACGTAAGAGTGTGAATGAAAATTGAAGGGATCACAAGGCTATGAGAAAACCTAAACGTGAAGATGTAAAAGACAACATTGAGCATAAAGGCAAAAATGAAGGAGTAAAGGGTCCCAGGGCTACGGGTAGTAATAAATAAATAAATTAATGTTAATTAATCAATTAAAAGTATCTCAGCCAATCAACAAGAGACACATGGTGAAAACAGGTCGACAAAGTGAATATAAAATGAAATTTCAGAGAGGAACAAGTATAAACTGAAAATTTTGAAATATTTTGAATTTTTATATAGTCCAAACTATATAATTTTCAAAAAAAATCATTTTAAATGCCAAAGTTCAGTCCAAAAGCCATTTTTTCAAATGGCCATAACAGGGCCATTTTTATCCAATATAGGTGCTTCAATATACCGTTGGAACTGGGAGAATCTAAACTTTCTAGATTTGGAGTCAAATTTTGCACAGGTATTTACTGGTTTAGTCTATAAGGAGATTTTCATTTTTCAGAGGCATTCTCAGTGCAATGGGTAGAGGTCATCACAGAGCATGAAGGTTGGTTTCAGGGTAGATTTGAATACTTTTTGAAGCCTGGATGTGGAGAAAATAAACAAGAAAGGTTATATTGGCTTCTTTAAGTCACTTTGTAACTAGTTTTCCATTTTTACCATGAATGCACTTTAGAATCAAAAATTAGTTACGAGGGTCAATAAAATATCTTAGATATATATGCCTTGTGAAGCCATAATGATGAAGATTTTGACTTTCAGTTTGAGGGAGAAGATAAGAAAGATAGTTTTAACCTGTTGAGGAGGTTTTCCCAAGGGACAAATGTCAGTTGCAGATTCAGATCTGGGAATGAACTCTTCTCCTATATCTTTCTTTTCTTTCTCTATTGTAAGGGTTCCAAATTTTTTTATGACTGAGAGACCATTCATGGTTCCAATCTTGAGTTCTCTCAGATCTATGATACCATTTTTCTTAGTGATTCTTCCTATTATGAATAGCATATTGTATTCCTTTTGAGACATTTGTATTACACAGTCATTCTATGTGTATCTTTTTGAATTTTTATATGTAGATGATGTATTGTTTCCAAGGAAATTAATGTGAGAGTTTCACCTTTCTTAGTTTCATTCTGATTCTAATCTCTTGCTTCTGTTACTTGCAATGTTCTGTGTTTAAGAACTAAGAGCTTGAATCTAGTTACATCCCCTTAAGGTTTTATATCAGAATAGATTTGCTATTGGAACAAAGCTCCAAGTAAATGCTTGTTTATACTGATAGGGTTGCAGGTTACACTAGAAGGATATCACCATAAGTACGAGAGTTTTAATGAATATTGATGTTTGTTTGCAAGTCAAGGAGATAGACCATATACCTAAATATATGAGTATATTTTAGGTATTCATCTGTATGTGAAGATTCAGTTAATGCCCAATGGATAAGGGACTGGTCAGCTTGAAGGATGAATGTTCTTTGCTATTGCACACCTGATTATGCTGAGAAATCAAATTAAAATGAATATTATTTTCTCATTTTATGTTTTGAAGAACTATAAGTGTAGGTCATGGTTTATTTGTGGTTATTTTCCTTGGTTATGATTAGCTACTATGATCAGGAGATTTACCAGCAAATTGAAGAAGGATATTGACCATATCTACTATAGAGGGTAGTCTTGTAATGAAGTATCAAGATAAATTAGGCAAATCCCTTAGGTTTGCCCACCTTGGATTTGTAGAACCTAAAGTGAAGTGAATCCTGATATGACTCTGTTAATTGGTCCATAACTAAGATTTAGCCTTGTTGAATATAGGATTTAGCTCATCCTTAGGCATGTTCCTAGTCTTTGTTTCTTGGTATTAGGTTTAAATCTACCTAGTTTGTTCTTTACCAAAAGAACACCAACAGTGACCATTGGATGAATACTAATCATTTAAAAACTACTAATTCTTGTTTACAGGACTTAGTCAAAGATCCTATGTACTTGTCAAAACCATGTGTGTGGATTTCCTAGATTAAATAACAGTTCATTTGGTGCATAAAATGAAATTTTTCTATTCTTCTTGACATTTCTATGGTATTTAAAACCCTAGGAGTTACATGGATGTACCCTCCCCCCTCACCATTTATGGATCTTGGGTGCAAGAGAAATCTATGTGACTTCTATAGGAAGCCTGCGTTAGACCAAGATATCCAATATTAGATATGTCAAGGGATGATTTTAGAGCAGTAACAGGCCAAAGCTAGGTCAATGTTCTAGCTGCTATATAAAACTTAATTACAATGAAAGTTATGTCAATGGTATTTTTGTGTGATAGCTCTCCTCCAATACCATTGTAGTGCATCAAACCTTGGTTCTCAGGGCTGGGAGACCTTCTGAGGAAGTTTATCATTCACTTGCTGAATGGAATGCCCTTACTAAAAACCCTTTTTTAGTGGCCAAAAACCTTTCTATCCACTAGCTCAAGGGTTCACCCATGCTTGTGAAGACATCCTACATTCTTGTGGTCCTTAGTAGAGATAATAGTCCCTTGGGAAGTCATGCCCCTTGGGAAGTGGATCTTGGTAGCCCCAAGAAGTGAGTGCACTATAAGGGGGAGCCTATGATGCCAAGATTCTAAGTTGTCTACTCCAGATAAGCACGACTAAACTTTGGTTCAAGTAAGAATTCAGTGGATATAGTCCTAAAGTTTGGGTCATGGAGTGTCTTTTCCCTTTAACAACAACTATTCTTGTCTTATTGTGTCTTGTGTGTGTGTAAAACATTAATCAAGATAAAAACCAACTTGCAAATTTACACCTTGGATACTATTAAAATGTTGTCAAAACTTCAATTGTTATCAAAATGTTACAACCTTAGTCAAAATTTTCAAACTTTGGTCCAAAACCTTCAAAACTTTGAAAACATGGAAGACTACCTCCCTAGGAGTGCTTGGTATAACTTGGGCTTCATCTTTGCAGAACACTCACTTGCATTCACCATAGTTTGAGTCTCATACTTGCATCATCTAGGCTTCATTTTTCATTGTATTAGTATTCATTATGCATCCATTATCTTTCATATTGCATCCATTAGGATTTAGTTTGCATCCCTTAGTCTTTGCATTACAACCCCAAAATCTACACTTTGCATCTCTTATTGGTATTCCTGCATCACCCTACCTTTTAACCATCATTTTGGGTGTCCTAAATGTCCTTCTAAGTCTTCATCCTAGTCTTAGCATTGTCCTCTACCCTTTGGCTCTCTAGAACATCAACTTGGAAACTATAGAATCCTAAAATCACATGTTTTAGCCTAGCTTGCCAACTATGCTCTGAAACTGTCAACTATTCTCTAATTGGTCCAACTACACCATTAGCATAGTTGGTACTTTTTGAGTGCACTTGGTAGTCTAAGAACCTAGTTTGGGATTCAAGATGGCATTTTGAGACTTCAGTAGTGTCCTCAAGTATCATGATAGGATATCCTAACTTAGCATGTCTTGATTTGCATTCTGCATCTCCTAACCTTCATTATCATCATCTAGGGCTTCATTCCTTAGGTTATAACTTATATTCTACATCTCTAATCCAACCACAGGGTAAAAGTACAAATTTGTGTCACCTTTTAAGTTGACTTATCAGAATGACTAAATTTGAGTATTTCTATCTAAAAATCAATTTTGTTCAAATATATGATCTAGATAAATTCATTCTAGCTAAGTTATATATGGTATTACACTTTTGCAATTGGAAATGTCTATTAAATGCATGTTTTATACTATTTTGTACCCAATTACTAAAGAAATGTAATATTTCAAAAAATTGACTTTTCAATAACTCTTACTATTTTTTATGATATATTTTTAATAACTTATAAACAACATTGTATAGAGCTCAAAGTCAAGAGTATTCTCATATAGATTTTATAGTGTTTTAACTAGATATAGCATATTATAATTAAAAAATTTTACAAGAATGTATTTTAACACTTGAAAAGATGTCAATTTTGAGAAGGAAAAAAAATTAAATCATAATAAAAAATTGAAAACTTATATGACATTCTAAAGGAGAGAGTCCTCTTTTAGAATGTACACTTTTTATTCTGGTTAGAATATATTTGTTTTGAAAAATGTGGTGGGAGATGAAAACTATCGATTTGAGGTGAGTTGAACTTTGAATGATTATAAAAGTGAAAATATAAGTCTAAAGCCAAGTTTTATTTTTGAATGTTCTAGATATATATATGTTATCTATAACATAGTTTGAGATCAATGGGAAATAAGTTTATTTCCATATAGTTTTATGGTTGGAACTAGATCTCTAATTTTTAGCATTTTTTAGCAACTAAAAAATTATCTATAAAACTTATGAAAATATATCAATTCTTATTCCAAATCATTTTTAAAAATTATAATTCTAAACTTGATCAATTTCTACACATTTCATTAGTTTACTTAATTTTCAAATTCTAAATAATAATACCAGTTTTATATCATTGAAGGTGAACAATTATACTTTTGTTAGCCTTTTCCTTTACAAAAGGGTGACATAGGTTTGTGCTTTGACCCTATAACATCAACCTTGACATCCTAGCTCTCTAGCATAGAAAATTAGCCACCACCTAGCTTAGATTCAACAAACATTGAACCCTATCTCCCAAGTGCACCATGAAACTACCAACTACACTCAAACTAGCCCTAAGTGCACCATAGGCACACTATGTGTTTTTGGAGAAACTCGGTGCTATCAAGGTGCACTTGGTGACCAGAAAGACCATTTTGGGCCTTCAAACTGCATTTAGATGCCACTATAGGTTCTCATTCTGCATCCAACCCAAAATAGTATCTTGCACCCAAATTTTCATTTTGCATCATAGTACCTTTGCATATTGCATATACACTCAACATAACCATCATTTTGAACCCAAAAATTTTGAATTTAGTCAAAAATCTAAAATAAAGTATGGACTCTAGAGTATTTCATTGTGTCAATGGATAATAGATCTTGACCATGGTCATTCTATCATTTCTTTTATCATTTTCTTTTTTCAAACTCTATCTATGTCAAGGTAATTTTGACTTTGTCACTTTGATCCTTTCAATTTTATCTCTTTTTGGTCAAGATCTAAAGTCTATTATCATAATGTTAAGCTCTTAGGTTAATACCTTTCAAAGATTTCACCTAAATTCAAAAACTTCATATGCCATTTTCAATAGAATTATCATATTCCTATTGTTCCTAGATGTCATTTTGACTTACCCTAGTGGTATATCCCCCTCATATTGCATTGTTCAAAACCCTAGCATCATTTCCACCATCAAACCCTATCAACTTGTCTATCAACTAACTTGTCTCCTTGATCACTTATCCCCATTTTGCATAACCAAAAAATCATTATCAACCTTAGCACACCATCCCTTACATGGTTCACCTTGCATACATCAGCTTCCAAAATCATTCCTAAGGCCATAGTCTAAACCTAATCATCATTTTGCATACCATAGAGTCATTTTCATCTCCTTTAATCAAATTCCAAAATGTCATTCACATTTGCATTTGCATAGTTTCCCTAGGACATTTGCACTTGGTATATCAAAAACCTAGTTTATTTGGAACCTCCTTAGGTTTCATAACATCCCTAAACATCTTAAAACCCAAAAAGCACTCATATCTTGTATACCCACTTCTAGATTTCCATGTTTTGCCCTATTTTACCAACTGCACCCCTGTTTTACCAATTGCACACTTCAAGTGTGCAATTGGTAGTTTCAAAGTGCACTTGGTAATTATGGATTTCATCTTAGGTATTATAAACCTAATCTACACTTCCATAGCCTACATTGCATCCCAAAACCTTAGAAAACACTCAAAATCACTCAAATCATTCACATTTTGCATTTTAGTCATCCTAACACCTTTGTTTACCAACTATATATCTTCTACTTACCAACTACTTACCTTGAGGGCCCCAAGTGTACCAAGGGTGAAATTGGTATTTTTTGAGTGTAGTTAGTAGTTTGGGTGTGCACTTGAGAGGTAGGGAGTCCATTTAGGTTTTCTTCTATTGCATTTGTGTCCTTAGTTATCATGCCAACACTCATTAGGACACAATCAACTCAGAGACCTAAAGAGCTTTATCAACCCTTGTTTTTTGAGGTGCCAACACAACCAAAACTTCATCCAAGACCAAAGAAGAGCAAGAAAACCCAACAAAAATTTGATGAAGACCAAATTGAGGCATCACAACCTCTACTTGTGGACCCCTTAAACATGTATCCACAAGATCACCATAATTAAGAGATGACAGAAAAAACCCTAAACAATACTCCTACTATGAGGTTTCCTTCAAACACTTCCCCTAAACATGGGATGGTTCAATGTTATCCTAACTTTGAACCCATATTTGTACCGATACCACCTAGAGGTGGAAGTGTACCAACCACACTTGAGGATGAACAAATACACTCATTCAAAGTTAGCAAATCCAATGCAAGTACCTTCAACCCTAACATATCAAATATACAACAAGGTACTATACACTTAAGTGTTGACTCTAACACTAATTATGACATTATAGATGAAGAAATGGCTAGGGTATGTCAAGACAAAACCTTCTAAAAGAACTTTAAACTTTTCGAAGCCCAAGAAGGTATCAAATTAAACCCAAACTTGGAAGGCCCTAAGTCCAAAAATCACACCAATTCAACACTTGAAAACATACAATGATGGTCAATTTGGACATAGATAAGGGAAAACAACCTCTAGAGTTTTTAAACACAATAATGGAACCTTTAAGATCCCATCAAGAATCAACCATCAATATCTTCCAAAGTAAATTTGAACACATCAACATTAATCCCTTGTTTGATGAACCACAACCAATAAAGAGAAACAAAACCCTTCATAAATATCTTGAAAGGACATTAAGACTTGATCTCAATCACATGATGAAACAACAAGATGTTCCAAAAGGGACTTGTACTCTATGGATGCCAAACATACCCCTTTTGGAGTAAAATCAACAAAGCACACCTTTGCCCCTAACTCTAACAAATGTTATGACATCAAATGTTATGGAGCCTCCCACTAGTACACCATGTGAAACATCAATTATAACAATCCCTATTGATGTACAAAGGAAAAGTCTTATTAAAATTATACCCATTCCCAAAAGGAACACATCACATTGTGAAGTTAATATGATGTCCCAAGGAGAAACCTCTAACACACAAAGGTACCAAAACAACAACCCAAACATGATTATCAATTCTCGAGGACATAACCAACTCCCCTAACAACATCAACCTATAGTAGTACAAGGACTTAATTTTTCTAACACACATTTGATATGTCAACAACAACATCAACCACAACAACAACCACCTCAAGTGGTGCAAGCATCCAAAATCCCTAACACACAATCCAATATAAACCCATTTGACTTACATCCAATGACATCCAATGTACCAACAACAATTCCAACAACAAAAAGTTGTGTTTGCTAAACAAAAAGAGCAACTCAAAAAATAATTGGAATACCCAAGATGCCTTGAGCAATAAATTGCATATCAAAAACACTTATTGCATCAATAGAATGTACCATGGAACCTCTACAACAATAGTCACATGCATGTTCTCACATGAAACCAATAGAAGTGTCTCAACAACAACCATAGAAAATGGCACAAAAACTACCATAATAAGTGATGCAAAAACAACACATAATACAACAATCATAGTCAATACCACAACAAATAAAGAAATATACTCATAGATAGAAAAGACTTGAAGAGAAAACTGTTAAACAAAACCCTAACAAAGAATTACTACAACAATTCAAACAACTTTCCAAACAAGTTGAGGCATTGGGAGTCTAGAAGAAATAGGCTCTATATATAGAATGGGACTTACCTCCTAATCCATTTGATAAAATTTTGTACATACCTCCATTCCCAAAACACTTCAAGGCTCCAAGATTGAAAAAATATCAAGGAAAAGGCAACCCCATTGATCACATACAAGAACTCTATGCCTCTTTTACAAAACTTTGAGATGAGCCCACCTGTCTTATGAGATTGTTCTAATGTTCTCTAGGTGGGCCCACAATTGAATGGTATTCCAAACTTCTTGGTACTATCAAATATTGGTTAGAGTTGGAAAAAAAATCATCTCCTACTTTACCTTTAACATTATAAATGAAGTGACACTCTCCAATCTGTACTCAACTAAACAAAAGATGGGAGAACCATTTACCACATTCTTACTAAACTAGTGAAGCTTACTTAGTCAATACTCACTTGACATTCTTGAAGAACAACAAGTTAACCTATGCATTGAAAACTTAGTCCCTAACTTAATGTATGAACTTAAGATCAAAAGTCCAAGCACCACCTCCAAACTGATGAAAAAAAGGGCTATTATTGAAGATGCTCTTATCCATAAAGGAATCATCAAGATGAACAAGGAAAAAAAAACACCAACTCTTCTAATGACATGGTGAAATTTTTCTCTAAAAACGAGAATGTGACCAATGATAGCATTGTAGATGCATGTACAGTTAGCACATCACAAGCTCAACTAACTTTGAAAGGTACAAACCCTATGAACTCACAAACTCCCAATCAAACATCACCTCCACAATAGAAAACTAAGACTTCCATGTAGGATGGACCTTGAAGACATCCTAGAACCAAAGATAGAAAATTCACACCATTGGGGGTACCTCTTGAGGCTACACTTCAACAATTACTCAGTAGTAACTTCTTGTAGTTACCCCCAATCAAAGATGAGCCACTAACTAAGCCTTCTTGTTGGGATGAAAAAAAATTCTATGATTACTACCACACCAAAGGACATAAGACCTCATCATATTTCCAACTAAATAATGCAATACAATACCTTATTGATGATGGTGTAATTATAGTTTATCCATCACTACTAGCATCCAACTTTGATCACACTATTTTCAAGGATCCTTTAGGTAATCACAACAAAGAGAATGCCTCTAATTCAAACTCAAACTCACAAGCCAATGTGAATTACACATGCACTGGATATGAATACACCATCAACTATTTCAATGAGTCTAATTCTCACATATCCACATTCATCTTAAAGGTAGAAGACCCTCATTGCGCTATCACTACACATTGTACCAAGATCACTCTACCTAGAGATCTATCTAGATCTACTACCTCTACTAGACCTACACCCCCTAGTAGAACTAATGCTCCTAATTTATCTAATTATAGCCTTGTTGAACACCTCGACAAGACCCCTAAAAAATATCCATCTTGGACCTACTTTGTGTGTCCCCTCAAAATTAGAAGATGTTGGATCAAGCCCTTAAAGAGTGAGTAGTCCCAGATAACATCGATGTTGTCCATGCTAAGGTCAAACGTGTCTTAATAGATGAAGGAGCAAGATTGAACATCTGTACTCTTAAGGTTGTCAAGGGTTTGGTTTATTGTAAGGATGATGTAGATCCCTCTCAAAGAATCATAATAAAATTCTATGATGATGGAAAATTCTTCTCCATGGGCATCATCATCTTACCCATCAGAGTTGGTCCAGCTATTGAGAATACATTGTTCTAGGTCCTAGACATCAAAATGAACTACAAAATTATACTAGGACACCCTTGGATCCATGCTATGAAATTAGTGCCATCTATATATCATCAATATATAAAGCTTTCCTACAATAATTTAGATATTACTATCCTCGATGATCCATATCCCTTCTAGTTTTGTGCTAATCTAAGATATGCTATTGCATACCAAGTCCCAGCAAACAATGAATAACAAACCAAAAATTCCTCTAAGTATGTGGATGCTGATATAATCCTTAGTAAGGCCAAGGAAAAGATGAAGATTAAAGACAAAGAGTGTGGAGAATACTTTATGTCTCAAGTATCCCACATTAGGGAGTCACCAATTTCTCCCCAATCTCATGGTAAATCACAACTATTGCAAGAACAACACTATGAAGTTAGTAGAAAAAATGCCACTTCTATCAATGAGAATAAATTCATATGTATTGAGAAAGAAAAAGAGGAACAAAAACCCACTTTGATATCTCCTATCAAGTATGGACTTGGGTTTACTATCATGCAAAAACAAGGCTATGTTGGGTATAATGGTCTTGGATGTCAAAAACAAGGAATGATTGAACCTATCACTACAAAAGGACAATCTCCTAGTTTGGGGCTTGGATTTAAACCACTACAAATAGGTCCTCCTAGTACTACAATACCTACATGTAAGACTATGGATATTTTGAATGAAAAGGCATCTAAGGATATCCAACCTGAAACAAATAGTTCTCCAACTTCTAAGCATGACCCAAATTATACAACCAAATTATATATCCATATATATACCTTCAACCAAATCCCCTTCAACACTGATGATGAAATCCTCTCAAGTTATCCTAAACTATTGGATTGGGACCAACATGGACAATCAATTTTTGATTGATTCAAAAATGATGACACTCTCACAACAGACTTTTAAATCTATGAAGGCATTAAAATTGGTGATCTTCAAGAAAAAATTTACACATTGGCATATTTTGGGGATCCAACTCCACCTTCTAGTTGCAAAGCAAAAAGAGAAAAAAATGACAAAAGTAGGTCTCTTGGTGAAAACTAAAAGGCCCCATTAGACCATGAAAAATCAAAAGCTAAGCACCTCCAAAGGATACAAGGTAACCAAGTTGATGCCATAAATATTAGTGTTCCAGTGTTCAACATGCCACTAAGTCTTTTTGAGCTCTCTCGGTCAAACTTCATGTGGAAGGTCATTGGTCTCAATCCTCCCTTATATCTAGTTGTTTATCCCCACATCTAGCTACCCAATTTTCCCAACATCCAAGATCAAATCTTTAACCAACAACCCTTTACATATGTCATCATTAGTGACATCTCATATAAAGAATCCTTTCACTCATTTATCCTCAACTACCTTAATTCATGAGAGACAAACACTATCTTACATATGGTACATGACGGTATATCTCGAGGCCTTTCCAGTGGTTTTATTTTAGCTATAGAATCAAAATGTATCCTACATAGTTATGGTTAATTGTGGATACATAGATTATTAGCTAGTAACACCAAAAAAAAAATTCTTCTCAATAGTTGCCAACAACATTCTTGATTCTATCAAAAAGTCTTGAAAAAATATAGCCAAAATATATTAAAAAAAGGAAAAAACAACAAAAAGTGAAAAAAGTCGCGAAAAGATTCCTTGATGAAAATCTAGCAAATAGGCATCTTGGCACAAAAAATTTAGTCAAAAGAAAAATTTCGTCCACAAATGAAAACCTAGCAAATAGGCACTTTGGGCAAGTACCATGGTTAAAACCTAGCAAGTAGGTGCCATGTGTAATCAATTGTTACTCCTCCATCTATCAAGATTCCATTTAGTTTTTCCCCCTTTTGTCATTTTTTGATGATATCCTACATATTGCAAGACATCCCTGGTCCTCAATCATGGCCTACAAACTAGTTAATGTCCATTTTTATCTTACATAAGCATCACCCATCTATACATACTCTGTCTCTGGCCTTTGTACATAGTCTATGTCTCATCTAGGGGCATATTACCTACATGGTGCATGAGTTTAAACTTGAACTAGGGGCATAACCCTAAGCACTTTTTATCCATCAGACTTATTGCATAATGGGTTGGAGCTAACACTTGTATATGATTTTACAATCCTAAGAAAATTCATAAAAACCATAGAACATCCTGAAAGAATTCATAAAAATTATAAAATGTCCTAAAGAAAGAAGTAACACAAAAACATTAACTATCCTCAAAAATCCTAAAAAACAAAAAACCCATAGAAAACTTGTACATAATCACCCCCTTTTGCATAAACACTCACACTTTCATAGACTAAAATTCAAAGCACTACACTTTCAAGGCAATCACACTATTTGGGCAATGTGAACCGAGAATCAATCTAACATGTCACTCTGAACCTATCAACTAAATCCACAAATAAAACCAGCACACAATCAACTTGTCAAATGTTATATGAAGACCTAAAACATTGAAAGGCAAGTAATAATGGACAAGAATAGTTGTTGGCTCATGCTCTTTAGTGAGTGATTCAATTTTTCTTTGTTTTTCTTTGATCACGTCCCTATGCCAGTGAATGATATAAACTGATCTATGAGAGTAGCTGAGATGGTTCATGGTCATCTTTTTCTTTTTCTATCTATTAAACATTGTACATTTGAGAGTCTAGGGCATGTACATATGCCTCAAGAATGACAAGGTTATTTTCTATCTACATCATGCTTGTTTACACAAAAGGTTTACATTTGCACTCTGGCCCTTTATGCCATGATGCATTGCATTCTATTTGCCATATCAAAATAAAGCTCCATTTGACATATTGTATAGTTTTTGAGAGGAAAAGTCTTCATCTCACTCTAACTAGTCCTCAACTCATCTCTTTAGTCTTCTTTCATTCATATCTTCATCCACCACCATGATCATGTGTTTTGATACACCAAATCATCTTCATCTTGCATTCCTACATCATCTTACACTATCTGTCAACCTTCTAGGGCTTTCCACCTAGTCTGACCTCAATGTGACCTTTGTTTGACCAATTTTGACAAAATATGACCATTCTTGACTAATTTTACCCATGTTATGACCTATTTCTATCATTTTGGACATGTACACAAATTTTTAGGTCATTTCAAGTCTAGTCAGACTATTTTGGCCCCCAGAGCCTTCTAGGGTACAATCTACACTTTAAGAGCACACTTGGGCTTCACAAGTGTGCCATGGGTGCACTTTGCACTGTCATGGCATAATTGGTGTTACCAAGTGAACATTGGGTGCACTTGGGTGCATTCTAGATGCACCTAGGCTAGTAAGATGCCTAGAACTACTCCCGTAGCCCCTATGTTGCACTCTGGAGGCCATAAATTTTGCGTTTCAACTCTAATTTCAATCCATTAGTTGTGTTGGATTCATATCTTTTTTGTGAAGAAATTGTGCTATAATTATCATTATTTTGTCACTATCTTGGGTTGTAAACCCTAAAAATACTCTCAGGCTCCCAATCAACCCCCATTATACACTCCAGAGCCCATAACATTCACATCTAAACTTTGATTTGTGATCTATGTCAATTGCTATGGCTTTGTGTTCTCATTATCAAGAAATTGACCTATCATATGTTTATCTCAATCAATTTCTTAAATGGTTACCCATATATATCATCACTATTGGGGCATGTTGTTGTGGCTTTCTCATTAGTGTTCTTTGACACAACACTCTAAATCACATTGTATCAAAGAGGGGAAAAATTGTAGATGCTCAAAAATGGTTCACATCTATGGTTTCATCACATTTTCATACTAACTCACTCCATTTTCTCATTCCACTAACTTTGATCTTTTTCCCAACTTGATCATATCTCAATAGTGTCTATCATCATTTGCATCCTCTTTTACATCAATTTCATATCATATCAAATCAACCTAGAATCATATCAAATCAACTTGAAATCACCTAGAATCAACCATAATCATCACACAACATGTATAACATCCCAAATCAAACATCATTTATTCAATCCTAGGCATTTTTGTGGCTTTTAGTGCCCTAGAAACCTATCAATCTATCAAATATTATCAATTTGACCTTAGTACTATCATGGCTTTTAGTGCTAGGTTAAAATGTCATTCCCATCATCTGATCTTTGATATTTTTTAGTCTCTCAATGTCAGATCATAGTGTATTCAACCAAATCAATCATCATCTATTCAATCCTAGGCATTGTTGTGGCTTTTAGTGCCCTGGAAACCTATCAATCTATCAAATATTATCAATTTGACCTTAGTACTGCCATGGCTCTCAGTGCTAGGTCAAAATGTCATTCCCATCATTTGATCTTTGATGTTTTTGAGTCTCTCAATATCAGATCATAGTGTATTCAACCATTTAATAATATCTACAATGTCCATTAATGTTATTTATCAACCAATCTTGATCTTATACCATTTTACAATGTTAGTTAAATGGTATGTGTCCTCAGTTCATGTCATGTGTCCTTGGCATGTTATCATTTTACATCAATCAACCAATTTGACCATTGCTTTGGTCTACCCATCATCATCCTAGTCAATCTACATTATCATCACATTTCATCAAAGGATACTATTGCACTTATTTAATCAAATAGAACAATCATTTACTAAATTTCTTTATAGGATTAAACAACCCATAATTTAATCCTATGTCATTTTATTAATTTCTCTTCCTAACTAACATTCTTAATTAGTTAATTTTATTAATTAATTGATTCATCATTCACAAACTATGGAAATTCACAATTTCCTAAGTTCCATTTTCCAGCATTAATTCCATTTATATACTAATTTCTATTAGTGTGGAATAAGGGATTTTTAATTCAAATATTCTACATGATATTGACATCAATGCAAGATATTCACATGGCACATCATGGATTCTCCATTTACACTTAGCTAAGATATGTCATAATCAATATATTCTTATTCTCTTATGCATGTCCATATTTGGCTTCCATTGTCATAGATTCTTGGCTTTAAGTGGGTTTGAGGTGTCACATGACATGTCATAGATTCACTTCTATTTTTAGCCATGTTTGACTTCCAAGCATCATACAATCCTACATTTGGCATCTTGTTTCATATGTGTCATGGATTCTCAAAGGAATCTCTTGCCAAGTCACATATCCAAGATGACAAGTCCAATGCTCTCATCTTTTGTGTTGATTATAAAATAAGCATTCTTCCTCTCATTTATGGTTCCTAAGTTTGAAATCATTGAGCCCCTATCTTTTTAGTCTTTTACTCTCTATCTCTCAAGTTAAAATCACATCTTATAGTATTCTCATAGCATTATCATTACCATAGGCCTTGCTTCCAAATTGTGTGCACTATAAAAAATTGGAGCTAGATCACATGGAGAAGAAAGAAGGAAATGGGAGCTACAAATGGAAGAGGGGTTTTTAAACACTGTGTTTCTTTCTTTGTTTATTTGGCTTTCATGGTAGACTAGAGGGTGTCAATGTATGCTTATTGAGTTTGTGATTTTCTCATAGTATGTTAGACATTATCCTATTTTTTGGTCCTACAATTTGGTACCCATATATATCATACTTATTGAGGCATGTTCTTGTGGCTTTCTAATTAGTGTTCTTTAACACAATGCTCTAAATCACATTGTATCAAAGAAGGATAAAATGTAGATGCTCAAAAATGGTTTGCATCTGTAATTTCATCACATTTTCATACTAAATCACTCCATTTTCTTATTCCACTAACTCTAATCTTTTGGCCAACTTGATTATATCTCAATAGCATCTATCATCATTCGTATCCTCTTTTACATCAATTTCATATTATTTCAAAATAATATCAAATCAACCTAGAATCATATCAACTCGATCCAAAATACCTAGAATCAACCATAATCATCATAAAACATGTCAATCTATCAAATATTATCAATATGACCTTACAACTATCATGACTCTCAATACTAGGTCAAACTGTCATTCACATCATGTGATCTTTGACATTTTTGAGTCTCTTAGTGTGGAATCATATCAGTTTCAACCATTTAATAATATTGGCAATGTCCATTGATGTTTTTTATCAACCAATCTTGATCTTGTAGAATTTTACAATGTGAGTTAAATGTTGTGTGTCCTTAGTTCATGTCATCTATCCTTGACATGTTATCATTTTTCATTAATCAATCAATTTGACCATGGATTTGGTCTACCCATCATCATCCCATTCAATCTACATTATCATCACATTTTATCAATGGATACTAGTGCACTTATTTAATCAAACTAGCCAATCATCTACTAATTTTCTCTATAGGATTAAAGAACACATAATTTAATCCTATGCCATTTTATTAATTGTTCTTTCTAACTAACATCCTCAAATAATTATTTTTATTAATTAATTGATTCACCATTCACAAACTATGGGAATTTTCATTTTCCTAAGTTCCATTTTCGACCATTAATTCCATTTTTTACTAATTTATATTTGTATGGAATAAGGGATTTTTAATTCAAATATTCTACATGTTATTGACATAAATGTGACATACACACTTGACACATGATGGATTCTCTTTTTACACTTGGCTAAGATATGTCATAATCCAAATATTCTTATTCTCTTACACATCTCCATATTTGGCTTCCATTGTCATAGATTCTTGGCTTTAAGTGGGTTTGAGGTGTCACATGATGCATCATAGATCCTCTTCTATTTTTAGCCATGTTTGACTTCCAAGTGTCATATGTGTCATGGATTCTCAAAGGAATCTCTTTCCAAGTCACATATCCAAGGTGACAAGTCCAATGCTCTCATCCTTCATGTTGATTATAAAATGAACATTCTTCTTCTAATTTATGGTCCCTAAGTTTGAAGTCCTTAAGCCCCTAGCTTTTTAGTCTTTTTCTCTCTATCTCTCAAGCTAAAACCACATCTTCTAGTATTCTCATAGCATTATCAAATTGGGTACACTATAGGAAATTGGAGCTATATCACATGGAGAAGAAAGAAGGACACGGGGGCTACAAATGAAAGAGGGGGTTTTTAACATTGTGTTGCTTTATTTATTTATTTGGCTTTCATGGTAGACTAGAGGGTGTCAATGTATGCTTATTGAGTTTTTAATTTTCTCATAGTATGTTAGACATTAGCCTACTTTTTGGTCCTACATCAGCCTACCTTGGAGTCCCTGAAAAAGGGTAGAAAATGATCATTTTATCATGGAATATGAAGGGGTTAAATAGCCCTCAAAAGAAGTTTTCTCTTAAGTAGTAGCTATTTGACTTGAAAATTGATATCCCTTTGATCTAGGAAGTTAAAATGAATATGTCTAATTTGAAAAATACTGCTAGTTATGTTTGGCCAAGGGCTAATTTTTGTTATAGTGAAGCAAAGGGGTCATCAGGAGGTTTGGGTACTTTCTAGAACCCAAGTGCTAGTAAAGGAAGTTAATTCACTATTATACATACTATCTAATTATGGAACATAAGAAGGGTGATAAGATATGGAATATTGTCAATGTGTAAACACCTAATACTAGGCAAGGAAAATATTGTCTTTGGGAGGACTTGTCTATCTTTCTCTCTCACAATAAAAATACCTTTTTGGAAGATTTCAACTCACCTCTTTACTCATCAGAGAAGGTTAGAGGAATGGTAGATTTTAATTACAATATGTAGCATTTGGCTGAATTCATTAATAAAAATGACTTAATGGATATGGAGATGTGTGGAGTAAAGTTCACCTTGTCACACAATAGGAAGGGAGTAGACCTTATCCAAGTCAAATTGCATAGACTTTTGGTTTTGGCTAGCTAGGAGGGCCTAACTTCCTCCTCTCTCATGGGATTAACCAAGATGGTCTTGGATTGTGCTCCCATCTTGTTTAATTGTAAAGAAGAGTCCCAATGGGGCCCAAGACCTTTTAGATATGAAATTATGTGGCAATCTCATCTTGATTTTAGCACTAGGGTGGTGGAGTGGTGGCAGATTTGTTTGTATAGACTTTATACTAAACTAGAGAATGTTAGAAGAAATGTGCAGCCTTAGAAGAAAATATATTTTGGTGATATCTTTAAGAGTAAGGTAGATGAGGAAGAAAGTTAGAAGAGATTTAGAAAGCTATGGGGGAATTCCTCACCTCAAAAAATATGATTCAAGAGGAGGATACATGTAGAAAGGTCTATTAGGAAATGATGATCAAAGAGGAGACCTTCTAGAAGTAGAGATCTAAGGTGTTATGGCTTAAGGTGGGTAATAGGAATATTGTATTTTTTCATAGATCAGCCTCAATTCATAAAAGGAGAAACACTATTGATAATGTAAAAGATGATAACAAAGTGAAGCTTACTAAAAACTAAAGATACATGAAACTGGGTGACTACTTATTTCAAGAACTCTTATTTGGAAGAGCAGAGAAATATCAGGGAAGAGGATAGTTTATGGATGATTAATTCCATGCCCACTATGATCTCGGCAAAAGAGAATTAGGAACTTGCATAGTTGGTCATAGAGGAGGAAGTCCACAAAGCTATCTTCTTTATGAAAACCTATAAATCCCCAAGACCTGATGGTTTTCCCCTGACATTCTTCTAGCACTTTTGAGATGTGACTAAATTGAATCTCCTTTGGGTGATCATGACTTTAACTAGGAAACTTCTCAAGCAACTCAATAAAAAAATTATTGCCCTGATCCCAAAGGTTAAAGACCTAGGGATTCTCTCTAATTTTAAGTTGATTAGCCTTTGTAATACTACTTATAAGATTTTCTCTAAAATTTTGGCGAATAGATTAAAAATATTGCTACATAAAATTATTGGGAAAATCAAGAATGGGTTTGTCCTAGGATGCCAAATCCTTGATGCTAAGAAGAGTGGTAATTTGGGTATGGCTTTGAAACTTGGCATCTCTAAAGCTTATGATAGGATTAATTGGATTTTCCTGTATGAAGTTATGGGTAAAATTGGTTTCATACAAAATATTATAAGGATGGTTAAATTGATGGTTGAAACTATCAACTGCTTGGTGATGGTGAATGGCTCATCTTGGGGGAATTTCAGCAGTGAGAGGGGACTAAGACAGGGTGACCCTATCTCTCCCTATTTATTTATCATAGTTTCTAAAGTCCTGGGAAGGGAATTCTTGAGAAAGATGGAAGGGGGTTGATTAAAAGTATTAATCTTGCATCCATGCTTCTAGTGGAGGTGATCCAATAGTTTATAAATGACACCTTCCTAAGTGGGGAGTCCTTAGTCAGTGAAGCCAGAGTTTGGAAGTCTATGCTAGAGATATATGCAATCAATGTGGGACAAAAAATTAATTTGAATAAAAGTAAGGTGTTGTTCTTCAATACCCCCTTGATATATAATGAAGGATAGTAAATATTTTGGGGTGTAATACTATTATGTTACTTGACACATATCTGGGCCTTCCCTTGATGGTAAAAGATGTAAGTAACAACTTTTAGAATTGCATTTTGGAGAGGATGGAAAAGAAGTTGATTGGGTGGAGAGGTAAAATGTTGAGTAGTGTGAGTAAGCTTCAACTTTTGATTTCCTCCCTCTAGGGGTTACTTGTGTATTTCCTATCACTATTCAAAATTACTCAATGTATGGTAGAGAAATTGGAAAAAATACAATGTAACTTCCTTTGGTTAGAAGGAAGTGAGAAGAATAGGCTAAGTTTGATAAATTTGGATATGGTTTGTAAACCTAAAGGTAGAGGAGTGAAGGAAACACAACCCAAGTACAAAATGGACACAACAAGAAAGGAAAAACTTTATTAACTATGAAAATATGCCAATACACTTAGTACAGAGAAAATAGACTCCAAAACATGCCTTATGGGCTTAAAATAGTATAAATCTAGAGATAATTTCTTCTCCCAGTACCTTCTCTCAAGCTCCACTCTGAATTGCCTCTTACAATGCCAGAAATGCCCTTAAATAGACCCCCAAAGGTTAAGGATTAGGAATACAGTCTAGAAAGTGCTAGTTGGCATCCACCACCAAAATAGAAGGCTCCAAAAGTCACATTATAAGTTGGCACAAAATTAGAAGAATCCAGAAATGGTAGCCGAACTTCTACGAGGCATAACTTTTGAACCATAGCTCTGATTGACAAACCATTTACATTTCTGGAAAGCTCTTGAAGTGCTCTATAGCCCTATGAACCAGCTTTGCTTGTCCCAATTTTTTAAGCCTGTACAAGGTCATTTTGTGCCTCAAACCTGACTCTGAAGCATTCTTAGGAGCTCTCTAGAAACTGAAAAACTACAATAACTTTCTAACCATGGGGCCTTTTGACCTAATTCTTTTTTTGGAATGTTCTAAATTAAAATTACCATCATCCCTCCAAATTGCACCTTCTAACTCACCATAATTATGGCTCAATCACATAATCCTATTTTTTTGGCATTTACACATATCCCAAGGTGCTTAAAAACTCTAACTCAAAACACTAATAGTGGAACTATGAGAGTTGGAACCTTTTATTTGATCCAAATGGTATCCAAAAATGAAAACACATGAAACAAAAAATAAGTCTAGGTATATTTTTTTGAGTGACACAGGATTGCCCTTATACCTCTAGATGCTCTTGCATCAGACACCCAGAGTAGATTGAAAAGTGACCCTATCACTTTATGGATGGTAGAGGAAATCCCAAATGGGAAATCTTAGCTAATAATATCCAAGTTGATTCCTCTATCGACCGTCCTTTCCACTTAACCAGGTACTCTTCATACTTCCTATTTTTGGTACTGCTACCCACACGACTATCCAGAATCTCTTCTATCTCCTCCTTCTTAGAAGTAGGAATTGAACATGGCTCTAGCATCAACCCCTCATCTGCACCATCATCATGATACTCTATTAAGTTTGCAATGTTGAAGATTGGAGAAATATGAATTCCATCTGGCAACTCCACCTCATATGCATTTCTTGAGTCATGTTTCTTTAGAATTTTGCAGGAGCCAAATTTCTTCATCTTTAGCTTGTTATAAGTACCTACTGGAAATCTTTCTTTTTTTAAGTGTACCATGAATAGATCCCATACTTGGAACTCCTTATGTCTTCTCCTTTTATTAGCCCTAGCTTTATACTATTGATTCATCTTGGTAATGTGTGCCTGGACCTCCTCATGTAGATGCTTGAGATGTTTAGCAAATTCTTCTGCTTCAGCACTCATCCTCTTCCCTTGCTCCATCTTCCTCAATTTTAGTGCAATCCTTGGGCTACTTCTATATACAATTTGGAATGGTGATCTACTAGTACTCCTATTTATAGAGTTGTTGTAAGAAAATTCCACTTGCAGAAGAATAAAATCCCATCCCTTTGGCTTATCCCCAATTAAACATCTCAGCAAATTGCTCAGACTTCTATTTACCACTTTTGTCTATCTGTCAGTCTACGAGTGATGTGTAGAACTAAACTTCAAGTCCATTCTCAACTTCTTCCACAATGTTCTCTAGAAATACCCCACAAATTTAGTATCTCTGTCAAAAACTATACTCTTTGGTAGGCCATGTAGTCTCACTACCTCTCTTAAAAACAAGTCTGCAATATGGATGGCATCATGAGTTTTGTGGCATGGAATGAAATGTGCCATTTTGGAGAACCTATCAACCACCACAAATACTAAGTCATTACCCCTCTGTGTCCTAGGAAATTCAAGAACAAAATCCATACTTATGTCCTCCCATGGCTTTGATGGAATAGGTAATGGCTAATATAGTCCAATATTACAACTAAATCCCTTGGCCACTTGACAAACCTGACAACTTTGTACAAACTTCTTCACATCCTATGACATTTGAGGCCAAAAACAATGTTCTCTAAGAATGGAAATGGTCTTATCTTGACCAAAATGTCCTGCCATCCCTCCACTATGTTTCTCCTTGATTAGATTTTCCCTCATGGCACTCCTTGGAATGCACAATTGACTTCCCTTAAAAAACATACCATCCTAAATCAAATAGTCTAGCCACTTGGTTCTATCTATAGCAACAAGTTCCTTACAAGCTTTCCATGCTTCAGAAAAATTAGGATCCTCAGAGTATAGATTCTTGAGTTTATCAAACCTAACTACTTCAACTTGCATTACTGTAAGCAACAACTGCCTCCTACTCAATGCATTTGCAACCCTATTAGACTTTCCACTTCTATGCTTCAACAAAAATGTATAACTCTACAAGAGCTCTACCCAATTCATATGCCTTTGGTTCAATTTACCTTGACTATTTAGGTACTGTAATACCTAGTGATCAATATATAAAAAAAATTCCTTTGGCAATAAATAATGCCTCCATTTCTTTAAGGCCTGAACTATTACATAGAACTCTTGATCATGAACAAAATACTTCTTTTTGCATCATTTAATTTTTCACTAAAATATGCAATTGGGTTACCTTCTTGGCTCAATACAGCCCCAATAGCATTGCCACTAGCATCACAATCCACTTGGAACACCTTACTAAAATTAGGAAGTGTGAACACAATTTGTTCTGTCACCTTCTTCTTTAGTAATTCAAAACTTCTCATAGCTACCACAATCCATTCGAACTCTTTTATATCCCCTCTTATTGTGTCAGTCAGTGGTGCACATATGCCACTAAAATTCTTAATGAACTTCCTGTAAAAACTAACCAAACCATGAAATGATCTCACCTTAGTAGAAAACCTTGGATTAGGAAATTCCAAGATGGATTTTACCTTCTCTAGATCCATTTTGAGACCTTCATGTGATACAACAAACCCCAGATAGACTAACTCCTTTTTAGCAAATCTATACTTCTTCAAATTAATTAATAGTTTCTCTTCCCTAAACCTTTCAATGACACTACGAATATGCAATAAATGTTCTTCCAAGGTCTTGCTGAAAATTAAAATATCATCCAAATAGACAATAACAAATTTTCTCAAGAACTTCTTAAGTACCTCATTCATAAGCCACATGAAGGTGCTTGGGGCATTCATCAATTCAAAGGGTGTGACTAGCCACTCATAAAGACCCTCATTTATCTTGAAGGTAGTTTTCCACTCATCTCCTTCTCATATTCATATCTGGTGATAGCCACTCTTGAGATCTATCTTTGTGAAGTACTGAGCTCCACTCAAGCAGTCCATAAGATCATCCATTCTTGGCAATGGAAACCAATACTTGATGGTTATCATGTTTATAGCTCAAGATTCTGTACACATTCTCCACTCCCCATCCTTCTTTGGTGCCAGTACTGTAGGTACTGCACATGGACTCAGGCTCTCTCAAATCAAACCCTTTCTCAATAGCTCCTAAACCTATCTATTTAGCTCCTCAGTTTCAGTAGGAGTCATCCTATGAGAAGCCTTGTTAGGAAAACTAGCTCTAGGAATTAAATCTATCTGATGACTGATTTGCCTTACTAGTAGCAATCCTTTTGGAACATTATCAGAGATCATATCTCCAAACTCACTTAATAAATCTAAAACTTCAAGTGGTATTTCACTACTACCTTCCTTATCTTTTTTAGGAATTAAAGCATAACACATACGCTGATGTTTCATGCCATCCAAAAACTTTGTTCCATCAACAAGATAGATCCTAGCACTGTTACATACCTTTTCACCTTCCTTTATCATGGGCTTCAATTTGTGGCAAACTCTATCCTTTGTCAGAGAGTATGTGTTTTCATGACCATCATGTACGACATGCCTATCAAATTTCCATGGTCTTCCCAACAATAGATGGTAGACATCCATTGGAATAATATCATAGAGAACTTCATCATCGTAACTCCCAATTTTGAACTTCACTAAAAATTGTTCACCTACCAGGACCTTATGATCATCCTTCACCCAAGTGATCTGATAGGGCTGGGGGTATTTCTTCCTCTTGAGCTTTAGCTTAGAGACCATCTCTTCTGACACCAAGCTTTCAGTGCTACCACCATCAATGATCACATCACAACATTTATCCTCACACTTTCACTTGGTATGAAATAGATCCTCTTTTGTCCTAGTTCAATCTCACCACTTAGTAGGACCCTTTCATTTACTAAAGTCTCTCCTCTTTCTACATCCTCTAAATGTGATGACTATGCATCCTCATCTACATGAGCAACCCTATCTTGACCCTCAGCTCTCCTATCTATCCTTCCTTATCATTGAGGGCATTCAAAGGCATGATGACCTTCTTTATTGCAATGGAAATAGGTACCATAGAAACCTCCTCTCCCTAAACCTTGTCCACATCCTCTTCTTCTCTGATCTCCAAAGTCTTGATCACAAGAGTGGTTGAAACCTTCGTTCCTCTGGTTCCTGCTAGTACCCATATCTTTATTTTTCTTTTGGGTCTCATTTTAACCTCCAAATGACCTACCACTACCCCTTCCTCCTTGACTACACCCTCTTTGTCTCCCTTCAAACCTTTTATTTAGCTTCTCTTTAACTTGCAGGGAAAATTGGTATGCCTCTTCAACACTGGTCATTCTTACTAGACTTAATTTCTCTTGGATGCTAGGTCGTAACCCACTGATATAATGAGCAACCTTCTCCTTATTTGCTTCTACATGCCCTGATCTAATCAAAAGTTAGTAAAACTTCTCCATATATTCCTAGACTAATTTTCCTACTTTCTTTAACCCATGCATCTTCTTAAACAAATCAAGCTCATAGTCAACAGGAATGAACTGCTTCTTTAGTCTATCCACCATTCGATCCCACCTTGTGATCTCCTTATTTCCTATTCTATTTTTTTCCAATTGAACCTCTTTCCACCAAATTTTGGCATGGCTTTTTAGTTTGGCCTTTGCAAACTTAACCCTATCTAGGTTCCAGATATCCTCATACTCAAAGTACTCCTCCAGTTCATTGATCCAGTTGATCAACTCATCCAATTTTAGATTTCCTAAAAATACACCCACATCAATTGTAGGTCTTTTTCCAAACTTAGTAATGGCCCTAAAAGGCCTCTCTTTTGGCTAATTCAAAACTTCCCCTTTGTTTCCAATGTCTTCTTCTTCATTGTCATCCTTACTTTCGTCTCTTATGGCAACATTTGTTCCTCTACAGAGCTCCTCCTGCAATGCTTGAACCTACCTTTGGAGGGCTCTAACCTCTTTAGGATTAATAGCTCTGGCCCTTCCACGATAATTTCTTCATGGAGGCATCTTCTTAACTCAAACCCACAACCACACAGTCTTGGTGCAAACTACCTCATAGTCAGCGCTTTGTCTATACACTCAAGAAAACCCCACTCTGATACCACTTGATGGAGACACAAGCCAAGTATAGAATGGACACAACAAGAAAGGAAAAACTTTATTAACTATGAAACTATGCCAATAAACTTAGTGCAAAGAAAATAGACTCTAAAACATGCCCTATGGGCTTATAATAGTATAAATCTGAAGATAATTTCTTCTCCCAGTACCTTCTCTCAAACTCCACTCTGAACTACCTCTTACAATGCCAAAAATGTCCTTAAATAGATCCCCAAAGGTTATAGATTAGGAATAAATTTTAGAAAGTGCTAGTTGTCATCCACCGCCAAAATAGAAGGCTCCAAAAGTTGCATTAGAAGTTGGCACAAAATTAGAAGAATCTAGAAATGGTAGCCAAACTTTTGGGAGGCATAACTTTTGAACCATAGATCTAATTGACAAATCGTTTAAATTTTTGGAAAAATCTCAAAGTTCTCTATAGCCCTATGGACCAACTTGACTCATCCCCCATTTTTTAGGCCCATACAAGGTCATTTTGTGCCTCAAATCTGACTTTGAAGCATTTTTAGGAGGTCTCCAGAAATTGTAAAATTGCAATAACTTTCTAACCGTGGGGCCTTTAGACCTAATTCTTTTTCTAGAATGTTCTAAATTAAAATTACCACCATCCCTCCAAATTGTACCTTCTAACTCACCATAATTATGGCTCAATTACATAGTCTTTTTTTTTGGCATTTACACATATCCCAAGGTGCTTAAAAACTCTAACTCAGAACACTAATAGTGGAACTGTGAGAGTTGGAACCTTTATTTGACCCAAGTGGGTATCCAGAAATGAAAACACATGAAGCAAAAACTAAGTCTAGGTATATTTTTTTGGGTGACATAGGATTGCTCTTATACCTCTGGATGCTCCTGCATTAAAGAGGCTTGGGAGTAAGGAAGATAGCTAATTTGAATAATGTGCTTCTCACCAAGATGGGGTAGAACCTGATGAAGGAGGAAGCCAAGTGGTGCAATATAATTAAAGCCAAGTATTTAGGGAATCTAAAATTCTCTCACTACACCTAAAGAAATGATCTAGCTATGGGATCTAAGATTTGGGGAAATATTGTGAAAAATAGAACCCTATTGAAAGATGGTGTAAGGTGGCTAGTGGGTAATGGTAATCGAATTAACTTCTAGGAGGATTCGTGGCATATTGATAAACCCTTAACAAGAATAAAGTATGGGTCCCTTTAGGACCACCTCCAGGAGAATGGGGAAGGAATGGTTTCTAAATTTATTGGCCTAGGGAGGAAGTGGAAAAAGGTGGAGGTGGAATAGAATGCTCTGGTTGGAGGGGACTCGACAGAAGGGCTAAATGTTCTGCTAGAAGGGTACAAAATCTTAGGAATGGATCAGAATGATGAGTTCACTTGGAAGGCCACTTTGACAGGGGAGTTCTCTATTAAATCTACTTACAAATTAATGTTTGATAAAAATTTGGAACCTAATCACTGGGGGAATATGTGGTTCAATAATTTAATCCCAAAGATCAATATATTTTGGTGGATCACCATCCATGGGAAAATTCTCACTATTGATAACCTTTTGAAATGGGGTTTTCAATTATCTAATAGATGCTACTTGTGTAATGAGGAGGAGAATATTACTACTTGTTCCTTTATTTTAGTTATGCTTCTAATGTTTGGGGGAGGATTTTATAGAAGTTGGAGGTGAATTGGGTGTTTAACAAGGATCTAGTGCAATTTGTAGAGAATTGGCAAGGCCCTTTTGCTCACCCCCTCCTTGTCAATTTGTTGAAGGTTATCCCCACCATGTCTGTTGGGGTATTTGGAAGGAGAGAAATAAAATGGTGTTCAAGAATGAAGAAAGAAATGTGGAGATTTTTTTGGACAAGATCTAAAAACTTATGGTTGATAATATCAATATTAGCAAGTAAAGAAAACCAGTGTCCCCCCTAGCATGTCGGATGTTAGAGTGGCCAAGGGCTAGAAATTGGAGGGGATAATGGAGACTAATAATTCCAATCTCTTATCTAGGAAAAGGACATGATGGAAACCCATGCCTATGAATTGGGTTAAACTCAATTTTGATGATGCTGTCAAAAAGGAGGGCTCAGTAGGAGGAGGAATGGTTAGGATAGCAAGGGCAGGATGTTGATGGCATATTCCAAACAGCTAGGGAAAGTGTCTAACAATACTATGGAAGTGATGGCTATTTATTGGGAGTTAAACTTGGTCATAAGAGTGGGATGGTGAAATGTGGATATTGAAGGTGATTCAAAAATCATCATAGAAACTGTTAAAGGTAACATGAGGGAAGGATGGGCCAATAAATGTGTGATAAAGACATCAAGCACTTATTAGTTATTTTAAATAGGTTTGATTTGAATCATATTTTTTGGGAGGGAAATAGTGTGGTAGATGGTATGGCAGTGTTAGGCCTAAATGTGAAGAGACTAAGATGTTGGAGGTAATTTAATGCCTTGCCAAATTTGGTAAGAGATTTAGTGACTCAATAAATTAAGCATGATGAATCCTAGTTTGAGAATTATTTTAAATTTTTGTGACCTATTGCTGAGTTAGTGGATAGGACAAAGTTATAAAGGACAGATGGCTAGGAGTGATGGAAATGATACTGGTAATAATAAATTCACATGGCCCAAAAAAGAAAGAATTTTGAAGTTTGAGAAGAAAAGTTTTTTAATGATTTTCCTATGCATGTTCTTGTATGCTAGGATGAGAAAAGGTTCAAATTTTAAATGTTTAGTATGTATTGAGAATGATGGAAAAGATTGGGAGAAAGGTAGAGGCAATCAACATGTGACATTAATTTCTACAAGGGACACTACTATAATTACTAACAATAATGTTCATTATGTTCACTTAAGGGATATTATTTTTCTACCTAAGTGTAATGTCATCCTTAGTAAGTTTTTTTGGGTTTTGAAGGAGAAGATAGGTTTAGGGAAAACTATAGAGATGGGTGGTGACCTTATGTGTATTGAGCCACCCATGATAGAGGAGAGTGTAAAGAAGCCATTGGTGTGGTACATGTTGAAGGAAGATGGTCTCATTCTATTTATGGAGGTGCTAAATGGGCATGATGAAAATTTATTCTTGTAGTTTGTCAATTTGTGGGAGGATCGTAGAGTCACAATAAATAGCATTTCATTTCATAGCTCTGAGGAAGTCATTTCTTTGGCAATGGGTTTGGATATGAAGGGAAGAAAATGGAAAAAGGTGACAAGGGTGGCTGATGAAGTGAGTCTGCAACATTTCTTCTTGGATGGGGAGGAACCTATTTGGCACTAAGGTGGTTTTATGTGGGAAATGCTCCCTAAGCCATGGAATTAGGTCTATTTGATGTTGATGAAGTACCTAACTCTACAAGGGAGGTATGGTGTCTATCATTAATACCAATTTCCTCTACTAAATCATTTTTTTCACCATTATTTAATTTCCATTTCATTCTTTCTATTGCATAATTTAGTGGATATGGTTACTAATGTAAAGAAAAAAAATGAGGAAGGGTGTTAATTTTACCATTTTACATCAAGGGTTAATGTTCTAGCTGTATCAATTTCACCTCACATTGGTCCCCATAGGATCATGGAGATTGATACTCCTACCCATCCCAACCCCCAACCCCAACTGGTTCCCCTTAGGATCATGAGTCTTAGAGCTCCTACCCTACAACCTTTACCTAGTGGGTCCCTTGTTGAATTGAAGCCCACCTCCTTAGGAAAAAAATGGAGATAGGATAAAGGGAGAGGGAAGGAATCAGAGGAGTCAAAAGAGTCAAAGGAGGAGGGGAGAGGGGGTAGGAGGAGGTTAGGGAGGATAGCAAAGTCTAATGCTAAGAGGATACTGAAAGCTAGGGCCTCATAAGAGGAGGAGTTGGATTTAGTAGACACGAGCCATCCCAAATGGAGGATGAAAGAGAAGGCACAAAATTTTGGGGAGGGGAGAATGGAGGAGGAGGAAGAGGATGTTTTGTATTCCTCATGGTTTTGCTCAAGAGAGGTGATGGAGAAGAAGGAGATGTTGCATGTTTCATCCACTATTGGGTTGGGGTGTGTGGACTTAACTCAAGAATAGTTCCCTAAAATGGTGGATAGAGTGCCCTCCACTATAATGATTTCCTCCCCTGTTAGGGCTTTTTTCCAAGGATAATGCTAACTCCCCAATTTTGCAGGATGTTATTATGGTGCAAGTGGACAACTTTCCTAGTGACATGTAGGAGGTCAACATGGAGCTCAAGAATAAGGCTGGCAAAAAGGTGTGGGAAAGAATTCATGCACTAGAAGAAAGAATGTACTTGTTGACAAAGTTAACTATCAAAGTGACACATGTAGCTACCACCACACTTAACCTACTAAAAGACACAGAGGGAGATCTACCAAAGGAGGACTCCAAAATGCTATTTGACTTCCTTGTAAAATATTGGGAAAACATTCTCTTGGGGAGGAAGGAGGCTAAGAAGCCTTAATGGCTCTCTCCTTCTAGTTTTTCATGTTGTTTATCTATTGGTTGTTAAACTTGGTTGGGTTTAAGGTTGTTATGCTTTTGTTTATATTTTTTTTTAGCTTTTCTAGTTTTAATACATGTAATACATATGTTAGGCCTATTGATACTCTTTTAATTATGCTTCCAAAATATGTTTTTGTTTTATTAAGTGGTAGGGGGTAGTTTTGGTTGTTGGTATTCTAATGATAGTTGATCAATTAGATTTTTTAAGGGCCAACCCCTTAGTTTTAGTTACTTTTAATTCAAAAACAATTATTGACACTCAGTCTAAATACTATATTCCTTGACCTCAATCATCACTAGATAACTTAGTCCATACTAATTATATTTCTTAGCTTATATTGACTTCACTCACTCCAAATTTTTTGACACTCTATTTTTACTAGTGCTTAGTCAATATTATATTTTCTCGACTTCTACTATTCACTCATTTGACACAAGCACAACTCAGTTTCAACTATAAGTTCCTTAATCTTTTGATTTATACCTTAGTTTAGCCTATGTATTTGATCCTTCATTGATAATATCTTCTAGACTTGAAAGCAACTATCTTCTCCTCTTAGTGTTATGATTAAAAAACACATTATCTTGTCAAAGTATAACTGATCCTATGCCCATTGTAATTCTACATAACTCAACATTTCCACTAGGTCTTATTGTTATCTCTTTATCAATAATCTTGATATGAAACTCTACTCAGGTAGCAATTGTCTCACAAATAAGGTTTGAGTTCAATGAAAACATAAAAATTCTTCCAATTTTAGTTTCCAACATTTTTATTATAATAGTACCCCTCAGGATAGGAAAATGAGGAGAATAGCTACTAAATTAAGATGATGGGCTTCTTTTTGGTAGGAAAACTTGAAACTAATAGACAAATAAAAGGGAAGGAAAAGATCATGACTTGGTTAAAAATTGTTTGTAAGTTGAAAAAGAAATTCCTTTGTTCTTATCATCAAGTTAATTTGTTAAAGAAGAATGCAAAATTTGAGATAGAAACATATGATGTGAAAGATTACACTTATAAATTTTACAAGTTAGACATTAGATCTAGACATGTTCATGATGAGGTTCAATATGTTTCTAGGTTTATGAATGGTTGAAGAACTTTAATTCAAGATGAGATCAATTTTGTGAAGATGGAAATTGTGGAAGAAACATAATTTTATGCCTTAAGAGATGAAGAAATATTGACAAAGAAATAAGATCATAGATAGAGGATAAGAGGCAAAGGACTTCAAAAAAGATGAGGTAGATCATATAGAGAAGATAAAAAAATTGATAGTACATCTTATGATAAACGAAAATTAGATTGGAAAGAAGACAATTCTAGTCGAGGAAGAGGTAACTATTAGAGGTAATTCTTTTGTTTATCATATAAATAATAGTATTCAAAAGTGAGAAGATAGATCTTGGTATAAGAGAACTTGTTTTAAATATGGAGAAGGACATGGAGTATTTGAATGTACCATTTTTAGTAAGAATACAATAAGTAATAGAAGGAATAATGTGACTTAAGAGGAAGATTTTTTTCCTCCTAATGAATAATTAGATGGAGAACCTATTTTAAGGAAACATCTCTACAAAATTATATGTAGGATTGAATGGAAATATTGTAGAGTGATTATTAATAGTGGTAGTATGAATTATTTGGCATATGAGGAGTTGGTATCTAAGTTGTAGCTACAGAGATTGAAACATCCTATTCCTTATCACATTGCTTTGATCAAGGATGAGTATAAGTTACTATTAAGTGAACAATGCTTTGTGAAATTCAAGATGGGGAATTACTATATTGAAGTCTTTTGTGACATTATGCCTGTGGATTGTTGTCATATTCTTTCAGGTTGGCCTTGGCAATATGACAGGAAATATTTACATGATGGTAGATTTATTTAGTATACTATTTGGGCTAATGGAAAGAATCAAATATTATTACATTTGAAAGAAAAACTTGAAGAGAATCATTGTACCATAGGAATAGTCTATTTGGTTAAAATTGGAAATTGGTTTGTTAAGGATCTAAAGAAAAATAATGTATGTTTTTCTTTGATCCCTAGAAATACTAAGAAACAAGATGAACTTAAGCATGTAACTTAGGATATATATTTGTTGAAAAAAATAAGGTATTATTTTAGATATTATACCTGATGATTTACCTCCTATGAGAAATATTAGTCAGTGTACGAATTTGATACCTAGAGCTAGTTTTCCTAATAAAACGCCACATAAATTAACACTTATAGAAAAGTAATAAGTGAGGAAATAAGTGCAAAAATTGATTGAGTAAGGTTTGGTTAGAGAAATTTTGAGTACTTGTGCAATACTTATTGTATTGGCACCTAAGAAGATTTGAGAATAGAGAGTGTGCACTAAATGCCATGCTATAAAAAGTAATAATAGTTAAGTATAGGTTTCATTTTCCTAGAATGGATGACACTATGAACTGTTTGAATGGAGAAAATTATTTTACTAACATTTACTTGAAGAGTGGATATTTTCATATTAGAATCATAGAATGATATGAATGGAAGGATACTGTTAATAGTAACGAGGGTTTTCATCAGTGGTTGGTTATGCCTTTCAATTTAACTAATGCACCTAGTACTTTCATGAGATTGATGAATGAGGTTTTGAAGAAATTATTGGGTAATTTTTTGATTGTATATCTTGATGACATACTAATCTATTGTAAGACTAAAGAGGAACACCTAATGCATTTTAGATAAGTGTTGTAGAGATTGAAGGAGGAAAAGTTGATGATAAATATAAAATTGATGTTATTTTATAAAATAACACATTTTATAACTTGTTTTTGTGATCCCTATTGATGGACTAAAGATGAATCTTGAGAAAGTAAAATATATTCTTTAGTGGCCTACACTTGAAAGTGCTAGAGAAGTTAGATCATTTCATGGATTGACAAGTTTATAAGAAATTTTAGTTTAGTATGCAATGCTATGAAAGAGACAATGAGAGGTGATAAAAAGGAATTTAGATGGACACAAGGAGAAAATAAGGGATTTTTTGAGTTGTCAATTTGTATGATATTGAATGGAAGGAATTCTTTTGAACTTCTCTCTTGAAAAGCTAATCTAGGATAAACTCCAAAGTTCTGAGTGATCTTGCCACCAACTAAAATTTGCTCAATTGAAGATAAATGTGTATGCTCACAAGGAGGCCTTTGCTAGTTCAAACCAATTTTTGATAAGATTTTTGATTTTCTTATTGTTTTAAAAGGTAACCACAAAAGAGATATACTTTTGGTATTTTCTTTACTATGATGAATGCAATTCATCAATGCAACTATATGAATTCCTATTTTGACCAAGTGTTAGAAAACAAAATAACAAGATAGGTTGACAAGAGATTTAAGAAAATAAATTGAAAGGGAAATTTATAATGGACATAAACCATCGTAACAACATGTCTATGAGTTAAATCATTGAAAATATTACATATGAAACCAATCAAAATAGGAGAAGAACTTCCTCAATTCCACTAATACAATCATTGATGGGAACTCAGTAATACCCAAAAGATGTTTCACTTCTCATCAAATGCCATGGAAAGTGTTCTAATGTGAGACAAGAAGCTATATAGGAACAATAGGTGATCTTTTCTCCAATTCAATATGTCAGTGAAATTTGCTAATATGAGGTAAACACTCGAACTAAAAGGCTACAAAATCATAAAAACACAATAAAACTATTGGGTCCATTATTATTCATGAACATGCATTCACAAAAATAACACTCTCTAGCAAGAATAACTACAATTAGAATGATAGCACCAATAGCATATATTTTTGCATCAAAATAATGGCCTGAAGTACATATTACATCCATGTATTTATAAGAAATAATCTCCTCTCATTATGTTAGGAGTGAGAGCTCTTAAAATGAAAACTCATGCTAAAATTTGATAAAAGGAATCTAATTATATACAAAATGACTCTCTAAATGGTGCTAAGTAGGTCTCCATCCTTGTTTATATTCATTAATAAGTGCATGAGCCTTTATATGACTTAAAACAATAAAATAATAAGAAGATAAGAAGATAGAATCCATGAGATGATCTGGGAGTCTCTAAGAACTCTAAAAATGCAAGCTTGGCCTTCTCTAGGTGTTTCTAGAAATTAAACTACTATCAAAATGTGTTTCTGATGCATGAAATGCTTTAAAATAACAACTAGTAGTTAACTATAGGCACACTACTTCTTCTTCAAAACTGTTGATGCACCTTTAAGAAAATTGTACCTGCACAAATGTGCAACTTGAGAAAACACATCTTCAAAAAGTGCACCTATGAACCTTGATGATAGGATCCAAAAATCCAAAAATTCTTCTAAGAGTCAAAATTTGATTTTCGACATCTAGGTTTTCTTCCCCTTTATACCAAAATGGTGTGCGTATGTTTCCCTTTAAACTGTTGAATGGCAAAGGTGATTTCTTGATGGGTTAATAAGTCTAAAGCATCATACTTTACCCTTACTTCCTTGTGGAAATCATGAAGTGGTGTGACTTCTTGGACAATTCTTGGAACTTGAAAGTCATGGGTTTGAGTGTGATCTTAGCTTGTGCAGAAGACAAGGAATCCATGGTAATATTTAGGATCTTGGGTGTCCTCTATATGTTTTAGTTATGTGCACCTACACACCTTTAGAGACAATTCATTCACCAAATCTTCAAATTGCATAGTTGCACACCTTCACAAAAATGTAGAAGGTTCTCAATTCACCAAAAAATCAAAGCTCTCAATTTTGAAAATGATTTTTGGTTTTGCTCAAATGGGGTTTTAGATCACTCTTGTATACTTATTTTTATCTTTTTGATCATTTAGGCCTATTTTTTCATCTTGTGCACCTATGCACTTTGCTCTTCAAAACTTGTAAAATTGTGCACCTACGCACCTTCACACATGCACATCTTCTAGAGTCCTTTAACTTGTGCATATTTCAAAATTACAATGTGCACTTATACACATGTGCACCTTCTCTACTGTGCACCTTCAAGATAAAATTACTTTACCAAATATTCAAATTGCACACTTGCACACCTTTAGGGAAGTGTGCAAGATGCTCAATTCACCAAAAAATCAAAGTTCTCAGTTTTGCAAATGGTTTCTGGGTTTCTCTTGTACAAGGTTTGGAAGCACTCTAGTGTACTTATTTAGATCATTTTGATGATTTAGGATCACTTTATAGCCCAATATTTTTATAGACTTAAACTCCTTCTACTTCTTCTATTTTAAATCCCAAGGTGCCTATTTTGAAAATGCACATGCAATACCATGGTTTTTTTTTTGTGCTATGGATAATGAGGATGCCATGATGACCTACACAAAAGTTAAACATCAGTGTAATAGTGTTAGGGGTTTTAAAAAAATGCTAATTGACTAGACTCCAAAACCCAAACTACAAAATATCCACTCCCTCGGGCACCTTGGAAGATACCCTATTCAGACAAATGAGCTTCTATGAGCTAGAAAAAATGGGGTCCCCATTTCTAAAGATTGAAAGGGGCATGTGTTGTAGAACTACAACATTTTTAAACATTGAAACAAAAGGTAGAAGAATTGCCAATTCTTTCTTTGCCTATTTTACCAAACTATTTTAAGTTGACTGTGTTTCTAGGGGGAATGCAATTGAAGTTGTTTTGAGTTAAGCAACTAAGCCTATAGATTTATTTAGTGATAATTTTAATGGTGATAAGAAGAAATATTTAGTCTATGATCAAGATTTCTATACAATTATTCAAGCTTTGAAGAAATAAATAAATTATTTGATGCCTAAGGAATTTGTGTTGTATATTGATCATAAACCTTTATAGTATTTGGAAAGTTAGAATAAGTTGAATCAAAGACATATAAAGTTGGTTGAGTCTATGAAAAACTTTTCTTTTGTGTTGAGGTATAGAAGTGAATAGTCATATAAGGTAGAAGATTCTTTGAGAAGAAGAAGAAGCTTGTTGACAGAGATCAGAGTTAAAATTCTTGGGTTTGATGATTTGAAGAACTTGTATGAAATTGGCATTGATTTTGGAGAACCTTGGAAAACTTTTAAGTGTTCAAAATATAAGATATGCAAGGTTTTTGAGAGGAAAGGGGTGAATTAAGAACCAATAAAACTTTATCTTACTTCACCAATTAATCCTTCGTATAATATTTTGATCTAATTGTATGCATGAAAAAATGAAAGAAAATAAACATTCATAACACTTTGACACAAGATATGGTGACCCAAAAATCTTTAATTAGAAAAGTAAGACTAGGGTGGGGATGATACCCACAAGCTTTCATAGATAGTATAAAGTTAACCTGTTAAGGATTACAATTGACCACTTCTGGTGATCTACCCTATCAATAGCAATAAGGACTATGAGGTCCACCTTGTTAAAGGATTTACAAACATACAATAAAGTATGCACTCAGTTAGGATATTTAGCAAAGAATATTAAGTCTACCCTATAAAAGGATTTGACTAATACACCTATTAGGATGAACCAGTGGCTGATCTTTGATTTGCTGGTTAAGATTCCTTGAAATGTAATGATCACCTAACTATGATAGATAAATCTCTATTGTCCCTTATACTTCTTGTAGCCTTCTTTAATTCACACTTCTACTCATCATGTACTTTTGACATTCCATACTTGGATATGACACAGTGCATTACATATATACCAATCCAAATCATAACTTATTGGAGTCAACTACAATACCAATTTTATCATAATTCACAAAGTCAACCCAACTACTATAACTCATGTTCTAAAGACAAAGTCAATGATGTTCTGATACATGGAAAACACTATTAATGCTTGGCAATATTTGGCACTTGATTGAACTTGAAGCTAAATCCATACTAATCACCTCCAAGTAGCTTGAAGTTAGTCAACACTATGTGACTCAATGAATTTTGAGAAACTCAATAGTAACTAGATCACTAGGTTGACATTGCATGACTCGATCAACACTAGATCCACTTCATCAACCCTTTGATCTTGGTAGATATTGTTGGACTTGATTAACACTTTAGAGCTCAGTTAACACTAGGATCTTCTTCACTTCCACTAACAAGATTGGTAGCTTCTGCTACACTTGGTTTGCAATGAACTTTGTCTCTAAAGCTTGGTAAACACTATGCAGCTTGACAAACACTGCAAACTAACTCAAATGCTAGATAGACATTATACTCTAACTACTTAGCTTGGAAACAAATAAATCACTTGGTTAACACTACAAACTAAATGATAAGCTTGGTGGAAACTATAGAGCTTGGTAGCAATGTAACCAATTGACTAAGTTTTGAGTCACTGATAAAAAAATTGACCTTAATCTCAACAATATTCCCCTTTGGCATTAGTGACAAAAACACTTATAAAAACAAAAATATCATCATATAAAACTATAAGTCAAAACTTTCTTTTCCATCATTTTGTGTCTTCAACTTAATTTTGACTTCCATCTACTATGGCTCGGTAACATACTCTATTTTTTTTGTTTTACAAAATTTCTTTTGTAAAAATATTTTCTACTTATGCATACTATACTACTTCCCCATTCTTATTCATATAATATACACTTCTCCCCATTTTTGACAAAAATTCCAAAGTTGTATAATATCTATATGTTAATACCAAAATGTGATAAGAATTGATAATGTACCTTCATAATAAGTACCATTGTCTTGTCCCAATTTTCCTATAGTACCTTGCTTACATGTAGTGGAATCTAAACTTGTGCTGATAATTCCATCATGTGATCAACTATGGAGAAGTTGTTATCATGGATGAGTGTCTTTGCATGTGCAATATGATTTTGCAATGTATCATGTTTGGAATAATCATGCCTTGGATTTTTGCGAGTGTGGCCTTGATCCTAGCTTCTTCCTTCAATAATTATGCATGTAGATTTGTTAGATATTTGATCTTTGAATAGTGTGCAGAATTATAGCTTGGGTCAAGTGACAACTGTTGTGTACTTGCCTTCATGTCTTTATCTATCTTGGAAAATTTATCATTAATTTCCTTTGTAAAGATAGATGTGTCACTTAACTTGACAAAAAACATTATTAACAAAGGTTTCCAATGAACAAAGAATAGTCACTAACTCTACTTGATCTATTGCAATTCTTTGTGCAACTTGTTCTAACACTCTATTCTCAAATTTCTTTCAAAATGGTGGAAACATAAGGTAGAAAGGTTACTAAAAGGAGAGAGGTGAATTTGGTACCAATAAAATTTTATCTTTCTTTGCTAATTAATCCTTCATGTAATATTATGATCTAATTGTATGCATGAAAGAATGAAAGAAAATAAACATTCATAACACTTTGACATAAGATATGGTGACCTAGAAACCTTCCAATTAGAAAGTAAATTTAGGGTGGGGATGATACCCACAAGCTTTAGTATTGTAGTATAAAGTTAGCCTATTAAGGCTTACAATTAACCACTTCTATTGATTTGACCTATTAGGAGCAACAAGGACTGTGAGGTCCACCTTGTTAAAGGATTTAAATATGTACAATGAAGTATGCACTTAGTTAGGATATTTAGCAAAGACTATTAATTCTACTCTTTTAAAGGATTTGACTAATGCATCTATTAAGATGAACTAGTGGTTGATCTCTAATCTGAAACCCTAATTTTTTGGTTGAGATTCCTTGAAATGAAATGATCACCTGATTGTAATAGATAAATCTCTATTGTCCCTTATACTACTTGTAGCCTTCTTTAATTCACACTTTTACTCATCATATACTCTTCACATTCCATATCTGTATTTGATACAATTTATTACATGTATACAAATCCAAATCATAACTTACTAGAGTTGACTACAATACCAATTTCATCATAATTCACAAAGTCCGCCCAAGTGTTGTAACTCAGGTTCTGAAGACAAACTCAGTGATTTTCTGATACATGACAAAAATAGTCAACATTTGGAAATCTTTGGCACTCAATTAAACTTAAAGCTGGGTCCATACTAATCACTTCCAAGTAGCTTGAACTTAGTCAATACTATGTGCCTTAATGAACTCTGAGAAACTCTATAGAAAATGGATCACTAGGTTGACACTTTATGACTCAGTCAATACTAGATCCACTTTTTAAACCCTACAAGCTTAGTAGACACTATTGGACTTTTTTAACACTACAATCTTCTTCACTTCCACTAACTAGCTTAGTAGACTCTACTACACTTAGTTTGCACTGAACTTTGTTTCTTGGCAAACACTACAAACTAACTCGGGTGCTTGGTAGACACCATATTCTGAGTACTCAACTAAGGAACAACTGAATCACTTGGTTAACATTGCAAACTAAATGATAATCTTAGTATCAACTATAGAGCTCGATAGCAATATAACCAATTCACTAAGTGTTGTGTCACTGATAGACAAATTGACCTTAATGTCAATAGTAAGAATCACATAATTGGTAACTAGAATAAGTGGGTTGGCTATTTTGTTAAGGATGACATGTTGTTTAATGGAATTCAATTATGTATACCAAGAGGATCTATGAGAGATAATATCATTAAGGAGAAACATAGCAGTGGACTTGCAAGACATTTTGGGATTGATAAGATACTAAATTTGATTTCTAAGAGATACTTCTTCCCATAGTTGTCTAAAGATATTGAAAAGATGGTCCAAAGTTTCATAATTTGTTAAGTGACTAAAGGAACCAGTTAGACTATTGGATTGTATACACCTTTACCAATTCCTTGTAAACCTTGGGAAGATATCAGTATGGGCTTATTTCTTAGATCATCTATGACTTAGAGAGGTAATGATTATATCTTTGTGGTAGTTGACACATTTAAAGATGGCGTATTTCATACCTTGTAAGAAGATATTTGATTCAAAGAAATTATGAGATTACATGGATTATCTAAAACTATCATTTCAGATAGAGATACTAATTTTACTAGCTACTTTTGGAGAACATTTTGGAAGAAATTTAATACTAAGCTTAAGTTTAGTTCTACATTTCAGCAATAGATAGATAGACAAACTAAAGTTGTGAGTAGAAGTTTTAGTAACTTGTTGATATATTTCATTGGAGACAAACCTACTAATTGAGACTTGATTTTGGCACAACTAGAATTTTCATATAACATTTCAGTAAATAGAAGTACTAAGATGACTCCTTTAGAGATTGTAAATGGTATGCCTCCTAAATGTACTATATAATTGAGGAATTTGAATATTGAGTTGAAGCATAATTCTACATATGAGGAATTTGTGGACTTCATGAAGAATTCACATAAAGAAGTGAAGAGTAATTTGAATAATAGTAACCAAAAATATCAAAAGAGAGAATATAAGGAGAGAAGACATACAAAATTTAATTTCGGAGATAGAGTGATGGTACAATTAAAGAAGAGAAGATTTCTAGTTGGAACATATAGAAAGTTGAATTTGAGGAAATTTAGGCCTTGTAAGACCTTGAAGAAGTATAACAATGAAAACCATTTTGAAGTTCAATTGCCTAAAGATATGGATATTTCACTTGTATTAAAATTTGTAGACATCTATGAATATTTTGAATCTAATGAAGAAGAAAGTGACAATCTTGATTATCCTAAGAAGAAGACAAAACGAATTGGATGAATTTTGGATACTAGAGTAAGGAAGAGCACTAGTGAAAGGACTACAAGGAGTATCCAATTTAGTGGTAGAATAAACTAATTAAATAAATTTCTTAGATATCTCAAGTTGAGTTGGATATATGGTTCCTCGTAAAACATTAAGGATTCCTAATGTGGACAACAATCCTTATTTACCACAGGTGTCTAATGTAGGAGTATCTTGGTTCCTTTGAAAATCTTGCATCAATAAAACAAATCTTGTTTATGTTTGAATTCTTATTGGGAAAAAAGATAATAAGAGGTGGGGTGGGCTGGGCTAGGGTGAATCAAGATGTATACAACTTTTTACTTTTTAAAAATTATATCAGATTAATTGTATTCACTCTCAATCCATCCCATATCTTAAATCTCATACCATATAATCATAAACTGTGATGCTGAAATGAAATCTATCTAAGCATAACACCCATAAAAACATAAACACATAAAATAGAGATTTTGGTAACCTAGAAACCCTCCAAGGTGAAGGTAAAACAAGGGTGGGGATAAAACCCATAAATCTTCACTACTGCAACAAAAATGATTTCCTATTTGGGCTACAATTTTATCACTTATGATGATCCACCCTTTGAGGGGTTTACTTGGTCAAAATCTTTTCAAGGTTGTTAGGTCTGATCTTGATTAAAGGATTTTAAACTTACAATGAAGTAAGGACTATATTAGGAGATTTAAATAAGATCTTTTAAGACCAAAATGATAAGATATCTTCCCTTATTTCTCTATTAGAATATCTTGATACTTGATCCTTCAATTTTCTCTAAAAGTTATTTATAGATCTCTTCTCTTTAATGTCTCAAACTGGTCACCTTAATTGATATGATATGGTATGTCCTTCACTACTAGGTTGCTCTATCTGATCTTCTTATCTGACTTATCCTTCCTTGCTCTATTCTAATATTCTTCACTCCATGCTTTCATCTTGCTTCCATTTTCCATCATCATAATGGTTTAGGGTTAGAACCCTTCTTAAATAGATAATCAAAAAAAGTTCTAGATTATGATCAACAATCCATATTTCATCCTTTTCCATTTTACCCTTCTGATTTTATGATTGGTTAATCTACTTTTCTTAGGATTAATATCTTTTGACAAAATGCATAATCATCTCCTTAATTATCTCTATACTATTTAAATTCCACATAGAAGTTGGCTAGAATTATTTACATAAGTTTTTGTGTAATTACAAACTCATATATCAAAATTGGTTTACTTAGCAATTGAATTTTTTGACACTCGATCATGACTAACATTCATGATGTCTCTTGACTTCTATAGGCTTGACATATATTGACTCGTGTAAAATTAACTCACTTTATATAACTTGGTATTCATTTTTTTACTCATTATATATAATTTCTTGGTCTCTACTAGGGTTCTTGACAACCTTTTACTTTTTGGGCATGTGATGAAATATAAACAAGTCCTTTGTAGCTAGGCCTACTTTGAATAGCTTTGTCACAATGGTGACTAAGGAGCAATGCCTAGAGAATGAGTATGTGTCTAATAGGAAACTTGGGCTTAGAGATCAAAAATCTCCCCCTTTGACATTAGTGGAAAAAATTTATTTTTCATGACATCAATCCATACAAAAAATATATATATATAGCACTCCTCCTGAGACTTTGATTCATTCTTAAAAAATGTATCTCTACTAAAAAATATATACATGTTTGATAACTCTTCTTCTGATCATCTAAACTTCTCTTGTGTAGAAATAATTTCCCCTTTTTGAATGATTTATGGCATGATATCCTTTCCCATTTTGTTCTTGTCTACCCCTAGGTTTCTATAATGATTAGATTCCCCCTTGTTTTTAGCACTTATGGCTTGGGGTTTGCAGGGATCAGCTTGTATTTATCCAAAAAAAATTAATGAGAAGCCACAATTTATTCAAGTACTTAATGCCATTTGTCTCTTTCTAATTGCATGACTTGAATGTGAATTTCTAGTTGAGTATCAATTAGGCTCTCTACAGTTGAAAGATGTGTATCTCTTTGTAAGATTTTGAGCCATAGATAAATTCCTTTTGAATTATCTCCAAATTGGTTAGTAGCAAGAATTGAATAGAATTTAATTTATTCTTGATGCCACTATCTCTAGCCATCAACTTGGCTAATCTTCCTTGATCAAATGTTAGTTTATTATAAGCTTGTGAGCTTGACCTTGTGTTCTTGCTCAAAAAAATAGTACAAGCCTTCATATATGCCTATAGAAAATCAACAGAATGTTGATTCTCAAATGTGAAGAAGAAAACATCACAAAGTTTCATATAAAAATAATGAATTACTTTCATAATTCCTTCTAAATTAGTGGTAAGGTGAGAAAGCTCAACTTGCCTGATTGCAAGTTCAATTGAGACTTTCTCCAAAACTCTATGCTCAAATTTCTTTTCGGACCATCTCTTTTTCATTGGTCTCTATATCTTTTGTTTGAACCTTATCAACAATATACACCACATTAATATCATGAATCTCAAAAGCATCAACAAAAATAATCTTGATATCATGCAGTATCTTCTTTTGCTTGTGTTCTGTTATCAATTGTTCTTGCTTTATCTTTTGACTCAACAAAGTTTGCAAATGTTGTATTTGTTGTAAAGTCACTTTATTTAGTTTATAAATAGGCAGTGTGATGACCTCATCCAAAATCATTGTCTCCTTTGGTGTATCATCTTTATGTGCCACTATCTATGACCAAGGGGTTTCTATCACTAGATAGTGATAAATGTACTTTTTTCCCCCTTTGCCCTCAATCCAAATATCTATCTCGACTCCTATAGAGTTGATATAACCTAATGTATAGGTGTAAAATTTAATCTTTTAGTTGACATGACACTCACTAGTTGTATAAGAGCTTGAAAAGCCTCTTGTTCTTTGGGTTTCTCTATCAAATCTCTCTCTTCTTCTACCTCTTTCTCATCTATTTGGCCCACTGTGACTTGAGTAAATTGTAGAAACACAATTATTGCCTTACCGTACTACTCAAAACTTATGTAAGAAGTAACTATAAGTGATGTAACTTGAAAATCATCATTTTTTACACTTTCAATCTTTGGATAATCTTGAATCTACAACAAAACTATATTGGTGCATGATAAAGAGGTATTTGAGGCATCTGATGTAGCATTTTTCAATTCTTCCTTAATTAATACATTCAAATTTGGTGATGATGAATTAGGAATTCCTCAATGGTGACAATATATTTTTGTGACCTCCCTTTTACCAATTTCCTTATTTATTCTTATAGTTTTTCAATTTATTTTTCATTTCTCTTTTCTAACTCTACTGCATTTCTCCCTTCTTCCTCTTCTTCATCATCAGCCAATGGAACAAACAATCCAAATGCTTCCTTCCATATAAGAATTCTTTCTTTTTCAATTTTTTCTAATAAATATAACACACTTTTAGTTGTAGGATTGGACATCCCTTACCACCAAATTACTATGCTGATTTTCATTAAATGTCAATCTGGGAGCATGAACTTGAGATGATGTCTACAAAGTATATGCTCTAGTTTTCAGTAAAAGTCACTACTACTTTGAATACAATAACCATTAAGGAAATCTAGTTTATCCAAAGGAAAGATGACTATCAAATACTTGGAAGGAAATTCTAATTATTTAGCCATACATCTATGCACCTACTATTGTAGGAACAGTGACTGGTTCTATTTCCAGTGGCTGCAAGAAGAATAGTTTTAACTTTAACTTAAAAAATTGAGTCTAACTCCTACTTACTAAAGTAAAACTCCACCTTTCACATGGGCCCCCATGAAATAATTAAGGAAAGACAAACTTAGATAAAAGTGTAGAAACTCAGCAAAGGCATGTATTCATCAAATATGCAGTATTACAATAACTTGGAAAACAATAAGATGCCTATCAAATCTATTTGTCTATTCACTACTTAACCTCATAGATACAGATGAGGTCTTATTTATAGGAAAGAACAACAAACTCCTAAAACTATGACTTCCTCATGAAGGAAAGTTAGTTACAACTTTAAGATTGCAAACATGCAATTGGAAAGACATTAATTCTCCCTTAAATTCCCCACAAATATAGAGATCATAGAAAATGCTAGATTTTCTCATTTATTTGTCTTCAAACAGCTTTCCAGGAATCCAGGTATCATGCTTTGCATGTTTAACTAATTTCTTTGATGCTTACTTCCTTGCTCAGCCTCTTTATCAGGTCCTACTTGGTTATTCATTAAAACAAGTCCCCTCTGACTTTGCTACCAAGTCTTCTAGCTACAACGGTGTCATAACACTTCTCCTTAATGTCATCAATGCCTTAGCATTATTCCTTCGTAGTTTGTTTAACTCCCACTCAGCTTGTATCCTACCATCAAAATTTAATACACACAAGACTTCCCGCAAACATTTATTTTCATTTATTAGTTTACAAAGAAAAGGCATTAACTATTTAACTAACAATTTTTGCAATCTCTTCAGCTACAAGAAGATCTACCCATATCAAACATTCATGAAGAAAGAGTTTTACCACAAAATGAACCCCTTTTTGAATATAATTTTGATTATCATTTTATGCCCTATGTCCATACTTTATACATCAAAAGTTCAAAACATTTATACTAAAGGATGATAAAGTTTAGTATGTTATAGACAAATGTTCACAAAAAGGGCTAATAAAACTTCTATTTCTTCATGTCATCTTTTTTCCCCCCAGCCATCTTGAGGCTGGTCCCTTTAGCATCTATAGGTTTCTGATCCTCATCTACAATCTAAGATCATTGGAAATTTTCTCCCCTGATTCATTAGCTTTGTAATTGAAATATCCATGATTTTGTTTCAATCTTTCCCATTTCTATTCTTTAACAGTCATGTTATATTCGGCAAACAAATCATATTTTCCAAGCACAGGATGCAAAAGTATTGGCGGTTGGAAATGAAGAGGTACCCAATAATTTTTCTAATTTCTTCCCAACGTCAAATACCTGGGCATCCTGCTGATGGCTAATTCCAAATTTTGGGGAGAGTGCAACTCCTTGGTTTTTAGGTCTTCTGGCAATTGAATCCATCTTTGAAGAGAAGCTTGTATAGCATCAAGGGAATTTTTAGAACAATGTTTCTCCCAATCCAAAAAAGCTTGTTCACGAATGGGGTGGATTTTGGCAGCAACACTATGATTATTGTTAACAGAAAGCCAATCAAAGAATACTCTGTAAGTGTTCTGTATTTTTGGCCGAATGTACAATGGTTCAAACATTTCCTTTTCCCTATAAGGAGCAGCCTAGTTCTCTCGACTGATTTCATTCTACATCCATGACATAATGGCCCTAAACTGTACATCTCCCACATATAACAATGAATTCCAATGTTTATCATTTGGTACAGCAAGATTATGAACATATAATTCACATAGGAGATTCTTCAGAGTCATTGGAACTAAATTGAATGTTGCATAAAATTCTTGAGGAGTATTTAAGGAAGGGTTCAACCTCTGAGTAATTTGAGATAACTGAAAATTAATCATTTTCTCCTTTAGGAACAGTGTGTAAATTGGAGATGGGGACCTACAATTTACAAGCTCTGGAATGAGCTCTGTGATCTTTGTGACATGTTGCTGTAGGATCTTAATTTCATTATCCTTTTCTTCAATTTGATGTGCTTGTTCCTTGATAGTTCTTAGCATTTTCTTCTTCTCTAAATCCCAATTTTCTTTTTCTCATTGAAATTGTTGGGACAAACTAAAGTTGGTTGTTAACGGAGTGAAAATGTCCGATGTTGTATGACGATAGACAATAGGTCTATAATCTTCAAGGTGGTGCTCAGGATGATGGTGGTCAGAAGTGTTGTCATCCTTAGAATGTTTTTGTTCAACAAAATTATTATGTTGACAAGCAACAGTGTTATCAACTTTTTCTAAAGGGGCAATGGCTATAGGATGGGGTGCAATAGTCATTTGATCTTGAAATGTTTCAACAATTTCCTAAACTACTTCTTGTGCAATAGATGGATATTCCTCTGGTGGTAGATTATCAATTTCCTCCACTGGGTGTCCAACCTCGGACACTATTTCTTCTGAGGACTCTGTGTCACTATCAACATTAATAGGAATATTCAGTTTTGCTAAAATTTCCTTAGGATTATTTTTATGTTTAGGAGTAGGTGTTGTGTGCTCTGGTTACTATGCAGGTGTAGGTACTAGAGTTTCAATATCAATAGGTGGTATAGGAGGCTCAACCGATGGCACAAGAGGTTCAGTTCTTATATTTACCCCAGACATTCTGGTGACTCGCCGTGGGGTAGAAATTGGTTTCTTGCCCTTATCAACATATTTCCCTTTATTCAAGTTAAGTGTAGGTTCTTGTGATACTGGAGGTACTTCTTCTAAACCTTCCTCTATGGCAACTGTGCATGATTTTCTCTTCCTAGGAGTTGAGGCTTCTATGGTAAAAAATTTCCTCTTTTCAATTTTAGGCGTAGAAGTAGAAGCCAAAGCTTCTTGAGCCATTCTATATACTACTTTTTTGACTCCTACAATAGTTTTCTCTCTTGTCCCTACTCCTTTCCCTTTAGGTCCACCCCTTCTAGGTCCCTCTAACCTTAGCTTTTCAAAATCATCCCATGTTCCCAAGTGTTGCCTAGTCAGCTCTTTTTCAATTATAGCCCTAATCAAGCAATGGTGGGATACCAACTAGGCTTTGCTTTGCTATAAATAGGTAGCTTGCCTTTTGATGATATTATAAAGGAAACTTGAAAGATTTACAGGACAATCCCCATGCCGCAAACCACTCAAAATTTTGAAATGAACAGCATGCAAATAGGAATATCTTCCTTCATAGGTAAAATATCTTATGATAAATTCAGCAGGGTGGATGAATTGCAAAGGGAGAGATAACTGTAATGTACCTTGCTTTTTTTTTTTCCCTCTAGCTGAGGATCTCTCAGTACTGAGAATTGCTCTTTTGCTTGTCGTGCATCCATGTCCTCTATCCAACATTCTCCAATTATGGGTAACCCAGAAAATTCTGCCACCACTTCTTCAATGAATTCTACCTGAATGTCCTTAATAGTTACATATCCATCCCTCAATGTATTATGAAATTGGAGCGCAATTTCTTGATCAAACTACTTCAAAAAAAAAAAAAAAGCTAGCCAACCTCATTGTTGAAATAAACTACATGTTGCTAGGTTTGCCAGTAAGACTCTATGATTTGCTAGTCCATGCCGCTGAGGTTCTGCACACATATTTTTGAAAAAAAATGTTAGTATAGGAAATTTCACTGCAAGTGATTTTGAAAGTATGGGCACTGATAGCTACAAGGGTTTCAACAAAGGGAAATTTCAATACTTCAATACTTTCCAAACATCACATCCTTCAATACTTCATGATGGCATTTTAATCACCAAACCATAATGGGAATAAAGATCATGCTCAAAAACATATGCCATATTAATGAGGAGTTATGCAAAATCATGATTTAATATTATTTCACACATTCAAAAAGTACAAAGGGTTGCCATCTCATTACTGAAATGAGCCTTCCCTATACATCCTATATGCTAACTTAAGATTTCCTTGATTTTGCATTCATGATTTCGATTTCCCCTCCCCCCAACCTAGTAGAGATTGGGTCCCACTAGATCGTAAAGATTGCAAATTTTGAAAATTGAAATAACATGCTTTCCTAAATAAATAATAAATTAAATAAATGCAAAGGGGTCAAATGTGACTAACCTGAGGTGTGATAGGAAGGATGAACCAAGAAGTGCCTTATTAGAGAAAGAAAGTGAGATGAAATGATGATGGAAAGACAAGAAGATGGGACGGAATGAGGTGGAAAAAGAATGAATTTTTGCATAAGCGTGAATTTTTCTATTATGAAGGCCTTGAAAATAAATTCAAGGGGCTATAGGCATCTAAGTGGAAGCCTTAGATGAAGTGGCTATAGGAAGAGATGTTTCTGTTGTTGTGAACTGTTGAAGAAATTCTTCTCTGGTTGCTGGTTTATGATATAACTTCAAGCAATGCCCATTAACCAGGAGCTTGAATTTGACTGGATCAATCATTGATAGTTGAACTACTCTATTGTTAAAAATTGTAATGATTTCATAGGGACCAAGCCATCGAGTTTGAAATTTGCCTTGGTGATGCTGATATTGTGAATCATACAGAAGTGCCCAATCACCAACAGAGAATTCTCTGTCTTTAATGAATTTTTCATGCCATTGCTTCCTTTGATTTTGAATTAATTTTGTGTTGTGAAGAGCTGATTTTTGCCATTCATCCAACTCATTGAGATGCAGAATGTGATCTTGTTGTGCTATAGAAAGGGTAATATCAAGTTCCAAAGTTGTCTACAGAGTTTTATGTTCAAATTCAATAGGCATAACAGCTATCTTCCCATATAGGAGTTGGAAAGGTGTAAACCCAGTAGTGGATTTTCATGTTGTTGTGTATGCCCATAAGGCTTCAGGAAGTTTAACTGCCCAATCTCTACAATGCAAAGATACTATTTTAGTGAGAATATGTTCCAGCTCTCTATTTGTTACTTCTACTTGTCCATTGGCTTGTGGATGATACAGAGATGATTTGCCATGCTGAATTTTATATTCCTCCATGAGTGCTGCTATCAGGTTAGATGTGAACTGAGGCCCTTGATTTGATTGTAATTCTCTCAGAACACCAAATCTGGTAAAGATACATTCGTACAAAAACTTTGCAACATTATTGTCATGGGGATGCTTCATGGGTTTTGTTTCAGCCCACTTAGTAACATTATTAGTACAAACCAATATGTAACTTTTCCCTTCTAATGGTTTTTCAATAGGGCCAACAAAATCAATTCCCCATTTATCAAATGGTTCTACTACTATCTATGGTTGCAGGGGCATTTCACCTATTTTTGTTAGTTTACCCATTCTTTGAGATTTATCACATTTTTTTGTATATTGAGCGACATCTTTGTGAAGTGTAGGCCAATAATAACCTATATTTAGAATCTTTAATGCCATCTATTTGTTAGCAAAGTGTCCACTACAGGGCTCATCATGACAAGCATGAAGAACATCTTATGTTTCATCCTCTCTGAGACATCATCGTATTACCTGATCTAGTCCAGTATAAAACATGAATCCTGAGATCCATGAGAAATTAAAACTCTTTTTTGCTAGCAATCATTTTTCTTTTGTAGAAAAATGTGAAGGAGTTTTTCCAGTAGTTAGATAGTTGCCAATGTCAACATACCAAGGATTTTGTGTTGAAAAAAGGAAGAGTCGTTCATCAGGAAAGCTATCTTCTATGGTTGTAGGATCATCAGGTGTTTGAAAATGAGACAAGAAATTAGCCACAACTTTTTCTTTACATGGCTTGTCAATAATGGAGATGTCAAATTCTTGCATTAGTAACAACCATCGAGCCAATCGTCTAGAGATTGCTAGCTTGTTCATCAGATATTTGATAGCAGAGTGATCTATATATACAAATATTTGGTATCCTATAATGTAATGTCTAAATTTGTTCAGAGCATAAATTATAGCAAGTAGTTCTTTCTCTATCACTGTGTAGTTATACTCAGCTCCTTGAAGATTTTTTTTGATATAGTAAATTGCATGTTCTACTAAATTTGTCTTTTGGCCAAGTACCGCTTCAATGGCATGATCTGCAGTGTCTATGTGTATATGAAAAGGTAACTCCCAATTTGGTCCTCGAAGCACTGGTGCTATTGAGAGGACTTCCTTAAGCTACAAGAAATCTTTTGTACACTTTGAATCCCATACAAACTCTACATATTTTTGAAGCAATTTGTATAAGGGTGCTACAATTTGACTGAAATCTTTGATAAAATGCTGATAATATCTCGCATGTCCTAAAAAACTCCTAACTTCTTTCAATTTGGTTGGTACAGCTAATATATGTATGACTTCTATTTTTTTCAGATCTATTTCAATTCCTTTAGGAGAAATAAAGTGTCCCAAGACCACTCCTTCTTGCATCATCATAAAGCACTTTTCACTGTTTAAAGAAAAATTGTAGTCTTTGCATCTTTGTAAAACCTTGTCCAAGTTTTCCTTGGCTTCTTCAAATTTTTTCTCGTATATGGTGAAGTCATTCATATACACTTCCAAACAATCTGCAAATATGTCAGAAAAAATGCTAATAACAACTCTTTGGAAGGTTATGGGTGCATTGCACAAACCAAATGGTAGGATAGAATAAGAAAATGTTCCCCATGGACATGTGAATGTTGTCTTGTCCTGATCTTCTAGTGCTATCTGGATTTGATTGTAACCACTGAACCCATCTAAGAATGAAAAGTATTTCTTTCCTACAAGATTGTCAAGCACTTGATCGACAAAAGGTAATGGAAAATGATCCTTCTTGGTAGCCAAATTAAGCTCTCTATAATCTATGTAGACTTTCCATTTCCCCCCCTTTTTGGGAACAATAACTAATGGTGACACCCATTGGCTATCGAAAATAGGATATATGAAGCCAGCATTGAGTAACTTTTGCAATTCATTTTTGACAATATCCCTTAATGCTGGGTTTATCCTACGCTGAGGTTGTCTCGTAGGTTTATAATCCAAACTAATATAAATTTTATGGGTATAGAGTGTAGGGTCCAAACCTTTCATATTTGTATACTCCCAAGAAAAAGCATCTTGATGCTTTTGTAATAGCTACAGGGTATCATGATGTTGTGCCTAAGATAAGGACATGCTTATATTTACTTCTCTTCCTAGAATGATTGTTGTTTTGACTAATTTTTCAGCCATTGAAATTTGCACAATTGGTTGTGAATCTATCTCATGTGGCAAGAGTGAATGCAGTGCATCAGATAAAGGCATAATCCTTTCTAAGACATACTCTTGTGTAGAAGATGTCTCAGGTTGTGTTCCATACTCATTCAGTATAATAGAAGAAATGACATCATCTTCTTCTTTAATGTTTACAAATGAGTCTCATGAGATCATCATCAATTGTTGAATATAATCTATGTCCATATTAGAGTCATCCATATTTGGCCAAACAACTTGATCATCCTACAGCAAAGGCTGAGTAGGAGAATACAAGGTCAAATTTTTAGTGTTTGTTCCATCTAAAATAGTCATTTTCCTTGATCGACATGAAATATAAGCATCTATTGTTGCTAACCATGGTCATCCTAAAATGATAGGCTAGCCTCTAGTACTTTTTTTTGGAGAGAGTACAACAAAATCAACTGGATACTCCCATGAATGTAATATGATAGTGACATCTTCTAGCATACCATCAGGAATGATGGTAGAACTATTTGCTAATTGCAAGATTGTTGGTGTCTACCTGAGACAAATGATACTTAATTTGGACACTACTTCCTTGGTCATTACATTGATGGATGCTCCTAGGTCTATTAAAACATTTTGTACTTGTACTCCTTGATCTGTGAGGGTTACTACTGGGCTACTAGGGTCTGCATGCTTAGGCATTTTGTAGTTATCAAGCATAAGATCAGAAAGCTATCCAAGGACATGGATAGTCTTTGGGTCTTTCTTTTTCCTTCCTAGCTTTTTAACATAGGCTTCTTTGATGGCTTTTGAATATATAGGTACTTCCTTGATTGCATCAAGTGAGGGAATTTTTACCATCATTTGCTTGAGTTGCTCAAGCAAATCTAGTGTAGCTTGATTTTCACTTGGCAGTATTTTCTCTATTAACCTACTAGGAAATGGTGGTGTTTTGTCTATAGGAGAAATAGTGGTGGTAGGTTCTTGAACTGACTCAGCACTTGTATCATCTATTTCTATTATAATGGGTTGCTGAGGTGAGGCAAGCATTGTTCCAAATATTAGATGAATATCATTTAGGGTGATGGAATAACTTTGTTGTTGGGCTGAAAGTTTTGCACTATTAGGGTTAGGTGCAAGTTGTGCAGGTAACTGTGGCTATTTTGGAAGGTTTGTATTGGTTGCAGGAGGCATTAAGGCTTACTATTGAGGAGGTTGAGTCAAAGCCAGTTGCTATTGATGTTGCTGCCAATTTTGGGTTTGTTGCCAACCCTGCTAAGGTTGTTGCCAACCTTGGTTAGGTTGCTACCACCCTTGGTTGGTCTATGGCCAACCTTGGTTAGGTTACTGCCACCCTTGGTTAGTCTGCAGCCAACCTTGGTTAGGCTATTGCCAACCTTGGTAAGGCTATTGCCAACCGTGGTAAGGTTACTGCCAATGATTATAATTACCATGCTATTGTTGCCATTGACTATTACTACCATAATTATGGAGTGGGTCTTCAGGAATACCTGATCTTGGAGCTCATGGCCTTCATTGAGAAACATAAAAGACTTCCCCATCTTCATCAATTGCCTTGAATTCAGTAGGCATATGCTATGATTCTATGCTAGCAATAGGCTTACATTGGCAGTTGCATTTCTTTTCTCTGTAATGGGGGCAATATTCTGCCAACATACTATCAATATCTTCCTTCTTCCTGCATTCTTGCATGGTATCCAATTATGTAGCAACATCATTAATGATGTCTTGCTTCAAATATAACAAGAGGTTTGATAATTCTGTCTTAGATACTACTGCCCTAGGAGTCTTTTGGAGTAAATCCCTCAAACCTCATCCTTTTTTTGTTGTTGCTCTGGAATAGTTTAAACAAATATTCCAGATTTCAGCCCATGTCTTTTGTGTAATGTCACCTCCATCCATTAAGTCTAAAGCTTCCATACTCCTATCATGTACTCCTTTCAAAAAGAGATGCTTTTGAGACTCCTCATTCAGCTGATGTTGTGTGTTTCTCTATAGGTTAAACATGAACTGGGCAACATAGTCCTTCAAAGTCTCATCCTCCTTTTGTGACATTTTAAAAATGTCATCTCCTTTCAAATCATGGCCTCTGCAATATCCTTATATTTATTAAGGAACAAGTTACTCATAGTTGGCCAATCTATCATAGCATTGGCACCTAAACTCATGAACCATCTCAAAGTGGCTTCTTTGAGAGTTGATGGAAACAATTTCAGCTTATGGGCATTAGTTGTGTAGTCATAACTTCGAAAAAGGATGTCAAACTCAAAGAGAAATGTTTATGGATCAGTAATAAGGCCATAGAATTTAGGTAGAGTAGCTGAGGGTATATTTTCAAATTTTGATTACCCTGTTGAGGAGGAATTGGAAAGGGAAAGGTAGGTTGAGCTGCTGCCATTTGTAGATGTCCTAGTGGTGGCTAATAAATGACTAGAGCTAATGGATTATCTTGATATTCTAGCTTAGCAAAAAGATTATTCAAATGAAAAGATTCTTCAAATGTGGTTGGTGATTGTACTTCTTTTGGTACTTCTACAAATACGTTCTCAAATAGTTCTTCTTCTCTTTCTTCTCTTTCTTCAAAGTTAGGATAAAAAGGATCTTCCTTATTGAAGTTGGGAAGAAATCTTCCAAGGTGATCTCTTCTTCTATGCATGCAAGAATGCTGAAAATGAAACTAAATGACTCAATAGTAAATACTAGACTAACACCACCCCCGACAACGGCGCCAAAAATATGTCTAATCAATATAACACCCTTTTAGTTGTAGGATTGGACATCCCTTACCACCAAAGTACTATGCTAATTTTCATTAAATGTCAATCCGGGAGCATGAACTTGAGATGATGTCTGCAAAGTACATGCTCTAGTTTTCACTAAAAGTCACTACTACTTTGAATGCAATTACCATTAAGGAAATCTATTTTATCCAAAGGAAAGATGACTATCAAATATGTGGAACAAAATTCTAATTATTTAGCGATACATCTATGCACCTACTGCTGCAGGAATAGTGACTGGTTCTGTTTCCAGTGGCTGCAGGAACAATAGTTTTAACTCTAACTTAGAAAACTGAGTCTAACTCCTACTTACTAAAGTAAAACTCCACCTTCTGTGTGGGCCCCCACGGAAGAATGAAGGAAAGATAAACTCAGATAAAAGTGTAGAATCTCAGCAAAGGCATGTATTCATCAAATATGTAGTATTACAATAACTTGGAAAATAATAAGATGTCTATCAACTCTGTTTGTCTATTCACTACTTAACCTCATAGATACAGATGAGGTCTTATTTATAGGGAAGAACAAAAAACTCCTAAAACTATGACTTCCTCATGAAGGAAAGTCAGTTACAAACATGCAATTGGAAAGACATTAATTCTCCCTTAAATTCCCCACAAATATAGAGATCATAGAAAATGCTAGATTTTCTCATTTATCTATCTTCAAATAGCTTTCCAAGAATCTAGGTATCGTGCTTTGCATGTTTAACTGATTGCTTTGATGCTTACTTCTTTTCTTAGCCTCTTTATTAGGCCTTGCTTGGTTATTCATTAAAACAGGTCCCCTCTAACTTTGTTGCCAAGTCTTCTAGCTACAACGGTGTCATAATGCTTCTCCTTAATGTCATCAATTGCTTAGCGTTATTCCTTTGTAGTTCGTTTAACTCCCACTCAGCTTGTATCCTACTGTCAACATTTAATACACACAAGACTTCCCGCAAACATTTATTTTCATTTATTAGTTTATAAAGAAAAGGCATTAATTATTCAACTAACAGTTTTTGCAATCTCTTCAGCTATAGGAAGATCTACCCATATCAAACATTCATGAAGAAATTTTTTTACCACAAAATGAACTCCTTTTTTAATATAATTCCAATTATCATTTTATGCCCTATGTCCATACTTTATACATCAAAAGTTCAAAACATTTATACTAAAGGATGATAAAGTTTAGTATGTTATAGACAAATGTTCACAAAAAGGGCTAATAAAACTTCAATTTCTTCATGTCATCAAACTTCATGAGATTTATTCTTCAAAATTTTGTATGCCTTCTTTTTGGGTATAAATTTCCTTAGAAAATATTTTAGGGCTATAGACATATGTGTCTTCCCAAATCAAGTATTGTCTTTACTAAAGTGGTCTCCCTTATTTGTCTTTTAGTGGATAATGCCCACTTCCATGTAGCATCTAATTTATTATGAAAATCTATAGGGATACCTTCACCTAATTCTATAGGTGTATATCTAAAATTTATCATCATATCCATCATAGATTTTTCAATCTTCACTTGATAATCTTTATTTAAAGAATCAAAAGTAATCATCTCGAATGCTTCTCTAGTTGATTCTCTTAACATCTCACATACCTATTCAACAATCTTTGGAGGAAGTTTATGAATAATTTGAAGTTTTCTCAAATTATTAGACTTGGTTTCTTCTCCATCTTCCTCCTCCTCATCAGGTATGACGACCAATTTTCTTCTTGGCCTTTTTGGTAAGTTTATTTTTGGTGCTTTGGTTGGCTTCCTCTTTGTTGAGATTTCTTTTTCTTTTGTATTTAGGGATTGAGATGCCTTTGATATGTGATTAATCTTCTCTTTGATTTAGATTATGGAGGAATGACTATCTATTTTACAGTTTTCTTTAAATTCTCTTTCACCTTTGGATCAACAATCACCACTTTTATTTTGTTTCATTACCTTGGGCTTAGCAAAAACTAGCTATTTTCCTTTGGACTCTTTTTCTTCTACTTATTCATACTCATCCTTGCCTTCAATTATCTAAAGTTGACTTGTGCCAAGTTTTCCCTCAAGATCTTTGATCATTTTCTTTTGTTTTCTATCTTGGGAACTTCGGTTTCAATTAACATTTTAATCTTGGTTGTCTCATAATTACTGAATGGCTTGGAATTCTTGACAATCTCTTCAACTAATAATTTAGTCACTATTGTTATAACTTCATCTACATTCACTTCATATTACATAGACCTTATCCATGCAAACCTTGGTAGTACTTCTTGTGCATAGATGAAATCTGTATCTACTTTAAAATGTATATCATCAAAATAAATATCTAACATTGACTTCAATATTCTCATCATGTTCTTCATCTTACTTTTTAATTCATCAAAATAATTGTCAATTATAGCCTCAAAATTTTCTCCCAATTGATTGATAAGGTCACTTTCTATTCAATAGTCAATGTACTCCTATCCCATGAAACTGTGTCGATGGTAGGAAATGAACTATGTACATAGAAAAATATACAAATAAGTAAAGATCCAAACTTACATGAAGGATTCTTTTCTTTCCTTATCACTCCAAGATCTTTAGATAATTGTTGTAGTTTTAGCTTGGAAAGATCATAACTCTGATCTTTATTTACAATTTTATATCCTAGGTCCACTACAATACAAGAAGTATTGTTCAGTTGGCTTGATTGGTAGAATTTGTGTGCAATTAGACATACTAAAAATTCAATAATTGGACCTTCAATCCCATCGATTGACATTACATGAAAATTCCACTTAACCTTTGTAAATTTTTCAATGACTTGTTTTATATTACACCTCATTATCTTTGCTTTGTCAAAAGTAGGGTAAATTATAACTCAGTGAATGATTTCCTTGTTAATCTTGATTGGTCCACTTTCTAACCATACTTTTTTTTGGATACAATTGATTAATTGTTTGATGCCTTTGATGTCACACAAATTCCATATCATTATTAGTTAGTATATGCCGAGATCACTCAGGTAGTGAAGACAATTCTTAGTGTCTATTGAGTATTCCTATGTTTTCCTAGTTTAGAAGGAAGTGTCTATTGAGTTCACTCGAGTGTCAAAGGAAAAGATGCAGAAAGTGAGTGTTAACAAAGCTCACTCAGTTAATGAAGAAAAGTTGGATGGAACCAGTGCTAACCAAGCTCACTCAATTGTCAAAGGATTTTTGTAAGTTTGTAGTGTTAACTGAGCTTCTACTGGTTAACAAAAGAAATCATTTTTGAGTCAGTTTCTATTAAGCTGGGTTAGCTAATGAAAGATTTTCTTATTTTGGAATATTAGTCTTAATTGATTTATCTATTAATTACAACTAACTAAGGTGATGAATATTAATTATTCTAAGTTTTATTTGAGCCAACTTGACAAAGTGAAAGATATAAGTATAAGGTCAAGTTGTAATTTCAAAGTGTGTGTCCATGAAGATGTTATTGAAGATTTAATGATGAGAAGAGGACACAAATTTGAAGGATAAGCAGAATATCCTTATGGAGCAGCAAAATTCTATTCGATCAGGAAGGATCAAGTACAAGCCAAGAATAGAGATTTGTAATCAGCAGATTAGTTGCATAAAATCAAGTTATCTCATTGTTACTCTCTAACCATTGTATTAGTGATCCAAATCTCTTAACAAAGTTGGATCAACAGCTATTTTCAAATGTCTAACAAGGTGGAAATTCTATTGAATTGTCTACAGACCTCTAACCAAGCCACTACTAATAGAGTGATTAAATCCTTTAACAAGGTCACACCTAACAATGTATTTTATAACCTTTAATAGGGTTGGCTCCTAATAGGGCTTACTTCACAAGAGTGAAAATAATAACTAGTTGCAATTGGTGGTTTTTCCCAAATTGGGTTTCCACATTAAATCCCGGTGTCTACTATGTTCATGTTATTTTATTTTATATGTTGCAACTTAGTTAAAGTAATGATAATTATAAAAAACCTAAAAGTTTATATGTTAAGCATTTACCAAGCTAATTCAGTTATTACCGAGTTATATTATTTTGAATGTGTATACTGAGCTTCAACAGTATTCCATTTTCAATTTGTATTTCTATATTGACATCTAAAAGATGTGGGATTTATTTTAGTAGTAATAGATTCACCCCTCCCCTCTTAGTTTCTCCTCTTATATTTCCAACAATTGGTATCAGATCTTTTGGTGCTTGCAGGGAAGGTTTCAAGGACCTAAGCTAAAGATCAAGATGTCTTACAAAAGAAAGATTCCTATGCTGAATAGAGACAACTTTACAACATGGCAAGGACTTATGAGGTTACATTTGGCTACCATCACTAATTTAGGTTACAAATATCTTGATGATGAATATAAAACTCCCACTATAACATTATTAGTTGAAGATATTACTGAAAAGAAGAATCATAATATCGTGATGATTGATATTGCATCTACTCTCAATTATGTTGAATTTGATGAGGTAAAGGATTGTAAAATTGCTTATAAAATGTGGACTAAACTAAAATATATCTATGGAGGAGATGACAATGTAAGAAGAGCCAAAGTAGAAAGCCTTAGAAGAAAATTTGCCAAATGAAAATGAGAGAAGATGAAAATATTACAAAATATTTGGAAAGGATCAAGGCCAGTGTGAGTGCAATCAAAGCATCTGGAGGAGAAATTAAGGAGGAAACCATTAAAAGTAAAGTTCTCATGACTCTTCTTCCTATTTATGTAATTAGAATATCTTCTATTCAAAAATGAGATGTGATCCAAATAAAAAATTAGGCTTGGATGCTCTAGTTAGAAGATTGATAGCTTTTGAACTAGATAACTATGATAATGATGTTCCTACTTCAAAGAATATTGAATTTGCATTCAAAACTAAACTCTCGCTTAACAAAAAGGGTAAGAAATCAAAGTCAAGTCAATAAAGAAGTGAAGAAGATGGAACATTAGAAGAAAGCTCATAAAGTGAACTTGAAGTTGTTGAAGCCCTACTTGCAATGAAGTATTCCAAAGGAAGAGGAAAGTACAAAGGTAAAGTTCCTTTGATCTACTTTTCTTGTGAAGAAGTTGGTCACATTGCTACTAGGTGTCCAAATAAGGAAATCAAAGATGAGAAGAAAAGAAATAAAAATAAAGGCAAGAAGAACTCCAAGAACTACAAGAACTACAAGGAAAAAGGTAAGATATCTTGTTTTATAGCTAAAGATTCTTATAATAGTGAAGATGTGTTAGTGAATAGATTATCTTCCAAGAAAAAAATACATGAATTAACTTCAAATGCCCAAATAAGAAGATTGAATCAGCATGAACAATTGGATAAGTTATCATTGGATTGATAACCTTCCTCTAAATTTTATTGGGTAGAGCTCCCCATACAAGATTTACAATGAATTAAATATGGATGCTTTTAACCAGAAAGAAAAAAAGGTTTACAAACATCTATTCATAAACATGAAATAGATGTGGAAAATAAGCGACTGAAAAGAAAAGAAAAACAAATAACAAAAAGTCTATTTTCTTGGATGCTGCATTAGAAAGTGAATGAAAATAAAGAATGTCTTCCATCCTTTTGAGAAAATGAAGAATCAGAGCTTTTAGAAATATCTTGAAATGATAACATAATCAGAGAATAGTGACATTAGAATGCATTTTAGAAAAAAATGAAAACAATACAAAGATCACAATAAGTGGAAAGAAACTACCCCAAAATCAAAATTTTGATGCAATTATTTTCTAGTCTCCCTTCTCTCAAGTACAAAACACAAAAAAAAATCATCTTACATGTTTCTAGTCAAAGTCACCATCTAAAAAAAATTGAAACTCTTCCCTTGCATTACATAAAACATATTGAAATTTATCTCTTTCTCTAACACATAGCTTAGAAATAGACTCCGCCTTCTCTTCCTCACAAGAGATAGAACAAATCTTGAAAAAATTTCCTCCCTTGTTGTAGCACATAGTCTATAGTCTTGGGAAGAATAGAAGTGGAACCCCCAATCTACATTCAGATGGCATATTTATCTTTTCTTCTATTAGTTTCAATTTGGTTTGAGTAACTAATTCTTGGTGACACTCTTATCTATCTATCCTCATATGATTTTTGAAAGAATATTACATATCTTGTTAAATGAGGGATGAAAAAATAGCACAAGTGATGATGATTACAATGTTTAAAATAAAATATTACAATGTTGTTTGTGTCTTCCTCATGGTAATCAATAAAACTCATCATGATGTGTCAAGCCTCTATATTAGACATGTGCCCTTCATATGCCATTATCCAAATATGTTGGAGCTTCTTGAAAATTAAATAATACATGTGCAACCATTTTTTTTAGAATGCTTATGCATTAGATCTTTGGCATCTTAGGTTTGAAGGATATACATCACTCCATTCTCTAAAGTCAAGGAAGCTCTAAATATAAATTGCAAACACAATTTCAATAAAGTTAATATCAAAAATAACTTTGGATTACAACAATGATGTTTAACTCAAGCTTAATCCCGCTAAGAATATGTAAAGATTAAGATGCTCTATCTCATCTTATTTATAAGGATTCTTTGATGCTTGATTTGAGAAATTATCCCCTTTCATATTTTCAAGAGCTTATACCATGATAGACCTGATGCATGAGGATGAAAATTACAACTCCCTTCTACAAATATCATTTTCATATTTTTAGTTTGATTTTTATGTCGATGCTACATTGGATGTTTTAGATAGTCTTTGTACCCATCATATCAAACTATGGCTTAAATGGTTTTTGTTGTTTTATCAAACTATTTTCATATACCTAGAGTGCCTTCAAAAAGGAAGCTTGATATGTATGGGCACTACTATCGAGGATGGTTCCAACACTGTTTCTTGATGATGAGAGTGCTCAGTTATCAATTTTATCTACAAACTTGCATTCATTGTGAAGCATCATAGAATGATGAAGGGGCACATGTATCTTCTACTTGCAATAACTCCACATGGTAGGAAGACATTTTCCTTCCATCTAAATTACACATGGCATTGTGATTGATAAGCAATGTGCAAAATCCACGTGCCTATTGGTAATCCTCTAACAATTAACACATGGCTTTGATCCTAAGCCCATAGGAGACTCATAGACAAAAAAATATTATGAATCCTTCCCATTATATATTGTTGGGTCATCCATTGTGCATTCAAATGGTTAGCATGCACCTTGTTTTTGGATTGGATCTCATACCCATGGTATCCTTCGATGATTTAATGCATAGGCACTAATGTTCATTGTGCTTGAGGGTCCTCAAATTGGATGTCAGAATATAACAATTTCTTATAGAGCTATTGTCATAGAAGGATAATCTCTACATAAGAGACCTAGAATAAACCCATAGGAGAGAAGACCAAATCAAACCTTTTCAAGGATTTGAAAAAACTTATCCATTTTTTCATGGGAGCTAACTCATGAGCATTTTTTATTGGGAGAAAATTTAAATGCTCAGATCCAAATAAGTGGTATATAAAAAATCTAAGTTCTGACATCTTGCATGTAATTATGTCTTTATTCAAATTTTCATGATAGCAAATTTCCTTTAAAAATCCAAGCTCAGCCTTGGTCCTTTTATTGCACTCATAATCATGGTGCTCTATTTAGTATGTACCATCTAGCTATTAAGAATTTATCATAGAGGCTCTATCTAATTCATAAGGGAAGAGATCTAAAAATTAATGGATGTGCTTTGATTGTTAAGTATATGTATGGTAATAATACATAGAATTTCCTATATGATAAGGCACTTTAGATGTCAAATTTTAGTAGATGGAGATGTTCATGGGCTACTTCCTTATCCATAGATTCATCATGTGACTTATAATACCCTTAGTACATGCCCAATTAAAAATCTTCAAGCTTTTCTCAACTTAGCTAAGACATTGGTTTGGTGTATCTTGCTGAGATTGAGACATTAGTAAATTCAAACTTCATGTTTAGATCTGCATTTTGAACTAGTGATATGAATCTCTAGGCCTCGGGAACCTACACGTCAGGACATGAAAGGATTTCAAACCTAAATGCTAAACCTTTAATGGTGTGTAATATGATTCATTAAAAATGTCATTCATAGAACTTGTAGCCTGGGTTTTATTGATAGCCCCATCAACTCCATGATAAGCATATGTGCTCATATCCTCATCAAATAATCTCTTCCTTAAAAATTTGAATCAATAGTCTAAAAGAAAAATTATTTTCTAAAATTGAATCAAACTTTACTCATGTTATAGTTTGAGCTTGAGAGTTAAATGCCCCTTATTCAATATAAACATAATTGAACCATCATCTCATAGAGATAAGGCATGAGATTATCTTCGTAACATTACCTATTATAAATAGGACTCTCTTATGGGGAAATTATTGAATGATTCATGCTTTTTCTCTGCTTATTATATTTTGATAATATTTGAGAGTCATGAGTACTCAAAGCCCATTGGGGTCTCTTCTTTATCTATGCATACACTGTATCTGTTGGATTTATTTTCATACTCCAAATTTAGATGTTAACCTTGAATCAACATGTTGTGATTTTTGAATGAAATTTAAAACTTGAATGTGGAATGAGATCATAAAAAATCTCACAATATGAACTTCTAAACTAGAATATGAGATCCATAGGGTTGTATCTAAAGACCTAATCAATGCTTCTGAAATGAGCTTTGAACTCTGAATCTAAACCATTTAATTTTTGAACTTTGCTTGAATTGAACTTGCAAGATGGACCATTTGAACCATCAAAGCACTTCAAACTAATTTGAACCTTAGTTCAAAGGGGTTCAAAATCATAAATTAAAATTTTTAAAACTATGTCCATATTGGGTACTAATAGGGGCTCTAACTACAAGACTATTTTTTATGCAAAAATAGAGAACTCCAACAATCTCTGGTAAAAGAAAAGTGCCTTATCCATTGGGCGAATAGAGTCACCAAGAAGAGAAAACCAAGAGCTACTTGTAGAGAGGGTGGAGGGGAGCAGGGAAAATCCAGCTAACCAAAACACCTAAACTAAACACAAAGCAATAGCAAGATAAATAGAAAAGCTAAACTACATGCCATAAAAACTTATTTACAAAAAGATAGGCTAGTAGCTCATACCTTTGAGAATGCATTCATCCACTCATGAAAACCCATTGATTGATTTAGAGGAATATATGTCTATGCAGAAGATTGACTGATATGAAAGATGTACCACCATTAGCAAACATCTTGTGATAGTTGCAAAGAGAGATTCAAATACCATGTGTTGCAGGAACTCTTTCTCTTCGAGAATACCAATTTCATCATAAAAATGGCATGCCTCCCATTCCACTTGTATTTGCTGCAACATGGTAGGAATGAAATGAAATATCATAGTTTGCAATTTTTCTTCATCAAGATTCGTGAATTTTTTAACTTGTGAAGGCTTTTTAGCATCAATGCTTGTTGACAAAATCGAAGATTGCATAGTTTGACCCACCATATTCTTTGAAATATCTCCTTGCTTAATCACTACTTTAGATTGAAAGTATCCCTCTAGTTGTGGTAAATATTAAAATGAGAAAGATTTGGAGAGAGGAATGTCATACACTTCTTTGCTATCTATCAATTTTTGTTCTTGCTAATACACCATATCACGCTGATCAGAATCAATAACAAAGAGGGCATTAGCAACTTCAGAAGTAAAGCCTTCATGTTCTAGAAAAAGGACAACCATTGATAACCCTTTATTTGAATCATATGCAGCAGGTCCTTCCCTTGAAACTAGTACATTTAGGCTAGTCATTAGCTTGTCTAATTGAGAAACACATTCCTCATCATTTTCAATATGTGGGAAATGAAATCATATCATATTTAAAGCATTATCTTCAGCCAACAAGGGTTCTTGGAAATCTTCATCATTAAAAATAGTTAGATTCTGAAAGAGAGAAACATTGTGAGTGGACATGGTTTCTTCTAAAAAATGCCTCTTCTTTGTAGTTTTCTCCTCAATGTAGTTTTTTTGTTCACAAAGGTATTCTTTCATTTGTGGACTTTTTGTAGATTTCAAACCACTAAGAATCAAGTCATCATCCAACTTGATTGCTTCCTTTTGTGCATCTACCAAATTGTTGCACTCCAAGATGTTTTAACCAAAACTTGACTTCAACCTCCATAGCAATAGTAAAGATGCATAACTAATTTCTTTCATTAGGTTGGTGGGCTAAAGGAATTTTACCAACATTCTAGTTAAATCTATCAACAAACTCCCTTATAGATTCATCCTCTTTCATCTAAATTTGAAAAAGATTTAACAACAATTGATAGGAATCAATTGTGGGTTAAAATCTCTCAAGGAATCTCTCCTTAAGATCATCTCAAGTTGTGATACATCCATCTTGTAGATTCTAAAACCATTTTTTAGCTTTTCCCATAAGGCTTTGAACAAACAATCTGAGGAACACATCTTCTTCCTATACACCAAGAATTCCACATGCAATAGTGACTGCTTTGATGTGGTCATTTGGATCATGTTTTTTTAATCTCCAAGAAACTTGGGAAGGTATTCCCATGATCTTTTAGATAAGGCTGAATATTGGGCCAAGGAAAATGGTTTGATCTGAGCCCCCCATGGCTGAGCTACAACCACAACCATAAAACACATTGGAACTCCAAAATCAAAGATTCAACAAGTTTATAACATAGAGTTTCCAATCTCCTGCACACGAAGATAATAATAAAACTAAGGAGGCAAATATTAACACTAATATTCATTTCCAAGGTCCTTAGCAGATTCATCAAAAATCTATGAGTGAACAGATTGTCTTCCAAGAAAAAAACATACAAATTAACTCAAAATGCCCAAATAATAAGATTGAATCAGCACTAATAGTTGGATAAGTTATCATTGGATTGATAACCTTCCTCTAAATTTTATTGAGTATAGCTCCCTGTACATGATTTACAATAAATTAAATATGGATGCTTTTAACTAGAAAGCACAAAAGGTTTAAAAACATCTATTCGTAAAGATGAAATAGATGTGGAAACTAAGTGACTGAAAAGAAAAGAACAACAAATAAGACATAGTCTATTTGCTTGGATGCTACATTACAAAGTGAATGAAAATAAATAATATTTCTTCCATCTTTTTGAGAAAATAAAGAATTAGAGCTTTTAGAAATATCTTAAAATGGTAACATAATCAGAGAACAGTGACATTAGATTGTATTTTAGAGAAAAGTGAAAACAATACAAAGATTGTGATCAATGGAAAGAAACTACCCGAAAATCAAAGTTTTGATGCAATTATCCTCCAGTCTCCCTTCTCTAAAGTATAAAAGACAAAAAGGATCCTCTTACATGTTTACAATCAAAGTCACTATCTAAAGAAAACTAAAACTCTTCCCTTGCATTACATAAACCAAATAAATTTTTATCTCTTTCTCTAACACACAGTTCAGAAATAGACTCTACCTTCTCTTCCTCACAAGAAATGGAATAAATCTAGAAAAACTTTCCCCCCTTATTGAAGCACACAGTCTGCAGTCTCAGGAAGAATAGAAGTGGAACCCACAATCTATGTTTAGATGACATATTTATCTTTTCTTCTATTAGTTTCAATTTGGTTTGAGTAAATGATTCTTGGTGACACTCTTATCTGCCTATCCTCATATGATTTTTGAAAGAATATTGCATATCCTATTAAATGAGGGATGAAAAAATACCATGGGTGATGATGATTACAATGTTTAAAATAAAATATTACAATGTTGTCTGTGTCTTCCTCATGGTAATTGATAAAACTCATCATGATGTGTCGAGCCTCTATATTAGACATGTGCCCTTCATATGTCATTATCCAGATATGTTGAAGCTTCTTGAAAATTAAATAATATATGTGCAATCATTTTTTTTAGAATGCTTATGCATTAGATCTTGGGAAGCTTGAGTTTGAAGGCTCGACATCACTCCATTCTCTAAAGCTGAGGGAGCTCTAAATATAAATTGCAAACACAATTTCAATAAAGTTGATGTCAAAAATAACTTTGGATTATGACAATGATGTTTAACTCAACCTTAATCCCACTAAGAATATGTAAAGCTTTAGATGCTCTGTCTTAGCTTATTTATAAGGATTCTTTGATGCTCAATTTGAGAAATTATTCCATTTCATATTTTCAAGAGCTTATAACATGATAGACCTGATGCATGAGGGTGAACATTATGGCTCCCCTCTAAAAATATCATTGTTGTATTTGTAGTTTGACTATTATGTCAATGTTGCATTGGACTTTTTAGATAGTCTCTATACCCCTCATATCAAATTGTGACTTTAATGGTTTTTGTTATATTATCAAACTATTTTCATATACCACTAGTGCCTTCACAAAGGAAGCTTGATAATGCTTGGTATGTATGGGCACCACTACCAAGGAGGGTTCCAACACTATTTCTCCATGATGAGAGTGCTCAGCTATCAATTTTATCTACAAACTTGCATTCATCATGAATCATCATAGAAAGATGAAGGGGCATGTGTATTCTCTACATCCAATAACTCCATATGGTAGGAAGACATTCACCTTTTGTCTGAATCACACATGGCATTGTGATTGACAAGGAATGCATGTAGGAGTTGATGAAATCCAACTCCGCAGTCGCCAAGATCACCTACATGCAAATAGCTTGCTGAAGAGAAACCGAAAGAGCAAGAGCATGAAGCAAACAATGCAAGAGGAAATATTTCACAATAGGAAAATGAGATTGCTATGTGAATGGAATAATTTACAATGAGAGAGAGATCATTTAAAAAGGCCTCATGGAAGCTTGTAGAACAAGCTGGAAGGAGGTAGAGGACAAAAATGACAACTCAGCACATATCCTCAAAAAGTGGAATATGCTAAAAAAGAAGAAAACTCCCGAGTTGTCAACAACAACCACTACATGCATTAAATACTAAATATGCATTAACCTAAGTAAGCTTAAGTAATAGAATAAATAATTAATTATTAATTATTTACTCTAACACCCCCCCTTAAGTGCAACTTAGGGGAATGCCTTAAGCTCCTAAAACTAAGATGAAATGCATAATGGGTCCCGGCAACGAGGCCATGTTAGGTACCCATGTACAATGCAACCTCTGTAAAATGGAGAAAGAGGGAAAACCCTGTGGGAAAAACCCTCCTCCAAAAAAGAGGTAAAAACAACATGCTAAAAAAACATGAAGTGAAGGAAGGAAGGCCTCAACCAATCCCCCCAAGGACAACTTCCGCCAGAAATGTGTCAAGAGACTCTCTCAAAACCATAAGTACAACCAGCCCCCCCATGAGAATAGATACCAAGCCCCGCCCATAATGATGGAGCTCCTGTAGAAATGATTGAACCAATGAAACTCCAATTCGGAAGGAACAAAGGCACGTAACAAGGAAATCCCTGCGTGAGAGGAGCAATTGGAAAGCCTAGCTGATGTCCAGAAGAGAATGTATGAGGAACCGAAACAGGAATTCCCAAGGCAGGTGTGATGACATTGTCATGAATGTCCACTGAAGTATCTGCAACAAGTGTACCTGGAGTCTCAATAAATGAAGCTGGAAGATTAGGTAGAGCGGAAGGAGAATCTTGTAGAGAGGAAAAGCCCTCATCTAGTTGTGGTGTGGCAGTCAAAATAGGGATCTCAGGAACAATACAAAGGTTCAAGTGTCCTGACTGCACCACACGATGCTCCTGAGATGGTGGGCCAAAGTGTGAGAAGGTATAGAGATGAGTGGAAGGATCAACTGCCCCTGTAGCAATAAGATCTCCTGTAGCACAATCTCGAATGAAGACTAAATCAGTAGTGAACTCAATTGTCTTCCCTGATCCACTGCGTGTAATCTGAGAAATTGAGAGAAGGTTGGCAGACAAAGATGGAACATACAATACATCATTGAATATACCATCTTGGATGTGAACTGAACCTTTCCCACAGACTGGTAATGCAGTGTTATTCCCCATGAGAATGTGAGGAATAGGAGAAGCCTCAAGAGTGGAGAAGACACCTTGAGAAGATTTCATATGGTGAGAAGCACCTGAATCCAGTATCCAAGGAACCTGTGAAGAAGATGCAATAGAAGCCTGTAATGCATGACCCTTTCCAAGATCTGATGTAGATGTTGAAGAGGTGGAAGAAGCCTGAAAAGAAGACCCTTGTGAGGTAGAAGAGGATGGAGAGGAAATAGTGCTCTTCTGAAGGAGAGCGTTCAAATCAGCAATCTATTTCTCATAGCCATCACATCTCTTCTGAAAACAACGTGCCTCATCATGAGATCCTTTCCCACAATAGGAGCAGGTAGGAGTTGCGGTCTTCTTTTTCTCCTTCTTGTTGGAAGATGATGAACTAGTAGAAGAGGGATCTGATAACTGCTTCAACTTCTGTTCCTGTGTAACCTTGGAAAGTAATGCCTGTGACTGAGAACTTGAAAGTGGAGTAGAAAGTGGAAGAGAAGATCTGATACTGTCCCTTTAACTTTGAGAGTATCAAAAAGATACACTCATCATCTGTTTTGTTCTTCCCACATCCCTGCAAAAGTGTACGTAGAGATTTGAACTTCATCAAGAAGTCCTCAATGGTGGGAAAGTGATCAGGTGTCAAAGAAGTCAATTCTGCATCTAGCTGAAGTGCCTGAAACTCATTTACTTGTCCAAACAAAGTCTGAAATCTTAGCCAATAAGCCCGTGGAGTAGTCAAACCATCCAAGTGAAACAACAAGCTGTCTGAAATGTTGAGTGCAATAAGCCCCATGGCTTCATCCATCTTGTTCTTGTGTTGTAGAATCTCAAAAGGTCATTGGAGATTAGGCTGATGCTCATCCAAACAAGACCATAGACCTCTTGACATTAGAAGTCTAGTCATTTGTGCCTTCCATGTGTGGTAGTTGTGTGGTGTGAGACGGGATATAGATGGATCTGCCATTGAGAGAAAGAAGAAGACGGAAGTAGAAGGGTCTTAACTGAAGTAAATTACAGAAAAGAAAGACACCCTCCACAAACGTACAAAAATATCTCCCAAATACCACAAAAAAACAACTAAGCAAAAAACTGGAAAGGAACCTGGATTTGTTGATGCAGAATAGGAAACAGAAGCCTCTACTTTGACACAAAAAATGGAAGCTCAAACGAACTCAAAATCATGCAAAACTAGCACCAATGTGTCCGTCTTTGAGTCAGCTTTTCGACGCTTCTTTCGGATCGGAAAAAGACCTCCGTATGCTCAAGTTATAGCCAAAAAACCGACTGCTGCTCCAAAAATACACTTGCAGGAAAATTACAGACACTGGCATAAATTTGACGACCGTATGCCCGTCACAGACCAGTCGCCGGAAAAAAAATCTGATTACCGGAAAAAGACGTCACTGTCGAGAAAGTGACATCACTGTCTGGAAAAGACATCAGCGTCATAAAAGTGACGTCATGGTCAGAAAAGTCGCAGACGGCGTCGGAGGAATATCCGCCGCCGGCGGTGGCGCCCGGGAGGAAAACCCGGCGGCACCGCTGTCTGCGGTGGCGAAGGCGCTGCGCCCGGGCGGCGAGTGTTTGGGGTGGCACCGCGGCGGGAGCCGCTGGCGGAGCGGCCTGTCGGAGGCGCTGCGGCGGCCAAAAACAGGGTGATGACAGCGGATGCTCCGCTGGTGGCGGAGCGCTGGCAGTGTCGGGTTGGCCCGCCGGTGGTGCCCTGGCGGAGCGCCTTAAAAAAACTTTTTTTTTTAATTTTAAAATCGCAAATCGTCCGTACAGTCCATATGGCAGCTTCTGATAAAAAAAATTTTGCCTTCCGCAGCTCTGTCTCCAAAAACGGAAAGTTTTATATGAATTTTGACTGTAAATGGCCTTTCGGATCCAATGGTGATGTCCGTTTGGGCTGAAAGTGCTCCAAAAATTCGCTCTAGCCCTGATTTGAAGAAAAAATGCACAAACAAACTAGGGTTTGTGACTTCAAATCACGGCTTCAAAAATCCTTCAAACAAGAAGCAGCAGGGAGGCTCTGATACCATGTAGGAGTTGATGAAATCCAACTTCGCAGTCGCCAAGATCACCTACATGCAAATAGCTTGCTGAAGAGAAACCGAAAGAGCAAGAGCATGAAGCAAACAATGCAAGAGGAAATATTTCACAATAGGAAAATGAGATTGCTATGTGAATGGAATAATTTACAATGAGAGAGAGATCGTTTAAAAAGGCCTCATGGAAGCTTGTAGAACAAGCTGGAAGGAGGTAGAGGACAAAAACGACAACTCAGCACATATCCTCAAAAAGTGGAATATGCTAAAAAAGGAGAAAACTCCCGAGTTGTCAACAACAACCACTACATGCATTAAATACTAAATATGCATTAACCTAAGTAAGCTTAAGTAATAGAATAAATAATTAATTATTAATTATTTACTCTAACAATGCGCACAATCCACGTGCCTATTGATAATCCTCTAACAATTAACACACGACTTTGATCCTAAGCTCATGGGAGACTCATAGACAAAAAAATTATGAATCCTTCCCATGATATATAGCTGGGTCATCCATTATGCATTCAAATGATTAGTGTACACCTTGCTTTTGACCCAGATCTCATACCCATGGTCTCCTTTGATGATTTAATGCATAGGCACTTATGTTGGTTATGCTCGAGGGTCCTCAAATTGGATGTCAAAATATAACAATTTCTTATATAGTTGCTGACATAGAAGGATAATCTCTCCATAAGTGATGTAGAATAAATCCATAGGAGAGAACACCAACTCAAACCTTTTCAAGGATTTGAAAACACTTATCCATTATTTCATGGGAGCCAACTTAGGAGAATTGTTTATTGGAAGCAAATTTAAATGCTTAGATCCAAATTGGTGGTATATAAGAGATCTAAGTATTGACATCTTGCATGTAATTATGTCTTTATTTAGATTCTCATAACTACAAATTTCCTTCAAAAATCCAAGCTCGGCCTTGGTCCTTTTATTGCACTCATAATCAGGGTGGTTTGTTTAGCATGTACCATCTAGCTATTAAGGATTTATCATAGAGGCTCTATTTGATTCATAAGGGAAGAGATCTAAAAATCATTGGATGTTCTTTGATTGTTAAGTAGATGTATGGTAATAATACTCTAAATTTCCTATATGATAAGGCACTTTAGATGTTAAATTTTAGTATATGGGGATGTTCATGCACTACTTCCTCATCCATAGATTCATCATGTGACTTATAATACTCTTAGTACATGCCCAATTTGAAACCTTTGAGTTTTTCTCAATTTGGATGAGACATTGGTTTGGTGTATCTTGCTGAGATTGAGACATTAGTAAATTCAAACTTTCATGTTTAGATCTACATTTTGAACTAGTGATATGAATCTCTAGGCCTCAAGAACCTATATGTCAAGACTTGAAAGGATCTTAAACCCAAATTTTGAACCTTTGATGGTGTGTAATATGATTCATTGAAAATGTCATTCATAGAACTTGTAGCCCAAGTTTTATTGATAGCCCCAACAAATCCATGATTAGGATATATGCTCACATTCTCATCAAATAATCTCTTCCTTCAAAATTTGAATCACTAGTCGAAATGAAAAATGATTTTCTAAAATTTGATCAAACTTTACTCATGTTATAGTTTAAGCTTGATTCATCTCATAGAGATAAGGCATGTGATTATCTTGGCAACAACACCTATTATAAATAAGACTCTCTTATGGGAAAATTATTAAATGATTCATGCTCATTCTCTACTTATGATATTTTGATAATATTTGAGAGTCATGAGTACTCAAAGCCCATTAGGGTCTCTTCTTTATTTATGCATATGCTGCATCTATTGGATTTATTTTCATACTCCAAATTCAGATGCTAACCCCGAACCAACATGTTGTGATTTTTTAATGAAATCTAGAACTTGAATGTGAAATGAGATCATCAAAAATCTCACAATATGAATTTCTAAACTAGAATATGAGATCCATAGGCATGTATCTAAAGACCCAATCAATTCTTTTGAAATGGGATTTGAACTTTGAATCTGAACCATTGAATTTCTAAACTTTGCTTGAACTAGACCTGCAAGATGGACTATTTGAACCACCAAACCACTTCAAATTGCTTTGAACCTTAGTTGAAAGTAGTTTTAAATCATAAATTAAATTTTTAAAAATTGTGTCCATATTGGGTACCAACAAGATGAAATGGTATATATTCACATGAAAGATGAATTTGATGATGAAGGAGATAAGATGGCACTTATCTCTCATGTTAGAATAAATGATATATGGATTATTGACAGTGGTTTCTCACATCATAAGATTGGTGACAAAACAAAATTTGAGCACATGAAATATCATGGAGGTAGTGTGAGAGTTGGAAACAATGAACCTTGTAACATAAAAGGAAAAGGATGTATCTTATTAACAAAAGAACTTGTATGTGACAATGCTTATTGGGTTAAAGGAATAAATAATGATCTATTGAGTGTAGCACAGTTGAATAACATTAGATTCAAGGTAGAATTCATGAATGGACAAGCTAGACTACTAGATGGAAAAGGAAATTTGGTTGGATCTAGCAAGGAAATAAAAAGTTAATTTATTTTATCTTGATCTCAATGATTGTTCATGTTTTATTGTTCAAGTAGAAGAAAGTTGGTTATGGCACAAAAGGCTATTCATGTGAACTTTGATAATATGGTTAAGATAAGAAAACATAGAAGAGTAAGAGGTAGTCCTAGTTAGCTTCAAAAACAAAAACTATCAGTTAGAAGAAGTCTTGGAAATTATTCATAGAGATTTATGTGGACCTATTGGAATAGAAAGCTATAGTGGAGAAAAGTTTTTCATTCTTTTTGTTGATGACTATTCTAGAATGATGACAATAATGTATCTAAAAGAAAAATTAGAAGACATTCAAAAATTCAAGTGGTATCTGGCAAGAGTAGAAAAGGAAACTGAAAAGAGGTTGAAATGCTTAAGATCAAACAAAGGTGGTGAATTCATCTCTCATGAATTCAATAATTTCTACATTGAAAGAGGAATAAAAAAAAAAAGTATCAATCCTTGGTACACTAGAGAAAAATGGTATAGCTAAAAGAAGAAATAGATCTATCATGGATTCTATAAGAACCTTGATGATTGAAAAGAAAGTTGCTCTCAAATACTAGAAGGAAGCTATCAACATTGCAGTTCATAACTTGAACTGAGTACAATTGAAGAAATACTCAAACAAAACACCTTATCAGCTATGGTATGGCTATAAACATAATGTAACTTAATTGAAAGTATTTGGAAATAAATTTTATATTAAAAGAATCTAGAAAAGGAAAATTTGATATAAAAGGTGACAAAATCATATTTCTAGGATACTCTTATAGAAGTAAAGAATAAAGATGTTTGAATTTTTCTACTCATAAAATTATAGAAAGTGCACATGTTAGAATTGACGAGCTTGTAGAAAAGAGTGAAGAAGAAAGCAACAAAGAGCCAAAAGTTTATAGAAGATTTGTTTACTATGAACTTGGTACCCTATCAAATCTATCTAAGAGAAAATAAGTTTAATCTCCCAAGTCCCTAGAAAACCCAGTAGTTACCAAGTTGTAGATAGTGTAACCCAAGATCTAGTCTGAAGGACCTGAGTCACAATTAGAGACTACCAAGCAAGTTCAAATTGAGCTTGATGGACATGAGTTGTAGATAGGACTTGAGCTTGAAACTAAAATTCAAGATGATGATGGTGGAACTCATTCAAAGACCAAAGAGTCTATATCAATAAGATATGTTAGAAGGAATCATGCACATGATTAGATCATTGGAGACAAATCAAATGGAACAATTACAAGAAGCAAACTAAAAGGTACATGTTTACTTGTTGAATTTGAACCTAGAGGCATTAAAGATGCTCTAGAAAATGAAAGTTGCATTGAAGAAATGAATGAAGAGATATAATAGATCGAAAAGAAAAAAACTTGGACTCTTGTTCCTAGACCCAAGGATAAAATTGCAATTTGTACAAAATGGGTATTTAGAAATAAGTTGAATGAAGATGGAAAAGTTTCAAGAAACAAAGCAAGATTGGTGTACAAATGTTATTCTCAAGAAGAAGGTATTGACTATGGTGAGACTTTTTCTCCTGTGGCAAGACTAGAAGGTGTTAGAACCTTACTAACATATGAAACACATAGAGGATTTAAAGTATATCAAATGGATGTCAAATATATATTCTTGAATGAAATTCTTCATGGAGAAGTCTACATTGAACAACCAGAAGGTTTTGTAGATCCTAACAAATGGAACATGGTTTGCAAATTACACAAAGCATTATATGGTCTTAAGCAAGCTCTTAGAGCTTGGTATGAAAGACTTCATAATTACTTGGTACAAATTGGCTTTCAAAGGAAAAATGATAATAGTAGTCTATATATTAAAGAAGGACTAGAGAAGAAGATTGTGTTGGTAGAAATAATTTTTGATGATGCTCTATTTATAGGAAATTATGACTTTTGCAATGCATTTTCAAAATAAATGAGTAAATAATTTGAGATGTCCATGTTTGGTGAGATAAAATTATTTTTTGGATTGTAGATACAACACAAAAAAAATGGTATCTACATCACTCAATCCAAGCATATCAAGGAGATATTGAAGAAATTTGGAATGGAAGATTCAAGACCATATGGAACCCCTATGTCTACTGGACATAAGCTCTCCAAAAATGATAATTCCAAAGAAGTAGATCAAATCACATAGAGATCAATGATTGGAAAATTATAGTATGTAGTACACACAAGAATTGACATTACTCTAGCATTTGGAATAGTGGCAAGATTCTTTAAAAATTCCAAAGAAAATCACATGATGGAAATCAAGAGAATCATGAGATATTTAAAAGGAACTAAAGACTATGGTTTATAGTATAAAATTGGAGGCAATTTGGACTTGAAAGTATTTATTGATGCTGATTGGGTAGGAAGTCTTGATGATAGAAAAAACACTAGTGGTGGAGCATTATTTCTTGGTAAAAGACTAGTATCTTGGACAAGCAAGAAACAAATTGTACATCTCAATCCACAATAGAGGCAGAAGATGTAGCAACAATAATCAATTGTTCTAACATTGTTTGGTTCAAACAACTATTAGAAGGAATAAAGGTAGAGATTGAAAATCCAATAGTCATATATTGTGATAACACCAGTGCGATCAATATATCAAAGAATCTAGTAATTCATTCCGAAAAAAAGAACATTGCTATAAAATATCACTTCTTAAGAGAATTAGTGTAGGATAAATAAGTCAGATTGGAATATGTGAATACAATGGAATAGATTACAGACATTTTCACCAGGTCATTACCTAAGGATGTATTTATGTGGCTAAGAGGTATGTTAGGGGTCATTCCCCTATTTGAAATTCACTAAGTGAAGTTTAGTTAATGCATCAACCAGAATATGTTGAAGATCAATCAGTTGGTGTAGGATTAGCAAAAGGCATATTGAAAATGAATCAGTACTTAAAATACATTTGCATTTATAAAATTATTATCTTTTTCATGTGTTGTCAAAGAGGAAGAAGTTTATTGTCATATGTTTGATAAAAAAATTTTGGAACCAAAATAAAATCAGGAACCGAAGAGGGAGAAGTTTTCCAAAGAAGAAGTTTTCCAAAAGAAGGAGAAATTTCTAAGTGGACTTGTTAGCAATTCTTGTAGACAAAATCTAGTGAAAGGAAGAGTTCATACTGATAGAGGGAGTTCTCAAGTCTAAATCCAAAATTTTATTATGCTATAACATGTTATGTTGCCATCAATGCCAAAGAGGGAGATTATTGGATAAAATTGATTAATTGTGTGTTGTCTTTGATGTTACAAAAATGTCATATCATTATCAATTAGTATATACCAAGCTCACATGGGTAGTGAAGATAGTTTTTAGTGTCTACCAAGAATTCTTGTATTTCCCTAGTTCAGAAGGTAGTGTCTACTAATTTCACTCATGCATCAAAGGAAAAGATGTAGAAAGTGAGTTTTAATTGAGCTCACTCAATTAATGACGAAAAGTTGGATGGAACCAATGCTAACTGAGCTCACTCAATTGCCAAAGGATTTTTGTAAGTTTGTAGTGTTAACCAAGCTTCTACTGGTTAACAAATAAAATTGTTTCTAAGTCAATTTCTATCGAGCTGGGTTGGCTAATGAAATATTTTCTTATTTTTACATATTAAGCTTAATTAATTTATCTATTAATTCAAGCCAACTAAGGTGATGAATATTAATTATTCTAGGTTGTATCTGAGCCAACTTGACAAAGTAAAAGACATAAGTATAAGGTCAAGTTGTGATTTCAAAATGTGTGTTCATGAAGATGTCAATGAAGATTTAATGATGAGAAGAGGAAGTGAATTTGAAGGATAAGTAGAATATCCTTATGGAGCAACGAAGCTATATTCAATCAGGAAGGATCAAGTACAAGCCAATAATAGAGATTTTTAATTAGCAAATCTGTTGCATTCAAATTAGGTCATCTCATTTTTACTCTCTAACCATTGTAGCAGTGATCTAAATCTCTTAAAAGAGTTGGCTTAGTAGCTATTTGCAAATCCTCTAACAAGGTAGTAATTCTATTGAATTGTCTCAAGACCTCTAACTAGGCCGCTCCTAACAAGGTAATTAAATCCTTTACTAGGGTCACACCTAACAATTTGTTTTGTAATCTTTATTTGGGTTGGCTCTTAATAGAGCTCACTTTAGAAGAGTGAAAACAATAACTAGTTGCAACTGATGGTTTTTCTCAAATTGGGTTTCCACGTTAAATCCTAGTGTCTACTGTGTTCATGTTATTTCTTTTATATGTTTGCAACTTAGTTAAAGTAATGATAATCATAGACAACATTTAAAATTTTATATGTTAAGCATTTACTAATCTAATTCAGTAATTACCAAGTTACAACATTTTATATGTGTTTATTGAGCTTCAACATTATTCAATTTTTAGTTTACATTTTTGTACTGAAATCTAAGAGATATAGGATTTATTTTACTAGTAACTAATTCACCCATCCCCTCTTAGTTAATCCTCTTATCTTTCTACCAATTTTTATATCATGAACTCTGCTCAACATAGTCTTTACCCACTCAACCTTGAATACCTTTGGAAAAACTAGGGCATGGGTAAGCCCTATCTCAGAAATAATCTTATGTTCATCTCTCAACATTCCATTGTTAGACAATTTCTCATAAGATACTCTTAGTTCATAGTCTCCAAATTTTGTAACTTTGCAGATGTAGCACAATCATACATCATGTATCATTAACACTCTTGGTAGAATTGATGCAAGGCACCAAATTCATCACTAGTCAATGCAATGTTAGGGTACTCCTTAAATTTTGGTGGGGAAAACTAATCATTCCTCACAATTTGTGCATTGCTTTCCTTCAATATTTCTTTCATGGATGCAGATATATAGGATGCCATTTCCAAACTAGGGTTTTTAAAAAAATTTCTTAAACAACTTCAAAAATAACTTAACTTGGCACTAAAACTTTCCTCATTGAGTTCTTTCAATTTTATCAATGACACACTATGATTTTCTTGCTATGTCACTAAAATTGCCTTAATCACCTTTGAATCACCTATGCACTAAAAATCTCTTGGTAAAATTAAAATGAATACCAAAATTTGATATGTACCTTCTTCTTGTCATTTAGGTCTGTAATTAATGCATTCTACTATGGTAGGTTCACAATAGATATCTTAGCATTCACATTGTGTTTATGCTTCCAAATGCTTGATCGCTAATACTTGACTCGGCTAATACCGTTTCATTCAACCAATATATCAACTTAGTCAATGTAAGTTTTTGATCTATATTGCAATGCTCAGTTAATACAAACAATATTATTGATTCTCAACACTTGATAGAGTAACTTATTCCATTTCCCAATTCTTCTCTTAGATATGTCCTAATACATCTTAATTCATGATGATATGGACTCATAATCACATTTATATTTGGGAACTTGATGCAGGAGCATCCAAAGGTATAAGGGCAATCCTGTGTCACCCAAAAAATGTACTTAGACTTAGTTTTTGTTTCATGTGTTTTCATTTCTGGATACCCATTTGGGTCAAATAAAGGTCCCAACTCTCATAGTTCCACTATCAGTTTTCTAGGTTAGAGTTTTTAATCACCTTGGGATATGTGTAAATGCCCAAAAAAAATAGGAGTATGTAATTGAGCCATCATTTTGGCGAACTAGAAGGTGTAACTTGGTTGGATGATTGTAATTATAATTTAGATCATTCCAGAAAAAGAATCAGGTCAAAAGGCCCCACGGTTTGAAAGTTATCACAGTTTTTCGATTTCTAGAGACCTCCTAAGAATGCTTCAAAGTTAGGTTAGGGGCATTAAATGACCTCAAATAGGGCCAAAAAATAAGGGATGAGAAAATCTGGTCTAGAGGGCTATATATCACTTTGAGAGCTTTCCAAAAATGTAAACAGTTCATCAAACAGAGCTATAGTTCAAAAGTTATGCCTCCCGAAAGTTTGGTTACTATTTTTGGATTCTTCTAATTTTGTGTCGACTTCTAATGCAAATTTTGGAGCCTTCTATTTGGTTGGTGGATGCCAACTAGCACTTTCTAGAATGTATTCCTAATCCTTAACCCTTCCAAGTCTATTTAAGAACATTTCTGGCATTGTAAAAGGTAGTTCGGAGTGGAGTTTGAGAGAAGGTACTGGGAGAAGAAATTATCTCCAGATTTATGATTTTGTAAGCCCATAGGGCATGTTTTGGAGTCTGTTTCTCTACACTAAGTGTACTAGCATATTTTCATAGTTAATAAAATTTTCCCTTTCTTGTTGTGTCCATTCTGTGCTTGGGTTGTGTTCCCATCAGAACTGATGTATGAAATAACATTAAAGTATATAGTCTCTTACATACCTTTTTTGTTTAGTTAGATGTGGTGTGATCACTTGATCCATTGGATTGGGTGATCTCTAATTTTCTTTCTCCACTACATCTAGATTATACTATCTTTTTCCATGTTGTATGCATCTCAACTTTTCCTTTTCCATTATTTGTTTCATTTTTTAGTGCTAGTGCTCATGTCCTATTGTTCTTACTAGCATGTCCAACTTTTAGATAATTGAAACAAACTAGGTTTCCATTCAACCATTTCTTATAGTTACCTCTAGAATGTGTCTTAATTAAATTTTCTCAAATGTGTCCATAATCTCCATAATTATGAGAATTATACTACATTTTAGAATCCAAATTTTATAATTTACCTTGATTAGGTGTTTTATATTACCTTTTAGACATCCAATTGGATTTTACTTTGGATCTGCATTCTTGAGATCTATATTCATATTTCTAACAATTGTAAGAATGTCCTTCAAATCAATGTGTAGTAGGTTTATCACTTGTCCATGACCTATATTCATGTGCTTGGTGTCCTTGTTTCTTGAAATTAAAACAATTACCAATAAACTTAGGTTTAGGGTTTTTCTACCATTCTTGTTTTTGCAAATTTTTGTTGCATAGCCAAGTTTACCACAATGATGACATGTAGGTTTTCCTTTCAATTTTGCATTTCTTTGCTCTTCACTCTTTGATGACTCTCCTTCCTCAGTAGATGAAGAGTGCTTGATATGTCCTAGACTAGAAGTGTTACTAGATGATCTTGGTGATCTTATTAGTTCTACAAAGTATCTTATTGCTTCAATTAGTTTATTTATTCTTTCTAGAAGTTCTTTCTTGGATCTCAACTCATTCCTTAGTTGGTCATGATGTGATCTCAGGTTTTTAATCTCCATTTCTTTTTGTTCAACTTCTAATTTGAAAGTAACAACTAATTCACCATGTCCAACTTATTTTCTGTAAGCTTTTGCACATCAAATGAACCACCTTCAAGTTTTGTAGCCATTTGTCTTTTGTCGTCATCAGATTTGTTCCTTTGTTCAATCACCTCACATAGTATTATTGATTGAATTTCCTATTCTCTTTTGAGTTATCTAACTTCTTTACTTAGAATTTTTTATATTAAGGAAAAAATAGGTTTTGAGGGGACCCAAAACCCCTTATAGTATCTTGAAAGATAAATGTTAAAGAACCCTAGGTTTTACTAGGACATAGAACCAAAGTTCACAAAAAAAAACTAGGTTTTATAGGGACCTAGAACTAGAATAATAAACAAAAAAATGATCAAAACCAAGTTTTACAAGGACTTGGAACCTAAAGTAAACAATAGTATAAAGCTAGAAATGAAGAAAAAATAGGAAAATCAAGACCAACTACCCTGCAAGAGACCAAAACTAGAAACTAACATTTGCTAATTCCTTGCTAGATTCCACTATACCCTATAGGATGTCTTTCATAGAAAAGCTAGGAGGCTCACTTGCATCTTTCTTTGTACTTTGTCTCATTATTTTACTGGGCCACCTAGAATCTTGACAACAACAATAGCAAGGGAGATAATCTCCACATATAAATTGGAAGTCATCATCTCTATTCTTTGCCCACTATCTTTTACCAGTTGGAAAAGTTCCATTTAATAGGCCTTCAACTTTTCAAGGATATTCCCAACTTAACTATCTAGCTTGACTCTCTTCATTTTTTTGTCAACCAGTTCTCTCTAGATTTCTCCCATCTTTTTCTTGAGAAAAAATATTTTATTGTAGAGCCATGAGTTGACCTATAGAGAGCCATCAACTTTTAACTTAGCCTCGTGGAGAAACAAAAACTTCACCATGTTACTTTCATCTCCAGTCTCATCATCTAACCTTTTCTTAGAGATAGTAGTAACTTCTTTGGTCACCTTAAGATGTAATTTATTCTCATTGTTTAGACCTTCTTGACCCATCATTTTCTTCTATTTTTCCTTGTTTAGATTATGATATTTTATGACAAGGACTTTTACCTCTTCATTCTTCTCCTTGTCATAATCCACATGGGCCTTGACATTAGTACTTTCCTTTTTAGATGGTGAAGGGCCAACACTTTGGTTCAAAGTATTCTAATTCTACCCCAAAGGTTCTAAAGTCAATTTAAAAATGAAATTCCCTTCTTTACTTCTTTACCCATCATTTTAAACTATAGATATAGCCCGACTGCTAGAATACCCATCCAGGTTATAACTAAGATCCACAATTTTCATTGCCTCCTCTTCATCTACACTTTTCTCAAACTCCAAATCTTCCTCTTTCACTTTCTTCTTTTTCTTCACCTTGACCTCTTTTTTTCCCTTGCTATTACTATAACCCTCATCAATTTTGACAGTGTTATTTTAAATTTTTGTAGCAATAATCTTATCATGAGGATCATTACCAACTGATTTTATCTTTTTCTCCACTACTAGTGAGAGCTTCACTACATTTTTTCTATAGTAATTTTTAATCAACAAAATAATCCCTTCATGGAGCATGGACCTAGTTTCCTTCTTCCTATAGGCTTGAAGGCCATTAAGCAGAGAAAATTTTAAGTAGAAAGGGAAGGATGACCTATCCTTATACTAGAAATGGTTCAAAACCACAAAATGGAATTCATGTACCTTTTTTGATCTACCATCCAAGATAAAATATTCATAAACACATGATAAAACATCTTGCCAAATTAACTTGATTTGTTCCAAATCATAGAAGTCCCCATTCTTCCCATGCATAATTTCCATTTTATTTTCTTAAACCATTTTAGATACAAAGATAGGGTTTCTTTCCCTTTCTACTTTAAATTATCCTTGTTAAATAGCCTTAGTGCTCATAGGAAAAAAAAGGTTCCAATCCCATTCTCCATGAAGGGTTCATCCTATTAATTGAGGAATATTGTAGAAAGAATGTTGTGAAGTTCTCTCCCTTGGCTAGAAAGAGAAACATGATAACTAGGAAGGAAAAATTGAATAAATCTAGTGTGAAAAATTAAAACCTTTAATCTCAAAATTGAGGAGACTAAGGAAATGGATACTAAGTCAAATAGAGACTCTGTTAGCATGAATTCTTATGGTATTCCTTGGGTGATTATCCTAAGAATTCAAGAGCATGTGATAATATTGACATGTTGCATTCATGACTATGTTTGTCATTGATGTCAACATAGAAGTAATCCTATGAAGATTGGCAGAGAAATAGACAGAGATCATGGTCATATAGATAGAGTTTTGATGATTAGGTGATGCAAAGTTAAGGACATGTTTAGCATTATTTCCTAGTGACAAGGTTAAGTTTTCATAATTTAAGTTGAAAATATATGGTAGTTATAAGTGATTTATAGAGAGCAGTACATAAAAAAGTACCTAAGAAGTAGTTTCTGATGATTGCATTATATTGTCTAACATAGATATAATCTAGATATGCAAAGTTATATAGTGATAGAGGATATTTCGATGATGATGTTGGTGAATGCACAAGTCCTGAAGTTGCACGTGAGAATTTTTATAGATTTTGAGCTAATAGTGCTATTGTAATTGTAAAACAATTAATTATCTTATTATGGTCCTATTTCAATTAATTGGGAAAGTCTTAAGGCTAACTCAAGGAATTGTTTTAAGGAATTGGTATAAAGGAAAGTGTTTTCTTTGTTTGAAAAGTGTGTAGAATGTGAAGTGTTCAAGGAAGTGTGAACAAGAGTAGAGCATTTGATAAATACAAGTAAGCTATGCAAAGGATTATTGGATGTGAAGTTTGTAATTTAGTATCGAGATCAGAAGGAGCAGAAGTCTAGTTAATAGGATAGAGAAAGAGGAAGGAGCAATACCATTCAATTCTATTATTCTACAAGGAATAATAAAAAGATCATTTTGATATTGGGTTCATTGGTCTCACCCCTAAAGATGTTTGGAAAGTGGTTCCATATTCCTTCTACAACTCCTCATAGGGTTGGCACAACTCCTAATAGGGTTCAAATCTCCCAACAAGAATTCAAAGTTTCCTAACATGGACTAATGTGTATTGAATATTTTTATAGACACCTAATAGGGTTCATCCTCTAACAAGGAATATTTATATTAGTACATCATCATGTGGGTACATTACCATCGAGGTTTTCCCTCTAATCAAGGATTTCCCTAGTTAACATATCTAGTGTTGTTTTGCATGAGTATATTGTTGTGTTTTCTTATTATATTTCTCATATGGTTAATATTTAATAAGGTTATTGATTCACTCCACTGCAACCCACCCCTAAGTTATATTGGTGGACTATATATTCTAAAAATTGGTATTAGAGCTTCAGGACATTGAAGAAAAAGCTTAACAACTTTGGGAGATCAATCATGAGTCATTTCAAAAAAAATTAGTCTTGAGTCAGTTAGAGGAAATTTTGATACCTAGAAGATGGAGATTCTTTGTGAGTTATCATATTTGTATAAAGAATAGAGCATTGAGTTTCCATATCTAGAACCCTTTTGTTGCATACAAAATAATAGAATAACAAGTAAAGATAGGTCCAAATTTGAAGAAGACATGAAGATCAAAGAAGGTATTGATCTACTTATGAAAAGAGAGCTAGAAGGTATGCGGATTTTCATTTGTTGGACATGTAAAGAGTTTCATCATTTTTTGTCCAAATGTCCTAAGAGAGTAAGAAAATCTACAAAGATTTTTTTTTTGATGATGATGAAGAATCTAAAGAAATTATCAAAAGATTCTTAAATTATAATGATGATAAAGATAATGAGCTTCAATTGGTTAAGAAATGTGAAGTAACAAAAGAAATAACATTGGTGACTATTTTTGATCCAAAGGCTAACCATGAGGATGTAGAAATATTCTTTGAGACTAACAATGATTTGTAGAATAAGATTGAAGAGCATGGATTTGAGCCTAGAGTAGAAGAAAGAGAGTTGAGTTGATAACTCCTAGTAGAAGTATATCAAAGAATCACCTACTAGAGAAAATAATTGGAAGCAAAGAAAAAGGAGTGATGATAAGAAACAAAGTTAATGAGGAATTATGTTTGATTTCTCAAGTTGAACCTAAGAGTATAGATGAAGAATGTAAAAGATGATCATTGGATTCAATAAATGAAGGAAGAATTATATTAGATTGTCAAGAATGATACATGGGAATTAGCTCTAAGACTTGAAGACAAGAGTTATTTAGGAATTAAATGGGTGTTCAGAAACAAGATGAATGAACAAGGTGAGGTTGTAAGAAACAAGGCTAGACTTGAGGAGACATGGGCCACTATAGCTAGAATGGAAGTAGTGAGGGAGTTATCATCTTATGCAATGAATAAGAAGTTCAAAGTGTATTAGATGGATGTTAAATCAGTCTTTTAGAATGGAGAACTTGAAGAAGAGGTATACATTGAGTAGCTTGAAAGTTTCCCTCTGCCAAAAGAGAAAGATATGGTATGTAGATTAAAGAAAGCTCTATATGGTCTAATGCAAGCACCAAGAACCTTGTATGCAAGGTTGGACAAGTATTTGGAAAAGCTTGGATTTGCTAAAGGTACAAAAAATAGTAACTTGTACTTGAAAGAAATTGAGAATGGTCTTATGATAATAGTAATATTTATTGATGACATAATATTTGGAGGTAATGGTGAAGAAAGTGATAAGTTTGCTGAAAAAATGAAGAATGAGTTTGAAATTAGTATGATAGGAGAGATGAAGATCTTTCTAGGTTTGTAGATTGTGAAAAATAGTGATGGCATTTTCATTTCACAAGAAAAGTATTTAGAAGACTTTTTGAAGATATTTGGATTGGAAAGTTGTATGCCTATTGGTACACCAATAATAATTGGTCACAAGTTATCTAGCAAAGATGAGGCATCTACAATTGAGAAGAAGAAGTATAGATTCATGATTAGAGGTTTGCTATATATGATTCACATTAGACTAGATATCAAAAATACAGTCGAGATTATAGCTAGATTTCAAGCTGATCCTAAGGAGTATCGCTATGCAGCAGTAAAAAGGATATTAATTTAGATATTTAAAGGGAGCATCTGATTATGGGATATGGTATGATACATCAAGTTATTTCACTCTATGTGCTTATACTAACGTAGATTTGGTAGGTAGTATGGATGATAGAAAAAGCATCAACGATGGAGCATTCTTTCTTGGAGGAAGATTGGTTTCTTAGCTAAGCAAGAAATAAGATTGTATTTCATAGAGTATAGCTGATGCAAAGTATATAGCAACAAAAAATAATTCTAATCAAGTTATATGGATGAAATAGATGTTGAAGGATATTGGGATAGAATTTTGAGAACCTATTATCATATATTGTTATAATACAAGTAAAATAAGTATGTTTAAGAATCTTGTATTGCATTCTAAGACTAAGCATATATCTATTAGGTATCATTTTTTGAGAGAGAAGGTAGTAGAGAAAGTGATCATGTTAGAGTATGTTGCAAAACCCTTGCCTAAAGATACATTTGAGTACTTGAGAACCATGCTTGGGGTTATACCCCTACCTACTTTAGAGTAGATGATGTAGAGATTGCATCAGTCCAATGGTACAAAGCACTATTATTTGACTAGACTAAATATTGATGATTCCCATATGGGGGAGTATCTATGATGTGCAAAGTCATTAAGGTCTCTTGGTAATTGGTCTTGAATAGTATATTTCGACACTTGATCTAGTTAAGAAATTGAAGTAGTTGATTTCCATAATAAGGTCTTTGTCATTGATGTCAATGGGGGAAATATGTACATGAAAAACATCCTCTAGTTGAATGGGGGAGAGACAATTGAATGGAGAGAGATGAGAACATCATTATTCCTTATTAGGGAGATTTAGAAAGATTTTTGTAAGTTAGGAGAATGAATATCTCCATGGGAAGATATACAACATGAAGAGTTATAATGTGTGGGGGAGAAGCTAAGACTAGTTGTTTAATGTGTGAACAACTGATGCTTGTCCTAAGGAAATGTTGAATAGAGAATAGTTTCAAAGGATTTTAGATTTGAATGATGAAGAGGATTTGGAAAAATAAGAATAGTAGCTACATTAGCATAGCATTGTTTTGTATTCTTGGAACCTAGATATTTTTCATCTATGTTTCCATCAATGCCAAAGGGGAAGATTTTTAGCATGAATACTAATGGTATTCCTTGGGGGAGTATCCTAAGCATTAGAGAGCTTGTGGCAGTATTGACATGTTCCATTCATGACTATGTTTTTCATTGGTGTCAACATAGCAGTAATTATGTGAATACTAGTAGAGTAACATAAAAAGATCATGGTCATATAGATAGAGTTTTGATGATCAGGTGACATGAAGTTAAGGACATGTTCAAAATTATGTCTTGATGATGAGGTTTATTTTGCATAATGTAAGTCAAAGATATACAATAATTATAAGTGATTTATAAAGAGAAGTGTAGAAATAGAATACCTAAGAAGTAGTTTATGATGATTACATTATATCTTCTAATAGAGATATAATCTAGATATGTGAATTTATACAATGATAGAGTATAGTTTTATGATAACATAAGTAAGTTTGCAAGTCTTGAAGTTTTACATGTGAAAATTTGTATAGATTGTGAGCTGGCAGTGATATTGTAATCATGAAATAATTAATTATCTTATTATGGTTCTATTATAATTAATTGGGATAGTCTCAATGTTGACTCAAGGAATTTTTTTGAGAACATGGTATAAAGGAAAGTGTTTTCTTTATTTGAATTTTTTGTGGAATGTGAAGTGTTCAAGGAAGTGTGAACAAGAGTAGAGCATTTGGTAAATGTGACAAAGTGATCCAAGGGATTATTGGATGCAAAGCTTTTGATTTGGTATCAAGACTAAGAGTAGAAGTCTAGTTGAAATGATAGAGAAAGAGGAAGGAGTAGTATAGTTCAATTCTATTATTCTGCAAGGAATAACACATAAATCATTTGGATAGTGGGTTCACTAGTTTTACTCCTAAAATTGTTTGGAAAATGGGCCCATCTACCTTCTACAACTCCTAATAGGTTTGGAATCTCCTAACAGGGATTCAAAGTTTCCTAATAGGGTCTAATATGTATTGAATGTTTTTATAGACTCATAATAGGGTCCATCCTCTAACAAGGAATATTTATATTAATAAATCATCTTATTTATACCATCCCCATTGGGGTTTTCCCTTTGATCAAGGGTTTCCCTAGTTAACATATCTAGTATTATTGTGCATGAGTATCTTGTTGTATTTTTTGATTACATTGATAATTGTGATAATAGTTGGATAATTGATTCACCCATCTGCACCCCCCCCCCTTAGTTATATTGGTGGACTATATATTCTAGCAAAATTAGCTAGTGAGAAGGAACATGTTAAGAAAAAGAAAAATAGAAATCCTAAGGGTGAAGGTAAAATCAAGGACAAAATAGACATCAGACTTGAAGAAATTTTGGAAGATGATAAGGGAACTTCAAAAGCAAAGAATAATGGAGAATAGGAGGGAGAAATAGAGTGTGGAGATTATAGCTTGAAAAATGATGTTTATTCAATAGTCAGGATGATTCCTTGGTTAAGTCTAGTGGTAGGAGGAGCAATGTGGGTTGTCTAAATCTAGGAAAGAAGGAACAAGACATTTCTATGAATTCCTCTAAGGGAAAGGCAAGAATGTGAAATTATAATATGCCTAACCTTGAAGCTAATGAGGAAAAGAGACAACCCATGGATACTAATAAGGATGATAAAGATATAATACTATCCTTATTACTCAAGAGGCAAAAATTGTTGATTTTACCCAAAAGAATGACATTGATGAAAAGGATTTTGTTGGGAAGATAGAATCTATGCCTAAAGATGCCCACATTGATATTGATCATCCCTAGCATAATAGTGAAGATGAGATTAATTGGGAAGAAGAATATTAGTGGGAGGCTTATGTTTCATAACAAAGCTAAATTGAAGGAAAATGTGACTCTTCGGGTAGATAGTTATCTCTATAATGAAATCATGGCAATAAGAAAATTGTTAAAGATCTAAAAAAGAGTTTGAATAATGAAAAAAGCCAAAAGGATTGAGCTACAGGGTAAAGTCAAGAATATTCCTAAAAAACTGCTAATCTATGAAGCTTAGTTGAGGCAATTGGTTAAGGATAGTGGCCAACATATGGACATGATAATGTATAATCTATGTGCTATGTAAACTAGCATTGGTAGGAGGAGAAATGAGGAAATAATTCCCCTAGGTCTACTCTGATGATAGGTGGACCAAGCAGAAGGACTATGCAAAACAAAAAACAAGCCATTGAAGTTGCTCGTGTCTCAACTATTGAAGGTCTCCTTTAGGCGGTTGTAGCTACTACCAAAAATTTGGCAAAAGTTACGTATGAGCTAGCATAATTTCCTTATTTTTTGCTATAGGCTTTGGTTGTTGGTCTAGGTTTATGGTCATGGCTCTATTTGCTAGTTGTTTCTTCTATTTTTCTCTTTCTAGCTTTATTTTGTATGTTTACTACTATTTAGGTTCTAGGTCCTTGTAAAACTTGGGTTTGGGCTTTTGTTGATATTGTAGGTTCTAGGTCCTTGTAAAACTATGTGGACTCTTTTTTGAATTTTTTTTGTTTTTTAAAGGTGTTTTAGGTTCCCTCAAAACCTATTTTTACCATAATTTAAAATTTTCCAATAATAATGGTGTACTTTATTGCATGTAAATTAATTTTCCTCCTCATATTTTCATTCATTTCTTCGATAAATTTATTTTATAGGTAATAAAATACATTTGTATACCACTCACAACCATCCATGTCACATAGATGACCCCTATGTTTTCCTCAAATTGATTAGTCTAGTTAGCATTCAAATTTGTCCTAGCCATCAAATTTTCTAATCCTTGACCTCTAACAAGCTTTTTAACTGGAATCTCAATATTGAATTCTCAAGTCCTATTGACCCATTTACACCTCCTCTTTAATACCTCTTTTTGGGTGAAGATGTCTTTGACTACAAAACTTGATACATATGTAGCTACTATTTCTTTTACTTGATAACATATGAAACCCTTGGTAACCTTCACCAATGCATAAGCATGTTTCTCTTTTATTTTATATTTTAATTCTATAGATTGAAGGATTTACTCAAAAAATTTATTAATTTCTCAAATCCTAAAGAGTTCTTTTACACAAAAACTACAACAACAATATAAGATTAGATAAAGGAAATTATTTAGATTGGTCTAGTGTAGTAAAGTATACTTAATACTAGAGCCTACCTTATATCCTTTGTAATGTTTTTAAATGCAATAATTGGCTCTCCTTCCCATTCTATCTTGGCACCCTTTTTTAACATTTTACAAATGATCCATAATAAATCCTAAAAAATTAGTAATAAATCTTCTCATAAAGTTTGTCTATGCAAACAAGGCTAGATACCCTTCACCTTTTTTGGTTGAGGTATCATATCAATAGTTTCCACCCTCTTTGATCAATTGTGACTCCATCTTTTGATACTATGTGTCCTAGAAACCTCCCTTTAGTAACCCCACAAGAACTTCTCTTAGATTTTAGTGACACATTATATAGCTCTGATAATAATATTTTCTAGACTTCACAATTTTGTTCCTCCTTTTGTATGTAGGGAGTAAGATCATCTAGGTAAACCATAATAAATACATTGATAATTTCTATATTTTTCACATCTCTAGATCTCCAAAGTGTTTCACATGAATTAGTTAACCCAAATGACATATTAACATACAAATATGTACCCAAGGAGTGGTAAATTTTTCTTTATACTAATCAAGCACTTTAATAATCACTTGATCATTCATCCATATTAGACATAAGTTATGACATAGTAATCCTCTACAATATGGCATCCATGTTTGAAAATCTATAATTATGTTTTAATGAGAATATATTCAAATTTCTTAAATCTACAAATAACATCATGCCCTTATTCTTCTTTCTTGTAGGTACTACGTAGGAAACCAATGATGAATTACTAATAGGATTTATAATTCCAATATTTATGAACTTCGTTGATTTCTCCTACATTTTAGGTGCTAGGGTTAGGTTTAATGGTCTCTATTTTTTTCCTAAATAGTTTTGTATTTTCTTTCAATGGTATTATATATTGGAATAAATATTCACTATAAGCTTCAAATCAATATCACAAGCCTAGGAAAAAAAATGTCTATACTTCCTTAGTGGTTCTATCAACATTTCATCGCCTTTGGTGACATCTTTTTCTGATGTGGTGGAACCCTTAAAATTGTAACAAATTTAGAGTTTTATATGCACAATCAAGAAGTGTTGTCAAATATTCTTTTTATTTATTTAAAAATTCAAAAAATAGGATGTAGGATCTCCAAGAATGTGTCCCCAAATACAAAATATCTTTAGGTATACACATTTGAATTCTAGTTTCATCACATTCTAGTATTTTCATACCAATCTAGCTATTCCATTAGATTTTGTGCATACATTTATAGAAAATTTCAAGATCATACAATATTATTTATCAAAGCTAATAAGATCTCCATAAAGTTATAAAGTAAAAGCTTTAAAAAATATTTGTATCAAATTACAATCCATATAAAATCTTCAAACAAAATGGTTGGATTTCTCATTCTCAAATCTTGTAGGCCAAAACGATAAATATCTTTAATCTCTTCTAAATGAAAATTATCTCTTTGAAAGTTACATTAATATGATATTTCCCTAGCACTAATACAAAGAACATGAAAATAGTACTTGACTTTTAAATGCATTTGTAAGTTCAAATTAATAACTTTTTGCATCATTTCTAATGAATGTATAAATATTTATACAAAATTAAAGGCAATATATAATTTAGGATGCTCAAATCTAAATTTATACTATGGTAAAATGACATCTATTGAAATTATATGCATTGTTTATATCTCAGAATATCATTTCTCAATTTATTAAAAGATTTATTATATATGGCATTATGATGCATATATTACTTTTTATTGGAAATGATATATATTTTGAGTGCACATGGATTATGTGGTTTTGTATATGACTCCAAACTAGATATCTAATTTAGAAAAATTGTTAGCTCTAGCACATGAATATCATCTCACTTTATTATTGGTCATCTATTATATTGTGTGATGAATTATATAATATTCATTATTACGCACAAGTGGACAGCAAAAATGTAGATTCTAATTTACTAGTCACAACAAAGACTCAATGGTGAGGATATAAAATGGTAAAAGGAAGCATGACTCTAATTAATGCTAGAGTGGAGAGTTTTTGAAGAATAAATTAGTATTCAGATTTATTATCATATTTGTCTTAAGCTTTTGGATATGAATATAAAAATTGAGCATGATGTTGAATCTTTTAGTAGAAATAAACATTATGAGTTTTTGTTTAAAAAAATTGAATCACATTTTTTAAAATTTTGGGGCATTAGTTTGAAGTTTTGTTTGAGAAAAAAAATGTTTTCTACAACTAAAATGGTGCCCAAACTATTTTTCATTATCATATAGCAATTTTGTAATATTTTCATGCATTTTTTAGATGTTCATAGCCTCAAAAATCCCTAGAAATCTCAAGAAATGGCCCAGCTATATTTGGAATTCAAAATTATTTTACAAGAACTCAAAGTTTTTGTATGGTAAAAAAGTACAACATTGACATAGCAGTAAAAATACATCAAATTAATCCATCACTTACAAAGATAAAAAAATATTTTTGTAGAAGATGTTACAAGATGGCATGGAGAGTTACTTTTTAAATTCTATAAAGCCTCTAACATTTAGAGAATTTGGAATCTTAAATGAGCACAATCAAATGCCAAAGATGATCATGCATATACACAAAATCATAGCGGACTGTAAATCTCTATTTCTCAAGCAAAGTTTGAAGTGGCTAAGAAATGGAGAAATATCTTTGTTTCTCAAGCTGAGTTTGAAGTGACTAAGAAATGGAGAAAAATCTCTATTTCTCAAGTTGAGTTTGAAGTGGCTGAGAAATGGATAAATATCTCTATTTCTCAAGATGAGTTTGAGGGGGTTGAGTAATGGTGAAATAGAGAAATGGAGAAATATCTCTATTTCTCAAGGTCTACCTGAAGTAGATGAGAAATGAAGAAATATCCTTTATTTCTCAAAATCAGTTTGAAGTGGATGATAAATGGAGAAATATCTCCATTTCACAAGGTAATTTTTCAACCATCATGAAATGGTAGTAAGGTAAGAAATTAGGTAAGCATTATAGTCAATTTGGTGAAATTTATTGCAGTGGGATATATTTTTCAAAAGTGAATAATGTAAGTGATACATAAATATGAGGATATTTCATTTGTCTCTTTCAGTTCAGTAAAAATGTATCAGATTATTGTGCAATGAGTTTGAAAACATTTTTTATTAAATCTATTATCATCAAAATAGGATTATTATTTATATATTTGTTGATGCATAACAAATTTCCTTATCAAAGCATTATCTTACCAATTTGAAAGGTTTAACAATTAATCCTTTCTTCAAATATAATAATGATCTAATCTTTTCCTTTTTTGAGAGAAACCCTAGGCCTAATTTTAGTTTCAAGAAATCAAGAGGCATATGTAAGAGGATGTGCGAGAATACAAATTTTTTCCATTTCATAGGGTAAGTGTTCCGACTATTCCAAAAATGCAGATAGACAAATAGAGGTAAGTATTTTCTAATTTTTAATAAATAAAATAATATATTTCATATTATCTTGGGATATTTCAAAATGTCCATCCTTTTAGATATTTAAGTAATACTAAAATTAATTTATTTACAAAGTGTGCTATTATTTTATTTTGAAAAAATAAATATTCCATATAGAAAAGGTTTATAAACAAATATTTTCACATATTGATAATGTTTAGAGAGGATAAATTATTAAAATATTTTATCTCAAAGTATTATCTATTTGAATGAGTAATGAGTGAAAATAAAAGATTTCTCTAAGAATTAATATTTCACTTTTGATATATTCTTTTGAAATAAACCCTAACATTTTATATACATTTTTTGTAGAATATTGATGAATTTTACAAAGCCATAAATGACTACAGGTAAGGATATATTTCTTTTTATTAAAGGGATATATGATTATACTATTTTATGTGTAAAATTTATTATTTATATAGAGAAGCAAAGATGCATTTATCATCAAAATATTTTTGGAAGAGGATCAAATGAGCATTATTGGATGAAGTTGATTATCAAAATATTAATTACACCAAAGGACACAACTTTCAACAAAGATGATCTTTAGGTTAATTATTTTAATTAGCATTGTATTGTAAATTAATGTGTTTAGTTATATTTAGGCTTTAATTAGGAATTTTTGCAATGATCTAAAGCTTGTATGCACCCTTTGATTTGGGTAAGTGCACCAAGTTGTGGTGCCAAAAGGGGGTATAAGTGGCCACTTTTTTTCTAAAATCGACAATAGGAACTTTGACAAGAATTTAAAGATAGTTATGCTCAAAGTTTTAAGATATGACAAAAACAAAAGTAGTAATCCTTTCAATCTAGTTTCTAAACTACTAATTTTTTTCCAAAAAGATTTAGTTTTAGGTCCTCAAAAAGGGGACCACAAAAAGTGGTACTATTTTTTAGAAAAAACATAACATAATGCAAAGTGTGGCCTATCAAAAATTTGAACTTTTTTTGTGAAATTCCATAATCACTTTGGTCAAAAGTTACCTAACACCATGTAGTTTATCCTAGATTTTTTGGGTAATTTTATAATGTGTATTTTTTTAATGAATTTTGTAATTGGAAACATCCCAAAAATGTGAAATATTTGTGTGCTCCCCCTAGAAATGATTGAAAAATAATTTAAAATCAAAACTTTTTTTTTCAAAGTGTGTAAAATGGAGTATAGTTTCTAAAAAATTAAGTTGTTATGAAATTTGATGAATGAGGTAAAATCTACACCCCAATTAGTACATGTTGGTTTTTGAGAGAAAATAGAAATACAAATAAATTATAGTTGAAAGGCTTGAAATAGTATGAATTCAAAATAAATTATATGGTTATATAGCTAACATAGAGATCTACAATATCATGTAACTTGATTTTATCAATGCTGAACACGAAGAACTTGAAGGAAAGCACACAAGAAAAATTAATCATTTTTTTTATTCTTGTTGCAAAAAAAATCTCAAACTAGTTTAGAGACTCCAAACCTTTGGGTTGGTAGAATCCAAAGCTTTAAATAGTGTGTGTGCTATTTAAAGAATTTTTAAATTTAGGCTTACATAAAATGTACATGCTAAGTGGGCATGAAATTTGTAAGCCTTGAGAGAGGGAAGGAGAGTGAGAGAGAGGGTAGAGAGTGAGAGAGTAGAGGATGGGGAGAGAGTAGGAGATGGGAGAGGGTGAGAGAGGGAGAGAGGGAGGGAGAATTGGAGAGAGAGAGAGAGAGAGAGAGAGAGGGGGGGGGGAGGGAGGGAGGTAGAGAGAGAGAGAGGGAGGGATGGAGGTAGAGAGAGAGAGTAGGGGATGGTAGATGGAGAGGGAGAGTAGAGGATGAGAGAGGGAATGGGAGAGAGATTTAGCTAGAGAAATATGAAGACCAAGATCAAGATAGATACATGAAAAAAATAAATAAATAAATATATATATATATATATATATATATATATAGAGAGAGAGAGAGAGAGAGAGAGAGAGGGAGAGAGAGAGAGAGTAAATTAGTAACAAATGACAAATTCATATTTACAACAAGTTTCTAATTTTTATTTTATTTTTTTTGAAAATAATTTTAAATATAATAATTATAAATAAGTACAAAGTAGTCATATATTAAAAAATATAGATGTTTATAAATTAATACTATAAGAAAATCTTAAAATATAGAAGTTTTTTATTTATAAGAAAATTCATAAAATCACAAAAATATCAAATTAACTATGCAACTTTCTAAAATTCATATATTTAATTTTAAAAATGCTAAATCAATATAAATATAAGCAAGTTTCTAAAATCATATGCTTTATACAAAATGATTCTAAATTTTTATGATGAATTATGCTAAAAAAATTTAAATATAAATATTAAATATGTGTTTTTGAATATTAAAAGCAACAAAAGGGTGTTGGTCCATGTATCAAACTAGTGCACTAAGAGCACTAGAAGCTTTTAGCACACACCATTTTCCTCTATCAAAAAAAAAAAACATAAAGTTTAGATTGTTAACAAAAATGAAAGTAACATGCATTATACTAATATAATTAAAGTGTGTATGCCACATAGGGTGGGTAAAGGCTCTAAAGCCAACTGAGCTTATTATAAACAAAAACATGTAAAAACCCATGAGACAAAAAATCCCTAACCTCCCTCCAGCTGCTTTGATAGCAGTGTGGATGTTCTGTCTTCCTTTAGGAACTAGAAGACATATTTATTGTCTTCCTCAATCTTTGGCTTTGTCCTAGAGATATCTTCTCATGTAGAGTACACAACATTACCAAGCAGGGATGCATCATGTTAATAGCAAATTTGTTAGAGTCTTTAATTCCTTTTTTGATGCTATTGATCTCTTTTTTCAGTTTTGAAGCACCATTTCTTGTTTCTTAATCTTTTCCTTCATCTATTCTAGAAACCTACCATGCATCGAGCCACCAAAATCATTAGCCATCTCCTAGAAAGAAACCTACATGATAGAGAGGTTGGGGTTAGGGTTTTGATTAGGGCTTTTCACCTAGGTATTAGAGGGGGAGGGAAGAAGCATATTCTTCACATTAGAGGGGAGGAGTCCAAGGACATACTTGATTAATGACCAATCTCCTCACTACATTTTAGCAATTGAGTTATTAGAGTTTGACCCTTCACCTTTTTTCAAGGCTTGATTGCATTTTTCCTTTGCAAGCTGGTTAGACCTATAGGCCCCAGGGGTTTCAATAATGTCATCCAACTCCACACTATACACCTCACACATGATTTTTTTAGGGGAACTAGTAAATTTACTATCAGGTAGAGAGAAAGATTTTTTTTGGGCCTTTTCCTGCTAAGTTGGGAAGGGCCAACCTCAAGAGACCTAGGTGGAGTGGTAGAATGAGTAAAAATGGGTTCATTGACTAGAGGGCATAACATAGGGTGGAAGTTATACAACCTAAGTAACCTTGATGCAAAATAATATTGTCCTTGGATTTACGGTTAGCCTCAATATTGCTTTCAATGGAATGAAACAGGTAAAAGAGAATGGACATTAAGATTTTATGATGCAAGTGGTTCAAAAAAGGATGATGGTAGAAATAGAAAATAGTAAACTTATCTTCTTGGGTGAAGTATTTCATTATGATGTAGCACACATTCTTCAAGACACTATGGAGGTCCTCTCTACTTAAGCCACCTTGTTTCTTGATTGGTTCCTTTAGGGGGTTGAAGAATTATTTTAGGGCTTCATAGTCAGAAGATTATTGGCCTTTTCCATTTTTTCCCTCTATGGCTAGGCTTGTGGCCTTAGAGATAATTATTCACCTCAAATGTTGGGCCTCTCACCATAATTTTCCTATCATTCCAAGAAGTCAAAAACTCCTTTGAAATAATTTCATCGTAGCCTTAGGTCATGTATTCCATGAACTACAACAAATTTCCTTCCTTGCACACAAACATAGCCTTCACATTGTTTCTAAATGTAATCACCTAAAAATGGTCATCTAGACTATTAGCCCCCTTCTCAGCATTTTGGCTAAATTAATTTAATCATTTACCTAGACCAAATTGCTAATAATCAATTTATTTGATTATAACCTATAGTTTGACTATGCTATCCTAAGTTCATTATTTGATTAAAAGAACATGTCCCCTTTTAATTAAATAAAAGACCCATTTCTTCTAACCCACTTAAAGTGCACACATAAAGTCCTTTTTCTATTTTACAATTAAAAGAAAAGGCTTGTGAGACTTTTTGTCTTATGTGACAAGTCAACTTATATTCTATTGGTTGACTTGTGTGTGCACATGGATCACTCCTATTTTCGAATTCAACCGTTGATCATCCACCATCTTCATCTTGATCTCCACCGTTCGTACATCTTTAAAAGGGAGAGAGCTTTCCCCTCAAAGCATCCAATCCTTATTTTGAATATTGTTATGCTGCAGGTTTTCTAACAGGTTTCTTTGGAGCTTTGTGGAGAACTTCTCATTTTTTATCTCATTCTCTCATTTCCATCACATTAGCATAAGATCATATGGCATTCTTAGCATAGTTGCATTTTAGTTTAACTTTGATTCCTTTGCAAATAATTAGATCACATAGATTAATAGTTGGATTTGTAACATTCCCATCTCATTATTAGCATAGCTTGCATTGTGCATCTCATCCTAATTTAGTTTCATTTTTGGATTGCATGATCTAAAGAGTTCTTTGACACTAGCACTCTTGCTCTTGTCTAAAGAATCTCCCATTTTGTGGTTTACTCGCAAGGGCTATATTTCTAAGGCTCAGCTGAGAGCTCCTATATACTCATTTGTATGCCCCTTGCACTCCATGACTAGGGAGCTCTAAGTCGCATTCGAGCTTTCCAATCTATGGAGAATTTTGGATAGGATGATTTAGATAAGTGCACCTTTTCTAGTCTACACTAAACAACATGTCAATCATGTTAGGCTCAATGCAGAGCTTATTAACACCCATGATTTCTAGCTTGAAAGACTTAGTAAAATGTAGAGAATACTTATTCTTTAGTATGACAAGAATGAAATTTGAAATACCCTTTTTTATATGGTCATAAACTTCTTCTTTTTTGACATAATGACAATGAAAAAATTACTAGTTGATTAGAAAATCTACTTGTCAATACATGTGTGAAGCCTTGGTTTTGCATAAAAAATTGCACTCAACTTTCCTTTATAATTAATTTTAATTAAGGCCTCACTGGAAATATAGTTTCCTAAAATATTACCATAATGATGAAAAATCTTTAAATGTTTGTGCCTAAACTCCTTTGAATCCAGCCTAGAAATGTCTTTCCAAGTCATAATTAAAATGTGCCAAGTGTCTTTTCAAAAAATGAAATAATTCAAAATAAGGAAAGTGTAACCCTTACCCCCCTTAACCTCTTCCATGCAACCAATCAAAAGGTGTTAACTATGGTTACTAATTCTCATACACTCCTCCCTATTGATTAGGTTCCTTGAATCTTGTAGAAGTATATTAACCTTCCTCTAGCATCTTAACCCTTTCATTTGTAGCCCAATGATAGATATGGAGTCTGTGATAGCATTTACCTCCTTATATATGTGCACACTTTTGGTGTTCTAGAATTTAACCAATTGAGCAACAACATCATTAAGGACTATAGTAGCTCTCCACCCAGCACCAACCTCCCTTTTGATGACCTAAATAATTACTTTAGAGTCACCCTCAACTTTAATTTTAGGTATCCTTGAGGCCAAAGCAATATTAAGTCCTGAGAAGAGCACCATTCCCTCAACTTGGTTCACCATATGATCTCTTAGTGGTCATCCCACATAGGAATCTATGCCTTTATCTTCATAGTCCTTAATTATGCCTCCACTAGCCTGATTGTCTCCTCTAGTAGCCCATCAAAGTTTAGTTTACACCATCTAGTTGAAGGTGGTTCCCATTTAGTATTAACTCTAACCATGTTTTTAGAACTATCAATTCTGCTAAGTCCATGGAGAGTGTTCCATTCCCTCACAATATCAATCTCTAAAAGGGAGGAGGGTGTTAGCATGCACACTAATGACACTACATTAGGGGAGTATCCTAACCATTGGAGAATATTGGCATGTTGCATTCATGACTATGTTTTTCATTGATGTTAACATAGCATGGTTTCTATATAGACTATGAGAATAGTAGTAAGATATCTTATTGGTACAGACAATGATTTGATTTTCTAGTGTTATGCAACTAAGGACATGTTTTAGATTATGTCCTAATGAGGTGGTTAAGTGCACAAAGTCTAAGCCAATGGCATACAATACTTGTACTTGATTTATTGAGAGCAACACAAAAATAGAGAATTGAAGAACAACATTTTGATGTTTGATTTCTATCTTTCATCTGAGATGTAATGAATAAGTGCACATTCATGTAGTGATAGAGGATAGTCATGTGGTGACATCAATAAGAGTGCAAGCCTTGGTATTGCACGTGTGAATTTTTGTATAGATTATGAGCTAATAGTGCTATTGTAATTATAATTAATTAATTATCTTATTATAAGTAATTAGGAAAAGCCTCAAGCTAACTCGAGGAATTATAATAAAGATATGGTATAAAGGAAAGTTTTTTTTTCTTATTTTTAATGTGGTGCAATCATTGTATGAATTGTGAAGTGAAAAAAGGAGCAGAGTGCTTACTAAATGTGAGTAAGTAATCCAAGGGATTATTTGATATGAATTTTGAGATCTGGTTACAAGATCTGAAGGAGCAGAAGTCTAGATGATAGGATAAAGATACAGGAAGGAATTACATTTTAGTTTTATTATTCTATAAGGAATAATACATAGATCATTTGGATAGTGGGTTCATTAGTCCTAATAGGGTTGGAATCTCCTAACAGGGATTGAAAGTCTCTTAATAGGGACTCATATGTACTAAATGTTATAACAAACTCTTAACAGGGTCTATCCTCTAACAAGGAATATTTATGTTAGTACGTCATCTTGTGGGTACCATCCCCACTAGGGTTTTGCCTCTGATCAAGAGATTCCCTAGTTAATATATTTGGTGTTAATTATGTATGAGATCTTGTTTTGATTTTAGTTTATATTACTCATGTGGTTAATTTTATTTAAGGTTCATGATTTTGATAATAATTGGATAACTAATTCACCCCTCTTTCTTAGTTATATCAATGGACTATATATTCTAACAATTGGTATCAGAGCTTTATGTCCTTGAATAATAAGTTTAACAACTTTGGGAGATTGATGAAGAATTTACTTAGAAAGGATAGTCCAAGATTTGATGGGGCCAACTATGATAATTGGAAGGAAAAGATAAAGACTGGTCTGTTGTGCATGGGTCTAGAATATTGGCTTTTGAAAAAAGGTAATAAGATAATTTTTGATGAAGGAAAGATTGAGGAATAGAGTGAGGTAGAAAGAGATTTGTTCATGTGTAACATTAGAGCTAGAGAATGTTGATCTCAAATTGGTTTTGACTAATGAGTGTTTACACATTTAACTCATTTACTTAGTTCATGCTAAACAAGAAGTACATGTTGAGCACAATATGTATATAATAGAGCATGCCAAGTCTACAATGAGTGTTGAGCCACTCATGTACCAAGTTACTCAAGTGCCAAGAAGATAGTGTATGCTGAGTGACACAAGAGCCAAGAAAGTAGTACATGTCAAGAGATACAAATGCCAAGACATAGAATAGAAATCAATATATGCCAAGCATTAGAAACTTTATATGCCGAGTGAGATAGTTTTAACATAGTTGTTTGTAAAAGTAAAAACTACTATGTGTACACTAGAAAAGGTACACCTCTCTAAACCATTCTATCTAAGGTTCTCCATAGATTGGAAAAATTGAATGATGACTTAGAGCTCCCTAGTCATGGAGTACAAGGGGCATACAAATGAGCATATAAGAGCTCTCAACTGAACCTTATAAATGTAGCCCTTGCTAGTAAACCACAAAATGGGAGATTCTTTAGACAAGAGCAAGAGTGATAGTGTCAAAGAACTATTGGATCATGCAATGCAAAAATGAAACTATATTAGGATAAGATGCACAATGAAAGCTATGCTAAAATGAGATGAGAATTTTACAAATCCAACTATTAAGCTATGTGATCTAACTATTTGCAAAGAAACTACACTAACATGCAATATGATCTTAAGACTTAATATGAAGTGGATGAAAGAATGAGACAAGAAATGAGAAGTTCTCCACAAAGCTCCAAAGAAAAATGTTAGAAAACCTATAGCATAACAATATTCAAAATGAGGATGGATCCTTTGAGGGGGAAAGCTCTCTCCCTTTCAAATTTGTACGGACAGTGGAGATAAAGATGAAGATGGTGGATGATCAATGGTGGAATTCAAAAAGTGGAGTGATCCATACGCACACAAAAATTAACCAATAGAATATAAGTTGACTTGTCATATAAGACAAAAGTCACAAAGCCTTTTCTTTTAATTGAAAAATAGAAAGAAGACTTTATGTGTGCACTTTAAGTGGGTTAGAAGAATGGGGTCTTTTATTTAATTAAAAGGGGACATGTTCTTTTAATCAAATAATGAACTTAGGATAGCATAGTCAAACTATAGGTTATAATCAAATAAATTGATTATTAGCAATTTGGTATAGGTAAATGATTAAATTAATTTAGCCAAAATGTTGAAAAGGGGGCTAATAGTCTAGATGACCATTTTTATGTGATTACATTTGCCCCTCTTTGACTAATGTGTGATTGATCTGGGAACACATTATGTCAAAGAAAATAGAAAGCCAAGTAGGCGGTGATAGATATAGATATTTGATTTTGAAAATGAAATGTAGAAAAAGATAGCAAGTCCTAAATGTATAGCCTGATAGTGGTAGTACTAAATATAGGAAAAGATGATGTTAGAATTCAAGAAGAATGCTAACACTTAGCAAAGTAGATAGATCGACAACAAGTGAGAAGATCAAACAAATGATCCTAAGAAATAGATAGCTGTAGCAATCAGTGATAGAGTATTTCTGCCCCCTCGGGATCGAAATTCAAATGAGGTAAGGGGATGTAGAAACTGGCTAGACATGAGAAAATTAGAATATAGCAATGTCCAAGATGATAGATAGATGATTAGAACCCAAGAATGACTATAAGAAATTGATAAATTGACCTAGTTTGACTAGAGTTGACCTTGAAGGATATAGCATAAAAATTAGGTCAAAATGAGTAGAAAGGTGATTTTAGACATGAAACAGTGAATTGAAGTAGATATGAAGTATGGAAATGATGAAGACATGAAGAAATGAAGGTGCCCCAGTGATTATTCAAAGATTAGACCTCAAAGGGTCAGCTAACTGCTTAGAAGAGGGTGAAATTTTAAAAAACAATTTTGACCATCAAGATGAATTCAAATTTTGATTTTGATCCCGAAAATGAATCTAGGACATCAAAATAATTTAAGAGGTCAAAAATTTATATAATGTAATGATAAGATAGAAAAGAGATGAAGTGAAAGATTAAGAAGGTGAAAAGAAATGAACAAGAAGAAAGTAAAGAAATATATGGAAGGAGTTAGCTGATATGTATGTGAAAAGATGAACAGAGAGCTTTCCCCATATGAAAGAATATAAGATTAAGCTAGAAAATGAACCTAAAATGCAAGATAATATGCAGTGGTTTACTAGCAAGAAGTGCATAACATTTAGACTCTTAATTTCATCATTGAGCATTTATTAGGGACATCATGAGATCATACAACTATCACTAGTATAACTATAAGGATATGAATATGATCAATATTAGATAGGTATGTGGAAATCCAATCTAAGCATCAGAGACATGTAAGTCAAGATAACTACGTGATTAGATTCCCTAAGTTTAATTTAGCAAGATCATACCTATACCAAGGCATAAGCACCAAGATAACCTCCAAGTGTGGTCTTGTGAAACAGTCAAGGATGATACTTTTGTATGTCAAAATGTTGGATAGGACAAGCATAAATGCTTACAACACTATAGACAAACAAAGTATACCCACAAGCAGAAATCAAGAAAATATGTCCCATGCCCCTAGTCTTCTAGTCAATGATATCCTCGAAAGACTATTAGGGAGGGAACACATGACAAAGGAATCATCATAGACAACACACAAAGTAGATAAAGATTAGCATAGCTCAGTTGTTTAAGTGTAAAAGTGTGTGTGTGTGTAAGTCACTTGGCCATTTCTTCAAGACTTGATCCTGATAGTGAAAAATATCACGACATCAAAGACCGTAGGTAAACTATCAGAAAAGTGTTAAGAAACACTATTTTGTGAGTTGTCAAAGAAACCCTAATGCATAATAATACCTCAATAGGCTAAGTAGTTGTGCCCCCAAGATGAGTACAAGAAACAATTCCAAGCTAGGAAATGTGTAGTAAAGTAGGTGATTGAGACTGATAGACATAGGTGCAAGGGTTTCAAGTAGTGTCTATTTCTAGGTTTTCACCACTTGACAGATTTTTTTTCGAACTTTTTTCAATTTTTTTGTATTTTTTTATTTTTGATTTTTTTGGTGATACATCAAAGCACCTATTGCTATGGTTTCACTAAGACAATCATTTTTTTAGAACATTTTCTGATTTTTAGGATTTTTTCAGCATCATATATGATTTTTTAGATTTTTTAGAAGGGTTTAGAGGTCACTAGTTCTCAAGCAAGATCACACCATTTTCTCCCAATGTCTAGCAAGGTATAGGACAAGATGGAGAAACAAGCCGATGGATAAGCAAATATGCATAAGAAAGGAATGTGAAGCAAGTGAAAGTGATCCTCAAGAACTGACTCCTCAAGAGTACCCAAGCTAGGGAAAGAGGTGAAATAGTCATATGAAGCATGTTTAGGATAAGAAATGGAAGTAATAAGCAAGATAGCATGTAGAATAAGCAGTGAATCCAACAAGTGAGATAGCATGAAGCATGTAGCCCAAAAGAGTAGCCATGTCAAGAAACCTACGAGAACCATGATTTATTTATTGTGATCAAGACCAAGGGGTCAACTAGATATGATAGCGATGGGATAGAGAAATAAGAATAAAACTCAAGATGAAGGCTATGAGTGAATGAGAAAGCATGACAGAGAATATCATGGATAAGATAGCCAATATGCAAAGATAGCTCAACATTGTCAAGATCAAAGAAAGAAGAGGGGATAAATGGATGATGGAAGAATTATGCATGATGCTTATTTACCAGGTTTTCATCATGGTACTTATCCAAGGTGCCATAAGAAGTAGTTTTCACCATAGAATGCATTTATTTCTCTTTACTTTTGCTACCAAGGTGCCACAAGAAGTGGTTTTCACCAAGGCACATTTTCATTTCTTTTTTCTTTTTTCTTTTTTGAATTTTTTGAATTTTTAGAAAGAGCTCAAGCTTTTTGAATGTAGATAGTGCTCCTATAGGAAAGATAAGTCATGATAAACCAAGACCATAGAAAGCTATGCTCAAAGATGTTGATAGGGTGATGAAAGAGAAATGGTAGTAGGAAGAATATATTGAGGACAAGAGTTCATGTATAGAAAGTAAGTGTAAGCTTTAGAAGATTTCATGAGGGTAGTTGAAATATTGGACAAGATCAACATTGACACACACCTTGAAGGATATTGGAACAATGGAGGAATCATGGATGAAATAGCTTGAGATTTAGATGTATGAGGTGGTAGAAGAGATTTGGAAAAAAGTGGAGTGGAAGGCTTTGGAATATTTTTAGGAAGATTTTTGGAAGAAGATGGAATGGAAGCCTTTGGAAGCTTGAATGTCAACTTTGAAGTATTTTCAATATTCAAGTCTTCTAAAAGAGACTTGGGAATCCATATAGCTATAGATTTCCTTTGGATACTTCAAAACAGATTTCTTCAATAATGGGTTTAGGAACCCATATTTTCTTTGATTTAGCTTTTTTAATAGTGGACCTTTGCAGTTTCTTTTGTGCATTCTCTTCTTAGCATTCACATGGAAATTAGATGGGACATAGTGATCTTTCCTTTTCAATGGATTCTTATGTTTATTCTCACTTCCAAAGGACTTGGGATTTATGGATGAATAAGGATGATATGATTGTTTTAGATGTATAGATGGGTGAAAAGTCATCAAGGATGAGTGTTTTTGTTGGTCTTGAGGTATTATAGGAGAGCTAGGGAATGAGCTAGGAGTGAATGTAGGAGATGGAGGAACATAAGGCCCCAATATGGATGGAAGGTTTGAATGCTATAGCTTAGATGGATAAGGACCAAGGATATATTTAGAAGATGCAAAGGGATAGTGGGAAGGGATATCAACATCTTTAGAGTGAGAAACATGGTCAAAGCCATCAATAGACTCATGAGTATCTTTCATAGGAACAACATTTTTAATAGAAGCACTTGAAGCTTGAGCACAATTTTGAAGTGGATGTGGAGAAGTAGAACATGAGGGGATAATTTGATCTTGACAAGTAGCTTTAGATAGCATAGGAAGAGAAATTTTCTCATAATTTTCAGTAAGCTCAAGGGAAATGGTGGAAGTGATGTCTTCATCATATTTAGGAGGTGGAAAAGATATAGGATATGGAGGGGAAAAATCTTGAAAGAGATGAAAGGGTGCTTGATCTTGATCTTTCTTGACATTTATAGCTTTTTCTTTTTGAGAGTCCTCTTGACATGGAGCCACTTCTAAGGACAAGGGAGAATGAAGAGCGAATGGAGTAGTGCTTGGATTAGGCATAGTAGTGCATGAAGGTTGAGGATGTTTAGGATTAGTAGCATGGAAAAGGTTTGCAACCAAGTGAAGGTTAGCTTGAGTTTCTTTTAGAGGTAGCCCTTGAGGATACACATAGTCAATGTGGAAAGCATTAGGTTCTTTATTTGATGGAGGTATGTTGGAAAGCTTTGAAGTTTTGGAAGATGTACGAGTGTTGGAAGAAGTGGAGGTATCAAGGAAACCATCACTAAAAATAGGTTCATTAATATGATCTCTCTCAAGAAATGTATCCTCATCACATGAATCATTAGAGGTATCAATAATTCCATTATCAATAAGATCTTGGATTTTATGTTTTAGCTCAATGCAATCTAAAGTACTATGCTCATTATGTTGATGATAAGTACAATAGATATCCAAGAATGGGTTTCCATATGAGCTAGACTTAGGTAACATGATGATCTTATTACCAAGAAGTTTTTGCAAAGTGTCATCATAAGAATCTTCCAAGGGAGAAAAAGTTCTATTAGAAGTATGTCTAGAGTCCTTTTGTTATTTCTCAAGTGAATGGTATGCATCCATGTCTTCATCATTGTCTTGGTTAAAGATAGGTCCATCATGATGTCCTGGAATAGTCTCAAAGTAGGTATCACTTTTTTTCTCTCTAAGGAGGTCTTTAGATCTAGAAGATGAAGATATTTAATGTCTTGAAGTAGAGCATGTAGACCTAGAAGAAGAGGATGACCTAAAATAAGGTGACTCACATTCATGTAAAGACCTTAAGGAAGATTCATGTAATGATGCAATCTTCTCCTCTAACCTTTTCTCAAGTTTAGACTTCATTTCTGTCATACACTTAGAGAGATGAAGGTAAGAAAGATTATTTGTCTCTTCTAGTTCTTTGTATTGTACATATAGATCTTGAAACTCTTTAGTGACATGGAGGATATAATGATCATCTAGATTTGGTTGAGGTTTGGTAGCACAAGGTTTAGATCCCATAGTTTTAGATGCAAAGCCAAGCATAAAAGAGCCTAGAAGATAACTCGATGTTGAAACTATAGGAGGTAGAGTGTTCACTTGCCAAGATAGTAGAGAGAGATTAAAGTGACTTGTCAAACAATATTTCCAAGAAACTTACAACATGAATGACTCAAGTCAATAGCTAGGCAAGATGTCCAAATAGCCAAATAGATAGAGCAAGTAGGGTGACAAGTGAACAACTCTCCAACCCAAGAGTGTAGTCAAGAAATCAAGGCAACCATTTCAGCAAAAAGATAACTAGCAAGTGGACATAGACCATGAAGATAGAAAGACCAAGAGCACCAAGACCAAAGAGTCACTTTAAGCATGTTCAAGAACTAGAGGCATATAAAATAAAAATCAAATGATGAGACTCCCCTTAGCAAGAAACACAAGAAAATTTTTGCATTTGATGTTTTGACTTGGTTGAAAAAGTTTGACAATAGTTAATAGCATAGCAAGTTTGATGTTCAAAAACAATTTCTTTCCAAGCAAGATAGTGACACATGGAGTAGTCTTTAAACAATCAAGCAAGGGACAAAGCAACCTTGCATGATACAAGAATATCTGAGGTCTTAAAATAAATCCCTAGAACTATCATCATGTGTATGTTCCAAAGATTTTCATAGGTCTAGCACATTCAGAAACACATCAAGAAATATCTACCTAAAGGACATGGTTCATTACTCAACAACTTTACCCATGCTTTATGCTCCTTCCCATCACACCAAGTGGTTTCCCACAAGAAATTTTGGCTTTTTCATAGAAATTTTATAAGCATATCCAAGGGAACACATATGGTGAGTGTAAATCTTGGAGTGATCTGGGTAGTCCACTAGGATCAATCCTTGCACCAAGAAGTTGAGTAGCTAAAAAGGGTAGTTACTAACTTAGGATGTTTAGATAGGGCTTTTGTTCATAGTGTTCCTCTTGCTCCCAATTATGGGACACCTCAACATGTGATGAGTAATTGATCTCACGACCATAAGAGTACCTTAAGCATTCTTGCCTAGTGATCTCCCTATGGTTGAAATACTATAAGCGATCACACTAGGCGAAGAAAAATACTACATCTACAAAGGTTTTGTGTCCTTGATAGCCTTGATTTTATAGTGGTTTGGAAGAGCCGGGTAATTTTCTTGTCCCCACTTGGGTCGTTCCTCTCAGGTTGTCCAAGAGCAGGCCCTCTAAAGGATTCTAAACTACACAAAGAGTGGATCAACTTTTGGAAGTCAAGATTTTTGATTCACCACAAGGGTGAAGAGCATACTCTCCTATTCCAATAATTTTCTCCCAAACATGCCAAGAAGATTCAGTTGCCTCTTACACTTGAAATCAAATGGTAAGTCAAGATTTTTGATTCACCACAAGGGTGAAGAGTGTACTCTCCTATCACCAAAAGATCCCAATTGTAAGTTTTAATGTGCCTAAAAACAAACAATTAGTATATGCCGCACATGTAAAAGTAAAGAACAAGCAAAATTGAGATTTTATGCATTGGGCAGCCCTGTAAACAATCATTAGTAGCCCTTGTGCATTTGAAGCTTTGACATGCGTTCTTTTATGCAATGTTTCAATTTTTTCACAAGGATGGCAACCTGAAATCACAACTTGTTAGCACCAAAAGTTAGTGGGAAATAACATAAAAATTTGCAATAAAAAGTGGTTAGTTGCCTCAAAAATCCAATTTATCTTCCAATCAAGTGTATGCAAAGAAAGTGCAAACTAATTACAAATGCTCTCATTTTTACTCTTTGCTTTTGACCTAGTCAACAAGATTAGACTTTTTTGCTATGATTTTTTATCTAAAAATAGAAATTAAAATAAGAGACCCCTACTAAAAATCTAGGAGCTTTCCAAAAATGCAAGAAATTCAAAAAAATCTCTTTATTTGTGCCCTAGAGACTCATTTCGTCAAAAAAGGCTAGATTTATCAAAGCAAATTTTTGATCTCTAATACGATCTCAAAAGTCAAAAAACAAAGAAAGTACCCACTTTAGAATTAAAAAATAATTCTAAAAATGTAAGTTTTTCTAAAAAATACACTGATTTGCGATCATAAAAAACTTTTTATGAAAAATAAAGAAAAAATCATAACTTCAGAAAATAACATCAAAATGCTCTAAAAATTGGACTAAGACATGGTGAAGATATAAAAAACTTGAAAAAAAAAATTCAAAACCAAACTCTAATTAGTTTAAAATATATGATTAAATCTTTAAACCAACTAGATTTTTGGCCTTCAAACCAATCTACTTATGGGTTGGCCTTAAAACCAAAGTGATAATTCTACAAAAGCACTTGATTAGATCCAATATGCGGTTGTAAAAAAATTAAAGATAAGAAATGAAAAAAAATGGAGCTAGATACTTGATTCATGCCCCATGGTGGGTGCCAAAAATGTACACTCGAAAGGGTGCACTTCTCTAAACCATTCTATCTGAGGTTCTCCATAGATTGAAAAATTCAAATGCTAACTTAGAGCTCCCTAGTCATGGAGTGCAAGGGGCATAAAAATGAGCATATAAGAGCTCTCATCTGAGCCTTAGAAATGCAGCCCTTGCTAGTAAACCACAAAATGGGAGATTCTTTAGACAAGAGCAAGAGTGCTAGTGTCAAAGAACTCTTGGATCATGTAATGCAAAAAAAGAAACTATATTAGGATGAGATACACAATGCAAGCTATGCTAAAATGAGATGGGAATGTTACAAATTCAACTATAAGCTATGTGATCTAACTATTTGCAAAGAAACTACACTAACATGCAATATGATCTTAAGACTTAATATGAAGTGGATGAAAGAATGAGACAAGAAATGAGAAGTTCTCCACAAAGCTCCAAAGAAACCTATTAGAAAATATGCAGCATAACAATATTCAAAATGAGGATGGATTCTCTGAGGGGGAAAGCTCTCTCCCTTTTAAAATTGTACAGACAATGAAAATCAAGATGAAGATGGTGGATGATCAATGATGGAATTCAAAAAGAGGAGTGATCCATGTGCACACACAAATTAACCAATAGAATATAAGTTGACTTGTCATATAAGACAAAAGTCACAAAGCCTTTTCTTTTAATTGCAAAATAGAAAAAGGACTTTATGTGTGCACTTTAAGTGGGTTAGAAGAATGGGGTCTTTTATTTAATTAAAAGGGGACATGTTCTTTTAATCAAATAATGAACTTAGGATAGCATAGTCAAACTATAGGTTATAATCAAATAATTTGATTATTAGCAATTTGGTCTAGATAAATGATTAAATTAATTTAGCCAAAATGTTGAAAAGGGGGCTAATAGTCTAGATGACCATTTTTAGGTGATTACACTATGTAAACCATTTTTGAGCTGACTTAAAGATGAATTTGTTGGAATTTACAAGCGAGAAGATTCACTTTTGGGGGGGTGTGAATCAAAAGTAACTAACTTTAACATTTTCAAAACCATTTAATTGAAAACATTCACATGCATCTAATTCATCTAATAAACATGAAAGTAAAGACATGCATGAAAATAGATGACACAAGATTTTGGTAACTTAGAAACCCTCCAAAATGAGAAGGTAAAATTGGGGTGGGGATGACACCCACAAAGTATCACTGCAACAATATGTAACTCTTTGAGGTTACAAAGTTTGACCACTTTCAATGGTCTACCCTATGAAAGGCATGTTAAAGACTTTACACTCTATTAAAAGCAACCTAGTTAAAGGATTTACAAACACTCACTTGGAATGTTACCCTGTGAAAGGATTTAACACCTTTCTTAAAGGTTTACAACATGGCTTTAAACCAACCTATCATCATAGAATTTTTGTTTCTAATACAATGACTAGAGAGTATTAGAAAATCTTGACTTGGTGACTTGCAATCTTCAATTGTTAATTCTAGATCCTTGTTATGCTCTATTTGTTCTGATCCTTTCTTGATCTAATATGTCTCTTCTCAAAATTTTGATACTCTATTCTAATCAACTAAATTTTGCAATGTTGTTCTTCTCTTTCCAATTATTTACACCCTTCTGCACATTGCTAGCATTCTCCCATAAACTCTTCCTCATACGTACGAATAATCAAGTTTCATCCTCCTTTTAAAAGCTTCAAATACTTAAGGTTAGGTATGAATCTATGATCAATACTCAGTCTCCTTTTCCTGCTCAATTCTTTCACTTTTCCTATTGGTTGCATGCCTTCTCTATTTTTCTTATTGGTTGCATGCTGATTACATAAGTAATGCAAAAGATTCAATCTTATCTTCAAGATCCTTCAAGATTCATCCCAAGTCAGCTCAAAAATGTTTTACATCTGAGTTTGTGAAGGCACAAACTCATATGTTGATTTTGTGTTACTCAGAACTTACTTATTGCTGATGCTCAGTACATATAGGAATCTTGTCTCACTCAGCTCCTATAGTAATTATGTTTCACTCAACATCTATACTTTTCTTGACACCTATAGTTACTTGGCATCACTTATCACTCGACACTTAAACTTCGCTCGGCACCTAAAGTTCACTCAACACCTTTTGAATCTCTAGCTTGGCACATAGCTCAGCATTTGTATTATACTTGGCATCAACTAAGAATTGGTTAAGTCTATTGACACTCAATTGTCAAACCAATTTGAGACCAACAATCTCCCCCTTTGACATGAGTGGCAAAAACACTTAACTAAGCATTATGAGTTTGGTCTCTATGAGAATAATACACATTATGTTTGGCATATGTACAAAAATTGTTCAAAATTTTGTAGAAGGCTATATACCTCAAAAATGTGTAACTTCCCCTGAGCCGATGTGCCATTTCTCTAACCAAAATTCCCTTAATCTAAATTTGTCTCATGATGGTTCCATTATCTACCTTATCATTCCTTTGCCTCTATTTTTGTGTACCCTATTTCTAGTCTATTTGTACTTCCCCTTTGTTTTTTTTCCTCCTTTCACATCTTCTTGTAGTGTTTGTATCCTTTTGGCTATATCTTCTTATTACTTCCTCAAAATTTTGATTATCTCTCCCTTTGGGTATTTCTCCCTTTATTTACACGTCCCTTCTTATTATCTCCTATCTTTATTATGTATCCCTCTTTACATGAATATCTCCCCCTTTATTTGTTATTTGCATAATGTATTATCTCCCCAATTCTTATTATATGCATAATGAATATCTCCCCCTTTTTGAAACTTATGTCAAAAGTTCCTAAGAATGAATAGAATATTTAGCCAAAAATATTTTATTTACCTCCATTATCATCTTTAGAGAAGCATCCCAATTGTATAAGGCAATTTCCAGTGCTTTGTGTTGGATGCATGTCTCTACTATAAGATGTACAAGACCTTCTAATGTAGAAATATTGGGGTCTTTCTTTAAAACATTCTCTACGTAGGCCACTTCCTTATGTAGTAGTTCTAGATGGGGGGTAATAGCAAATCAAATTTGTATTAATTTGGCCTTAACATTGGCCTCTTCTACTGTCAATATAGCTAACTCCTTCTGAGCATGAAGCTTTGTTGTAAAATGCTTCACTTTGAACTAGATCTTTAGGTACCTATGTGCCAGGTATCTTAAGATTTCATTCCAAGCTCATAATTCTCTAGCTAGTTTCTTGTGTGAAAAATGATGAGTCACACAATTTGGAGTATAGTGAGAATATATTCTCAAGTACTATTTTCACTTTTTCTACTTTCTTATCCAGTTCAACCTGTGATAGTGCTATCTCACTAGATATTTTCTCATTAACTTTCATTTGAAATTTCTTTTTAGACTATTCTAATAATTTGACATTAGTATCAAGGTCTTCATTTTGTACTTGGTCCACTATGTTGGAAAACTGCTCCATGATGGGCTTTTTTTCATTTGGTACAGGCAAGTTGAATGCATCAAGGAATATGTTTTGATTTCTACTAACACTTGCTTCTGTCTATACTCATTTTTGAGTATCTCCTACTTCTTCTTTCTCTCAAGTGCCGCTTACACTTCATTTATCTGTGCCAAGTTTATTTTCTTATAGTCATAACTAGGTATGACTATCTCCTCATCACGTGCAAGTTCTCCATAATGAACAACCCTTGCTATCTTGGTGGAGCTCAAGCCTAGTGCTAAGATTTTCATTGGTACTACATTAGTTCTCTACTACTTGGTAGGCATTCCTATAGCAGGAAAACTTACCAATGTCTATATTGCCTCTTGCTCTCTTTCCTTGGGGATTTTGTCCTCTTCTTGGTCCTCTTCTCTTCTGCCTTGATCAATAACAATGATTTTAGGAGGTGCACCTTGGCTTTATGTTGCAGGAACATCTTGTCTTGTTTTCTCCTTTGTTGACTCCTCGATAGTTATTGTTGCTTTTACTATAGAATCAACCTTAGCAGTTGTGTCTTGTGCTACTTGCTCTTTTGGTTTATCATCTATAGGTATGAGAGGCTATGAATGTGGTTCTTATGTGTTCACCTTCTCCTTAGAAATTTTTTCTATAGCTTTTTGCAACTCTTCTACACTCACCAAAATAGGATTTGTGCACAACTGTGATTGCAATGTTGTTTGGTGAAGGATCTTTTTGAGATCCTTTGTAGTTAGTGGATTGATGTTCTGACCTAAGGTGTTAGGAAAATCCTTAACAGTTATAGTTTCTATAGGTGTTGTATGTGGAAGACTTGGTGGTGGTAATTGGGTGTCTTGGAAACTCTATTTTGGCTGTTGCTCCTCAGTTGTTGCCTCTTCACCTTGCTATGCCTTATCCACTATTACCTTTTCTTTCTCTTTCTCTTCTTCTTCATCCTTTTCATTCTCTTCTTCCTCTTCATGATTTCTTCCCTCAAAGGGATCTTCTTAGCCTTCCTTTATAGTAGCCAATCCATAAATCAATTTCCACATTTGTGTGAATTTCTTTACAACATCCTCTATCTTATTTTGTAAAATATTGAAGGCTCTATATTTGGGTACAAATTTGCTCCCATGTTTCTTATTGGCCTTACTTATTTGACCTTTTGTTAGGTTAGGCATCACACAATCCAATGTTAACTCCCTTATTTTCTTTTCCATATTAAGGTAGTAAAGTCATTTATTTTCTAAAATGGAGCTTAGCTCCTTAGGCATAGAATTGTCAAGTTCAAGTGGGGTAGTCTTGAACTTGGCTATCATAGTGTAGATAGACTCTTCCACTATGTTTTGTTCTTCTCTTGACAATTTATTAAAATCAATGGTCTTTAAACCAATTAAATCTACATTATCTCTAATGTTATCAAAAACATTTTCCAAATTAAATTTTGTGGAATGTCTTACCAATCTAAATTGATCATTGTTAGACTCTATCTTTTCTTCATCTAACTCTGTGGGTGCAACATATTTTCTTCTTTTCTTTTGTTCTATAGGCCCTCCTTGCTTTGTGGCTTTTTTCTTCCCCTATTCCTTTGCCACTTGTGTTGTTACCTTGGTATCTACCCTTGTAGCTAGCTTGGCTAGGATAGGCTTTGTTTCTTTCTTCTTCCCTTTGGGTTGTGCAACTGGTTGTTTTTGTGCCTTTCTCTTCTTAAGCTCTAGCTTTGGTGCTTCTTTCTTGGCACCTTCTTCTTCTTCTACATCCTTACCCATGCCTTGGGTCAATGCAAGTGTCTCCGATCCTTTCTCTTCTTCATCATCTTTAGCTTCTTGTTCTTCTTCTTCTTCAGCTATGCCCTCACCAAATTTGGCCTTTAACTTCTTAACCAATTATTTCTTCTTCTTCAGTCTAGATGTAATGCCCTGCCAAGGGATCTAAAGAATTAACCTAAAGTTTCACTAAGTTTGGTAGCATTTTTTAAGAATTTTTTTTTTGAAACATGAAAGTTAAACCATTCACAACATACACATAGTAACGGAAGCAATAACAACATTTCAACTGAAAGTATACATAAACATACATAATAGGTTACATTCCTTAAGGATCCCTTAAAGTTGAATAACTTTTATTTAACTAATATTAATTCCATCTAATACCACATCCACATGAAATAATAAAGAAAAGTCCAATGTTCTTAAAACAATATACTTTTGTTCCAAATGTCCCTTAGTACATTTAAATTTTAGAATGCTCAATCATCCACTATACATGTCACAGGGTATGAAGGACATAAAAGAATATACATGTGTGAAAATAAAGTACATCATCCTATTCTAATCCATGATGCAAGTGAAATAAATTAAATGAAACCAAATACCATAAATGATACATCATTGTAGAAGATATAAACATCCATCGTAAAAGATAGCCATAAATCTTAACACATAATTATCTAAGTGCACGGTTCCTCCCAATCATAAATAGCATCATTAGACCATCATGGGCCCTAGCCATCCCTACATGTGTAACATCCCAAATCACCAAAGAGATCATTGGTATTGTCATAGTAGGAATGTCACTCCTAAAGATACTACATCATATGCAAAAAGAAATCTATCATACTACAACATGTGCATAAGAAATCTAATCATGCAAAGTAAAGCATAAGACAAGTAAATAGCATCATCTAACATATGCTAATCATAAATATAAGGATACATGTCCACCATCATAATCCAAGAATAGAATGAATATAAGTGCCAACAAAGAATGCTTCAGCCATGGTGTCTTAGACAGATCCCAAATGGTAAGAGTGAAAAAGCACTACCACCTGACCGGATGGAACCTAAATGGTCCACTACCACTGTGCTAAGGAGATAATCTCAAGTCTCAAATAGGCTATCAATCACATAGCACAAATACTCTCTAAGTCAAGGAATCCTAAAAGTATACTAACTCAAAGGTTCCAACAAAAATCAACATCTAATTTCATAGGCACACAAAGACATGTAGGAAACCTACTTGTAAGTAGGAAAGTGTCATCACACGAATCACGCTAGAGTTACCTTGGTAGTCCCTCAATAGACCTCAATCCCCTAGTGATCCCTATGCGGCCACTAGTATCCTCTTATACTAACAAAGCATACTACGAAATGCAAGGTCACAACCAAGCATTCTCTCTACTCCCATCCTAGTATATACTAGCACTCAAGGCATGGGCGAGAACAAACAATTATCTTATGAGGTTCATTTAAGTCAGTATTAGGTGTAATATTTTCACTTATTAAACAACTTACAATGAGTTACCCTAGCAGCCACTTAGGGTCCTGACCCCCATTGCAAGCCACTTCTCGACACTACAAGTAGATAACCTACCCTAGGCTTATGAACTCATAAATCACAAAATCAACATAGTCCTATACAAGAAACTAAAAAAATACAAAAAGATAATCCACAATAAGAGCATCAAATCTCCATGAGCAACTGAAAAGCATCCATTAATAATCATGACCACAAGAGTTCTCTATTGGCAACTGAAGGTATCAATGATAATCACAATATCCATTGGTTCTCAAAAAGCAACCAAAAATCATCTTAAAGTAATACTAATCAAAGAATCCAAAATGATTGAGTTGAAACATGTCACAACATGACACCATCAAGATTAGATAAACAATTCAACCCCATCAAGGTGATTGGAAAGTAATCCAAATACAACTGATCAATAACTCATAAATGGTTACATAAGTCACAGCTTACACAAGAAGACTGAAAACAATATCAATCAGTAACCACACACACCATAGAGCATGCCAGATCATAACCATGGTTGGGTTTAAAAGGATTGAGATCAAAAGACATCATCATGACATCACAATCATAACTCCTAAGCCTCTAGTAGATGTCTTATAACTCGTCAGCAAACTAGTCAACCCAAATCCAAAACAAGAAGCATAGAGAAAACACAAAATGCAAGCACATGTTTTGGTTTGTTAAAATCACATAGTTGGATTAAGTATGGGGTTCCAGTTTTCATTTCAAATTTAAAATCAAGTGAGGGAATGTTTATACGTTTCTCTCTAACCCATGTATTTGTTTGATGGATGGAAGTTTTCTCCCCATAGCTCTTGGACTCAATTTTCTAATTGTTCTAATGATATATTGTATATATAAACGTTATTTGAAAATGACCCCCATCATGTTCCAATAGAACCCATTGTAAATTATACCAATTTCCCCCTTATTATTTTCTATCTTTCATAATTGGATTCAATTAAACAATTAAATTAAATTTATATTAAAAGACTAAAATGTTATAGAATGATTAATTTATTATTAAAAAAAAAAATTATTTATAATAATTATTAATAAAATATATATAATAATTAGTATTTAAAAATTGATAATAATTAATATTAATTATTAACAAAACCAAAATAACTTATAACACAAAAAATTAAATTAAGTTTGAAGTGTTATATATGGCATTTATTTTTAAAAGTCGTGGCCTTTATGAAGCAGGTCGTACAGCCCTGCCTACTGTCTCAAGGCCTACGATGGTTGTCATAGTACTTGCGACTGCAGGTACAATACTGCAGCCTATTACAGTGAGCATGGGGGTACAGGGGGGTATAACCTGCCCCTCCCATATTTTAATATAATTTTTTTTTATAAATATTTTTTTTTTAAATGCTTTTCCAAAAGCAATTCTTATTTTATAAATGTTTTCCACTTGGATTTATATAAAAAGCATTTTCTAATAAACACACACACACACACATATATACATATATGTATATATATATATATGTATATGTATATATATGTATATATATATATGTATGTATACATATATATATATATATATATATATATATATATATATGTATACATACATATATATATACATATATATACATATACATATACATATATATACATATATGTATACATATATACATATATATATACATATACATATATATGTATATAGATATGTATATATGTATACATATATGTATATATATAGATGTATATATGTATACATATATGTATATATATATACATATATACATATATATATATATATATACATATATATACATATATACATCTATATATATACATATATGTATACATATATACATATCTATATACATATATACATATATATATACATATATATGTATATATATATATGTATATATGTATACATATATGTATATATATATATGTATATATGTATATATATGTATATATATATATATATATATATATATATATATATATATATATATATATATATATATATATTTGTATGTATGTATCTATGTAGATTGTTAATAAGCACTACAACATTTTATTTTTTAAATGTAGATTCGTAAATGTGTGTGTGTGCATTTTTAAAAGAAACATTTATAATAACGCATGCGAACATATACATAAATTTTTAAACAAAAAGGGTTTTCCAATTCTATAAATTAAGAATTTTTCTTTAATGATCGTTCTCTAGATTTACCTATTAATTTATTTTTTTAAAAGTTTGTCCATAAGCATCTAAAATCCTAGTCCCATAGATTCATTAGATCTACGCATGTGGAATTTTCTCATATAGGAATTTAACTACCCATAATAAAAATGCATACAACTAAGATATTCAACACATGAAATCCTCAGAAAGCTTTTAGAAGACATGAAGAAGAAAAGAAGTGCAAGAAGTGAAATATCATATGAAAAAATCACGAGTGTCTACTTGGACACTGATGCTAAATAACTTCTCCTCAAAATATGTAGAGCAAGCTCCTTCCTTCTCCAATATTCTCGGGTCCTCCAAACACGCTCTCAAATCTTTTAGGAGTGCCTGAATATAAAGAACTCTCAGGAAGCACCTAGAATGTCTCTAGAAACCACCAGAAGATGAGATAAGTGTTGACAACTAAGCACGAACTTTTTCCAACCTTCTAGATGAGTCACAAGGTTGTAGACACCATGTTCTTAATTTGTGCACTAACTCTTGTGTTGTAGACATATATGCAATCAAGGGGTGTGCTTACTCCTAGGAAGACTTATAACTTTTATTTTAATTCTTCTATTATTTCTATTATTATTATTTATTTATTATTTATTATTTTTATTATTATTAATTTTAATTTCTTTTATTTAATTCTTTTACTCAATTACTTTCCCATTTAATTAGTTAAAATCAAAATATCAAAATATCATAACATTATATTAATTTTCCCAAAAAAAAGTAAATTATTAATTAAATCTTTTAATTTTAGACTTGATTAATAAGAAATTCACCATAGACTTCCAAAATAAAATATGAAAATCCATCATAGAACAATCCATACAAAATCAGTCTAAGGGGTAAAAAATCATGAATTATGGCATCCAACGCATTTGGTGGGTAAAATATCTTAGATACTTTTCCTACCTCTCTAGGACAATTGGTTTAAGGGTTTAGGATTTGGACTTGAGAATTTATCTCCCCTCTCTTACCATTGAGATTGTGCGATAGGGTACGCTCATCCTAGCAATTCAGAGAAGTTGATACCATGTACCTACAATCTGCATAAAATCCATGCATGTACATACTATATATATATGTGTGTGTGTGTGTGTGTGTGCTAAGCTAAACATGCAATAGCAAGAAGTGGTGCATTGTGTAGATCCTGACTAGCACGTGACTACAACTCCCTTCCTTAACCACATCAAAAATGCCATACATAAAGAAAATAAACACACACACACCATACACATGCAAGTATGGGGTAAATATCCATAAGAAAACACATGTGATCATAAACCGTCTAACTAATCATCATCAATGACTGAAAATAATGTAATAATCATCATGCATACATGAAATGTGGAGTCTAAGTAATCTCATCACATATCAACTAAATTCATAGCACAATATCTAATAGTCTCAAAATAATGCTACTAACCATCATCATAAAAATAGTCTAATAGAGTTCGGTCATGATAGCAACAATGTATCTAGAAAAATGTGAATGAGGGCAGGCACTACATCCACCCCCCCTAGGATTAGGCTTACTCGTAGAAGCCTACAAACAAGTAGGGATATAAACCTCACAATCTAGCTGCATCCTCCCATGTAGCTGAAGAGTCGTCAGTAGGGTGCCATTGGACCCTTACCTACTCTATGGTTTGACTCCTGAGGGTCAACTTTCGTTGCTCCAGAATATGAACTAGCTCCAAAGCCAATTGCCCATCCTCTACCTGCAATGCATTCTAATCAAGAACATGTACTACATTAGGGATATACTACCTAAGTACTAAAACATGGAAAACATCATGAATGCGAGCTAGGTTGGGCAAGTAAAGAAAGGCGATAAGCAATTGGGCCAATCCTCTCAAGAATCTCAAATGGTCCCACAAAGCGAGGTGCTAGATTTCAACCATTTTTGTATCAGATCAAACCCTTCCATGAATGCACCCTCAAGAATACCTTATCTCCCATAGAAAACTGCTTATCTGTCCTATGTGCATCATCATACTTTTTCTACCTATCTTATGTCGTAGTCAAGTGCTTGTGAATACACACTACCTATTGCTCCATATCATGAAGCATCTTAGGAACCAATAGAATGTGATCCTCAAGCTTCTCCCAACTCAAGGGTGTATGACAAGGACATCCATATAAAGCCTAAAATGGTGCCATGCCAATAGAACTGTGATATCCATTGTTTTAAGAAAACTCCACTAGGTAGAGATAGTCCTCCCAATGTGTCTGCCTATCCATCACATACATCCTTAACATGTCTTCCAAAACTTGATTCACCCTCTCTATTTGAACATCTATCTCTGGGTGATATGCTGAACTAAAGTTCAATTGTGCTCCAAGCTCATGCTGTAGCGATGTCCAAAATGCAGATGTGAATACAGGATCCCTATCTGAAATGATCTTTTGAAGAATGCCATGTAGTCTCATGATGTCATGCATGAAGACATTAGCTATAGAAGCTGCCATGTAGGAAGACCCAATTGGTGAAAAATGTACCACCTTAGTCAACCAATCAACAGTGACCATGATAGCATCATGACGACGAGCAGTCATAGGTAATCCTACTATGAAGTCCATAGAGATGATGTCCCACTTCCATGAAGGAATGAGATTTGGTTGCAAAAGTCCTATTAGATGCTAGTGTTTTGCCTTGACTCTCTGACACTTAAGACACCTAGCCACATAATCAACAATGTCATGCTTCATCCTGGACCAATAGAATAAACATCACAAGTCAGCATGCATCTTCTTGACACTTGGATGTGTCGAGTAGGGTGTACGATAGGCCTATGCTAGAATCAAGGTATGAAGCTCATCTAGTAATGGCACATAAATCCTTCTTAAATGTATCATAAGACCATCTAACTTTAGGATATAGCCTAAAAAATTACCCTCCAAAGGTCTCCCTAAATCTATTTCTCTGCACACTTCTTGGTACCAAAAATTTGTAGGAAGTGCCTGAAGAATTTGACTCCTCAAATCAACACTAAGAGTCATAGATGATATCACATGCCTCCTGCGACTCAAAGCATCTGCCACCACATTCTCCTTTCCTTGAATGTACTTTACCTTGAAGTCATACTCACATAGAAATTCCATCCATTGCCTCTAGCGAGCATTCAAATTAGGTTGAGTAAAAATGTACTGAAGACTACGATGATCACTATGTAATTTGAATCTGTGCCCCAACAAGAAATGTCTCCACTGTGTCAAAGCATGAACTACTGTTGCTAACTCAAGATCATGCATAGGATAATTTAGCTCATGATCCTTGAGCATGTGTGATTCATACGCAATCACCCATCCATTTTGCATCAAAACTACTCCAATCCTCTCAAGGGAAGCATCTGTACATACCATGAAATCACCTTCCAGATTAGGTACTGCTAAGATCAGTGCACTAGTCAAAAGCTCCTTGAGCTTTTGAAATTCTTCCTTGCATTTCTTCATCCATATAAACTTCTTTCCTTTCCTTTGAAGGGAAGTGATAGGATGCGCTATCCTAGAAATTTTTTGGACAAATTTGCAATAATAACTAGCTAGACCCATAAAACTATGAATCTCTAACACATTAGTCAGTGTAGGCCAATCTACTATTATCTCGATCTTCATAGGGTCTACAAAAATACCATCACTTGATATGACGTGCCCTAAATACTGAATCTTTAATTTGAAGAATTCACACTTAGCTACATTGGCATAAAGTTGATTGTCTCTCAAGCACTATAAAACTAATCGCAGGTGTTCCTCATGTTCCTCCTGAGTCTTAGAATATATCAATATGTCATTAAGGAACACAAGTACAAAACTATCAAGATAAGATCAAAACACTTCATTCATCAAACTCATGAAAAATGATGGAGCATTTGTTAGCCCAAAATGTACCACTGTGAACTCATAGTGCCCATAGTGAGTTTGAAAGGCGATCTTGTGAATGTCAGCTTCCTTAATGCAAAGCTGGTGGTATCTTGACTTAAGGTTGATCTTGAAGAATACTGTAGCTCCCTTGATCTGATCAAATAAGTCATTGATCCTTGGTAGAGGATACTTTTTCTTTATTGTCACCTTATTCAGCTATCTGTAATCAATACAAAAGTGCAAAGAACCATCTTTCTTCTTCATAAAGAGCATTGGAGCTCCCTATGGTGACACACTAGGTCAAATGCTCCCTTTGGCCAAAAGTTCCTTTAGCTGAAGATGCAACTCACCCAATTCCTATGTAGTCATATGATAAGGAGCTTTAGAGATAGGCTATGCTCCTAGAATAATATCAATGCTAAAATCAATGTCCCTTTTTGGGGGCATGCCAGGAATCTCACTTGGAAAGACATCTACATACTCTTGTAGAATAGGGTGATCTAAAGTCTTTCTCACAGGATCTTCCTCATCAAGTTCATTTACTATGATAGAAAATATCTGACATCCCTTATGAAAGCTCCACTTCAATTGCATAGCAGAAATCATCCATAGAGATATAGGCCTCGGTATCCCAATAATTTTCACAACCTTCCCTTTGTCATCCTAACACATAATAATCTTCTTCCTATAGTCTATACTGGCTCTATGAGAACCAAGCTAGTACATACCTAAAACCACATTGTAGGAACCAAGAGGTATAACCCGAAGGTCAACTGTAGTATCAAATCCTCCTATGTTAAGCCCACACTTATGAACTATAGAATCTGTGGAGACCTTAATGCTTGAGGCTAGTTCCACTTGCCAACCATGATCTTGCTACTGTATAACTCTAAAGGCACATGTTTTACAAATAGACTAAGTTTAATTTCAGTTTTGCCTATGTTTAGGTTTAAGTAGAATTTTTAGTTTTGAAAGCCAAGTGTTGCAGTGTACATAAGCAAGTAACAATTTTAGATTCTATTTCAGTTCACCTAGTTTCAAGTTTGAAAGAGATACACATAATAGTTCAAAGTCATAGTTTTGTTCCAAAATACCCAAAGCTCCTAATGCAGAAACTCAAGCTCTGATACCAAATGTAACGCCCTGCTAAGGGATCCAAAGAATTAACCTAAAGTTTCAATAAGTTTGGTAGCATTTTTTAAATTTTTTTTGAAACATGAAAGTTAAAACATTCACAACATACACATAGTAATAGAAGCAATAACAAAATTTCAACTGAAAGTATACATAAACATACATAATAGGTTACATCCCTTAAGGATCCCTTAACATTGAATCACTTTTATTTAACTAATATTGATTCAATCTAATATCACATCCACATGAAATAATAAATAAAAGTCCATTGTTCTTAAAAAAATATACTTTTTTTCAAAATGTCCCTTAGTACATTGACATTTTAGAATGCTTAATCATCCATTTTACATGTCATGGGGTATGAAGGACGTAAAATAATATACATGTGTGAAAATAAAGTATATCATACTATTCTAATCCATGATGCAAGTGCAATAAAGTAAATGAAACCAAATACCATACATGATGCATCATCGTAGAAGATATAAACATCCATCATAAAAGATAGCCATAAATTCTAACACATAATTATCTAAGTGCATGGTTCCTCCCAATCGTAAATAGCATCATTAGAACACATGGGCCCTAGCCATCCCTCTGTGCATAACATCCCAAATCACTGAAGAGATCATTGGTATTATCATAGTAGGAATGTCACTCCTAAACATACTACATCATATGCAAAAAGAAATCTATCATACTACAATGTGTGCATAAGAAATCTAATCATGCAAAGTAAAGCATAAGACAAGTAAATAGCATCATCTAACATATGCTAATCATCAATATAAGGATACATTCCCACCATCATAATCCAAGAATAGAATGGAGATAATTGCCAACAAAGAATGCTTCAGCCACGATGTCTCAAATGGATCCCAAATGGTAGGAGTGAAAAAGCACTATCACCCAACTGCGTGGAACCTAAATGGTCCACTCTCACCATGCTGAGAAGATGCTCTTAATCACATAGCACAAATACTCTCTAAGTCTAGGAATCCTAAAAGTATACTAACTCAAAGGTTCCAACACAAACTGAAATCTAATTCCAAAAGCACACAAAGACATGTAGGAAACCTACTATGTAAGCGAGAAAGTGTCATCGCACGAATCATGCTAGAGTTACCCTAGTAGTTTCTCAATAGACATCTGCCCCCTAGTGATCCCTATGTGGCCACTAGTATCCTCTCATAATAACGAGGCATACTATGAAATGCAAGGTCACAACCAAACATTCTCTCTACTCCCATCCTAGTCTATACTAGCACTCGAGGCATGGGTGATAGCAAAAAATTATCTTATTAGGTTCATTTATGTCAATATTAGGTGTAGTTTTTTCTCTTATTAAACAACTTACAATGAGTTACTCTGGCAGCCCTGACCCCCATTGCAAGCCACTTCTCGACACTACAAGTAGATAACCTACCCTATGCTCATGAAATCATAAATCAAAAAATCACCACAATCCTATACAAGTGACTGAAAAAATACCAAAAGATAATCCACAATAAGAGCATCAAATCTCCATGAGCAACTGAAAACCATCCATTGATAATCACAACCACAATAGTTCTCTATTGGCAACTGAAGGTATCAATGACAATCACAATATCCATTGGTTCTCAACAAGCAACCAAAAAGTATCTCAAAGTAATACTGATTGAAAACTCCAAAATGGTCAAGTCAAAACATGTCACAACATGACATCATCAAGATCAGATAAAAAATTCAACCCCATCAAGGTGACTAGAAAGTAATCCAAATACAATTAATTGATAAATCATAAATGGTTACATAAGTCACAGCTTACACAAGAAGACTAGAAACAATATCAATCAGTAACCACACACACCATAGAGCATGCTAGATCATAACCATGGTTGGGTTTAAAAAGTTTGAAATCAAAAGACATCATCATGACATCACAATAATAACCCTTGAGCCTCTGGTAGACGTCCTATAACTAGTCAACAAACTAGTCAACCCAAACCCAAAACAAGAAGCATAGAGAAAACACAAAATGCAAGCACATGTTTTGGTTCATTAAAATCATATAGTTGGATTAATTATGGGGTTCCAATTTTCATTTTGGATTTAAAAATCAAGTGAGGGAATGTTTATACATTTCTCTCTAACCCATGTATTTGTTTGATGGATGGAAGTTTTCTCCCCATAGCTCTTAGACTCAATTTTCTAATTGTTCTAATGATATATTGTATATATAAACATTATTTGAAAATGACCCCCATCGTGTTCCAATAGGACCCATTGTAAATTTTACCAATTTCTCCCTTATTATTTTCTATCTTTCATAATTGGATTTAATTAAACAATTAAATTAAATTTATATTAAAAGACTAAAATGTTATAGAATGATTAATTTATTAAAAAAAACTAATAATAATAAATTTTATTTATAATAATTATTAATTAAAAATATATAATAATTAGTATTTAAAAATTGATAATAATTAATATTAATAATTAACAAAACCAAAACAACTTATAACAAAAAAAATTAAATTAAGTTCGAAGCGCTATATATGACGTTTATTTTTAAAGGCCGCTGCCTTTATGATGCAGGTTGTGCGACCCTGCCTACTGTCACAGGGCTTGCGACGGCTGTTGCAGTACCAGTACCACAACCTATCACAATGAGCATGGGGGTACCGGGGGGAGGGGGTATAACCCGCCCCTCCCATATTTTAATATAATTTTTTTTTAAATAAATGTTTTCCACTTTGATTTATATAAGCAACGTTTTCTAATAAACATATATATATATATATATGTATGTATATATATAGATATATATGTATATATGTATATATATATGTATATATGTATATATATGTATGTATATATGTATCTATGTATATATATGTATATATATATGTATACATACATACATATATATATATATATATATATATATATATATGCAGATTGTTAAATAAGCACTACAACATTTTATTTTTTAAATGCAGATTTGTAAATATATATATATATATATATGTGTGTATATTTTTAAAAGAAACATTTACAATAACGCATGTGAACATATACATAACTTTTTAAACAAAATGGGTTTTCCAATTCTATAAATTAAAAATTTCCCTTTAATGATCATTCTCTGGATTTACCTATTATTTTTTAAAAAAAAGGTTTGTCCATAAGCATCTGAAACCCTAGTCCCATAGATTTCTCAGATCTACGTATGTGGAATTTTTTCATATAGGAATTTAACTACCCATGACAAGAATGGATAAAACTAAGATTCAACACATGAAATCCTCATAAAGCATTCAGAAGACACGAAGAAGACAAGAAGTGCAAGAAGCGAAATGTCATATGCAAAAATCACGAGTTTCTACCTAGACACTGATGGTAAATCACTTCTCCTCAAAATCTACAGAGCAAGCTCCTTCCTTCTCCAACATTCCTAGGTCCTCCGAACACACTCCCAGAGCTTCTAGGAGTGCTTGAATATAAAGAACTCTTAGGAAGCACCTAGAATGTCTCTAGAAACCACGAGAAGATGAGATAAGCGTTGACAACTAAGCATGAGCTTTTTCCAACCTTCTAGATGAGTCACAAGGCTGTAGACACCATGTGCTTAATTTGTGTGCTAACTCCTATGATATAGACATATGTGCAATCAAGGAGTACGCTTACTCCTAGGTAGACTTATTACTTTTATTTCAATTCTTTTATTATTTATTATTTATTTTATTATTATTTTTATTATTATTAATTTTAATTTCTCTTATTTAATTCTTATACTCAATTACTTTCCCATTTAATTAATTAAAATCAAAATATCATAACATTATATTAATTTTCCCCAAAATAAGTAAATTATTAATTAAATCTTTTAATTTTAGACTTAATTAATAGGAAATTCACTATAGACTTCCAAAATAAAATATGAAAACCCATCATAGAATAATCCATACAAAATTAGTCTAAGGGGTTAAAAATCATGAATTATGTCATTCGACACATTTAGTGGGTAAAACATCTCAGATACTTGTCCTACCTCTCTAGGAAAATTGGTTTAAGGGTTTAGGATTTAGACTTGAGAATTTAACTCCCCTCTCTTACCATTGAGATAGTGCGATAGGGTACGCTCATCCTAGCAATTTAGAAAAGTTGATACCTGGTACCTACAACCTGCATAAAATCCATGCATGTACATACTATATATATATATGCTAAGCTAGACAGGCAATGGCAGGAAGTGGTGCATCGTGTAGATCCCGACTAGTAGGTGACTACAACTCCCTTCCTTAACCACATCAGAAATGCCATACATAAAGAAAAAAAACATGCACACCATACACATGCAAGTATGGGGGTAAGAATCCATAAGCAAACACATGTGATCATAAACCATCTAACTAATCATCATCAGTAACTGAAAATAATTTAATAGTCATCATGCATACATGAAATTTGGAGTCTAAGTAGTCTCATCATATATCAATTGAATCCACAGCATAATATCTAATAGTCTCAAAAAAATGCTACTAACCATCATCATAAAACTAGTCTAATAGAGTTCTGTCATGATAGCAACAATGTATCTAGAAAAATGTAAACAAGGGCAGGCACTACAATGGAGGTAGTCTTCAACTCCATGTCCACCTTTGACCTTACCACATCATAAGTACCAAAATGTGGTGCACTCTTTTCCACTTCCTTAGCTAATAATGTAGTTATAGCCACATATGCTTCACCTATGTTTATTTCATATCCAAGAGGTCTGAACCATCTAACTCTTGGTATTGCTACTTGTATGTAAGTATAATCAATATTTGCAAGAAAGCATACATCATTTACATGCTTTTCTACCAATGAAACATGTATTCTTACCCTCTACTTCATGGTCTTCTTGAAGTCTTCAAAATAGCTACTCATAAGAGTCTTAAAATTAGCTCCCATTTGTTCTATATATTCATTAACTCAAGCTATTATAGACCTATTTTCTTTCCACAAAAATTTACCAAAAGATGGAAATTCATTTTGTACATAGAAGAATATACATATCAAAATTGCACCAAACTTGCACTTTTCTCCCTTGGTTCTTCTTATTACTGCTAAATTCTCATTAATTTGTTGTAGTTGCAGTTTTGCAAGATCATAAGTATGAGCCTTTTTCACTAGTTTGTAACCCACATCCACTACAATGCATGGTACACTGTTAAGTCTGCTAGATTCATAGAATTTATGTGCAATAATTCTAACAAAAATGTCAACAAGAGGGTCTTGGATGGTGTCTATTGTCATTCCTCTCATATTCCATTTAGCATCAATGTTCTTTTCAATTGCTTCCTTAGAATCACTATTGTAACATCTCCTAACATCCTGAACCATAACTACCTTAGGGGGTATAATAGATAGGGCTCCGACTGGGTCATTTTTATATGCCACTTTAAGGATTAGCTAGAAATCTAGTTGCTTTACTTCATTTGACACTAATTGAACCTCAAATGGCTCCTTCTCCTATGGTTTCCTTTAACTAGAGGCCATTTGTGCTAGCTAGGGTTTTAACATGAAGAAATTTAAAATTTCTTAGCTTAGCACAAATGTAAATACCTTAAATTTGATGAAACTATATTGAATTACTGTTGAAATTGGCTTGAATGTTGGATTCTCTACTTTGAAGTTGTTTTGTACTCTTCTTTGTCTTTACTCTTTGTTCGCAATGAAGAAAAATGATTCAAAATATGATAATATACCCTATTTTCATAGAATTTAATGCTTAGTGTGTTTATAGTTGTCCACTCATCTTCTTAATTATTTCTGTATTACTCAGCTTCCATAGAAGTATCCCTTACTTTGCCTCAACTAAAATTTCTCTTTACTTGGCTTCCACTACCAAATCGACTACAACTAATCATTTGGCTTCTACTAATTTTGGCAATCAACTCCACTTGTACTAGAATTTTACTCGACATCTGAAGGCAACTTTTCTAACTCAGCAACACTGATGAAAACTTGATGTTTTGACTTTGCATCTCTATTCATGCTGATCTGTTCTTTTTAGTACTTTCTTGTTTAAAAACTGATGTATGATAAAGCTTTGTAAATTAGTCCCTCATGACTTCTCTTTAATTAGTTTGATGAAGTGTGATCACTTGACTTTTTAGGTGAAGTGATCCCTTCATTTGATGTGTTATTCTCATCTTTCTTTTTCCATGTCTTATTCATTTCTCCTCTAATGTGTTTAACACCTACCTTCTCTTTTCCTTTGTTGATCTCTAAGTTGGGTGCCTTTGACCTTGTTAGGGAATTCCTACTGATATGACCAGTCTTTAAACAATTGAAGCATGCAGTTTGGCTTAACCATTTTCTTTAGTTTCCATTGAAATGTGTTCTTATGCAATTTTCAAGGACATGTTCATATTCTTGATAGTAATGATAGCTATATTTAGTGGTGTAGTCCTAATTTTAGTGATGTCCATGGTTATTTGCCCTTGCTGGTTGATTAGGTGTCCACATAGGCTTTGATCTGGAATCAAAAGATCTATGTCCATACTTCTTGCAATTATAGCAGTGACCTTCAAATCTTGGTGTTTTGATAGTACTTTTCCTATAGTCATGTGCTTGATGTCCTTGCTTTTTGCACTTATGAAAATGACCCATATTCTTAAGTTTATCATGTTAATGGGCATTCTTACTCCTACAAACATTAGAGGTATGTCCCTTTTTACCACAAAATTGACAAGTAGATTTAGTGTTCTTACCTTTGTTACTCCTTTCTTCTGTAGTCTTAGATGACTCTCCTTGTTTAGTGCTAGTGTATCCTATTCCTAAAGTATCATTGCTAGCCCTTGATGATTTTAGTAGCTACTCAAAATACTTGATGGCCTCATTAGGTTTGTTGAAGCTCTTTGCAATCTCCTTCTCTCTTTTCAAGTCATTTTGTAGTTGTTCATTTTGCATCTTCAGTGTAGAGATCTCAATATCCTTGACACTCAGTTCATGGTGTGCATTCATCATCTAGCTTAGGGTGTCTAGCTGCATGTTTGAAATTCTTGCAAGATTAATTGAATTTTCTTCTAGTCTATTAGCAAGATTTCTCTTTTCTTCTTCTAGGATAACCTTATCTTCAATGGCTCTTTTCTTTTGTTTAGTTACTTCACAAAGCATCATGGCTTATGATTCTTTTTCAATCTTAAGAATTCAAATCTCTTCTACTTGGGCTCTATTCTTCTCTATTATGTTTGTTGCTACTACATCAAACTCTTTAGATTATTCATTTGAAAATAATTTTGAGGTTTCAATCTCCTTGTATTGTGTATCATTCTCAGCTATGGAAATCTCTCTTCTTCTCTTTAAGAATTTTCTCAGTTCTTCTCTTGCTTCTTCCAAGGTGTGTAGAACAAGTTGTACATCAATTTCCTAATTCTCTATAATCTTCCCAATTTTGTAGACTTCTATTTTTAGATCTTTTCTCCAAGTCGTAAGGCTCCTCCTTGTGAGAATAAAGCTTTGATACAAATTGTTAGAATTTACAAGTGGGAAGATTTACTTCTGAGGGGGGGTGAATTAGAAGTAACTAACTTTAACCTTTTAACTAAAAAATTCACATGCATCTAATTCATCTAATAAACATGAAAATAAAGCATGCATCAAAATAGATGACACAAGATTTTGGTAACCCAAAAACCCTCTAAAATGAGAAGGTAAAATGAGGGTGGGGATGACACCCACAAAGTATCATTGCAACAATATGTAACTATTTACAGTTACAAAGTTTGACCACTTCCAATGGTCTGCCTTGTGAAAATCTTGTCCTATTAAAGACTTTACACTCTGTTAAAAGTGACCTGGTTAAAGGATTTACAAACACTCACTTGGAATGTTACCTTGTTAAAGGATTTAGCACCTTGCTTAATGGCTTACAACATGGCTATAAAACTAACCTATCATCATAGGATTTTCATTCCTAATACAATGGCTATAGAGTATTAGAAAGTCTTGACCTGATGACTTGCAATTTTCAATTGCTAATTCTAGATCCTTGTTCTGCTTTGTCTGTTCTAATCCTTGCTTGATCTGATATGTCTCTTCTCAAAATTCTGATACTCTATTATGATCAACTAAATTTTTCAATGTTGTTTTTCTCTTTACAAGTCTTTACATCCCTCTACACTTCTCTAGAATTCTCCCATAAAATTCTCCTCATATGCACAAATAATGGGTTTCATCCTCCTTTTAAAGGCTTTGAAGACTTAGGGTTAGGTATAAATATATGATCAATATTCACTCTCCTTTTCTCGCTCAATTCTTTCACTTCTCCTATTGGTTTCATGCCTTCATTTTTCTTATTGGATACATGCTAATTATATAGGTAATGCAAAATATTTGATCTCATCTTAAAGATCCTTTGAGATTCATCCTAAATCGGCTCAAAAATAGTTTACATTTGAATCTGTGAAGGCACAAACTCATATGTTGATTCTGTGTTACTCAACACTTACTTATTGCTAATGCTTAGCAAATATAGGAATCTTGTCTCACTTAGCTCCTATAGTAATTCTTTTTTGCTTGGCAGTTATACTTTGCTTGGCACCTATAGTGACTCAACATCACTTATCACTCAACACTTGAACTTCACTTGGCACCTATTGAATCTCTGGCTTGGCACATGCTATAGCTCAACATCTATATTATACTCAGCATCAACTAAGAATTGGTTAAGTGTGTTGAAACTCAACTGTCAAAACCAATCTAGGACCAATAGAATTATGATATTTTGGAGATAAGGATTTAGATTCCCAATGCAATTACATGCAGCCAATTAGAAAAAGGGAAGGTTTAAGTAGAAAAATAGATGAATCACAGATATTGATTCATACCTAACCCTAATTCACTTACATATTCTTAAGGAGGATAAACCTTAAACTTTCTAAGGTGTATGAAGGAGAAAAAAGAGAAGTTTACATGCACAAATAGAGCATTCATGGTGGCTAAGGAGTTATGATCTAATATTGCATTGCAAAATTAGTTAAAGGAGAATAGAGGAAGAGAAGAGCATACAAAAAAGAGACATCTAATCAAGAAGGATCAAGAATACATCAATTTAGAGGTGATATGTCATCAAGCAATCAAGTGCTAACTTAAGGATCATTGCTAAATCATTCTAGTAGGTAAATCAGTCAAATCTCTTAACAAAGTAGTCCTAATAGGCTATATTGAAATCCTCTAATAAGGTGCTTACTTAATTTTGAGTTAAATTCCTTTAGCAAGGCACACTTCTAATAGGGTGTTAAAATCCTTTAACAGGGTGAGACCTAACAATCTTTGTAAGCCTTTGACAAGGCATACCTTTCATAAGGTATATAATGTCTCATGATCAAAACATTGTAACCTTCATTGGATACACTTTGTTATTGCAATAGTGAAGATTTGTGGGTGTCATCCCCACCCCCATTTTACCTTCTCATTGGAGGGTATCTGGGTAATCATTTTTGGTGTCATATGTTTACATGATTTAGATGTACATGCTTTACATGGTATTTCAATTTAATTATTGAACATATGATATGGATGCATGGTGAAAGTTTTTATAAGTCACAATTTAAACTACTGATTCACACCCCCCCTCTTAGAAGTTTACCTTTCCTATTGTAATTCCAATAATTGGTATTAGAGCCTTGTTCTCTGAAAGAGGAGCTTTGTAGCTCTGAAGAAAGATCTTGGAAATTGAAGTATAAAAGTTGGGAAAGATTATTGAGAATCAAGGAATTGAAATACAACTCATTCTATGTCAACTAAATGAAGCAAGAGAAGAATTCAAGAAATATTTAAAGAGAAGGAAGGAAATTGCCATTAGAGAGAATGATACACAATACAAAGAGATGGACACTCCAATGTGTTTGAAGTAGCAGTTGTAGATATAATGGCAAAAAATACAATCCAAGCTAATGAAAGTAGAAATCTCAAGTTAGAGAAAGAATCACAAGCCATACTACTATGTGAGGTGATTGAATGGAAGAAGAAAGCTATAGAAGAAAAATCCATGATTGAAGAAGATAAAAGAGTTTTGAGAAACAGACTAGAAGAGAAATCATTAGAACTAACCAAGAATTCCAACATGCAATTGGATACTCTAAGTCAAATGATGAATGCCAACTATGAGCTCAATGTCAAGGACATTGAGACAACAACATTGAAGTTGTAGAATGAGCAATTGTAAAGTGACCTAAAAAGGGAAAAGGAATTTGTTGAAAGTCTCAATAAACCAAGTGAAGCCATCAAATAGTTTGAACAATTATTAAGATCCCCTAGATCCAATAATGATACTTCTAGAATGGGATACACAAATACTAAAGAAGGACTAACAAAGGTTAGAACTTCAAACCTACTTATCATAATTGTGGTAAGAAAATACATACTACTAATGTGTGCAAAAGTAGAACTATAAATCAAAATGTCAAGCATAAGAGGATGGTTCACTATCATAACTGTAATAAACAAGGTCATTAGGAACATGAATGCAAAACCAAGACCATGCACACACAAAGATTTGAAGGATATTGTTAAAACTATCAGAAATATGGACATAGAGCTTTTGAATGTAGACCCAAACCCATGTGGTCATCAAATAGGTAAAAAATGGTAAGGAACAATAAAAACTCTTATAATTGGGATTATAATACAAGATATAGCTATCATTATTGTCAAGAATATGGACATGTTCTTGAGAAGTGTATTAGGACACACTTCAAAGGTGAATATGAGAGGTGGTTGAGTCAAACCACATGTTTTAGCTATTTTAAGATTGGTCACATCAGTAGATATTGTCCAACAAAGTCAAAGGCACCAAGTTGTGAGTTTGATAAAGGCAAAGGCAAGGCAGATGTTGAAAATGTCAGAAATGAAATGAACAAGACATGGAAGAAGAAATATTATTACAACACATCAAATGGAGAAGAGATTACTTCACCCAATGGGTTAGGTGAGCACACCTCATCAAACTAATCAATCAATAGGTATGTGGGACTAATCTCCAAAAGGATTTAGAACTAAAAAGATTACATGAGCATGAATAAAGATGAAAATTTTCATTAGAAACTCAATAAATATCTTTAAGTTTTTCATGTTGCTGCCAAGCATGAAAAGTTTCCTTTATGTGCCAAGTGAAATATAAGAGGGTTTTGAGCTATTAGAATGGCTAGTTAATGATGAGCTTGTAATGGATGTTGAGAAAATGAAATGTTAATGGATGTCGAGTGAGGCTAAAATTGGTTGATGCTAAGCTTATATTTGTGTAAGCACTCAACATTTATTACATGTTTTCATAAGGGTATTTCATCAATTTCAACTCATTTTTCATCATTTCAAAATTGAGAAAGAGCAAGGAGAGCAAGAGGTGATTAGAAAATCCATCAATAGTGATTGCAAAATATTTGAGCAATGATTCAATGCCATTTCATCAAATCTTGAAAGGCATTTACCAAGTGTCGAGTTATTCTATTTATATTTTTGTAAACCCTAGCTTTGCAAAATGGCATCTAGTTCAAAGAATATAGAGGGTAAAGAGGTTTTGAATGTTCTACTAGTTATTAATGAGGTTAAGCAACCTATATTCAAGGCCATACCTAACATTTCTTATAACCAAGACTGCTCTAGTGTATTATCCATGATACCATTGAATGTTTTAATGATACAAGATGTTAGGAAATGTTAGAACTATAAAATTGGTAGCATTGGTGATATCGAGATTAGGAAAGCATATAAGAGATTATGTGAGAATGGTGTATTGATAGAAGAATACAAAATTGTAGAGAAGAAAGGGTTAACATGAGCCCTAAATTTCCCAAATGTGTTCAAAATAGAATGGATTAGGGTTGTGCTAGATAATAGACCTATGAAAATAACCAAGAGAATAATCCATAGGGTTACATGACTCCAACCCTAGATTGGCCTAAGACTTTGAGGAGTGACTTGGGCTATTAAGAGAATACAAGAGTTGTCTAGAATAAAAAAGTAATGACTATTGATACCATTATTGATCCATTGTTAGACTTTGTAGTAAGGGTTATTTCACACAAGTTTTACTAATCCAATAGATTAAATAGTGTGCCCTATATAGTAGTAGATGTTAGTTATAAGATTGTTAAGAAAGATCACACATATGATCTTGTAGAGTTACAACTACAAGAATTGGTTGAGAACCTAGGAGACATAAGAAAGACTAAGAGTGCACAATGTAAATTTGGTTATATATTGATATGCATCTTCTTTTATGTTCAAAACACTTTTTCTAGATTTGACATAGTTGCATGAAAAACCAATAGGTTAGTGGCAGTATAGATGGGTGAATATATTAAACAATTGGGAGAGAAATTTGAGTCTATAATGACAAGCTACTTTGAGGATTTTAAGAAATCAATGAAGAAAAGATTGAGAATACCAGTATCTCTAGTGGAGAAGCATTATGATGATGTGTGTTTTCTAGTAGATGTTGATTACACTTTTGTTCAAGTAGCAGCACTAAGGGTGAGATGGCTAAGGCCACTTGGATATGAAATAAATATGGTTAAGGCCTTTGTAGCTATTAAAGATTTATTGGTAGAAGAGATAGATGAAAATGCTATAGCATTTGGAAACTATAAAATGGAAAAATCCAAAATCTCAATGGAACTTAAGATTGCCTCTGTTATTAAGAAGAAAGATAAGTTGGTGAAGAAATTAAAAGCTAAATTTGTTGAAGGGGCCAAGTAGAAGGAAGAAGAGGATGAAGAGGATGAAGAGGAATAAGACTCTCAAACCCAAGCACCACTAGCTTTAACACAACAAATGGGAGAAGACTAGTAAGAGGAGGAGACTGAAGTTGCTAAAGGTGTCGAGGGAGAAGAAGTTGAGGAAGCACCTACTCCCAATAAACAAAAGAAGAGGAAGGCCAAATCACAACCTATGACAAGGGCTAAGAAGAATGTCAAACCAAACCAAGCCAAGCCTTTTGCACCTACTACAAGGGCTAGTATTCATGTCACTACACAAAAGACAAAGGAAAAAGCCAAACCAGCTGAGTGGGAAGGAGGTGCATAGAAAAGACCAAGGAGGAAATACATTACACAAGACAAATTAGATGAGGAGAAAATAAAATCAAATGATAATACTCAATTAAAAGTGGTGAGTCATGGTCCTTTGTCAAATCTAGAGAATCTGTGAGAAAATATTAAGAATAATGCAAACTTGTTCGGATTCTCTCATGTTGATTTTGATAACCTTGGTAAAGTAGAAAAGAATCAAGTAGAGGAAGTTATATATGCCATGATGGAAAACTTTAAGAAATATCCACTAGAAATTGCTAACTCTATGCCAAAAAGCTTATATGAGAGAGTTGAGTAGAAATGGAATTATTTCTTGAACTTGGAAGGACAAATAAGGGATACTTCACGTGCACAAGTGATGCCTAAACTTAATAAGGCACAAATTGCTAAGGGTGTGAAGAAATATGTAGTTAGGCTTGTACCTAAATATAGAACCTTTAACTTTTTGCAAAATAATATTAAAGATGTAGTTAAGAAGTACACATATACATGGAAGGTAACATAACGGCCTTCTATATTGAAGGAAGGTGAATAGGAACCTTAGAGGTTAAAGATGATAACAATGAAACTACTGATGAGGGAGGGATAGAAATGAAAGAAGATGACAAGGCAATAGCTGAGGCAAAGTAGAAGAAGAATAGAGTGTACTAGATACACAATTTCCTAATGTCATCCCTCCACATGGAATAAGTGAAAATACTAAAACAATCACAATAAAGGAGGTTTTTGATATCATAGCTTAGAACATCAATCCCATTACAGAGGAAGATCTCAAGAAGATACTAGATTAGTCTAAATTGCAAGCCAAATTATGTGATAATCCTATTTTGGTGAGTTTAGATGAACTACAAAAAATAGTGACTGAGACTCCAAGGGAAGAGGTGAATACACAAGAACCACCTGCTATCATACCTCAAGTCACTAATGTACAACCTTTGGGTAAAACACCTGAAGCTACATCAGAAAAGGTTGATACAATTGACAAGGTTGATATGGTTATGAAGAATATAGTGAAAAGCCAAGCTACTAATGATGCACAAAGTAAAATAGGTTAGATAGACTTATATGTACCTTACATCACAAGATCAAGGTGTAAGTCAAGGCATTGTGGCAAAATAGGACAAGCCTAAAGAGGGAAAAGTTGACACCAAAGGTGAAGGAACAAGTAGAAATTTAAGCCCTAATAACCTGACTAGTATCTGGCACTCCTTCAAGTCATACTTTTTAGAAGCTAAGCATAGATGCAACACCATTGTAGATCTTAGTGTCAAGTCCCAGTACATCAAATGTAGAAGAGGTCATAAAATATGGAGATGTCAACCTTGATGAAGAGATTTTGTTACCAAAGTATGACTTTGAAAAAATGACCATATAGTAGATGGGCATACTATAACAAGCCCTAGCTAGAAAGAAGCATCAAGAACTGCTAAGAAGGTAGCATAGGTAGAAGCAAGCATTGCTAGACATTAAGGACATCTTTTTAGATGCATTTAGTCTACCAACTCTATATGAGACCAAGCCACTCATTGAACAAATGAAAAATATAGTGGATAAGGTGAGTGATGCAGACCTTGACTTAGTTGTAAAATTATTAGAATGGTCAGAAAATAAATTTCAAAATAAAGTGAATGAGAAAATACTAGGTGATATAGCACTCACACAAGTTGCATTGTAACAAAGGTAGAAAATGTGAAGAAGGTACTTGAAATTTTTTTCTCATTGTATACTCAACTATGCAATCCAACATTCTTCACACAAGAGACTAGAAGTCACATTTTACATATGGAAAGCCAAATTAATGCATTAGGTGCTAAACTACCTATGAATCCAACTCAAAGTGAGAAGCACTTTAGAACTTTTGTACAAATTTAGAGTCAGTTAGCTACATTGTCCATAGAAGAAGCCAATATAAGGGAAAAAATTATTAGCATCCAAACAACACTCACCCCATATACAAAAAATTTTGCACAAGGAACTACGTTATATTGAAACTCTCATGAAGAAAGAGCCTAATCTTTCAACATTAGATGACCTAGTCCACCTTGCTGCTGAGCTAGCTATCCAAATCAATTCTATGGATATGGCATGTGAAAATTGGGATGCAAATATCATGATTATACTAGAGGCCCATAAATCATTTTGGAAAAAATACACTATAAGTGTATAGCCCAATTACATAAGTGTTAAAAAGGGCGAGATATATGATTTTGGGGGAGAAATAAATATAAGAGAAAAGGGGAAGATATAAAATTTGGGGAGATAGAGAAAAGATAGAACAATCTAAGGGGGAGCAAGAAGAGAATAGCATAAAGTCAAAGAGTATTAGTTGAGACACACTTACTCAGTACAAAATTTTGGATACAGAATAGACTTATCAACTTAGGGGGAATTATACAATTTTGACTATCTAAGCCATTATAAAATTTTGAAATTTTGTATATAAGCCAAATAAGTGATATGTTATGCTCATAAGGATAAGGATATTAATGCATAACCACATGTTTTTGACACTCATGTCACAGGAGGAGATTGTTGATCTCAAATTGGTTTTAACTAATGAGTGTCTATACACTAAGGAATTTACTTAGTTCATGCTAAACAAGTAGTACATGCCAAGGACAACATGTATATTTTAGAGCATGCCAAGTCCACAATGAGTGTCGAGCCACTCATGTGCTGAGTCACTCAAGTACTAAGTAGATAGTGTATTCTAAGTGACATAGGAGTTGAGTAAGCAATGTATGCCAAGTGATATAGATGCCAAGTCACAGAATAGAAATTAGTATATGTCAAGCTTTAGAGACTTTAGATGTCGAGTGAGATAGTTTCAACATAGTTGTTTTTAAAGGCATAAACTACCATTTAAACCATTTTTAAGATGACCTAAAGATGAATTATAATATTTTGGAGATAAGGACAAATCTTAAGTTAGATTACCAATACAATTACATGCAACCAATTAGAAAAAGGGAAGGTTTACGTGGAAAAATGGATGAATCATAGTCATTGATTCATACCTAACCCTAAGTCACCGAAGTCTTCTTAAGGAGGAAAAACCCTACACTTTCTAATGTGTATGAAGGAGCAAAAAATAAGTTTTTATGTGCAAATAGAGCATTCATGGTGGCTAAAGAGTTATGATCTAAGATTGCATTACAAAATTAGTTAAAAGAGAATAGAGGAAGAGAAGAGAATACAAAAAAGAGATATCTGATCAAGAAGGATTGAGAATACATTAATTTAGAGGTGATCTATCATCAAGCAATCAAGTGCTAACTGAAGGTTCATTGTTGAATCATTGTAGCAGGTGAATCAGTCAAATCTCTTAACAAAGTAGTCCTGACAAGCTATATTGAAATCCTCTAACAAGGTGCTTACTTAATTGTGAGTTTAAGTCCTTTAGCAAGACACACTTCTACGAGAGTGTTGAAATCCTTTAATAGGGTGAGACCTAATAGTCTTTGCAAGCCTTTAATAGGGAAGACCTTCACAAGGTAGATCATGTCTCATGATCAAAACATTGTAACCTTCATTAGATACATTTTTATTATTGCAATATTGAAGATTTGTGGGTGTCATCCCCACCCTAGTTTAACATTCTCATTGGAAGGTTTCTAGGTAATCATATCTAGTTTCATATGTGTGTAAATGTTTATATGATTTAGATGTACAGTCTTTACATGGTATTTCAATTTAATTATTGAATGTATGAGATGGATGTGTGGTAAAATTTTTAATGGGTCATAGTTTAAACTACTAATTCACCCCCTCCCCCCCCACAAATAAGCTTACCTATCCTATTGTAATTCCAATAGAGAAGCCCTACTATTATCTCTTCTAGAGAATGAATACAATAAGGTAAAATCAATTCTAACATCTTATGAAATTTGGAAAGCATTGGAAGTTACTTTTCAATTTGATAATCATGCAAAAAGAATTAGATTACAAAATTGGATTCATGCATTTCAAGATGCTAAGATGATGGAAGATGAATCTATAAGAAGTTATGTTGGTAGAATATTAGAATTTTTTGTAGGAATTTAGTCTCTTGGTAGAACTAAAGAAGATGATATAGTTATATGGAAGATCTTGAAAAGCTTGAAACTATCATTCAAGAAAATAGCTCATATGATTCAACTAGTCATGCCTTGAACTAAAGATTTCACAAAGGAAACATTTCTTGGAATATTAGAGTCTATAGAAGTAGAATTGATACATTCTAAATAACTAGCAAGAGCTAAGATAGCTTTTAGTGCCCTAAACACTATATCTAATATGTTTAGGAGTGCAAGAACAAGAGAAGATTTTTTTTGGTAGCAACAGATTTGATGAAGACAAGAATATTGAGGAAGGAATAGCCCTTCTTGTGAGAAGAGAGAAAGATGGTAAGAAAATCTTTAAATGTTGGTATGACGAATATGGTCATTAAGCATCTAAATGTCTTGAAAAAGAGAAAAAGTCTAAGGGAAATTTTAAGCCTAGAAGAGATAGAGATAGAAATTTTTTGTATGATAATGAGGATAAAGAATTTTGTGAAAGAGGACAAAGTGAAAGTGATGATGAATTAGGATTTGTGATTATCAAGGAATATGATCTTAATAAAGAAATTAGAGAAGAAATGGCTTTGATTTCCCAAGTTAAAAAGAATTCTAATTGGTACTAGTTGTTCACATCACATGATTGGTGATATAAATAATTTTTTTAAGTTTAGAAAATATGATGGAGGCCTTGTTAGAGCTGGTAACAATGCATCCTTTCATATAATAGGGATTGGATCCATTACTTTAGATATAAGGACTAACACTAATAATTTTTATTTTGTTGATGGTTTGAAACATAATTTGTTGAGTGTTGGACAGTTGGTTGACAAGGGATATCAATTACAGTTCATAGAGAAGACTTGCATTATCAAGGATAAGGATGGTAAGATGATTGTAACTAGAACTAGATCTAGAGGTAATGTATTTCAATTGAATCCTATTGAAATGACATGTTTGGTTGCAAAATTTGATAACAACTAGTTATGGCATAGGAGATTTTGTCATATAAACTTTGATAATATTGTGAAGGTTAGTTGCACATTTGCCTAAGATAACAAAGCCTACTAATGTTGTGTGCGAAGAATATATTTTGGCTAAGTAGAAGAAATTATCTTTTCCTAGAAAGAAGTTCACTACCACAGAGAAGTTGGAGATCATTCACATAGATCTAAGTGGTCCTTCAAGAACAAGAGGATTTTATGATGAAAAGTACTTTATTATTTCCACTGACGATTTCACTTGAATGATGTAGGTAGCATTTCTTTAAGAGAAATCTGAAGCTTTTGAGGAGTTTAAGATATTTAAGAATAAAGTTGACAACGAATCTTGAGTTAAGATAAAGTTCTTGAGATCAAATAGAGCAGAATTTACCTATAGAGATTTTAACAACTTTTGTGAAGAGAATGGAATCAAAAGATAGTTATCTACACCTAGAACACTTGAGAAAAATGGGATTGTTGAAAGAAGAAATAAATCTATAGCAAAAGTAACTATAGCAATGTTATTTGAGAATGATGTCTCAAAGACATTCTGGAGAGAAGCAATTAATAAAATAGTGTACACTCTGAATAGAGTGCATAGTAGACAAGGTATGAGAAAGAAACCTTATGCGTTATGGTTTGGTCACTAACCATCAGTCAAATATTTCATAATATTGAGAGAAAATTTCACATAAAGAGAGATGATGACATTGGTAAATTTGATCCTAGAAGAGACAAAGGCATGTTTCTTGACTACTCATTAAAGAGAAAGGCATACAAATGTTTCAACTATACAACTAAGAGAATTGTTGAATGTAAGAATGTAAGAATTGATTAAAAGTTTGGTACTATAGAAGAGATGGTAGATTTTAATTCTAATGAAGAAGAGGATAATTTTGGAATTGTTAGACAAAATGATGAAGTTTTCTTTGAGGCTAACAATGACTTACAGAATGATGTGTTATCTATTAAGCATAGAGAAGAACATAGGTCTAAACCTAGATATGAGATAAGAGATGAGATATCAACTCCTACCTCCAAAAGAAATATGACAAAGAATCACCCTCCAAAGCAGATAATTAGGAGTAAAGATAAAGATGTGATGACAAGGAACATAGTGAATGAGGAATTGAGTCTAATTTCTCAAGTGGAACCTAAAAGCACATATGAAGCTTGGAAGGATGATCATTAGATTCAAGAAATGAAGAATTGGATCTGATTGAGAAGAATAAGACATGGGAGTTCATTCCTAGACCTAAAGACAAGAATGTGATAGGAACCAAATGGATATTCACGAATAAGATGAATGAACAAGTAGAAGTTATGAGAAACAAGGCCAAAATTGTTTGCAAAGCTTACTCACAACAAGAAGGCATGGATTATGAGGAAAAATATGCACCTATAGCAAGAATGGAAGAATTAATGATGTTCTTGGCTTATGCAACAAGTAAGAAGTTCAAGGTCTATTAGATGGATGTCAAGTTAGATTTTCTGAATGGAGAACTTGAAGAAGAAGTCTACATTGAACAACTTGATGGATTCCCTCTTACAAAAGACAAAGGCATGGTATGTAGATTGAAGAAAGAATTTTATGGACTAAAGAAAACACCTAGAACTTGGTATGCAAGGTTGGATAAGTATTTAACAAATCTTGGATTTGTTAAAGGTACAATAGATGGTAATTTGTACTTAAGAAAAGTTGATGATGGTCTATTTATCATTTTAATATTTGTAGATGACATAATATTTGGAGGAAATGATAAAAAAAAGTGATAAGTTTGCTAAATAGATGAATCAGTTTGAAATGAGCATAATAGGAGAAATAAAGTTTTTCCTAGGATTGTAGATTCTGAATAATAGTGATTGTATTTTCATTTCACAAGCTAAGTACCCAAAATAATTTTTGAAAAGATTTGGATTATAGAGTTGTAAACCTATTGGTACACCCATGATAATTAGTCATAAGTTATCTAGCAAAGATGAGACACCTACAATTGAGAAAAATAAGTATAGAACTATGATTGGAGGATTGCAATATTTGACTCACACTAGACTAGATATAGAAAATGTAGTTGGGATTGTCGCTAGATTTCAAGCCAATCCTAAAGAGTACCATTATGTAGTAGTGAAGAGAATATTTAGATATTTGAAAGGAACATTTGATTATGGGATTTGGTATGAAAAAAAAGAGCACCAATGGCAAAGCATTCTTTCTTGGAGGAAGATTGGTTTCTTGGTTAAGAAAGACATAGAATTGTATTTCACATATTATAGTTAAGGCAAAATATGTTTCTGCAAAAAATAAGTATAATCAAGTTATGTGGATGAATATGTTGAAGGATATTGGCATTGAGTTTACAAAACCTATTATCATTTACTATGCTAACACATGTACAATAAGTATGTCTAAGAATCTTGTATTGCATTCTAAGATGAAGCATATATCTATCAAGTATCATGTTTTGAGAGAGAAGGCAATAGAAAAGGAGATAAGATTGGAGTATGTGAGTACTAAAGATTAAATTGTAGATATATTTATGAAGCATTTTCCTAAAGATACTTTTGAGTACCTGAGAGGTATGCTTGGAGTTATGCCCCTTCCTACTTCTGAATAAATGATTTAAAAAGAGCATCAATCCAGTGGTACAAAACACTATGGTTAGATTGGACTGAATGCTAATTCTTTCTATATGGGGGAGTATTTGGTATATATTGAGTCATTGAGGACTCATAGTATTTGGTATTTGGTTTTGAACAATGTCTTTGGACACTTGAGCTAAGTTGAAGATGTACGTAACAATTGATAATAATTGGTATTTTTGTATTTGTTTGAGTCCTTTAAAATTAATGTCAATGGGAGAGAGAATTTGCATGAAAAACACCTCCCCATAAATGGGGGAGAAGAAATAATAAGTATGTATGAGGAAGAGATATCTTTTTAGGGATATTTATAAATATTCATGTAAAGAAGCAGGAGTATGCACCTAATGTGCATTTGATGTATTGTGAATTTTTAGTGTGAAGTGAATTATTTATGTCTATCAAAAAAGTAGGATATGCACATGTTGTGTTGATATCTTCTAGAATGTGAAAAAATGATGCCAATCTAGCATCCAGAGGAGTTTAAATTGATGAAGAGGATTTGAGAAGTTGACAACAGTAGTAGCAACAACGCATAGCTTGGTATTCTTTAAACTTAGATGTTTTCTATCTATTTTTCCATCACTACCAAAGGGGGATATTTTCAACATAAATTTTGATGATACTACATTGGGGAGTATCCTAAGCATTGGAGAATATTGGCTTGTTGCATTCATGATTGTGTTTGTCATTGATGTCAACATAGCATGGTTTCTATATAGACTGGGATAATAGTAGTCAGAGATCTTACTAGTATGGATAATGGTTTGATTTTTTGGTGATGTGTAGTTAAGGACATGCTTTAGACTATTTCCTAATGACATGGTTAAGTGCACAGGCCTAAGTTGATGGCGTACAAAAATTATACCTAATTTATTGAGAGTAGTATAGAAACAAAGTATTGAAGAATAGTGTTCTAATGTTTGATTGCTATCTTTCATTTGAGATGTAATGAAGAAGTATAGAGTCACACAATGATAGATGATAGTTGTGTGGTGATGTTAGTGAGTGTGTAAGCCTTGGTATCACATGTGTGAAGTTTTGTATAGACTGTGAGCCGATAGTGCTATTGTAATTATAATTATAATTAATTAATTATCTTATTATAATTAATTGGGAAAGCATCAAGGCTAACTCAAGGAATTATTATGAAGATATGGTATAAAAAAAAGTTGTTTTTGATGTGGTGTGATCATTGTATGAACTATGAATTGCAACAAGGAGCAGAGTTCTTACTAAATGTGAGTAAGCAATCCAAGGGATTATTGCATACAAATTGTGAGATCTTGTTATAAGATCTAAAAGAGTAGGAGTATTTTTGATAGGATAGAGATAGAGGAAGGAAGTACATTTCAGTTCTATTATTCTACAAGGAATAATACAAAGATCATTTGGATAGTGGGTTCATTAGTCTTAACCTCAAAGTTTTTTGGGAAGTGGATCTAGCTGTCTTCCACAACTGCTAACAAGGTTGGTACAACTGGTTACAGGGTTGGAATCTCCTAATAGGGATTCAAAGTCTCCTAATAGGGACTCATGTATACTAAATATTATAACAAACTCTTAACAGAGTTGATCTTCTAGCAAGGAATATTTATATTAGTACACCATCTTGTGGGTACCATCCCCACTAGGGTTTTCCTTTGATTAAGGGTTTCCTTAGTTAACATATCTAGTGTTAATTGTATATGAGTATGTTGTTGTGGTTTTAGTTTATATTATGCATATGGTTAAGTTTGTTTAAAGTTGATGGTTTTGATAATAGTTGGATAATTGATTCACCACCCACACCCACCCCCCCCCCCCCCCCTCAGTTATATCAGTGGACTATATATTCTAATAGTGGGTTAGTCTAGACTTTTTCAAATACTAGTATTCATATTCTCTAATAGCATCTAAAGACCCATTAGTAAGGTAACCTAAGGGGTATTCTCCTCCTCCCAAAAAATCTTGTTATTTCTCTCCTTCCAGATACACTAGCAGAAGTGAGGGGGGATTAATTTCCATAACATATGGATGAGGGGGTGTTTAGAGGTACAATCCTAGTTAGCATAATATAAAATATGTGTTAAGAATTACATAATAATATTATTTATTAGTAAATTAAGTTTCTAAAATTCATATATTTTATATTCTAAATTACTACTAATATACAAAAACATATACTAACATTAATAAGATAGAAACATATATATTAAAATATGTTATATTGTTTTATAGGTATTAAAATATATTATATTTTATCATACATTTTAAATATAATGATATCAATTTTTATTTGTTTTGGATCAGTAAGAGGTCAGAGCTAATATTAATTATTATGTGTTGTGATTAGCTACTATTATTTATTAAGTGTGAGTAGATTCGAACCCAAGACCTCTTTGATAAGAGGCTCACAATTTACTATTGTGTTGTAGGCTCTTGCCTATAATGATATCAATATTACTAAGTATTATATTATTTCTATAAGAGAATTTTTTGGTTTATTAAAAAAATTAATTATCACGTTTTATAAAATTTTAATCTATTAAAAAAAATTAGCATTAAAATAGAAAAATGACCAATAGGGCCATCAATTTTGAGGCTTGGTACAAAGGGAAAGTACTTTTTTCAAATCAAATATCTGATTTTTGGCACAATTACATCTTATACAATATGGATCATCATTGGCTGACTAAAAAAAAAAGCTCTCCAACAACTAAAATTTTGTTGGATTGCATTGCACATGTTGGGGATTTTCAAAGGCTGAGTCCCATACACACATTAAAATTATTTCAATTTTTATACCTTCTTATTTTTTATGGTGTTGATATTGATTAGGCCCATTGTTAAATCTTGTCTTGCTTTCCTAAGATCATTTTGGTCTACACTCTTTGCATGTCCATCTATTTCTTATAGATCCTCACTAGATTTTTATAAAGTGAAATTGGTAAGTGATTTAAAATGAGAGATATTTTCTCATCCATAATTAAGTAATGTATACATAAAATTTATTAATTCAAGTAATATTTTTTTATAATATTTTAAAAATAAAATAAAAAACTTCAAATATATTTGGAATTTTATATTAAATAATTAAAAATATATCAATATTGTTAATAAATATCATAATATAAAATTTATAATTACAATTTTAGCCTAACTTTATACATTATATATAATAGTATTTTAAAATTAATAACTATATATCAACGTTTACTAATTAAATCTTTTGAATGAGATATAAATCATTTTTATTCAAAAAAATTATTTTTCTTTAAAGTCCAAGATTGTAGATGTAAGAATGATGATGGAAAATTGGATGAGTGGAGTAGGAAGAAATTTGTAGTCATCAAAATTTGCAGAGAACCATTGTGGAGGACCTAGATATGGAAGGAAATGGAATCAACGGAGTTTTGGTCGTGGATATGATAAATCGCTTGAGGAATCTTTTTACAAGAAAGCATTTGTCATCCTACTAAACCATTCTTTATGAATCTGAGGTTTCAAATAAAATTTTAGGGCAACAAGAAATAAGAGATACCATTTGACATTTGTGTGGGAGATATGCCATTAAATTGTGGGGATGTTGAGGATAAAGGAATTCCAAAGAAGGTGGAAAATAAGTAGTAGATCTCTACATTTGAAGTAGGAGAATGTTTGAACAAAGAAGGAATAAGTAAACAAAAAGCACAGGATATAACTTGAGCTCCATTTGATCCAAAACCATATAGGGTTATAGAAAATGGAGAGACAAATTTTACCAAGATTCACCAAGTTTGAAAGAAAAAATAGGTAGTGAAATAGAATGTGGAGGTAATTGATGATGGAAAATAGGAAGAAGTTAAAATCAATATTTTAGATAGTTTTTTGGTGCCTCATGTGGAATTTTAAAGATGCACAACTTTAAAGGTGTGGATTTAGGTTAATCAATTGAAATGAGGACAAATACAAAGATGGGTTACTCAAAATTTGAAGGGATAGAAAGAAATATTATTTCATGAAAAAGACTCTTCTATTTTTAGAGTTTTGTTTAACTCAGCTTTGTCTAGAGATAGGAATCATAAATTTAAAGGGTGGTTTTGCAAAGGGTATGGTATCTTAACATTTCCTTTTATACCAAACTTTAATCTAATCTTAGTAAGTCAAAGCTTCTTACCACATTGGATAGTATTTCCAAATCTGCCATTAGAATATAGAGACCTAAAGATAGTGGAATTAATAGCCAATAAGGTGGGAATTTTTATCAAACATGATTTAATTCATTTTGAACAAGTGCATCATCTAGTTAGGATTTGCATATTAATGAATACTCAGAGATCTCCTCCAGACAAATTGTATGTCAATCAAAATGTGGTATCTAGAAATAAAGTATTTTAATAAAGGGGCATCATAAATAGATTTATATAATTCATCACTTGGGTATTTCACCTTAGATTGTCAAAGTGATATTGTAGATTGATAAACAATATGTGAAGATCATGCAACAAATGTGACAAAATGTAGGTTATAGAAAAAAGAAAAATAATTTGATTGGAAAATACTATCAAGAATGGGAATGATGTTGTAATTGGTAGACATATTACTAAATTAGCTAATATTTGGAAAGGGCTAGATTCGATAGATACTAGGGTTGTTGTGAAGGTTCAGTAGGAGGCAAGTTAGGGATTCGGTTGTAAGAGGTCATTTTCACAAATAGGGAGAAGTAGTACCTTGGATGATGTTATACATAGGATGTTGTCAACCAAAAGGGATGAAAAATATTATAGAGACTCAAAAAAAGGATAGTATTTTCTATAATAAATCATTGTTTACATTGATTATATTCATTATATTCAATACAAGAGAAAAGAGAAGGGAAGAATAATTGTTGGAAAGTAAAAGGATATCTTAGTCACTCAACAAATCTATAGGGTCAAGAGGATTGTTTGAAGAAAGTAAGGTACCAATGTTAGATAGAGGGATAGGGAAGTGTCATTTTTCCTTGGTGTCTCCATTGTATACCCTACTAATGAGTTTAAAAGATTACTTCACATTAATGGCACATTTATATGTGTTTCATAACATTTTAATTCATTTTGCAGTTAGTATATAGTTGGAAATCAAGATATCGCATCCAAATACATGGAAGAGGGAGATATGGACAACACAAGACATAATTACACATCAGATGATGTTCAATACTACTCCTATGGAATTTTTTGTCCTTGTAGGGTAGGAGATCATTAAAAAGATTAGATTGAGGAGAAATTCATAAATGGATCTCAAAAAAAATGATTGAGGAGATATCATCATTTGTGGTCACAAAATAATTTGATATAATTGTAGATGAAATTATGAGGAAAGATAGTGCATATTTATCACAAATAGTAAATGAAGAAGAAGCATTGACTAAAAGTCACGTAGGAAGAGAGTGGTTGGAAAATATAGATATTATTGGAAGTGATAAACAAGTAGAAGTAATAGATACACAGGTAAGGAAGACTAGGGTGGAATCTCAATTTAATTTCACACAAAGGTTATCAATATTGCAAACACTAGAGGATAAATCATCATTTATCTATGCACCTAAGACTTGAGGTCATAAGAGTAAAGGCATGAAAGCTGAGGAAGAGATAGTAGTAGGAATTTAGTACACTCTAGAAGAGAAATTTATTCAGTCAAAAGAATAAGTAGGAGGACCAAGTGTCCTCTATCAAAAGTATAAAGATTATTATTGTTTGAATACTTTAGAATAATCAAGTGGGGGAGTGAATCAATTATCCAAAGTCGAGATGTATAAATAAAACTTTTCACAACTTAGTGAACCCATAACATATTCATATCCATGCATGCATCTATAAGATTATGCAGTATCTAAAACTTGTAGCATATAGTCAAATCAACCTGCAAAAATGCAAAGCATGAAATATAATAGATTTATCAACAAACTTGACATAATGATTTACATGGAAACCCAATTTGGGAAAAATGACCAGTAATATGCTACTCCTTTTCATTCTTCTAAAGTGATGCCCTCTGAAAGGCCAACCCTATTAGAGGTTACAATACACACTGTTAAATGTGACATGGTTAAGGGATTTTAATCACCCTGTTAGAAGTGAGCCTTGTTAGAGGACTTTAGGCCATTCACTTGGAATGCCACCCAATTAAAGGATTTACGGATGACTATTAGGTTAACCTTACTCCAAAGGATTTAACCTAGACTGATACAATAGTTAGAGCTTTGATCTAATACAAATTATAACTTCTCTTATAGATTATAGATATATTATTTAGTCCTCAATTCTACTTGGTCTTCATACTTTGTGTCTTTGACAACTTGTTCACCATTCAAGCATTCATCTCATTAAGCCTTCTTACTTAACATGCCATTATAGATTCTCATCTTAGGTTACTTGATGAAGCAAAACCATTAACTCCTTCTCTTCCTTAGGTTCTCGCACATGATAATTTTTTCTTTATGACCAGACATTCCTATAAATAGGAAATTAGGATATTTTCCCACTCATTTTTCATCATCTAAATTAAGGTTTGAATGGATTAGGTAGGATACAATGTATCTACCCCATATCTTGTATCTCTTCTAGAAATTTCTCTATAATCCATTTGAATTCACCTCAAAATGGTTTACCTCAAATTTTGTGCCACCAACTCAATAACCTTATCTTCCACCTAGTTCACAAAATTCAAGAAAACAAACTTGTTAGCTTGGATTTAGCAAATTTTTGATCTTTAAAATAATGTAGCAACTCAACATCATCAACAATTTTGATGCTCAGTATATTTTGCATTGCTTGAAATCTACTATATATTCACTTGGCATCAAGTAAAATTTGCCTAACATCCACTAGAATTTTCTCTTACTTAGCTCCAACTAACTTTTTGCTTGTCTTGCACTGACTTTGCTTGGCACCTACTATCCCCTTGGGCTTGGTAGACAAATTTGTGTAACTTGTTTTTCCAAACTTTCTTAGTGTAGCCAACATTTGTAACATTATGTAGATTATCAATACATCATGTCATCACTATCTTAATTGATCCTTATACTTTATTACATAATCATAACTTAACTTTTCCTCTAGGTGCTTTTATTACATCTTATTGATCAAATCCTCTTCATCAATCAACTAGGTGATAGTACTTGAATCTTATAAGCATTTATCTTACTAGCAAATAGCATGTTTGACATCAGTGACAAAACAATGATTGAAACAAATAGTCTTCAATAATAATCTCCCTCTTTCAATAATCTCTCTTCAATAATGATCTTTTCAATCAAATCTCAACAATCTCCCTCATTGGCATTGATGGCAAACCAATTGATCAACTAAGTCAATCAAATGATGAACAATTTGTTCAACCAAATTGACTAGGTTAAAATAGTAAGACAATACCAAAAAGAAAATAATTCCTTTTATTGAAATCTCTCCCTCTATTAGCAACTTCCATCTTCTAATTAGGTTATAAAACTCCTAAGTATGAATCCCTATAAGTTCCTTCTTGTACCTACCTCTTTCTAGGTAGATTAGGATTTCTCCCTTAGCATTTATACTAGTTTAATCAATATAATATCTCCTTTAGTGATTAATAAATCTCTTCCTCTTTTCTGAGTCTTGATCAATATCTTCATATCTATTCTTAATCTTGATCAGTAGAATATCTCCCTTTTTGACAACAATGCTAAAGATATATCATCTTTCCATCTAAAACATGTAGATATGGGCTTTTGCAATTTCTTTAGTTTCTCCCTTTGTCACCATTCTTATGACTGATTTGAAGTTTCAACTGTGTGATTACTTTAGGTAGTTCCTAAAGTAAGATCCATACATCAATTTGCAACATATGGAAATTAGCTTATTTGATGTAGGGAATTCCTCTTGTTATTTAGATAGCCTTTAATAGGGGTATCATTGCTAATTTACCTCTTAGATACTCATGAGCATCCTTAGGTAATGGTTTTGTGAAGATATCAACAATTTTCTCCTGTGTGTTAACATATTCTAGCTTCACTTCTTTATCTTGAACTAACTCTCTCAAGTAATGATACTTGATTGCAATGTTCTTTGTCTTTGTGTGCATCGCTAGATTCTTGGATATATTGATAACACTTGTATTATCACAATAAAGTATCACTAGTTCTGTGATTTCTTCCTTCATTCCTTTGAGTAGTTATTTGATCCATACAATGTTTGTGCAATTTACAGCAACAAAAACATATTAAAATTCAGCAGTAGATTGTGAATTCTTTTTCTAGTCCATGTAACTAGTCTCTTGCCTAAGAAAAATACTTCTCCACTAGTGCTCTTTCTATCATCAATGTTTCTAGCCCAATCTATAGCAATGTAGGTTCTCAATTCAAACATTTTGTTCTTCTTGTAGTATAGACCAAAATCTTCTATTCCTTTTAGATATCTCATTATTCTCTTCATAGCCATTAAATGATTCTCCCTAGGATTAGTAGAGAATCTTGCAACTATCCCTATAGATAATGCAATGTTAGGTCTGCTATGTACTACATATTGCAATTCACCAATCATAGACAGGTACATGGTTTGGTTCACCTTAGCAGAATTATCATTCTTTGATAACTTATGTCTTATCACCATAGGTGTACTTACTAGTTTGAAATCCTCTAATCCAAAAGTTTTCTGTATTACCTTGACATACTTTCACTGAGTGATGTATGTACCATACTTCTTCTGATATACTTGCAAACCTACAAAAATTTTGATTTCTCCAAACATAGACATTTCAAATTCTTGCTTCATTTGATTTACAAAACCCTTACATAAAGCATCTTGACCTCCAAATATGATATCATCAACAAATATTTCACATAATAGAAATACCTTTTCCTTTCTCTTTTTTTATGTACAGATTGTTGTTATCATTAGTCCTTTCAAATCCAATCTTCACAAGATAATTATGAAGTCTCTCATACCATGTTGTAGGTACTTGTTTCAAACCATATAGAGCTTTGTGCAGTCTACATAACATATTCTTATTATTATCATCAACAAAACCTTTTGGGTATTCTATGCAAACTTCTTCTTCTAATATAAAATTTAGAAATGTAGATTTAATATCCATATGATAAACTTTGAAACCTCTTTATGTAGCATAATAAATTAGACTCCTTCCAATCTAGAAATGGGGGCAAATGTCTCCCCATATTCAATTCCTTCTTCTTGTGCATATCCCTTGCAAATTAATCTTGCTTTGTTTCTTGTGACTTCACCATTATCATCTAGCTTGTTTTTGAATACCCACTTGGTGTCAATCACATTTTTGTCTTCTAGTCTAGGAACTAGACTCCAATATTTGTTCTTCTTTATTTATTTAATCTCTACTTCCACGGCTTTGTACCAATTAGCATCTTCTAGTTCATCTTTACTAATTTGGGGTCCTTCATGCTCAACAAACATGATTCACTTCTCAATCTATTTCTTGTCATTGGCCTAGCACCTTTATCTCCAATGATTTGAGTAGCAAGATGATGTCTTTTGACATACTTAGACAATTTTGTTTTTTTTCTTGTTTCTTCATTTTTTCACTCATTTTCAGAATCACTATGTATATCTCTGTCAAGTATCTTAGCATCTCTTTAATGTGTACTAATTTTAGAATCAGAATATGCATCTACTTCATTTTGTAACTTGACATCTAAATATAGCTTAGTTTTTTAATGCAACTCGACATTCATAGGATGTGACTTGACAGTCACTGAAACTTGTTGTTGGTTTGTAACTTGATTTGCAACATCTTCTTCAACAAGCATTCCTTCATAAAAGTATACAAATGATTTGTATTCTTCTATATTTTTCATAGGTTCATCCTCATGTACTTCTATATATTCATCAAAATTCACATTTTCACTTTCCAAAATTTTGTTAGTGTTAGTATTCAAACACTTATAAGCTTTACTTCTTGTGGAATATCCTAGGAATATATCTTCTTCACTTTTTGCATCAAGTTTTCTATTCCTAACATCTTTAAGAATATAACACTTACTTCCAAATTCCTTAAATTATTTTACATTGGGTGGATATCCATACCATAGTTCAAAAGGTGTTGAATGACTACCTTTTTTCATTTTTACATGGTTCAAGGTATAGACAATAGTATTTACAACTTCTCTCAAGTATTTCAAAGCAATATTCTTCTCCATCATGAGTGTTCTAGCACAGTCCATTATAGATCTATTTCTCTTTTTAGCTATTCTATTTTGTGGAGGGGTTCTAGGGGTAGATGTTTGTCTTTTTATTCCTCTATCATTTCAAATTCACTTTATGTAAGTTCTCCTCCTCTATTAGATCTCAAACATTCCAGACTTTTACCTATTTCCTTTTCAACTCTTGCCAAGTACCACTTAAACATTTGAAAGGCATCAGATTTTTGTTTTAGAAACATAATTTTTATCATCCTAGAATAATCATCAATAAATAGTATTATGTACTTATCTCCCTTGTAGCTTTGCACATCTCCACACAAGTCAATATGAATAATCTCTACCATTCCTTTAGAGGTACTCTTAAAACTTGACTTTGTCATTTTGCTTAGCTGACATTGTTTGCACACTACATTATCAGACTTCTTCAACTTAGGCAAACCTCTAACTTTTTCATGTTACTAATACTAACCAATTTGTCAAAATTAACATGACATAATATTTTGTGCCAAATCCATACATAATCAAATTTTGCAACAAGACAAGTAGCATCCTTTATATCAAGATAAAATAGACTACTTCTAGTTTGATCACCTTTTCTAATCAATTCCCCATTTGTGTCATATATATTAGAAATCTTATTTCCAAATTCAACCTTGCATCCCAAATTGTTTAATTGTGACACACTTAACAAGTTATAATTTAGTCCTTCAAAAAAGTAAGCATTGTTACATGAAATCTTATCTATGAGTTTGATGGAACCTTTTCCTTTTATCAAACATGGTGCATCATTACCAAATCTTACACTATTTCTATCATAACAATTTAAGGTAATGAATTTACTTTTGTCTCCAACCATATGATGTGAGAATCCACTATTAATGATCCATCTATCATTTTTTTCCATAAAAGTCACAAGTGTAGTTGCCTCATCTTTATTAGATTCATCCTTCATTGCAACATACACCATTTATCATCATGTTCATTAGAATTATCCCTTGTTTCCTCAATGTAGCATGACTTCTTGCCTTTATATTTGTAATCTTTGTTGTCATCTTTTCTTTTGATCTTGTACTTGTCACCACCTCTGTAGTTCTTTTTCTATGTACATCTTGCAGCAATATAACCAACCTCATTACAATTGAAATAAATGATGGGTATCTTACCTTTGAACTTGTCTTTACCTCTGTGGAATCTTTTTGCTAGTAGTGCTTCTAGTTGTTCAACATCTTCCTCATCTATATCACTATCACTAGATACATATTTTATCTTTCTCTTCTTCTTCTACTTCACTTCATTAGAGTCCTTCAATAACAACTTAGCTTTAAAAGTAGATTTAAGACTCTCAAGTTTGTAATTATCAAAGTTAGATAGCTCAAAAGTAGTGAGTCTACCTACCAAACCTTCAAGAGTTAGATTATTTCCTAGAATACATCTTAGTTCTTGAATTGAAAAAAATCTAATAGTATAAATAGGTAGTAATTTTTTTAAGACTTTTCTTAACATGGTATCATCATCTATCTGACCGGTAGCTCCTTTCATTGCACTAAAAAATTCTTTTATTCTAGCAACATATTGAGCAATATTTTCACCTTCTTCCATTCTCATATCATCAAACTTACCTTTGAGACTCTTAGATTTGGCTCTTTCAAATTTTTGTCTCCTCCATAGATGGTGGCTATGGTGTCCCACATTTTCTTTACACTATCAAGACATTTGATATCATCAAATTTAGCATAGCTTAGGGTAGAGACAATCTCTAACATTGCCTAATTGTGTTCTTTCTTCTTCTTCATATCTTCAGCAATTAAAACTCCAATTGGATCAACATGTTCCATAGAAATGGTAGATTGTGCATGATCTCCAAGTCCTCCAAGGTGTAACTTCATCAAAATTTTTCTTGTAGGAAATTTATCTCTATTGAGCTTGGGTACTTCTCTTTTAGACATCTCGATCTTTATGCTTCTAGAACCTTAAAACTAGTCCTCTTAAGCACATGGCTCTGATACCAATTATTGGAATACTTTAGAATAATTGAGAGGGGGGTGAATCAGTTATCCAAGGTCCAAATGTATAAATAAAACTTTTCATAGCTTAGTGAACTCGTAAAAAATTCATATCCATTAGATTATGTAGTCATTAAAACTTGTAGGTTACTGTCAAATCAACTTGCAGAAATGTAAAGCATGAAACATAATAGATTCATCAATACACTTGACACAATGATCTATGTGGAAATCCAATTTGGGAAAAAATACCAGTAACATACTATTCTTTTTCACTTTTTTGAAGTGATGCCTTGTGAAAGGCCAACCCTATTAGAGGTTACAATACACACTATAAAATAATACCCAATTAAGGGATTTCAATCACCTTAGGCCATTCACTTGGAATGCCACCCAACTAAAGGGTCTATAAATGACTATTAGGTCAACCTTACTCCAAAGGATTTACCCTAGACTAATATAATTGTTAGAGAGTAACAATAGAGTTTTGATCTGATACAACTTACAACTTCTCTTATAGATTATAGATCTTTTATTCATTCCTCAATTCTACTTAGCCTTCATACTTTGCAGCTCTAATAGCTTGTTCACCCTTCAAGAATTCATCTCTTTAAACCTTCTTTCTTAACATGCCATTGTAGATTCTCCTCTTAAGTCACTCGATGAAGAAAAACCCGTAACTCCTCTTTCTTAGGTTCTTACACATGACAACTTTTGCTTCATGACCAAACATTCCTATAAATAGGAAATTAGGATATTTCCAACTCATTTTCCATTGTCCAAATTAGGGTTTGAATGGATTAGGTAGGATATAATATATCTACTGAATATCTTGTATCTCTTCTAAAAATTTCTCTAGAATCCATTTGAATTTTCCTCAAAGATAATTTACCTCAAATTTTGTGCCACTAGCTCATCAACCTAATCTTCCACCTAGTTCACAAAATTCAAGAAAAAAAAACTTGTCAGCTTAGATTTAGTGAATCTTTGATCATTAAAATAATGTAGCAACTCAACATTATCAACCTTCTAATGCTTGGAACATACTACATTATTCAGCATCCACTATGAATTCACTTGGCATCAACTAAAGTTTTTTGATGCTCAACATCAACTAAATGTTGCTCCACATCCACTAGATTTTTCTTTTACTTAGCTCCAACTGACTTTCTTCTCATCTTGCACTGACTTTTCTTAGCACCTACTATCCACTTGGTCAAGCTTGGTAGACAAACTTTCTATAACTTGTTCTTCCAAACTCTCTTAGTGTAGCCCACATTTGTAACCTTAAGTAGATTATCAATGCATCATGTCATCACTATCTTAACTAATCCTTGTACTTCATTACATAATCATAACTCAACCTTTTCTCTAGGTACTTTTGTTACATCTTATTGATGAAATCCTCTTCATCAATCAACCAAGTGATAGAACTTGAATCTTGTAAGCAGTTGTCTTACCAAAAAATAGCATGTTTGACATTAGTGACAAAACAATGATTAAAACATAGAGTCTTCTAAAAAAATCTCCCTCTTTCAATAATCTCTCTTTAATAATGATATTTTCAATAAGATCTCAATAATTACTTTGAAGGTTAGGGGTATTAATGTCTTTGACAAACAAGGTAGGGTTAAAGATGAGTTAGATGCTTTGAAAGGAGATATTATCTTGCTTAAAGAGACAAAATTATCCACTAAGAAATATCAAGAATCTATTACAAAGTGGAAATTATGGAAATATGTCCATTTTCCTATCTCTGGGGCATCAAGAGGTATCACCACTATGTAGAACCCAAGGATAGTCATAGGTAGACTAGTAGATCAAGGAATGGGATGGTAGTGCATAAATTTTCAACATTTTAATGTATCAATGGAAATGATTAATTTATATGGTCTGGCATTAGTGCTTGAGAAGTTAAAACTATGGAAATGGTTGTCTAATTTAATTAAAGAAAATCCAAAACAAAATATTATCATTGGAGGTGATTTAAATGCAATAAAAAATAGTAAGGAGAAACAAGGAGGTATTATTCCATTTGTGAAAGTTATGGAAGATTTTGATAATTTTATTATCGATAATGATTTGTTTGAGGTGGCTACATCCAATGATATGTTGTCATAGAATAATAGAAGACATAGTTTTCTCCAAATTGTTGAAAGATTAGATAGATTTCTTCTAATAGAAGCATGGAATCTTATAACCCTCAAATTTACATCTAAAATTTTATCATTCCTAGGCTCTTATCATTTTTCGATAGTGTTGTATATGGAGAATACCTTGAATAATAATTTGTCTTTGCAAAAATTATCTTTTAAATTGTGAAAGAATGTGACTAAGGATCCTTAGTTTTTATAATTAATAAGACAATGGCAAGTTAGTGCTCTAAGAGAAAAAGGGATCTAGGATGTTTAAGTTCTATAAAAGGATCCAATACATGAAAATAAAAAAAAACATTTGGAACAAAAAGCTTTTTCAAAAATATATTTGAGAAGAAAGAAATACAAAGGGAACTAGAAGAGATAAATGAATAGATTATTGCACAAGGATTGAATTCACAATTATTTTCGTGTAAAAAAGAAAAGAAATCTCAATGGGAAGTGTTATGTAGTAAAGATGAAGAATACCAGAGATAGAAAACAAGAGAGTTATGGCTTAGTGAGGGAGATAGAAACACACACACAAAATCAGGCAGTAGCAAGGCAGAGAAAAGAAATCAAGACTACTTTTTTAATCAAAGAATATATACATCAGGCATAATAATTAGTGATGAAATAGGTATTAATAAAGAGGGTGTAAGGCTTTTTAAAGGTCTTTTGATCCTTTTGAAGTAATTGAGGTAAGTGATGTCCAAGTTAACTCATTACTTCAAGTTGTTCTAAAAATTGTATTAGATCAAGATAACAGAGAGCTCATGAAACTATCTATGATGGAAGAGATTTGGAAACTAATTCAATTTTTTCCACCTGATAAAGCTCCTAGCCCAAATGGTTTCACAACTCTATTCTATCAAAAGTGTTGATATGTATCAAGTTTGGAGTTGATATTGATCCTAGAAGAATCTAGGAGTAAGGGGGTAATGCTTAAGAATTTCAATTCTACAAATATTGCTATTATTTCCAAAAAATGGAGACCCTCAAACATTTTCTAACTTCAAACCCATATCACTCTGTAATAATATATATAAAATCTTTACAAAAACTATTTATTCAAGATTATAATGTCTATTATCTAAACTCATCTTGCCAAAATAGGGTGGTTTTATTCCTGGTAAAGAAACTATGGAAGGAGCAATTGTGGCTCATAAAATTCTACATTACATTAGTGAGAATCATATACCATCATTTGTAATCAAATTAGATATGATGAAGGTGTAGGATAGGGTTAAATGGTTTTTTTCTCATTAAGGTGTTAAGAAATTTAGTTTTAGTGATTTTTGGTGTAAATGGATTAAAGCTTGTATCTTGGGAGCTCACTTTTTAGTATTAATTAATGGATCTCTAGAAGGTTATTTTAAGTCTTCTCAAGGAATTTGGCAGGGTGACCCAGTATCACCATCATTGTTTATTTGATGGTAGAAGCTTTTAGTTGGGATATTTCTCATTATTAGAAGATGGAGTTATGGAAAGGAATAAATTTTGGGGGAAAGGAATTGGTAGTAACACATTCATTGTTTACAGATGATATGTTATTTTTTGGACAAGCTAGTGTGAAGGAAACTAAGTACATCAAGGACATATTAGATTAACATACAAGTCTATCAAGTCATAATGTTAGTGGAGCTAAATCAAAGATTTTCATGTTCAATACCAATACTATAATAGCTAAAAAGATTTGTAAGATCTTAGAATTTGAACAGGATGTTCTTCCTTCAACCTATCTGGGGGTCCCTTTATTTTTGGAATTAATAAAGTGTCATACAAGAAAAAATTTATTGATAGGATTAAATCTAGAACTACTTCATCGAAGGTTAGGTGGCTATCATTATTAGGAAATATTCTTCTTATTAAGTCAGTACTAGTTGCAATTCCTAACTATTTTTTCTCAATCTTATTAGCACCATGTTGAATTACTAAACAAATAGAAACAATAACTAGAGGATTCCTATGGATTGGTAACATGATTGGAGAGGGGAAAATTTTGTTAATTTCTTTAAAAGAAATATCATTTGAGAAATTAGATGGGGGTATTAATCTTCTAGATTTTTCACTAAGAAATAAAGAATTTGGTGGTACATTGATATGGTTTATGCATGACAAAGTAGAGACAAAATGGTGTGAAATCATGAAAAGGAAGTACTTAGATACTTTAGAATTGTCATGTATTTTTACTATGGAAAAGCTCCCAAAAGGATCTCCCATTTGGAATTTTATGGTTTCATCAAGATACATATCATGGAGAATCAACAATGGCAAGAGGGCTTTAGTTTAGGAGGATTCTTGGAATGACTACCGATCTATAAAAGATTCTAGTTCCTTACGAGAATGGAGGAGACAAACCTTTTTTTATCATTGGGGTAAGTATGTAGTTGATTATATAGAAAAAGTTTATATGGTATCATGACAAGCTAGTTGGAAAATGTCAGATTAGCAACCTATTCCAAATGAGACAAAGAGGGATTTCATCAGGTTATGCAATGCAAGAATAGTTATGATATCAAGCAACCAGATGAGGTGATATGGGTGCCACATCAGGTGGGGAGGTATACAATGATATTGGGTTATAAGGCTGCCATAAGTTTAACCAAATGAAAATTAATGTCAATGGCATATAGATTTTGTTGGAACTTGACTTTGACGCCAAAGGTTGGGTGTTTTGCATGGCTTGCTTTGAAAAAAAAAGAATACTTGTAGGACCAGAAAATGGGTTAATATATAGCATACTATGAGCAAATCACAAACTCAATAAACATATGTTAATACCCTCTAGTCTACCATGAAATCCAAATAAACAAAGAAAGCAACATAAAGCAAAAACTTCATCTTTCATTTGTAGCTCCCATGTCCTTCTTTCTTCTCCATATGATGTACCTCTAATTACCTACAATGCACACAATTAAAAATAAAAATCTTATAATGTGATAATTCTATGAGAATACTAGAAGAGTGATTTTAAGCTCGAGAGACTAATGACCAAGGAACCAAAAATGGGAGAAATGTGGCTCATTTCATAGCCAACATGCAAGAGGAGAGCTTTGTACTTGTCACCTTGGATATGCAACTTGGTAAGAGATTCCTTTTGGAAATCCATGACATATATGACACAAGATTCCAAATGTAATATTTTATGATGCATAGAAGTCAACATGGCTAAAAATGGTGGAGGATCTATGACGTGTCATGTGACACCTCAAAGCCACTTAAAGCCAATAATCCATGATGATTATGGCTAAATATAGATATGCATAAGAGAATAAGAGTATATGCATTATAACATATCTTAGCCAAGTGTAAGGATAAAATCAATTTTTTAAGATGCCCATATGTCACAATGATGTCAAGATTATGTCAATATTGTTGGAATTACAATTGGAAAGGTAAACTTCTTGGGAGGGGGGGTGAATCATTAGTTAATACTTTGACCCATAAAAACATTTTCCACACATCCATCTCATACATTCACTAAGTAATCTTAAATACCATATAAAGCATGTATATCTAAATCATGGAAATATATAACCATTAACACACATATGACACTAGATATGATTACCCAAAACCTCCAATGAGAAGGTAAAATTGGGGTGGGGATGACACCCACAAATCTTCACTACTATAGTAAGAAAGTGTATCCAATGAAGGTTAAAATGTTTTGATCATGAGACATGATCTTCCTTGTGAAAGGTCTACCCTATTAAAGGCTTATAAAGATTGTTAGGTCTCACCTTGATAAAGGATTTCAAACTTTGTTAGAAGTGTGCCTTGCTAAAGGACTTTGACTCACAATTAAGTAAGCCCCTTGTTAGAAGATTTCAATATATTACATTAGGACTACTCTATTAAGAGATTTGACTGATTCACCTACTAGAATGATTCAACAATGATCTTATAGTTAGCACTTGGTTGCTTGATGATAGATCACCTCTAAACTAATGTATTCTTGATCTTTCTTGATCAGATGTCTCTTTTTTGTATGCTCTTCTCTTCCTCTATTCTCCTTTAACTAATTCTACAATGCAATCTCAAAACATAACTCTTTAGCCACCATGAATGCTCTATTTGTGTATGCAAACTTCTTTCTTCTCTCTATACACCTTAAAAAATTTAAGGTTTGTCCTCCTTAAGAAGACATAGGTGACTTAGGGTTAGGTATGAATCAACGATTGTGATTCATCCATTTTTCTACTTATACATTCCCTTTACCTAATTAGATGCATGTAATGCATTGGGAATCCAACTTAATATTCATCCTCATCTCCAAGATATTGTAATTCAATCTTTAAGTCAGCTCAAAAATAGTTTACATAGTAGTTTGTGCCATTACAAACAACTATGACAAAACTATCTTACTTGGAATTTGAAGTCTCTAATGCTTGGCATATACTAATTTCTAAATAGTGACTCAACATGTATATCACTTAGCATGTTCTAGCTACTAGGCTCGTGAGTCACTCGACATACAGTATCTACTCAAAACTTGAGTGACTTGGCACTCAATGTGGACTTGGCATGCTCTATTATATACATGTTGTGCTTAGTATGTATTACTTATTTGGCATGAACTAATTAAATGACTTAAGTGTGTGGACATTCATTAGTTAAAACCAATTTGAGATCAACAATCTCCCCCTTTGATGTGAGTGTCCAACAAACTTGTTCATGCATTAATATCCTTTATCCTAATGAGCATAACATATCTCTTATTTGGCTTATGTACAAAACTTCAAAACTTCAAAAGTTTGTAACAACTTATCTCAAAAAAATTTTACTCCTACTATGTAAATGTGTCTCAACTAATACTCTTTGACTTAATGTTGTTCTTTGCTTGCTCCCCCTTAGCTTATTCTATCTTTTTCTCTGTTCCTTTTCTTACTCTCCCCCATTCTTGTCTCCATCTCCCCAAAATTCTATATCTCCCCCAAAATCTTTATCTCACCCTTTTTGAAATTAATGTCAATGGGCTATACAATAATAGTGTATTTTTCCAAAAAAAGATTTATGAACGTCTAGTATAATCTTGAGAGTTGCATCCCAATTTTCACATGCTACATCCAAAGACTTGATTTGGATGGTCAGCTCAGTAGCAAGGTGAACTAGGTCATCTAATGTTGAAATATTGGGATCTTTCTTCATAAGAGTTTCAGCATAACCTAATTCCTTGTGCAAAATCTCCATATGTGGAGTGAATGTTGTTTGGATGCTAATTAGTTTGGCCCTTATATTGGCCTCATCTACAGATAATGTAGTTAACTGATTTTGGGTTTGTAGAAAAGTTTTGAAGTGCTTCTCATGTTGAGTTGGATTCATAGGTAGTTTTGCACCTGATGAATTAATTTGACTTTTGAAACTCAAAATGTGACTTCTTGTCTCTTGTGTGAAGAGTATTGAATTGCACAACTTTGTGTATAGTGAGAAAATGTTCTCAAGTACCTTCTTTACACTTTCTACTTTAGTTGCCAATGCAACTTGTGTGAGTGCTATATCACCTAATATCTTCTCATTCACTTTTCTTTGAAATTTCTTTTTTGACTATTCTAATAATTTGGCATTTGTGTCAAGGTCTACATCACTAACCTTTTCCACTATAGTTGTCAGTTGTTCAATGGGTGGATTTGTTTCATTTAGAGTAGGAAAACCAAATGCATCTAATAAGATGTCTTTGATATCTAGCAATGCTTGCTTCTACCCATGCTCCCTTCTGAGTAGTTCTTGATTCTTCTTTCTTGCTAGGGCTTCTTTTAATATGCCCATCTACTCAATTGTCATTGTGTCAAAGTGATACTTTGGTGACACAATCTCTTCATCAAGGCTTACATCTCCATATTGTATTACTTCTTTAGCCTTAGATGAGCTTGGAATTAGCACTGAGATCTACAATGGTGTTGTATCTATGCTCAAGTTCTAAAGAGTGTGACTAGAAGGAGTGCCAAATACTAGTAAGCTTAAAAGGATTTGAATAGTTGCCTGCTTCTTCATCTTTGGTGTCAACTCTATCTCTTCAGGCTTGTCCTATTCTACTATAATGCCTTGACTTGCACCTTTATTTCATGTTGTAGGTATAGATAAGATTATTTGACCTATTTGACTTTGTACTTGAGTAGAGGCCTTAGTTTCCATTGTATTCTTCTAAACTGTATCAACCTTTTCTAATGTAAATTTAGGTGTTTTATGTAAAGGTTGTACATTAGTGACTTAAGGGGTGGTAGTAAGTGGTTCTTGTGTATTCACCACGTCACTTGGAGTTTCAATCACTAATTTCTTAAGTTTATCTACACTCACCAAAATAGGATTATCACATTATTTGGCCTGCAGTGTAGATTGATCAAGTATCTTTATGAGATCTTCTTCTATAAGGGGATTGATGTTCTGAGCTATGAGATTAGAAACATCCTTTACTGTAATTATTTCAGTATTAATACTTGTTACATGTTAAAGGATGAGAATAGGAAATTGTATATCTTGTAAACTATGTTCTTCTTGTTGCTCTACCTCAGTTGTTTCCTTGTCACTTACATTCATTTTTTCCCCTCCCTCAAATGTTTCTTCACTATGATCATTGTCTTCTTCATCATCCTTTACCTCAATGGGTTCCTATTCTCCTTCTTTCATTGTAGCAAGCCCATGTGTTACCTTCCACATCTATGTGGACTTTCTAACTACATCTTCAATATTGTTTTGTAGTATGTTGAAGGCTCTATATTTAGGTACAAACCTAATTGCATATTTCTTCATAGCCTTAGCAATTTTTTCCTTATGAAGTTCAAGCATAACTTGTGAAAGTGATGTTTCCCTTATTTGTCTTTCCAAGTTTAAACAATAGTGTCATTTTTGCTCAACTTTCTCATATAAAATTTTGGTCATGGAGTTAGTAATTTCTAGTGGGGCTTTCTTGAAATTTACTATCATGGCATATATAGATTCTTCCACTTGATTCTTCTCAACTTTACCAAGATTATCAAAATAAATATGAGTAAATCCTAAAAAATTGCACTATTCTTAACATTTTCACATAGGTTTTCAAGATTTGTTAAGGGATTATGACTCATCAATTTGAATTGGCTATTATCATTTGATTCTATTCTCTCCTCATCAGATTTAGCTTGTGCAATGTATTTCCTCCTTGGTGTTTTTTTCACTCCTCCTTCCTACTCTACTAGTTTGGATTTCTCCTTTTCCTTTTGTGTAGTGACATGTGCACTAGCCCTTCTAGTAGGTGTAGTTGGTTTTGGTTGGCTTGCTTTTTTAGGTTTCTTAGCCCTTGTCACTAGTTGTTCCTTGGCCTTTTTTTTCTTTTGATCAATGGGAGTAGGTTCTTCCTCAGCTTCTTGTTCCTTGGCACCTTCAACAACTTTCATCTCCTACTCTAGGTGATCTTCACCTTGACCTTGTGCAAGTGCAAGTGGTGCTCGTGTCTAGATGTCTTCTTCCTCTTCATCCTCTTCTTCTTCATCTTCTTCCTGATCAACACCTTCACCAAACTTTGCTTTCAACTTCTTCACCAACTTCTCCTTCTTCTTTATAATAGAGGTAGTCTTTAGTTTCATAGTGATTTTTGATTTTTCCATCTCATAGTTTCCAAATGCCTTGGCATTTTTATCTATCTCTTCTACAAGTAAAGCTATAATAGCTATAGAGGCTTCATCTACATTGATTTCGTATCCTAATAGCCTTAGCCATCTTACCCTTTAGGTTGCTACTTGAACAAATGTGTAATCAACATCCACTAGAAAACAAACATCATTATAATGTTGTTCCACTAGAGATACTAGAATTCTCAATCTTTTCTTCATTGATTGCTTAAAATCCATAAAGTAGCTAGTCATAACTGACTCAAAATTATCACCCAATTGTTAAATGAATTCACCAATCTATACTTCCACTGACATGTTTATTTTCCATGCAACTATTCCAAATGTAGGAAAAGTGTTTTGAACATAAAAGAACATACATATTAGGATAGAACCAAATTTACATTGAGCACTCTTAGTATTCCTTATTACTCCTAGGTTCTCAATAAATTGTTGTAGTTGTAGCTCTATAAAATCATATGTGTGATCTTTCTTGACAACCTTATATTCCACATCTACTGTAATACAAGGCACACTATTTAATATGTTGTATTGGTAAAACTTGTGTGAAATAACCCTTACTATAAATTCTATCAATGGATTTTTAATGGTGTTAATTGTCATTCCTCTTTTATTCCACATGGCTCTTGTATTTTTTTTAATAACCTCTTTTTAATCACTCCTCAATGTCTTAGGCCGATCTAGGGTTGGATGCCTTGTTACCCTATGGATTATTCTTTTGGTTATCTTGATAGGTCCATTATTTGTCCATAGTGAACTATCATGAATTATGTTCAATACTATCCTAATCCATTCTATATTGAACACATTTGACAAATCTAGGGCTTGTTTTAACCCTTTCTTCTCTACAATTGTGCATTCTTCCTTCAACACACCATTCCCACAAAGTTTTTCATATGCTTGCCTAATCTCCATATCACCAATACTTCCAATATTATAGTTGTAACATTTCCTAACATCCTAAACCATTAGAAATTTTGGTGGTATCATGGATAATGCACCTGAGGGGTCTTGTTTGTAGGAAATGTTAGGAATGGCTTTGAATATTGGTTGTTTAACCTCATTACTAACTAGTTCAACATTCAAAACCTCCTTACCCTTTAAATTATTTGAACTATATGCCATTATGCTAAAGTAGGGTTTACAAAAGTATAAACAACATAACTCAAAACTTGATAAATATCTTGTAATATCTGGCAAAATGGTGTTTGAATCTCTGCTCAAATCTTTTGTGATCACTTTGGATGGACTTCTAGATTATCTCTTGCTCTCCTTGTTCTTTCTCAATTTTGAAATGATGAGAAATGAGTTGAAATTGATCAAATACTCTTTTTAAACACTAAAATAAATTTTGATTGCTTACATAGTTGTAAGCTCGACATCAACCAATTTTAGGTTTACTCGGCATCCACTAACATTTCATTCACTTAGTGACCATTTCAAGCTTAGCATCAACTAGCTAGTCTATTAGCTTGGCATCCTCTTGCATTTTACTCAGTACATACAAGAAACTTTTCATGCTTGGCAACAACATAAAAAACTTAGAGATTTTTCTTTGATTCCCAATAACATCTTGCATCTTTGTTCATGCTTATTTAATCTTTTCAATACTAAATTCTTTTAGAATTGATGTATGATATAACTTTTGAATATCAATCCCACATACCTCTTGATTGCTTAGTTTAATGAGGTGTGATCACTTGACTCATTAGGTGAAGTGATCCCTTCTCCATTTGATGTGTTGTAATCATCTTTCTTCTTCCATGTCTTGTTCATTTCATTTTTGAAATTTTCAACATTTGCCTCACCTTTGCCTTTATCAAATTCACAACTAAGTGTCTTTGACCTTGTTCAACAATATTGACCAATGTGACCAATCTTCAAATAGCTAAAACATGTGATTTGACTGAACCACCTTTTGTAGCCACTGCTAAAGTGTGTTCTAATACAATTCTAAAAAACATGTCCATATTCTTGACAATAATGATGGCTATACTTTGTATTATAATACCAATTATAAGAGTTGTCATTGATTCTTACCTTTGTTTTCTTGTTTGATGACCACATGGGTTTGGATCTACACTCAAAAGCTCTATGTCCATACTTCTGACAGTTATAACAATATCCTTCAAATCTTTGTGTGTGCATGGTCTTGGTTCTGCATTCATGTGCCTGATGACCTTGTTTGTTACACTTATGATAGTGAACCATGCTCGTATGCTTGACATTCTGATTTATAGTCTTGCTCTTGAACACATTAGTAGTATGTCCTTTCTTACCAGAATTATGACAAGTAGGTTTGGAGCTCTTACCTTTGTTACTCCTTTCTTCAACACTTTTGGATGATTATCCTTCTTCAATACTTGTGTATCCCAATCCAGATGTATCATTATTAGATCTAGGGGATCTCAATAATTGCTCAAAGTATTTAATGGCTTCACTTGGTTTGTTGAAACTTTCAGAAAATCCCTGTTCCCTTTTTTAAAGGTCACTTTCAATTTCTCATTCTACAAATTCAATGTTGTTATCTCAATGTTCTTGACATTCAGCTCATAGCTGGCATTCATCATTTGACTCAAAGTATCCAATTTCATGTTAGAAATCTTTGTTAGCTCTAATAATTTCTCTTCTAGTCTATTTCTTAGAACTCTTTTGTCTTCTTCAATCATGTCTTTTTCTTCCATAACTTTCTTATTTTTTCATTTATCTCAGATAGTAGTATGGCTTGTGATTCTTGCTCTAACTTGAGAATTTTAATTTCCTTATCTTGGGCTCTATTCCTTTCCATTAGATCTACAACTGCTACATCAAATTCATTAGATTCCCCATCAACAAATAGCTTAGTAGTGTCCATCTCTCTGTAGTGTGTGTCATTCTCCTTGATAGCAATTTTTGTCCTTCTCTTCAAAGATTTCTTTAATGTAAGAAAACTTAGGTGTGGAAATAGCTTCCTACACTAATCTCTTAAGGAAAGTATTGTGAAAATTTCTATTAAATCCATACAATTTCATATTCACTTTTAGTAAAACAATAATATTTCAATCAACCATGAATATAGAAAATAGATAGAGAAAGAAAACACAAAGACAAAGATATGCTGGTGGGGAAAAACCTTTCGGTAAAACAACACCACCCCTCCAAAACTTGCACAATGTATTATATTCAACACAAAGATTACAACACACTTGTAGTGTAAGCTCTTTCAAGACATGGAAGACTTATCCAATAGAAATCTACAATACACTACTCACATACACAACTATCTAGAGCCCTCAAAGTGCTTATATAATTCTCTTTCCATTATTAGGGCATCTTCCAAAGATAGCTCGTATGCATCATAGGAATCCATCATAACCGTTTTAGTCATGATTTCCTTACACAAAATTAAATCTTTCAAAAATAGTTCTTACGCATCATAGGAATCTATCATAACCATTTAGTCATGATTTCCTTACACATAATTAAATATTCCAAAGATAGCTCTTATGCATCATAGGAATCCATCATAGGAGTTTGTCATAAGAATCTATCATAGGAATCCATCATAGGAATCTTTCATAGTTCAAGATGCTGACACATGCAAGTGGAGTGACACATCAACATGCCAATTAGACATGTATACTCACACTTAATTACATTATTTGCAAAAATAGATTTATAAAACAAATAATAAGATTAGGAATTATCCAAGGTTGAGACACCTTATTCCTAACATTCTTCCACTTGTCAAACACTTTGTAAGAGCAACAAGAACATAACAAGAACTAACTTCTATAGGCCTAAAGGCCCATAGACTTCAAACAACATCTAAACTTCTCTATGCCCATAAGTTTCATCAATGCATCTGCAACATTCTTTATAGTATCTATCCTCTCCAAATTTACCTTTTGATCTTCCACCATATCTCTCACAAAGTGTAATTGCACATTAATGTGCTTCGTTCAGGCATGGAAAGTTGGATTCTTTGCAAGGAAAATAGCACTCTGACTATTACAACAAATAGTAATCTATCCTACATCAACACCAATATCAAAACACAATATCCTAATCCAAATGGCTTCCTCACAAACATGAGTAGAAGCCATGTACTCAAATTTTGTAGTGGATAAAGAAACCACAGGTTGTTGCTTACTCATCCAATTAATGGCACCACCAAACATAGTGAGCACATAAGCACTAGTGGATCTCCTACTATTAATATCACTTGTGCAATCTGAATCCACAAACCCACAAATAAAAATTGAATGCAGAGCTCTAAAAGAGTTACCATGGTAACAAATTGAGTAATTTGATGTACCCCTCAAATATCTAAATACTCACTTAACTACATCCCAATGTACCTATCCAGGATTAGCCATAAACTGGCTTAGAACTCCCACTACTTGGGCAATGTTTGGTCTAGTACAAACCATAGCATACATAAGACTACCAACTGCATTAGCATAAGGTACTCTACTCATGTCTTCCACCTCACAAGGAGATTTTGGACAATTATCTACAAATAACTTTGTTCCCATAGAAATATGAACACACAATGGTTTACAATTTTCCATGCTAAACCTTTCCAAAACAAACTTCACATACTTACTCTGACTCAACCAAAGTTTTATATTCGACCTATCTCTACTAATTTCCATACCGAAGATGTACCTTACTGCCCCAAGATCTTTCATCTAAAATTGTGCTGACAATTGAGATTTAAAATCAGAAATTATACCCTTACCCTTCCCAAACAACAACATATCATCAACATATAATGTAATAATAAGAAGGCAATCATTTCCAAATTTGAAATAAACACAATGATCCAATTTTGATCTCACAAATCCAATTGACAACACAAAGGCATAAGACTTAAGATACCACATCCTAGGAGATTGTTTCAAACCATATAGAGACTTCTTTAATCTAAAAACCAAAGATTCTTTAGCTTTAACAATGTTTAGGTTGTGACATATAAATCTCTTCCTCCAAATCACCATGAAGGAAAGTTGTCTTCAAATCCATCTGTTCTATCTTAAAATCATATGATGCAACAAGAGATAATAGAAATCTAATGGACATCAACATTGCAATAGGAGAGAATATTTCACCATAATCTATTTCCTCTACCTATAAATACCCCTATGCAACCAATCTAGCTTTGTACCTTTCAACATTTCCATTTACACAAAATTTCTTCTTGAACACCCATTTGCTACCAATAGATTTTCATCCTTAAGGAAAAGGTATAAGGTCCCAAGTTTTTTTTTTATCCAATAAAACCATCTCATCATAGATGGCCTCAATCCAAGAACCTACATCTTCCATATCCAAAGCCTCTTTCGTAGATCTAGGCTCATCAATGTTAGTAATCAAAGAAAAAGCACAACTAAAATCTAACATAGAATAACCAAACCTTTCAAGCTACTTTATTACTCTTGTGGGTCTCCTCAAGGGCTAAGGTTGAGGTTGTTCTTCCTCTTCTTCTAAACTATTAGAGCTACTAGAACTCTCCTCATCATTAGACCCAACATGATCTTTTTGTTCAGTCTTCTCAAGGGTAAGAGGCAACTAAAAAATATCTTCCTTCTTTTCTTTTTCATCTAGTTGTAGCACAATAGGAGAAGATGTTAGCTCTCTAAAACAAACATTTTTGTTATACAACACCTTACTATTCATAGGATCCCAAAGCTTCTATCCTTTAATACCAACATCATATTTGATGAAAATAAATTTGACAGCTTTATTTTCCGGCTTAGATATTTTCTCCTTTGGAACATGTGCATAAGCTTCACAACCAAAAACACAAAGATGTATAATTGAAGGCTTCTTAGTATAGCATACCTCCATGTGTGTCTTACTAACAAGAGCTAATGTAGGAGATTTTTTAACCAGATAACAAACAATAGCCATAGTTTTAGCCCAAATCTTTTGTTCAAGACCAACTCCACTAAGCATACTCCTAGCCTTCTCCATTAGTGTCCTATTCATTCTTTCTTCAACTCCATTTTTTTGTGGAGCATAAGGAGTTGTCTTATGCCTCTCAATACCTCATCCTTTATAGAATTGTTCAAAATTTTCTAAGTAGAACTCACCACCATTGTTAGTTCTCACACATGTAATCTTCTTACTAGTCTAATTCTCTACAAGGGCTTTAAATTCCTTGAATTGACTAAAGACTTCTATCTTACATTTAGGAAATAAATCCATGTCCTTCTACTTTAATCATAAATGAAAGATACAAAAAATATTAACTTTGAGATTGAAGGAACTTTTATAGGACCAAATACATCGAAATTAATAACATCCAAAACATTAGAAGATTTTTGAGAACTAGAGTAAAATTGAACATGATTTTGTTTACCATAGGCACAATGTTCACAAAATTTGAACTTAAGATTACTATCATTTAACCCCTCAATGAGGTTCTTGTTCTTCAAGGTTCTGAGACCCTTCTCATCAATGTGGCCAAATCTCATATGCCACAACATTGTCATTTCTATAGGAAGCTTTCCTTCCAACATGTTTGCACCCTTAGGTACACATGTTGCTGCCATCAAAACCAATAACCATAGTCTTCTTTACTACTCATTTAGATGGTGAAGATGAAGTGATAGATGCTCTCTTCTTTGAAATAGAAGAACTATGACACTGAGAAATGCATGTATCAAGCTGAAATAAAATACCTCTCCTAGTACCCTTACCAACCACCATAGCTCCTCTCATCATCTTGCATCCATATTTAGAAAAAATTACTTGCACACCTACATCATTCAACATACTTATAGATAATAGGTTTCATGCCAAACTAGGGATGTGCATTACCTTGTTGATCCCCTTTATTCATCCGTCATGGAATCTAATTGTGACCCATCCTTGTCCAACTATCTTTAGGTGAGAATCATCACTTAAGTACACCTTTCCACCATTGAAAACTTCATAGTTTAAGAACCAACTTCAATGAGAGGTCACATGGAAAGAAGCACCTAAGTCTATCAACCACACATCATCAGATGCATGCACTTCCAAGGCTACAATGGAAGCATCACCATCTTCTTGACATTTTTATGAACTTGAATCTGAGGCCTTCTTCTTCTTCTTTGTCTCTTTATAGTCTTTATAGAAGTTCCCAATCTTATCATCGTTCCAACATTTTTCCTTGGAATTTCCAAGAGTCTTTGATTTTCTATAGGATTTGAATCTACCCTTTCTAGACTTATTGTCATTTTTCTTGCCTCTGTCATTGGATCTATTGTGAATAGAAAGAGCTTCCTTAGCTAAATCTGAAGACTTTCTCCTTGTCTCCTTAGATAACAACAAAGACACCACATCATCCATTTTGAAAGTGACTAAAGTACTTCCAAGAGCCATCACAAGATGGTCCCATGAATCTGGCAAGGAACATAATAGGGTCATACATTGATCCTCCTCCTCTATCTTGACACCAAATGATTTCAACTATGAAATCAGTAAATTAAAAGCATTTAGATGATCTATAAAAGATCCTCCATTCTCCATTCTTAGAGAATACATCTTCTTCCTTAGGAAAAACTTGTTCACTAGAGATTTGGCTTGATACACAGACCCAAGTTGTGTCCACAAACTATTTGTGGTCTTCTCATCAAGAGCATTTAGGAGAATTGAATCAGCTAGATAGAGTCTAATGAGACCCTTAGCTTTCTGATCCTTGAGATCCCAATTTTCTTGAGATATTTTTGTACGTCTCACATCAAGTGAATTCACCTCCCATAGATCATGGTCTTCAATAAAGTCTTCCATCTTGAGTTTCCACAACTCAAAATTATTGCTATTAAATTCCTCCATCTCCATTTTTTTGTATGATGAACTAGCCATCTCGATCTGCAAATAAGTTTTAGAATGCTCTACACAAAACTCTCACTCAAACTTGAGATTAGCTCAAAAAACCTACCCAACAACTAGTATCAAAATTTGATCAAGCTTTGATAGCACTTGTAAGGAAACTTAGGTGCGAAAACAACTTCTTACCCTAATCTCTTAAGGAAAGTATTGTGCAAATTCCTATTAAATCCTTACAATTTCAGATTCACTTTTAGTAAAAGAACAATATTGTAATCAATCATGAATACAAAAAATATATAGAGAAAGAAAATACAAACACAAAGATATGCTAGTGGGGAAAAACTTTTTGCTAAAACAACCCTACCCCTCCAAAACCTACACAATGTATTATCTTCAACACAAAGATCACAACACACTTATAGTGCAAGCTCTTTCAAGACATGGAAGACTTATCTAGTAGCAATCAACAATACACTACTCACACACATGACTATCTATAGCCCTCAAAGTGCTTATATAATGTGCTTTCCATTATTAGGGCATCTTCCAAAGATAGCTCTTATGTATCATAGGAATTTTTCATAACTATTTTAGTTATGATGTCCTTACGCACAATTAAATCTTCCAAAAATGGTTCTTACGTGTCATAGGAATCTATCATAACCATTTTAGTCATGATTTCCTTACAATTAAATATTCCAAAGATAGCTTGTACACATCATAGGAATCTATCATAGGAATCTGTCATAAGAATCCATCATAAGAATCCATTATAGGAATATATCATAGTTCAATATGTTGACACATGCAAGTGGAGTGACACATAAACATGCCATCTAGACATGTACACTCACACTTAATTACATTATTTTCAAAAAATGCATTTATAAAACAAATAATAAGAATAGGAATTATCCAAGCTTGAGACACCTTATTCCTAACATTTAATTCTTCTGTTGCTTCATTTAGTTGATGTAGAATGAGTTGTATTTCAATTCCCTGACTCTCAATAATCTTTCCCAACTTGTAAACTTCCATTTCCAAGATCTTTCCTCAAATATTCAAAGCTTCTCTTTTAGAGAACAAAGTTTCGATACCAATTATTGAAATTACAATAGGAAAGGTAAACTTATGGAGGGGTGCATGTGAATTAGTAGATTACACTTTGACCCATAAAAACATTCACCACACATCCATCTCATATATTCACAAAGTAAACTGATATACCATGTAAAGCATGTATATCTAAATCATGGAAACATATAAGCATTCACACACATATGATATCAAATTAATTACCCAAAAGCCCTCTAATGAGAAGGTAAAATTGGGGTGGGGATAACACCCACAAATCTTTACTGCTGTAGTAATAAAGTGTATCTAATGAAGGTTACAATATTTTGATCATGAGACATGATCTACCCTGTGAAAGGTCTGCTTGTTAAAGGCTTACAAGTACTGTTAGGTCTCACCCTATTCAAGGATTTCAACACCCTATTAGAAGTGTGCCTTGCTAAAGGAATTTAACTCACAATTAATTAAGTGCCTTGTTAGAGGATTTCAATATAGCTTACTAGGACTACTCTATTAAGACATTTGATTGATTCATTTGATAGAATGATTCAACAATGATCTTATAGTTAGCACTTGGTTGCTTGATGATAGATCACCTCCAAACTAATGTGTTCTCAATCCTTCTTGATCATATGTCTCTTTGTTGTATGCTCTTCTCTTTCTCTATTCTCTTTTAATTGATTTTGCAATGCAATCTTATATCATAACTCCTTAACCACCATAAATTCTTTGTTTGGGCATGCAAACTTCTCTCTTCACTCCTTCATACACACTAGAAATTTTAAGACTTGTCCTCCTTAAGAAGACAAGGTGAATTAGGGTTAGTTATTAATAAATGGCTATGATTCATCCATTTTTTCACTTAAACCTTTCCTTTACTTGATTAGCTATATGTAATGCATTGGGAATCCAACTTAAGATTCATTCTTATCTCAAAAATATTGCAATTCAATCTTTAAGTTGGCTCAAAAATGGTTGACATAGTTTTTTGTGCCATTACAAATAACTATGACAAAATTATCTTACTTGGCATCTAAAGTCTCTAATGCTTAGCATATACTGATTTCTATACTATGACTTGGCATCTATGTCACTTGGTATGTTTTGCTTACTTGGTTCCTAAATCACTTGACATACATTGTCTGCTCAACACTTGAGTGACTCAGCACATGAGTGACTCATCACTCACTGTGGACTTGACATGCTCTATTAGATATATGTTGTGCTCACCATGTATTACTTGTTCAACATGAACTAAGTAAATGACTTTAGTGTGTGGACACTCATTAGTCAAAACTAATCTGAGATCAAAAAAAAATATGTGGAATATTTGAATTAAAAATTCATTATTCCACACAAATGGAAATTAGTAAAATAGAAATTAGAGGTGGAAAATGTGACTAAGGAAATTGAGAATTTCCATAGTTTTACAAATTATGAATAAATTAATTAATTGAGGCTGTTAAGAAGAATAATTGGCAATGTGAGATGAAATTAATTAGGATGACATAGGATTCAATTATGGCTTTTTTAATTCTATAGAGAAAATTAGTAGATGATTACACAATTTGATTTGATAAGTGTGACAAAATCCTTTGATGAAATGTGATGATTATGCAGATTGACTAGGATGATGACATGTAGACCAAGGCAATGGTCAAATTGAATGACTAATTCAGATTGATAGCATGCCAAGGATACATGACATGGATTAAGGATACGTGACATTTAACTGACATTGTAAATGTTGTAGGATCAAGATTGATTGATAGGGTTGATCATAATAACATTGACTAATACTATCAATGTTATTAAATTGATATGATAATGCCACAATCTAACACTAAGAGACTTGACAATATCAAAGATCAAATGTTGAGAGCCGTGACAATACTAAGGTCAAATTGATAGGTTTCATAGATTGATAGATTTACAAGGCATTGAGATTCATGAAAATGCCTAGGGTTGGACAAATGATGGTAGATTTGGGATGTTTGACATGTTTTGGTTGATTAGGACTGATTCCAAGTGCTTTCAAGTAGATTTGGGGTGATTTCGGGTTGATTTGGTATGATTCTGATGATGTTGAAATGGTTTTTAGGCTGAGTAGATGAGATTCTAAAATGATCTACAAATGATGCGAAAGGGGATACGAAAGATGGTGAACATTGTTCAGATATAATCAAGTTAGCCAAAAGATCACAATTAATGAAATGAGAAAATGGGACGAGTTAGTATGAAAATGTGATTAAACCATAAATGTGAACCATTTTTGAGCATATATGATACTGACTGGAGATAAACTACATAAATTAAATATTGCAAAAAATTTGCAATTTGTAATATGTTCGGAATAAGTTGAGATAGTAGATCACCTATTCATTCAATGTAAAATTGCTTAGAGATTTTGGTTATTTATTCTTTAGAGACTTAAAGTTATGATGACATTACCAAATACTTTGTGGGATATGTTTTAGGATTGACCATGTCTAGAGAATCATTCATTCTACTCATGTTTATGGAAATGTATTCTAGCCAGATTTGGTAAATATGGTGGGAATAAAATAAGAGGATTTTTAGGGAAGAAAAATAAAATATAGAATTAGTTTTATCTTTAATAGAATCCTCAGTGGTAGAAGTGGCTTTGGCTTATATAAAAAATGCTATAGAATAGCTGGTAGTTATAGGATGGAATATCTTGATGGCTAATAATTGGTAAAAATTTCCTTCTCTAAGCTATAGTTTTATTTCCTTTGGACCTAAAGTGGTAGCAAATAGGGATGATGTTAGATGGATTCCTCTAGATATGTGGGTGTTAAAGCTGAACTTTGATGGATGCTCAAGAGGAAACCTAGGGGCCTCAGGGATTGGAGCTTGTATTAGATATCATTTAGGGAATGTGTTGGCAGTGATGGTGAAAAATATTTTGTTAGGAACAAATAATATTACAAAGGCTTTATCATTATTATATGGAGTAGAAACAGTGAAAAAACTTAACATTGCTCACATTCACATTGAGGGAGATTCTATGGTAGTAATTAATGCATGTTTAAATAGAAAATTGAGGAACTAGAGGATTGGATGTATATTAAAATAAGCATGGGAAATTATAGACTTATTTAAAGATAAACTATATTCTCACATCTGAGGGAAGGAAATAATGTTGCAGACATGTCAAATCTAGTTTGTGATCAAAAGGAAGAAGAGGTAAAATTATAGAGGTTTCAATTGATGAGACAACCTCAACTATTCAGGGTAATTAAATAGGATAAGTAGAGAATTTTACATAATTAAATTTTAATAGGTTGATTATAGAAATCAAGACTCCATATTTACCAAATGGTCTAATTGATCTTTAAGGCTATGATTCTCTGATACATTAGCAAATTCAAGACGGGGTAGAGGATGTCAATGTTGGGGGAATGATTGGTGAAGGACAACTGATGAGCTAGGATGAACATATTATTCTTATTCAACACATGTTTAATGGTTGGTGAGGTAAGTAATATGATGGGAAATATAGTTCTAGCACAACTTAGTGTGATAAGACTTATATTTAGGTTTTATGCACATCTTCCATTAGACAAGAGGATTTAGGTAGGCTAGAAACATGAATCATTTTTGTTGGAGGACAATAGTACTGGTAGTTATTTGCTAGATTTTGTTAAAATGATTTAGTTTAGAACTTGAGTTATTAGTTGAATCTAAAGATGGATGCATGATTAGGTTTGTCTTAGAGCAATTTAATGTGCAATATATTACAATTTTAGGTGGGATAGATCATAGAGATACCTTCCATTTTGTAAAAGCTTTTAGAAAATACTTTCTCTTCTCAACAAGTTTGAGCAATTTTTATATATTGGCAAACCATGAGTTGTGAATTTCACTATTGTCTTATCAACGAGTGGAGGAGATGCAATTTCACTTCAGCAATGACTGATAAGTCTTCATACATCAATGCATGTTATAGCGAAAAGAATGTATTGTTATGTGATGAAAACACAAAAATAATATAGGAATCAGTGATAAAGTGAGGAGATCATCATGAGATATAGTGATTACCAATAATTGAAATGACAAGATTTCAACTTTGGTGATTAGAAATGAGATGGAAGTTGTTGTTATGATATGTAGAAATTATCAGTGATCAAAGAGTGAATATATGTGCTCTAGCAATAAGAGATGAAGCTTGTTGATTGCTATAGTTTATAGTGACAGATGGATGTATTATAAAAGATGTATTGCTATGAGTTATAGTGATAAGTTGAAATTGATCACAGATCACATCTTGTGCAATGGAAGTATAGTGATCAATGGTGAGCAATGGAAGTGTTTCCACTACTACAGTGATAGACATGAAATCAAAAAATAGTTTTCTATTTGAAGGATTAAGATATAGTGATTGGAGGGAGACATATTTTTATTGCTAAGAGCTACAAAGATCAAATGTTTGAATATATTTTACAAGGCATGGAGATAATTGCACAAGGTGAATTCTAATAGGCAGTTCATTTGTTACAATGATAAAAAATAGCTTTATGTTTGAATTCATGTGAGAGAGTAAATCATTACTATTTTTTGTTCACAAATTTTCATAAGGAAGCTATGAAATTATTGTTTGACATCCAAATTTTATAGAGAATTGAACCAAAAGAAGATTTTAGAAGGTGTCATGGAGAATTCTAGTTTGACATATTTCTTAGAAGATTTACAAGCTCCTCCAAGTACTCCATTATCCATCTAGGCATACATATCTTAAAAATGTTTATAAAACCCCCTCAAGAATGATCATTTAGCAGTATCAAATGCAATAAGGGAAGATACAATGGTAAGCATGTAGGATTGTTTAATTGGGAATAGGAAGCCAAGAAGTATTGAAGGTTACTAGTGTTAGATTGTAGGCAGGATGAGTCTTGGAGAACATTTTTGGGTTTCGAATAGTATAGTAATAGTGTAGGATATAATGTGCAAAATTATAGAATTTTTTGTTAAGATATAACTAGTAATAGCATTTGGGTTTAGAATGAGATGAAGGACAACAATGAAGGTATTCCAATGTCATTGGATTAGATAATGAGGAACATTTGATCGGGTTATGAAAGTAGATAATATGTCTTATGTAGAATAAAAATGGAAAATAGAAATGTAATGATGATGTAAACATAAAATAACTTTATTGCGAGGGCTTGTTTGTGCCATGGTTATATGTTACATTTTAAAGGGGGTTCATTTGTGACTTTATATTAGAACTTCAATATAATTCAATGTTTATTTGTAACTAGACTAGGATTGAAGGGTTTCTTATTGTTTTTTCCCTTCATGAGTCTTTGAACCAAAATATTTTTAATATGAATATACATGTGCCATATGTCACTTTCACCAAAAAAAAAAAATTTAAAAATATTTTTCATTTTAAACATAAATTCTAAATATTTGATATAAAAAATATTTCCAAGTATAATAATATTAAAATTATAATAACAAAAAATATTTCTTAAATGATTTAACTTATTAATTATTAGATATTATTAAAATTCACAATAAATATTTAAATTCTAACTTAACAATTTTTTTTATGAAAAGGAGAGAGCACTATATATTTGAAAATAAATTAATATAAAATTAAATATAAGTAATATTTAAAAAAATTATTATTATATTAAATTTAGATTCATTGTTAAATATGACATGTTTATAAATCATTATGAAAATAATAATAAAGATGTAAAAATATATAAAATAATTTGAGATTAGCTATATGTAAAATGACAATCTTTTAAATCATCTCACAGATTTTATTTCATTATTTTTTCATCCATTTTCACTTTCATAGCACTTTCCTTTTCACCTATTTTAGCTGAGATACTCTACATTCTTCTACCAATGCATGCTAATTGGATGGAATTTCAAATTTTTAATCTCCATAAGAACTTCGCTACCTTGGAGCCTTGTTATTTTTTAAGAGAGGTGTAATCATATGATTCTTTATAAGAAAAGCATTTGGTGATTTATTTGAAATATGTATTTCCTTTTGTTTTCAAATAAATCTAGGGTAATGTGATCTAGAATCTTGATATATTCTCTTAAAGTTACATTATTGCAATATGATATGATACTAATAGCGAGAATGCAATACTTTAAATATAATAAAATATTTAAACATTCTACTTAATTGTGTAAATAATTAAAAAGGAATTAAAGGAAATATATTAATGGAGTATATAAGATGCTCAAATATAAATTTCCAATATAATAAAATGACATTGGAATCATAGTTATCTCAAAATATCATTGATCAATTTATAAAAAGTTTTATTTTATGTGACATTATGATGCATGTCCTGATTTTTATTGGACCATGATAAATAATTTTAAAACGTGATATATATATTTTCCTACATATTGATTTTGGTGTTTGGTAGAGGAGTCTAAGCTAGATACATATCTGATCTTATTATAGGTCATCTATTATAGTGTGCGATGGATTATTAGGTGCACGTGGATAGTGGAAATATGATTCTAATATAGATTCTAATTTATTGGTCATAGCAAAGGCTCATATGAAATAATTAAAGCAGTGTGATGAGAGACAAGTTAGCTTACATGTTTTATAGCCAGCCAATAGTGGGGTGACATGTGGATAGATTTGACATTAGTTTGTTGTGGTGATAATTCAAACACTAATAGGGCATGAATACTAAGAATGGTGAGGTGACATGTGGATAGGTTTTTCTTTAGTTTGGTGTGGTGATAACTCAAACACTAATATGAATTCTAAGAGAAGGTGAGAGACAAGTTAGCTTACATGTTTTATAGCTAGCCAATAGTGGGGTGACATATGGATAGGTTTATCATCAACTTAGTGTGGTGATAATTAAATTATACTATACTATACTATACTATACCAATCTCAATTTTTTTACTATAAGGGTTGTTAGCAATTAAATGTTAGTATCTTGGTTAGAATAGGTATTGAGGTAATCACATGGGCCATTGTTCAAAACTTTGTATGGGTTCATGGTTCTAATAATGCAGTGTCATTATTATACTATACTAACAACCCTAGACTTGGCAACTATAGTAGATGATATGGGATTTATCTCACTTTCAAGATTTTTATATCAAAAAGGGGGAAAAGTATAGTATAATATAACATGAATGTATATATGAAGAGTATTGGGGAGAAGTATAATATGATATATGGGAGCAACATAGTATTATACAAATACATGTAGATAATTATAAAAAATCTTTTACAAAAGAAATTTTGAAAAATATCAAAATAGAGTATGTTACTAAGTTGTAGACATAGAAAGGAGTTAAAAGAATATTTTAGACTTAAAATTCTGAGCATTCAGTTTTAGATTGATAAGTGTTTTTATCACTAATGTTAAAGGTGAAGATTGTTGACATTAAGGTCAAAGTTTATTTATTAGTGACTCATACTTAGTCAATTGGATAAGCTACTATCGAACTTATCCTTCAATCTATAGTGTTATCTGAGTAGTCCAATTACTACCAAGTTCTACAGTTGCTATCAAGTTCCAAAATCTTTATCCAATTCATGATGAGCAGTATCTACCAATTTGTTTAGTGACAATGCTAACTGATCTTCATAGTATTAACTAAGTTGCATAGTGTTAACAATAGTCTCTAGTATCTACCAAGCTTGTAGTATTAATGACGAGAATCTAGTGTTGACCAAGCCAAGGAGTGTCAACCAAGTGATTCATTTTATACCAAGCTCATAGTGTTAGTGTTGATTGAGTCATGGAGTGTCAACCAAGTGATTTAGTTTATATGCTGAGTTTTGCAGTGTTGGGTAAGTGCAAGAAGTTGGGTTTCACTTTTGGGCAAAAAGTGGAAGTGTTTTTCCTATTTTTTAAATTTCTTGTCAATTGATGCCAAAATTTGAGGCATCTAGAGATTAAATATTAAAAAACTTCAGAAATAAGAATTTTAGTGTTCAGAATCTACTTTCTGAATATGTAATTTATTTGTGTACCCATATGATACATTTCTTTTGGGTATGGATCTTTAAAAACCACTTTTTCAAAATACCTATTTTGAGACCATATCACACTCGTGTACGGAATCCATAATTTGACCAAATAAATGAATTTTTGTAAATCCTTTTAAAGGGAGTTACCTAATACACCTAAGATTGATGATAATATTTTTTCTTAATTTTTTATTGAATTTTTTTATTATTAATAATTTTTAATTGGCTATAAAGGTAAATTTTAAAACCTTTCATGTATGGACACCATAATTTGATTAAAATTTCACTTTTTTCAAAAATTTATTTTTTTTAACCTCAAAAGAAATGTATGTAAATTGATGACATATAAATTAATTTAAGAAAAATTATAAAATAAAAAGTTATTAAAGTTTTAGTGAACTTCACTATTTTACATTTAGGTATCACCTTTCATTAAAAAATAATGCAAAAGTAATAAATAAAATAATAGCACTATAAAATTTATATTTCTGAAATTAGGATAATGAGAACTCTAGTGGGTTTTTGTTTCATAAAAAAAAATTGATTGGGAAGACCCTCTAAAAAATAAAGCAAGATGTGAACTTGTTAGTTCAATTCCTTAGCCAAATCTTGAGAGGTCAAGGCATAGGCTTAGTCTCACGAAGTCTATCCCAAACCAAAATCTGAGGTAGGAGAAAAAATACTACCCCATGTTGTAAGAAATGACTACCCATTATTTGAAATTCAAAAAATGGGTACCCATTTTGAAAAAGTCAAACCGACATTTAAAATCCCCCTCAAAAAAATATTTCTTTAAAAACAAGTACCCATTTCTAAAAATTACAAATTTTTAATGTTTTCAAAAATGGGTACCCATTTTTTGAAAATAAAAAATGAGTACCTGATTTTTGAAAAAATAGGTGCCCATTTTTAAAATTTTGGATCAGGTGCCTGAGCCTAAAATGGGTTCCCATTTTTAAAAAATAGGTATCTATTTCTAAAAGAGTATGATCTCAATTAAACTTCCACCAAATTGAGACCCAACTTCTTGCTTCTACCCCACTGAATCACACAAGTGTTGACCAAATTTAAGCTAATTAGAAGTGATTAGTATAAATCGAGCTTCTACATCTACCGAGTGCATGACAATGCTGAGTGTTGACAATGGTTGCCAAGTATCATAACCTTAATGAATTTATCTTTTGAACATGAGTGTCAATAGTTGGGCTAAATTTGTGATCTTTATGGAAACCTATGTTGTAGTTACTTTGATGAATTATGATTTGGAATGATATGTATGTAATGGATTGTATCATATCCAAAAAAAAGTAAGTATGAAGTGAATATGAAGAGTATAAGTGTGAATTGAAAATGCTACAAGTGTAATCACTCAAAAATGGTCATCTAGACTATTAGCCTCCTTCTTAGCATTTTGGCTAATTTAATTAATAATTTACTTAGACCAAATTTCTAATAATCAATTAATTTGATTATAACTTATAGTTTGACTGTGCTATCCTAAGTTCATTATTTGATTAAAAGAACATGTCCCCTTTTAATTAAATAAAATACCCCATTCTCCTAACTCAAAGTGCACACATACAGTTCTTTTCTAGATTAGAAATTAAAAGAAAAAGCTTATGAGACTTTTATCTTATGTGACAAGTCAACTCATTTTCTATTGGTTGACTTGTGTGTGCACATAGATCCATCCCATTTTCAAATGCAACCATTGATCACCCACTCTTTCAATCTTGATCTCTACCATTTTATAGCTTTAAAAGCAAGAGAGCTTCTCCCCTCAAATGATCCACACTCTTGAGTATTATTATGATGTAGGATTTTCATTGGAGTACTTGAGAGCTTCTTGTGGAGAGCAACATCTTCTTGCCTTCATCCTTTGCATTCATGAAATTTTGTTTGCATGGAATCTTAGCTTAGTTTGCACATAGCGTAGTTTCTTTTTGCAAGTAGCTTAGATCACATAGTTTAACTAGGATGGTTGTAATACTTTCATTTATGTAGCTTAATTGTATTGTGCATTCCATTTTAGCATAAGTTGCATTTTTGCATTGCATGCATCAAGAGTTCTTTGAAATTTTCATTCTTGCTCTTGCTCAAAGAATCTCTCATTTCATGGTTTACTAGCAAAGGTTACATCTCTAAGGCTCAGCTAAGAGCCATTTTGTGCTTATTTTATGCTTTTGCACTCCATGACTAGGAAGCCTTAAGTTGGAATTCAAGCTTTCCAACCCATGGAAAACCTTGGATAGAAGGTTTTAGGGAAGTGCACTCTTTTTGTGTAGATTTTTGGTACCCACCATGGGGCAGAACAATAGTTTTGTCCTTAGTTTTGTTGTTTTCATCACCATTTTTATTTTCTATTTGACATTTTCTTTTTTTAAAGTTGCAGTTCTGGGTGACATTTTTCCAATTTCATATGATAGCTCACAGTATTGTTGTGCGATACATTTTTTAAAAATAGTGTCATGGGTTATACGAACTATATTGCCTCTGTATGAAAACTTCTATAACTTGTCTTAAGGAAAAATATTGCACAGAGAAGTTTTGTCACATAGGTATACTATGAAGTATCGTAGGATATACTTCTAGCAAAAACTATCGCCTGATAAAGATTTTCTTGTTGTTTAAGATGTCTTGGTCAGTTTTTTATTGTTGTTGGCTAGTTGCTGGTTTTTACAAGTTTCTAAATGGTTTTGCAGGAATGCATTCATAGATTTCTCTTTATTTTTGGAAGCTAACCCTTGGCACTAACGGTTGTGGTTGTAGGTTACCATTTTGAAAGTTTGAAACATTGCTTAAAAGAATGCATGTCAAAGCTCCAAATGCAAAAGAGCTACTAACAATTGTTTGTAGGGCTGCCTGACACATAAAAAACCAAAACTTGCTTCTTCTTTTTCTTTCATGTGCGGCATATACTAGTTGTTCAATTTTTTTAGGCACATTAAAACTTGTAATTGGGATTCCTTGGTGATAGGAGAGTATGCTCTTCACCCTTGAGGTGAATCAAAAATCTTGACCCACCTTTGGATTTCAAAAACAAGTGGATAATTTACTCTTCTTGGTGTGTTTGGGTGACATGATTGGAATATGAGAGTATGCCCTTCACCCTTGAGGTGAATCAAAAATCTTGACCTCCAAGAGTTGATCTGCTCAATGTTTAGTTAGGATCCTTTAGTGGGCCTACTCTTAGATAACCTGAGAAGAATGACCCAAGTGGTGACAAGTAGATTACCTAGCTCTTCCAACCTACTATAAACTCAAGACTATCAAGGACACAAAACTTTGGTAGACATAGTGTTTATCTTCACTTAGTGTGATCGCTTATGGAATTTTGACCATAGGGAAATCACTAGGAATGAATGCTTAAGGTGCTCTTGTGGCCATGAGGCTTGTTACCCACCGCAAGGTGGGGTGTCTTGTAATTAGAAGCAAGAGGAACACTATGAACAAAAGCCATATCTAGACACTATAGGTTAGTATCCACCCTATTTTTCCACTCAACTTCTTGGTGCAAGGATTGATCCTAGTGAACTACCCAGATCACCTCAAGTTTTACACTCACCATATGTGTTCCCTTAGTTGTGCTTATGGAAATTCTATTACAAAGCCAATATCTCTTGTGGGTAACCACTTGGTCTGAGGCAAAGGAGCATCAACTGTGGGCCAAGTTGTTGAGTAATGAACCTTGACCTTAAGGTAGATTGCTTGGCTACTATTTTTTAATGTGTTGACTAGTGTTAACATTCTTGCACATCAAACAATCGTGGTAATATTAGTAGGAAGGTTGTTATCATATCACAAGTGCATGTTGGAAGTTTGTTTTTACCCTTGTTCAACTATTTGAAGATTTTTTAAAACACTTATTATTTTCAAACCTTCCTAATAACTAACATGGACTAGAAACCTACACAAGCTGATTCAAAAAATCACCTAATTATTAAAACTGAAACACAAAATTTTGAGTCAAAACTAGTCTTTTTTGCACAAACTGGCACTTTATTGCCTGGTCTTTAAAGAAATATTGCGCAATAGAAATTTTCCAAAATTTTATTGCCTACTTATTTGAGTTATATCGCTTTGGGTCCTAAGTTCTATCGCATTGCTTTGTGCAAATTGTTGCCTGCTAGAAAAGTATCGCCCTCCTATTCTACAAAGTATTGTATGATGTTTTATGCTATTTCACTATCACCTGGTAACTAATCAAGTATTTCCTAGGGTTATTTATTGCCAAATCAGCATTTTCATTCTGGTCTTTCTAGTTTAGACAGTGTCATTTTTGTTCCCTGGGATCTAGTTATATATCTATATGTTAGGAAACTATCCAAGGTTGAAAAGATGAGTCTAGTTTGTCAGATGTGCGTCTTGAAATGTCACTAATAAATTAGTTGTCAAAATCTAGTTACTATTCCTTTTAGCTACTTTCTATTGAACTTCTTGCTCACTTGCTCGACTTGAATCACCAGTGTTGTAAATTCTTCAGCATTGCTTGACAAGTCATCTATCATACTTTGACAAGTGACTAATCTTTATTGTAAAAGCTTCAAATCTGACTCACTCTTTTTGTCCTATTAAACAAAGACAAGTCTTTACATGCCAATTACAACTAGATTTCAAGTTGGGAGTGGGAACCATACCCCTTTTGTTTTTAAACAATTAGAAACCCCACCTAGATGTCCTCACGGATAGCCTTGTTTGGAAGACCCTAAACCAATTGAAACACAAACAAATAATACTAGGCATAATCCACTTTATAGTTTTGAAAACCCATTTGGCACACCTTGTGAGACACCTAAGGGTGAGAATGGTTTGGTCACCATGGTGCACCCCAATGAAGTCCAACATCATCTAGAGGAACAAGAACATGAAAACCAAAGGATTTTTGAAGCCATGTATGCTAGGGAGAAAGAACGTCAGCAAGCTAAAACTAATAACTATACTCATGATGAAGGGAACAAAGGGACTTGCTCTCAAAATCCTTTTGATGGTAATGATGGAAACAACACACCTCCAAAAACTTCTAGATTCACCACGAGTGCATGCCCTTCTAATCATGATAGTGATGAAGAAGTAACTAGCAAAGATGTCATAAAATTTCAACAAGATGGTTTTTCTCAAAAACTTATGCTTAGAGCTTTAGAGGAAAATAGAGATCAATATTTCTTATACAAGGCAGTAAGAGGGTGGAAACTTCCCCAAGATTTTTATGTAGAATGCATCATTCCAAAACAAGAACCCACTGAAGCTGAGATATTAAAGGAAGAAATATAAGAGCTAAGGAAACAATTTACACAACTACAAGCTTCAAAAGAACCACCTAAAACTTCATTTCTAGACTCAATATGCACCCTTCCATTTGATAGAAGTCTTTACATGTTACCATTTCCTAAGGATATAGAGGTTTGTAAGTATGACAAATATGATTGAAATGGTGTTCCTCATGATCATGTGTGACATTTTTATGCTATTAGCATGGACTTTATGCATGAAGACACCTTTCTTATGAGGTTATTTCCTAGGAGTCTAAGAGGGCAAGCTATGGAATGGTTCACCAAATTGAGTCCTCCCATTAAGATGTTTGATGAGCTTGCACAAACATTCATCCAACAATAATCCTACAATATCCAACATCTTGTAATAGTGTTGGATTTATGCAACATCAAACAAAAACCTTGAGAGCCTTTTGCAACATATCTTCAATGATGGAGGGCATTATACTCTTGATATCCCTAGCAAGTTTCTAAGGATGAAAAAATTGATATCTTTGTCAATACTCTCATACCAGAATTATACTTTGATCTAAGGAAATAGTTTTTCACATATTGTAATGCCATGGTTGAGAGTGTGTATCGTATTAAAGATGTTTCTATCAAAAAGGGTGATATTGTCATTAACAAAGATAAGAATAGCAATGGAAATAGTAAAGACAAAGGTAAAACTTGGAATAAAAACAAGTATGTTATCAATGATGGAGTGGTGGATAGTCCTAAGACCAAGGAACCTACATTTAACCTTTCCATTTCCATCTATTCTACAAAGAAACAAGAAAATGTGAGACCAAAAACATTTGACAAAAGCTCTAAGTTTACCAAGAAATGACGTGTTTACACACCCATTGTTGAGTCCTATGAAATGATCTTGAAAATTTTAATTGTAAACAACTTGATTAATTTTCTAGATAATTCTTGACCCTATGATCCACTCATCAAACTCTGATGGTGGAGGGAAGATCATGTTTGCAGTTATCATAGAAGCAAGGATCACAATACTAAAAACTGTTTCAAGCTCAAAGATGTGATTCAAGATCTTATTGAGGAAGGCAAAGTTGTTACAGATGGTCTCACCAAAAATGCTGATCACAAAGCTTATAAGCAACCCTTACCATAATATGAGAAGGGTGAAACCTCTAAAGCTACTAAAAAGAATCATGATGTTAAGATCAACTATGCTTATGCTGACATAGAAAATGTCATAGGTATGCTTAAGCCTGTTGAGTATTTATGCATGGAAAATTATAATGATGATGATTGATATGTAGAAGAATGATCTAAGGTTGTCTTAAAAATGTGTGATGTTCCTCAAAACCATAGTGACTCTTAACCTAAGGTGGTGCTCTAGGTGACCAATTCCTTTTCATCACAAATTGAACCACTTAATTCTGTCACTAGGGGGCAGTCTAAGGTTTTCCTAAAGGTTTCCCAAGAGTCCAAGAAAGCTTCATCTTCTAAGAAACCGACCACTTCTAGGATCTCAAACTATGACCTTGTTAGTCAGTTACAACATACCCTGACTCAAATTTCTATTTTTGAGTTGTTAGAGTTATCACCCTTGCACAAGGATATCCTTGAAAAAGCTTTACGCTCCACCAATGTCCCAATAGATATTGATGTGAAATGATTCCAAGATATGGTTAATCATATCTCTTCACCTTACCACCTTACCTTTTTTAAACAAGATTACTAAGCTCATAGTCATCCCCACAATCTTTCTCTCCATGTCGAAGTCCAAATCTTCCATACTCGCGTTTGTTGAGTCTTGATAGACAATGGTGTAGTTGGGCATGTTAGAATTTTCTATTGATCCTAGGTGTAAGATCACCATAAAAGCTTACAAATAAGTTGAAAGACCCTCCAAGGATCTTATTGTGCTAGCAATTTGAGTTGGTCCAATGGAAAAGGATGTTGTTTTCTAAAATCTAGATATACCACTTGCATATAATTTTTTGTTGGGATGACCATGGATTCATGACATGCAAGCAATACCTTCTACATATCATTATTGCATCAAGTTCCCTTTCAATGGCACTAAAGTGGTTGTCCCTGGTGATAACTCAACGTCCATCAATGCATTATCTACTACTGAAACACAAGTTCCCAACAATCGCTCTTCTCATGAGTCAACACCCTCTCTTACAAAATGTGAATGAAAAATGAAAATGATGAGTCTTGGTATGGGAGAACACACTTTATACTCTATTTTTGCTCTACCTATTTCCCCTCAGTCTTATGGGAAACCGTCCACTAAAAAGAAACCTTCTACATCTGCCATGACACTCTTTGGCACCTTTATTGGAAGTAGAAAAAGAAGAACAAGCTATTAAAGACTGGATATATAGGGGAGAGGATGATGAAGAGGATGTTACAATTACCACTCCCATTTACCCCAAATGATATGGAAAAGGATATAAGATGCTTGCAAATATGGGCTATCAAGGTCATGGGTCTCTAACTGGTAACAAAAATGCTCTAGCTAAACCTTTAAGTCATACCCAAGGTTGGGATGCTTGAGACTCTACAAGCTTAGGATTTGGGCTAGATGATAATATGCCAATGTCTACTCAAAATGGACCCATATCTAGTGAATCAAAAGATGATGACCCTCCTGTTGTTGCTACTGCTTTGCAAGATGAAGACTTTGTGCCTTCAACTTCTCTTCTTTGGGGGGAAGATACTCCAAATACAACTAATGATACTGAAGCTTCCACTTCTTAGCAACTAAAAAAATTGATAAGTAGGAGATAATTTCCACAGCTAGTCAAATTGTGATATGAATATCAGGATTTAATTGTGTGATTTTGAGTCAAACTCGATGACCCATGTTTCATGAGTAGTGATTCAACATGAATCCATCTCTCATGAGAATAAATGGAACACTTATCACTCATTTGATCTAGGTGATTCTCACAGGGGTGAAGCACCGGGACTTCCCGGGAGGTCACCCATCCCAGTACTACTCCAACCTGAGCGCGCTTAACTATAGAGTTTCCTCCATAGCTAAACCCAAAGCTTGCAACCCCATTTGCAAAACCTTCACCAAGTGTTGTGCCTTATGAACCATTCATTAGAAAGCCCCTTAAGCTCATCAATTGATAAGTAGGAGATAATTTCCACAACTAGTCAAATTGTGATATGAATATCAGGATTTAACTGTGTGATTTTGAGTCAAACTCGATGACCCATGTTTCATGAGTAGTGGTTCAATATAATCCATCTCTCATGAGAATAAATGGAACACTTAGCACTCATTGGATCTAGGTGATGCTCATAGGGGTGAAGCACCGGGACTTCCCAGGAGGTCACCCATCCCAGTACTACTCCAACTTGAGCGCGCTTAACTATAGAGTTTCCTCCATAGTTAAACCCAAAGCTTGCAACCCCATTTGCAAAACCTTCACCAAGTGTTGTTCCTTATGAACCATTCATTAGAAAGCCCCTTAAGCTCATCAATTGATAAGTAGGAGATAATTTCCACAACTAGTCAAATTGGAAAGCTCGAATGCCGACTTAGAGCTCCCTAGTCATGGAGTGCAAGGGGCATACAAATGAGCATATAGAAGCTCTCAGTTGAGCCTTAGAAATACAGCCCTTGCTAGTAAACCACAAAATGGGAGATTCTTTAGACAAGAGCAAGAGTGCTAGTGTTAAAGAACTCTTGGATCATGCAATGCAAAAATAAAACTAAATTAGGATGAGATGCACAATGCAAGCTATGCTAACAATGAGATGGGAATGTTACAAAACCAAATATTTAAACTATGTGAGATTATTGCAAGAAATCAAAGTTAAACTAAAATGCAACTATGCTAAGAATGCCATATGATCTTATGCTAATGTGATGGAATGAGAGAATGAGACAAGAAATGAGAAGTTCTCCACAAAGCTCCAAAGAAACCTGTTAGAAAACCTGCAGCATAACAATATTCAAATGAGGATGGATCCTTTGAGGGGGAAAGCTCTCTCCCTTTTAAAGATGTATGGACAGTGGAGATCAAGATGAAGATGGTGGATGATCAACGGTTGAATTCAAAAATAGGAGTGATCCATGTGCACACATAAGTCAACCAATAGAATATAAGTTGACTTGTCATATAAGACAAAAGTCTCACAAGCCTTTTCTTTTATTTGTAAAATAGAAAAAAGACTTTATGTGTGCATTTTAAGTGGGTTAGAAGAATGGGGTCTTTTATTTAATTAAAAGGGGACATGTTCTTTTAATCAAATAATGAACTTAGGATAGCATAGTCAAACTATAGGTTATAATCAAATAAATTGATTATTAGCAATTTGGTCTAGGTAAATGATTAAATTAATTTAGCCAAAATGCTGAGAAGGGGGCTAATAGTCTAGATGACCATTTTTAGGTGATTACATTTTCCCCTCTTTGACTAATGCGTGATCGATCTGGGAACACATTATGTCAAAGAAAATCGAAGCCAAGTAGGCGATGATAGATATAGATATCTGATTCCAAAAAATGAAATGCAGAAATAGATAGCAAGTCCTAAATGCACAGTCTGATAGCGATAGTACTAAACATTAGGAAGATGATGTTAAGATCCAAAAAGAATTTTAACACCTAGCAAAGTGAATAGGTTGAGAGCAAGTGATAAGGTCAAACAAATGCTCCTAAGAAATAGATAGCTGTAATAATCAGCAATAGAGTATTTCTGCCCCCTCGGGATCGAAATTGAAATGAGGTAAGGGGATGCAAAAACTTGCTATACATGAGAAAAATAGAATAAAGCAATGTCCAAGATGACAGATAAATGATTAGAACCCAAGAATGACTATAACAAATTGATAAAATGCCCCAGTTTGACTAGAGTTGACCTTGAAGGATATAGCATAAAATTGGGTCAAATTGAGTAGAAAGAGGATTTAGATGTGAAAAGGTGAATAGAAGTAGATATGAAGTATGGAAATGATGAAGACATGAAGAAATGAAGATGCCCTAGTGATGATTTAAAGATTAGACCTCAAATGGTCAGCTAACTGCTTAGAAGAAGGTAGAATTTTAAAAGACAATTTTGATGATCAAGATGAACTCAGATTTTGATTTCGATCCTGAAAATGGATCCAGGATGTTGAAATTAGCTAGGGGTGCAATTTTTACGCAATTCCGAGGAGTAAAAAAATTAGGTCAAAATGAGGTTGGAGGCTATAAAAGGGGTCCAAGTGTCATTTTCACTATTCATTTGTCTTTTTGTGATTTGAGAGATTTTGTGTGGTCCACATAGCATCATGGCTCAGGTGAACATTCCTCTTCATTGACACTGTTTCGAGCACAGCCGGTTGCACAACTGGCCAGAGCGATATGGGGCGCCGGTAAGTGACTATCTTTTTGTTGCTTTTTCGAGCTTTTTGTGATTTTTTCGCACGTTTTCAAGCTTTTTTGAAAAAAAGTCGCGCGATACTTTTTAAAGTATCACATAGCTTTAGAAGTATTATCGCGCGATACTTTTTTCGAAAAAAAATGTCGCACTGCTTAGGAAAATGTGTCGCTCGAGGGACACCCAAATGTCGCACGACATGGTGTGAAGTGTCGCACCATGTAAAAATGTCGCACTACTATTGAAAAAAGTCTCACGCGACACTGTTTCAGAAAAAGTGTTGCACTCTTATTTAAAATAGTATCGCGCGACACTGTTTCAAAAAAAGTGTCGTACTTTTTTTGAAAAAAAATGTCGTATCGATAGTTTTGTTGTTTTTCTGAATGCTTTTTTCTTCGTCATGTGACTATTACTGATGATTGCTTGTTTTACCTAGACAGGAGGTATTCCCAGCATTACAGATTAGAGCTCCTAGGGTGGTTGGTTTACGCGTTGTGCAGTATTTGAGCGATGAGGAGCAGACTGCAGTAGTGGCTATGGGCTTGCGCTGGGTTGTATGGATGACCCATATTCGGGCAAACCATGGTTTGGTGTCTACGCTGGCAGAGAGGTGGCATAGCGAGCATAACACCTTTCACTTACTGACCAGTGAGGTGTCGATTAATTTGGAGGACGTATATCGCATTCTATGAGTGCCATGCCATGGCAAGCCGATAAGTTACTTGGTTAGTAGTTTGTTGATTTAGCCATTTCAATGTTGGATGCCAAGTGTATTGATGTTAAGTTTTCATGATGGTACAGGTGTACTATGATACGACCCCGACAGAGGGGCGAGTGCGAGTGTAGGAGCTTTTCCAGGATGTGACCATTTTGGATCGTCACCTGAGTTGGGAGAGATTGATGACTAAGTATGGATATGATTATCCTTTGCCCAGCTTATTATTTTCTTTGGTAGCCCAAGCCCTGGTGACAGACCAAGGCCAGAAGGGCTTTCCACTAGGATGGGGTCAGTTGGTATATGATCTGATCTCCCGACCACATAGGATGGCATGGGGGCCTGCGATATTGGCAGAGATGTACCACGAGCTTCATGAGATAGTATATCATGAGGGTGGATCATGGGCATGTAGAGAAGTTCTAGCGCAGATATGGGCTTGGGAGCACATTGCTGTGATCCGACCACGGGTGCAGCCACGAGAGCGCAGCCAGCCATACATTTTTTTTTATAGCGGTTTCATCCCACAGAAGCATAGTGGAGATGTGACCTATTATCGACATTTTTTTGATGAGCTGACAGCATTCACATGTCGACCATATCGAGAGTGTCAGCGATGGTCAGATTCATGGGAGTTAGATTACATGCGGTATAGCAGACCGCTGGTGGGTTGAAGCACAGACATTGTGGAGCAGTTTGTGATTAGTCGCATATGGCGATAGTTTGCAGAGTGATAGGTGCTATCAGTGGAGACTACTACCTATGCTCGGATGCACATAGATGAGGGATTGGGATGGTTGCCGATGTTGGACTATCATACAATAGTTCGGGATACCGCAGCACTAGTGGCGACTCCCTGGTATTATCGCCTAGATGTGGCAGATGCAGGGGCTGATTTGGGGTATCTTTATGAGATGCAGAGGCACCCATTCCCCCAATTCACACATCCAAATGCAGCACCTGTTGGGCCCATTTGCCATTGCACCAAAAGCCATGACTGTTAGTGAACATGGAACACCACATAATTAACCACCTATGGGCAGGGGAGCGCGTTGCATCACCCAACAATCTCCACCTCGACGTGCATACCAGGTGCTTATGCGGGTCAGGAAGGCACCGAGGAGATTTGAACCCATGACCAGGCCAAAACCAGGCTCTGATACCAATTGTTGGGCCCATTTGCCATTGCACCAAAAGCCATGACTGTTAGTGAACATGGAACACCACATAATTAACCACCTATGGGCAAGGGAGCACGTTGCATCACCCAACAGCACCTACAAGAGTGGGAGGTGGAGGTGGCGACGAAGGAGGAGGAGGTGGAGGAGGAGGGAGAGGGGGGAGGTAGATGGAGGGGGAGAGTTCCCAAGAAGGGTGGAGGAGGATGCGAGCACAGGTGAGGCATGCAGCAGAGGGGTCCTCAGAGTCGAAGGAGGAGGGGGTGCCCTTGAGGAGGTGGCAAGTGGTGGGGGTGGAGGCATCTACAGAGCAGCCGGCAGGAGGAGAGGAGGAGGTGCCCTTGAGGAGGCAGTGAGCGGTGGGGGTGGAGGCACCTACAGAGCAGCCAGTAGGAGGAGATGAGCAGTGTGCGAGGATCTGTGCCTTGGAGGCAGAGATGCAGGCACTTCAGGTGACTATCGCAGTACGGGATCAATAGTTGATGGATGAGCGAGCACAAGCAGATGAGTTGCGCCGAGAGCAGGATGCTGCGAGATGAGAGGCAACACATCATGGTGCCCGAGCTGCCTACTATTATGCCGCCTATAGGAATGTGGTGCCACCAGGATAGGGTCTTCCTGATTATTCAGAGCGAGCAGGCAGATTAGAGGGTGCAGTGCAGGCACCAGATAGGAGACAGGCTCCTCCACCAGGGCCAGCACCAGCCGCGGAGGGTGGCAGTCAGACATGACATTGTGTTTTGATTTGTACCTTATGTATTTTTGAGACATATATCCAGATTTTGGATCTCACATTTGTATATGTACCATGACACATTTGATATATATATGAGATACAGGGTTTATTGATATTATTGTGTACTTGTCTCAAAAATGTATGTTTTCAGCTTTCATGTGATGTTTCAGTTTTTTTGTTTCCAGCTCATGCATGTGTATATGCTTATGTGTATTGTTTTTGATCTCTCATATGAGTGGTATAGATTTAAATGTTTTTGTGAAAATGTGACACTTGGATAGATCGTATGTGATGATTTTTTTGGATTAACCCCTTGTGATGACAGGTAAAGAAATGTAGCGAAAGATTAAGAAGGTGAAAAGATATGAATAGGAAGAAAGAAGTATATGAAAGGAGTTAGCTGATATGTCCACAAAAAGATGAAGAGAGAGCTTTCCCCATAGGCAAGAATGCAAGACTAAGCTTAGAAAATGAACCTAAAATGCAAGCTAATATGCAAAGTGGTTTACCAACAAGAAGCGCATAACATTTAGACTCTTAATTTCATCATTGAGAATTTATTAGGGACATCATGAGATCATACAACCATCACTAGTATAACTATGAGGATATGAATATGATCGATATTAGATAGGTATGTGGAAATCCAATCTAAGCATCAGAGACATGTAAGTCAAGATAACTACACGATTAGATTCCCTAAGTTTAATTTAGCAAGATTACACCTGTATCAAGCAATAAGTGCTAGGATAAACCCTGAGTGCGATCTTGCAAAATAGTCAAGGATGATACATTTATAAGTCAAAGTGTTGAATAGGACAAGCATGAATGCTTACAACACTATAGACAAACAAAAGTATACCCACAAGCAGAAATCAAGAAAATATGTCCCATGCCCCCAGTCTTCTAGTCAATGACATCCTTGAAAGACTATTAGGGAGGGAACACCTGGCAAAGAAATCATCATAGACAGCACACAAAGTAGATAAAGATCAGCATAGCTTAGTCGTTTAAGTGTTAAAGTGTGTGTGTGCAAGTCACTTGGCCATTTCTTCAAGACTTGATTATGATAGTGAGAAATATCGCGACATTGGAAACCGTAGGTAAACTATCTATAAAGTGTTGAAAAACACTTGATGTCAAGGTGAGGGAAGTGTTGAGAAACACTATGTTGTGAGTTGTCGAAGAAACCCTAATGCACAAGCATACCTCAATAGGCTAAGCAGTTGTGCCCCCAAGACGGGGACAAGAAACAATTCCAAGCTAGGAAATGTGTAGCGAAGTGGATGATTGAGACAGATAGACATAGGTGCAAGGATTTCAAGTAGTGCCTGTTTCTAGGTTTTCACCACTTTGACAGATTTTTTTTTTTTTTTTTTTTGGGTGATACATCAAAGTGAGGTTTTTACTAAGATGATCATTTTTTCAGGACATTTTCTGATTTTTAAGATTTTTTCAGGCTCATAGATATATACAAGATAGCTGAGCATCAAGCCTCTAAGTATAGAACTTCTTCAAGTGTAGGATGTTGATAGGTTGTACATGTTCTTCATCCTCTAAAGTAGACAACTGGTAAGCACCAGACCCAAATGATGTTGTGATAATGTAAGGAACTAACCAGTTAGGTTCAAATTTCCCTTTCTGTTCTCAATTTTTCTGATTTTTGGGATTCTCTCTAAGCACAAGTTCACCAACTTGGAACTCACGGGGGTGAACCTTTTTGTTATATTGTGTAGACATGCGCTTCTGATAAGCTCTCATGTGATCAAAGGAAGCCTTGCACCATTCATCCAGAGTCTCTAATTCATGTACTCTCATAGCTCTATGGTCTTCATCGGTTATTAACCCATGCAAGGAGATGCGCAAAGAAGGTATTTTGACTTCTAATGGGAGAACAGCCTCAGAGCCATAGACTAGAGAAAAGGGTGTAGCCCTTGTGGGAGTACGAATAGAGGTTCTATAGGCCCAAAGTGCCAAATTTATTTGCAAGTGCCAATCTTTCCCAGACTTGTGAACTATGCGGTGTAGGATTTTCAGCAGTGTTTTATTAGAGGCCTCAGCTTGGCCATTCCCTTGGGGATAGTAAATGGAAGACCAGTGTTGCTTAATTTGAAACTTTTTGCACAGCTATTTTAAGTCTTTATTTTTGAACTGTCCTCCATTATCTGTAACAATAGAGGATGGGATACCATATCGACAAATGATGTGATTCAGTATAAATAGGGCAACATGTTTGCCTATAGCAGCAGATAATGGTACAACTTCAACCCATTTAGTGAAATACTTCGTTGCTATGATGATGAATTTATGACCGCTGGATGAGCTTGGATGGATCTTTCCTACCAAGTCAAAGGCCCATTGCTGAAATGGCCAATATGTCACAGAAGGGATTAACTCTTGCCCAGGAGCATGTATCAAGTTACCATGGAGCTGACATTTCTGACAAGACTTTGCATAGCGCACAGCATCAGCTTGCATGGTGGGCCAGTAATAACCCATCCTAAGTAGTTTTCAGGCAAGTGCAAGGCCATTAGAATGTGCCCCACAAATGCCATCGTGGACTTCGGCAAGTGCCTTCTCGGACTCTTCTAGCTCTAAAACCTAAGCAACGTTTCGTCTAGACCCTTCCTATACAAGTCACCAGAGACCAAAGTGTAGTGTGAGGTATTACGAAGGAGTTGGCATTTTTGGTTGTGCGTGAGGGTTTTGGGAATAACCTGATCATGTAGGTAGGAGAAAATAGCCACATAGCGAGAGGAATCATGACCCACAACAGTGTAGATCACCTGGTTATCTGAAGAATCATAGGCTGGATGACGCAATTCTTCCACCAGGAACTCAAATCATGATTCATGTTCTTGTAATTGGAGGATAGATGTTAAGGTGGCCATAGCATCAACAGCCTTGTTTTTTGCTCTAGGAATTTTTTGGAATGTTACAAAGGTAAAATAGTTCCTTAGAGCATCTATCAACTTTTTATAAGGGATCAATTTATCATCCTTTGTTTGATATTCATTATTCACTTGGTTCACAACCAGTTGAGAATCCCCATAGATGTGTAGCTCAGTTATTCACCATTCAAGGGCCATTTTGATCCCATTTGTTAATGCTTCATACTCTGCAATATTGTTTGTACATGGGAACAATAATTTGTAGGATTTTGGGATCGTATAACCATGAGGGGAAACAAACAACACCCCTGCTCCTGCTCCATTCTATGTATGGGATCCATCAAAAAAGATTTTCCATGTTCTGTCAGTAATGTTCATGATTGAGGCATCTGGAAACTCAATTTGTAGAGGTGCTACATCTTCAAGTGGGAAGTCAGCCAACTGGTCAGCTATGGCCTATCCTTTGATTGCCTTACGTTCAACATACTGAATGTCAAATTCAGAAAGAATCATCATCCATTTAGCAAGGCGACTAGTAAGTGCAGCTTTACTTAATAAATATTTCAAAGGGTCTATCTTGGCAATCAAGTGAACTGTATGGGCCAACATATAATGCCGAAGTTTTTGGGAGGCAAAAACTACAGCAAGGCATGCCTTCTCTATACTTGTATAATTTAGTTCATAAGCCACCAAAGTTCGACTAATATAGTATATGGCTCTTTCTTTACCCGTCTCATCACTTTGGGCTAAAAGTGCTCCTAGAGAAGAATCCGTAGCTGAAATGTACAGAATCAAAGGTTTTCCCAGAATGTGTGGCATCAAAACTGGCGGTTTTTCCAAGTAGCCTTTGATTTGGTCTAAGCTTTGTTGACAGTCATTGTTCCAAATATGGGTAGATCCTTTATGCAAATTTTTATTGAAAGGTTGAGCCTTATCAACTAATTGAGAGATAAATCTTCTTATGGATTGTAGCCATCCTTGCAAACCTCTAAGTTGACTGATAGTCTTTGGTGGAGGCATATCCATGATAGCTTGGACCTTTTTAGGGTCAACCTCAATGCCTTTTGCTGAGATGATATAACCTAGCAATTTTCCAGAAGTGACACCAAAGGCACATTTTTTTGGATTCAACCTAAGTTGGAATTGTTCCATACGGTCCAATATCAAACTAAGGTCTTTGAGATGTGTGTCTCATTTCTTTGATTTCGCCAGTGTGTCATCAACATAGTCGTCCATGTTTTTATGCATCATATCATGAAAGATGGTTGTCATTGCTCTTTGATATGTAGCGCCAGCATTTTTGAGCCCAAAAGGCATGACATTCCAGCAAAAGGTACCCCATGCACATGTAAAGGCTATCTTTTCTTGGTCTGCTAGAGCTATCTTTATTTGGTTGTACCCAAAAAATCCATCCATGAGCGAGTACATCTCATAACCCGCAGTCACATCCACTATCATATCGATGTTTGGTAGTGGAAAGTCATCCTTGGGGCACGCTTTATTGAGATCTCTAAAATCAGTACAGACTCATATGGATTTTTCATGCTTGGAGACAGGTACAATGTTGGAAATCCACTCAGCATAATCAATGGCCCTAATGAAGTTTGCATTCAATAGTTTTTCTAACTCTGTCTTGACCAGTAGAGCCACATGTGGATGCATTTTTCTTAACTTCTGTTTGACAGGCTTGACATTTGGTGAGATTGATAAGTGATGCATGATGAGATCTATATCAAGCCCTGGCATGTCAGAGTATGTCCATGCGAAGTTGACCTTCTTGTCTTGAAAGAACTAAGCAAACTATGTCTTTTCTTTGTCTAACAAAGATTGAGCTACATGGATAATCTGAGGACATTCTTCTGTTCCCAAGTTGATAGGCTGTGTAGGTTTGACTAGAACCAAAGATATATCCTGGAAATAGCTTGGCAGACTATCAAGTACCTCATCCGCAGGTGTCTCAGAGAGGTTTTCACCATTAGATACGTCTTTATTTTTACTTTTTTGAGGGTCAAACACCGCCACAATGTGGTTTTCACTGTCTGATCGCTTATTTTTTCTTTTAATTTTTTGACTGAGGTACTTGATATCTGATTTCGTCATGTTAACCATGGGTTCACTAGTGGAAGAAATAATAGGTTCAATTGCATTTAGATAACAAGCGATCTCATAGTCATTTTGGAAAGATCGTATTTCAGGTTTTTGATTTTGGATAGACCAATCTATGAGCTCTGGGTAAATTAGTGAGAGTGAGGGAGAAGTTTCAATGTGATTGATATGGAAGGAGTCATCTCTGGTGACCTGTGAAGTTGAGCCTATAGAAAATGTCACAAAAGAGTCCAGCTCAGGAATAGTCCTAGAGGAACTAGCGTGATCCATTGAGACATGTTGTGAGTCAAACTCATCTGACCTCATACTAGACCGTTCGACTACATTGGGTTGGGTTGCATAGGCATGAATGACATCCACCCCTAGCTCGCAAGATGCATCAGAGAGGCTTTCCCATTCATACTCATGAGAATCTATACTTTGACCCCTATTTATGAGATGAGCAATATTCTGCCTAATTCGTCCTCTATTTATGTCCTCAGAAGTAGACCCTTCTTGTTCCTATTGTTGGGAGGTAGAAGCTTCTTCATTATTAGCAGTAACTATGTCTTCTCCCCAAAGGAGGGAAGTGAGAGGAACAAAGTCTTCATCTTGTGTAGTAGTAGCAATTACGAGAGAGTCATCATCCTCCGATTCACTAGACATGAGTAATCTTTGACTATAGTTTGGTGTATTATTGTCTAGCCCAAAGCCTAGACCAGCGGTGTCTCGAGCATCATGACCTTGAGTGTGACTTAAAGGTTCAACTAGAGAATTCTTACAACCAGTTAAGGACCCGTAGCCCTGGTAGCCCATTTTTGTTAGAAATTTATAGCCTTTTCCATATTTTTTGGGAGAAATAGGGGTAGTCATTGTAACCTCCTCGTCTTCTTCTTCTCTGTAGATCCAGTCCCTAATGGCTTGTTCTTCCTTCTCTACTTCCAGTGGTATGGAAGATTGCACAAAAGTGCCAAAAAGTGTCATAGCAGAAGCATAAGACTTCTTTGCAATAGTTGGTTTTCCATAAGACCGAGGGGAAATTGGTAAGGCAACAATAGAATCCAAAGTATACTCGCCCATACCAAGGCTCATCATTTTCAATTTTTGTTCACATTCTGTGAAAGATGGTGCTAGCTCATGAGAAGAGCGATTGTGTGGGACTAGTATTTTGGCAACAGATAATGTGTTGATAGACATGGAGTTGTCACCGAGGACAACTACTTCAGTACCATTAAAAGGAAACTTAATGCATTGATGGTATGTAGAGGGTACTGCTTGCATATCGTGAATCCATGGTCATCCCAACAACAAGTTGTATGCAAGTGGTATGTCTAAGACTTGGAAGATGACATTCTTCTCAACTAGACCAACTCTGATTGGTAGTACAATTAGACCTTTAGAAGGCCTTTCAACCTCATCATAGGCCTTTATAGTGATCTTGCGCTTAGGATCAATGGCAAATTCAGACATGCCCAATTGTTGGATTATATTGAATGAAATGATATTTAACCTGCACCATTGTTTATCAGGACTCGATGGACGCGGGTACGAAAGATTTGAACTTCGATATGAAGAGCAAGGTTATGGGGATGACTGAGAGCTCAGTCACCTTCTTCAGAAAAGGTGAGATAGTGAGGCGAGGAGATGTGGTTAACCATAGCTTGGAATTGTTCCGCATCAATATCTGTGGGAACGTTGGTAGTACGTAAAGCTTTCTCAAGGATATCCCTGTGCAAAGGAGATAATTCTAGCAATTCAAAAATGGAGATTTGTCCTTGCGTGCATTGCAGTTGGCTAACAAGATCATAGTTGGAGATTTTGGAAGTAATTGGTTGTTTAGACGATGAATCATTTTTAGGATCATTAGCAACTTTTAGGACAACCTTAGATTGCCCCCTAGTGACAGCATTGAGTGGTTCACTTTGAGAAGATGAAGACTCAGCCACCCGAAGTACCACCTTGGGTCTAGTATCAGTATGATTTTGAGGAGTGGATCGTGTCCTTAAGACCACTTTTGGTCGTTCATCTTCAGCATCATAATTTGGCCAGTTGTCATTGTTGGAGCTTGTCATACATACGTATTCAATGGGCTCAAGCATGCTTATAACATTATCAGTGTCAGCGTAAGCATAGCTGATTTTGGCGTCATGATTCTTTTTGGCAGTTACCCTTGAGGTCTCACCCTTTTCATATTCAGGTAATGGTTCTTGGAAAGCCTTATGATCAGTATTCTTAACAAGTCCATTTGTAACAACTTTGCCAGCTTCAATGAGGTCTTGAATTACATCTTTGAGTTTGAAGCAATTCTCTGTGTTATGTCCCTTACTTCGGTGATAGTTGCAAGTATGATCTTCTCTCCACCATGGAGGTCTAACGGGTGGATCATAAGGACGTGAGTTGTCTGGCAAGGTGACCAATTTGTTTGCAATTAAGGTTTTTAAAACCACTTCATAAGGTTCGACCATAGGTGTGTAAACACATTGCTTCTTTGCAAATTTAGAGCCTTTGTCAAAGGTTTGTGGTTTCGTACCTTCTTGTTTCTTTGCTGCATATATGGCATTGGAAAGGTTAAATGCAGGTTCCTTAGTCTTAGGGGTGTCCACTACTCCGTCATTGACAACATACTTGTTTTTGTTCCAAGGTTTGCCTTTGTCTTTACTGTTCCCATTGTTAATCCTATCCTTGTTTATGGTAATATCACCTTTTTTGATAGCAACATCCTCAATGTGATATGCACTTTCTACCATGGCGTTGAAGGATGTGAATAACTATTTTCTTAGATCAAAGTATAATTTGGGTACAAGCATGTTGACAAAGATGTCAATTTTTTTAGCCTCAGGCACTTGCCGAGGATACCGAGAGTATAAAGATCTCCATCGTTGAAGGCATATTGCAAAAGACTCTCCTGGTCTTTGTTTGATGTTGCATAAGTCTAGCACTGTCACAGGATGTTGAATGTTGTATGACTATTGTTGTATGAAACGTTGCGCAAGTTCGTCAAATGTTTTAAGAGGAGGACTCAATTTTGTGAACCACTCCATAGCTTGTCCTCTTAGACTTCTAGGGAACATACGCATAAGAAAGGTGTTTTCATGCATAAAGTCCATGCTAATAGCATAGAAATGTCTCACATGGTCGTGAGGGTCACCATTTCCATCGTATTTTTCATACCTAGGAACCTCTATATCCTTAGGAAATGGTAGCATGTATAGACCCCTATCAAATGGAAGAGCGCAAATTGATTCAACAAATGATGTCTTAGGTGGCTCTTTTGAAGTTTGCAGTTGTGTAAATTGTTTTCTTAGTTCTTGTATTTCTTCCCTTAAGATTTCAGCCTCAGTGGGCTCTTGTTTTGGGATAATATGTTCAACATTAAAACCTTGAGGGAGTTTCCATCCCCTAGCTTCCATGTATCGGAAGTATTGGTCTCCATTTTCCTCTAAAGCTCTGAGCATTAGTTTTTGGGCGAAGCCATCTTGTTGAAATTTGATCACATCTTCGCTAGTTACTTCTTCATCACTATCATGATGAGATGGTTTAGGTGAAGGACATGCGCCGGCGGCAGCTCTAGGAGTCCTTGGAGGCGTGTGATTACCATCATTATTTTCAAAGGGATTTCGAGGACAAGTTCCTTTATATCCTTTGTAGCGTGCCTGATTGTCAGTTTCAGCTTGTTGATTTTCTCTCTCTGTAGCGTATATAGCCTCCAAAGTCTTTTGGGTTTCACGCGCTTGTTCTTCTAAGCGATGTTTAATTTCATCGGGATGCACCATAGTGACTATACCACTTGTACCCTCGGGTGTACCAAATGGATTTTTGAAACTATAAAGTGGGTTGTGCCGAATGTTAGCTGTTTGTGTTTGATCAAATTCGAGGTTCATATCACAAATTTGTTTGCAAGGACATTTGGGTGGTGTTTCCAATTGTTTGAAAATGAAAGGCGTGTGGCTATTTTTACCACCTTGATATCTAGTTGTGACTGGCATGTAAAGAGTTGTCTTTGTTTAGTAGGACAAGAAAAGCAAACTGAATTTGAAGCTTTTACGATTAGGACTAGTCACTTGTCAAAATGTGATTAGATGGCTTGTCAAACAGTGCTCAAGATCTTACAGCATGGGTGACTCGAGCTGAGTGGATGAGCGAGAAGCTCAATAGTGGATAGCTAGAAAGATAATAGCTGAATTTTGACAAGTGATTTATCAAGACGTTTCAAGACTTACATTCGACGGACTAAAACCAAATTTTCAACTTAGGATGAATTCTTCACACACTGATACATGACCAAGATCAAGGGTGACTAGCGCGACGCTCCTTAGACAAAACAAATCCGACAGAAAACTCTATTTTTGACCCAAAATGACTCTGGGCGATACTTTTTCAAAAGGAGGGTGACATAAGTTCAGCAAATAATGTCGTGCGACATAATTTCAGCAACAGTACGATACTTTTTGCTCAGGCGACAGATATTTATATCAAGTGCGATAGAATATTAGACATAGTGCGACATAATTTACTACTGACGTGCGACATAATTTTTGAAAAAAATGTCACGCGATATTTCTCATCAAAGCGTGTGACAAAGTGCAAGTTTTGTGTAAAAAAAGTCAATTTTTTGGTTTGGAGTTCGTTTCAATTTGTCAATCAGACAGTCATTTCAATCAGACAGCGTTTCGTCTCAGCTTGTATCAGTAAACAGCAAAGTTTGCAAATAGTAAGTGTTGTAACATGTCTTCAAAACAATTGATCAAGGGTAAAAACAACCTTGTCAATACGCACTTGGGATATCAGAACAACCTTTCTAACAACTCTTTATCGGAATTTTTATGTTGCAAGAATGTTAACACTGGTCAAAACATCGAAAACAATAGCCAAGCAATCTACCTTAGAGTCACGGTTCATTACTCAACAACTTAGCCCATGCTTGATGCTCCTTCACCTCACACCAAGTGGTTGCCCACAAGAGATATTGGCTTTGTCATGGAAGTGCCATAAGCACAACCAAGGGAACACATATGGTGAGTGTAAATCTTGGGGTGATCCGGGTAGTCCGCTAGGATTGATCCTTGCACCAAGAAGTTGAGCGGCTAAAAAGGGTAGTTACTAACTTAGAGTTTTTAGATCAGGCTTCTGTTCATAGTGTTCCTCTTGCTCCCAATTATGGGACACCTCACCTTGCGATGAGTAACCGATCTTGCGATCACAAGAGTACCTTAAGAATTCTTGTCTAGTGATCTCCCTATGGTCGAAATCCCATAAGCAATCACACTAGGCGAAGACAAACACTACGTCTACCAAAGTTTTGTGTCCTTGGTAGCCTTGAGTTTATAGTGGGTTGGAAGAGCCAGGTAATTGGCTTGTCCCCACTTGGGTCGTCCCTCTCAGGTTGTCCGAGAGCAGGCCCTCTAAAGGATCTTAACTATACAAAGTGGATCAACTTTTGGAAGTCAAGATTTTTGATTCACCACAAGGGTGAAGAGCATACTCTCCTATTCCAATTGTTTTCTCCCAAACACGCCAAGAAGATTTAGTTACCCCTTGCTTTTGAAACCAAATGGCAAGTCAAGATTTCTGATTCACCACAAGGGTGAAGAGCATACTCTCCTATTACCAAAAGACTCCAATCACAAGTTTTATGTACCTATAAAAGATGAACAATTTATTCAATGCCGCACATGGAAACAAAAAAATAAAGCAAGTCTGGGTTTTTATGCTTTGGGCAGCCCTGCAAACAACATTAGTAGCCCTTGCGCATTTGAAGCTTTGACATGCGTTCTTTTTGTATGCAAGGTTTCGATATTTTCTTCACAAAAAAAAGCAACCTGCAATCACAACTCGTTAGCCCATAAGTTAGCACAAAATAATCTTAAAAACCATGAATTAAACCTTTGTAAAATAGTTTAGAAATCTATTTAAAGACAACAACAAGCCAGCTACAAAGAAATTTGGTGAAATTCCTCAAGGAACGAGCAAAAAAATTTCAGGCAATACTTTTTGCTGAACAAAAGTTGCGTGATACTTCGCAGTATAAGAGGGCGACAATTTTTGTCTAGGCGACAGTATTTACATATCCATGTGAGATAATTCTGCATAGAGGGCGACAATATGCAGGCTGCAAGCGTGACACTATTTCCAAAAAAGTGTCACACGACAGTACTGTGAACTGTCGCACAATACTGAAAAAATGTCGCCCAATACTGCGACTGTAAAAAAAAAGAAAATACAGAGCAGTACGGAAAATGTGAGCAAAAACAAGAAAAAGTAGGGCGAAACGTACAGTCCTGCCCCATGGTGGGCGCCAAAAATGTACACTAGAAAAGGTGCACTTCTCTAAATCATTCTATCCGAGGTTCTCCATAGATTGGAAAGCTCGAATGCCGACTTAGAGCTCCCTAGTCATGGAGTGCAAGGGGCATACAAATGAGCATATAGAAGCTCTCAGTTGAGCCTTAGAAATACAGCCCTTGTTAGTAAACCACAAAATGGGAGATTCTTTAGACAAGAGCAAGAGTGCTAGTGTCAAAGAACTCTTGGATCATGCAATGCAAAAATGAAACTAAATTAGGATGAGATGCACAATGCAAGCTATGCTAACAATGAGATGGGAATGTTACAAAACCAAATATTTAAACTATGTGAGATTATTGCAAGAAATCAAAGTTAAACTAAAATGCAACTATGCTAAGAATGCCATATGATCTTATGCTAATGTGATGGAATGAGAGAATGAGACAAGAAATGAGAAGTTCTCCACAAAGCTCCAAAGAAACCTGTTAGAAAACCTGCAGCATAACAATATTCAAATGAGGATGGATCCTTTGAGGGGGAAAGCTCTCTCCATTTTAAAGATGTACGGACGGTGGAGATCAAGATGAAGATGGTGGATGATCAACGGTTGAATTCAAAAATAGGAGTGATCCATGTGCACACACAAGTTAACCAATAGAATATAAGTTGACTTGTCATATAAGACAAAAGTCTCACAAGCCTTTTCTTTTATTTGTAAAATAGAAAAAGGACTTTATGTGTGCATTTTAAGTGGGTTAGAAGAATGGGGTCTTTTATTTAATTAAAAGGGGACATGTTCTTTTAATCAAATACATGTTCTTTCAATCAAATAATGAACTTAGGATAGCATAGTCAAACTATAGGTTATAATCAAATAAATTAATTATTAGCAATTTGGTCTAGGTAAATGATTAAATTAATTTAGCCAAAATGTTGAGAAGGGGGCTAATAGTCTAGATGACCATTTTTAGGTGATTACAACTATCAGTCTCTCTTGCATTAAAATTTACAAAACATGACAGCAAGAATCAATCAAATAATTTACCAGCTCACCATGGCATGACACTTGAAGAATGTGATACACATGCTCCAATGTAATAGATGCCTCACCAGTTGGTAGATGAAAGGTGTTATGCTCATTATACCACCACTTAACTAGCATAGTCAACAATCCATGGTTCACTCATATATGGGGCATCTGTATAACCCATCACAAATCCATCATAGATATGGTTGTGTGCTCATCATTGCTCAGATACTGCACAACATACAACCCCACTACTTTGGGGGCTTTGATCAGTAGTGTTGGGAATACCTCCTATTAGCACATAGCATATAAACATTAGTAATGTAATCATAACACAAAAAAATCCAAAAAAACATGTTGTGCGATACTTTTCCATGCTATAGGTGACATAATTCACTGACAAAGTATTGTGCAATACTTTTCCTAAAGTTGTGCAACATAACTCTATCATGTGACATTTTGCACTAATCCATGCAACATATGGGTATGTCCCATATGATAGAGTACATGGCATGAGTATGATAAATTTTGTGTAAAAAACTATTGTGTGATATTTATTAGTGTACCCATGTGATACTTTTTAAGTATCACACAATATTTTTCAAAAAAACCCTAAAACCATACAAAAAAAACCAAAAAAGTGATAAAAAGTGATAAAAATTTGTTACTTACTGACACCCCATACTACTCAGGCTGGTTGTACAACTGGCTACACTCAAAATGGTGTCGATGAAGAGGAATGTTTGGCAAAGCCATCATAGCCTCTCCACCACTCACAAACTCTCAACCAATCACAAAAGACAAAATAAATTTGAAAAATGACACTTGGGCCCCCTTTTATAGCTTCCGACCTCATTTTGGCCTAATTTTTAAACCTCTCAAAATTGCACAAAAATTGCACCCCTAGCTAATTTCAATGTCTTGGACCTATTTTTGTGATTGAAATTGAAATTCAAGTTCATCTTGATGGTCAAAATCAGATTTTAAAATTTTATCTTCTTTTGAGTAGTTAGCTAACCTTTTGAGGCCTAATCTATGAATCATCGTTAAGGCATCTTCATTCCTTCATGTCTTCACCATTCCTATGCTCCATATCTCCTTTTATTCACCTTTCCATGTCTAAAATCATTTTTCCACTCGATTTGACCTAATTTTTACGCTTTTATTTTCATGGTCAACTCTAGTCAAATTGGGGCATTCTATCACTTCTTAATAGTCACTATTTCATTCTAATCATTCATCTATCATCTTAGACATTGCTATATCTTTATTTATGCATATCTAGTTCTTTTCTACATTCCCCTTACCTCATTTTGATTTCAATCCCAAGGGGGCAAAAATACTCTATCATCACTTGCTACAATTGTCTATTTCCTAGGAGCATCTGATTGATCTTTTCACTTGCTTCTGATCTATCTAATTTTCTAGGTGTTAGCATTCTTCTTGGATTCTAACATCATCTTTCTTTTCCTAATGTTCAGTACTACCATTATCAGGCTATACATTCAAGATTCACTATCTCTTTCTACATTTCATTCTTTGGAATCAAATATCTATTTCTATTGTTTCCTACTTGGCTTCTATTTTCTTTGACATAATGTGTTCTTAGATCAATTACACATTAGTCAAAGAGGGGAAAATGTAATTACCCAAAAATGGTCATCTAGCATATTAGCCCCCTTCTTAGCATTTTGGCTAGTTTAATTAATAATTTACCTAGACCAACTTGCTAATAATCAATTAATTTGATTATAACTTATAATTTGACTATGTTATCCTAAGTTCATTATTTTATTAAAAGAACATGTCCCCTTTTAATTAAATAAAAGACCCCATTCTCCTAACCCACTTAAAGTACACACATAAAGTTATTTTCTATTTTTGAAATTAAAAGAAAAAACTTATGAGACTTTTGTCTTATATGACAAGTCAACTCATTCTCTATTGGCTGACCTGTGTGTGCACATGGATCCCTACCATTTTTGAATTCAACCATTGATTATCCACTCTTTCAATCTTGATCTCTACTATCTGTACAAATTTAAAAGCAAGAGATCTACTCCCCTCAAATGATCTACACTCTTGAGTATTGTTATGCTGCAAGATTTTCATTAGAGTACTTGAAAGCTTCTTGTGGAGAGCAACATCTTCTTGCCTTCATCCTTTGCATTCATGGAATTTTGTTTGCATGGCATCTTATCTTAGTTTGCACATAGTGTACTTTCTTTTTACAAGTAGCTTAGATCACATAGTTTAACTAGGATGTTTGTAATACTTTCATTTGTGTAGCTTAATTGCATTGTGCATTCCATTTTAGCATAAGTTGCATTTTTGCATTGCATGCATCAAGAGTTCTTTGACATTTGCATTCTTTCTCTTTCTCAAATAATCTCTTCTTTCATGGTTTACTAGCAAGGGCTACATCTCTAAGGCTTAATTGAGAGCCATTTTGTGCTTATTTGTATGCTTTTGCACTCCATGACTAGGGAGCCCTAAGATGACATTCAAGATTTCCAACCCATGGAAAACCTTGGATAGAAGGGTTTAGGGAAGTGCACTCTTTTTGGTGTACAACAAGAAATATAAGGGACAACAAATATTTATCTATCACAGCAAGGTGATCTTTACATTTCAAAAGAATCCCAACCAACAAATCGAAGTTGTAGATCAAATATTTGGCACTAGTTCATCCTAATATGTGTATCAGTTAAATCCTTTAAGTAGGTAGACTTAACAGTCTTTGACAAATCTCTTTATTGTGTGCATGCTTCATTGTATGTTTTGTAAATCCTTTCAAAAGGTGAACCTAGAGTCCTTATTTCTCCTAATTGGGAAAATCATTAGAAGTGATCATTTGTAAGCCTTAATAGGCCAACTTTATACTACAATACTAAAGCTTGTGGGTATCATCCCCACCCCAGTTTTACTTTCTATTTGGAAATTTTTTGGATCACCATATCTTGTGTCAAAGTGTTGTGAATATATCACTACTTCCACTCTTTCATGCATGCAATTAGATCAAAATATTATATGAAGGATTAATTGGTAAAATAAGTCAATTTTTTTTTTGTTCTTTATTCACCCCTCCCTTCTCAGTAACCTTGTCTAGCTAATATTTCCAAAAATTGGTATCAGAGCATCATGGTCCTTAGAGAAGAATTTTAGAAGCTTGAGAAAATATTAGAGGTAATGAAAGTGGATAGGCTAGATAAGGCTATTGAGAATGAAAAGTTGGATCTTGAATTGGCTATTAGGCATCTAAAAAAGCAAAGGAGCAACTCTCTCAATAATTAAAAAGAAGGAAAGATCTTATAGTACAAATGAATGACAATACCTACACCAAATAAAGAATTGAAGATATCTATCTAGAAAAAAAATTAGATGAAGCTAATGAAGAAATCAAAGACCTATTAGAAAAGAATTCCAATCTTCAAGAAGAAGTTTGAAAGCTGAAAAGAGAACAAGAAATCTAGTTAGTAAGATTATGTGAAGTCATGGAAGAAAAAGACAAAGCCAAAGAAGAGATAGAAGAAGAGAACAATGAAATTCAACATTTATCCATTCAACAAGAAGACTTCATTTATCAACTCACTAATGCAAATGAAGATCTCACAAATCTAAGATCAGAGAATGAAAGACTATAGAATTATCTAAACACTGAGAACCAAACCAATGAGAGGATGATGAAATATCAAGAAAGCATTAATTAGTTGAATAAGAAAAGTCATTAAAGACATAAAGGCAAAGCAAGAATAGGATACACAAAAGAAGGTGAATCATCCAAGCAAGGAACTCAAAAGAATCAAAGGCCTACTTGCAATCATTATGGTAAGTTAGGTCATACATCATAAAAATGTTGGAGTAATGGTAAAGAAAAATTCAATGGAAAGTGTTACAATTGCAATAAGCATGGTTATAGAGAAAGTGAATGTAAGGAGAAACCTAAGTTTGAAGATAAATGTCACAATTTCAAGAAACAAGGACACAAATCCTCTAAATGCAAAACCAAGATATTTAATCCAGCAAAAAAAATTGTAAAAGCAATATTTGGATGGGGCTATAACACATGGTGTAGATTCCACTACTATGGAGAATTTTGGCACATTGGAGAAAATTATGTGAAATATGACATGAGGAAAAGAGACACAACTAAAAGATGTTTCATTTGTATAGAACTTGGACATCTTTCCAAGAACTGTATGAACACTAGAAGAATTAAAGATGAAAAGAAATCCAAAGCTGCCACTATTAGAAAGTAGATGAAGTAGCAATAGATACCAAAATCTCTTTAGAATGCAAGTTCAAGTCATGAAGCAGATGTCACTCAAGAGTTGGGTGACACAAGCATCTCAACTTGAATCCCTATGGGAATAACTGGAACTGAGACTCTGAAGCAGACATCTCACATAAGATCTAGTTAGCAAAAAGAAAAGATGTATATCAACATTCAAGATGCACAAGGATCACCAAGTGGTTGTGAAAATTTTAGATATTTATTGAGCTAGGTCAGGTCCCAAGACCCTACCAAGCAAGGTCAAGTTACACTGAAGTATTGTGTGTGAACACCGAGTTGTTGAAGACTTTATCGAGTGATGTTGAGACTGTCAAGCTATGAATATCTGTCAAGTATTAAAATATAGAACTGAGTGAAAGATAGTCTATCATCAAGTGAGTGGTTGTACCAAATCATTTATGGTGATTGAAAAGTGAATTTTTTTTAAAAGTAATAAAATTGAATTTATTTTTCACTATGAATTTTTTACAACTATTTGTGAACAATAATTTATGTGCTTCTAAGAAATTTGTGTGTTTGTTGTTGGAAAAATTCTAAATTTTTTTTGAAACCCTACAAGGTCCTACTAAGCATGACTTCTTCCAATAACAAAGTGAAGAATGGATCAGAAATGTTGATTCAAAGAGTAGAATGCAAGCTTTTGACATTCAAAATTAGTCCAACAATTACTGAATCACTGGACCCAGTAGGTGCACAATCACAAATTCCTTACTAGTTATTACTCATGCGTGATATATGCTCATATTATCACTTTTCTATTCAAGAGATAGGCACACATGAAATGCATAAGGCATTGGATGATTTAAGTGTGAATGGATCTCTAAGACCCAAGCATCAACAATTGGAAGAAAAGGGCTTGATGTATATTTTGCATATGCCAAGGGTTTTTTAGGAAAAATAGATAAGATTCACATTGAGCTAAGTTCACAATGGGAATTTTTGGTTGGATTAGCCCATTTTGATCACAATAAAAATCATACATCGAATCACTGGCCTTCCTATGTTAAACAAAGCCAACATGACCAAAATTCTAGGTTAGGCTGAATTGGAAAAGAAAACTCTTAGTGAGTGGAATGGCAAAGGAATGAAGATAAGTGGAATCATAGACATAGAATTAAAATATGGAATTCATGTGATTGCACATAAAATTTAAAGCTCCATTCATTTGAATAGTGTTTCATGTGAAGTACTTGATTTGGCTCTCAAAGTTGTGAAGAATAACATGTCATTTGACCTTGTCAAGTTGTTATTGAATCAGTTCAATAGGACCATTGAAAGCATCAATGGTTCCAAGAACAATACATGTAAGTTTGTTTCCCTCATAACTTGTTTATTTTTCTTTGTACAAAAATTCTTCCCTTCTAATGGCATAGTTGTATGGAGAAAAGATGTACATGTTCCAAATTAGATTAATGAATACATTACAGAGATGGGTGAAAATTTTGATAGTATAATGGATAAGTACTTTGATGCATTCAAAGAAAAGATGAATAATAGATATAGGTTATGAAAGAAGCTTGTAGAGGACTACAAAGATGATATATGTTTCATGGTAGAGTATGATGGAGTGTACATTTAGGTAGTTAGACCAAGGGTGGTAAGTGTTAAGCCTCTTGAATATGAGGTTAACATTGATGATACAAAAGATACTATTGAGGCTCTATCGAATGAGCTTGTGGATCCTAAGGCACCATATTTTGGAGCTTTTGAAGAAGAAAAGGTGAGGATAGAACTTGAAATTAAGCCTCCCCAAGTAGTTAACAAAGGAAGAAAGAGGATACCAAAACTGAGGCAAGCAAGTTCTACTCTCCTACTGATAGAAGGAAAAGGAGATTATGTGGAAGAAGCTGAAGTAGAGGATAAAGTAGAACAAACCAAATTTGAGGAAGAGGGGCATATAGGAAAGAAAGTTAAGTTTTTCATAACTAGACCTACTAAGTCATCCACTATAGTATTCACAATAAGGACACCAAAATCTAGGAAGAAATTGAAGTTAGGTGAGGAGGATGCTAAGAAAATTATTTTCAAAAACCTCCACCTACACTTCAAGAAAAGTTGAAGGAATTGGAAGGAGCTAGAATGGAAAATTTCAAAATATGAAACTAGGAATGTAGATGAGAAAAATAATACTGAGGACATAATGATGACAAATTTGGGAAAATGGAAGTACTCACCTGATCGGCTTCCTTGGAAAAGTAAAAAGGAGCTCATGTAAGTAATCAACCCTAGATGGGAGAATGTAAGGAAGACAAAAAAAGACATATTTGAATAGACTCTGAGGCAAATCATGCTAAGTCTTAGTGAAAAAGAGGTGAAAGAATATTTGAAGATAAGTAAAGAAAAGTGCACTCTCAAATTCAACACATGTCTTGTGTTGATGAAAGACATAGAATTTGTGGTAAAATCTGCCACTACCACATGGAAGAATATTTACAACTTGCATCAACCGACTGACTTTCTTGTTCATGTTAGTGACAAAGATGATGAGGATGACAAAGAATATTATGAATATGGTGATGAAGAAGATGTGGAAACAAAATATGTAAATTTGGATGATAAGGAGGAAGAACATGAAGCTATAGAGGAAAATATCCCTTAGATTTAGAGTATTGAGGAAACTAACCTAGAAAAGATTGCAGTAGTAGTAATGGCCTCATTTCCTCACTCCCCAAGAAAAGATTTAATGCCATCAAGCTCTGAGAAAGCTTCTATTGATTTGGTTGTGGCAACCACTCCAACACCAAGCACCCAACCAATCTTTGCACCTATTCAGCTGAGTACTACATTGACTGAAGTGATCAACACTTCATCTACTGAGCAACAAGTGCCTCCATCATCATTATATTTGACAATGCAACAACAAGATATTTCTATTGTTAGTGCCCTATATACTTTTTTTCTAGCCCTAAATTTCTACTATTGTTTCTATTTCACATTTAGCTAGTACAAGGATAGTTGAGAACAAGTCTCAACCGAGTACTAAAGTTTCAAATAAGGGTAAAGAAGAAGATATTGATCTAGATGAGGATATAGTTATCCTAAATTGGGATATCTCTACTTTGAATCTTGATCAAATGAACATCATCGGTGAATTATTGCAAAAGAGAGCTAAGAAACAAAAGATTAGAGAGGAAAAGAGTAGGGGAATCCAAGTTCTTGAAGATGTAAAGGACATACTTGTAGATACACTAAGTATCCAGGTTGATAATACACAACCTATTTTGGATTAGTTAGAACAATTTATCCAAAAACTCAATGAAGACTTGAATGGACAGGATAAGTTGCTACAAAGGGCAAAAAGAAAATTTGAAAACAAGGTATTGGAACAAGTGGAAAAAAAATTGCAATAAATCAAGTAGGATTGTCTACTATTCTTAGTTCATTGGAAACATCTTCAAATAATGTAACTTCATTATTTAGTAAGTTGTTTGATACATCTATCTTCACCCAAGGAATTACGAAAAAATTATCTAAGATAGATGAAGACTTGAAGGCAAGTGCACACCAGTTGTCAATTGACCCAAGCTATAATTCTACTCACTATTCAAAGATCAAATATCTGACAAATTTACAAGTAGAATTATTAAGGGAAGAAGCTAGGATCAAGGCCACACTTGTAGACATCCAAGGCATGATTATTCCAAACATGGATGCATTGAAAAAACACATTGCACATGCCAAGACAATCATCCATGAAAATAAGTTCTCCGTAGCTAATCACATGATGGAGTTATTAGTAGAAGTGCATATTGCATTTTATGCAAGCAAGGTGTTACAAGAAAATTGGGACAAGATAATGCCATTGATTTTGAAGATACATTCTGACTTGTTGTCACATTTTGGTATTACCATGCAGTATGCACCTTTGGCATTTATATCAAAGAGGGGGAGAAGTATAACTTATAATATAAGATGAATGTATATATGAAAATTATTAGGGAAAAATATAATATGAGATATATATATGGGGGAGCAATATAGTATTATACAAATACATGTATAGATAATCAGAAAACATCTTTTACAAAAGTAATTTTGAAAAATCTCAAAAATAGAGTATGTTATTGAGTTGTAGACACACAATGGAGATAAAATAATGTTTTTGACTTAAAATTATGAGCATTCAATTTTGGATTGATAAGTGTTTTTATCACTAATATTAAAGGTGGAGATTGTTCAAATTAAGGTCAAAGTTTATTTATTAGTGACTCACACTTAGTCAATCAGTTAAGCTTCTATTAAAGCTTATCCTTTAGTGTGTAGTGTTATCCAAGTAGTCTAGTTACTATCTAGTTCTATAGTTGCTACCGAGTTCCAAAATCTTTATCTAGTTTATGATGAGTAGTATCTACCAAGTTGTTCAGTGATAGTGCTTACTGATCTTCATAGTATTAACCGAGTTGCACAGTGTCAACAATGATCTCTAGTATCTACCGAGCTTGTAGTATCAATGATGAGACTCTAGTATTGGCAAACCCAAGGAGTGTCAACCAAGTGATTTAGCTTATATTGAGCTCACAATGTTAGTGTTGACTGATACATGGAGTGTCAACCAAGTGATTTAGTCTATATGTCAAGTTTCATAGTGCTCATAAAGTCATACAAGTGTGGACCAAGTTTAAGCTATGTGGAAGTGATTAGTATGAATCAAGCTTCTATGTCTACCAAGTGCATGATGATGTTGAGTGTTAAAAATGGTTGCTAAGTATTAGAACCTCATCAAGTTTGTCTTCCAAACTTGAGTGTTAATAGTTGGGCTGACTTTGTGATCTTGACAAAAACCTATGTGGTAGTCGACTTTGATGAATTATGATTTTGATTAGTATATATGTAATGAATTGTATCATATCTAAAAAAAAGTAAGTATGAAGCAAATATGAAGATCAAAAGTGTGAATTGAAAAGTCTACAAGTATTATAAGGGACAACAAAGATTTATCTATCACAACAAGGTGATCTTTATATTTCAAAGGAATATCAACTAGAAAATTAGAGTTGTAGATCAGATATCAACCAATGATTCATCCTGATAGGTGTATCAGTTAAATCCTTTAACTAGGTAGACTAAACAGTCTTTGAAAAATATCTTACTTAGCTCATACTTCTATTTATGTTTTGTAAATCCTTTCACAAGGTGGACCTAGCAGTCCTTATTTCTCCTAACAAGGTAGATCATGAGAAGTGATCATTTTTAAGCCCTAACAAGACAATTTTATACTACAATACTAAAGCTTGTAGGTATCATCCCCACTCCAATTTTACTTTCTATTTGGAAGGTTTTTGGGTGACCATATCTTGTGTCAAAGTGTTATGAATGTATTATTGCTTTCATTCTTTCATGCATGCAATTAGATCAAAATATTATATGAAGGACTAATTAGTGAAATAAGTTAAACTTTTATTGATTCCTAATTCACCCCTCCCCTCTCAATAACCTTGCCTATCTAATATTTCCAATAAGGTCAAAAAGTTGTCAATAGTTGCAAAGGAAAATTACAAAGTTGCAATATTGGGTCTAGTAGGAAAAATGACCTTATTTTGATTCAAATGATTAGGATTGGTTTTAAGAAACAATGAGATTCTTTATGTTTATAAATCAATATCAAGAACCTATGACTTGGGTGAGAATCAAAATGCAAAAGTTATAAACTTGTGATTGACAACATTACAACTTTACAACCTTGTCATGACAATATTTTGGCAAAAGTTGAAAATCATCAAGAAGTGGCTACTGGTAATTTTCAAGAGTTGAAACATAGAGTATGAACATGTTTAAGACCATCCAAGACCTGAGGAGAAGGTTGGATTTTTTTTTCATCAAATTTTAATAAGAAACATAATCAATTCAACAATAATTTTATCATTGTTTCTTTGCAAGTCAAGAAAATTAGACTTCATGGATTGATTTAGGCCCTTTTGTGATTTTTTAGTTATATTACCTTATGTTCTTCCTTTTTTTTCACTTTTACATTATTTTCAATAATTTTTCATAGTTAAATAAAATCTCTTCTTAGCTGCCAGTTACTAGTCCTAACAAAGTTTCCAAAGGAAATGTACCTCTTCCATAAAATTCTATTATGGATTCATCATGACCTTTTGGTAAAGAAAGTTCACTCAATGTACTTTATATATACAAATTTTGGTTTACATGGAACAATATTTCCTACTTTTGATGATTTTCCCTAGGAGAGGTAGAAATAGATCAGCTAGGGACAAGCATAATCACAATTGAGGAAATCATGAATGGGTGGATTGAAAAATGAGTTACAAGAGAGTTGGAATGTGTATTTGAAGTGTATAAGATTACGTAGGAGTAATAACAACCTTGGGTGAATCCATTTGGATCAATCTTGAAGAAAGAAAGCAGTTCTAGTTCAAACACTTAAGCATAAAGGGTTATTTGTGGAAAGTACTATACAAATACGTTGGGGGTCCAAACCCTAAAAATATAAGAGATTTTCCAAAAGGATATCTTAGACTAAGATTTTATTTTGGTGATTTTTTATCATGTTTTTGATATATTCAAGAAAAATTAGGTTGAATTAAATAATTAGGCCTAATAGCCTACTATCCATATTTTATAAGGATCAAGGGGATTAGTAAGAAACCTAATGATTGTATGGGATAATGGATGTCAAGAATTTGTAAAATAAATATAATTTAAGTCCATCCATCCAATTCATAGGTGATGATGGTCATGGTGAGTTTGATGTTGAACTTAGTTGATTAAGTTTACTAGATTATAGGAAAGTTTAAAATTGGTAGAGAAGTCTACAAGAGGAGAGGATTAGAGTTAATAATCCTTAGTAGTTGGGGTGTAAAGTAAAACCTGAAAGGGTAAGAAAGAATCCTTTAAGGTGTGTTAGAGAGAGAGAGAGGACTCAGTGAAGCTTCAAGACCTCCCATTCAAATTGGTATTAGAGCCATTAAAGTTTTGGTCTAGGAAATAGTATATGTCAGAGTTAGTGGGTGAATCAACCATGGTGACAAATGTAGTCTTGGCCAAGAAAGTGATATACAAGAAGGAGTGGAATAGACTCCTTAAATAAGAACTGGTATCTATAAAAATAAAGCTAGAAAAGGTGTAGAATTAAAGTCAAAAAATGTTAGAAATTGAAGTATAATGAAGGAAGGGGTAAGGTAGCACACATAGAAGATGAAGTTCATGAACTAGACCCACCAATGAAAAAAGAACCATTTATCAAGGCCATAAAATATTTATGAGGAAAGGCACTTAGGGGTGTTCCATTCCACTTTGAGTTTGAATGAATAAGTGAGGCCTAAAAGGTAAAGTTGTCAAGGTTTAGGAGGAAGGGAATGGTTCTAACATGGTAGAAGTTCATACAATTAGGGAGAGAAAGGGCATATAAGAACCCTATAGACACATAGAAAGCTATGGTTGCAACGATCAAAGAAAACTATCTAGTAGAGGACATTGAAATTCAACTCCACAAGAAGAGGTATAATCATCAAGAAAGGGTCATGGATGTAGAAACTTATATAGAGGAATTCCAAAATATTTATCTAATGTCCAAGGTAGAAGAGGAAGAGAATATAAAGGTAGCTAGATAATTGAATTGACTCAAGTGGAATATCTAAGTGGAGATTAGGATTTTGAGCCCTACTAGAGTCAATAAGTGCTACCAACTAGATCTTAAGGTAGAAGAGAAGATTAGAAAGAAACAAGAATCAAGGTCTAGTACTAGAGGCTAGATCTTAAGGTGAGTCTAAGTTAACTAAATAGAGTTGTGATACAGGTGGAAGAGGTAATTCTGAGAAAGGAGGTAGGTTTAATAGTGGTAGTAGAGGAAGCTTTTTTGGTTTTGGAAAAGTACCAAACTTTACACATATGAAATGTTACAAGTGTGGAAATTTAGGCTATTCTCATTGAAGACTTCCTAAAAAAGAATCAACCTCACAATCAAATAATTAGGTGGCTTATGCCCAAGAGGAAGCAAGTGTTGGAAATATATGATAAGCTAAGTTACTGATAGGGGAAGGGTGAATCAATAACTTTTAAAACTTAATCTTTAATACCAATTAATCCTCCATAAGTATTCTAATCTAATTGCATACATAAACAATTGAAAGCATTAAAACATTCATAACACTTTGATACACAATATGGTGACCCAGAAACCTTCCAAATAGAAAGTAAAACTAGGGTGGGGATGATGCCCAAAAGCTTTTGTTATATAGTGAATGATTACTTTTGATGATCTTCCCTATTACAAGAAATAAGGACTACTAGGTCCACCTTCCAAAAGGATTTACAAACATATAGTGAAGTATGCACTCGGTAAAGATATTTATAGAAGACTATTAAGGATACCTTGTGAAAGAATTTAACTATTCCACCTATTAGGATGAACCAGTTAATGATCCTTGATCTGTAACTTGATTTTTGAATGAGATTCCTTTGAGTGTAATGATCACCTTACTGTGATAGATAAATCTTTTTTGCTCCTATACTATTGTAGCCTTTTACTTCATACTTTTACACTTTATACTTTGATGATATTCCACATATGGTACACACATTTTAAGTGATACAATACATTAAATATATACCAATCAAAATTGCAATTCATCAAAGTTAGCTATAGTACAAGTTTCACCAAAATACACAAAGTCAAGCCAACTACAGGTACTTAGGTTCTAAAAACAAACTCGATGAGATTCTAATGCTTAGAAACCATTTTCAATGCTTGGAATTTCATGCACTTGGTAGAAGTAGAAGCTCATCTCATACTAATCACTTCCAACTCTAAACTTAGTCTACACTGGTGACTTGGTCAATACTAAAAAACTTGACATATAAGTTAAATCACTTGGTTTATACTACATAGCTCAGTCAACACTATCACTATGAGCTTAGTATAAACTAAATCACTTGGTTGACACTACATAGCTCACTCAAAATTGGATTCACATCATTGAAACTATGAACTCAGTAACCATTGTAGAACTTGGTTTGCACCATGAAACTTAGTAAACACTATAAAGCTCAGTTTACACTAATAAACACCAATTTGGTAGTATCTTCTCCATGCAAATTGAATGATGTATTTGGTACTCATTAGCAACTATAGAATTCATAGAGCCTAAATTACTTGGTTAACACTGTTAATTGTACAGTAAGCTCGGTAGTTGTTAACTATCTGATTGTGTGTGTGTGTGTGTGTGTGTGTGTGTGTGTGTGTGTGTGTGTGTGTGTGTGTGTGTGTGTGTGTGACTAATAAATAAACTTGACTAAAATGTCAACAATCTCCGCCTTTGGCATTAGTGAAAAAAATACTTATCAATCAAAACTAAATTCTCAAAAAGTTGAAAAAAATCTTTAGTCTTCATCTTGTGTTTGCAACTTGGTAACATACTCCATTTGCAAGATTTTTCAAAACTGTTTTGTAAGATATGTTTATTTGAATAATGCTCCCCCATACATATATACAATATACATTATATACATCTTCTCATCTTCTCCCCTTTTATTGTATTATTATATAATACATCTTTTATTACATCTTCTCCCCCTTTTTGACATAGATACCAAAGGTGTATTTTACATGGTTATTCAAAAATGTGACAAGAAATCATTATGTACCTTTAGAATTAGTGACATTATCTTGTTCCAGTTCTCTTATAACACCTTACTTGCATGTAATGCAATTTGCACTTCTGCTAATAATTCTATCATGTGGTCAGCAACAAAGAATTTTTTATCATGGATAAAAGTTTTAGCATGTGCAATATGTTTATACAATGCATCCATGTTTGAGAGAATCATGCCTTGTATATCTACAAGTGTAGCTCTTATCCTAGCTTCTTCCCTTAGAAATTCTACTAGTGTATTAGTTGGAAATCTAATCTTTGTATAGTGAGCAGAACTATAGCTTGGGTCAAGTGACAATTGGTGTGCACTTTCCTTTAGATCTTCATCAATCTTGGAGAGTTTATCTTTAATTTTCTATATGAAGATGGATGTATCACAGAGTTTACCAAATAGAGAAGTCACATTGTTGGCAAAGGTTTCTAGTGAGCTAAGAATAGTAGACAAATCTACTTGGTATATGGCAATATTTTGTGTAATTAGCTTCAATATCATATTTTCAATTTTCTTCTCTACTCTCTATAGTGATTTCTCTTGTCCATTCAAATATTCATTAAATTTTTGGACCACTTCTACTAACTATGCCAAAATAGGTTGAGAGGTGTCAACCTTAGTGATGAGTGCCTCTGCAAGAATGTTCTTTGAATTTTCAAGCACTTGTTGTTCTTTGTTTCTTTCTTCTCTAAGCCTTTGCTGGTTAGCTTTCTTCTATAGAAGTTCTCCTATTATATGCATTTGATCAAGATTTAGATTATAGATATCCCAATTTAGGATAACTATATCCTCATCAAGATCAATGACTTCTTCCTTTTCTTTTCCTTTACTAGAAACTTTTGTACTTGATTGAGGCTTACTCTAGACTGTCCTAGTACTTTTTATTTGTATACTTGGAATAGAAATAATGGTGGAAATATTAGGAATGGTAGTAAAAGTAGATATGGAACTTATTTCAAAGGAATAACTTGATGCTGAGTGACCAAAATTGATGAGGGAGGAATTATTGATTGTTTGGTAGAAGAAGTGCTAGTCACTTCAGTCAATGAAGTACTAAGTTGAATAGGTGAAAAGATTGGTTGAGTGCTTGTATTTGCAATGTTTGACACAACCAACTTGATAGTAGCTTTCTCTAAGATAGATGACTTTGAAGCTTTTTATGGAGAGTGAGTAAGTGAGGCAATAATTGCTACTACAATCTTTTCAAGGTTGGTCTCCTCAATGCTCTAAATCTCAAGGAGATTCTCATCAATAGCTTCTTTCTCTTGTTCCTCATCATTGGTTTCTTCTTCATCATCTTTGTCTTCTTACTTGTCATTCTCATCATCATCCTTGTCACTGACATGAACCACAAAATCACTCTGCTTATGAAGATTGAAAATGTTCTTACTTGTGTTGGTGGCATTCCTTACCACATTTTCAATGTCATTGATTAACATCAAGAAAGTTTTAAACTTAAAAGTAAGTTTTTCTTCATTTTTCTTAACAGATTGTTTCACTTCTTTATCACTTAAGCTCAACATGAGTTGCCTTAGGGTCTGGTCATATACATCTGATCTGATGCAATTTTATTTGCATGTTTACATCTTGGCTTAATTTTATCCATCAACTCATTGGGAATCTGCTATACAAGTTGATCTAGAGAATATTTCTATTTACCTATCTTAGACATAACCATTTCTTCAACTTTCTTTTTCTCTTCAACAGTTCTAGTTTCATATCTTAATGATTTAAAATTAGCTATGCTAGATCCAAAATCAATTTCTTATAGTTTCTCTTGGAATGTGAGTGGAGGCCATTTGAAAATCACATCTTCTCCTTCACCAATTTTATTTCTATATACCCTCCTTGCAAATACTATAGTAGATGACTTGGCAGGTCTGGTTATAATAACCTTACCTTTCTTCTTGACTAGCTCTTCTTCTTCTAATTTTTCCTCATCTTCTAAACCATCTTCTTCTATGTCATCTCCTTTACCTTCTGTCAACAAGAGAGTAGAGCTGGTTTGTTTCAATTTAACTATCCTCTTCTTACCTTTGTTGATAGCTTGAGAAAGTTTAAAGTAGAAATATGATTCAAATATGGATTCTAATTTATTGGTGAAACCTATCCACATGTCAGAATCATTAGTAATATCACATTCACCATTTCAATCTCACATTTCAAGGATATAAATGATATCATTGATCAACATTCATGTTACAATTGGGTCCTCATGACTTGATATGAGTTTATCAACCAATACTAGCTAAAAGCATCTTTGGCATAGTAGCAAAAGTTTTCCAAATTAGATTGAGATAAATATCATAATTAAGTTGTGAATGCATAAATATGGTGCTAATAAAAAGTATCACGGTCAAGTCGATCACTACTTGAAAGGAATTGTATGATTATAACATCAGGTAAGACCACAAAATTGAAATATATACCATTTGGGCAAGAAAGAGTATCACAACATTGATAGTATGATATAATTATTGGACTCATGTTGCAAATAGGGGCATTGATAATAGCATCATCAAACCTACCTTGCACTATGCCACAAGAAATTATTATACTATCATTCCTAGCTATAGTACAAGGTTTGTACATTAATTTCTATCATCCTTAAACATCACACACTAAGAGAAGAATTAAGGTTTGAAAAAAAATGGACTTTTCTATTTAACACTTTTGGTCTAGGAATTAAGCATAGTGTGTGATATTTAAGCCATTTCACCAATTTTAATCCACCCACTCACATATCTTTGCAAGTTGTTCCTTTAATATCTCACTCGACCTTGTAGATGACCCTTTTGCTATCATCACAAAATCTTAGGAAAATTAGAACCAGGGCCAATGAATAGGGACTATCAAGTGATGAGTAATCCTTGGGAATGCATTTTGAGATAGGTACCCTTGATATATATGGTTGATCAAAATCCCCTGCAAAAAAAAGGAAATGCAAATGATTCTTTTATTTGATAACAATCACATAATCAAATTAGCTTATGATAAGAATCCCTAAAATGACAAATAATTTGTAACATGAAAATATTTCAATAAGATCAATAATAATCAAGACAATTATTATAGGTGGACAATATTTTATAAAATATTGATTTCCACTACAATCTATCTTATATTTGACTTTCTAATTATAATTCTTATTCATAAAGTCTCTAGTTATAGCCTTGTAATTTGATGCAACAAATGAAATTTCATTACCTCTAGTTTTAATTTGGGTTTTATGGGCATATTTTGCATGAGAACTTTATAATAGATTTAGAGTAAGACAATTCTGATTTTGATAATAGTTTTGTTGACCAATTCAAACAAGCTGAAATTGTTTGGATTATAAAGTGGTTTTTAATGTGAATTTCAATTTATGAAGTAATGAAATGTGTAGATTTAATATTGGGAGATAAATAGAAGTCAAATATGAAATTTGTCTAAAAATGAAATTACAATGACTATTTAGTAAAATAAATACACTAATGCCTTACGAACAAAAACACCAATGCCAAGTTGTTGGGTAGCAATAATGAGGTCATGTTAAGGCTATATAAAATAAGTCACAACCGTAAAATCTTGCTTGGAAACCCAAGGTGCCAAGTGATAGTTTTTCTTGGCACAAGAGGCTGTTGAGTGGCATAGAGAAGGTGTTGAATTACTTGGCACACTAAGAAGCCAAGTAAGCTTGGTAGAAAAGGGCAATAAATGCCAAGTGAGCTCGATAATATGGATATTGAGTGAGCTCAATTACCATAGCAAGGTGGAGCTCAACACAAAGGATTCCAAGTGAACTCAATAAAGACTACAAATAGACACTTGGTGGACTCAATAAAAACAACACATCTTACACAAACTGAGTGATCTATTAACATACTTCCTATTTGAACATTTTTACCATTAGAACAAAAAGAGCATAACAATAAAATTTCTCAAATACTAAGCATGTAATAATGATTAGAAAGGAGACAACAAATAACCAATGCCTAGATCAATTAGTATGCCTTCTTGCTTGCTTTCTATTTAACTAGGTTAAAAGTATTACAAAATCTAGGAGCATTTGGCTTCAACCAAAAAACACTATACTTCAAACTGATAAAACTTTAAACTTAAACTTATAGAACTAATGGTTGCATACAATAATGCCTGGAGCAATCACCGCTTCACATGACAAAACAATACAAACTCACAGGGAACAAGGAGATCAAGACCCATGTTGCTACAACCTCTATCTTCTTTTTGAAACTTCCTTCTACTCTTTGACCTCCAATCTGATTTTTTCATCATATTTTTATCTCTACCTTGTGCTCTACACTTTTCCTCTGCTTTAACTCTCTGATTTTTTTTGAATGAATAAGATTCATTCATTTTGTCTTACTACAAAAAAATTTCTCTCTCATTTTTGGATTTGAACTCACCTACCTACATTTAATGTTTCTATCCATTGCTTCTATGGGCCATTAGAGTGGGAGGTGGGTATTTGGCTCAAGGGGCAACTGCTTATGCATCAAATATTTCAATAGCCCTCCTTTTTCCCAAGCCAAAAAAAACAAGGATCACACCTAATACAAATCAACTACACCAAGACTTCTCCTTAAGTGCATAAAACTTCTAATGCCTAAAGGCTTAATGAATATGTTTGCTAGCTACTGCTCAAATTTACAAAATTCAATATTGATATCTCCATTCTCCACCAACTCTCTAATGAAGTGATATCTTGTCTCTATGTTCTTGCTTCTCCCATGGAAGATTGAATTCTTACACAATGCAATTGAGGAGATTTTGTCGCAAAAGATTGTGGTTCCATCCTTTTTCCTTTCATTCAAATATGTCAATATCCTCCTTAACTAAAAAGCTTGACAAGTTGTTGCATTCACTGCTATGTATTTAGCCTCTAATGTAGATTGAGAAATAGTAGGTTTCTTCTTGTATGCCCATGAAATTGCATCCAATCCCATATGAAATATGTATTCAAAAGTGCTCTTCCTATCATCTAGACTTCCAGCCCAATTAGTGTTAGTGTAACCAACCAACTTAAAATCATTATCTGTAGTATACAAAATCTCAAATCTCTTAATACCATTCACATACCTTAGGATCCTCTTTCCCACTTTCCAATGGGAATCCTTTGGTGTTTCCATAAATCTGAAAATTAGACTCACTATATGCATCATGTCAAGTCGAGTTACTATCAAATACATTAAGCTTCCAACCATACTCTTGTATAGAGTTGGATTCACACTTTTGCTACAACCTTCCTTGCTCAACTGTAGACCTATTGTTGTTGGTGTTGGGGTTGTCATATTGTTCTATATTTTAAATATCTCCAAGATCTTCCTTGCATAATTTTATTGAGAGACAAAGATACCATCATGCATTTATTTTACTTCTATGCCTAGAAAGTACATCAAGAGACCTAGATCTATCATTTCAAATTCATTCTTCATGGCCTCTTTGAACTCACTAATTAGAAATTTATCATTTCTAATGAAGATTAAGTCATCAACATACAAGACAACAATCAATACATTACCATTTGTTGTTCGACTACAATTGCTATGATAACACACATGGTTTCTATTCTTGCAACCAGAGCATATGGCTCATCATAATCTCTACAATACTACTACTTGTGCCCCTTGACCACTAAACATGCCTTATGTCTATCTATATTTCCTTCAGCATTTCACTTGGTCTTGTAAACCCATTTCACTCCAATTACTTGCTTTTTAGGAGGCAAAGTAGTTAACTCCTATGTCTCATTTCACTCAATAGCATCTATTTCCTCATCCATGGCATTCCACCATTAATTGGATCACTATGATAAAATAATGCAAAATTAACACTCTCATCATAATCTTCCTCATACCTTTCATCTTGGTATATCTCCCTTATACTCTTAGTCTTTCTTGGAAATAGGGAGGCAAGAGTGGGGTCTAAATTCTTAGTATTTTTGTTGCTACTATTTTTGTATACTAGCTCGGGGTTGTTTTGAACTACTTGGAGTTGTCACTCAACATGTAAGGGGCTACTTTCATTTTTTCCTTTGTCTATAATTATCCATGTTCATTTCTCCATCATCTTTCTCATCACCAATGTCTTCCTCTTCCTCATCAATACTCAACACTTTACTTGAAGTTCTTGAAGATACATCAACCGAGCCCTCCCATGACTAATTTTCAAGAAACTCCACATCTCTTGAAATGATGATCTTTTTGGTGATAGGATCATACAATCTTTAAGTCTTTGATTCTAAGCTATAACCTATGAAGATACAATTCACACCTTTGTCATCTAGCTTTTTCCTTTGTTCCTTTGGCACATGTGTATATGATACACATCCAAACACTCTCAAGTTCTCAACTATCCATCTATTCCTTGACCAAGCCTCAAGAGGAATCTTGTCACAAACTGACTTTGTAGGACACCTGTCGATCAAATATATTGTTGTTGTTACAACTTCTCCCCAATATTTAGTTGGGATCCCTTTTTCTTTCATCATACTTCTAGAAATTTCAACAATGGTCCTATTCTTCCTCTTAGGCACTCCATTTTTCTATGGATTATAACTAGTTGTAAGCTCTTTCTTTATTTCATTCTACCTGTAAAAATTTACAAACAAATTGGAGGTATACTCCCCTCCTCTATCTGACCTAAGGACCTTAACATAGTGTCCACATTCTTTTTTAGCTAGAGCTTTAAATTCAACAAGTTTATCAAATGCTTCATATTTTCTCTTCAAAAAATACACCCATGTCCTATGAATGAAATAATCTATGAATGTCATAAAATAAGTACTCCCCCCAATAGAATTGTTTTTCATAGGGTCAAGTAAATCAAAAGACACCAATTCTAGAATTTCCATAATTAAAGGAAAGCCAATGTTTCTTACCCAAGATGCAAGCCTCACACTTTTCATATGAATCTACTATTCTTGGCAATGATCTTCCATTATTTTCTTGGACAACAAATTTAAACTAGCAAAGCCAAGATGTACATACGTAAGATGCCAAATCTTGGAGGGGTCTTCAATCATGCTCCTAAGAGCTAATTGCTGATGTACTTTTGTACATGCATGCTTGGGAGGTGCAACACTAACTTGAGAAGAGAAGCATGTCTCTATTCTCAAAGGGAACATCCAGTTCTTTTTCATTTGGACTACTACAAATAATATATTACTCCCATCCTTCTCATGAATGACACACTTTTCATTTTCCATCAGCACCTTGTAACCATTTTGAATGAGTTGTTTAACACTAATCAAGTTTTTCTTCAAACCAGGGGCAAAATATATATTCTATATCTCCTTATTCTCACCTTGCTTGGTGCAGACCATGATTGATCCTTTGCCCACCAATGATAACTTTAAGAAACCCCCCTCAAAAAAAAAAGCCCAAAATGCTGGCGAATCCAACATTTTGTGGGCAAAAAAATTCTAATGTCGAGGTCAATTTTTTTGTTCCATATAGGGAAATAAAATATTATATGTTGGCAATTTTTGTCTTGCCCTAGCAAAAATCATTTTAGATGTGGCAAACAAAATTTTTTTTTAGCCTATGGATAAATAAATGATGGCTATTTTTCCCTTGCCAAAAATGAATTAATAATGTTAGAGTCAAATTACTTATTTTTTAAGAAAATGAATAATAATGGTCTTGGCTAATCTTCAGTGGTAAACTAAAAAATTGTTTAATCTGAAAGTGAAATTTGCACATGTATTGGGCTAGTGGTTGTACTAACTGTTGAGTAGTCACTTCAAGTATCAACTTAAGTATTGTCTTAGGTGTGTTATTAATAATGTTGTAACATTGTTACATAAATATCACTATTACCAAGTTGGCTACCATCACTTTCATATTGTTAATAGTAAATACAATAGTTTTATTGATCGTTAATTAGTTAAAGATCAATGATAGAAGATGCATCTCAAGGCCACTTGCTTGAAAAAATATGGAGTCGCACATAATTCTTCGAAATGGAGATATGTGGAAAGGTTTGCATGGAAATCATTACTCAATGTTAGGCATTATCAACTATTTGACATTAATGCCAGTACATTTCAGCATTTCACACACTTGAAAATTAATAGGAATATGAAAAAATAAGATATGAAAGATCACAAATGCTAAAGAATTAAATGCAACTACCATTAAATAGCGTCTTCAATTCTTCTTTCATTATGATTTCTCATATTCTTCAATCTGAATTTGGTTTGCAGTTGTAGTTTGTAGAGTTTCTTGAATCTTAGTCATAGATATGCCAATTCACCTAAAATGCACTACAATGGCTCTGCAAAAGCCCTTTCTAGGTAGGATTCTTGACGATGTCCTTGCCATGGTTTGCAAGGTAGATGTTCGAAGTCCTTTTATCCACCATGCTATATTCATGGTACTCAATCATAAATTCTTAAGAAATGATAAGAGGTATCATGTGTCCACAAGTATTACCTTCTGCTTCCTCACGTCTCTTCTCAATCTTGGAGGTAGTTAAATAGACATATTGATGCTTCTGCATAACATTTTAAAGAAAACATCTTTAGAAGATGATGTCAAAATTCTTGTATTGGTTGAGCAAGTATTGATGCCAGGCATTAGCATCCCTTTTGTAGATGTAGCAGACAAGTGTTAGGAGGAAGGCATATGGTGCATTATACATAAGCATCCTTTCTTGCTCGACATGAATGAATGGAAATTGACTCACCATTGAAAGTGGGCATAACTCAAAAGGGATATCTTATGGAAATGGTTGTTGTTGGATGACATCAGCGAGACCAATTTCACATGGCTGGAGGAGTTCAGTGACATCGTCTTCTCCAATAGATTCCTCATGGATGGACTTTAAGACTTTTTTGATTAAAGGGTTCAAGCCCTCAACCCCTCAGCCCGCTCATGCTTCCAACCTCCTCGATTCTCTAGTTCCTTGTTCCCTATTTATGAATATTGTTTCCTTACCCATTGCCCTTAGGAAAAAAAAATGTTTTAAAGATATATATATTTTTCTTTAGATTGAGCCTTGCCCCTTTTTGTAAATTATGAAATAGTAAAACCAAGCTGATTTAATCAGCTATTTTGAATATTTATGCTATGAATTAGTACTGTGTACATTGTACAATCTAAAATATTATCAATAAAAAAAATAGTTTTTAGCTTCTCAAATCATTGTTCTTGTTAGTCTATGACTTTGTAAGTTTATTTTTGACATCTTGATTCTCAATGCACTGTTGAAATGTTACTGTTAGTTTGCAACTTTCTTAAAAATAGTTAACTATTAATAATTAACTATTTTTGTTTAATCTAATTGGTTAAAACAAATAGAGGTTCAAGGAAAACTTAAGATTAATATATTATAACCTTAACAAAGTTAAATATAATTTTGATAATTTATGTGTCAAATTTTTATTTCATACCTATCTTGTCACCTACTCCTAACTTTTTATTTATTATGAAATCTTTTAAATGATGAAGAATAGTTTATAAATAATTATCACAATTTTTAATATATGTTAAATTTTAATAATTTATAGATATTTTAACTATATTATATTTTAATTTTGAAACTAAATAATAAATATGAATAAAAATATAGCATTTGCAATTATATTTTTTCATTGTAATTATTTTATTTACATTAAATTATTGTCATTATTATTATATCATAATATCTTGCACCAATTTTATTTTATAAAATTTAATATATCTTCATTGAATTTTTCATATCATCTTTACAACAAAAAGATTATGATAAGGCAAGAGCCTACAACACAATGGTAAATTGTGAGCCTCTTAATTTGGAGGTCTTGGGTTTGAATCTACTCAAGGTTAATACATAATAATAATTAATCACAACACATAACAATTCTAATTAATCTTGGCTTTGGCCTCTTATTGATAAAAAAAAGAAGAAAATTATGATAGAAAAGAAAATCAATTCTATAATAGAAAAGAAAATCATTTTTTTATATATATTAAAACTATTATAATAATTTATTTATTTTTTTGATCGGTAATAGGTTTGATTTTATTAATATTATGATTATAATTACACCATGATTATAAGGTCCTTAATTCTTTCTAAGGGACCATCCTTTACAAAAAGATATGTCACCTATACATTCTAAAAACAAAAAGCCTCTGCTAGGCTAATTTTCTTGAAAGCCATCACTCCTTTCTAAAAAAGACCTCTCCTAGGTCATCATCCGATTAATCCTTGAAGCTCCCAAAAAACACAATCATTGATTCATTTTGCTATGGCATCCTTGTTTTGTAGTAATTGTTCATCTTCAAAATTGCCATTTCAGAGCCAAAATGACCTATGTTGTAAAAACTTCCTTCTTTCAAGCCTCCTGCTCGCCAAAAACATCATATTGCTGTCACTTTAAAACCACAATGTTTTGTTGTCTTCTTCCAATATCTTCCATCAAAACCCTAGTTGTCATTGTCCTTTCAAAATTTAACATCACCCTTCTACTCTTCATGCACAGTGGACATTCCTTGTTGATCATTTTTTTTTAGGAAAATTTTGTGGAACAGTGGCCACCTTCTTCTTTTCCTTGTGGGCCAAGATTGCACATTTGAGTGCATGCCATGCATGGAGATGCTCATTTGTGTAAGCTTCTTGATCTATTTGTCCATGTGGCTAGTTTACAAAGGAAAAAATCTCTTTTTCAACACCTTCTTCCTCATTTGCATATCCTTCACTAAAATCAAACACCAATCCTGAATGCGCTCATTCTAGTAATGCATCCAAATTTGCAATTAGAACTTCCTAAAAAAGCTCCTTCATTACCCATGCCACAATTTGCTCATGCTCTCCAACATGAAAACCCCATGCCATTATTATTGCTGCTATATCCACCTAAACCTTCCAACGGTGGTCAGCTTCATGGAAAAATGACCCTAATGTCTCCTACATTTCTTGAATCACTACCTTTGAAGGACATTTCACCATTTTTTTCAACTAGTGATCCGCCACACTCCCAAACAATGCCTTTTGTTGCTTCAAAGTTTTAAAAGTGAAGGTCAGCTCCATTAGACCTATACCAGAATATTGTCGATATGCAAACTTATGGATTGAAATAATATTTCTTTCTTTATTTTAAAGATTCTGTCTGAAATCTCGACCGTTGCATAAAAGAAGGATCGACAACCCAAGATGAATTTTGGGCTAATTTGGGGAATGCTTCTCATGTGCCTAAATTTATCTAGAATAGTGACACGTGTCCAGTCATTGCCAATTGGAAGACTCAATTAATATTATTAATAATTATGTTTATAAACAATTATCACAATTATCAATATATGTTAATAAGTTATAGATAATTAAACTACATTACATTTTTATTTTCGAACTAAATAATAAATATGAATAAAACTATAACATTTGTAATTAGACTTTTTTAATTTTTTAATTTTATTTAAATTAAACTATTGTCATTATAATTTATTAATAATTATTAATACTTGCCAATAGCTACTAGACTTAGGGCTAAGAGCTAAATATTTCATTTTCAATGTGATTCATTAACGTTAATATTTTTATTTTTTTAATGTAAGTGCATTGGTTTATATTTTATATTGTAATAATCTATTTTTTTGTAAATTACAATATGTTTTTTGTCATTCAATTAAAAAGAATATTACTTATATTATATAATCATTTAAGATTTATTATTATTATAAAAATATTATTATTATTTATAATTATTTATTATATAATAAAACATATGATATAATTATTTATAATATAATATAATTATAACCATATGATATATATGTAATAGAACATATATCAATGACTATATAATATATTTATGAATAAAAATTAAATTTAAATTAACATCATTACAAAAATATATAATTATATTACATTTTTATTAATTAAAATATTTTATATATTACAATAAATTTATTAAATTTAAATTAGATTTATATAAAAACTAAAGGCAAGTATTAGTGAAAATTGTTTCATATCTTGTACCAATTTTATTTTATAATATTTAATATATCTTCATTGAATATCAATAATTAAATTAACCCAAAATTGGGACACCCATGTACTACAAGATTCTAGCCAAAAATTGAAATCCTAACCATTGACTAAAAGAAAGATCAACAGCCTGAGATGAATTTCGGGCCAATTTGGGAAATGCTTTCCCAAGTGCCTAGATTCATCCAAAATTGTGACACATGTCCTTTTCAAGTGTCACGATTGACAGACACGTGTCACAATTTTGGATGACTCTTGACAATAGCAATATCACTCCACAAATTCACTTCAAAATCATATTGAATTATCGATCGTTAAGTTCTATTTTTATTAATTAACTTATTTAAAATAAACAAATTTATTCAAATGTATATCAATGTTATAAATTTTTACTTTTTTTAATTTTTTATTATTGTTATGTACATTACTAAATTATTGAGTCTTGACTCTTTATGTCGTTCACATGTACATTGTACATACTATTAATAAAGTACCTAAAACTATTAATTACTTAATACTTTCTTTTTAACTATTAACTCTACCTTATATATTCATTGTTTTTAGAGTCTAATACGATAGGGTTTTCAAATTTCAAATTTTCTCAGACTAGCAGAATTTTATTTTGTGTTCTAAAGACTGAAAGTGTCAAATTTGAGTATTAGATGACAACACCAATTATCCAATCTTGATTCTAGATATTTAATTTTTTAAAACTTTTTTCATTGCAATTTGTAGCAATAGAAATCTTGATTTTAACTGTCTTAGGTTTACAGTTTACAATTATTTTAAATAGGCCCTAAAGAAGAATTTTGTGTAATAACTAGTAGCAGGCATGAGCAAAACAAAATAAAAAATCTCTTGTATGAATACAAGCATAAAAGAAAAGAAACAATTATAGAACTCAGGCAAGTGCTACAAACCCTAGATTTCACCAATGAATGTTATTATTTTTTTAATCTTGTTATCCATAGAGTTTTAGGAATCATGGGAATTAGACATTCATTGTTTAATAAGTGGAAAGATCCACGAAAGGGGAGAAATTATTACAAATATAACAACAGTATTCATGCACATACAAATAAACTAACTACTTTGGTTACTAGATTAGCAAACTTCATTGTACCCAAAGTATTCCCTTGCCCTGAAATTGTAATGTTATGCGCTCAAAATTATGATAAAAATAGAAAGGCAATCATAAACCAAAACACTCAGGAGAAAATTTTATCCATAATTGAGAGTGAATTTTTCACTTTGTTAGACTTAGGGCTAGGGTTTAAAGTAGAAAGCTTTAATGAGCACTTCAACTTGGATAAACTAGTATAGGCTTATGACAAACTGGAAAGAGTTTTTCAAGATTCATTTATTAAGGGTTTAATAAACTATGAGTCATCTACTAGTGTTACACTGGACATAAACCATAAGCCTCCTTATCAGTATGATATTTTTGTGCCATGGGTTCAGAATACTATTTCTTTGTTATCATTTTGTCTGGGATTGGATAGTAACAAGGAAGTGGGGGCCAATATTCTTGAAATGATTTATAATATCTATTGTTGATGTCAGTCAGTTGAGAAGGTAGATGTAAGATATATTTTTGTTTAGCATATTGTTGAATCTATGCAACAACAATTACTGATGATTAAACAAAATACAATTGCAGGTAAGACGAATACATTTAAGTTCACAAGTTACTTGTGCTATCTTCTTTTAGCAATGCATCGCCCAATATTTAAGACAGAGAACAACAAGCTTGATATTGAGGCCTAAAAGTTTGATGAGAAAATCCAGAAGAAATCAGAGAAGCCAAGTCCAGTATATGAGTGGACACATAAGATGAGGATACTACTACAAATAAAAAACTACAACCATTTTGTAGACTTCTTTTTGGCACCTATTTACCAAAAAATCATAGGCACTTTGATGCCTAGATTGCTTGTGTTTGGTAAAGATTGCATTCAACTAGGAAGTCAAATTCAATTAGCTAATTGGTTCTTCATGGAAGAGTACATTGTCTTAAGGTTTTACGATTTAGCGGCTAAACCCTACAAACTTCCAATGCATGTTACAAAAAGGGTTTTTGTACTAGAATATGTATGGTAGATGGAGATCACAAATGAACTTTTTAGTGGAGAACAAAAGAAAATGATATTTCCTTCCTTGCCTTTCACAATTGGAGGCCTCACATTTGAGAGAAAGACTTTCAAAGTGGCAAATGAATTCATAACTTTTTTTGGCTTTGATTTTGTTAATCACTGGAATTATGATCCACTGAACATAATAAAAAAAAGACTTATTGCCAATGGAAACTCTATGAGAAAATATTAGCATCAAGAGATGCCATTGATAGAAAATTTTAAAAATAAGGATTCATGGGATGAGGTTAAGAAAGAGATGGAGAAGCATGCAATCGAGAATAATATTTCAATATAAGAATTGACATCCTAAATTATGACATTGCACAAATCACAGCCTCTGACATACTTACATTTCTACAAGAAAGCATTTGAACCTTCTAAGTGGTCCATGCTAAAAGAAATTAAAGAGCCATGTGCAACTAAAATGTGGTTTCAAACCAAGATGACTGATTTTTGGAAAATGAGACAAAATTTGGGTGAACCAATGACATCAGCTAGTTTTGATGATATTGAGGATGAACTTTTTTAGAAATTATTGGAGTAAATAGCATCCAACTATACTATATGATTTTGGTAGTGATAATGATAATGAAATGTAGAAGGAACTCAAGTCTAATGTTGACATTTAAGATATTTAGGATTTTGGGTCAACTGGGGGCAGAGATATTATCAAACTTTAAATGAGTGATTTTGTTAAATAAATGCATAGTAAAGGGGCAACTATGATACAAAAAATGGGTTATGTAGGTATAGGGCCCATTGGTGTAAGTGGTGAAGGGATTTGGAATCTAGTTCTAGTACTAGACCCACCTAAAAGAGGATGTAATCCAATCATTGGACTCTCTGAGATTGAAGATGGTTCATCTAGAAAGGGCAAAAAACATTATACCTCTGCTTCAGAAGGCCATTTCAAAACATTATTTGTTAAACCTTTGAATCTAGTTGTAGTTGATCTCACTCGCACTAGCACTGGCACTAGCATGGATGAACCTTGTGCAAAAAAGCAAAAATTTATGACAATTATACTACTAGCAATGTTAGTTACTTCACCAATGTATACACCAATAGCTTCTATAAAAAATCCAAAAAATAGTCCTAAAGTGCCAAGATTTGGAATGGGCCATCTTTAGTTTGTTGCAATCTTCAAAATACAACTGTAGGTGGAGTAAGTTTAATTGGAGTCAGAGGAGCATAAAATGATAAAATTGATAATTCACCTTTCAAACACTCAATTGTGTCAGCAAACCCAAATTTTAGTTTGAATGAGTTTGCATCAAAGTTTGAATAGACAATCAAAAGAAATAGGCAAATTATGAAGAATTTGAAAAGTGATGTAGTTGTTGAATGTCAGGGATCTACTAACAGAATATTTCCAACCTATGATCCAAACAATGAAATGGTGAACTTCATGGCTATTATGCCATTGGGTAGAGATAATAATCCACCACAAAATTTAATAAATCCCATATAATATAAAAGTTACCAATCTTCAAATTAATTTGTCAAAAGTGAAAAATATTGACAAAATCAATATATCAAAAGAGAGCAACAAAATGGTCTACTCTACACTTCTAAAAGCAGAGAGGGAAAACAAAAGGCTTACAAAGAAAATAGAAAAGTTACAAGCAGACCTTGCTAATGTGAAGGCAAAGGAGAAAGCAATAGAGAATAGGCTCAAAGAATTGCAAAACAAGATAAAGAAATATTCTCCTACAGAGGCAATTTTTTAGCAAGAAAAGATGAATGAACAAGTGCAAAAATTGACTAAAGAATTGGATGACTATCAAAAAAGACTTCAGCATGAACAAGCCTCTACTTCATAGTTGTTTGAGTCTATAGAGAGTAGTGCACAGGTCAACAATAAATTAAAAATTGACCTAGACTCTCCTATCAAGGAAAATAATATTTTGAAGACTAAATTGGAGAATGAAAAGAAAAATTCAGAGTCTAGGACAAGGATGGTTTTTAATTTGAAAAAGGAATTGGGTAATGAGAAGAAAAAAGATGAATCTAGTGCAAACACAATCCACAATTTGAATAAGTAATTGGAGAATATGAAACAAAAAGAGGAGTCAACTGCAAAAACTATCAGTGATTTAAAGAAGGAATTAGAGAATGCAAAAAAAATAGAGTCTAGTGCTACTGAAATTACTAACACAATCCACCACATGAGGAGGAAATTGGAGAAAGCAAAGAAAAAAAAGGAGTCAGCTACAAAGAAAATCCTTGATTTGAGAAAGGAATTGAAGAATGCAAAGAAAGAGGAGTCTACTCAAAGATTCTATGATTTGAAGAAGGAATTGGACAATGCAAAGAAAAAGGAGGAGTCCACTTCAAAGATAATCCATGATTTGAAAAGGGAACTCGAGGATGAGAAGAAAAAAGAGGTAACTATTGCAAATACAATTCAAGATTTGAAGAAGAAATTGGAGGATAAGAGGAAGATAGCAACTAATTGGCAAGGGCAACTAGAGGAAATACAAAAAAAGAGTGAAAAAGAGATGTCTAAAATAAAGAAAAAGATGGAGAATGTAATGGTAGAAAATAGAATGACCTCTTCTAAAGACCATCATGTGAAGGATACTATAATGAACATGGTTAAGCTTATCAAACAAGAAAATTGGGACAAAATAATGAAGAACAATGATAGTTTGTTTCAATGGCTTGATTTAAATAGCAATCTTAGACTTTTCTTTCAAAATGTAAAAAGTGATAATGTGGGTAAAAGACAAATCTTCACCAATTCCTTAAAAAATATTTCTGACCAAATTTTGAATAAAGTAAAGAGATCAAGTGATAGGGAATTGGAAAACCACGGAATAAAAAACCACTTGGATGCCTCTGTAATGACCATTGAAGTCGGTCACAATTGTGAACAAGTAACAAAAATAGGTGAAGCTCTCAAATCTACTTCCAAAGAATTGATGAAGATGAATAACATCATACTAAACTTGTTGACTATTGGATTACCAAATCTAGCTAACTTAGATGGCAGTTTCATTGGAAAAGAAAATTACATGAAAAAGTTGTAGGACAGACTGAATTCTAATTTAGGTAACTTGCTTGAGGAAACCACTCCAAAAAGAATTGCAAGTTGTATCAAACCACTATCAACAATGAATGAAGTTATAGATAAATTTCTTGATTCATGTAAAAAATCTCTCAGAAGTATTTATTGTTGATGAGGTTACTACTACTTAGCTACAACCTCAAACAAATGAAGCTTCCAAATGATATAGAATGGAGCACCCTAAAGAAATTCTTTGAAGCTAGGTCATCTTCTCAAACTGAAGTTGTTACTATTGTTGTCAGTGGTAGTCATACCTGATAGCACTAAGAAGTAACAACTTAGTGAGTGATAGTATTATAATCATTTTGTTACTTTTTGCTTTTTAATTTCAAATTTTGGATTTAATTTCAACTTTGTTTAATGTTAATTGTTACAAGAATCAAGAGCCAACATATCAAGATAGTTGGGTAGCCAGGAATAGGTATACTATTACTACATAGAGTAGATGGAAAAAACTTCCCTAGTCCTACTACTTGAAAAAATTATACAATTGGTAATGTGGCAAATTGGCAATGTGATTGTATAGTACCAAAGTAATAAGAATCAAAATTGGATCAGAATCAGAAAGCTCAAATTGAATCGTGAATCAAATCGTCGAATCATGTGAATCGTTGTGATTCTTGGAACTATGTTGTATACACATAATATATTATGTAGTAATAATATGATTATATAGACAATTACAAATTGACCTACAACTATTGTTGTTCCCTTGTATCTTAAAAAGGGAATTCATGGTCAATAGTCATTTCAATTTGACATCGAGTCATTCGCAAAGGGTTGTAATTGTTTGTAATTGTTGAATGTATTATGTTACAAGCTGATTTATAATTATAAATTATAATACATTTTTTTTAAATAGAGTTTATTTTGTTAAATGCATTATGTTACAATTTCCAAAAAAAACTAGAATCAATGAAAATCTCAACATGTAAGTTTGTCACATCACCATATTCAAAAAAAAATTAAGCATCTATAAAAGGACAGTGAATGAAGGCTATAAATTGACTTCTACAAACATGATTAATTAGTAGATAGAGTCTTAGATTAGAACTACTACTACTAGCCTACTACTTGACTCATGCGAAAGTTAGAACTTGAGGTTGAGAAGCTGCTATATTTGCCAATCCGCTTGGAATGGCTCAACATCACTATCATCAAAATCCTCCTCATTTATTGCATGTAACATTTCATTGTTAGTTGTGTTTTCTTCAAATTCACTATCAGCATCAATATGCATGCCAAGGTCAACATCATCTTCATTCCTTCCAATATCAAAACATGAACCATTGCCACTACCACAGCCACTACAATTACCACTGTCACTGCCACCATCATTGCCACTACTACTACTGTACACTCAAAAGTGTCACACTCTAAACCCTTCTATCCAAACGATTCCATGAGTTTAGAATATTCGGATGCTGACTTAGAGCTCCCTATCCATTGAGTGCAAGAGAGTATATTTCAAGAATAAGAATGCTCTCAGATGAGCTTTAGAGATACTCTTCTTGCTAGTAAACCGTGCAATGGGAGGTTCCAAAGACAAGATGCAAGAATGCAAATGTCCCAAGGAGTTCCTCAAGGATGCAATGCAAATGAAGATTAAGCTAGAATGAAATGTAAAGTGGAGCTATGCTAAGCATGTATGAGAGTGTTGCAATCCAACTATTAGACTATATGATTTAAGCTACATGTAAAAATGAAAGCTAAGCTAAGTTAGAATGCCATGGATGAGAGAATGTAGACAAGAAAGAGAAGTTCTCCACAAAGCTCCAAAGAAACCTGTTAGAAACCCTGCAGCATTACAATATTCAAATGATGGATGGATTGAGGGGGAAAGCTCTCTCCTTTTTAAATTTGTATAGATGGTAGAGATCAAAATGAAGATGGTGGATGATCAACGGTGGAATTCAAAAATAGGAGTGATCCATCTGCACACACAAGTCAACCAATAGAATATAAGTTGACTTGTCACATAAGACAAAAGTCTCACGAGCCTTTTCTATTAATTGTAAAATAGAAAAAGGACTTTATGTATGCACTTTAAGTGGGTTAGAAGAATGGAGTGTTCTATTTAATTAAAAGGGGACATGTTCTTTTAATCAAATAATGAACTTAGGATAGCATAGTCAAACTATAGGTTATAATCAAATAAATTGATTATTAGCAATTTGGTCTAGATAAATGATTAAATTAATTTAGCCAAAATGCTGAGAAGGGGGCTAATAGTCTAGATGACCATTTTTAGGTGATTACATTTACCCCTCTTTGACTAATGCATGATCGATTTGGGAACACATTATGTCAAAGAAAATAGAAAGCCAAGTAGGCAGTGATAGATATAGATATCTAATTTTGAAGAACGAAATGTAGAAAAAGATAGCAAGTCCTAAATGTATAGCCTGATAGTGGTAGTACTGAACACTAAGAAAAGATGATGTCAGAATTCAAGAAGAATGCTAACACTTAGCAAAGTAGATAGATCGAGAACAAGTGAGAAGATCAAACAAATGTTCCTAAGAAATAGATAGTTGTAGAAATCAGTGATAGAGTATTTTTGCCCCCTCGGGATCGAAATTGAAATGAGGTAAGGGGATGCAAAAACTAGCTATACATGAGAAAATTAGAATATAGAAATGTCCAAGATGATAGATAGATGATTAGAACCCAAGAATGACTATAAAAAAATTGATAAAATGCCCCAGTTTGACTAGAGTTGACCTTGGAGGATATAGCATAAAAATTAGGTCAAAACGAGTAGAAAGGTGATTTTAGACATGAAAAAATGAATTGAAATAGATATGAAGTATGGAAATGATGAAGACATGAAGAAATGAAGATGCCCCAGTGATGATTCAGAAATTAGACCTTAAAAGGTCAGCGAACTGCTCAAAAGAAAGTAGAATTTTAAAAGACAATTTTGACCATCAAGATGAACTCGAATTTGGATTTCAATCTCAAAAATGAATCTAGGACATTGAAATTATTTAAGAGGTCAAAAATTTATATAATGTGATGATAAGATAGAAAAGAGATGAAGTGAAAGATTAAGAAGGTGAAAAGACATGAACAAGAAGAAAGTAAAGAAATATATGAAAGGAGTTAGCTGATATGTCCACAAAAAAGATGAAGAGAGAGCTCTCCCCATATGCAAGAATGAAAGACTAATCTAGAAAATGAACCTAAAATGCAAGCTAATATGCAAAGTGGTTTACTAGCAAGAAGTGCATAACATTTAGGCTCTTAATTTCATCATTGAGCATTTATTAGGGACATCATGAGATCATACAACCATCACTAGTATAACTATGAGGATATGAATATGATCGATATTAGATAGGTATGTGGAAATCCAATCTAAGCATTAGAGACATGTAAGTCAAGATAACTACACAATTAGATTCCCTAAGTTTAATTTAGCAAGATTACACCTATATCAAGGCATAAGTGCCAGGATAAACCCTGAGTGTGGTCTTGCAAAACAATCAAGGATGATACATTTGTAAGTCAACGTGTTGAATAGGACCAGCATAAATGCTTACAACACTATAGAAAAACAAAAGTATACCCACAAGAAGAAATCAAGAAAATATGTCCCATGCCCCCAGTCTTCTAGTCAATGACATCCTTAAAAGACTATTAGGGAGGGAACACATGGCAAAGAAATCATCATAGATAGCACACAAAGTAGATAAAGGTCAGCATAACTCAATCGTTTAAGTGTTAAAGTGTGTGTGTGTAAGTCACTTGGTCATTTCTTCAAGACTTGATTCTGATAGTGAGAAATATCACGACATCAGAGATCATACGTAAACTATCTGAAAAGTGTTGAAAAACACTTGATGTCAAGGTGGGGGAAGTGTTGAGAAACACTATTTTGTGAGCTGTCCAAGAAACCCTAATGCAAAAGAATACCTCAATAGGCTAAGCAGTTGTGCCCCCAAGACGAGGACAAGAAACAATTCCAAGCTAGGAAATGTGTAGCAAAATAGGTGATTGAGACTGATAGATAGAGGTGCAAGGGTCTCAAGTAGCACCTATTTCCAAATTTTCACCACTTGATAGATTTTTTTAGGACTTTTTTCAATTTTTTTGTATTTTTGAATTTTTGAATTTTTTTGGTGATACATCAAAGCACCTATTGCTAGGTTTTCACTAAGATGATCATTTTTTTTAGGACATTTTCTGATTTTTAGGATTTTTTTCAAGATCATATATGATTTTTTTTGGAATTTTTTAGAAGGTTTTAGATATCACTAGTTCTCAAGCAAGATCACATCATTTTCTCCCAATGTCTAGCAAGTTATAGGATATGATGGAGCAATGAGCCAGTGGATAAGAAGAGATGGATGAAAAAGAGTATGAAGCAAGTGAAAGTGATCCTCAAGGACTGACTCCTCCAGAGTATCCAAGCTAGGGAAAGAGGTGAAATAGTCATATGAAGCTTATTTTGGATAAGCAATGGAAGTAATGAGAAAGATAGCATGTAGGATAAGAAATGAAGCCAAAAAGTGAGATAGCATGAAGTGTGTAGTCCAAAAGAGTAGCCATGTCAAGATACCTATGAGAACCATGTTTCATTTATTATGATCAAGACCAAGGGGTCAACTAGATAGTATAGCAATGGGATAGAACAATAAGAGGCTATGAGTGTATGGGAGAGCACAATAGAAAATCTCATGGATAAGATAGCCAATATGAAAAGATAGCTCAACATTGTCAAGATCAAAGAGAGAAGAGGGGATAGATGGATGATGGAAGAATTACGCATGATGCCTGTTTGCCAAGTTTTCATCATGGTATTTACCCAAGGTGCCACAAGAAGTAGTTTTTACCAAGGCACATTTTCATTTTTTTCATTTTTTCTATTTTTTCTTTTTTCTTTTTTTTCTTTTTTTCTTTTTTGAATTTTTAGAAAGAGCTGAAGCTTTTTGAATGTAGATAGTGCTCCTATAGGAAAGATAAGTCATGATAAGACAAGACCATAGAAAGGTATGCTCAAAGATGTTGATAGGGTGATGAAAGAGAAATGGTAGTAGGAAGAATATATTGAGGATAAGAGTTCATGTATATAAAGTAAGTGTAAGCTTTAGATGATTTCATGAGGGTAGCTGAAATATTGGACAAGATCAACATTGACACACACCTTGAAGGGTATTGGAACAATGGAAGAATCATGGATGAAATAGCTTGAGATTTAGATGTATGAGGTGGTAGAAGAGATTTTGAAAAAAGTGGAGTGGAAGGCTTTGGAATATTTTTAGGAAGATTTTTGGAAGAAGATGGAATGGAAGCCTTTGGAAGCTTGAATGTCAACTTTGAAGTGTTTTCAATATTCAAGTCTTCTAAAAGAGACTTTGGAATCCATATAGCTTTAGATTTTCCTTTGGATACTTCAAAACACATTTCTTAAATAATGGGTTTAGGAACCCATATTTTCTTTGATTTAGCTTTTTTAATACTGGACCTTTGCGGTCTCTTTTGTGCATTCTCCTTCTTAGCATTCACATGTCGATTAGATGGGACATAGTGATCTTCATTTTTCAATGGATTCTTATGTTTATTCTCACTTCCAAAGGACTTGGGATTTGTGGATGAATAAGGATGATATGACTGGTTTAGATGTATAGATGGGTGAAAAGTCATCAAGGATGAGTTTCTTTGTTGATCTTGTGGTATTATAGGAGAGCTAGGGAATGAGCTAGGAGTGAATGTAGGAGATGGAGGAACATAAGGCCCCAATATGGATGGAAGGTTTGAATGCTTTAGGTTAGATGGATAAGGACCAAGGATAGATTTAGAAGATGCAAATGGATAGTGGGAAGGGATATCAACATCTTTAGAATGAGCAACATGGTCAAAGCCATCAATAGACTCATGAGTACCTTTGATAGGAACGTTTTTAATAGTTGCACTTGAAGCTTGAGCACAATTTTGAAGTGGATATGGAGAAGTAGAAGATGAGGGGATTCTTTGATCTTGACAAGTAGCTTTGGATAGCATATGAAAGGAACTTTTCTCATAATTTTCAGTAAGCTCAAGGGAGATAATGGAAGTGGTATCTTTATCATACTTAGGAGGTGGACAAGATATAGGATATGGAGGGGAAAATATTGAAAGAGATGAAAGGGTGCTTGATCTTGATCTTTCTTGACATTTTTAGCTTTTTCTTTTTGAGAGTCCTTTTGACATGGAGCAACTTCTAAGGACAAGGGAGAACAAAGAGTGAATGGAGTAGTGTTTGGATTAGGCATAGTAGTGCATGAAGGTTGAGGATGTTTAGGATTAGTAGCATGGAAAAGGTTTGCAGCCAAGTGAAGGTTAGCTTGAGTTTCTTTTACAGGTAGCCCTTGAGGATACACGTAGTCAATGTGGAAAGCATTAGGTTCTTTATTTGATGGAGGCATGTTGGAAAGCTTTGAAGTGTTGGGAGATGCTTGAGTGTTGGAAGAAGTGGAGGTTGTAATGGAACCACTACTAGACATAGGTTCATCAATGTAATCTTGCTCAAGAGAAGTATCCTTAGCACATGAGTCGCTAGAGGTATCAATAATTCCATTATCAATAAGATCTTGGATTTTATGTTTTAGCTCAATGCAATCTGAAGTACTATGCTCATTATGTTGATGATAAGCACAATAAGCATCCAAGAAAGGATTTCCATAGGAGCTAGACTTAGGCAACATGATGAGCTTAGTTTCAAGAAGTGTTTGTAAAATGTCATCATAAGAATGTTCCAAGGGAGTAAAAGTCCTCTCAAAAATATGTCTAGGATCTTCTTGTTATTTCTCAAGTGAATGGTATACATCCATGTCTTCATCATTATCTTGGTCAAAGATAGGTCCATCATAAAATTTTAGCATAGGCTCAAAGGAGGTATCGCTTGCTTGTTCTCTAAAGAGGTCTTTAGGTCTAGAAGATAAAGACATTTGATGTCTTGAAGTAGAGCATGTAGACCTAGAAGAAGAGGATGACCTAAAAGAAGGTGACTCACATGCATGTAAAGACCTTAAGGAAGATTCATGTAATGATGCAATCTTCTCCTCCAACCTTTTCTCAAGTTTAGACTTCATTTTTGTTATGCACTTAGAGAGATGAAGGTAAGAAAGATCATTTTTCTCTTCTAGTTCTTTGTATTGTGCATATAGATCTTGAAACTCTTTAGTGACATGGAGGATATCATGATCATCTAGATTTGGTTGAAGTTTGGTAGAACAAGGTTTAGATCCCATAGTTTTAGATGCAAAGACAAGCATAAAAGAGCCTAGAAGATAACATGATGTTGAAACTATAGGAGGTAGAGTTTTTACTTGCCAAGATAGTAGAGAGAGATTAAAGTGACTTGTCAAACAATATGTTCAAGAAACTTACGACATGAATGACTCAAGTCAATAGCTAGGAAAGATGCCCAAATAGCCAAATGGATAGAGCAAGCAAGGTAATAAGTGAACAACTCTCCAACCCAAGAGTGTAGTCAAGAAATCAAGGTAACCATTTCAGCAAAAATATAACTAGTAAGTGGACATAGACCATGAAGATAGAAAGACCAAGAGTACCAAGACCAAAGAGCCACTTTAAGCATGTTGAAGAACTAGAGACATAGAAAAGAAAATTCAAATGATGAGACTCCTCTTAGCAAGCAACACAAGAAAAAATGTTAAAACTTGATGCTTTGACTTGGTTGACAAAGTTTGACAATAGTTGATAGCATAGCAAGTTTGATGTTTAAAAAAAAATTCTTTCCAAGAAAGATAGTGACACATGGAGTAGTCTTCAAACAATCAAGCAAGGGACAAAGCAACCTTGCATGATACAAGCATATGTGAGGTCTTAAAATAAATCCATATAACTATCATCATGTTTATGTTCCAAAGACTTCCATAGGTCTAGCACATTTGAGAACACATCAAGCAATATCTACCTAAAGGACATGGTTCATTACTCAACAACTTGGCCCACGCTTGATGCTCCTTTGCCTCACACCAAGTGGTTTCCCACAAGAGATATTGGCTTTGTCATGGAAATGTCATAAGCATAACCAAGGGAACACATATGGTGAGTGTAAATCTTGGGGTGATCTGGGTAGTCCACTAGGATCAATCCTTATACCAAGAAGTTGAGCGGCTAAAAAAGGTAGTTACTAACTTATGGTGTTTAGATAGGGCTTCCGTTCATAGTGTTCCTTTTGCTCCCAATTACGGGACACCTCACCTTGTGATGAGTAATTAATCTCGCGATCACAAGAGTACCTTAAGCATTCTTGCCTAGTGATCTCCCTATGGTCGAAATCCCATAAGCATTCACACTAGGTGAAGATAGCCTTGAGTTTATAGTGGGTTGAAAGAGCCAAGTAATCTGCTTGTCCCCACTTGGGTCGTTCCTCTCAGGTTGTCCGAGAGTAGGCCCTCTAAAGGATTCTAAACTACACAAAGAGTGGATCAACTTTTGGAAGTCAAGATTTTTGATTCACCACAAGGGTGAAGAGCATACTCTCCTATTCCAATAATTTTCTCCCAAACATGCAAAAAATATTCAGTTGCCTCTTACTCTTGAAATCAAATGGTAAGTCAAGATTTCTGATTCACCACAACGGTGAAGAGCATACTCTCCTATCACCAAAAGATCCCAATTGTAAGTTTTAATGTGCCTAAAAATAAAAAACTAGTATATGCCACACATGTAAAAGTAAAGAACAAGAAAAATTGGATTTTTATGCAATGGGCAGCCCTGCAAACAATCATTAGTAGCCCTTGTGCATTTGAAGCTTTGACATGCATTCTTTTTATGCAATGTTTCAATTTTTTTCACAAGGATGGAAACTTGCAATCACAAATTTTTAGCACCACAAGTTAGTGTGAAATAACATAAAAAACTAAAATAAAAAGTGATTAGTTGCCTCAAAAATCCAATTTATCTTCCAACCAAGTGCATGCAAAGAAAGTGCAAGTTAATCACAAATGCTCTCATTTTTACTCTTTGCTTTTGATCTAGTCAACAAGATTAGACTTTTTTGCTATTATTTTGGATCCAAAAATAGAAATGAAAAGAAGAGACCCTTGCTAAAAATAAAAAATCTTTTCAAAAATACAAGAAATTCAAAAAAATATCTTCATTTTCTCCCTAGAGATTGATTTTGTCAAAATAGGCTAGATTTATCAAATTGAGTTTTTGATCCTTAATAAGACCTCAAAAGTCAAAATACAAAGAGAGTAACCCTCTTATAATTGAAAAATATTTCTGAAAATATAAGTTTTTCTGAAAAATGTGCTGATTTGCGATCAAAAATGGCTTTTTTTGAAAAACAAAGAAAAAATCATAACTCTCGCAAATCACGTAAAAATGCTTTGAAAATTAGACTGAAACATTTTGAACACATACTTAACTTGCAAAAAAAAAATTAGAACCAAAATCAAAGTGGTTTAAAAGATATGATCAAATATTTAAACCAACTAGATTTTTGGCCTTCAAACCAATCTACTTATGGGTTGGCCTTAAAACCCAAGTGATAATTCTACAAAAGCACTTGATTAGATCCAATATGCTGCTATAAAAAATCAAAGATGAAAAATAAAAGCAAATGGAGCTAGAAACTTGATTCAAGCCCCACGGTGGGCACTAAAAATGTACACTCGAAAGTGTCACACTCTAAACCCTTCTATCCAAACGATTCCATGAGTTCAGAATGTTCGGATGCTGGCTTAGAGCTCCCTATCCACAAAGTGCAAGAGAATATATTTCAAGAATAAGAATGCTCTCAGATGAGCCTTAGAGATACTCTTCTTGCTAGTAAACCATGCAATGGGAGGTTCCAAAGACAAGATGCAAGAATGCAAATGTCCCAAGGAGTTCCTCAAGGATGCAATGCAAATGAAGATTAAGCTAGAATGAAATGTAAAGTGGAGCTATGCTAAGCATGTATGAGAGTGTTGCAATCCAACTATTAGACTATATTATTTAAGCTACATGTAAAAATGAAAGCTAAGCTAAGTTAGAATGCCATGGATGAGAGAATGTAGACAAGAAAGAGAAGTTCTCCGCAAAGCTTCAAAGAAACCTGTTAGAAACCCTGCAGCATAACAATATTCAAATGATGGATGGATTGAGGGGGAAAGCTCTCTCCCTTCTAAATTTGTACGGAAAGTAGAGATCAAGATGAAGATGGTGGATGATCAACAGTGAAATTCAAAAATAGGAGTGATCCATGTGCACACACAAGTCAACCAATAGAATATAAGTTGACTTGTCACATAAGATAAAAGTCTCACAAGCCTTTTCTTTTAATTGTAAAATAGAAAAAGGACTTTATGTGTGCACTTTAAGTGGGTTAGAAGAATGGGGTGTTTTATTTAATTAAAAGGGGACATGTTCTTTTAATCAAATAATGAACTTAGGATAGCATAGTCAAACTATAGGTTATAATCAAATAAATTGATTATTAGCAATTTGGTCTAGATAAATGATTAAATTAATTTAGCCAAAATGCTGAGAAGGGGGCTAATAGTCTAGATGACCATTTTTAGGTGATTACAACTGCCACCACCACTACCACTACCACTGCCACTTGGGTCTGAAATATTGGCAGTCCCTCTTCTTTGACATTAGTTTCTCCAAATGTTGAGAGCTCTTTCATAAGGGAAACTTTCTACCTCATACCTAGAATTATAGAGCCTCAAACAATTATCCAAATTTTTGTTTAATTTGTTTCTAACCTTTGACTTCAGGAAGCCCAAAGTACTGAAAACACTCTCATCCTCCACTAAACCCAATATCATTATCAAACATAAATTGGTAAGCTTGAAATATTTTGGTATTGACTCTCTCAACTAATTTCTCTCACCAAGGCTTTTCCAAAGCTTTATTGCTGCTCCCTCTTCATTTGGGTTCTCCATAAGATCATATTTTTCTCTCATTATGTTTGCAAAAGAATATGATTGATCACTCAGTTGAGATTCATCTAAAATTCTATTTATAGTTACTCAATTGATTACTTTAGGTTTGCAAAAATGCTAAATCAAAGTCATCGTCCTTCTTTGAAAAGAAGTTGGATGGTTTAGAGACCAATCTTGTGGAAAAATAATTGATATTGCTTTGACCAGTTCCTCTAGGAGGAATCTGAATCTAATTTTTGACAAAAGATTGTAGTAAACTCACTTGACAGAGTCAAGCACAGAGTCTTTGATCTTTTTGAGGTCTTCACTTGTAACACATGAAAGTACTTTCTATGGTTCTGATTCAACTTCGTTTCCTGCTTCTTTGGGGTTGGTATTAGGGTTGACACAGGCATAGTACTGCATTGGTATGTCAACTCCACGTACTTTGGCATAAATCTCATTTTTTGCACCAATATGTAAAAAGTTCTAACGATTGTTCAAATCTATGATTTCTATCCACTATAAAAATTTTGATTCATCTAATGGTAGTAATTGATACAGAGTATCCAAGCTATTACATGTCATTTTATGCAGCTTATTATATTCTACAATATACATAGCTCTTTGTTGAACCTTTTTTTATAATATTTCTCATGTCTTGTAGCATGGAGAGAATAGCTACTATAGTTAAGAGTATCTTAACATTAGTTAGACTTGAATATAGCCAAGGGAATCTATCTCACACAAAGTGGATTAGTCCAAGAAATGAAGGATATTCAGAGATTACTCAATGCACTAGTCCATCCAAAGAGATCCATATGGTATCATTGTCTTTAAGAAGCTTTTTCCAATCAGTAAGTCCTTGAGCAAAGTGTTGAAATTCTTGGACTCATTTTGGACTTCGAAAAAAGTATTGGTAAATCTCTTTGATTAGAGATTCTACTTTACTTACACAACCAAAATTGTTGACAATTCCGAAAGCTAGATTCATTTGATGGGCCATGCAATGAATGGGAATAGCATAGGGTGCCAGATCATTCTTGATCTTTTTGCAAAGATGGTCTTTATGACCTTGCATAACTGAAGCTCCATCCACTCCAATACACACCAACTTTTTAGCAATCTCCATTTTATCCAAACCTCCACATTCAATTAGAGTACTCTTTAATAAATCATATAAATTTTTAGTTCTTGCACTATAATTCAATTTAGCAACAAATAGTAGAAAGGGTTGACAACAAAGATTTTTCATAGTATAAACAATGCATGCACACCTAGGAAGTATTATCAATTGCTATAACTTCATCTAGAGACAGTGCAATGAAATTTGAGTGTTTTATTTTTTCTTTCATATCTTTTTTTTTAACCTGTGCAAGACATCTAGCCCATTCCCACTCATTTTTACTGACCAATGATTGTTTGGATAGTTTCAGAGTTTGAAAAAGTGAAATAAAGAAGTAATTGAAGGGTAGTCTATGATAGGATGTCCTCTACTCAAAATATAAAATACCACATATAATTAAACTACTTTTCCCATATTTTGCACTTCCACTGCTTTCCCAATGAAATCTTTGATGGAACCTTTTACTACAAAACACTTCTCTTGTATTTGCTGGTGTAACTCATATATTTGGCATTCCTGATATGCAGACAATTGTCCCTTTTTTTCCAAGTTAGGAAGGATTTTTCAACTCCATCTATAGATTCCTTTTTGTAAACTTTACCGACATGCTTTTCTATGCTATCAAGTTTAAGTTACAACCTCTTCTCCTTCTTTGTTATCTCTGTGCAAATCTTTCATTTGCATTCTACAAGAAGCTCACCATCAATTGGATCATGCACTAGTTCAATGAACCAGTGCCCATTCTAACTAAAAGTTCTTTTTGGATAGATCCCAACGAGATCAATCTTTCCTTCATTCCATTTTTCTTTTTCCCTTTTGTGCATGAGCATGATTTATGGAATAACATTTGGTTTTCTCACCTAACTAGTGTGAGACTGACTCCAAATCTATAATATCATTTTCTAACTCCCTACTTAGAGGAAGTGCCTCCAAATCATGTTCAAGTTCATTCTTGACTAAGATATCAGGTTCACCAACTTGAACTTCAATATGGTTTGAGTCTCCAACTTGTGATGAATCTCCTTTTTCAATAGGCACTAGAGATCTAACTTGTGAATCTTGTAGGCTACCAACATTTTCACCAACAAATATGCCACTATGCTTCTGTGTTTTGGGAATGGTGGTCTCTCTTGACTTTTAGGGATCCTACCGAAACCCTTGTTACCCCTCTTGTTTGACATTGCAAACTAATAAAGACTGCAAAAAATAAATCAACTTAGTTGTTGAAAAAAAGACTCAAATAGTGACAACTCAAAGACTGTGAATAGTGATAGTAGACTACATAGATTGCATATAATAACAATAATATGATTTATTCTCCAAAAAATGGTACTACCGCCATAGTACTACAATCTACGGTACTACTCAATATAATTTGCAAACCTATAGGCTCTAGCTATCTTAGCATCTGAGATGTCCAGTCACCAATGGTAAAACTAAAAAATAACTAGTGCCACTATACCAATATGGTAGTACCATTTTTGACATAAAAAAAATTAAAAATAACTTTCCTTTTATGAAAACTAGGGCCCACAAATCAATGGGTAATGCACTTAGCACTCTGAAACTTTGGCGGCAATAAGAAATGCTAGTCTCTAGACCAAAAAATAGCAAATTGTGTAGAATAATAATATCCTATAGTCCAAATTAGGTTAGTGAATTATGAAAGATTAACAAGTGAGAATTTCTAATGTAGGCGAAGTGCACCTTCCTATGCAAGCCCATAATATGAAACAGTTAGGTAAACAGAGCTGGTGGTCAACACGTGTTGGGAAAATGGTAAGCGATGCCCAGCCCAAGGGAAAATTATTTGGTTGTAGTAATGGTGAAATAACATGGACCAATAAGAAACAAACATGCAAAAGTTGGCACAATGTTCAAAATAAATGTATCCAAAATGTATATTGCATTGGTGATTGGACTGATATTTTTGACCAATCATGTGATAATTGATGGGTGACTACCACAGGTGTTGAACCCAAATTTGATAAATATTTGGTGACGTGGTTGGCCTACGTTGCATGTGCTATTCGCCAAATGATGATCAACCCATGAGATGAGATCGCCAAAAGGTGAATATTCACCACTAAAGTAATCTTTGTTGCCCACTATGGGAATAGTTCCATCATTTCCCATCTTAATTTAAAACTTTAAATTCTTACCAATGATAGAAAAAAAAAATAATTACCACTCATGTGGTCGCTACAACCACTATCTAGGTATTATACCTCAGGGCTACCTTCTTCACCAATGTTGCACATCATGAAGGTTGTGGGATTGTTTGCATTTCCCATGTTCACATTAGCCACATTTGTATTTTTCGTTGACTGATCATCCTACTTCTTCCAGCATTCATTGTCATAATGCCCATACTTATGATAGTAGTAGGATTTAACATTTCTCTTATTAGAATTTTAATTCTTCTTACCTCCTCTAGAGTTGTTTTGAGAGGTTCTTTCTCTCTCTTCGTTGCATGTTTGTATTTAGATTTCTACACCAGCATTTGTTTGAGCATTCCTCCCATGACCTCTACTTCTTGAGTCTCTACCAGAGCCATTTCTTCCTCTCCTCCTACCTCTTGAATTTTCTTGAGCCTTGAAATACTACTCTTGGGAAGTTGTTGTTGATCAGTTAATCCAATGCTCATGGGTTTGAAGAGTTCACATCAACTCATCCATGGTCAATGTGATGAGGTCCTTTGCTTCCTCAATAGACATCACAAGTTTTTCATATTTTTGAAGTAAACTCCTTGATATATTTTCTACAATCCTCTATTCTTCATAATCTTCTCCATTTGATTTGAGCTAGTTATCAAAGTGGAGATTCGTGAGCTAAACTTTGCAATAGGTTCATTGTCCTTCATTTGAATGTTCTTAAATTCCCTTCTAATTATCTATAGTTTCACTAATCTAACCTTATCAATCCCCTTCAAGTTTATCTCAAGGATATCCCATGCTTCCTTTGCATAATTTTCTACTACAATCTTGGGGAAGACTATTTATGTCATTGTTTTCTCAATTAGACTTAACGCCTTTGCATCCTTTATCCTTGACTCTTTCAACTAAGTCTTTTGTGGGTTTGTGAGGGCAACATACAGTGTTGGGACTATAACATCATTGAATCCATTGATTACAAACTCTCACAAATCATTAACTACCATTATGGTTTTCATTTTCTTTGCCCATATATCTTAATTTTGTCCATTAAAGGACATAATTGTGTTTGAATTTTTCCACCATTAAAATGCAGAGATCTTAACAATAAAGAATTCAAATATAAGCTTCTCAAATGCAAAATACATGCAATGATGAATAGAAGAAGGGACAACAAAGATTTTTATGCTTGCTTGCTTTCTATTCAACTAGGTTAAACTATTACAAAATTTGGGGGTATTTGCCTTCAACAAGAAAACATTAAAACCTCAACTGATAAAACTTAAACTTAAACTTACAACACTAAGGGCTACATACAATGAGCCTGGAGCAATCACTACTTCATAGGACAAAATAATACAAACTCATAGAGAACAAGGCTGTCAAAATCCATGTTGTTGCAAACACTTTCTTCTTCCTGAACCTTCCTTCTACTCTCTGACCTCTAACTTGATCTTCTAATAATCTTCCTTCTCTACTTTGTACTCTTCTCTTCTCTTTGTTCTCTCTATCTCTAACTCTATCAAAAGAATCAAATTCATTCCTGTTGTCTTCTAGTAAAAAAAAATTCCCTCTCATTTTAGATTTCAAACTCACCTACTGAGTTGAATGCTGTCAGGTGGGTAGGTGGCCATTTGACTCTAGGGGAAACCGACCAACCACATCAAATTTCTAACATAACTCACTCATATTATAGATTGAACTAGATCATGTGTGATTGTAATTATTTTACATGTCGGGTCTTAGACCATAATATTGTGGCTATAAAAGAATAGAAAAATATAGCCACTAGTAAAGGAAGAAAAATACATAGATACAAATATATGCCACCTTGTAAATACATGTAAATTTATACTTTAGGAAAATGGACAAATTTAATAGACCCAATGATCTATGTGGACATGTATACAACAATTAGTCAGAGGTGGAAGCTCATACAAAGATCAAAAGGAAACTCAACTATCTGATTGGGACATGTGCCATGGGCCATGTCATGCAGTACAACCACGTAGAGGGCACATTACCACTATGGACCATAATATTGAAACATAACCCCATGTGAATATCACTTTTTCCATGAAATATTTCTACCCCTATCACATACAATCAAATATATATGATGATGTTATTGTTGACTTTAAAAGTGGGACCACTAAATGTTGTACATACATATGTTGCAATGTCATCCATAGATACAAAGAGAAAAAGTTTTAGAAATTGGAATTGAAAGTGTTTCTTTCCATGCACCATGAGGACAATGAAGATCTCCCAAACATAGGGCCTGAAAGAATATTTTAAAATTTACATTTTAAAATATAGTAACTTTTCATATGTCATCGCACTATTTATAAGCTAACATTGGAGATAAGTATTTAACTCTTCATTATTATTCTTATGTGAATATGAATATGATATTTAAATGAATATATAGAATATCATTACTAATTTTTTATTTTTAACTAGTATTTGTAACTTGTAAAAAATAACTTTATTCCAAAAAAAAAAAAAAAATTAATATTCAAAAACTTCAAAATATTTTAAAATAAAAAAATGTTTCAAAAAAATAATATATTAAATTGAATAAATAAATAATTAAAAAATTAATAAAATATATAAATTTCAATTTCAAATTTGGGAAACAAATGCATAAAAATGTATCTTCTAAAATCTCAAAATAGGAATCAAGATTTGTAAAAAACTTGATTTGGCTAAATAGAAATTTATAGAAATTTGAATTTTACAATTTGACATTTGACTTATATCTTGCCTTGGAAAAAATCAAGGCTTCCAAGTCATGTTTCCATATTTATCAATCAGGTTTAATAGGCACATTAGAAGCGTTGAATAATTCTAGCTTCTAGTGGACCCAGCCAGTCCAAGCCAATAGGTTTGAGCCACTATTGTGCATGTCCCATGCTATTGGCTAGGACTGGCTAGGCCCACTAGAAGCCAAAATCATTCAGTGTGTGTCGGCATTTGAATGTAACCTTTTATAAAGCTAGTGCACACTTCAAAAGATCGAGTCATAGCAACTAGATGGCAATAGTTGACAATGCCATAGTTAAGACATTCTACTGATTAGGGATCAAAATAAACACATTCTAAAGATTTCAAGTTTAGATCTCAACTTTAGTAGTTTGAAGTCTTTTGTAAGAGCACAAACCATGGCTGGAAATTGCTTTGAAGCTAAAACCATAGGATATTTTACTACACTTGTTGGTTCTGTTAAAAATTTACATTTTTAGTAACTTTTATGTGAATGAATTCTTTAATCTAGAGATGGTTAGGTTAAACTAAATTGAACACACTCAATTCAAGTTGATTTTAGTCGAAGTCATCTAGGAATTATACCAATAATGAGTTATAAAATTATAAATCTGTATATTAAACATTTAATTGAATAAAATCATAAAAATAATCATTTATAAATAAGTTAATACATTAAGATTTATTTAAATTTTTAATAATTTATTTAAAGAAATTAATTTTCATTTTGAAATAAGCATCTCTATATTTAACTATTTTGAATATAAAGAATTGTAAAATGGTTGTCAAAATTAGAATTAACTTTTATAGTGAAATGCATGAAAAGTAAACTCTCGAGTAAATTATATAAGTTGTAGAGGAGTCAAGTTAATTTGTTTCATAATAACAATTTTATAAATTCTACTTTTAAATTATAAACCAAAAATTAGATTTTAAATTAAAAGAAGTCGATGGTATAAAGTGTTAAAAGAGTTTCATTGAAGTTTGAAGATGTAATTGGTTCAATCAAAGACAACCCCCCTAAAAGCTTTGCTTGCAGATTTTGTAACAAAAGTTATTTCTCAGTCATTTAAAAAATATTTTTAGTATATTTAGAAATCATTAATTTCTTAATTTAAAGAAACTTTTGTCAAAGAGATAACTAACCCTTCAACCCTTCAACCTCCTACGTAGGATAAATCTAGAATCGTAGTTTTTCTTCCCTCTCTATATGAAAGACTATAACTTTTTATTCCTTCATTTTTGAAATTAGTGTTTGAGGGCATATAATGGGAGAACAAAAGCGAGAGAAGAGAATATTTACCCAAATTGAAGAAATTTTAAGATATGTAGACAAGCAGCTGTGTCTCTGTGCGGCCATAATTTGGCTTAAGTAGGAATGATATGGAATGTGCTACCCGACTACCCCTCCACTGAACATCTTATTGATACATTTCCTAGGCATATCATCTCTCCAACTTTTTTCATTCACAACTCATCATTGTTCTGTTAGTATTTACCATTATCACCTACACACATTTCTTTCTTTAATCTCTTTTTTCCAACAAGATTGTAACTCATTTACTTTTAATGATTCACATACAATTTCAGTGGTTAGACTTAATTAATTTTGAAATAAATTAGGAATTTATAGTTTCAACTAAGATACATGAAAATTTATAATTTCTAAATATATTTTTATATTTTAAATATAACTTATATGCAAATTAAACTAATTTATCCAATATAACATATTAAAATTTAAATAAATCACAATACTAATTATTTTTTTATTTTTTAAAATTATAAATCTATAATGATAGTTTGAAATGAACAAAATAGATGTTATAATTTGTACATTCTTTACACTAAAGTGAGGGTGGTCATCAACAACCAAACCCATGGCTTAAACATCACACACTAAGGCTTGATTTCTATGCTAAAATTGTCAAATAGACAAAGTTATTATTTTTTCCACATTTAATTTCTTCCTTTCTTTCTTAGTGTGTGATGTTTAAGGGTAGTTACAACTAAAGCCAATTGAAGCATGACTAGTGTTAAGAGACCCAACAAAATAGTTAAAAGAAGAAGATGTATGGAGTTTTGCAATAGTCAAGTGATGCCAACAAATATAATTTAAAAAGGAAGAGTTCATCTAAAACAATTCTTTGCAAATAATCTTGTGCAAAGATGATTTAAATTTAGATTTCAATAAAAACAAGTGTCATGTAGTGGCTAGTACTTGTCGTTAATAGTAGAGATAATTTGCAAACTAGCAGTTGCATGTTTGTGTACATGCAACAATAAGACGATAGAAATATATGCATGTCACACCTTAAAAATTGTTAAATAATAAATAGACTATTAATAAGTTAAACATAAAATTCTATGATTTGTTATTAAATACTATTTTCTATTAAGAATAATATTTTATTTTATTTTATTGCATAAATGTTTAACAAAAATAGTAATAAAATTATTAACATTTTAAAAAATAAGGTAGACTTCAATAAAGCTTATATAAATACATTGGTTGTAATTTAAGAATTAAATTGGATCATCTAAGAATAAAACATTCATTTATTTATTTGTTGTATATTACTTATTATATGCATTTTTAAAAAATATGTTTTTAGTAGAATTAGAGGTTTAGTAAATATATTAGAGATAAATAGGTGGTTTTTATTTATAATCAATTATTTATCCAACCTTATGGTTTATTAGATTTCTACTAAAGTTTTGGTAATAAGTTCTATTAATATTTTAGGAAATAAATATGTACAAAATGTGTTGTTAATTTTTTTTATAATAAAAGAAAATAATATATGCATATCATGTATAATTTAATTTAGATGGAAATTTATTTTATATTAAATTTTAATTTATGAATATGTTAAATCAATTTTCCTTACCTCATTAATTAATTCATTTATATTGTTTACTTTTGAAAATAATTAAAATAATAATATAAATAACTATATATGTTCCCTACCAAAATAATTTTTTATATTTTTGCACTATTCTTAAACTTGGATACATGTCACACCCTAAAAATTATTAAATAACTAGTATAGATATCTTACATTAATCTATCTAAAGAAATGCTAATAGATATCCACTACAATATAATTATAATTTAATTTACTACATCTAAAATTATTTATATTTCCTTTATGTTCATTTATTTAATTTTTAATTAATTTAAGTTTTTTATTTTAATTTCTTGAAAATGGATGATTTATATTTACAAATATTATAATTTAAATGGATATTAACTTTTGACAAGTAGATGGTTGTCAAATTTAACCTGCAAAAATAAAAGTTAACATTAACATGCTCACACCATTTCACTCCCCCATTCTACCACTATAGAATGCCTATCGACATTAATAAATAAACTATTAATAAGTCAAACATAAAATTATATGATTTGTTATTAATAACTATTTTTTATTAAGAATAATATTTTAGGCAAGAGCCTACAACACATCGGTAAATTGCAAGCCTCTCATCGTGGAGGTCTTGAGTTTGAATATACTCACGATTAACACATAATAATAATTAACCTTAATAATAATAATAAATAACCTAAGCTTCAGTCGTTTACTTATATATATATATATAGTTTTTTTTTTAAAAAAAATTTCCTTTTTTCTTTTTTCTTTTTTCACATAAATGTTTAACTAAAATAGTAATAAAATTATTAACATTTTAAAAAATAAGGTAGACTTCAATATAGCTTCTAAATGTTGGTTGTAATTTAAGAATTAAATTGGAACATCTAAGAAGAAAATATTCATTTATTCATTTGTTGTATATTAATTATTATATGATTTTTTTAAAATATGTTTTTATTAGAATTAGAAATTTAGTAAATATATTAGAGATAAATAGGTGGTTTTTATTTATTTAAATATTTTATTTATAATCAATTTTTTATCCAACCTTATGTTGTATTAGAGTTCTACTAAAGTTTTGGTAATACGTTCTATTAATTTTTTAGGAAATAAATATGTACAAAATCTATTATTAATTTTTTTTATAATAGAAGAAAATTAATATATGCATATCATGTATAATTTAATTTAGATGGAAATTTAATTTATATTAAATTTTAATTTATGAATATTTTAAATCAATTTTCCTTACCTCATCAATTAATTCATTTATATTGTTTACTTTTGAAAATAATTAAAATAATAATGTGAATAACTATATATGTTCTCTATCAAAATAATTGTTTAGATTTTTGCACCATTCTTGAACCTGGATCTCAAATGATTATGTTATTATAACATTGTGATACATGTCTAGTTCTCTGGTTCTGTTCTTGTCTGGTGCTAGTTACTGGTTGGGATCTTTGGTCCTAGTTTTTGGTTTTTCTCGTTTAGACTGTTAGTGGTTCTAGGTCCCTATAAAACCTGGGTTAGTTTGTTTTTTGACTTTTCTAGTGGTTTCAGGTCCTTGTAAAACCTGATTTTGATGCTATTCTATAGTTTGTTGCAGGTTTCTTTTTCCTATTGGGTTGTAATGCTTTATCTTTCTGCTTTTTGTTAAAGGGTTTTGAGGTCCCTTCAAAACCTACTTTTACCGTAATCTAAAAAACATTGTGATACATGTTTTCAAATAGAACACCCTTCAAATAGAACACAATATAACTTATATAGATATGTTGGTTGTAATTTAAGAGTTGAATTTTCAATCACATAAGAAGAAAATGTTCATTTGCTTACTATATTTATTTTTTAAAATTTACTTTTATCAAAATTGGAGGTTAACTAAATATATTAGAAATAAAAAATAAGATTAGAAAAAATAGTATAATTAGTAATTTTTTTATTTATTTAAATTTTGTTTTATTCTACTTTAGTTTTTTAGAAATAAATATGGATGTAATTTTTTGTTAAAATTTTGTTTAATAGAAGAAAAATAAGCATATTAATATATTTTAATTTAGATAGAAATTTTATTTATAATAATTTTAATTTATGAAAAGCAATATTTCTTATCTCCTCAATTAATTCATTTAGATTGTTCACTTTAGAAACTAATCAAAATAATAATGAGAATAAATATATGGGTTCCCATATCAAAATATTATTTATATTTTTCAATTATCCTAAAATAATTCCCATTAAAATGGTTTATGTGTTTTCAATATTTATTTGTCTCTTTAATTTCCATGGTAAAAGTTAAATTGAGAAAAAATTGTAAAATACTTACAACAAATGTCAAACCTAACTATTGGTGAAAGCACAAATTTTTGAAGGAAACAATTTATTTTTATAAATAAAAACTAATTAAAATCCGTGAAAGTAGGAGAAAAAAAGAAATTGGAAACAAAATTAGAAATAAATAGTATAGTGTGACATTTAAAAAGTGGCAAACAAAATAGTAAGTTTTATTATGAGCAAACATATCAAAAAAACATAAAAAATGAGAAGGGCTGACAATTTTTGGACAAAAATTTACAAAAACTGAGCTCAAATATATGATAGAATTGTAATTTTATTTTAAAAAATCAAGTAAATTATATTATATAGAATAGAATAGGTATGTATTATGCACAATCAATATGTGTGCTTGTTTGAATAACAAAATAAAAATAATAAATTAATTCATTTGTACAACAATTTGACTAGATTAAAAAAAGTACATGTCAATTATACTAACAATAATATTTCATAGCTTGGAAATGTAATTAAAATTAAAAATAGAAAAATATTTTAATTTGAAATGTAATGTAAAAGGGTAACTTAAAAATAAATTGAGTGAAAAAATTAAAAAGTAAAGTAAATGAATAATTTAAAATATTCTTGAAAATGACAATCGTAATTTAAGTAATAAATATAATTTAAAATGAATATCCTTAATATAATTTAAAATCAATATTCTTAACTTTTTTGTTTAAAATAAATATTTTCTAAACTTATACACTAATAATTAATTTGTTGAAATTACTCATTTATTATTATTTTCTTAATCAAATTGAACTGTTAATATTAAAATAATCTTATATATATACACACACACACACACACACACACACACACACACACACACACACACACACACACACACACACACACACACACACACACCTGACTATTGACATAGAACAATTTACTCAAGAATAAATATATTAAAATAAATCACAAAATAAACACAAAAATCAAAGTATGCATACTCACAACTTAAAAATAGATTGAATTTAAAAGATGGCCAAAAAATATGATTTAGTATATCTCAATGCACTCGATGTTTTTCTTCACAAATTCCAACAAGAGACAATTAATAAAAGAGAAAGTTTCAAATGAATGTGTAGGACTGAAAACATATGCATGCAAATTTAAAATCAAGAAAACTTTTAATGGTAATATTTTTAGCTAAAATTAAAATTTGTTTAAATTTAGAAATATTGTTGACACTTATTATACACTAATATAATACAATCAATTTAAAAGAAAACTTTCTAATACAAACATAACTTATTCCCACACCCATAAGTCAAAAACATTTCAACCAATGAAATTTTAGATAAATAAGATTTTTATAGACAAGTTTTTTTCTAACTATTTTTAATTTTATAGTGAATAATAATACACTATTGTGATTGTGGAATCTCATTAGCTAATTGACAATAGTCATAAAAAGGTAATAAGCACTAGAAGTACAACAATGCAAGAGCTCTTTTGGAAGAGAAACGTGGAAGTAATTTTTTTAAACATGAATTAAGTTTAAATATGAAAGTTGTCATTATTTATAGTACTAGGTGAGTTGTTAGAGATTTAAATTGTTTAGATATTTAATCATATATTAGATGGATCTGATTGGAGAAATTAGTGTGATTTAGAATAAATTGTTAACATAAATCATAATTAAATATATAGTTTACATCAAAATATGATAGTGAGCCATTATTTTTTTTTTCTTTTTTACTAAATATATTTTATTTTTTCAATTAAACAATCAATGGACAAAGCTTATAAAAGAGAAGGTATTGTAATTTTAATTTTGATTTTAACATTGCTTTATTTAAATGATTCATCTAAATTACATTAAAGGGTGATCTTTTTATGAAAACTGGTACAATTTTAAACAATAAATAAAATTCTCCTTTTTATTTTAGTAATCTTTTTTAATCTTATAAAACAGAGAATAATAGGACAAAACATAAAAAATGACAAAATATATATCTCTTCAAAGTTATTCACCAATCTCATTTAGTCCATCTCAAATTCAAACTAACAGTCCAATTTTATTTCCAACATATTCGGACCAGAACAAAGATAGAGAAACTTGATAGAGTAATAAAGTATTTTCTTATTAATTAAATCATATTGATTTAATTATTAAGTCATGTATTATCTCTAGTTTACTTAAGCTAAACTTTGGGCATATAATAATTAATTCTCTTATTAATTATTATAATGCAACTTAGATTAGTTACCTGTTAAGGTTTTGATCTCCTTTAGTAAGGATTGATCTCTTTGTAATTTAGTTATTCACTTTTGATAATAGCATTTATTTCTTTTTTCTCATCAAGAATGTCTCATCTATGGATTTGAGAATTCTAATCTCCATAACTTTTGCTTCTCTCATTCCATGATATGTGTTTGCATGCAAGTGATTCTTGGGAGTTGTGGGGTTGATCTTTAATCAACTTCAACATGCTATCAAAGCTCCAAATCTTCATGCCCTTGTTCTATTTATAAGAGGTTTAGCTTGGCTTTTAGATCTATATTATTTTTCAAATGGTTTCATTTTTTTAGAGGGTTTTTGTATTGGATTTGGGGGGTCATTTTTTGTTGCACTTTGGCCCAAATGGATCTCACCATTGGATTTGTAGCTCTCAAAAACCCTTATTTCCATATAAATTTTGTCCATTTCGAACACAGTTGGAATTCTAGGCCAAAATATTTTGCTCCCAAATTGGGCACATTTATCAATGTAGTAATTTTATGATTATTTGATATGGAAATCAAGATTTTTGGCACAAAAATCAAGTTTTTCTAGCACAAAAATCAAGGGTTTTGGCACAAAAATTGAGGTTTACTAGTACAAAAACCTAAAAAATTTGGCACATAAATTGAGATGGTTTTTGGTACACAAATAACATGCTTCCCAAGATAATTTTGGTACTAAAAAAACATGCTTCTTGAGGTGATTTTTGGTATGGAACCTACACTATACTCAAGATAGTTTCTAGTACAAAATTGACATGCTTCCCAAAATTATTGCACAATTGTTGAGATTTTTTGGCATTAAAATTGAGGTTTATTTGCATAGAAAGTGATGTGAGATGGTGTGGAAATTAAAGCATGTTGGCATGGATATCGAGGCATGTTGGCATGGATATCGAGGCATGTTGGCATGAAAACTGAGCCATTTCACCTCTGCCTACCATTCTGACTCTATTTGGATGTACCTTCACATTTTTCTCTTATCTTGGGCATACAAGCTCCATTTTTCGCAAACAAGATATCATCAAAAGTTGATTCCAAGCTAGATGCAATGGTGCACATTTTACTAGTAATTATTTCCAGAATGATAATGATTTTTTCTGTCAAAGTGAGTGGTTTTATTTTTCTCTCTGGGAGACATATCTTGAGCATCTAATCTTCGATTTGGGAATTCTTTATATTAGAGGAAATGTCTTTGTGTACTCTTTACATTGATGTTGGTTGTTTTTCCAAATTTTGTTCCAGACACATTTTAATCAATTTTTTGCTCTTTTGCATTCTAGTAGATATCTTGGTTGTTTCAATTCCAGGGATTGATTTTGTTGCTTTAGATGATTTTTCATGGGTTGTACTATCTTTTGTATCAGCCTGATGTCTCTTTTGAGCTTTGTTGACATCCTTTTGTAGTATTTTTGCAAATGCACTAAGATAAAGTGTCACTCTATTGTATTTTGGGATCTTGCACATCTTTTTATTTTTTTGTACTTGCACTACATTATAAACTGCCTTAGGGGGTTTCACATTGGCCATATTCACCATTTTCCTTTGTCAAGTGAGTGTTCCATCTACAAAATTAGCCTCATGATGTTTCGATGACACATGTCATTATAGGTGTTTGTACTTCTTTTGCAATCTTGATGTTCCTAGTTCTTCTTTTTGCAGGAGATACATTCAATTTTAGTGTTCATGTCTTACCTCTTAGCATTATAGTGGGTTATTTTGGTTCCATTGCTTTCTTGGTTTGATGGAGTGAGTATGTATTCAATATTTGATCCTACGTACTGGGCGATTGTAGTGGCTAGAAACCTATGCATTTGGGTGAGATGGATCATTTACCATATACACATTCTTTTATTCCTATTTTTGGAGGCCATGAAGATACCTTGCATGTTCCATTGATCAACTCTTTAGACTTAGTCTTCTCTACCTGGTCATGTTCTAAATAGTGGAGGTTATTTAGATCAACAGTTTGGCAGTATTTGCAACTTCATGCTTTAGTGGTGCTCTTCAAGATCATCTTTTATTCCTATCTTTTAGGATATTCCATAGTTTGGAGGCCTCTTCAATCCTTCACTAGTTCTTTTCCATCTCTTTTTGGAGTAGGCTTTTTCCCATGTGGTTTTCTCTATTTCTCCTCTTTTCAGAGATTTGGTTGTATTTGGGTACATCATCAGGCTTTGTTGTCAGGACCTAAATTACTTTTAGTAGTAATTTCTAAGTTTTTAGCTACTCCCTAATTTTATCCTATGGGGGAGGGGAGGGGGTGTTAAAGTAATAAAGTATTTTCTTATTGATTAAATCATATTGATTTAATTGTTAAGTCACTTATTATCTCTAGTTTACTTAACCTAAACTTTGGGCATATAATAATTAGTTCTTTTATTAATTATTATCAGACAAGCTAGGTTAGTTACCTATTAGGTTTTTGATCTCCTTTTATAAAGATTGATCTCTTTGTAATTCATTCATTCACTTTTGATAATAACATTTTCTCTTTTTGATCATCAAGAATGTCTCATCTATGGATCTAGGAATTCTAGCCTATATAGCTTTTTCTTCTCTCTTTTTGTGATAGGTGTTTGCATGTAAGTGATTCTTGAGAGTTATATGGGGTTGATCTTTTATCAACTTCAACAAAGCTACAAGAGTTGGAGCATAGGTTTAACTTCATATTTGAAATAGTGCATGTTTGATCAAATGGAAGGAGCATCTCACCCATATCTTTCTTACCAAACTTACATGAACAAGGATCTAAAAATAGTAGGATAATCTCTTCCTAAAGATTTGATCAACTATGAAAAAATCCAAATTTTGTTGTGAATAAACTAGTCACACCACCAGAGCCATTTCAGAAATAGTAATAGTTTTTCATTATGGTTCCTTTTCTTCCTTCTTCCAATTCATTTTTTATAGAAGGGATGTAAGCATCAAAGTTTCTCCCTATTTTGTTGTGTTATTTGTGGTATAATGAGAAGGATGAAATCTATTGTTGAATTTGCAAATGATTTGATTTGGGAATAGTGTTTTCAAAGGTTTATTGTAAAGTATTGTCAATTGCATTGTTAAGATTATTTTCATAGTTAATTTCTTAAGTGTCTCTTAGGATAATTAGTTGCTTAAGTGATAATTTAAAAAAAAATTTACATCACACTCACTGAGAAGCCATATTAGAAGCATGTAAGTATGAAGTTATAAGTTTTTGTGATTCTAAATGTCTTTATCTTTAGAACTAGTTCGTAGAATGTCATGTGTTTCTTTCTTCTTCCTGCAAACACTTCCTCTATATAGGAACATAGTAAAAAAAATTACACTATTAAATCTATAAGTTTTATTTAATTACATGTAATAAAGTATATTTTATTTCTTAGTTGACATATTAGGGAGGGTGGATGTTAAAAATTGTCTAGATAAGGGCATAAGATATTTGCAACTTAGTTATGCATATAACATTGATTCCTAGGCATCACCAATTTAAATAAATACATGCATGACTAAGATTCTTATTTGATATTAACATCCATGATTGTTGTATGAAAATATTTAAAGAGTTATGGTTATCATAAATTTTGTAAAAACATGTTAAATTATCATAAGAATAGACATAATAAAGTAATATTATACTAAGATTAAAGAATACAAAATTATAGACAAATGAAGCAGAATACATCAATATCTTCTTAATGAAAAATAGAAAAAGAAAAAGAAAGCGATGGACATTTGTACTAATGAATGCAAAATAAAAAATTAATTAAATTTAATTGATAAAATTAATAAAATATTGTTTACCGAAGAGATCTATGAATATTTAAATAATATTAAAAAATAATATAAAAAATATTGAAATGAAGAGTAAAAAATTAAAACACATATATTTTATTTTTTCCAAAGAGGGAAAAAATAAATCTCATTAACTATGCATTGCTTATAGTGTGCAATAATTTTCTTTTACACTTGATAACAAAAAAATTGATTAAGAAAAACAAGTTTTATAGGGATCCTAAAACCCAAAAATTTTTACAAAACAATTGGCAACATAATATTAAATAAAGTCCTGACCCAACACATCTACCTACATAAGGCCAAAACAAAAGACAGTCCAATAGCCAGACAAAAAAAGCCCACAGATCAATAGACAAGAGGACAGGACGAGAAATAAAACCCTTACTATTCAATCTTCCTATTAGTTTCTTGTATGGTTTTAGCTACTTCATTAGCACTCTAGATCTCCACAGTCACACATTCCACTGGGCCTTTGGTCACATTCATTTCCCCCTCAATCTACTTGGTTCCTCATTGCCCTTTTCATGATTTTCCCCACTAATGCCTGCATTTTTCAAAGATTTTCCTAGGCTATTGATGTTCTCATTAATAATGTTTAAAGTGACAATCACCTGATTAGCAAGATTCTAGTTTGATATCTCCATCCTTTGCACCCTTTTCTTGACCTTAAAAATATGATCCTCCTGGTTTTCTATAAAACCCTAGTCACTACTCTTCCTTTGGCCTTCCTCTTAGCTCCTTTTCTCCTTGAGTTCTTCAATCTCATGGAACAACCACTTAATTGAGAAGAAGTTATCTATCATACTATTTTTGGCATTTTTGAGAAAGTTGAGCCCTATCTCCATTGCATTGTCCAAAATTACTACCAAAGTTGGATATATGAGTTCCTCAAAATGAATTTTTCCCTCCTTATCTTTAAGAACTTGAGGGTTTATCATCTCTCTGACCATCCCCATCTTCACCATTCTGGTATTGAAGTTTCTCCATACCCTCCTCCTTTCTATCGTTACCTCCTCACCACTGTCTTCCACCAAAATATCTTTTATCTTCTTTTGGAGAGAAGAGAGGGAAGGGGAGGGGCCAAGAATCTCCAATGTCTTGTTACTTCTCCTTTCCAGAGGCCTATCCTCTTCAGCCTTCCTCTTCTTGGGATTCCTAGGTAGAATAGTGACATCCTCCTCCATCTTCTCATCCTCTAACTCCATTTCCTCCTCATCATCATTATACTCCTCCTCCCTCTGCTCCATAGGATTAGGTGTTAATATTCTAGGACTCTTTCTACATGGGACAATACTAGTAGAGGGAGAAGGTTTCCCCCCCACCACTTTGGCTTCTTACTTGTCAAGGGGGTATTATCCTCTTCCTTCAAGCTATGACTTTGGGTGTCATCAAAGTCAAAAAATTCAAGCTCTCAATATTCTTTGAAGCTTCCCTAGAGTGGCCTAAGCGTTTACCTCTGGTCTAGGTCTTGAGATATTCATAGACCAGAAGGAGTAGACCCTTGTAAAGAGTTGGATTTGCACTAAGTTTCTTCTTATAACCCTCAATGTTCTTGTTCAAAGAAGTAAATAAATAGAAAGGAAAAGAAATGTTTATTCCATGTCTAAAATGATTTAGTAGAATAAAGTGATTAATTCTAACTCTATCAAATCTAGTATCTAGGGTAATGAATTCAATGGAAACCCTTAATACATACCTCCATAGCTTTTTTATTAAATCCATTTCATAATAAGTCTCAACCTTCACTAACTTCTTTACCTCTTCTACATTCTTCACAAAATCTTTCACTGCATTTGCCAACATTTTCTTGTCCCTATAAAAATTTACCCCCTCCTAAGGAATCTCCATGACAAGAGCAATCATTTCCATGCTACTTGGTGAGAGACCTTGTCAATTTTGACTTGCCCATCTTTCTAGTTGTTCACCATGAGCTTAGTAATGTCCTTGTCAAACCCATGGAGTTTTTCCATGTACCTTGCTATTTTGCCCTTCTCTAGTCTATTCCACACCTTCATTCTTTTTCTCCATTTTTCCACCTCCCCGGTCAACTCCTTCCTGCTCCTCTCCCTAACCATCTTGATCTCCTATTAAGAAACCCTATACCAGTACTTTGGTCCTTCACAGTCATCTTCTTTCTAAGTTTCTCAATTCACCAAATCTTTTTCACACCTATCAATTTTGATGGAAGATGAAAATAAAACCCATAACATGTGCCAGAAGTACATGAAATGATGGCATCTCATAACCTCCATTTGATTCCCATTAAAAACTTGTCTTTCACACTATCTTGCATATCTTTCCATTATTAACTCTAGATTACCTTCATACTCCCCTAGATTCATTCTAGAATTAGAATATCTTTCATGACCACTAGCAAGTTGTCTTTGCTATGCGACATCATCATCATATTTTTGGTCACCACCTCATTTGCAAACCAGTCTGCAATAAAATTTGCCTCTTTATACACGTGGTTGACGTCGACCCTTTTGAATTTTCCCAAATCAGCTTGGATCTCCTCCACTACATTAGAAATGGTCCAGGAGGGATGGGATCATCCATTTAAACAATTTATTATATTTAAAGAATCTCCCTCTAACCAAAGGTTCTTAATCCCAATAGCAAGAGCTAGCTTAACAACATGAAAAGCTGCACTGGCCTTCACATAGTGGTTTGTCTAAGTCCCGAAAGGATTGGAAAAGGTAGCTACAACAATCCCATTACAATTTCTAATTATACCCCCACAGCCAACTAGGCTAGGGTTCCCTTTGGCTATGCCATTGAAGTTGGCTTTATGCCATTCTTCTAGGGGAAGAAGCCACTTAGCCTCTTGTCTTTTCACCTCCCTATCCTTCTTCAATATTTCCCCCATTTCTAATAGCAAAGTTTTCTCTCATAGAACTATCAATTTTATCTATGAGAACAAATGCTAGAGCTTCCCTTTCTCTAAAGATATGATTATTTCTCTCCTTCCATATTTCCCAACAAAAATGTGGAAGAGTCCAAGAGCCAATCATCTGTGTCTTCATGCCTTTATGCAAATAATTCCTTTGACCAAAGAAATCCTAGAAGTTGTCCAGTTTACACCAATTGGCCCCATGGCTCTTGGTCATAAGTCCCCAAACCTTTGAGGAATAGGGAAAATGAATAAACATGTGATTAATTGTCTTCAAATCATGCTTACATAGGTTTCACCTTTTAGGAATGTACTAACCTCTCTTAGCAAGGTTATCAATGGTGAGGATTTTGTCTTGCAACACTAGCCAAAAGAAAATGTTGATTTTAGGGGTGAGGCCAGATATCCAAGCCTTAGCCCAAATGGGTTCTTCCATCCTATTCCAAAGTGAGAAATAGCCAGAAGAAACTAAATATAACCCACTAGTATTATCCTCCCAAATAAGTTCATCCCTCTTGTTGTTTAAAATTGTAGAATTTAGAATAATCATTAGAGGTTTGAGATCCTGAGATACTAAAGATAGGTCTTTCCACCCTTGGTCTATTCTCTAGTCACTAACTTTAAATATAAATCTTCTTATACAAGAGTTGGCCCATCTCTCATAATTAGGGTAATCTATGAGGGGCCCCTAACTTAACCAATTATCCTGCCAGAAGAGAATGTTTTCACCATTCCCCAATTTCTATTTTGCCTTTAATTTGGCCAAAGATCTTGTCTTAAGAGTCCCATTCCAAATAAAATATCCATGTAGAATATTAGCTTCACTAAATAGGAAGCTAAGGGACTTCCTTCTCAAGTACTTCTCCACCATGATATCCTACCATTCTCTAGTGCTCTAAAAAGCACCAAATCTACTTTGCTAACAGAGCATTATTAAGGTGTTTAATTTTTCTTAAATCTAGACCACCATAATATTTGGGGAGGCAAAAATTATACTAGGCCACCAAATGATATCTTTTATTTTCTTCAAGTAGTGACCATAAAAAATCCCTTTCGATTTTCTCCATTCTATCCGCATACTTAACCGAAATCCCAAAAAGGCTGAGTGTAAGTTGGGAGGTTCTAGAGAGTCAATTTTACTAGGGTACATTTTCTTGCCTAACTAAGGGTTACTCCTTTCCATCCCACCAACTTCTTATTAAATCTATCAATAATACCATTCCAGAAAGATTCTAGAGGTTTCAACCCCAGGGGCATTCCAAGATAACTAGCTAGAAAAGATCCCACTCCCCATCCAAGAATTTGAGCAATCTTTCTTTGTCAATCATTAGGAGTGTTAACGAAGAAAACTAAACTTTTCTCCTAGTTGATAGACTAGCCTGTACCCCTTGTGTAAGTATCTAGTAAGTTCTTTAACACTTTAGCCTCCTGAACCATGGCTTCCCCACCCAGAATTGTGTCATCCACAAATTGTTGATGGGTGAAACACACCTGTCCAGAAGATGACTTAAGACCATGCAGGGTCCTTTCCTATCTTTTCCTCTGAATTAACCTCCCTAAACATTCTTCCATAATAATGAAAAGAGTAGGGGACATATGATTTCCCTATCTAAGCCCTCTCGAGGGGAAAAAGAAATTTGAGGGAGCAACATTGACTATAATAAAAAGAGAGGGGGTGGAGACAAGTTGAAGGATGAGTTTGCATACCTATGCATCAAATCCAAAAGCTAGGAGAACATCCTTAAGGAAGTCCCAATCCACCTTGTCATATGCTTTGGATAGGTCTAACTTGAGGAGAAAACCCTCCCTTTTTCCTACTTCCAAGGAATGGATCACCTCATGAACCATCAATATTGAATCTAGAATCTATCTTCCTAGGACAAAGCCCATTTACTATGGAGAGATAATCAAAGGGAGCACCTTGAGAATCATGATGGTTAGTACTTTTGAAATGATTTTATAAAAAGAATTGCATCGGCTAATGGGTCTGAGCTTACCCATTGAATTAGTCCCCATGATTTTTAGAACAAGCACCATGAAGGTAGCATTAAGTTCCTTCAACAAATTTATGGCCCCAAAAAATTCTTGCACCACCTTCACCACACCCCCTTTGACAACCTCCCAATACTTCTAAAAGAAGAAAGTCAGGAATCCATCCAGCCCTGGGGCTTTATTAGCTAGAAGTGAAACTAGGGCTTGATTAATTTCCTGCATGGTGGGAATTGCCTTCAACATGGAATTATGATGATCAAGTAATAGTTTGGGGATTGAAGCCAAAATTTCCTCTTGGTCTTTCAATGATAGCAAAGAGTCCCTGGATAGTATCAATGAAAAGAATTGTACTGCCTCCTTCACAAGCTCACTATCATTAGACAAAATGACCTAACCCTTCTTTATGGCTGAAATCCTATTATTAGCATAGTGCTTTAAGGTAGAAAGATGAAAGAACCTAGTGTTCTGATCCCCCTCTTTAAGCCAATTGATTATGGATCTTGGCTTCCAACAGTACTCTTCCCTAGATATTATATTGTGGAGTTTTGTGAGGATTGATCTTTCTTCAAACCTATTTTGACCATTATACCATTCTTGTTATATCATCTCCTAGACTTTTCAAAGTTGGTCTATCTTCACCTTCTTGTCTTGGAAGATATGCCCAAAGTCCATCTTGTTCTAGGCTTTGATATTTCTTTTCACATTTTTCAATTTTTGAGCAATCCTAAACATAGTTGTACCTTCCACCTTATGTTCCACCAAGAGGATATTTTAGCATTGAAATCTGAGTGGGAAGTCCACATCTTCTCAAAATAGAAGGGGAAGTTCCATTTGGCCATCAAAGAGCTAAAAGAGAATGAGATGGGCGAGTGATCTGATCTAACTTTGGGGAGAAGGGAGAGTCTACACATGAAAGTTTGTGTCCATCATGGAGAAATGAGTGCTCTATCAAGCTAAACCTGGATACAATCTCCTCCAATCTACCTATTTGACCAAGCGAGTCACCTCCCTTAGAGATCAACATCCATAAAGGCCAGTCTATTAATAAAATTTGAAAGATTCAGTTTACTATCTTGATCTGGGGCTAGCCCCCCCCAATTTTTCATCATCTGAGAGAGGGGTATTGAAATCCCCCATAATAATACCTTTATTAATGTTAGTACTTTGAATTACATCAAGAATATTTTCCCAAAATCCCCTTCTCTCCCTCTTGGAGTTGGGAGTATACACATTTAAAATAAACCAAAGTGTCACCACTATGGATATGAAAAACTTTACAAAGGAGAGCATTACCTTCATTGAGCACTATGGAGATATGAAAAGCCTTTTTGTTGAAGAGCATAAGCACCCCCCTATAGCTCTGTCTATAGCCTCACTACTCATATTGCTACTAAAAAACAACTTCCCTACCATGTCTTTTCTCATTTTTGTTTCTTGAATCAGTAGAAAATTAGGTATTTGGTCTCTAATTAAATTCCTAACTATCTCCTATTTATGGGCACCATTTAAGCCCCTTATGTTCTAAGATATAATCTTCATTTCTTTTTAATAGAGCATTCCTTAATGGTTCTTTGGCTCTTATCTACCAAGTTCCTTTTGGCCTCCTCTTGCATTACTTGGCTCAAACTTTTTCTACCTGATGTCTTAGGTTTTACCCCAACATCAGCTTTGACCCTACTTCTAGTCATCACTTGTGACACTAGGGGATGGTCATGATTTTTCTTCCTTTCAACCATAAACCAATTTCCTTTTTTTTCTTGAGAACAACTATCTATCCATTCTTCCCATTTTTAAATATGTTCTAGGGAAGAGTTATTGATTAGTTCCAAAAATTTCATCCCCAAATTAGAGGAGATCGGAAGATTCACCAAAGGATCCAAAGGGAGGTCCAAGGAGAGCCCTTGATCAAGAACCTCAACCATCATCTCTAACCCCTCTCCTAACTGGCTCACCTCTTCTCCTTTACATCTTGCACTAAGAGGGGGGACACTATCCTATCCTCCTATTCCATTGGTTAGTTCCATAGATTCTAGCATGGACTCATTTACCATCTGAGGCTCCCCCAACATATTGGCTTCTTGCTCTTTCATAGAAAAATCTTTATTTGTCACCTCTAAGGCCTAGGAATCATTCTCCTTATCCCCATTAACTGACTCCTTTGCTTCTTTACCACCTACATAGCTCAAATCTCCTTCCTACTCAAGAGTTTTTGTCTTTCCCACATCCTCTACCTGGTTCTCTGGGTTTTTGGTCGTCTTCTATTTCCAAACCATTTTCTTATCTTTCCCTAAGTTAGCAATAGAATTACTGCTTTGCCTCTTAGCTTTGGCTACTTTAGCTTTTGGAAATTGGTTGGCCTTGTGTTCTAATTTAAAATAGATAAAGAATGCAAAAGGCACCGTCTCATAACTTAGTTTTTGGACATGCACTCCTAGCTTTGAATGGAATGTCAAAACTTCTGGCATGTCCACTTCTTCCCTTACCCCTATGCAAATACCAACATAGGTGAGGCATCTTTTAGAGGTTGTAGTCGAGTCAATTGAAAGGAGCTCACTAAAGGAGCTAGCTACCCCCACAAAAATATCCTCATTCTAGAATTTTAGGGGAAGCTTTGGAAGCCTTACCCATACAGGAGCTTTCTCAAAGAATGAGTCATTCATATTCATCTTCAAAGTCCACTTGTAGAGAACCACTTGAGGTGGACCAACCAACCATCCACAATCCCTCATACAAGATGTTAGTGAGGTATTCAAGAAAAGAAAAGTCAAAGGACAAGAATCCTTTTTCCATAGTCATGATAGAGACTTGTCCTTTGAGAGCACATTTCTTCTTAATGAAAGATCTAATGAAATTTATATTAGACCTTGGCCCTACAAAAAATTTTGCCAAGGTAGAAGCCATTAATGCTATGCTATGATCCACTAGCTCATCCAGAATGGAAATAGCACAAGATCCTTTCTCCACCTTAGTGAGAATCTTAATAGTTGGGAATGAGGACTTACCTATAGGCTTGACACCAAAAAGTGATGACCATTTAATAGGGCTTGGGAGGCTTGCCTTGGGAACAAAAGGAATCTTGTCCAAAACCTTGGGGGGAGCATCTGGGTCCTCGTCATCTTTCTCCACCTGATCCCTTGTACCAACATATCCCTTACTATCCTCCTGCTACAACCTATGCCCCAAGCCAAGGGTCCGATTCTAACATTCTAGAGAAATCCCACCTAGATCGAGATTTGAATTTTGAAAGCCTATCTTTCCTCCATTTCCAAAGCTCACCATACCCCCCAAAATGCAATTGATAATATTTATATTATACCAATTAATTTTTATTGATATATGGTGAAAATGAAACTAATTTATTCTTCACTATTTAGTTTCTCCAACTACTATAGATATTGTAACTAAATATATTTATGTAAGACAATATCTTCATCTATAAAGCACTACCTATGATTTTGCAGAATAGTTGGGTGTGCATAGGATTATGGTGAGCAAAAATGTGGTGATGTGGTAAAAAACAAGTCTAAAAATGCCCAAAAGCACTTTAGAAATAGTGTTGACATTTTACTCTCAATCCTAATACAAAAGAAAAAATACCATTACCTAGCAAATGAGATACCCAATAAATTGGATACTTGATATCATGTATACAATTTTATTAAGAAATGGTATTTTTTCTTTAAATATGTGATATATTAAAGACCTAATATATTAGGTAACCAATCCTTTTTCACCCATACTAGATGAATCCCATAGAAATTGGAGGGTTTCGATGAAAATTTAGTGAGAAGTTGAGATCCTCTCCTCCTTGATCCATATGATTATAATTTGATTGGTCAACTTTATACCTTTTTAACTATTATAGAATGAGAGAAATAAATGAATTTTACTTTTAATTATTTTTTTAATTATAGCTTGTTGCATATATTTAATATTATGAGTTTATAGCATATACTATATAGGATAGTATTATATCATATTATATAGGATATACTAAATATTATTGTATAGTATATATTTTAGTGTATATAGTAATTATATAGTATAAATTTAATATATTATATTAATTTAATATACTATGTATAGTATGTATTGTAATAATTATATATGGACATATCTCATTTGTTTGAATGGGTTGAAAGGAGTTGTAGGGTATCCTATGACCCCTATTGACCTTTTCTATGACAACATACATTCCTAGGGGTTCTATGACCTCTAGGAACATATAAATGTGATTGAATAGGTCGGAAATGGGTCATAGGATAACCTATGTCCCTTTTCAACCTATTCCATGATAACATATATGTTCCTAAGGGTCTTAAGAGCTCTAGGGACATATCTCATTTGTTCAAATGGGTTGAAAGAAGTCATAGGGTATAATATGACCCCTTTAGACCCATTTGATGACAACATATGTTTGTAGGGGTCCTAAAACTCCTAGGGACATACCTCATTTGTTTGAATAGGTCAAAAGAGGTCATAGGATATCCTATGACCCCTTGCAATTGATTCCAAGATGTTGAAAAATACGTCCTTAGAGGTCCTAGGACCCCCTAGGGATATATATCATTTGTTTGAATGGGTAGAGATGGGTGATAGGGCACCCTATGACCTATTTTGACTCATTCCATGACAAAAAATGCCCCTAGGAGCCCTAGGGACATATCTCATTTATTTGAATGAGTTGAAAGGGGTCATAGGTTACCCCATGTCCCCTTTTAACCAATTCCATAACAACATATGTCTCTAGGGGTCCTAGGACCCCTAGGGACATATCTTATTTGTACGAATAGGTCAAAAGGGGTCATAGGGAATCCTATGACCCCATCTGACCATTTCCATGACAACATACGTCCCTAGGGGTCCTAGGACCCCTAAAGATTTTTTAAATTTGTTTGAATTGGTCAAAAGGGGTGATAGGGTATCATATGGCTCCTTTTGACTCATTCCATGACAAAATACATCCCTAGGAGTCTTAGGACCCCTAGAAACATACCTCATTTGTTTGAATTGGTAACCTATGACCCTTTTTTACCCATTCCATAACATATATTCCTAGGAGTTATGGGACCCCTAGAGACATATATAGTATTATTTAATGGGTTGAAATGGGCCATAGTGTGTCTTATGACCCTTATTGACCTATTATATGACAACATATGTCCTTAGAGGTACTAGGAGCTCTAGGGAGATATCCCATGTTTTCAAATGGGTCAAAAGAGGTCATAGGGTTGTTGGAATTACAATAAAAAAGCTAAACTTTTGAGAGTGGGGGGGGGGGGGGGGGGGTTGTTGAATCAGTAGTTTAAACTTTGACCCAGAAAAAATTTCACCACACATTCATCTCATATATTTAATAAGTAAAATAAAATATCATGTAAAGCATGTACATCTAAAACATGTAAAAAAGTGAGCATTCACACATGTATGACATCAGATATGATTAACCAAAACTCTTCAATGTGAAGGTAAAATTGGGGTGGGGATGACACCCACAAATATTCACTATTGCAGCAATAAAGTGTATCCAATTAAGGTTACAATATTTTGATCATGAGAGATGATCTACCCTATGAAAGGTCTACATTGTTAAAGGCTTACAAAGACTATTAGGTCTCACCCTATTAAAGGATTTCAACAACCTATTAGAAGTGTTCCTTGCTAAAGGACTTTAACTCACAATTAAGTAAGAACCTTGTTAGAGGATTTCAATATAGCCTTTTAGGACTACTCTGTTAAGAGATTTAACTAATTCACCTAATAGAATGATTCAACAATGATCTTGTGCTTAGCACTTGATTTCTTGATAATAGATCACCTCTAAAATGATGTATTCTCGATCCTTCTTGATCAAATGTCTCTTTGTTGTATGCTCTTCTCTTCCTTTGTTCTCCTTTAAATGATTTTGCAATGTAATCTCAGATCATAACTCCTTAGCCACCATGAATGCTCTATTTGCACATGAAAACTTCTCTCTTTAATCCTTCATACACCTTAGAAAGTTTAAGGTTTTTTCTTCTTAAGAAGGCATAGGTGACTTAGGGTTAAGTATGAATCAATGATTGTGATTCATCCATTTTACTACTTAAACCTTCCCTTTACTTGATTGGCTACATGTAATGTATTGGGAATCCAACTTAAGATTTTTCCTTATCTCCAAAATATCATAATTCAATCTTTAAGTTGGCTCAAAATTGGTTCACACAGTAATATGTGCCATTACAAACAACTATGACAAAACTATCTTACTTGGCATCTGAAGTCTTTGATGCTCAACATATACTGATTTCTATACTATGACTCAACATATGTATCACTCGATATGTTCTTCTTACTTAGCTCTTGAATCACTCATCATACACTGTCTACTTGGCACTTAAGTGACTCGGCACATGAGTAGCTCGGCACTCATTGTGGACTCGGCATGCTCTATTATATATGTGTTGTGCTCAGCATGTATTACTTGTTCAACATGAACTAAGTAAATGACCTAAGCATGTGGACACTCATTAGTCAAAACCAATCTAAGATCAAAAAGGGTATCTTATGAGCCCTTTTAACATATTCAATGACACATTATGTCCCTAGGGGTCCTACAACCCCTACAAATATATCCCATTTGTTTAAATGGGTTGAAAGGGGTCATAGAATATCTTATGACCCCTTTCAACCTATTCAATAATAAGATACATCCTTAGGGGTCCTAGGACCCTTATGGACATATCTCATTTGTTTGAATGGGTTGAAAGTGGTCATAGCGTACCATATGACCTATTTCAACCCATTTGATGAAAAAAAAAGTCCAGGTAGGGATACCCCTAGGGACATATCTCATTTTAAAAAAAGGGTTGAAAGGGGTCATCAGGTATCCTGACTCCTTTCAACTCATTCCATGAAAATATACATCCCTAGATGTTCTAAGGGATCCTAGGACCTCTATGGACACATTTTATTTGTTTGAATAGGTCGAAAGGGGTCATAGGATATCAACCAATTCCATGATAACATACATTTGTAGGGGTCTTAGGACCCCTAGGAACATATCTCATTTGTTCTAATGGTTCAAAAGGAGTTATAGGATATCCTATGACCTCTTTCAACCAGCTCCATGATAGCATTCATCCATAGGGATTCTCAAACCCTTAGGGATATATCACATTTATTTGAATGCATCAAAAGTGGTCATAGGGTATCCTATGACCCCACCCCTTTTGACCCATTCTATGATAACATATGTCCCTATGGATATTAGGACCCCTAGGGACATTTCTCATTCATTCAAATGGTTTAAAAGAGATCATAAGGTATCTTATGACCCCTTTTGACCCACTCCATGACAACATATGTCCTTAAGGTCCTAGAACCTAATGGAACATATGTTGTCAATGAATGGGAAAAAAGAGGTGATAGGGTACATTATGACCCCTTTCAACCCATTTGAACATATGAGATATCTCCCTAGGGGACCTAGGACCATTAGGAACATACTTTGTATAGATGAAGATTCTATAGTTAGACATGGAAAATTGTCTAAGTATCAGTTAGCTATCTGGTAGAACAAAGAGAGGTTTGATGTATATGGATGATAGAGATATTGGAACATGTGAAATTGGGTATGGCTAATACACAATGTCAGGATGATTTATGCAAGTGCACAAGCTTGTACAAATAATACAAAATAAGTTATGAATTAAATACCAGTAAAAGGCAATGTACAAGCAAAACAAAGTATAATGGAGAAGTGTGAATTATGGGTTAAGAAATTTTATTTTTTAAGAAATAATTACTTGATTAATTAGGGACAACATCATAGATGTTAATCCTAAGAAAGACAGAATCAGTTTTGCATTTTTCCAAGCATGTTTAAAGGCCAACTAGAAAAATTTTGTAAATTGTAAAGGTATAAAGGAAAGATAGAAATATGCGAAGTGTAAGTTGTAAGTAATACATAAACTTATGTGAAGGCTATATGTATGATATACAAAGTATAAGACGTGTGAATTTTGATTTATGATTAGAGGTATGCAAAGAGCATCAAAGGAAAGATCAGATATTGAAGATATCAACATTGTAAAGAGGGTTTTTTTATCTATCTCTTTTGTATAAGGAGCTACATTGTATATTACATGTTTCAATAGTGGGCTCATCTTGCATACATATTTTCAATTGTATGTATCAGCTCTTAATAGAGTTGGAACAACTCCTAATAGGGTTGAGGATTTTAATAGGGCCTAGTCCTCTAACAAGGTTTGAGACATTATATGTATGCAATAGACTCCTAACAAGGTCAACAACCTTAACTGAATAATTTTGTTTAGTGGATCATTTTGTGGGTACCATCCGCACTGGGGTTCTCCATTGGTCAAGATTTTCCTAGTTAACAAAATATGGCAGTATATGAGTTCTCTCTGCATATAGTTATTCTTGCTTTTCAACATTGTTATTCTACTTTTATATGAATGTTATAAAGTAATTAACAATATCTAGTTTTGGGAAAGATTTTGTAGAATACTAATTCAAACCCTCGTCTCAATATTCCCTATTTCTAATAATTGGTATTAGGGAATAGTTACTCAGAAGAGACTTAACATCTTGAGTAAGATCCCTATGGATATGGAACATTTGCAAAAGAATCTTGAAGAAGCTCTTGAGAATATTGATATTCTTATTGGAGAAAGATCTAATGTGAGAGAAAGATATGAAGATGTAAAAGAATACATTGAGAAATTGAAAGACAAGATTGATCATCTCAAATCCATTTAGGAACATAATTATTGGAAAAAATATAGTGACAAAGTATCAAAGTTGAAGAAAGAAAATGAGATTCTCAAACATGGGTTGAAGATCATTAAATTAAAATTAAGTTTGAAGAAAGATGATAGAAAGTTTGAGTCAAATATGAAATTTGAGAATGCATATTGAACTGCCTCACAATAAGTGTTCCATAGTCATGCGCTAGGCCTAGCTTAGGAATAATCTATTTAAGCTAAGGACTACTTTTCCCCTACCATGAGGTGCATTTAGATTGTCAACTCAAGGATGTATACTTGAAATGGTCGGCACGGTATGTGCACTAGGTACCTTGATGAGTCATTATGCTTGTGCTGTAGGAAAGTAAAAATGAAAAGGAAGGAAACTACACTATTATTGTGGAAAGGAAACTATTGAATCTATGAATGTTGAAAACACAATGATAAGATAACAGAGATTCCATCTTGACTCATCCACTAGTCTGTTCTCGCAGATGCTGTAGGAACGCTTATGAAGTGTGATGCTACAGGAAGGAATTAACTAGCTACATCTTACTTAAAATATTGCTAATGCTAGTAAAATAAATCTATTCTATCCTAATCTAATCCACCTTCCAAGTGGGCCCCCTTGGTTGGCTTCTCTAATCTACCAACGTAGGATAGAAGCTAAAGAGAACTAATTCATTTCATTAATCAGTCATTACATGATTCAGAATTGTAAAACACAACTACAACAAACTATGAATCAGTGTTCTCTCTTACTCGATAAAACTTATCAAAAACTGAAACTTCACACATAGGAGTCGATCCCAACATATATAGGGAATCTAATCTTTATTACATAACATAAAAGTAACTATCCTAATTTAAGTCTGTAGGAGAGAATATAGGAGAACAACTGAAAGCAGAAAGGAAGGATAACGAAATTGAGGAGGGAGCAATGAAGTCTCAGCATCCGCTTGTTACAACATAAATGCAGAGAAGGTAATGGCTCATAAAAGATCCTCCTTATTCATTACCATGTTTCTTGGAGTGGTTATAACTTCCTTTTCATGGTTGTTCCTTGATGCTCGTTTCTCCTTGAATGTTGTTGGCAAACCAACTTCTAGATTCTTTCGCTCATCCTTTAATCCTTATCATAAGGTTAGTTATGATTTAAGACATATTTGCAAATAAACATCCATCAAACTAAATTCAAGTATAAGAACACACATTTGGATATTTATATGAAACATTGCATATTAGATATAATTTAGGCAAAAGATGACATAGTTTTTCTACCCCAGAAATCATCAAAGGTTTATCAAACATAGGCTTATAAGTGTTAAAACAAGGATAAATAGAGTATCACAAAGTATCTTAAACATAACAAAATAAAGGCATTTTTTAGACTCATCACGTATCTAAGATTCCATCTTACAAAAGTGACATTTGAACTTGAATCCATCAAGTTAGAGCATGAAAAACTTGAGAAGTACAATACTATTGTGAGAGGAGAGAAACCTAGGCTAAGAAACAATTAGAAAAGTTATATTCTGGTAGTGAGAAAATTGATGAGCAACTATATTTCCAGAGACCTTCATATAATAAGACTAGTGTTGGATATTTCATTAAAGAGAATTCATCAATAAAATTGAACATCATGAACATAAGAAGAATGACCAAGATAAGATTTAACCCAATCAATCTAAAGATGCACTAAAAGAAGTTGAGCAAGAAAGTCAACCTAAGATAAGTGATTAACCTAAGAAAATAAAGAAATTTGAATCACCAAAGGAGGAAAGGCATGAATTTAAAGGTAGATTCTTTATATGTAATGAAGTTGGTCATATGAAGAGAGACTATGTAGGCAAGTCATTCAAACCTATCACTAATTTTTATTGTTATAATTTTCATGGTTTTGATCATAAAGTAGTTGGTTACATAAGAAACCTATATTTGATAGTAATAATAGCAATAGTAGAATGTTTGGAAGTGCTAACCCTATAGGCAATGAAAGAAGAAGACTAAGTGAAAGGACATCTAATGGAGGAGAAAGATCTAATGGAACAAGGAGTAACACTCTATGTTACAAGTGTAACAACTTTGGACACATTGCCATAAATTACAAAGCACCAGTTAACTAGTATGTCAGCTATGCAATAACTTTTCTCATATAGAAAGATTTTGTAGAATGGACATGGGGAACATCAATAGGAATCCAAATTTTAGAAGGAATGATAGCAACAATAACAATCAGATAGATTTATAGATAGAACATATGGAAGAATTCAAACAGGTATTTTTCAAAGAAAAAATGCATCAAGTTCACATGTAGTATTAGAAGAATAATATTTTCATGCACCTGATGGAAAATTGAAGTAAGCTATTGTGTGTGATTCATCCTATTTAAGTTAAGAGCCTATTTATTAAAGATCAAGTACCATATAGATGAAACTATAGTTAGAGATTGATTTAAGAGTTATGAAGTTAATACAAGGTAGAAGACGATGTGTAGAAGCTATGATTAAGTGCCCATATGATTTGGAGATTGCATGAAGTTATACGAAAGAAAAAAAGTTGGTTGGTAAATAGAAACAACTTTTAATGCATTGAGTAGTTGCACAATTAATGAAAAGTTCATTTTGATGAGATATAAGCCATGTGATCAAGATTATATGCACAATTTGATCAAGTGAAGAGTTGAGAAGCAATTAAGAGTGATTTGACAATGAATTAAAGTGGTTTAAAGTGTGAATTGAAAGAAGCCCTAGTTTCACAATATTCAAGTATTTTATAAATTTGCAATTGTGTTTCAAAGCTTTTTAAATCAATAAAAATGGAGAATCCTATAGTTTGTGATGTGAGTGAGAGACCTAGATATAAATTCAAGAAGCACCCTTATGTATCATTGGAGGATGATCCTTTAGGAGCATTTTCACAAGTTTTATATAATGTATTGCACATAGAAGAAATTAGAGTGTATATATATTGCAAGTTTGAGAGCATTGGAGAAAATGACATACAAAATACCTAGACATAGTATGTAATGGTGACCTATCACTGAAGCAATAATTTTCACATTTGGATGATTTGAACATCATCAAGCATATTTTTTTACATGGAATTTGATAAACATGAATGGAGCAAAATTCATGAAGGAATATTTTTGGTGGGAGACATTTATCAAATATGGTCCATGCTGATCCAGAGGAGGCCAACAAAAGAAGAAATCAGAAAATACCAATATGTAATTTTTTGGTATTTTCTATGCTTTAGTATTTAGTATTTTGCATTTTTTTTATTAGTTTACTCATCTCAGTTTCCCTCACCTACAACTCTTGAATCAAATCTTGTGGATGTCTAAATTGAGATTGGTTAAACATTGTGTTGTGTGCCAACTTAGTTATAGTGATCAATGTTTTGTACTAATGACATGCCTTTTGTGGCTTTGGAAAAGTCAATCAACCTAGGTTTTTAATATTTGAAGGTAACCTAGGTAGAAAGAGTTTATATCTTGGGGTTAAACCTTGATCCATGCACCTTCTCAAGAGTTTCAAAGAGTTTATATTTTGGGGTTAAACCCTGATCCATGCACCTTCTCAAGAGTTTCATTATGTCACAAAAGTAGGATCTTCATTCTTTCTAACTTGATTAGGTAAAAATAATTATTTCAATGATAATATAGGCACAATTATCATATCACTTTTCTGTACAATTTCTCTTTCTTCTTCCTCAATACAAGAAATTTTAACTAGCTATAATTTTTAAATCATTTGTTGTACAATTATTTCAAGTTGTGAATCATCTACACCATTTTATCTTTTCTTTTTTTTCCATCAAAGTCTTTCATCTTATATATAATCTAGATATCCTTGAACTCCTAGGTGTGTGTAAAATTTTCTTTCTCAATGAACCTAAGAGGGATTGCCCCTCTCTCATTCTTAGTGTCTATAGGTTCATCATTCTCCATAGTTTGTGCATAGTAGCTATGTTCCTTTTCTTGGAAGACTAGGGGACGTGATGAAATTATTTTTGTTGCTGTGCTTTCCTTTAGTTTCCTCAAAATATGAGCAACTTCTTTTGATCTTCCCTCATTATCTAAATCCTCATACTAAACTACAGGGGTACTACTTACTTCAGGTACACCAGATTGTGGCATAAGAATAAAGGGATCTAAAGGAGATTCAATTAGTACCAGTCTTCTCTTCTTTTTTTTGGTGGGGGCTAAGGTTGTTAAATATTTTCATTTTTTCCTATCCCATGTGTTGTTGACATTATTTGTCAAAATATTGAAAACATTTGTCAATTTTGATTGCCTCAAATTCTTCCTCATTATAGAAGCAAGTGAGACCTTTTCTCAACCTTTGCTTTTCTATTTTTGAGAGAACACTCCAAATTTTTACCCTCTATATTATCTATGAGGCATCATCATAATTTTGGATAATATCATCCTCCATATTAAACTCATGAGTATACATTGCAATGAAAGACTTACTATATCCCTCAGGATCATATTTCCTAGCTTTATTACTAATAAACATTTTTTAAAAAAATGATATTCTCTTGGACCTCTTGTAGCATAGATTAGACCACTATAAAACCATCAAACTTTATGAAGTTAGGCATTATGTTACCTTTCCTTCTTGGTTGAGTGATATCCTTTTCTATCCACAATAACTGCCAAACAAGTTCTAGAAAACCTACATGTTCATCTTTAAATTATTGGAGTATGTGGGGTATTTGTCTACACCCATACAATTTGATCAATATGTAGTTTATCTTGAAAATGTGATCTCTAATGTTGAATTCATAACCTTTATTAGGCATAAAAGCTTTAGGTCTCAACATAATTTTGATTTTTTGGGTGATATTCATATTAGTCCCCTGTCCCCCCCAAGTAATCTTGTGATCCATGCTACAAACACATCCCTAAATATCCTATAATCACTATCCTTATCATATAAATTCCAAGCCCTACACAAAATTTGAATAGGTAATTTTTTTCATTTTCCATTACAAGTAGTCAACCTAAGGGAATATCTAAATTGGTTGACATTTTGAAAGAGAATTAAGTGATAGAAAAGAGAATAGTTTTTCAATTTTTTTGATGTCTTCCATTGGGATAGGTGCACATGAAATGACCTATCAATCTCACTAGAAAAGTCAAACTCTAGGTAAGTATGAGAGTTTTGAATCCTCATGCACATATACATGTATTCTAATTGGATCTTTTGTTTCTCATCTTCACCAAATAACATAGACCAAGCATATAATAGGTATTCTTAAAGAAACCCATAAATGATTCAATTGGATGAGGGCCCCTATACTCAACTAGCATCAGGATTTTTTCCTCTATGTTAGAATGTTTAGAATAAATTGGGGGGGGGGGGCGGTGGGGGGGTGAATTAGTTACTCAAGGTTCTTTTGTACCACTTGAGAATTAAACAATAAACATTATATGTTCGACTTAACCTATTGTAGCTCGGTCTCTACTATACAATGATAAAAAAATTGCTAGTAGTTTATGGTTTATGGTCCTAATATAAAAAACTTGTTGAATGTAAACATTTAAAATATAAAACACCATAAGACATGTAACACAAGTTTGACACTAGTATTTAATGTGGAAACCCAATTTGGGAAGAACCACTAGCAACATGTCACCACTTTTTCACTCTTTTGAAGTGAGCCTTATTAGGAGCCAACCCTATTAAAGGTTGCAATGCACACTACTAAATGTGTTAGAGGATTTAATCACCTTGTTAGGAGTGGCCTTGTTAGAGGAACTTAGAAAATTCCACTAGAATGTCACCTTGGTAAAGGATTTACATAAACTTTTAAGTCCTTTAATGACTGTTAGGTTAACCTTTGATTAAAAAATATCAATACAAACTATTTACAATGATTAGAATGAAAATAATAGGGTTTGACATGTATGAATACAAGCCACTTTGGAGTTTTAGATCTTTGTTTAGTTCATGTGTTGATTCCCTGATAATCCTTCCTTGTCACCTCTATCCTTGATTTTCTTGGAAACCCTTCAAGCAATCATCCTTATCTTCACAAAAATCTTAAGCCTTCTACTCAAATTTTATTATCAACCTTAGAATCTTTATTCCATCTCACTAAAAACAAACACATATTCTCTTCTCTATTCTCTTCTTCACATATCTCATTCACACTCTTCTTTCTTCTTATGCATCCCCTTGAATTTTGTGTTTGTACCTCCTTACATAGGTAATTCTAGTCCTTTTCCATTTTTCATGATCATCGTAGATCATAGGGTTCATGATCTAATCCATCAAATTCATTATATCTATTCATCTCCATCTCTTTTCTAGAAACTTCTCATCAAATTCATTCATTAGGTGTCTTACCTAATTATCTCCTTCAATGAAATGATCCAATGTGTTAATCCTTACTTTCAACATGCTTTTCATATCCCAATAAATCAACTGAGTTAGCTAGAAATCATGATTTCTCATATGCATTCAAAATATTGTCACTCAGCCAATACCAAGTTTTGACACTTGGCCATCTCTAAATTTCTTGGTTGTTATAAGGATTCTTGTTTAACATCAATACTATCAGTTGGTCAATACTGATGCTCGGTCAACACTAAGTTTTACTCATCTTGTAATGGAGCATGGTTGACACTGGGATTTCCTCGGCATAAACTTCAATTTCCTTAATCTTCTATTCTCTTTCTTGGTTAGGCTTATGTAGTTTATCAATGACTTTACATGTCTTCATAATATGAACAATCAAATTATCTTGCCATAATCTAACTAATCAAATATCCATTATAGCTTCCTTTTCATAATTCAACCATTCTTTTAGGTACTTTTTTAATAAGAAATTTCTCAAATTCTCTTCATCAACCAAATAGATATGACATTTAGTTCAGATAGCAACATGTCTCATCAAATACATTGACATCAATGACAACATAAATGTTGTTCCAACTATAGTTTCTAACACTCTAGTCATAAAATGTGTAGTTTCCTTGTATCTAGAAAACTTCATTACCCTTTCATATTTTTCCTTGAATTTTGTCATGTCAATCTTAGTGAGTGTTTAAGTTCTTAAGTCAAAACATTCCTTGATGCATGATTTGGTGATAACTAGTAGGGGCATCCCATATATTTTTCTTATGGTTCAGGTTACTAGTTTGTAGTGTTGTGCTAACATATTCATAAGCTCAATGTCTATAAACACATTAGGAATTATGATGTTCCCCAAATCTAACCTACATGGATTATTTCTAGGATCCTTCTCATCTTTAATAGCATAAAACTACCAAACTAGGGATCTACCATAAATTGGAAGCTTAAAATCTCTAAATCCCCTTAATTCATTAGTAAAAAATTCCATATTTCCAATAGAGGAAGGCCTCAAAAATATATCTAGGAGCATTTTCTAAATAGATTTTTCCACAATTTCTTCCTTAGTTTTCCTAGCACTAACTTCCTTTTTAACTGGCATTTTAATCTTGATAATTTTTTTTTTAAAAAAACATATGGTAAATAATTGAACTTACTATTTTCTTTAATTGTATAAATCCCCTCATAGTAGATTTCTTTCTCTTTAAGATCCTTTTCAACTCCAGACACCACTTCACATTAAACAAATAAACTTCTTTAATATTTATTCATGCTTATTTTCTTATTAATTTTGCAATCATGAGTTTAGGTTCTTCACACAAGAAACTACTTCATAATTTCCCTTAAGTTGTCAATTTAGACATTCCTTCTAATTAATATCACATATTGAAAGAACTTTGAGTCAATATTTTCATTTATTTTAACACTTTTGGAATGCCAAAAAATAATTTCTGCACTTTCATCAACCATCTTTTTTATGCCCTACGAAACTCTAAAATTTTGCAACTTTATAATCACTCAACAATGATGCTCATGATTTAGTGAAAAATTTCTACTTTGTTTGTTCTACAAATAACTTCTTCTTAAATAGAAAAAAAAAAATTATATTGCACATGATCTAATAATTTTCTTCTCTCAAATAAATGAAAAATCACTATATTGCAAGTGCCTCTCAACTCGGTCTCTAATATGGTGAAAATTTTATTTTTTCCTTAATATTGATTGAAAAATCTTAGACTTATCTCAACTTTAAGCAAAGAAAATTTTAGGTTCTACCATCCCCTACACCTTGTTGGCTCCTAATTTGACAAGATTTCAAAATTCTTATGAAAATGCAAGGAATACGTAGGGATTAGTTTAAAAACATAATGGATATTCAAAGAAAGTCAATAGGACCAACTATTACTTGACCTTCCATTCTTCTTCCCTTTGAATTCTACAAGATTCAGGCAGGTGTACCTTGGAATTTATTATTGTTATCCTCAATATCAATATGCAACAAAAGTTCTAGCATAACAAATGGATTTTCCTTTAACTCTTCCAATTCAAGGACTATAAAAGAGATGGGTAGCAATGAATTCTTCAAACCCTAAGACTCCATGAATCAAGTGCAAGCTAACTTTTCTGATCTACAAATAATAAAGATTTAAAAGATTTGATTTATGAATTTTACACCATATAGCTTATCTAGGTTCCACAAATTTTCATATGATTAGTGCTTTCTCCATTGGTATATTTAGTCAAAAAATGGACACATGACATGAGATCTATCTTCTTACTTTGTGAAGAAAGAATCAGTACTCAATCTAAAATTTCATTCTTATTAAAATCTTTCCATGAAACCCTTAGTTCTCTTAATTCATGTCAAACATTTACACAATAAATCTGATTATTAGCAAGACATGAAAAAGATATAAATCTACATGAATTACAACTAAAATTCAATAAACCTTGTTATCAAATATCATAAAATTGAAAACAACACAAACAAGAGACAAAATCTAGATTAGACACCAACATGTATGGACATTGAATTATCTTTCTTGAAGATATACAATTTAGTATCAATTTTCATGAGAAAGACTCAAAATAGACTCAACACTTCTTACATTTTTCTTTCGTTAAAGAAATCCTAGATAATAACACTATGTAGTAATGGACAACCAAAAATTGAGACAATATATTTATTTTATCGAATTTTAGACCCTTCGCTAGCCTTGGGAACTCACTTATGTAGCTGAGTTGCTACAAGCTTTAGGCATAGAGATCAATACACATGTCACCATCTGATGTGGCATTTGAGCTTTTTCAAACTATTAACAAAGTTAATCCCATAACAAGCTCATTTGACATTGGTTACATTGTTGGTGCCCAAATTAGAAGATTAGGTTTTCTATGGAATTATGATCCAATTATGGGAATTCCTAACAACAATTTTCCAAGTGACAGGTTCCACTCCAACTAAATGTGAACCTCTTCAATTATGGCTTTGTAGAACCAAGGCTAGTAGGCCTATACCTCACACCCTAGAGGCTTTTTAGAGAAGATAACTTGTGAGACTTGGGTGTATAGGAATCTAATTAAAAAGTTGACAAATATTCTTCGATGTGATATATAAATGTACAATGCATTTAACAACCTTTGTCACTTGGATGTATATTCTTTCTGCAATCATCATGAAGATTCAAAATAATAATCAAAGATCAATACTTTAACTAATTGAGTCTTTAACACTATTCTATCAATCACTCAAAGTGCTTAAACTAACTCTCTAAGATAGACAATAAATCATTTCAAGATAGATTGCTATCACTTTAATGATGTATAAATTGTTGACTACTGAAGTAAATTTCAATATGAAGTCTTATTGAATTTAACTCTCCTGAAGAGACCAATAAGACAACAATATAGATCAACCAATCAATACAATATTATTGTTTTACAAACATTAAAACAACTTACTACATTCAACCAATTGAAAATTCAACTAAAAAAAACTTGAGATTTTATCTGAGGAAAAAAAATGTATGAGACATAAATGATATCACCAAAAGATCAATTGACCACATGAAACTCTTGTATTGAATTTGAAATATTTCACCATAAATGCATGTGTTGCTAGTGCGTATAGATAACACAATCTAAAGTAGACAAAAGGATTGACTTTGTCTAAAAAATATATGTATGGAATATATGGTAATGATTCATCTTTGAATTCAATCCTTATAATTATATACAATGAATTGGTTACAAAATGAAAAGATATGACCCTTTGTTTACAAAATTTATCTTAACCAACCAACTAATAACCAAATGTCATATGATAATTAATCAAAACAAATTTAAAAGATAAAATGGATTCATTGAGATGAACTTGACATTGATTCCTCAATAAAATCATAGCACTATTTAATGTGCTTCTGGTATTTGTCATCATCAAGCAAGTCAACATCGACAATCAGATCTTGAGCCTTGATCTTCATCTCAATCATCCATTTGAGATACTAACTAGTTCTTTTCATCTCTAGGTCATCATTCCTTGCTACAACCAGGGCCTATTCCTACATCACATGACAAGTCCCTATCCATATCTCCCAACTGATGATCCATCCATTTGGTCCATGCCAAGTCAACACTCTATGCTCTATTACCAATCACTCAAATAATTTAAATGTGTTGTTGAATTCCTTTGTAAACACTTTATGAGCCTGGATTAAATTGTTGGCTTCTTAGATATTTGCATCTTCAACAAGTTCATCCCTTTTCTTGATCAATTTTTTGAAAATCTCATTATGTTGTCAAATGAAGGGTTTGTACTCATTGTATAGATCCCATACACACCCTAGTTTGTTCAAAAACATTTTGAAATGGTTCCTCAAAATTGAACTAGATACCTCTCTCTGTATCATTGATGTATCCTTTAACCTTTTTTTTCTTCCTATAGCCTCTTGAACTCTTTCCTCAAAGTATCATTGGATGGGCTTATGATTTTCCTATTTTTAATAGGCTCTCATACATTGATTTTAAGTTATCCCTCTCTAGCACCACTTGTTGAATCTATGCTTGGTTGAACAAGACAACATTTACTTGCAGGGCTACTAAGTCATTAGGGTTTTTCACTTCTACCTTCAATGTTATTAGATGCCCAAAGTCTTGATCAATATCAACAATCTATGGTCTCTTGTGTGGAGGATAAAGATCCCATAGCAACATTGACCTCTCATCCTCAACAAACCTAGAACCAATAAAAATATCCTTAACACCCTAGACATCTAGCTTCATGTACCTTTTCCCAAATTTTACAATACTATAAAAAATATATGAGGCACTCAGGTCCCATCTAGGTAGCACCATAATTCCATCCTTATTAAGTAGTTGTCTCCCCCCTAGCTGGGGTCATGTTTTCTACTTCCTTCTTAATATCTTCTTTCAAATTATTCATCAACTCTTTCTCATTTTTAGGAGTAATGTGTCGAACACTTTTCTTTAACAATTTTCCTTTGTAATTATACAAACAAGAAATGAATTCTTTTGATTTCATGAAGTCATCATCACTCACATTTTTTTATTATTTAAGGATTATTTCATCGTTCTCAGCATCCACCCTATTGATCAGCTATGTGTCATACTCCACTTCTTAGATCAATGGCCTCTCCACAATTCTTTCAACTGGAGTAGGGGAATCTGGGAAATTCTCTAAATTATTTCTGAATTGCTCCAAATTCTCGTGCCTTTGTTTTTCCAATTCTTTGTTTTGTTCCTGTAGTAACAACTAAACTTTTGAGAACTCCATATTTTTGTATTTTTCCTCATTATCAACTATCTAATGAATATAGTCACCCAACTTCTATGACTTTCTACACGTTCGAATATATCCTTTGGGATCATAATAGATCCATGTATCCATAGTATACATGTGGTACTTTACTTACATCTTCTCTCCAATTTTATAATAATACTTTGCTGCATAGATTATAAACTCTCCAAATGATAAGTTGGTAGGGAGGGATGTTTTCTTCCTTTGTTTCCTTCCAAAGTGTTGCTTCTTGGATTCAAACATGTGTCTTACAATCTCCAAATAGGTAATCTTATTTGGCACTGATGTTGGCAATCTGTAAGGCATACCGTTTAACCCTCAAACTCTAATACATGTGAAATAATCATAAGCATACCAATCACCCTAATTATGTTTAATTTTCTCACTCAACCCATTGTCCCATACATTTACTTTCAAATTTTAGTGCCACATGTCTCTCATTTGACCATAATTCAAAATCAAGTGCATAAGTAAAGAATAGTGTTTGAAAATTGGAGAATCAACATCATTAAAATTAATAAAACAAGAATGAATATTATCAACAATACACTTAGCATAATCATATGGTCTAGGCTCCATTATTTGAACATTTGATGCCAGTACCATAGGTCCAATTTCCATCAAATCTAAGATCTCCATACCTCTAACTTGGCCACAAAACTAATATGTCATGTCAAAATAGGTCTTAAATAGTTTGATATTGAAGGGAGGCCCATTTGCCTCTATCAATGGTTCTTTGTCAATCTTATGCAACATGAGCTTCCATTACATAAAAGATGTGTCAAATGTTTTGTAATCATTCTTTAGCTTGGTTAATGATAACTTCTTTGTGAGCCTGTCTATCAAAGACTCAATTGAAATCTCCATGAACTTTTCACCTAAATTGTCATAGATACATCTATCATCTAGATTGTATAAATACTAATAAAAACTCTCAACAACTCAACATTTACAAAAAGGTTGGGCATTGTAAGCTTTCCTAGGTTCATTTCCCATGGGTGGCAAATTGGTATTTTATGGCTTCTTCAGACATAATGATACAAGAACAACTCATATCCCCCTTTTTTGGGTCCAAGTGTCTCCTACTCCTTTGAATTTATCCTCAAGCTTGTTGGGAGAGGCAAACCTACTTCTCTTGGACATAGGTCTAGGGAAATCCATCTTCTCAATTAGGTCTTTATTGAGCTTCTTGGGTGGGACTTCATCATCTACCTTCTACTTCTTTTTAGTTTTACCCTTTTTAGGTTTCTCTACCTTTTTCCTTGGTGCTGAACTTGAAATCTCCATGATTACTGAATAAACTAGCTACAAATTATGTGTGAAATCAAAAAGTTGTGCAAATGGTTTGCAAATATTTGAGAATGGATTGTTGAATGATTATTCCATAGCACATTGTGCCTTATAATTCTTGAGTATTTGATTCCCCACCTAGATCAATGTCATAAAGTTTTTGATCATTGTAAAACAACTTGGTATGTTAATGGTCACTTCCTATCATTACTTCCTCACTCAATATCATATTTAAAAAAATTGATTAGTATCGCTTCTAGCGAAATTATCTCCTTGGCATAGGTCATATCGATGCACATCTTTGATCACTATGGTAAAATCCCCTAATCATAGATCTATTTTATTTTTTATACATATCACCATAACAATAGCAATAACCTTATTGCTCATTGTTATAGAGGAAATACTTCCCTTTGTGACCTCTGATAGATGTGTTTGCTATAGAGTATAGTGATCACAAGTCTCACTTCTTATTATGAGTTTTCATCTTATTGCTATATACTATATACTATATACTAGATACACTATGGCTCATCACTCATCACTATATTCCATTAATCTCCAAATGTGATCTGTGGTCGATACCAGTCCATCGCTATAGACTATAGCGATACTCTTTTGAACACCATGCTCCATTATTAGTATAACAAATAGAAAACATTAATTTTATTGCTATAGCACATAATTCCTTTCTATGATCATCAAAAAAAATATTTCTATTACTATAAAAATGCATCTTTCTCATCTCTTGAATTAGTGATAAAAGAATTTATCATCATTGGATGCTATAGAAAAACTTGAAAATCTTGAGCAGATGATCGCCAAAGGTTATGGTGATACATATTCTTTCATCACTCAATGTCATATCCAAAACACATCTTCTTCATATATGCTTTAATAGTTTGGATAATTTAAGTTTATTTCTTCTAATATTTCTCTCAAATTCACAACCCTCGAGTTGTAGTTTTGCACCCATGATAATTGATGGTCAGCTGCTTATGATCTCAATTAACAATTAGGGAAAGGATTGAGCCATCATCAACTACATCAATGGTGGGTAGGATATCCTTCAATATTTTTTCAAGGCATATGCAGATCATTCATGCAATTTGTTGCATCTAGCGAGGATCACAACATCATCAACGAATCAAATGATAATATGGAAGAGAATCAACTACATCAAGGCTTTGACCTACATCAAGGCATCAACTGCATCAAGGAAAGGAATAAAAGTCTTTTTTTTCTTTTCCCTAGCTACATTCTTCTATAGTTTGACATAGACTAGGTAGAGTGACCATTTCAACAAAGCTTTCCCTCGATTCAACTTTTAGATCTGCACTTAAATAGTAATAAAGTTTCCCACCAACCTATAAATCTCATGTGTTTTTACTTTGTAATGTGGGTATTGTATGAATTTTTAATAATTTTTTATTTGTGGCTCAATTTATTATGTGGGTGATGCAACAGAAGATGGAGTAGGTACAACAGTAAAGTTTGGAAGAGTAAGGAAGTGACACCATTAGGGTTTCACAAGTTGTAAATAAATGGTTCATGAAATGTAAGTATACTCATAAAAAAGGATCTAATTTTTTATATTGAAATATTAAATAGGGTTTCTGAATGAAGGGCTCTCCATGTAAAAAAAAAAATCAATATAATCTTAAGTTTAATCTAATTTTATTATTTTTCTCTATTTCCTCTCCTACTACTATTGGGTCCATGTATCTATCTATTACAACCATAATGGATTCTCCTTAGCATGTGCTTTCTTCTCCTAGGATATGGGACTATTTAGGCTAGTAGAAGATGCCTCTATATCTACTACCCATGTACCTATTATATCAACCCATTACTATATCTTTGATTGGGAAATTGAAAGGGTTGGATCTGGCTTTCCATATAGTATTGGGTACCCCTATGCCATAGTCCCCTTTAAATTTAATATGAAACAAACAATTTTTGTCATGAATGTATCCTATTGTGGTAGGGTGAATTTTAGTATAAATGTATCCTATTTTCAATAGTCCACATGCTTTGCTTACCCATATATTTAATGGTCCACAATAAGTGTCATTTCCTCCAAGCTATAGGCTAGAAACTAGATTTTTCCATTTATGTCTATTCACTTTCAATGAGGTAAACTCTTAGCCACCCCTCAAGCCTACTTTATGTAATACCTACTTCTTGTGTTTGTATAAAGGATAAGTTATTTGGATCCCCTGGTTTTGAAGTTATCAAAATTCTTAGAGGCAATTATTGAACACACAAAATTGTTCTTGGTGGAGGAAAATGATATAATATTTAGGTATCAAGGGTTCTGTTATGGTGGCAAGAAAAATTTATTTTCAATTTTGGACTAGATCTTGTCATTCAAAGAGAATGAGAATCCTTTAGAAAATACTATAAACCTATAACAATCAATTAAGCTATCAAGCTTCATTATTTAAAATGTTAAAGGATTGTTTTCTCTTTTTGTAATCAAAATCCACTTACCTTTTTCTAAGCATGCTCAATAGAAACTACACCAACATAAAATAAAAAAAACCTTAGGAAAATTATATATTAATTGTATGTTTACAAAATGATTGATTTCATGTGCAATGATATTTTGCACCTTTATCCCTAGTTTCTCTTTCTCTACCACCTTGATCTCTATCACTTTTGCCATTGAATCTACATGCACATGAGCTCCATATATTTTAATTATCAATATCCATTGTAGTATAAGCTACTAGTATTTTTATATGTTCGATACACTTTGGGTGACCAACACCAATATTTTTGTCTAAAATGAACCCTTCATCCAAGGATGAATCCTATAATGACCCTCTTGCCTTTTCTATACTTTTTATTTAACCCTTCACCCAAGGATGAATCCTATAATGACCCTTTTGCATTTTCTATACTTTGTATTGCTTCCAAATTGTTGTTACTCATAAGCTACATTATTGCATTAACAACCAACTCTACAAAATGTTATTAATGTCCTATGTAAGGATTTTGGAACTCATTTTGGTTACTACAAATTTCATTAGATTTGAATGCAATATCTATCAATTCTCTTTATTGTCCCATACTCATTTTTCTAATGTATTACACATACACTCACTAACCATTCTATAAATAGATATAATTGTCATTGGATGGATCTTTATTGCTACTACTTTATTATCTCCCTTAAATTTTCTCTAACAAAAATAACCACAGAAATGGTTCCATCCCCTAATTCATCATAATGCACTTTGGAGATGTCAACTAGAACGTTGGCTGCAAGTTGATCTATATGAAGAGATTTTAGGATTGTAGCACCACTGTTTGTTATAGTCGCACTATGTCCCTTACCTAGTGATTGTAGAAGTTTACCTATTCCCTTAGACTCTAATGTTGTCTTCATAAGGTCAAAAAATGTCTACTTCTACAAGTTTTGGCAACTATTTTTAGGATATTCAATTGTCTTATCTTTCTTTATAACAAGGTATAGGGTTACTTTTAAGTAGTCCTAAAATAAAATTTCTAATACCATAATAGAAGAGACTTAGAGAATACATAACGTCCTAAGAAAACATATGTAGTTTACAACATGACAAAATAAGATGGATTCATATATGTGTACTATTGGCAAATTAGAAAGAAAGTCATCATCTATTCGTTCAATGAGGAAAGAACCATAACTTATAATATAAAAAGAACACCTTTAGGGAAAAATTATAGTAAAAAATGAATGAATGTCTATAGATGAATATTATTTTGAAGGAGTATGTTGAGAATTGATGTTTACCTATATGCATAACTTGGTATCAAAACAAGTGAATTTCTGAGTTTGGAATGATTTTATCTCTACCACCTTGAGTTTTCCTTAGTCTGTGGGAAGTATTTGTGGAATTAACTTTATTGAGCACCCTTTAGACTTACAATCTAGTGAAATCCATGAAAGTTGACACTATAATGGGTATATGGTATTAACATTTTCTTTGGGATATTACAAGGTTAGTATGAAGATCAAAACTAGAATATAAGAATGTATGGCTAGGAGAGATTGAGATATTGTTGAGGGGAAATTCTTAGCAACTGTACACTAGAATTTTGATGTGGCATATGATTCATACATCATGAAAATATTAAAACCAATGAATAAGATTGGAAAATAATAAAAATGTGAAGCTTGGATTCAATATAATGAGGGACAAAAAAAAGATAGATTTAGTTAACAATAAAAAATAGGAGGCTAAATTAATTGATTAATGAATAGAGGTTTGAAAAAATAGTCATCAAAACCAATTATAAAAGTCATCATCCTCTTATATACTGGATAATAAATGTTGAGAGATATAATTAAGGAACAACACCAAATACATTGTCATTTGAATATGCATGTATGAGATAATTGATTAACTAAAGTGGCTAGTCTATTTAGACTCAAACCTCATGGTCAATGCCTATTTCTAAGGATTATCAAGAATACTATGATCAATGAATTTCAAATTCATTCATCCATTATTATTGATTTTTCTTTACACATTTCATTGTACAAACATGATTTTTTCTTTGTTATTTTTAAATAAACATGTTCATCTTGGGATTAAATCAAAGATCTTTAGATAATATCGAAAGAAGAAGCATATGTGTGGATACGATATACCCCTGCCTATATTTTTAGTACCAAGACCAAGATGGCCTGAAGATTGATGATTCTTTCAAGAGGTATCTAAAAATATCATACACCATCAGAATGGGTGTTGGGAAAAATAGAACTAGCAAAGTATTTGGTAAAAAATACATTTACTTAGTAATTTATAGTATAGAGGAGGAAGTAGTAGTTGCATATGACATGGCTATAATAGAATACATAGGACTGAATGTTGTTACAAACTTCAATTTGAGCCATTACACCACATACATTCTTTAGACCCAACACATCACCACTGCCATGCCCAAAATATTAAGGCAAAAAAATATCAACATTTTTTTAAAAAGTTAAATAACAACACATTTGACACACTAATTGAATATGTTATTGGAAGTTGAGAAAATATTGAAGTGAGATTCGATTTCATTTCAAAATTGATATAGATTAGACATCTTAACATACTGCACTAATACTAAACCTCAAGTCCTAGTGCTAAGGAACACCTAGGTTGGGTTAAAGTAAGTCGAATGATTTAACTATTGTTTTTGAATGTAGCTTAAGGAGTGACATCGTGTTCAAAAAACATTTGTTCAATAACATAAGTTTTGTTGGTTTTAATTTTATATCCTTACAATTAATTCATTCTACTAGTTCAAACCCTTAGGGGAAAAATTTGCACTTGTAGGTTAACCTAGCAATACCCTAATACTTGAGTTCAATTGTTAACATAACCTTTTAGATCTAATCAAAATATTAATTATTCATCATAAAAGCATCTACAACATGCAATTAATCTTCTATTACTTATGACACTAAGTTCATCATTTATCATAAATGAGATCAATTGTCAAGCTGTCTATGAAAACCCTTCTTATAACACATTTTAACCCTAACATTACCAAAAAAATTCTAACTTGCTAAAGGAATACACTTAATACTATATTTCCATAACTAAAAGAATTGACTCCAATTCCTATTTATAAATTAATTCTCCATATATATTATCACAATTTCAAACTAACACCATCAACTTTTTTTACCTCACTAAATAAATATATGATCTTTTAAATAGTAGTCTAATAACAACTAACTCTACAATATAATCACCAATTATAATTACTAACTAAAGATGTAAATCCCTAGTTGCTAAACCACTAGCCCAAACAATCAACTAATTTCTAACATTACTAGTTAAACACTAATTATTAACTAACATAGAGATATTACAATAGTACTCCAAAACAACTTTATTCAATTGAAATATCTAATTACAACATATTTTAAAACACCACTATACTAATTAATTTAGTTACTAATCCTAACTTTCTATTATCAAAAAGCATCAACATAATAATACATATAAACAAAATCACTAAATTTAAAGATAATTCCAATACTATAATTTAATTTTTAATAAGGGTGAGCTAACCATAAAATAGTCACTAAACTATATTTACCCATACTAATTTCCTAACATCATATCCTACACAACTTTATTAATACTAAGTTAATCTTACTTACTACTAATCAATAATAATAAAGTAAATCTAAAACCAACTAACATTACTAACTAAACTTACTTTGCACTATCCAAATTTACTAACTACACACTTACCTACTAACCCTTAACTCTTAACTACTAACCCTAACACCCCCACTTGCCATGGGTGGCCTCCCATGTGGGCATCCTATCCTAAGCAATCTGCTGCCCAAGCAAAAAACATAGGTCTTGTCCCTCATGACATGTATGAGGATGAGGTGTAAATGATGGTGAAAAAAACAAAGAGGGTTATTGGTTAGCAACTTGACCATTTTGCCACCTCTAACCAAGTCAAGATAGGCCATTCGGTCTCACATGCATGGGAGGGGGGTGAAAGAATTAATAAAGTTTTATAACAACCCACTAATTTCCATCTAAAAAAAACTCCTTCCTCTTGCAAATGGATGTGTCATGTCCATTTTTGGGAAGAGATAAAGGTGGGGATGATGTTATCACTTGTGGAGGTGGATTATTATATTTTAGTTTTATACACACACACACACACACACACACACACACACACACACACACACAGTTTTCATTGATTTTATTTTTATTTCATTTTACAATTATATAATTATTTGAAATGGTGTCAAAAGGATTTTTTTGAAGAATCTTTTAGGGAATATTCCCTATTACTAAAATTGGGATTAAAAGTTCCTCATACAAAATCCAGAGAGCATTTTGGCTCTCAAATAGATGAAATTTTAAGATTTCTTCTTCCCTTCATAGCACTAGGTTTCCTATTAAAATTTTAATAGTGTCTTAGAGTTTTTTTATTTGGACATATTATAGAGTGGATGGTGTGTGGAATTTTGAAGTTAAACTTTGTATTCAAGCTAGGAGTAATCTTAAATAGTTTATAGCAATGTAATATAAAGTAATATTCATTTGAATCCAATTTCCTATCATAATCTAATTGAATAGATTTGTTTTTATAACATCAATATCTATAACACAATTGATCATTTTGCATTTAGAATTCAATTTTCAAGGGTACAAGAAGTGTTACAAGAAATAAATTGTGAAACACTATAGTTCTGCATACATCCTATACCAATCAATTACAATAGATTTCCAAAGTACTCTGTTTAACATGTTCTCATGTTTACTATCAAATTCTATACATCTAGATCATATTTTCCTTATTACAATAACAACTATATTAGTAAGTTTGACAATCAATAGATACAATAGGCATCCAATTTTCTTTTTATAACATGAACAAGATTCAATGGAATCACTACAAGGAGAAGTCTCCATAACAATGAACTCAAGAACACCATCACAATTCTAAATTCAGTTTTGCTCCATTTTAATATACCATCCAAGCAATCTACAAATACATAAGACAACTATAGAGAGCTCACCTCCCAACCAAGGCTTCGATGTGAGGCCCCAACCCTAGCTTAGGAGAACAAAAATCAACCGGATGGCATTTAGAACAATCAAAATGACACAATAAACAAACAAATCCCATCCAAGGTATGCACAAAAGGTTCCATATTAAACCAAGACTAGGGAAAAGGTGAATTTTTCTAGGTAGGAGATGTCAATCATGAACACAAATCACATACCTCTTCCAAGGCAAAAAAATTACAATGAACTTCCATTCTCTCTCTCCTTATTTCCTAAAACAAAATTAGTTTGTATTAACAACAAGGGCCAATAAAACCTTTCTTTCTCCCTCTTCTCATCATGAGAAGAGACTTTGCACTGGCATAAAGTCCAATTAAATCCCTTCTCCCATACATGGCCACTTTTTCCCTATCTGAGGGTGAGTAATGTCAACACACCCTTCACAACTTTCCTAACAAAATAAAAAAGTAAAACATGAAAGGAAAGCAAATAGAAAACCTTCAATTACCCATCCCTCACATGTTACAACACAAACATGAAATACACACATGCAAGAGATTTACATAAGCAGGCAATGAACAATGCATGAAGAATATGGTCATGAAGAATCCTATGGAAATGGAGTTTTCAGATGAGCTAAATCCTTCTTCCTCCTCAATTCCAAGCTTGACTAAATCTCTAAATGTAGAGAATGGGTGAACAACTTTCAATTCTCAAAATGGCCACTAAATAGGATTCTAAACTCACCCACCCTAAATGGCAATGACTCTATAATTAACTTAAGCCTTCTGTGGTCTTCCCATTTGTTCCTACCATCAAGACAAAATTTTAGGAGAAGTGTAAACTTGACTAACTTCATGGAGATGATACATTTTTGCACTACAAGGAAAATGAGATATTTGAGGGGTCATAAAATGTAAGGATCTAGAAGGGTGGAAAAGGTTCCCAACCCATACACATACCCCTTGGGCACTTGGATTACATTAAATTTGGCCTCTAGGATCATTTTAGGACCTATATAATTGGCTTGAAATATTTGATCTTTTAAAACCCTAAGAATGTAACCTTTCCACTAAACCCTTATTAGGGTAATTATTCTAGGTTACTAACTAATTACTCTTAGATTGATGAGTTAGTTTGCTAACCCTAATTTGACATGTTGGTACATGTATGCATATAAAAAGTGTCAAGTGACACCATAAGATTTACTTTTACATATGTTCGACATGTCACAATTTATAGAATGATACACACACATTCAGATTATGATACAAATAAAATACTTGACAATGAGGTTTGACTCACTTTATTGGATTCAACCTTAGTCTTATAGTTTGTACATAGGGTCAACTACTAATTCTCCAATAAATTCCATGGTTAATTATCTTGCACACTAGATTCAAATATCAGTTGTTCAATAACATCACATTCATATGTTTAAACCAAATTGTATAATCACATTGATCAAAACATTAAACTTTCATTTAAATAATATTTTTCTCATTTTTTCACACATGTTTAATCATCACAAATAATAATTGAATCATCATAACTATTCATCATTTTGAATTGAAATACTGAAATAATCATCATAATACATATGTATACTCTAAACATCATAAACATCATCAATAGGGAATAGTGAACTATATGAATGCATATAACCTAATCATCAAGGTACCATAAATAAAATTTTCATCATATGGGGAAAAAAATTGTATCATTGTTAGTACAAATCAATATTTAAATAGTCAAACAATGTTGTAAGTCTCGAATCAAGAGGTATCAAAACATGACCATATCATCTGATCTCAATTTCTATTAGGATACCTAAACCATAAAACATTAATTCATATCCATCATCATAATAATTATACATAAGATAGCCCTAATTTATCATGATGTCCTTTACATGGTTTCTAGTAAGAAGAACAACATTTCCCATACCATTGCCTTGTCATGCTCATATATCCATTCAAATCTACTATAAAGGTTTTAACATAGAAATTCATATTTAAATAAGTACTTATGAGGAGGGGTCTTACATCCTCCCCCACTAACCTTTGACACACTCCTAGAAGTTACACAACCAAGACATTTATCCCAAGACACAACTTATCTAGGCTTATTCCCAAAGTTTACTCCTATATAAAAAGAATGATTAATAATTTACATATATACTCAAGAATGATAACATAATTACCTAATTATCATTGTGAAAAGAAAGTTTAACCCATACTCCAATGTGGGTACATTTCTTAGGGTTGAACACTTCCTAAAACATAAAAGTCATGTGTGTGTGTGTGTAATTCTAAATTGGTATAATATACTTATAGAGTCTCTCATAATAATAATAATACCATAAGGTGTTCTGAATTCCACATGCTCACTCATCTAGGTAATAGTTGTGCAAGACTCTCTCAAATGAGGTTTCTTGTTATGCAACTTGTATCTTTATTAGAGGTTTATCACTTTGATTTATATTTTTTATTACATACTTCTTCCTTGATAGGACACTAAATAGTTTCGTCACTACACATGCATCTTTTGCATCTAAAGGTTCATTAGATTCACTTGTAACCTGAACTAGCTATAAGTTGGGGTGTAATCTATTACTCATAATAGTCAATAGATAATCACTCGTCCTATTCTTGAAATCCTAGGAGAGGGTGGGATACAAATACTATCACTAATAACCCCATACCATAATGCTATGCATTGACTAATTGTCAGGAATCCCTTTGGTAGACCCATCGTATGTCATTTTGCCAACAAAATTCAGAAGAAAGTGCCACAAAATTTAAATTCAACATCAAAGATGAAATATCCAACACAAAATTATGGAACAAAAGAAATAAAGAGTGGCCACAATAGTAAACTCTTAATCAAGAACAAGGCATGTCCTAGAGGCAAAATAGAATCATTGATAATACATTTGGCTGAGTAGCCCCACATCACACTATTGGAAAGAAGAAAAAAAATAAAATTACCAAAATCTGAAATTAGAAAAATAAGGAAATACATTCAATTTCTTTAAAAATTTATATTACTAACATAATGTGGTTGTACCAGGGTCTCTAAGGGAAATGAGGAATCTTAGGTCTTTCAAATATGTTGCATGGAACTTACATTAAAATAATATGGTTGTCTAAAGACTATATTTCTCAAATTGTGATTGATCCCACATACTACTACATAGCTATCTTTATCAACATCACCTAATGGTTTAAGGTTTATTGTACTAAGGGGTGTGTCTAGACTAGAACCCCATCATAGCGCGCAAGTTTGAGGGTAACAAAAATGTGTTTCCTTCCATCATCTTGTTGTTATAGGGGTCTCCTTTCAAAGAACCTAAACATGTGGGGTCACTACCAATAGAAGAGTTGTACTCTAAGTTGTAGCTACATTACCAAATCTCTTATCCTTGATTCACTATAATTGATTACTATGCATCTACCAATAATCTTTCTTAGGTCAAATTGATCACAATATACAAGTTGAAGTTGTGCTATCAAATCCACCAAAGTTGGTATGATCTTTATATACTTATGATCCTTTTCCTATATTATTTCATTAGTTACACAAGTTCTAATTATCATACATTAATGCACTAAATGCTATTTTTATTATCAATAATCAATATTTTATGTCTCGTAGTTATAAATGACTTATGAATTTATCCTTAGGAGGTAGGTTTGCAATTAGGTAGGTATAAAATCATTATAAAGATGTTGTCAATGTCTAATTATTCACTCTTACAACTATCTCCTTACCAAGGTATAGGTCATCATCACTATTTCTATCATTCCTTGTGGCTTGAAATCCTCTTATCACTTAACTCTAAAACTTGAACCTCTATTTCATATTAGGTTGATAACCTCATCACTACTTTACTTTCTCTATATTGTAGTGTTATAATTGATCCAAGAATTTCAATACTAGAGTCTATGAGTATTCACTTGATAGATAAAATTTAGTATTACTCATGATTATACAATAATCTTGCTAACACAAATAGACTCATATAAACCTAACCCTAAAGTTTGCATTTTCTATCTTATCGATTCAATAATATATGTTACATACTTCTCACCATTTAATTTTGTTCTTACCACCATATTTAGATAGATTTATTTCTTGATTAGAATTTTATTCCCTATAATAGACTGAGATTATTTTATTCTTTTTGTGTTCCTAACTAACTTTCTTGTTTAAATAGCTTCTCACATTTATAATCCTATCATTTAAGGTTTCCAAAGGTTACAATTTTAAATTGAGTTCTTGTTTGCTTTCTAGGGATTAGTGAAAAAATAAATTTTAACACCATAACAGGTTAGAGGTATCCCAATAGCTTGATAACGTGGTATATTTTTCAAGTTTTACCTTCCTATTTACTCACCATTCATTTTATCCATTCAATATTTTAATCCCAAGGAACAAAATTTAAACTACAAAAATCACAGGTATCCATTTATTTATGCTGCAATGTCTAAATCAATACTAGTCTACTTGATCACCTCCATATTTGATATCGACTACAATTCATCCACGAGTGATTGGGTCAAACATAATATGACTTCTACTAAGGATTATGTGAAACACTTTCTCTCTAATTTCTAGGTTATTTACTTGTTTCCACTCACCTAATTGAAAGATGGTTTAGGGTTCTTAACTTAGTTTTCTCCCAAGGTGATCATGTTCAATATAATTTAGAATTCCTTATGAGATCCTAATCTACCTTAATATAAATGTAACATTATTGCATCTAATTAGTTGTTCCAAGTCATTAAGACTAGGCTATTTGTTTAGGGTTGACCATTTACAATTGTTAATATCAATTTTTAGGTTTTTCTTAGGTTTACTCATTAGTATCATTGTTTAGAAAAAATTTGTTAGCTTCTTAAAATTTTGCAAGGAGAAATCCCTACTTCATATAGTAAAATTTAAATGTCCACACTTAACATGGACTCATTGTTGCCCAAGTGTTACGAACTTAGGCTCTAATACCAAAATGTCAAGCCCAAAATATTGGGGCAATAATACACCAACATTTTTTTAAAGTTAAATAACACCACATTTGGCACACTAAATTGAATATGTTACAAGAAGTTGAGAAAGAATTGAAATGAGATTTGGTTGCATTTCAAAAATAATGCAAAGTCAACATCTCAACATATTGCACTAGTACTGAACCTCAAACCCTAGTGTTAAGGGAACACCTAGGTCAAGTTAAATTAAGTCGAATGATTTAACTATAGTTTTTGAATGTAGAAAGGTGTGACATCATGCTTAGAAAGCATTTGTTCAATAACATAAGTTTCATTAGGTTTAATTTGATACCCTTACACTCAGTTCATTATACTAGTTCAAACCCTTATGAGATAAATCTAAACTTGCAGGTTAACCTAGTAATACCCTAATACCTGAGTTGGGTTGTTAACATAACCTTTTAGATCTAATAAAAATATTAATTATTCTTCATAAAAGCATCTATGACATGTCATAGATGCTTATGACACAAAGTTCATCATTTATCATAAATGAGATTAATTATCAAATTGTATATGAAAACCCTTCTTATAACACCTTTTAACCCTAACATTACTAAACAAATTCTAACTTGCTAAAGGAATACACTTACTACTAGATTTCCATAGCTAAAAGTATTCACTTTTTCATGCCCTAATTTTACCAAGGCAAAACACACTATTTTTTTTTCTCTAATCATATTATAATTATTATCATTATTATTAGAATTAACCTTTAATAACTTTAACCAATTCGATGTCCTTTGACTAGGCCTTCCAATTTACTGATGATTACTTATGCCTCTAAGTTTTTTTAGTTTTTTTAATTTATTTTTTATTTTTTATTTATTCTACTCTCAGATGACCCTAATATTATATTCAACACGTACTTAATCTTTCATCGAATGACACACATGTTAAATCATTATTTGACATGTCCCATCCTAACATAATAATTATTTTTATATTAATACTATTATTATTATTTTATGATTATTATTATTATTGTTGTTATTATTATTTATCACATATACATTACTTGTACCTACCATCCTTATTACATAACTTTTATTTTTAATCGCTTAACATTATGATTATTTATTGATATATAAAAATTACTATATTCACTAATAATACTTAATTAGTTATTTGATAATACTATCTTATAATTTTATATATTCCTCTCCTATAAAACATCCCATCTTACTTGAAACACATATCTTCATTCTACTATTATAAAGTGATGACTATTAAAATAAACAAAATAGATGATTACCACGAAATACATAATCCCTATATTTTAAATTAATTTCTTACTTACCACTCACTAATTCTTATTTGCATGTACTACTATCATAAAATAAAAGATTCAAAACTTAATTAAAAATCAATACCTTAACATGATTTGTTAACTTAAATGTGATTAAATTCTAAATTCTCTAATTTAGGAGCTAATAGTTTAATTAAACTATACTAATATTCACAATAAATGCTAATTATCTTAACAATTAAACTCTAACTCCTAAAGGATTAACATGATCCTAGACTTAGTTACACTTTATCTCTCACTTCTTACTACTAGCCTACTATCCCCTTCTATGTACAATGCTATATTCTCAAGTTCCATTTCCAAATTCTAGTCTTAATACTATTGCTCCTAACCGCTCTTCCCAACCCAAATGTAGTAGTCTAACCAACCCTCAAAATTTTAATGATATATAAGTCATCTCACACCAATTTATTTTTAAACATTTTGTTATAACATATGTTCTAAGGTCAATAAATTATGTTGTACCAAATTTCACACGACTAACCAATATTGATCTTTACATATTTAACAAGATGAATCCTAGGACATAAAATGATAGTATCTTAGCAACATACTTATTTATTTAAACTTTTATGTGTGTGTGTGTGTGTGTGTATAAATATATACATTCTTACTCTATGTATATATATATATATATATATATATATATTCTTACTCTATGTAGAAAATAACAATTTATACATACATCTATATATATGTGTGTGTTGCTAAATATGTATACTACAAAATAATAACTATACTGGTATCTATATATATTCCTAACCCAATCAACTATCTTATTTAATCCTACCTTAATTTTCTACATTTTAATCCTATCCATCCCAAACACATGATATTAATCTTGATTATTCTAAATCTGAACTATACTAATTATGTTTCCCAACTATCTTACTAGACTCTACCCCTAACCATCCAAGGTAAAATCAGGCTAAGCCAACATGTTCTCCCCTTCCTCTAGGCGAGTTTCCAAACCCAAGGTTGTCCCACAAACTAGGCACATTTCCATATTCCTCTTCTAGGCATGTCTTCCAAGGAATCTATGAGTGGGTTTGTGTTAGTTCATAAGTAGCAAATGGGCTCCTCATTTTAATATTGTCATCATTTTCTCCACTTTTTCAAAAAACTACCTATTCCAAGTAAGTCAAATTTATGGCTGAGGTGTTCATAATCCCCATGTGTAAGGAAGGGAATATGTTTATAAACCCAAAAGTGGGTGGCAAGGATGGCTCTTGTCCTTATTAAGAGTTGTTTTCTTTTTTTTAACTTAGCTACCTTCATTAGCTCCTCCCAACTTTGCGCCTAGTAATTTGCTGAAGGCAAGGGTGAGGTACATTCATTTTTCAAATGAAGTTGCCAAGGAAATAGTTTAAAACAACTTAGCTTTTTTTTTTTTAAGTGCTTTTCCTTTTTCCCCATGCATGGGTAGGTGTGCAGATGTAGGTTAGCTTTATATATATATATTCAATAACTCTCCTAGCTAGGCATATAGAGGGATGTATGTCCATGTCAAACCTTGATGTAATTTTCTTGGCTTGCTTTTTGGGTAAAATGGGAGGTGGTACACCTAGGTAAGAGGGAATGGGTTAGGATATATATATATATATCTTGATGTAATTTTCTTGGCTTGCTTTTTGGGTAAAATAGGAGGTGGTACACTTAGGTAAGAGGGAATAAGTTAGGATATATATATATATATAATATTTCTTCATTTATTATTGTAGGTCAGTTTATAATTATAAAGCATTTATTATAATTATTATTGATTTTTGTATGGACATATCTCTTTGCATAGGGCCATGCCATAATTTAAGGACTTCTTCTCTCAAATCTGACATATTTAATAGAAAAGATTTCAAAATGATTTATTTCTAACTCATCTATTTCCAAGATATTAATATTTAATCAAGGGCCTATTATTTTATTCAACTATATTAACTAAGAAATATTTCCACATCCCATACAAATTCTAGAATGTTTAAATTGCATCTATAGCAAGTCTATTTTCTTCACACAATATATATTGCATGTATATATATATATATATATATATATATATATATACATATATATATATACACACACATATATATATACATATATATATACACACATATATGTATATATATATATATATATAATATTTCTTCATTTATTATTGTAGGTCAGTTTATAATTATAAAGCATTTATTATTATTATTATTGATTTTTGTATGTACATATCTCTTTGCATAGGGTCATGCCATAATTTAAGGACTTCTTCTCTCAAATCTGACATATTTAATAGAAAAGATTTCAAAATGATTTATTTCTAACTCATCTATTTCCAAGATATTAATAGTTAATCAAGGACCTATTATTTTATTCAACTATATTAACTAAGAAATATTTCCACATCCCATACAAATTCTAGAATGTTTAAATTGCATCTATAGCAAGTCTATTTTCTTCACACAATATATATTGCATGTATATATATATATACATATACATATATATATACATATACATATATACATATATACATATATATACATATATACATATATGTATATATATAGATATACATATATATATATATACATATATATATATGTATATGTATATATATATATGTATATCTATATATATACATATATGTATATATGTATATGTATATGTATATATATATATATATATATATATAATATTTCTTCATTTATTATTGTAGGTCAGTTTATAATTATAAAGCATTTATTATTATTATTATTGATTTTTGTATGTACATATCTCTTTGCATAGGGTCATGCCATAATTTAAGGACTTCTTCTCTCAAATCTGACATATTTAATAGAAAAGATTTCAAAATAATTTATTTCTAACTCATCTATTTCCAAGATATTAATAGTTAATCAAGGGCCTATTATTTTATTCAACTGTATTAACTAAGAAGTATTTCCACATCCCATACAAATTCTAGAATGTTTAAATTGCATCTATAGCAAGTCTATTTTCTTCACACAATATATATTGCATGTATATATATATACATATACATATATACATATATATATGTATATATATATATCTATATGTATATATATATATGTGTGTGTGTGTATATATATATATATATATATAATATTTCTTCATTTATTATTGTAGGTCAGTTTATAATTATAAAGCATTTATTATTATTATTATTGATTTTTGTATGTACATATCTCTTTGCATAGGGTCATGCCATAATTTAAGGACTTCTTCTCTCAAATCTGACATAGTTAATAAAAAAGATTTCAAAATGATTTATTTCTAACTCATCTATTTCCAAGATATTAATAGTTAATCAAGGGCCTATTATTTTATTCAACTGTATTAACTAAGAAATATTTCCACATCCCATAAAAATTCTAGAATGTTTAAATTGCATCTATAGCAAGTCTATTTTCTTCACACAATATACTTCCTTGTTCTCTATTGATTTCCTACCTCTAAGTCTATCATATCCTTTATAGGTTATTACTATGCTAATTTGGAGTTACTCTTCATACTTGAATAGTCTAGGTTGATGATTTTCATCTGACATTCAAACATTAAAATCAATGCAATGAATATACATTTCATGACAAGGTTTTATATGAAACTATCTAAATTGTTCGTATCTATGCATTATGAAGTTTAGAAACCATTTGCTCGAGGATTAACATTATGTTCTCATGAAAATTTCAATTTTAATGTACATTCACAACTATTATGCAATAGAACTAAAATGACAATAACATTCAACTAGGATAATCCTTTCTATCAATACAAATTCTTCCATGATATCAAATTTAGATTTGGCAATCTTTTGCATATCACACAAGAACATCAAGTCTTTTAAATCGTTGATTGATATTCCTAGCCAAGACAATGAAACAACAATATAATTACAATGAGCTCCTCTTCCATGATACTCTCTTGAAACACCAAAAGGTGGTGAAATCAATATCAAATATACACAATAGAAATACCTTCCACAAAAACATAGATTCTCACAACCTTTCCTATTGACAATTGAAATATACAATAACATTACTCTTTCAATACATTTAGACTCACCAAACAAGATGAGGTTTGCTCTTTATCTCAACTCAAACACAATAATATCTCCTTCTCCTATGCACATGGAGAGACAACAAAAAAAAACTCCTAGTTTCCAAGATCCTCCAAAAGAACCTAAAAATGAGAGATAAAAATGGTGAACCATGTAGGCTCACCTCCCAACCTAGGCCTCAAGGAGGCCACCCCCATGCTAGGGGAAACAAGGCTCAACTAGGATGCATTCAAACAACATCACAATAACAAGAATCAACATGAATACCACAGTTTAACACACATTTTCAATCCCCAACCAAGGCTTGCACAATGATGCACAAATGGAATCATAAACATTGGGTGAAGGTGGGCTCTTCAAAGAGGAGAATGCCATATCCTTGCGAAACATTAAATCTTGCAATTGCAATATTCCAAAAAGGCTTCCAAGAAACATGCCACAAAAAGGCTATCGATATAACATGCCTCAACAAGGCTATCAACACTTACTTCTCTTCACATATCGTCACTTATACCTACCTTAGAACAATAGAAAGGCATATGGCTTCAATGGAGCCCATACTCCTTGAAACTATCCCCTCTCCAAGAGAAGGGTTTCTCAACTCCAATGTAAAGCCCAACTAACCCCTTTACCCAAAGGTTTCTCTTTCCTCCCAAGGGTGAGTGAAGCCTTCACACCCAAAAAACATTCATCCACCACAAAAAATTCAAGAAAATAAGATCAAATGCAAGTAAATCCAACATGCTCATTTACATACACAACATCTACTACATACACCACATGCAGCACATAAACCTCACAAGAACACTTTTTCAATCTCCATTATTCAACTCTCATGAGATAATAAAATTCATGGCATGAAGCACTAAGCTCCTTCCAAGCTAATGGCTATGAAATGGTGATGAAATCTTTCCTTCCTTGGCTTCCAAGTTTCTTTTTGCAAACCCTAAATGTCTCTACCATTAGATAGTGGGTAAACAACCACTAAGTTTGGAACAAGATCCCTAAAAGGACCTCCACTTCCATCCCCACCTACCCCTCTTACACCCTTGTACCTTTCTACCAATAGGAACTTAACCAAGTGGAGGGGTGAGAAAAGAAGTCATGTGGTACTTTGAATTTCGAATTGGCTTGAAAATGACAAGTTTAGAGGGTCTCCTAGGTCCCCTAGGCCAACTTATGGTTATATTTAGACCCCCAACCCATACTACTACCATGTGGGTGACTTATTTTCACCAAAATAACACTTGGGAACCACTTTTAGTATCTCTAAAGTTCCTATCAAATTTAATTTGAATTCTATCATGAAGGTGACTCATCCTAACACTCTCCAAGGTGGGTTAACTTAATTTCATAATGGGATTAAGTTTAGATTAAGTGACTTCATGCCCAAAAATCCCATATGACATGTCATTTACACATAGACAACACAAGTGTCAAATGACACACACACATTAAATACTTACACAACACAATGACATGTTGCTAATTAACTATGATCTTTAAACTTATAACACCCATGAACAATCACATTATGAAATAAACACATAACAACAAGGTTTTGAATCTTCTAAAGATTCACCTTGGCTTTACTGTGTTCACATGAGTTGAACCATGTTTCCCCCAATAATCTCCATGGTTCAACTTTCTTGCACACTCAACTTAATGTCAGTAGTCCAATGAAATAATATAGAAATATAGGCAAATAAGTGAAAAATAATCCAATATCACTTAATTGCATTAACATATTTCAGTTATCTTCCATCTAATCATTTCCATAAAATATTCAAAACATTGAAATACCAAGACATGTATAATAATAATCTTTCTAATCATAACAAAATTACCATTCTAAATACCATCAAAATCTTTGTCTATCATAAAAATGAAACACCAAATTCATATCTATTAAATCATTAAAACATGTAAAATGGACCTTAGTATATAAGTGAAAATCACTATTGTGCAAACTTGTTACTAGTATCCTTTCAATCAAGTTAGTCATCATGGCATTCCTAGCAATACTCCTTTATCTCATTATGAGGGTGTGTGTGTGTTTCTAGGGTTGATTCCTCAAGCCATTAAAATGTTTCCATAATTATGTCATCATAATCAAAATCCATCTTCAAATACAATCTTTATGTTTTGTTGTCATTATAATCTTCTTCATTGTTATTTCCCACGAGGGTGAATATTAATTTATCCTTTCCTAATTTGACTAGTGAATCATTCTATAAATCCCTTGACCGAGTTCCTAGCTTGAACATATAGAGTTTCACTTTCATGTGATCTTATCTATTCAACCTAATGTTATTGAATATATATTACACTTATAATAACCAAAATTTGGATTAGCCTCTAATAGGATCTCATAAATCATTATTAGTAAAGAAAATGTCAATCATAACCTAATTAACTCCTACTCATTTTTATTTCATTAAGATTTATAGCTACGTACTAGTGTGGGCCTTATAGACTCCAATTCCTATTTACTAATTAATTCTCCATATATATTATTGTAATTTTGAACTAACACCATTAACTTATTTTAACTCACTAAATAAATATATGATATTTTCAATAGTAATCTAATTATAACTAACTCTACAATATAATCACAAATTCTAATTACTAACTAAACATGTAAATCCCTAGTTTCTAAATCACTAGCCCAAACAATCAACTAATTTCTAACATTACTAGTTAAACACTAATTATTATCTCACATAGAGATACTACAAAAGTACTCCAAAACAACATTATTAAATTAAAATATCTAATTACAACATAATTGAAGACACCACTATACTAATTAATTTACTTACTAATTCTAACTTTCTATTATCAAAAAACATCAACATAACAATATATATTAAAAAAATCACTAAATTTAAAGATAATTCCAATACTATAATTTAATTTTTAATAAGGGTAAGCTAAACCATAAAATAGTTACTAAACTATGTTTACCCATACTAATTTCCTAACATCACATCCTACACATAACTTTATTAATACTACTAACCTTACTTACTATTAATCCATAATAATAAACTAAATCTAAAACCAACTAACATTACTAACTAAACTTACTTTGCACTAACCAAGTGTACTACACACTTACCTACTAACCCTTAACTCTTAACTACTAACCCTAACACCCCCACTTGCCATGGGAAGCCTCCCACATGGGCATCCTATCCTAAGCACTCTCCATGCTACTCAAGAAGAAAATATAGGTCTTCTCCCCCATGATATTCATGAGGATCAAGTGTAAATTATGGTCAAAGAAAAAAGAAAAAAGGGTTATTGGTTAGCAACTTGACCATTCTGCCACCTCTAACCAAGTCAAGACAAGCCATCTAGCCTCATATGCATGGGAAGGAGGGGAAAGAATTAATAATTTTTTATAACAACCCACCAATTCCCATTTAAAACAAATTCCTTCCTCTTGCAAATGGATGTGTTGCACCCATTTTTGAAAAGAGAGAAAGGTGGGGATGACATCAACACTTTTGGAGGTGGAATATATATATATATATATATATATATATATATATATATATATATATATATATATATATATATATATATATATATATATATATATATATATATATATATATATATATATATATATATATATATATATATATATATATATATATATATATATATATATATATATATATATATATACTTACACTTACTCCAAGGTTCTAGGTGATCTTGCAACCTACTGAAATCCACTTAGTTGAAGATAAATGTGAATATTCACAAGGAGGCCTTTGTTGGTTTTGAAATGATTCAAATAAGATGTAGAATCCACTTACACAAGAAAGAAATATAATTTTTTTTGTATTTTTCTATTTTAGGTGAATGCAATCTAATAATGCAACTATATGAATTCCTAATTTTAACCAAGGGGTTAGCAAAGGAAATAACAGAGATAAGGTGACAAAAAATTTAAGCAAATAACATGAAAGTAAATCCTAATAGACATAAACCACAATAACAACATGTTTGTGAGTTAAGCTTTTGAAAAGATTGGTGGGTAACCAATGAAAATAGGAGTAGTGCTTCCTTAATTCCACTAATGCAATCATCAATGGGAATTTGATAATTGTAAGATGTTTCACTTTTCATCAAATTGCAAGGCCATGGAAAGTGCACTCATGTGAGACAAAAAGCTATGCAAGAACAATATGATGATCTCTTCTCAAACTAAGTACATCAACAAAAATTTTAAACTCATAGCATACACCAGAATTAAAAGATCTCACAACCATAAATAATGCAATAAACTTTTGGCTCAATTGCATTCCATGAAGATACATCCAAAAAATATAACACATTCAAGCAAGAATCACTATACTCCAAATGCAAGCACCAAAAACATATATTATTGAAAAATAATATTGGCCTAGATTACATATTACATTCCCATATTTATAAGAAATCTTCTACTCAATTTGTGTTGAGAGTGAGAGATATATTTATGCAATCGTATGCTTCTAAACAAAAAAACAAATCTATTTATGAACAAACCAACTATCTAACTGGTTCTAAGTAGGACTCCATCCATTTTATACCATTAATTGGATGCATGAGCCTTTACATTTCATAAAACATAGAAAGCATGAGAGAATTGGAAAGAGAAAGCCTTTAGTTGGTGTAGAAGTGTCTGGAAGTGGCAAAAATAGAAGCTCCATCTTCACTAGGAATCCATAGGAGTTAAACTATTGTCAAAATGTGTTTCCAATGCATGGAAAGCTCTAAATTTAGAACTAGTAGTTAATTGTTGGTGCACCTTTGAATTCCTCAAAATCTTTTAGAACACTAATGAAAAATCACACTAGTGCACCTCAGAAGCAGGCTCTAAAAATGCAAAATTTCACTAAGTGTCAAAATCAAAATTATGGCTTATAGGTTTTGTTCCCCTTTATACCAGAGCTATGTCTAGGTATTTTCTCTTGAATTTCTCAATTATCTTAGTGACTTGATCTGCATTTGGAAAATCTAAGGCTTCATATTTGTCTTTCACCTTTTTCCTATAGTTTCCCACCACAATATGAGTTTCAAAAAAATCTCCAAGTTTCACATCTAGTTCCAGTAAAGCCTCTTCTATTCTAAAAACTTGCCTGATATCATCATCATTAGTAGCCTCCTCAAAAGTTAGCCAAAATTTCTCTGCTACTGTCTCTACTGGTATTAACTTGTCTCATGTATCATCCTCAAAAATATCTAAAAAAGCATCACTATAATGCTTCTCAGCTTCCAAAATTTGCTCTTGGGCTTGATCCTTGAGCTTGTGAATCTTTGAGTGTAATGTCTCCATTACTTTATTCCCATCTACAATTTTTTTGATCCAATCATCAATCTTTTCCAAATCCTCAACTATATATACACCCATCATCATCTGATACCTTTGGCATTTAATTGCCTATAATGCTTGGAAATCCTTTCCCTAGGTATGTATCTTATCCATTAGACCAAAATCTTGATTCAAAATGGCTACTAGCCTATCCACATTCTCCTACATGACATGTAACAGCTTCAAATTTCCCTAAATGATCTGTACAACCTTATCCTCAAAACTTTCTTGCCATTGCTGACAAGCTCTCAAAAATGGGTACAATTGTATCACACTCCTATCTCTTCTCTCAATTATTGCATTCAAAGTGTCCTCAAGGTTTGTGGGATCCAAGGGGCCAACTTCACTTAAATATCCCTTTAGTTATTAGTTCTACCCCATCTTGTTCCAAGCTTTGGAACACCTCCTTCATTCGTATTGTAACCATTATCTTAGTGGTATCCAAGGTAGGCTTCCCAAGCATGAGCTCCCTAATCTGATAATCTTGTGGTGTCAATTCTTAAATGTTTGAATGTGAAGGAGGGATAGCCACATGTGTAAACAAGTCCTAGTTCTGATCATTCATAATGAAGGCTAATGCCTATGCATATTTAAGAGGTGATTTAGGCTTCCTCAAAACCTCAATTAATTCCATTCTATCCTCCTCTTCAGTGGTGAATAGCTACTTTTTATTTCTTATCACTTCTTTCCTTAGCCACCTTGGGATATGTTGTACTAGGGATTTTCCTTTTGAGGATGAAGGAGTTTGTTCAGCTATACTCTTCCCCTTATCACTCCTTTCTAGAGTCTTCTCCTTCTATGAAAGATCTACACTAGGAATCTCTGTATCTGTAGAGTCCATAGTCCTCAACTTGGTGTCTTGGGAAGTTTTTTAAGGCTACTCACTTATCTACCCTTCTTTTGACACTTCCTTGGTGGATACTTGTTGTGGCTCTTCTTTTTGTTCTACTTGAACTTGTTCTTCTTCATTTTTTTGAGGAAGGAAAGTAACTAAACATTTATCCACATAGAATGTGGCTTGTACTAAGGATGATGAAACCACCTCAGGTCCTTGTGGTTGGGTGGTAGTTGAGTCAAATCCTCCTATTGAGGTTGATTGGTTGGAGTGTCTCTTATCTCATCCCTAACCAATTTAGTACCCACAGGCATGAAATCAAAATCTAAAATCTAAAAGACATCAATGCCCTCCATATCCTTCTTATTTACCCATTGTTGCATCTCATCATCTAATGTTGTAGTTTGAATGAGTTATTCAGGAATAGATGGAGGTGTGATTGTGGGGCCTCTTCTCCTTTTTGACTATGTAGCTCTTGCAAGATGAGTCCTCTAGTTCAAAGGTATATTATCCTCTTCATCCTCATCATCCTCTTCTTTTGCTTCTTTTGGAATAGATTTGGGGACTAATGGGAAAGGAATCACTTTCTTGATCACCTTTTGCCTCCTCTTTACTAGAGTCTTAATCTTTCTTCTCTTCTTAGGCATGGAGGGGGAGTCTTTTACCTACTACTAAGGTATTTCTTGTATTTCCACTTCATCTCCTCCTTGTCCTTTCTCAACTGATGGTAATTGATGATTATTTTGGGTCTCTATAGTTTCAACATTTTTTGACCCTTGTACATTTTCTTCTCCCTACTGTGGAGGTGCCTAAATTTCTCCCTCTTCTAGCTCAGCTTGTTGAGGATAATTCCTCTTCCTTTTGCCCTTACATTTACCCTTTTGATCCTAATAATACCAAACTATTCTATCAAGTTGGTGCACCATTTATGGTCTTACTAGTGATTGGGCTATAAATGTAGGCAGTGTGACCTTTGTTCCTTAGCCTTTACCTGGGTAGGCTTGAGCATGGAAGATCACTGTTTTAGGAATTGGATCAAGTTTGAAAGGTCTCTTGATCCAATTGTTTGTTAATTTAATGATGTGCCTTGCTCTATGAAAAATGTTTGAGTTCTCTTCTTTATCAATCTTGGCATTTATTATATGTCTATCACTAATATTATCCCTATTGAACAAAAGGTCAAGAAATTCCTTTGTATCTTGTTGCACATATTCAATGGAATCTTACAATAATCCCTTATGTGGACATCATAGTCATTTTTCGCATTCATCCAGTGATCTTCTAGGTAATCTTCATGCTGAAATGTTTTACCTGCTAAGTATTGCACTCTCCCAATGTAATCAAAATAGGGCCAAGGGGAATTATACTCATCCAAGGGATACTGATCCCATTTACACTCGAAAGATGGAATATCTTGCCTTCGATGCACCTGGAGAGGTCCTATAGTCATAGGCCATGTCCAACATATTTTTTGTTTCTTTCTAACTCTGTCATATGCAAACAAGAGTTGTCAAGAGATCTCTAGGAGAATAAGTCAATCACTGGGATACCTAGGGAGGCTCGTAAGGTTGAGAGTTGTACCTACTACCCTCAAATATGTAAATGTTTGGAACTAGATATAGTAAGCTCTAACTTCTGATATTTGTGTAGCTACCTCTTCAAATATTCTCTTTGCATAATTTCCCCCTCTATAAACTAGATTATCGCAAATATGAAAGCATCATTTGCAATCCTATATTCCAAGTGCTTTTCTCTTAAAGCTTCTTCTTTACCAAGTGAGGGTATATAATGTAAGGCCATGTATTTGCATCCTACATGCTACCCTTCTTATAGAAGCCAAGGTAATTCATCACCCTCGTGGCTAATAGGAACACCAAGTATGATGTCATGTAGAATCTTCTGCTATTCTTTACTACCACTAGTTGCTCTCCCAAGTTCTCACTAAAAATGGAGGCCCAATCAATTGGAATCTTTTTTGTCTTGATAGTCTTAATGAAATTGACCATACATATATTCAAATGCCTAGAAGTGGGAAAAATCATGACTCTACTCAAGAGTATGATCAAGTATCCAATATCTTTCTTCATGAAACCTTGTGTCATATCCACTTTTCCTACTTTTTGCCTAAGGGGAGTTTTCTCAAGGAGTCATCTCAATAAGGTATGAAGACTATATGATTTCAAAGGCTTCCTCCACATGTTCCCCATACCATCTCTCAACTTGATGATAAGTCAATCTGGTAAATTGGTCCACCCTGGGTAAATGGAACACCTTCTCTATATTGTTGGGTCAAAGTTCTAGGATGATCTCTCCAGTTATGCTTTTAAAGACCCTTTCTTTGAGAACATATCTTTCTGTTAGTGGCATAATTGATTTTGAGAACTACACTAAAACTAGATGCGACACTATGTCAAATAGTCCTGATCGGATCAATGCAGATATCATGGGAGACCTTTTGGTGGGTTTTTTGCATAGTGTTAGGAATGCACCCAAATTTGTATGGCTTGAATTGGTATCCCAGATCTTTGAGTACTCATCCTAAAATCTTGATTTTGTTAGCACACCCTAGAACTTGAATACCACTAACTTTGGAACCATTTTCTTAGGAAGGGAGGATGATGAAGATGCCATTGAATCTACACAAAAAGCATGTCCATTAGTTCAAAATTGAAGAAAAAAATGATAGATTCAAACCCTAAAACAGACACAAACAAAACCTAAAACCAAGTTGCCTAAAATCACCATAAAACTTAATTAATGATCCTAGAATGCAAAATTATGGCACACCTAGTGCACATGATAGGTGCATCTGGTACAACTTTTACCATAGCAAAGTTTTAATGTATGCGTGTGTAGTAGCATACCTCATGGGGTGTGCTAATGTGCACCATACATTTAGATTCTACACAAAAAAAGTGTTAAGTGTTTAAGGTGCACATTGGTGCACCTAATTAGGTGTGCTGATGTGCACCTTAATTTTGCATTTTATTTGCTTATTTTTTAAGTTTTTTGTTTTAAGGAATTTTAATTTTGTGAAGAAAATAAGTTTCACAACAGTGCACTTGTATGTGTGTTTTAACTTGGTTTTTTTTGTGTTTTACATAGGGGGAAGGTGAAGGAGGCAACCTAAATAGGGGTGGTGGTGTTCTATGCTATGTGAAGATGGAAAAATGAAAACAAGTGGAGAGTTTGGGGAGGTCCTAGGTTATATAGCTTGAGGTCTTTGTGTAGCTATGGGAAGTGCATAGCTATGCTACTACACACTTCCCATAGTGTACATTTCATTTTTCAAATTAGGCATACTAGCACACTTGATGAGGTGTGTTGGTGCGCCTCTCTTTTTTTTGCAAAATGAGGACTTAACACTCTAAATTTTGACTTTTGAGGCTAGGTTTTTGAGTCAAGACCCAGTCTTGACAAAAAAAAATAGGTAAAACCCTAAAAAAGACTTGAATCTTGGATTAGGATACTAAAAGCTGAAAAAATATAGTAGGGGGCCCCCATTTCTAGGCAAAATGCGGCTTGCATTGTGGAGATCACAACACATAGTTTTTCATTGATTTTATTTTTATTTTATTTTAATAATTATATAAATATTATTTGAAATGGTTTCAAAAGGATTTTTTGAAGAATCTTTTAGGGAATATTCCCAATTATTAAAATTTGGATTAAAAGTTCCTCATACAAAATCCAAAGAGCATTTTGACTCTCAAATAAATGAAATTTTAGGATTTATTCTCCACTTCATAGCACTTGGTTTCCTATTAAACTTTTAATAGTTTCTTAGAGTATTTTTATTTGGACATATTATAGAGTGGATGGTGTGTAGAATTTTGAAGTTAAACATTGCATTCAAATTAGGAGTAATCTTAAATAGTTTATAACAATGCAATATAAAGTAATATTCATTTGAATCCAAATTCCTATAGAATATAGTCATAATCTAATTCAATAGCTTTTTTTTAATAACACCAATATCTATAACATAATTGATCATTTTGTATTTAAAATTAAATTTTCAAGGGTACAAGAAGTGTTACAAGAAATAAATTATGAAACACTATATTTTTGCATACATCCTATACCAATCAATTGCAATAGATTGACAAAGAATTTCATTAAACATGTTCTCATGTTTACTATCAAACTCTATACATTAGGATTATATTTTCCCTTATTACAGTAACAAATATATTAGGAAGATTGACAATCAATAGATCCAATAGGCATCCAATTTTACTTTATAACATGAACAAGATTCAATGGAATCACTACGAGGAGAAATCTCCATAATAATGAACTCAAGAACACCATGACAATTCTAAATCTAGTTTTGCTCCATTTCAAGATACCATCCAAGAAATCTACAAATACATAAGACAACCATGGAGAGTTCACCTCCCAACCAAGGCCTCGATGTGAGGCCCTATACCAAGCTTAGAAGAACCAAAATTGACCAAGCGACATTCATAAAAACAACAATGACACACTCAACAAACAAATCCCATCCAAGTTATGCATAATATGTTCCATATTGAACCAAGACTAGGTAGGAGATGTCAATTATGAACACAAATCACATGCCTCTTCCAAGGCTAACAAATCACAATGAACTTCCATTCTTTCTCTCCTTATTTTCCAAAAAAAAATCAGTTTGTATTGATAGCAAGGGCCCATAACACCTTATTTTCTCCCTCTCCTCATTATGAGAAGAGACTATGCACTAACCTGGACTCCAACTAAAGCCCTTCTCTCGTACATGGATACTTCTTCTCTATCTGAGGGTGATTAATGCCAACACACCCTTCATAGTTTTCCCAATAAAACCAAAAAGTAAGACATGAAAGGAAAGAAAATAGAAAACCCACAAATATCCATCCCTCACATGTTACAACACAAATATGAAATACACACATCACTAGTAGAAATTTGGCAAATAAATGACTACATGACTAAAAAATTTAGTCACAAGACTAAAACATTTAGTCATGTGACTAAAAGTGATCAAATTCTAGTAATGTTTTACAATCCATAAGAATAAGTGACTAAATAAATGACTAATTTGGTCATCAGATAAAATCACAAGGTTAGACAAAGATAAATCACTAAATAAATGATCAAATAAAAGACTAAACTATTGGTCACTAATAATTAGTCACCCAAACAAATGACTAAATGAATGATTGATAATTTTCTTATCATATTAAATATATTCTTAAAACTTTTAATAAATTTTATTTCTCGTTGATCTAATTTTTTGTGATATCAATACATCATTATTAGTTAACTTTCTTGAATTACCTCTCAAAATCTATCTATCAACTCTTGAAGAAAATAAAAATTCTCCATGCACTCAAAAGAAATCTCCAAGTCTACATATGCATAGCAAAAATATTAATTGCCAAATAATTATTTTATAATCTTAGCATATAATTTCTATTAATCACATTAATGCCATGTAATAACCATCTTTAAAAAATATAACATTATTTTATTATCATTACATTTAATATATGTTTGTATTTAGTAAATAGGGTGAAGCAATATTTAATAAATATTAATAGTAAAAATAATAAAGATTTACACTAAAGGTGCTCTTACATGAACAATCTTATTTTAATGATCAACCATTGAGAATTTTCTACTATTAATGCAAGATAATTGGACATTTCTCAACCCTCAATTTTATAATAGTATTCTTTTGCACTTTTTGTTTCATATTTTTTAGGTTTTATTTTATTTTCATCTATAAAGTGTCAAATACATTTGCAGGTACTATATTTGGCACTCCTCTTGTTGTTAATTCCTTGGTGAATTTTAAATTTCTATAATGATACCCATTCATTTTGCTGCCATTGTCCTATGATTTATCTTTGATTATCTTGGCCTTTTTTAGGGCCTAGCCTACAAAAAATCCATAACTCTTAATTATAATACTCCCTCTTTAAATAATTTTCTCACTTAATTTATTTTCCACATTATAAGATGATATTTTTCTATTTTGGCTTTCAAATATTTTGTAGAGACCTTTATGTATGGCTTTTTCTATGTCCATTTTATGGAAGATGATGAAATCTAGAGGCTACACAATTTTTTTAATCAATTTGTGTCCTCTATTTAGATGTTCTCATCTTCTTGAAAGAGGAACACATGAAGACAATAAGGAAGCATGGACAAGGACATGGATTGGAAATACTACTACTACCATAGTTGTCCCATTGTCTTTATTATTATCACTTATCGCCAACACCATGAACCCTGAGGACTTTCTCTAGCCATGGATAATGGACTTTCATAACTAATGGTCATAATTATTTTGACTAGCATGCTTTTCATATAAATAATATTAATGTGATCACTTCATTCCTCCATTATCTTTACTTGCATATACAATTTCTGTATGTGATACCATTCTAGGCATTGTTTGTAAAGAAAAATTTGTAGGTTTTTAAATCTTAGGTTACTATTCATGAGAAAGGTCATGTTGTGGGACTCTTTTGACATCATCTCAATGTGTACATATAATTTGGTACAAGAATGGAATGTGATTATATCTCAACATGTACATATGATTTGGTACACAAACAAAATTTTATTATAAAGAAAATTATAGAGAGGCCTTGTGAACTACATCTCACTACTCTCATGGATAGGTAACATATGAGCAATCAACTGACTACACTACCATTTTATGGTAGAGCATTATATTCCTTACAAGAGAGAAAAAGATTCAAAATTTGAATTGTTACAAGTATTGAAATCTTGTTGTAGGGACATAACTATTGTGTAGATAATGCTTCATACTCAATGTTACTTTGAATAAGGACACTACCTATAAATTTTAATTAATTTTGCAATTGTATATGTTATTGTTGAGCAGTGGTAATAGTAATCAATAGTTTTCATATTTATTGCCCATCTCATGAGTTAGATCACACTTTGTGATAATTTATAAGACACTAATATTTTTTAAATTATCTATTAAAACATTTATTTTACAATCAAACTATTTCTTTTTAATTTTTTTTAAAAAAATCTAAATTTCAAATTTGTTAATAAATAATTTTCCAAATAAGTTAGATTAAAAAATGTTGATTTTTTAAATATATATTTTAAATTATTTTTATTGTATGGTAATTTTTTTCTAAAAAAAAAAAAAATTAATTTAGAAACATATAAGAATTTCCATATATTTAAATATGATTATAATACAATTATTTAAAATTAAAATAATAGAAATATATATTTATGAATAAATATTATCAAAATATATGGAATTTAATTTAGAAACATACTAATATTTTAAAAGAAATCAAGGTAAGCCAAAAATAAAAAAGATAGGTAAACGATCGAAGCCTAGATTATTTTTTATTATTAAGATTAATCATTATTATGTGTTAATCATGAGTAGATTCGAACCAAGACCTCTTTGATGAGAGGCTCCCAATTGACCAATGCATTGTAGGCTCTTGCCTAAGTTAAGCCAAATTTAATTTAAAATATATTAAAATTTATAAATGAAATTCAACTAAGAAATATATTAAATTTATTTGAGAATCATAAAATTCAATTTTAAATACTAAATGCAACACATTGTTTCTAATAAATTGTCTTTTGTATATCATGAAATTAGAAAGTATGACACACATTGTTTCTAATAAATTGTCTTTTGTATGCCATGAAATTAGAAAGTATGACACACATTGTTTCTAATAAATTATCTCTTATGTGTCATGGAATTAGAAAGTATGATACAAAGATACTTTTACATTTTTAGTTGATTTTGAAGAATTAATAATAGAAATGTATCTTAACAATTTATTAGAAGGCACCTTTTAAGAGAAAATTAGGTTTTTTTAAGTTTTTAAGATTTTTTAAAGTTTATAAAATAAAAAGATTTACTTGAAAATTGAGAAGGTATTTACCACCAAATATCTAGATAAATTATACTAAATATCTTAGAATACTAAACTTTATTAAGTCCAATTTAATTATAATCCTAATTGAACCCTAACCCCTAAATAATTAAAACCAAAAGCTAATTATAAAACATTTATCTCAATTATTTCTATAATTAAATTCTTGTCATAATATATGTATTCATCATTCTTGCCATAATCATATAATTTGGCTCTCTAATTTCTTCACACATCTGGTGATATTAACACTTATATTTTATTTTGATGAATAAAATAATAATCCGATTAAAAAATGTCAATTGTAGCTTTTATAACTAGAACGTTGGTAGAAGGTGATGAATTTGAAGTCAATGATCCATCATTTCAACAAGCAAACAATCCAAATGGAAATTTTTTTATTTCAATTTGTAAGTTTTTGCATATTTTATCTGGAGATACTTTATGTAGAGATCTACATTTTTTTTCATTTATAATTTTTTGCATATTTTATTTGGAGATTACTTTGTGAAAATAATTCAGGGATGAAAAGATCTTGAGTTTGATGATGAAATTTTAGATGTAAGATGACATTTGATCTAGGGAGCTTTCATGCCATATGAGAGGAGATAAATTGTTTAGGTAGCTCTATTTGGCCTACATTTTTTCACTGGAGTGCTACTCATTTTCAAGCCATTGAAGAGACATAATTTAGAGTCTTTTCCCTGCTACTTTTTAAAACAAATATTTGGAATAAGGGTTTGTTACTCGGTTATCAAAATGCCTCAATTTTGACCTTGTTGATCTTGTGGTCATATGTAAAATGCATCCCATTTTGATCATTAAAATGATTATTTTATCTCTAAATTTTTGTGAATTTCTAAATCTTCATATCCCTGGCTCGTTCCTAGCTTTGCCCTAGAGACATTTGAAATTTTTTAATCTGACTTCTAAACCCCAAGTTATCACAGGTTAATGGAGAGACCCAAATTATGCATTTTCAAGTTTATCATTAACCATTAACCTCTCAAACAAGTTAATGATAACTTTCAAATTGCACATTTTGGAGCTGGTTAATTAACCTCTCCAAAAATGCATATTTCTTAACCTCTTTGAGATGGTTATTAACCTATTTGAAATTACTTCATGAGAAGTCAAATATGTGAATGGATTGAAATAAAACAAAGAGAAAGATCTATCTAATGAGAAGATGAAAATTTTGGAAAAGCGGATATATAGAATTGGTGATCTTGCAAGTATTATCAATAGTTAATCTTGTATTAGTAGTGTGCGAAGAAGTGTACATGATGAAGGAAGAGGAGTAGACCCTGTGCCATTAGATGAAGATGAAGGGAAAGAAAAATTTGGTTTACCTATGCTTGTCAGAGAGATATTATTTGTGAGATATAGTAGAGGAGAGGAGGATTTTTTTTTTACTTCCAAGGAATGGCAACAAGCTACATCAAATAACCTCACAAGTGGAAGTGGCTTCTTAATTACCATAGATTAGTCTAAATGGTATTGTTGATGAGGCTTTAAAGCTTTTAGGAAATGCCTCAACCTAATGGGGTCTCATGGACCGTAATCATTGCAGAATATGCTCAAAGTGGACTTGTAGAAAAGGTCGTGGATGTCTTTAATGAAATGCAATTGGTTGGTGTAAAGCTAAACTCAACAACCTATGCCAACATCCTACTGGCCTATGCCAAATTGGGGTCTTTGGAATAGGGCATGAAAATTCATAAATTGATAAATGAAAGTGGATTTTATCAATTTTTGTTATTGGCAATGCTTTAGTTGGTATGTACGCAAAATGTGGAGCCATACAAATGGCACACGAATTGTTTGAAAAAATGGGTCAACAAAATGTGGTATCATGGACTTCACTTATAGCTGGATATGCACAAAATGGCTGTGTCCAAAAAAATCCTTAGATATTTTTAAGGAAATGCAAGTTTTAGATGTAAAACCTGACTCAACAACCTTTATCATTGTTCTTCTAGCCTTGGAAGCCTTGCACTATGGCCTAGAGCTATAGGGTGCAATTTCAAAGTTCCCAAAGAATGTAAAAGGTATTCTATACCGACGAATGTAAAAGGTATTCTGATATGTCTATGTTTTTCCAATGAATAAAAGCATCAAATAAAATTATACCTAGATCACCCTCAAACTCACAGTTTTCCTAGCAATCACAAAATATGGTTATGAACCGACGAAGTTGGAGTTTCTTGCTTGGGAGATTTGAAGTCTTAGAAGAGCAAGTGTTAGCCTCGTGTCAAAATATCAAGCATTGATACAGGCCTAAATGCCCTTAGTCAATTAAAATACAAGCTATAGATAGGTTCAATCTGCAATATAAATAAGGACCATCTAGCTTAGGTGTTTGGACAAGAAAGAATATAAATATAAACACAGGAAAAAGGATCTGATTAATGTAGGAAAATGACTACTTTGAATCAAAGAGAAATCTAATGGCTCATGTTCAAATCCATGGATATGTGATGAGGAATGCGAGTAATGAGTGAGACTATGCTTGACTTGTTTGACATAATGCCTAAATAGAAAGGTGGTGAACATAAACAAAGCATATAGTGTGTTAGCAAAATGCTCTTGATGAAATGAAATGCTCACTCCTAGCTTGTAGCTTTGAAAGCTTCACTAATTTTATCTCCAAACTTTAATTCATCCAAATTTGGATCAACATCATGAAGTACAAGTATCAAAGGCCAGATTATGCTCCTATTTTAAGAAGTACACTTCCAAACATCAGTGATACTATTTTAGGAAGTGTTTGCCTTCAAGATTTTTGGTCATCTCTTGTGAATGAAGAAAGGACCCCATTAGCTGGAAAGATATTAGAAAGTGGCTTAGCTCTAGTAGGTGGGCATCCCATTTTAGTATAGTGCTAGGACTTAGTATTGGAGTGCATGAAGGCTTATCATCCCAATACTAGAGAAGTTATTTCAACAAAAAATAAAGTAATTGTCTATCTAGATCTTGCCTCTATTGCTGCTATTTTTTTATTGCCTACCAGGATGCAATATGCTAGCATCAATTTGAGAACTACCAAGGAGTATTTTACTGGTCATGGTTCTTGCAACCAAGAAGAGGAAAATCTCAATTAGGAAAATCCATTCACAGATTTTTGTTAAAAGAAGATGTGGCAAACATGGTAACTCTATTGAGCACGATAGTTGGTCTTTGGGATTCTCACAAATTTGAAGGTTGGATGTTCCTATTTATCAACATGGTCTATGAAGGAAAGCAACATATTGATTGGGCTGAAATTATCAGTGAGTCACTACATAGACAACTCATGGGACTTCAAGAAAATGACTACTTTTATATGACTTCATATCTTTTCTATGCTATTGCAAGTACCAAAAATTGGCCAGGACTTAACTGATAGGGTATTTATGATGATACAACCATCATTTATAATCATCTTCCTCAAATTTAGTATGAAAATAGCCTGAACCATTTTAGAATAGTGAATGATGCATTCACAATGCTAACTATAAGGGAGATTCAAGGGAATATTGGACTCAGAATTTCACCAAAAGTAGCGATGAAAGTACAAAAATATGGAAGTGTTTTCATATAGTTCCCAAAGTTTACTTATATCAGGTTAGCTGCCTATGATGGGTGTCCACTAATTCTACCTAGATTTTTTGATGATAAATTGGTCTTGATTGAAATGTGTAGGTAGATTAGTCAAATCAATAAACTTTATAGGAACATGAGGGTAGATGAAATACCTTTTCCTATTGACATAAGATATTATAGTTGTGATACTGTATCAGATACTAGAAATATAGAAAGATCTATTGCCACAATAAATTTGCATCCTTATATGATGTGTTTCCCTTATGATAGTAAGGGCTATGCAATGAATGAGTTAAAGTTAAATCCCAGTCTTGGTCACTTCCCAACTCTGGAGGACTTTTGGGAGGATTGTGAAAATGATTTTGAAGTCAGGAAGAGAGATTGGATGCAACTTATAGTAAGGTAGGTAATAGACTTCAAGATGGATATTGATGTGACAAGTGTAGATGATGATGAAGGTTCCTTGGTTGATCCATTCTACTATGAGGAAATTGAATTACTAGATCTCCCTCCTATTGATTGGTCGATTCCAGAGTTAAAAAGCTTGAAGGAGAGGATTGCCTTTATTCTTAAAAGGACAAGAGATTGGGTTAGTAAAGTCAAAGCAGAAAGGGTAGCTACTGAATTCCAAAGTAGGGAGAGAAGAGGTGATCAAGGGGAATCATCTTCAATGGCATTAAAGGAAACCTCTATTGAGAAAATGCAGCAATTAGATACAAGTGTTCCAAATCAAGATGAAGATCTGAATCATCTAGCTAAGTTTATAGTCCAAAAGAGGAGGACAAAGATAAAAAGTAAATCTACTAGATCAAATCAGGAAGGAAATGAGCCTAATATGAAGGATAAAGGAACTCCCCAAGCTGTTGAACCACATGTTCTCATTACATCTTCTCATGATGTAACACTCCCTCATTCAAGTCTCTCTCCTCCTGAGATATCATTAATAGACATCACATAGTTAGATGATCAATTATCTAATTCAAAAGATTTAATGATGATTGCTGAAAACATAACAGGTGATGTGCAAGTTTCAAATAGTACACATTCTTGGTTCCAAAATAGTCTTCAAAGGAAGAAGAAAGTTGTTCAAATGATCCCACCCCTATTTGATGTGATCTCTAATTTTCTTCAGAAGCCTCCTAAGGTGAAAAAGACCAAAGTCATGTCTAAGTTAGCTATTGATAAAACTTTAGGCAACTTATGCATAGAAATAACAAAACCTATAATTGAAAAGAGTGTTGATGAAGCATCTAAATTAGACTTCATTCTAGATAAGGTTGATCTTGGTCCATCTAATGCAGAAAGAGATTTTCAAAATTTTGAAGTGACTATTGCCCAAATGTTACAAAGGGTGAAGAAAGAGAAAAGAAGCAAGGAGCAACTCAAGGAACAAGTTTAGATGCTGGTATCTTATATCAATTCAATTAGTGATTCCTCTAATGCCAAAGTAGTGGTTACTTTACTAGGTTTAGTAGGCCTTGATGGTATTTTAGATCATACTATTATTGAAAGAATAGAAAAATACAAGTCACATAGTATGATGATCAAAGCTTGGATAAACAAGATGATAGAAGATGCTTCAAAACTCATAACTGGAGTAAAGGAGATATATGGAAAATTCATTGAATAGATACAAGAAATTTCTAAAGATTTGGAAAATAGCAAGGAATAGAAATTCACCTAGCAAAAAGTAGCTAATGAATTAAAAGAAATGGCCAAGTTAGGTACAAGCATCCTACTTCTTAAGAAGATTATTGCTGATCCAAGTGCAAAAAAAACACGTATCTGGAGTAAAAGTGTTGATTGGAAAATGATAAACATGAGCAAAGGGATCACTGAGTTTGAAAAGCTAATAGCTTCTTGGGGGCAGCTGAAAACAAAAGTTACAGATGAACTAGTCTATACTATCATAGGTGGGCCAGCAATAGGTGACCTTCAGCTTATTGATTGCCAATTTCTCCTTGATTCCTTTAGTGTCCTGATTCATTCAAAAATAGAGAATCGTGTATCAGATACTGAAACTATGATGAAGCTCAGCCTGGTTACAGTCACTCTAGGATATTGTAACATTTCAGCCTATTGACAAGAGTTAGAAGAAATTCAAGATAGATACTTCACAGCTAAACTCAAGATGGAAAATGTGTTCATTCTAAACTACAAAGTAATGATGATCATCCTAGATTCTTATAGGGCTTTCCAGGATAGATCAATTATGTTTAGATAGATAGAGTTAGTAGCTAGAAGAGCAGTGATTGGATATGTACATATCCTTAGGAATTCTAGCTAAAAAATTTGTTTTTGAAAGTCTTTCTTGTATAGGTTAATTTTATTGAGGTTAATTAACCTCCCCAAAATCACATATTTTTGAGGTGGTTATTAACCATGAAGAGGTAGTTATTAACCACTATGTCTATATAAGGACTCCTTTTGGCTTTGTAAAGGGGCTTTTTGGTTTTAAAGTAAGGGAACACTATGCTGAAATTTTGATCAAGAGATAAATTTTGGAAAGTATGTACAATTTTTATCTCTAAAATCAAAAATCTCTATTATGTACTTGGTGCAAGGAAATGAAATGAGATGCATTCTTGATTTCTTGTTCTAAAATCAAAATAGTTGTAGTAGTAGTAGACATTCTCATGGTACTATACAAATGTTTATGAATAGTGAATGTGCTTGGTAACACTGGTTACTTTCAAGTGTAGTTCTTGATCACCTTTGTTATCATTCTTTTTTGCCCAAGAAAGTTGTGCGGTTGTGTGGTGCATTCATCCTAAATGGCTTTCTCTTTATCTTTTAAGTTTTATATTCTTTATTTGAAAACCTTTTCAAAATTATATCATATGAGGGAGCTGCCCCTTTAAGCATAGAGGAAGGTTGCATACCAAGGGCCTATCCAACTATTGGAGACATCAATTTCCCACACTCTATTGAAAAATTTTTATAGTGACAAATCTATTTACCAATAGGGTTCTTATTTTGTCCCAATACAATTTTATCTTTCTGAGATAAAATTTCATTGAAAGGAATTTATGATTTCTATATTATCCCTTCTTTAATCAATATCCTTGGAAATTCAACTCTAAATCTCTTTATGGGTTTGTATTGCAATGTTGATCTAAAATACAACTAAGTCCTATTGAGACTAATTATTTTCTAAATAAAAAATAATTGATTTAGGTGATGTTTCTCAAATGTTTCTATGTTTCTCTGAAGCTAATCTATTAGGTTGGATATCTATTTTTAATTGAAACTGCTGATTTTTATATATTCCTTTTAGTACTCAATCACCCCCAATTCAAAGATTTTTTTGTATATAGATCTATAATTTTACTACCATGAATTTAGGTTTTAGCCCTTTGTGTTTCATTGAAGGGTAACTCTAATGGGATTGTATAGAGTTTATGGCTTCTATAGCATTTCATACTCTTGAATGTGCAGCTATATCTACACTATTCATGCATGTATGCCATTGTTTCCCTTTTGTAAGCTCTCTACACTTCTATTATCATTATCTATTAGGTTCTAGTGTGAGGAGCTAAATTAACCCGCTTAATATAGTCATAAGTTGACTAACTCTATAACTTCAAGAACAAGTATGGTTTTTTGACAAGGACCATTCACAACTTGGTCTAATACAACCCTATGGACATATAGTAGATTTATTTTGTCTGCATTTTATTACAAATTTTTCTTTTACCACTCCATGAACTCATGGCTACTCTAGATATCGTTTATTTTCTACAAGTTTATAAAAGTAGTTGTATGGTTGATTATGTTTTCTAAGTAAGAAGGAAGTTTCAAGTTATAAATTCCAATAGCTAAATTTTGTATAAGAATTCTTCAGATTAATGAAATGTTTATTGCTCCTATTTAAGAAGAGAAGGCTTCTAGAATTATAGTATTGTTCATGCATGCATTACAATTAATGATAAATCCTTTAATGCTTTGTTCTAAACAGAGAGGATTTACTTTCCTATGAGAGATGAGAGGACCAAAATAGATTAGCTTTCTTGCCCAACTATTAATGTTACCCAAATTGCACCCAATTTCATGACTTCTACCACTTCTTCTACAATAGCTGGTAGCTAAAGATGTTTTCTTTTCCAATATAAGTAAAGGTTATTCTTTGAAATGTATGAGCCTGATATGAATGAAAATGTCTTTATCCTATATGAAAACAATAATGAATGTCATTTATTCTTGTCTTCTCTAAGAAAATTACCACTCTATATAATATATATATATATGAGTTTTTTAACATTTCATTGAGACAATCTATATGCTCTCATCTCTCATAAATAACAAGAATTAAATATTTATCATTTAATAAAATGTATATTAATTATCTAACAGATGAGATAAGGTATTAGTAAAATTTGAAGAAATATATGTAATAATGTATGGCTCTCATAGACAAAAATATTGTGTAGTGTTTGTACTCCTATGTTGAAAGCAACATAAAAGCTCAATTAAGCCATAGGAAGAAGAGGAAATTTAATCCTTTCAAAAGATCCCACTAATTTTTTTGTGGTTTCTGAAGTTTTGGGTCTAGAGATGCCTTTACTATGAGGTCTAGTTGAAGTTGTCTAGCTAGTCAATAATACTCAAATGTTGAGCCAAATGCTAGGATAGAAATTCGGTCACACACATGTGAGAAATCCAACTGAATCAAGGTATAAAATCAAGATCAAGGACATGCTTAAATGAGACATCCTCATATCACATTCCAAGTTGGTTTTTACTAGATTAGGGTTTTCAAGGCTAAAAATGATTGTTTATTTTGTTTGTGTTTTCATATCTTTAGATTATGTTGCCATGCTAAATATCATTAGATGTATGGATAACTAAGGTCTAAGTTTTACTTTGAGTATGGAACTTGAGGTCAAGCTATAAACTAAATCTAATGACTGCTAAAGATATGTAATATAGGTACACATTTAACTCACTTAGGAGAATATACACAATAATTGCTAGCTTCATCTAATATCTATCACAATAAGATTTTATATGTTGAATATAACACCTTTTCACTAATCTCAACATGTAAATATCTTATAGAATTGTATGAGCACAATCCCTTCATTTTTATGGATCATTTTTGTATTAATAAAAGGTCTTTGGTTACTAGAAGAAACAATAGGATCTTTTGGATTGTAAGGTGCATATGCTTATATATGGAGAACTTTTGTGTGTAATGCCCTGCCAAGGGATCCAAAGAATTTCACTAAGTTTGCTAAACAATTTTTTAAAAAAAAACATGAAAGTAAAACCATTCATATCATTCGTGAAAGCAATAGTAACATCCAACTAAAAGTAAACATAACATAACATAACAGATGACAAACTTTAAGGATCCCTTAATGTTGTATCACATCTAATCATAACTTATTCATCTAACATCACATCCTTATGAAATAACAATGATACACCCAATGTTCTTAAACAATATACAAGTGTCCTTTTGTAATTACATTTTAGATTGCTCAATCATCCACTATACATGTCACAGGGTAAAAAAAAAGGCTTAAAAGAATAAAGCATCCATGTAAATAAAGTACATCATCATCCAATATTAATCCATGATGCAATAACATAAATGAAACCACATATCATACATGTTACATCATCACAAAAGATATAAACATCCATCATAAGAGATAACCATACATCACAAACATAAATAACTAAGTGCATGGTTCCTCCCAACCATTAATAGCATCATTAGACCATCATGGATCCTAGCCATCCCTCCGTGCATAACATTCCAAAGCACCGAAGAGATCATCGGTATTATCATAGTAGGAATGTCACTCCTAAAACATCCTACTAATATGCAAGGTAAAGCATAAGATATCAATATAAGAATCATACCAATAAATACATCCATCATAGGGTATATCATTAATCATAATGATCCAAGAACATAATGAAGATAAATATCAATCAAGAATGCTTCAGCCACAGTGTCTCGGATGGATCTCAAATGATAAGAGTGAAAAAACACTACCACCCGACTACGTGGTACCTAAGTGGTCCACTCCCACCATGCTGAGGAGATAATCTCAAGTCCCAAAAAGGCTATCCAAAAACACATAGCAAAGATACTCTCTAAGTCCAAGAATCCTAAAAGTATACTAACTCAAAGGTTCCATCACACAAAACTGACATCTAATTCCTAGAGGCACACAATGACATGTAGGAAACCTACTATGCAAGTGGGAAAGTGTCATCACATTTATCACGTACAAGTTACCTTGGCAGTTAGCTAAACTCTATGGGTCCATACTGATCTCATGTGGCCACTAGTATCCTCTCATACTGACAAGGCATACTACGGAATGCACGGTCGCAACCATGCGTTCTCACTACTCCCATCCTAGCCTGTACAAGCACTCAAGGCATGGGCGAGAACATCAAACAATTATCTTTTTAGGTTTATTTAATCCCCATTTAGTATGTAAATGTTATCACTTATTAACCAAACTTACAATGAGTTACCCTGGCAGCCACTTAGGGCCCTGACCCCCATTGCAAGCCACTTCCCAACACTACAAGTAGATTACCTACCCTAAGCTCATGGAATCATAAAATCACCCCAGTCCTATACAAGCGACTGGAAAGAAAATCCCAAAGATAATCCATAAAAAGAATCATCAAATAACCATGATAAAAGTATCAAATATCCACAATAAGAATCATCAAATCTCCAAGATAAGAATCATCGAATCTCCATGAGCATCTGAAAAGCATCCATAGAAAATCATGACCACAACAGTTCTCTATTGGCAACTGAAGGCATCACTGATAATCATGAGTATCCATTGGTTCTCATTAACCAAAATATATCTCAAAATAAATCACCATATCCATTGGTTCTCAACAAGCAACCAAGAATATCTCAAAATCATACTGATCGAAGACTCCAAAATGGTTGAGTCAAAACATGTCACAACATGACATCATCAAAAAATAATTCCACATTTCAGTCTCATCAAGGCGACTAAAAAATAATCCAAGGATAACTGATCGATGACTCAAAAATGATTAGCTCAAGTGTCTCATACACATACATCTCAGCTTCACACATGAAGACTGATGAACAAATACAAACATTTCATAGAGCATACGATCACATTACCATGGTTGGGCTTATAAAGATTGAGACCAAATAAGATCAACATACCATCACATCTCATAACCTCTGAGCCTTTGGTAACAACCTAGGACTGGTCAACACTAGTTAACCCAAAACCCAAAATAGAAGCATAGAGAAAACACAATGCAAACACATGTTTTGGTTTACTAAAATCACATAGTTGAGTAATGTGTGAAGTTTTAGTTTCTATTTACCAGTATAATTCAAGTGTCTAAGTTTAATCACTTGACTTACAAGTCAACCCATTTTTTCCCCGATAGCTTTATCCTTCCATTATTAAGAATTACATTCTAAGAATAACTTAAGGATAAATATTCACTAAACTGATCATCATTAACCTTTAATTAAATTATTCTCTATTTTTAACCATGATCCATATTCTAATTGATTAACTCTTCTTTAATGTTACTTCAGCTTTTAACATAAATCAAGGATCATTATTCATCTAAATTATAAGAGAGCCAATTACTAGTCTTCAAATAAGAAGATTATAACTTTATTAAAATGATAAATTTAATCAATCAATTCTCATAGCTGCACAATCCATGACCTTTTAACATTCTAATAGTTCTCAATTAGAAACTTAATTAAGTATTACTAAAGTTTGAGTCTTTTAATTTAATCGTTATCATCGTTGACAACCATATAATATCCAAGGTCATAATTCAAGTCATAAGACTTATCAACTTCAATATAGATAATCTACAAATCGTTAAAAGAATTATATCAAATAAATCTCTATTACATAACTTAATTATTAATTAAATCTAATTAACTCTCATTAATTGATTTAATTAATAATTACATAATCATAGAAATGTTCCAATTAATAACTAACTAGAATTCTATCAGATAAAAGTCAACTATAATCCAATACTCAAATGATCCTATTAATAATTCAATAATAATAATTTGTTAATATCTAATAACAAGTTATATTGAGAATCTTATTAATAAATCTATAATGACCACATTCGTCATACTTTCAATGAATACTAATATTCCCTTGATAAAACAATTAAAACTCTATTATCAATTAAATCTAATTAATTTTATGATTAACTAGTAGCTATGCCAATAACTACATGATTATCAGCTGATAATAGTTTCGTTCATTAAGAGTCAACTATGTATCATTCCATCAATGTTCAAATTATTACTTTACTAATAAAAAATGATAATAAATCCCCAATATTAATATCTCAACTAAATACCTCTTATGTTGATTGATAAATAGATTAATTATACTTCTTCTACTATTAACTAATCTTAATTAAATTAGATTAGTTAATAAATCATATAAAACTAATGCATAAAAATAAGATTCTACTAAGGGAAGATTGCAATAATATCTTTAATTCATTCCATGCTTTGATATATTATTTTTGTGAAGTTTAAGCATAAAGAACTCTTGATTATGGAAAATGAAAAAATATCTGTCCTTGAATAAAATAGTCTCAGTACGACAGTCATATCTCCCTAATGAACCATTGGATCAGGCTGAAATTGAAATATATTAGAGAGGGCCAAGTTGCGCCAATTTTGACTGGAGTGATTGAATAAATTTGATCACGATAAAAAGTTATGAATGACTGAGTTCAAATCTATCCAAGGGCAGCAACAGGGCAGTTTGTGATGAATTAAGAATTTCTCCTAAAAGGTAATTGTTCTCTAAATTTATCCAATTCTTCTAATATGTTTGGCTATAGTTTTAAAAACCATTTTTTTTAAGTCCATTAATCAATTTGATTCCAGATCGAACCCGAACTTATTTTAGATCTAATTTCTTTCTCATTTAGAACTAGGGTTTTCTATTGTTTTCTTTGCAACCCTACATATCTAGATTCTAATATAATTGTAGATTCAATCACAAAGAGTATTCAGATACATATAACAAACATGATGAATACAGAAAGAGAAATAGTGCAAAAAGAATATGTGAATATCACGAGTGCACCTGGACACTTATGCTAATCTGTCATGCCTCAAAAGTCCATAGAAAATCTCTTCCTTCTCCATCATTCGCACTTCTTCCAAGAATCCAAGCCAATCGAATCGTCCAAGTGACTAGAAGTGCTAGAAGAAGCATAGAAGCACGTAGAAAATATATAAGCATGTAGAAGCATATGATCTTCTCAATGAATGTAAGTTTTGAAGCTTCCATTTAAGCTTGTAGCTTCCATTAAGCTTGTCCAAACACACTAGGAGAGCCTCTATTTAAAGGCCTCTAAAATGCATCTAGAGTGTCTCTAGAAACAACTAGAAAATAAGCATAACAACCAAGAATGGGTCTTCTCCAACCTTCTAGATGAGTCTTAAGTTTGTAGACACCATGTGCTCAAATAAAATGCTAACTTCTAAGTGTAGACAACTTGTGCATTCTTAGAGTGCAAACTCCTGTGTTGTCTACATGACAACTCTCAAAAATTTGCCAACTCCTATGTGAGAAAATATTAAAATAATGCACATTAATTAATATAATATTTACTTTACTCTTTCCAATTTAATTTATTTATTATTAAATCTCATGCACTAACTTTAATAATTCCACTTTTTAAGTCTTAATATATTTATATTTTAATCACATGAGATCTAGAATCTTTTAATAATTTTAATATATTTTTCACTTTTAAATTTTATTTTCCAAAACTTAATTGCTAAAATATTTATTAGCTTTAATAATAATATTATTTAGTCATTTATTTAAAAATGAACTTCAAATATATTATTATTAAAATAAATATTGTCACTTTCCAAATTTAAACTTTTAACTTTTATTTTCAAATTTAATTATTTTATTTAATTAATTTCTCAATTAATTAAATAAAATAAATATTAAAATACCATATTAATTTTCTATTAAATTAAACCATTAATTAAATCTTTTAATTAGGCTTAATTAACAGAAAATACATCAAAGACTCACAAGGTAAAAAAATGAAAACCCATCATAGGAAAAATACATACAAGATCAAACCAAGGGTTAATATCACGAATTACGTCATCTGACGCATTCAAAGGGTACTCAACTTAGATACTTGTCCTAATTTTCCAATTAGAACAAATAGCTTAAAGGGTTGAGATTTGGACTTGAGAATTTATCTCCCCTCTCTTATCATTGAGATGATGTGATAAGGTATGCTCATCCTGGCAATTCAGGGAAGTCGGTACTCAGTACCTGCAACCTGCATAAAATTTAAGCATGTACAAGCACAATATATACTAAACTAAACAAGAAATGGCAGAAAGTGGTGCATCGTGTAGATCTCGACTAGCAGGTGACTATGACTCCCTTCCTTAACCACATCAGACACGCCATACAAAAGCAAACACGCAAAGAAAACACGCACACCATACACATGCAAGTATGGGGTAAGTATCTATAAGAAAACACATATGATAATAAATCATCTTACTAATCATCATTAATAATTGCAAACACTAAAAATAATAATCATGCATACATGAAATGCAAAATCTAAGTAATCTCATCACATAATAAACTGAATCCATAACACAATATCTGATAATCTCAAAAGAATGCTGCTAACCAACAACATAAAACTAGCTCTAAAAGAGTTTAGCAATGATAACAAAATGTGAACTAGGGGTAGGCACTACATCCACCCCCCCGAGATTAGGCTTACTCCTAGAAGCCTACACGAATGAGAAACTAAGTTACTCACTTTGCGGGTCTCATTGAACCCTTTTCCCTCTGTAGAGAAATAGGATTCCACTAAAGATATTACAACATACTTAAAGCAATATGATTCTAGTTTAATGGTAAATCGAAAACCATATCAATCCAACATCCATTCTTTTAACAACTACTGAAATAGGTCCCCTACTACATTCTAAACAAGAGCAACTTAATGTTTGCAAAGATAAACAAGGGCATACTACCTTGAAACATAGATACAAGATACATGTTTGCAACTAGAATGAGTTTCAATTTTCAGTTTTGCTCAAGTTTAGGTTTATAGTAGAATTTTTCATTTTTGAAAGCTAAGTGTTGAAGTATGAAAAATATGCAAGTAACAATTTTAATTTTTGTTTCAGTTCACCTAATTTCAAGTTTTCAGTTTGAAAAAGATACACATGATAGTTCAAAGTTTTCATTTTATTCAACTAGCTAAAAATTAGTGGCATTCCAATACACCCAGAGCTCCCAATGTTGAAACTCAGGCTCTAATACCAAATGTAATGCCCCGCCAAGGGATCCAAAGAATTTAACTAAGTTTGCTAAACAATTTTTTTTTTAAAAACATGAAAGTAAAACCATTCATATCATTCGCAGAAGCAATAGTAACATCCAACTGAAAGTAAACATAACATAACATAACATATTACAAACTTTAAGGATCCCTTAAAGTTGTATCACATCTAATCATAACTTATTCATCTAACATCACATCCTTATGAAATAACAATGATACACCCAATGTTCTTAAACAATATACAAGTGTCCTTTTGTAATTACGTTTTAGATTGCTCAATCATCCGCTGTACATGTCACAGGGTTAAAAAAAAAGGCTTAAAACAATAAAGAATCCATGTAAATAAAGTACATCATCATCCAATATTAATCTATGATGCAATAACATAAATGAAATCACATATCATACATGTTACATCATCACAAAAAATATAAACATCTATCATAAGAGATAACCATACATCACAAACATAAATAACTAAGTGCACGATTCCTCCCAACTGTTAATAGCATCATTAGACCATCATGGATCCTAGCCATCCCTCAGTGCGTAACATTCCAAAATACCGAAGAGATCATCAGTATTATCATAGTAGGAATGCCACTCCTAAAAAATCCTACTAACATGCAAGGTAAAGCATAAGATATCAATATAAGAATCATACCAATAAATACATCCATCATAGGGTATATTATCAATCATAATGATCTAAGAACATAATGAAGATAAATACCAATAAAAAATGCTTTAGCCACAATGTCTCGGATGGATCTCAAATGATAAGAGTGGAAAAACACTACCACCCGACCACATGGTACTTAAGTGGTCCACTCCCATCGTGCTGAGGAGATAATCTCAAGTTCCAAATAGGCTATCCAAAAACACATAGCAAAGATACTCTCTAAGTCCAAGAATCTTAAAAGTATACTAACTCAAAGGTTCCATCACACAAAATTGACATCTAATTCCCAGAGGCACATAATGACATATAAGAAACCTACTATGAAATCAAGAAAGTGTCATCACATTTATCACGTACAAGTTACCCTGGTAGTTTGCTAAACTCCATGGGTCCATACTGATCTCATGCGGCCACTAGTATCCTCTCATACTGACGAGGCATACTATAGAATGCACAATCGCAACCATGTGTTCTCACTACTCCCATCCTAGCCTGTACAAGCACTCAAGGCATGGGCGAGAACATCAAACAATTATCTTTTTAGGTTTATTTAATCCCCATTTAGTATGTAAATGTTATCACTTATTAACCAAACTTACAATGAGTTACCCTGGCAGCCACTTAGGGCCTCCGCCCCCATTGCAAGCCACTTCTTGACACTACAAGTAGATTACCTACCCTAAGCTCATGGAATCATAAAATCACCCCAGTCCTATACAAGCAATTGGAAAGAAAATTCAAAAGATAATCCATAAAAAGAATCATCAAATAACCATAATAAAAGCATCAAATATCCACAATAAGAATCATCAAATCTCCATGATAAGAATCATCAAATGTCCATGAGCATCTGAAAAGCATCCATAGAAAATCATGACCACAACAGTTCTCTATTGGCAACTGAAGGCATCACTGATAATCATGAATATCCATTGGTTCTCAATAACCAAAATATATCTCAAAATAAATTATCATATCCATTGGTTCTCAACAAGCAACCAAGAATATCTCAAAATCATATTGATCGAAGACTCCAAAATGGTTGAGTCAAAACATGTCACAACATGACATCATCAAGAAATAATTCCACATTTCATTTCCATCAAGGTGATTAGAAAATAATCCAAGGATAACTGATCAATGACTCAAAAATGATTAGCTCAAGTGTCTCATACACATACATCTCAGCTTCACACACGAAGACTGATGAACAAATACAAACAATAAATACAAATATTTTATAGAGCATATGATCACATTACCATGGTTTGGCTTATAAAGATTGAGACCAAATAAGATCAACATGCCATCACATCTCATAACCCCCGAGCCTCTAGTAACAACCTAGGACTGGTCAGCACTAGTTAACCCAAAACCCAAAACAGAAGCATAGAGAAAACACAATGCAAACACATGTTTTGGTTTACTAAAATCACATAATTGATTAATGTGTGAAGTTTCAGTTTCTATTTACCAGTATACTTCAAGTGTCTGCGTTTAATCATTTAACTTACAAGTCAACCTGTTTGTTCCCCGATAGCATTATCCTTCCATTATTAAGAATTACATTTTAAAAATAACTTAAGGATAAATATTCACTAAACTAATCATCATTGTCCTTTAATTAAATTGTTCTCTATTTTTAACCATGATCCATATTCTAATTAACTAACTCTTCTTTAATGTTACTTCAACTTTTAAGATAAATCAAGGATCATTATTCATCTAAATTATAAGAGAGCCAATTACTAGTCTTCGAATAAGAAGATTATAACTTTATTAAAATGATCAATTTAATCAATCAATTCTCATAGCTGCACAATCCATTACCTTTCAACATTCTAATAGTTCTCAATTAGAAACTTAATTAAGTATTACTAAAGTTTGAGTCTTTTAATTTAATCGTTATCATCGTTGACAACCATATAATATCCAAGGTCATAATTCAAGTCATAAGACTTATCAACTTCAATATAGATAATCTAAAATCTTGTTAAAAGAATTATATCAAATAAATCTCTATTACATAATTTTATTATTAATTAAATCTAATTAACTCTCATTAATTGATTTAATTAATAATTACATAATCATAACAATGTTCCAATTAATAACTAACTAGAATTCTGTAAGATAAAAGTCAACTATAATCCTATTAATAATTCAATAATAATTATTTTTTAATATCTAATAACAAGCTATATTGGGAATCTTATTAATAAATATATAATGACCACATTCATCATACTTTCAATGAATACTAATATTCCCTTGATAAAACAATTAAAACTCTATTATCAATTAAATCTAATTGATTTTGCTATTAACTAGTAGCTATGTCAATAACTACATGATTATCAGTTGATAATAGTTTTGTTCATTAAGAGTCAACTATGTATCATTCCATCAATGTTCAAATTATTACTTTACTAATAAAAAATTATAATAAATATCCAATATTAATATCTCAACTAAATACCTCCTATGTTGGTTGATAAATAGATTAATTATACTTCTTCTACTATTAACTAATCTTAATTAAATTAGATTAGTTAATAAATCATATAAAACTAATGCATAAAAATAAGATTCTACTAAGGGAAGATTGCAATAATATCTTTAATTCATTCCATGATTTGATATATTATTTTTGTGAAGTTTAAGCATAAGGAACTCTTGGTTATGAGAAATGAAAAAATATCTGTCCTTAAATGAAACAATCTCAGTACAACAGCCTTATCTCCCTAATGAACTATTGGATCAGGCTGAAATTGAAATATGTTGGAGAGGGCCAAGTTGTGCCAATTTTGATAGGAGCAATCGAATAAATTCGATCACGATAAAAATTTATGAATGACTAAGTTCGGATCTATCCAAGGGCAGCGACAGGGCAGTTTGTGATGAATTAAAAATTTCTCCTAAAAGGTAATTGTTTTCTAAATTTATCCAATTCTTTTAATAAGTTTGGCTATAGTTTTAAAAACCATTTTTTTAAAGTCCATTAATCAATTTGATTCCAAATCGAACCCAAACCCGTTTTAGATCTAATTTTTTTTTCATTTACAACTAGAGTTTTCTATTGTTTTCTTTGCAACCCTACATATCTAGATTCCAATATAATTGTAGATTCAGTCACAAAGAGTATTTAGATACATATAACAAACATGATGAAGATAGGAAGAGAAATAGTGCAAAGAGAATATGTGAATATCACGAGTGCACCTAGACACTGATGCTAATCCATCATGCCTCAAAAGTCCATAGAAAATCTCTTTCTTCTCCATCATTCACAATTCCTCCAAAAATCCAAGCCAATCGAATCGTCCAAGTGACTAGAAGTGCTAGAAGAAGCATAGAAGCATGTAGAAAATATATGAGCATGTAGAAGCATATGATCTTCTCAATGAATGTAAGCTTTGAAGCTTCCATTTAAGCTTGTAGCTTCCATTAAGCTTGTCCAAACACACTAGGAGAAATTCTATTTAAAGGCCTCTAAGATGCATCTAGAGTGTCTCTAGAAACAACTAGAAGATAAGCATAACAACCAAGCATGGGTCTTCTCCAACCTTCTAGATGAGTCTTAAGGTTGTAGATAGCATGTGCTCAAATAAAATGCTAACTTCTAAGTGCAAACAACTTGTGCATTCTTAGAGTGCAAACTCCTGTGTTGTCTACATGACAACTCCCAAAAATTTGCCAACTCCTATGTGAACAAATATTAAAATAATGCACATTAATTAATATAATATTTACTTTACTCTTTCCAATTTAATTTATTTATTATTAAATCTCATGCACTAACTTTAATAATTCCACTTTTTAAGTCTTAATATATTTATATTTTAATCACATGAGATTTAGAATCTTTTAATAATTTTAATATATTTTTCACTTTTAAATTTTATTTTCCAAAACTTAATTGCTAAAATATTTATTAGCTTTAATAATAATATTATTTAGTCATTTATTTAAAAATGAACTCCAAATATATTATTATTAAAATAAATATTGTCATATTCCAAATTTAAATTTTTAACTTTTATTTTCAAATTTAATTATTTAATTTAATTAATTTCCTAATTAATTAAATAAAATAAATATTAAAATACCATATTAATTTTTTATTAAATTAAACCATTAATTAAATCTTTTAATTGGGCTTAATTAATAGAAAATACATCGAAGTCTCACAAGGTAAAAAAATGAAAACCCATCATAGCCAAAATACATACAAGATCAAACCAAGTGTTAATATCATGAATTATGTCATCTGACGCATCCAGAGGGTACTCAACTCAGATACTTGTCCTAATTTTTCAATTAGAACAAATGGCTTAAAGGGTTGGGATTTGGACTTGAGAATTTATCCCCCCTCTTTTATCATTGAGATGATGTGATAGGGTACGCTCATCCTGGCAATTCAGGAAAGTTGATACTCGATACCTGGAACCTGCATAAAATTCACGCATGTACAAGCACAATATATACTAAACTAAATAGGCAATGGCAAGAAGTGGTGCATCGTGTAAATCCTGACTAGTAGGTGACTACGACTCCCTTCTTTAACCACATCAGACAGGCCATACAAAAGCAAACACATAAAGAAAATATGCACACCATACACATGCAAGTATGGGGTAAGTATCCATAAGAAAAAACATATGATAATAAATCATCTTACTAATCATCATTAATAATTGCAAACACTGAAAATAATCATCATGCATACATGAAATGCAAAATCTAAGTAATCTCATCACATAATAAATTGAATATATAGCACAATATCTGATAATCTCAAAAGAATGCTGCTAACCAAAAACATAAAACTAGCTCTAAAAGATTTCAACAACGATAACAAAATGCGAACTAGGCGCAGGCACTACATTGTGTATGACAAGATTGTTTATAAATTTTTTAGAAAATTTAGGAGAAATTTTGGTTTGAAAAGTACATCGATAATAAAAACTTGATGAGGTAGTTTGAAGAGCTCTATCATTTACAAGTTCAAGATGAGAACAATGAACTATGAAAGCTATCTCAACACTCAAAAATTCAGAATAAAAGATTTTGAGGTAAAATATTTTCTTGATTACACTCTAGTTACTTAGTAAGATAGGTGCAATAGTGATAAGAACTTCCACGATCATAGAAATTCTAATTATTTGTAAATTGGTAAAAATTAGAACACTGTGTTGAAGGAAGGATTATATGATAAAAATATTTTCATAGATAGGATTCAAATTTTAATGGAAATAATATATATAAAGACTAAAATCTAAAAACATTAAAAATGACAAGTAGAGGAATGAAGTTGCTAGTTTACAACCAAAGCATTGCATACCCTTTCTTGGTCATATTCAGTTATTCTGGCCATCACATATATTATATTGTTCATGATCAGTACACAAAGAATTTCATGACACAAAATGAAACTTTATACTAAGGTATCATTTATTCCACCATACACAAGAGATTGAAATCACAGTATTCCCATGAAATATGATAATTTGGTAAATTTTCCAATAACAAATAGAGGTAAATTGTTTCAAACTTTATAACATTGATAGGCATCATGTTTAAATAAATAAAATGTACTATGTACTAGTTGGTGTCTTTGATGAACTATGTTGTACTAACTTGGATTTTTTATAGTCTACTTGCTTATTACTAGATATAAAAGATGAGTTTATAGAAGTTGAATATTTTAGATTTAACTTCTACCAAAAACTTTGTTTCCATGTGTCATTTATTATAATGATAGAATAAGAAAGTTATTATAATGTTGTCTTTGTTCCTTTTGGTAGGATTAAAACATCATTAGACTTGGTTGATGCAAAAAATGACATACATTAGTTAATTAAGAATGAAGAACATTACCATATTAGCTGAGTGAGTTGAAGAAGAATGTTAAGAGTAGCCACTTAACTTTAGAATATTATTAATCCATAAGGCATTCTAAAGTGGAACTCCTTAAGTGTATATGTATTCCCCTATCTTTACTTTGGTACACAATTTCATAGTATTGGAGAATATGGTTTCTTTTGTATACATTGTCTAAAAGTCAAGGAGACATGTCTTATAGTAACTAATTTCCTAAATAAAGGTCACACCTTGTGGTAGCTTAATTATTATTGTGCCTTCTCAACCATAGCTATTGATCATAATAGAAACATTTATGTGTCCTTGTCTAATCATCACATCCATGTTCCATAATTATTAAAACTTAGTTAATAGTTTTATTAAAGAGGTGTATTACCTATTTCTTATTCTTCCAAGTTATTCAATCTTTACTTCAACTTAACTCTAAAATATTTACACTAGTGACATTAACTTTGGTACATAGTGTCTCTTAATCAGATAATGTTATTTGAAGACAATTCCTTATGATTTTTTCCAATTAACAATTTTCTCTCAAATAAATTAGGACTGTAATCTATCCTTTAGCTACAATGCCTCTTATGTTCTTCACTTGCATTTCATTTTTGTTGATTAAAATTTTGGAGTGGTGACATTAGATACATGATATACTTATTAATTAAAGGGAATTAGCTCAATGGATGAGCACTTACTTTTCAAGTGAGAGGATTGTGGTTCAATTCCACCATGCCCTAATATGATTAAATAAATTACCAAATATACTACTAAATAAATTATCAAATATAGTATCAAATAAAATGCCAAATATACTACAAGATATACTACAAAAGTTACCAAATAAACTACTAGGTAACAATAATAAATGACTAAATAAATGATTAAAATAGTTTATTCATAAATTTGGTTGTGAGATATGTCTTGCAATAAACTACCATTGGTCATGCGATCAAAATTAATCATATATCTACAAATTTTAGTAGTGTATTTAGTCACACATTTTTGTTTTTGTACTAGTGCATGCAAGAGATTTACATAAGCAAGCAATGAACAATGCATGAAGAATATGGCCATGAAGAATCCTACATTCACAAAGGTTATGGAAATAAAGTTTTGAGATGAGATAAATCATTCTTCCTCCTCAATTCCAAGCTTGGATTTCTCTAAAATGTAGAGAATGGTTGAACAACCTTCAATTCTCAAAATGACCACTAAATAGACTCCAAACTCACCCACCCTAAATGGCAATAACTCCATAATTGACTTAAGCCTTCTATGGTCTTCCCACTTGTTCCTACCATCAAGATAACCTTTTAGGAGAAATGTAAACTTTACTAACCTCATGGAGATGATCAATTTTCGCACTAAAGGGAAAATGAGATATTTAAGGGGTCATAAAAGTTAATAGAAGGATTTGGAAGGGTGGAAAAGGTTCCCAACCCATAAACATACCCCTTGGGCACTTGGAATATATTAAATTTGGCCTCTAGGATCATTTTAGGACCTATATAATTGGCTTGAAATATTTAATCTTTTAAAATCTTAAGAATGTAACCTTTCTACTAAACCCTAATTAGGGTATTAATCTAGGTTACTAACTAATTAGTCTCAAATTAACGGGTCACTCTACTAACCCTAATTTGACATGTCAACACACATGCATATAATGAGTGTGAAGTGACGCCATAAGAATTACTTTTATATACATTCAAAATGTCACAATTTACAAAATGGTACACATAAATTCAGATTATGATACAATTAAAACACTCAACAATGATTTTTGAATCACTTTATTGGATTCAACCTTAGTCTTACGATTTGTACATAGGTTCAATTACTGATTCTCTAATAAATTCCATTGTTAATTATCCTGCACACTCAATTCAAATATGAGTAGTTTGATATCATCACATTCATATGTTTAAACCAAATTGCATAATCACATTGATCAAAACATTAAACTTTCATTTAAATAACCTTTTTCTCATTTCTGCACACATGTTTAATCATCACAAATCTCATAATTGAATCATAATAACATATTCATCAGTTTGAATTGAAATAATGCAATAATGATCATAATGCATATGCATACCCTAAACATCATAAACATCATTAGTTACCATAATTAACATCATCATCATATGGTGAAACACCTTGTATCATTGTTAGTACAAATCAATGTTTAAACAATCGAACAATGTAGTAAGTCTCGAATCAAGAGGTATCAAAACATGAACATATCAACACATTTCAATTTCCATTAGGACACCTAAACCATAAAATGTTAATTCATATCCATCATTATAATCATTATACATAAGATAGCCCTAATTTATCATGATGTCCTCTACATGGTTTCTAGTAAGAACAACAACATTTTCCATACCATTGCCTTGTCGTGCTCATATATCCATTCAAATCTCCTATAAAAGTTTTAACATAAAAATTCATATTTAAATAAGTACTTACAAGGAGGGGTCCTACAATCAGCTTCACCAACAAAGATCCAAAATAATGATGGTAACATAAAATATGGCTTATAAGAAAATCCTTATTCAACGTCAAATTCTACATATATGGACCTTATGTTTCAATCTAATAAATCTAAAACAATGCTAGAGAGAACAACTGGTAGGGGATTACAAAGGGACTAGGATGAGACATTTAAAGGAAGTTGGAATCCTCAAGCTACTTAGATGAATTTGACTTTCTGTTTGAAGCCTTGGACATATTGAATGTTCTGTCTGATCAAGATATGATTTATCTTGGTGAGATCTTAGTGTTGAATCAATTATCCAAGGTCCAAATGTACAAATAAAACTTTTCAATGCTTTATATATTCATATCCACAAAACCATAACATGCATGCATCCATTAGATCATCCAATACCTTAACTTAGTATGTCATTGTCCTAGCTCAAAATAACTTTGTAGAAATCTAAGCATGAAAATACATAAACACATTCACACTATTTGACAAAATCATTTTGTATGGAAACCCAATTTGGAAAAATCCACTAGTAACATGCTACCAAATTTCACTATTCTGAAGTGATGCCCTATGAAAGGCAAACCCTATTAAAGGTTATAATACACACTGTTAAATATGAACTAGTTAAAGGATTTCTATCACCCTATTAGGAGTGAGCCTTTTTAGAGGACTTTAGAACATTCCATTAGAATGTCACCCGATTAAAGGATTTACGAATGACTATTAGGTCAACCTTAATCCAAACACTAGTAGAAATTTGGCAAATAAATGACTATGTGACTAAAAAATTTAGTCACTTGACTAAAAATTTTAGTCACATGACTAAAAGTGATCAAATTCTAGTAATATTTTATAATTTATAAGTGTATATGATTAAATAAATGACTAATTTGGTCATCAGGTAAAACCATAATGTTAGAGAAAGATACATGACTAAATAAATGACTAAAAAATTGGACACTAATAATTGCTGACCAAAAAAATGATTAAATGAATAATCAATATTTTTTTTATCATATCAATACATTCTTTAACTTTTATAACTTTTATTTCTCATTGATGGAGTTTTAGACTATCAATACATTATTATCACTTAACCTCCTCAAATTTTCTCTTTTTAATATTATGTTTTTATCATTTTAACTCTAGATTTTTATTTTTTTTAATCTATATTTAAATTTTTTGGCACATTTGCAAAAAAATTTAGAGTGAGAAGGTAATTTTATCCAACTACTATGAAATGGTAAAAATAAAAATGAAAATTTTTGTTGTTTTCTTTGGGCAAAGCTTAAACATGATAAACTGGTATTCTTGCAAATTCCCCATATTAGGCAATTGAGTTTCAACTAAGTGTCAAAGTTGTATACAAATGTAGATGAGGTGAGACCAACTTTAACATTTTTGGAGCAATTTATCTTGTTCCCTAGAACCCCTTCAGAGAATGAAAGGATCTTGAGGTTGGGGGCTTCTCGTCTTTCCTCCTCTTTCAATTAAGATAGAAGAAAAGACAAATTTAATAATACTAGGTAAAAAAAACTTTGGATACTAGTAGTGAGCTTTTATCATATTCTTATTCCAAATAGAATTCTAATAATTATTAAATAAGAAAATAATACTAAAGAAATAATGATGATACAAATTAAAATATTAAAAGTAATCATAATATTATAATAATAATAAATGATAATTCAAAACAAATCATTAATATATCAATAATGTAATATATAATATATAATTAATTAATATAAGACTATATATGATATGTCCAAAATTATTGAGCCTTGTGGATTGACAATTTAAACTTTTATAAAACTATAAATAAATTTGTTATAGGCAATATACTATTTTATTTAATAATATAAATATGTTATTTTATAATATATATTTTTATTCTCATTGCTATATATTTATATTGATTTAGAATTTTTTTAAAGAGATTATATGAATTTTAGAGACTTGTTTTTACTAATTTCCAATATTAGTATGAATATATGTGTTTTGTATTATTTATTGTTATACATTTATATTAGTTGAGAACTCTTTTAGAAGAAAGTATATGAAATTATAAATTTCTTTTTAAACATGAAATTTATAATACATTGTATATGAAATTATAAATTTCTTTTTAAACATGAAATTTATAATACATTACTAATTTATAATTATTTATAATTTTATATTTTTTAATATATATTTTTAAATGTGTATTATAATTATGTTGATAAAATATTTAAATCTAAATAATCTATAAAATCATTCATAAATTAAAAAGAAATTGAAAATCAATATTTTTCATGTAAGAGTAATTAGACCATCACAAAAAATTAATATGATAGGTAGGGGCGACGTTACATTAGAGGACTATATATAAACATCAAAATCTCAAATATAATTGAAAAAAGTAATAATAATAGAAATGTGTGTGTGTGTGTGTATGTGTGTGTGTGTGTGTGTGTGTGTGTGTGTGTGTGTGTGTGTGTGTGTGTGTGTGTGTGTGTGTGTGTGTGTGTGTGTGTGTCTAGAATATTATCAAATATATTTAAAAAAATTATTACTACCATATCAAATGATATATGTTGATAATAATATATCACAAGAAGCATCCTAATGGAAATTAATTTTTATGTGCATATTGTTTTAGATGCTAGGGAAGATGCCACTGAGGTAGGTTAATCCAAGAAAATGAACCTAGGGTTTCAAGGATAAGATCACAAGTCATTCATCTTGTGCAATGAAATCTCTACAATTTATGCTTCAAATGAGAGGCCTATGGTTTTAGTTGTGCAAATGGAGAAAGCTTCTTTGAAGAAGAGAACCTAAAATTTAAGAAATTTATTTCTTCTATGGAAGATACAGTGCACACAGATGATGATACTTTAGGCTCAAAGTAGAGGTAGTCAACACTCATCCCCTCCACTCCTGACCAACAACCACTTCTATTTCTAGAAGATCAATGGCGTTGCATTCTAAAGGTAATGATCTAACTATATAGCATCCAATTTTATAAAAAACCCTCATCTATTATTCTATATTTTTCCTAATAAGTATACTATGAAAGTGTAAGGCATGTGCTCCTACAAAACACAAATGGAGGTGGTGTTTCTTACAAATGTAGGAGAAGCCTTGTTGATTATAGGCCCTTCTACCCACCACATAAGCAACGGTTATTGGAGATGATTCATAGTGAAGAATATATGTTTCATAGGGTATAATATTTCTATCTATAATTCATGATGAGAGTAAATGAATGGATACCTATAGGTTAGATTGTGTCAGTCTGCTAGTTTTGATGTTTTAAATCTCTATCAAGTTTATGATTTTCTTAACAAGATTTTCATCTTTGTAGGTGATTATGAATTCATTAACTTCATTAATGTTGGGGAAAATAACATTGATAGATTGTTGGTGAATATCAATTTCATAACACAATTTGAGATTGCTTAGCCCATAATAGAATATGTAGTTATGGTGGAGGTGCTTCTAGATTTGTTAGTGGGGAGAGTATGGATAATGTGCAAGGTTTTCTCAAATAACATGCACTTCATCACCAATCATCTCTAGATGACATAAAACTCCCTTGCTAGACCAAAATAGTAGCTTTAATCTCATCTCAACAAAGTTGTTGTTGAACTACAATAGGTTATTTTCTATCTATCTCACTACTTATTTTTTAAATAGTAACTTTTTTTTAATGGAGTAATATTTACAATTTATAATTGCCGAATACATTTTCTATTCAAATGGCAATATATTTCTATCAGTGAGGTCTAACTATATTTCTCATTTTGACAAGATATATTTTCTATTCAAATGGTAATTTATCTCTATTAGTGAGGTCTAACTGCATTTCTCATTTGCATTAGATGTAGGATACCTTTATCCACTTAGCTTGTGCATTTTCATTAGATTCTTTCACTTCTATCAACAACACTACTTAGTTTTAACAACATACATTAGAAATTGACAAATCTATATAATTAAAATTACCCTAACTTTGTCAAAACCATTGCATGAACTTTAGAATACTACCCATGAATTTTTTTCCTTCCTACATACATGAAAACACTATCCATTGATTGCTAATATATTTTCATCAGGTAGTTGTGACTTAGTATTGGCTTCTTTCATGACTAAGGTAGAAGCAAATTTGGACAGGTAAATCACTTTTCAAGAAATTGTACTTTGCATTATTACTAATTTCTAGCAGGCTAATCTCAACCAAATGGGATTTGTGGTTTTATTGAAATCAATAGACATATTAATGATGGTATCTTTACACAATCATAATTTAGAAGCATCAATAGAAATCAACATTAGATTAATAGTATAATACAGGTGGTGGTAATTATTAAATATAAATAGTACATTATTTGTTGCTAAAAACCTACAACATTTTTCCCTTACAAGCCTTCGAAAATCACATTACATGCTCTGTAGGTATACACTTAATATTGTGCTTGGATCAAATTGAATTAGGGGATCATATTGCTGGTCTGACTCAAAACCTTGTAGAGTCTCATTTCTTGTGAGGAGTTTCTATTTTGAACAATTCTGAATTTATTTTATGTTTTTCTTTCTAATTGCATGAAATTCTTTTTCAATCTTCAAAAACTAGTTACATTTACAAGAAAAATACTATTCTATGCATGGTTTTGGCAGCTTGTGGAGTTTATTGTGAGCTACTACTTTCTATAGTTCATAAGTTAGGTTTCCTAATGTTCCTTGCTCTAAGGTGTCAAAATTAGCAAGTATTATGTCTATTGAGGGTTATTCTTGTCTCTTATGTTGTATGTCCATTGTGAAACTAAGACCAATCAGCATTATAAGTGAAGCTCTAATTTTGATAGTAATAGAACTCATAGTATATTTTATTGTAGTCTACAATAAAAATTGATACAACATTAATATATTTACACATTGACAGCCATATTCTTTTGTCTATCTTACACCAAGTTGTATGCATGAAAGACTAAATTTTATTATTATGAAAGAATATGAATAAAATATCTTAGCTTAGACCTTCCAACTTGCAAGAATATTTCATCATTTCAAACAATAGATAGTGAAATTAACTTAAGAGATCTTAAATTTAATATTTATTCTTGTATCAGATCTTTGTTTTCTTATTGTTGATATAGATTCTTAGCTATATTATTAAACTACTTGAAGTTAAAGTAAAAAGAAAAATAGGTTAGTATTTTCAAATTAAAGATATAAGAATTATTCTCTTGGTATAATTTGGTTTAAATTTATTAGTAATCTTATGTGACATTTTTATGCATTATATAAGTTCCCACATATAAATGAGAATATTTATGAGTTCATATGATTCTTATTAATGAAATATGGCATATGTTTAATACTCATATATTTCAATTATATAGAAAATTCAGAGTCATATATGCTCCACTAAACACATAACATATGACTGAATATTGTGCAAACTAAAGATATACTATTTTTTTAGTGTAAATTACTATTATTACTATTATAATCTATTATCATGTATTATTTCATTATGAGATGTTGAAAGAATTTTCAGCGACATACCATTGAAAAAAGTTTGTCCTTCATTTTTCCCTTAATATACCCCCTTAAAAAAGGTCTAGAAGAAGAAGAGTTGTAGGCCAAATTTAAATAATATCCTTAAAATACACTTCATGAAGAAAAATGAAGGTATGTTATTCACATTTATCAAACTTGTCACTCAGGCAAGAAGTGCATAAATACATTGGTGATAGATAAATACACCTTAGAATTTTATCACTAGGATCTTCCTCAAACACTTAAAGACACCTACAATGGATGGCTTAACTTCAAAATTGTGTAATTTTATAGTTTCATAACATAACATCATAAATGAGTAGAGGAGAGAAATCAAATCAATCACAAAGCATAAACTAGCCTGAAAAAAAAACTTGTACATGCATATTAGCTCTCTGGATTTTGTATGCGGAATGGGAAATAATTCCCTCCCAATTACAATCCAATAAAATAATCATAGAATATTCATAGGATCTTGTCTCAAGAAAATAATAAATAATAACTAATTAGTAGAAAATTATGTATAAAAATGTGTTAAGGAGACTCATAAGAATCATGTGACCTTTTGTCATAGGGCCATATTTTAAAAATACTAATAATAGAAATTGCATGTACTTGGGATCACGTCAACATATCAAAAAAATAAAAAACAATACTAAAAGTTTATTTATTATTCCCTCCCCATGTTCTAGCCAACACCATAGCATATTTATACCTTCCTAAAAATAAAATAAACCCAAACACATTATTTTTTTGTAAAAGGCCTTTACCAAGGCATAAGACTCTCTTTTGTTAATCCTTATTAATGCGCATGTGGCATTGTCCTAGTTCTTAAGACAAGCCACCACCCCACTCAACCTATAAAGGCTATTCTCCATGTGATTTAAGTATTATAGTGGGTAACCAAGTCTTGGAAAGGGTTCATGCCAGGTCTTGTCCCTTTGGGATGTAGTGAATGGATGCATTGGAGGATGTAGTGAATGGATGCATTGGGGGATGTACATCAGAACCTAGGATGGGGTGTGTGATGCGAGGAGGGTGTTAGGTGCTTGCGAAGGGTGATGAGTATTGATGTTTAGAAGGAGTTAGGGAGTATAGTTTAGATTTATAAAATAGTTTTTGTACTTGTTCATGGGAAAGGTGGGGCACATAGGAAAGGGTTTTTGTGTAGTCAATCGTTAGTAAGGGATTAATATTAGTAATTTGTTAAGTAGTAATTTCATGGATTAGTGCATGTTATCAAGTGGGTTAGAAAAGTTAGAGTTTAGAAATGGAATTTGTATTAATGAAAGTTAGAAGGGGATTAGGGGATATACGAAGTAAGGTCTTTGTTAATAATAGTTAAGATATAATATATTGTGATCCTCTTTATGTGTATAAGTAATATATTTATTTATTTATATCTAATTGATGTTTCTTGTTACATACACCTAACAATCAATTCATAAATTGTTGAATATAGCTTTAATATGTAACTCAAGAGATTCATCAACTAGTAGGTTAGGTAGAAAATTTGTTTGAAATAAAATAAAATTTAATATTTAAATGAGACATGTTATTAAGGGAAAAATGGAATGGTCTAGCATATAGAGATAATTAGTGGTGAGTAAATTGAAATTTGGGAATTGAATTATATAGTGGGGTTCAAATTGTAATTTGGTGTTTATATTGTTATAATTCATAGTAGGTATGCTAGTTAGATTTGTTCAACATGTTATGTTAAATAAAACAAGAAGCCTTAAAGACGACATGACTATGGAAGTTAAAACATAGGAATGAACAATAAAATCCATTAGAAAATGTAATCATTAGGAGATAGAAATGCAATAACTAGATCAACTAAATGGCAATTATTGGGGAGTTAAATTACTTGGGTTTGATCAATGAGAATAACCCTTAGTCCAAACCATGACATGATACATTTATGTTGATAACAAGGATAACATATATCATGAACCTACCATAGGTGTCAAGTTCAAGACCATTTGTACCCATAAATTCAATTATGTACTCACTCCAAATAATGTTATGATGAACCTATGTCTAGGAGGATTGTAACCTAACCTATATGACATAACTGACAAACCTACCAACCCTAATGAATGTTAGCAATGAGGGCTAAGGGAATTAAGTTTCACCCACCAACTTAGGGATGTTATACCATCAAATTGCCCCATCTAATTTATGATCCCATCTAGGTTTGAGTAATCAACCAACCTATTTAGGGTTCAGTTTGGTTAGGGGTCACAAGTATGTTGCAACTTTATAAACTTAGCAGTTAGGTATCCCAAACTCCTAGCCATTTGATAACCTAGTTAATAGTGCACAATCTCTTATAGAAATTTCTAAGTTTAATCTTCAAAAAAAAAATTGTAGTTGTGTTTTATTTTGAGCATGACACTCCTTCACTATTCCAAAACTATTGGTAATCTAATGCATAGTATGAGTCACATGTAATGAATTTGACAATGAAAACATTATCTTGATCTTTATTTTATGCATTTAATAACATCACTATTATTTAAAGGGTACTAGATTCATGGAAGAGCACCTACTTTACAAGTAGGAGGATGGTGGTTTGATTCCATCATGCCCTAATATGACTAGATTAATGATTAAAAAAACTACCAAATATATTACCAAATAAACTACCTTGAATAAACAACCAAATGTACTACCAAACCAAATATCAAATACACTACCATATATATTACAAAATTATGAATAAATTAATGATTATATAAACTATCAAATAAGCTACCAAATAGACTACTAAATATACTAACAAATCAATCATTAAAATAGTTTAGTCATAACTTTGGTTGGGAGATAAATGTCTGGAAATAAGCTACCATTGGTCACGTGATCAAAATTAGTCACATATCTACAATTCTTAGTAGTTTATTTAATCAGATATTGTTGGCTTTGTACTAATGAAAGGATTTATCCACACTAATATAGTTGTTAGAAAGTAACAACAAGACTTGATTGAATAAAAACTTACAACTCACTTGCAGATTACAAATCTCTAGTTTAGTCCTCCATTCTGCTTGGCATTCATACTCTTCATCTCTAATAGCTTGTTCAACCTTCAAGCATTCATCCTCTTAAGCCTTTTTTCTTTGTATGCCAAATTTAGTCTCTTCTATTTTGCCACTAGATGAAGCAACACCCTAGACTTCTTGAAAACCTTTGCTTCTATCCTGCTATCTCTATATAGAGAAAATTTAGGTATTTTTCCATTTAACCATAATCATCTATTTTAGCATTAGGTAAGATTCAATGAATCCTGTCACTTTTCCTTTTTAGTCCCTCTAGAAACTTCTACAATCTTCCTTGAATTTACCTTAAAATGGTTTACCTTAAATTTTGTGCCATTGGCTCATTATAGCTATCTTCGACATGCTTCACATAATTCAAGAAATCAAATTTTGTTGGCTCAAATTTGTCAAATCTTTGATTTAACACTTTTTGTTGTCACCCAGCACTTAGAGTATTCTATCACTCAGCCAAAACTAGTTCACTTAGCAAATACTAAAGTTTACTAATGCTTTGCATCAACTAAACTTTACTTGGAATATACCAACTTTCACTCAGCTTCCACTATTTTTTGCTCAACTTGAACTGATTGCTCAACTAAGCATGGTAGACACATTCCTTTACTTGATCTTCTTCTAGTTTTTCCTTGAGTGATCTTTCATTAAAGACTTTAAGTAGATAAATAATACACTATAGTATACATGTCTTACTTATTCTTAGTGTTCCTTTTATATGCTAAATAAGTCAACCTTTCTCTAGGTTCTCTTGTTATCTTCTCTTTTCAAATCCTCTTTATCAATCAACTAATTGATAGTATTCAGACCACAAAGTAGTTGTCTCACTAGTAAGTAGTAGTTTGACATCATTGACAAAATAATGATTGTTCCATGATAAGTTCTACACTTCAAACAATCTCTTTTCAAAACTTAGGTAACATCAGTATGAACATATTAAAACCTTATTCTAAACTCATTTTTTTATAGGGAAATTTGAATCAAGTCCAAGTACATGCTCCAAAGGATGTTGTCCATATATTTTCATGTCACCAAGAAGAACATTTTTGAAGGATGCCAATAAGATTAAATAGAGAGGGAAAGCCACTTGAATTCTTAGTTCATGAGAGGAATTACATTAGACTATAAAATGACCCAATTCCATAAATCTAAATTGAAAAATACAAATTCCAATTATGCATACTAAATAAAAATTAGTTACCATTACTCACTAATTGATGAATAAGGGTAAATTAAAGGAAAATAGGGCATGGAAAATGATGTAGGGGCATCCAAGGGTTAAGGATGTTGACTCAGATGTGGGTTTGGGCTGAAATTTTACAAGCAGTTGCATGAGAAGGAGTTATTTGGATCGTTAATGAGCTCAACTTGATAGGTGGCCATTTTGACATTTTCTCAGGAGCCTGAAATATCATCTTGACCTCCAAACTTGGCTTTTTGTATTATTTCCAATTTTTGTAGAAAGTTGTTTTTGTAATACATCTAAAATTAGCTTTTTGATTTTGTTGATTAGTTGGCAATTCATCTTGCCTTAGTTGGGGGATTTTCTTGGGAAAATATGGGATTCATAGGATGGGTTTTAAATTTTTTATTTTTTTGATAGGTAATCAATCAAAGCCAAGATTATGTATCATTCATTTTTATCACTACTATTAGATTAATTATTATTATATGTTAATCTCTAGTAGATTTGAACCTAAGACCTTCCCAATGAGAGTCTCATAATTTTCTAATGTGTTGTAGGCTCTTGCCTAGGATGGGTTTTAAAAATTATCAAAAATGGAAAAAAAAAATTCTTTAAAAAATTCCAAATATGGTAATTTTTAGAATTGTAATAAGTAGGTGTTTTATTTCATGGATAGGCAAAGTAAAGTTGTGAAAGTTTAATGAAAGATTATGGCATTCTAAAACTTTTGTGTTCTAATTTTCTAATTTATTCTTTAAAGAGTTGAGGGTTACATCATTTGGTATCAAAGTAGCATGATGGCTAGGAGAGGAAGAGGACGAGGAAGAGGAGGTATCATGCCAATGCAAATATTGGTGTTGGATATGCAAAGGGATATTGAATGACTCAATGAGCGAATGGATAATCAAGGAATACAAAGAGGAAATGAATTTGATGAAGAGGGAGAAAATGTAGATGAAAGGTTGGGAGAGATAAGCTATGAAGATAGAGTTCTCAGGGCTTTAGAAGGAAGAAGTGATGCAATAAAGATTGATGTTTCTGACTATGTTGGTAGTCTTAATCTAGAAGAACTAATAGACTAGCTAAATGAGATGGGGAAATTTTTTGAATGGAAGCCTATGAAAAAAGAAAAGAAGGTGAAGTTTGCATGCACAAAGTTAATAGGACTGTAATGATATAGTGTGATCACCTCCAAAAGGAACAAACTAGAAATGACAAGGAAGAGATTAAGATATGGATTAAGATGGAGAAAAAGTTGAGAGAAAAATTCTTACCCATGGATTATTCACAAACCCTATTTCATAAATTCTAGAATTTGAAGCAAAACATGTCTTCAGTGCAAGACTATAGAAATGAATTCTACAAGCTATCCACGTGCATAGAGAATCAATAAAGTAATGAGTAGATGGTTGCTAGATATGTTAATGGCCTAAAATTCTCTATTCAAGATGAATCGATCATGAGCCATGTTGACAATATGGAGGAAGCCTTCTAATTAACTCTGAAGGCTAAAGAGAAGTAGAATAGGCAATATAACCAGAGGAATAGAGGTGGTTGAAGGGGTACCTCAACCCCATTTCAGGGAGGTTCTAATAATGGATGGGGAGATTTTTCAAGGTTCTAAAAAAAATATAGACACTAAGCAAGATCCTCCAAATCAAGGAAGAGGAAGGGGGTTTCAGAGAGGTCAAGGCTATGGAAGAGGAAGAGGCTAGGAAAACTAGAGAAGGCCTCTCACTTGTTTTAGGTGTGGAGAAGAAGGACATAGTGCTTTTGAGTGTTCCAATTTTAACATGCAAGACAAGAATCAAGGAGGGCCATCTAGAGTGAACCTAGCCTAGGCTAACAAGAAATTTGAACAAGAAGTATCTTTGAATATGGGAGAAAGTCTCATGATGAGAAGGGCAGTGATTATTCCAGCCAAGGAGGATGTAGCGAAGAAAGGCATTGATGACTCATGACTTAGAACTAACCAATAATGGGGAAAATAATACTTACACCTTCTAGAAGGATTAATCTAAGGTAGTCTTATTACCTCTCAAGGGTGATGGGAAAATTGAAAGGATGCTATCTGAAAAGGAAGTTGTCAAGCAGATGAAAGTAAAATGGTGTTGTTATGCATTGGTAGTACAAAAGAGGAAGACTTGACTATACCACTAGAAGTAGCTTTAGTGTTGGAAGAATATTCGGATGTTATTCTAGAGAAGCTACTTGATGGAATTCCCCCAAAATAAGATATCCAACACCATATTTATCTTATTCTAGGAGCAAGTCTTCCCAATCAAGAAACATGCAAAATGAGTCCAACACAGCATGTAGAACTAGACAAATAGGTGACTAAGCTCATACAAAAAGGCTTAGTTTAGGAAAGCATGAGCCCCTATGTTGTTCCAACATTATTAACTCCAAAAGAAGATAGAACATGGAGGATGTGCATAGATAATCAAGCCATCAATTGGATAACTATCAAGTATCATTTTCATATCCCATGTTTGGATGACATGATGGATGTTCTTGTTGGAGCAATGCATTTTTCTAAGATTGATCTATTAAGTGTCTACCATTAGGTTTTTTGTTGGAAATATTCAAAACTATGCTAAGTTACTGAGAGGGGAGGGGTGAATTAGTAACTTCTAAAATTTCTACAACAATTTCAATTCTAAATCCAATAAACCACTTAACCCTTAAATTTATCACATGTAATCTAATTGCATGTATGTGAAACTAAAAAATATAAAAGCATCCACAATACTTGAACATAATGATTTGCTGACCCAAAAACCTTCCAAATAGAAAGTAAAACTAGGGTGGAGATGATACCCACAAAACTTCAATACTACAACATAAAGTTGGCCTGTTGAGACTTACATTGATCACTTCTGATGATCTTCCCTATTAGGAGCAATTAGGACTACTAAGTCCACCTTGTTAGAGGTTTTACAAAAACACAATGAAGTATGCACTCTATTAAGAGATTTAAGAAAGCTTGTTAAGTCTACCTTGTGAAAGGATTTTCACTAGTTCAACTATTAGGATGAAATAGTAGATCTCTAACTTACAATTGGATTGTTGATAGAGATTCCTTGAATGTGTTGATCACCTTTCTATGATGAATATGTCTTTGCTACTCCTCTTTTGATAGGGCCTTCATAATTCACTCTTTATCTATTGCTTAGCTTCAAAATTATTCACATTCACATTCTTACAAACTCATTATCATGCATATGGATGTGATACAATACATCACATATATATACCAATCCAAATTACAAAATTACAAAGTCAGCCATCATATAGGTTAACACCAATATTACAAAGTCAATTCAAATGAAAACACTCAGGTTCTAAAAACTAACTTGGTGAAGTTATGATACTCGACATCCACTATCATTACTCAACATCATCATGTACTCAATAGACATATAGTTTCAATCCATACTAATCACTTCAAGGTAGTCTTGAACTCAGTCTACACTAGTGACTCAGTATATACTGTATAAGTTGTCATAAACTAAATCACTCGGTAAACATATAAGCTTAGTTTACACTAGCTTCACATTACATGAGCTGTAGACTTAGTAGAAACTACAATGCTTAGTAACCACTAAACTACTAGACTAAATTTTCTCAATTTGAATTTTTGGGCTTCACATTAACTGAATATACTCAGTAACCACTGAAATGTTTGGTAGCTAATAGATTACATGGAAGATAGTATAGATAGTTCAAGGAGCTTAGTGGCCATACAAAATTTGAATAAGTGTGTGTCATTAATAAAAAACTTGACTGATATGTTAACAATCTCCCCCTTTGGCATTAGTGACAAAAACACTTATAATCCAAAATCTTATATGCATCACCATGTGATACTAGCTCTGTAGAATATACTATTTTGAAATTTTTCAAAATTTATCTTTGTAAGGTATACTATACATCATCTATTATATACATTCTTCTCATAGCATGTTTCTCCCCCATACTATGTGTCTCTATATGCAACATACCATATAGCATACCATGTGTCTCAATAATAATCTCCCCCTTTTTTATAGTAATGCCAAAGATTTGTTCAAAACTTATCTACATGGAGACACCAATATGAGATAAAAAAATTAGAATGTACCTTAAGAATAAGTGCCAAGGTCTTTTATCCCAATTTTCTTGCAAAATATTGCATGCATGTAGAGAAATTTTTACCTCTATAGAGAGTTATATCATGTGATCTATAATAGAGAAGTTGTTGTCATGGATCAAGGTTTTTGAGTAAACAATATGTTTATGCATTGTATCCATGATAGGAAGGATCATATTTTTAATATCAATCAGTGATGACCAGATCCTTGCATCTTCTCTTAATAATTCTACCTACATCTCTAACAAAAATTTGATCTTCATGTGATGTCACATTGGTTCAAGATGATTCAAGATTGGTCAAAATTGACAAAAGCTCAACTTGATGCATAGCAATTTGTTGAGCAATGTGCTCAAGCAATTTATTGTCAATTTATTTTTTAGCTTTCTCAATTAACTTATCCTGTCCACTAGTGTCCTCATTGAACTTTTGGACTACTTCTACTAATTGTAACAAAATAGGTTGAGAAGAATCTACCTCAATACCTATTTTTTCATACAAATTTTTTTTAGCATCATTAATAATTTTATACTCTCTATCTCTTTCTTCTCTCAATTTCTATTGTTTTGCCTTCTTTTGGAGGAGTTCACCAACTATGTGCATTTGGTCCATAGTAAGATAATCAATGTCCCATTTGGGAATTTTTATTTTCTCATCTAAGTCTATGTCCTCCTCTATGTCCTTTCCTCTACCCAAAAATATTGTACTTGGTTGAGCCTTAGGTTCAACTGTCCTTGTACTTAATGCCTTTGTATCCAAGATGGAAATAATTGTAGATATACTAGGACTTGCAGTGAAAATTGATATAGTACTAACCGATGGAATACTAACAGGAATTCTTGTTGAATCCAAAACTAAAGTAGACAAAACTATAGTATCCAAAACTAAAGTACTTACTACTAAAGAGCTCAAAATTGTACAAGACACTATATTCATAACTGATGAATCAGTAGCTAAAGAAGTGAGAGGTTGCAGCTTGGTAGATGAAGTGAAAGTCACTTCTTCTATAGATGGATTGAGCTAAATGGGAGCAAAGAGTGATTGGACATTTGAAGTGTCTGTGGTTGTCACAATCAAACTTGTTGAAGTTGTTTCTAAGCTTGATATAGCTATTGGTTTTCTTGAAGAGTGAGGAAGTAAGGCAATGACTATAGTTACTATCTTCATTGGGTTAGTCTCATCATCTTCTTTATCTTCCTCGGTAGCTTAATTCTCTTTATCTTCTTCATCTTCCTCATTTTCAAAATGTGTGGGCTCAGTATAAGTTTCTCCTTCATCATCATCACTATCATCATCATTATCCTTAACATCTACTAGGAAGTTAGTTGGTTTATGTAGATAATAAACGTTCTTCCTCATGCTTGTGGCATTCTTAAGCACATGCTCTATATCCTTGATCAAAATTAAACATGTATTAAATCTAAGAGTCAATTTGTCTTCATTTTTCTTCAAAGACTCTATTACCTTAGCACCTATCATGCTTAGTAGCAAATGCTTCAAGGTTTGTGCATAAATGTCTTTTTTGTTTGCATTAGAAAGTCCCATCTTGGATTTATTTTCTCTAATAATTCATTAGATATTTGAGAGACAATTTGATCTGGTGAATACTTCCATTTGCCCATTTTGGTGAACACCAGTTCTTCAACCTATTTCTTCTCTACCATTATCTGAGTTTCATACTTCAAAGATTTAAATTTTTTTATGCTTGCACCTCTTCAATTTTTTTAAACTTTTCTTGGAAGTTGGGAGGAGGTTTGCTAAGGACAATATCACTACCTTTCTTCCTGGACCTCCTTGTAAAGATAGCAATGGATGGCTTTGGTGGCTTTGTGATGATTATCTTTCCTTTTTTCTTCATAGGTTCTTCTTCCTTTTATGATTCCTCTTCATCCTCTACCTCTTCTACATCTTCTCATTTACCTTCAGTTAACATGAGATGAGTGCTAGATTTTAGTTTATCTATCCTCCTCTTTCCCTTGTTAACTCCTTGAGGCAGTTTTATCTCCGGTTCTATCCTTGCCTTGGCCTCATCTTAGGTTACAAAATATGGTGCATTTGGATCAAAAAGTTCATTAACTAGAGCCTCAATAATATCCTTTGCTTCATCAATATTTGCCCCATAGGGAAGAGGTTTTACCCATACAATTTTGGGCTTCACTGTCTAGATGTAAACTCTATCACAATCAACCATAAAGCATACATTATCTTTGTAATGCTCAACTAACTTCTTAGGTATTCTAAACCTATTGTTCATTTTCTCTTTGAATGCTTTGAAGTAGTTTTCCATAATGCTAACATAGTTCTCTCCCATTCCTACAATGTGTTCATTTATCTGATATAATGCAGGCACATCTTTTCTCCATACTACTGTGCCTTTGGAAGGGAAGAACTTTTGAACATAGAAGAAGAAGAAATTCAAAATTGAACCAAATTTATAGGGGTTGTTCTTGGATGTCCTTATACTTTCCATGTTTTTGTTGAGATGCTTCAACAATAGATCTACCAAATCATAAGATAGATTGTTTTTCACTACTTTGTAACCCAAGTCCACAGCTTCATAGGATATACTATTGAGATAGCTCAAATTATATATCTTATGTGCTATGAAATGAATCCAAAATTTCAGCTCTACATCAGTTACATTGCTAATTTCCATGCCTCTGCCATCCCACTTGGCTAGGGTTTTCTTTTCCAAGTCAGCCCAACCTAGGGTTTTGGTTGTTTTAGGTTTGGTGAGCATGGAGAGGCTGGTGATGTGATGAATTATTTTCTTTGTAATCACAATAGGTTGCTCAAGCCATAGATGACCATTATGCACTCAACTTAGAATGTATCTAATCCATTTAATTTCAAAACCTCGAGGCATATGAGGAATATGAGTTAAACTTTTGTCTTTCAAATGCTTATGCTCAAGTTTAAGAATTCAATTAACACATAATTCACCTAAGGCATCATCCATTTCTAGAGTTTCAATATCTTGAATAGAACACTTGAAATGAGTACAAATATTGTTAATAAGGAGTACCTTTGGAGGAATTTGTGATTGAGCTCCACTAGGGTCAAGAGTTTCTGCAATCGTAGGCACAAGTTTAAAATATAGTGCTTTCCACTTGACTCCTCGAACCAATATCTCATACCCTCTCTTAAATTTGCTACTAATTGATGCCATTTTACTCATTAACCTATGAAAACCTTGATAAATTGCTGCAAATTTTCTTAAAGTCACTTGATCGCATCAAGTAAATTGCTTCTTCACAATAGAACTTACATTTCATGATGAGAAATGAATTTGATTTCATGCTTTTTGTTAAAAAAATTCCTTTAATGCTTAGTACAAAGGTATTTGGGTTGGCATCATGCTTGACATCATGCTTGATAGGCTATTATCCACTATTCTATCAATTACATGGTGAAGGTTTCATGACTTAGTAACCATGTGTGTCTTGTTACTCCTAACCTTGCTTGGTAGTCTCTATGGCCCAACGTTACTCTGTAGAGAAGGTAACTCGATGATAACTAATACCAATCTTCCTTAGTGATCCTTTTGAATCTTGAATACTAATTTGGATCTTTGTCACCTTTCAATTGGGACTATTTGAATGTGATCTTGATAATGTAGTTCAAGTTCTCCTTTGGAAACCTAGTTGAAAATGGTGGAGTCACCCACTTCTTGAGTGACATGACCATCATTACTTGAACTAACATCCTTGACAGATTTAGGAATCCATTGTTGCCTCATCTACTTTCGAATGTTATATGATTTTACCTTCTTTTCAACTTCAATTTTACCTATGTTCATGCAATTTTTGGCTAGATGACCAAGTTTGGTACAAGTGAAACATCTTATGGTGGTATCTCTTCTCCTTGTGTAATGTTTAACACAATTCATACCAATGTGTCCATATTCTCCATAGTAGTGACATCTACACCAAGTGTTGCAGTCCAAACTTAATATTGCTTTCACAATTTTCTTTTCTGGATTGAATGACTTAGTTCTACATTCTAATGTCTTGTGACCTTGTTTCTTGCACTTATGACACTTGCCCTCAAATCTTGGTTTCTCTTTGCATTCATTAGCCTTGTGGCCATGCTAACTAGAATTGTAGCATTTTTCGTTAAATTTTTCTTTACCATTACTCCAACATTTTTTTGATGTATGACCTAACTTACCATAGTGCAAGTAGGTCTTTGATTCCTTTGAGCACCTTGTTCAAAGGATTCACCTTCTTCTTTATTTCCAATTCCTATTTTACCCTTTTTTCTATAGAGATTCTGCTCATTCAGTTGAACCATGTTTGCTTGAGATTTCATCATTCTTTAATTGATTTTCTTTTTAGTGTTTAGGTCATTTTTCAATCTTTCACTGATTTGCTTTTCAAATCTCAACTCATTTCTTATTTTTTCATTGATTTGTTTTTCTAAATTTAAATCATTTCTTAATCTTTCATTGATCTGTCTTTGGCTCATGATTTCCTCATTTGCATTGGAGATTTGATCCATAAGATCTACATGCTAAGGGGATTGGTTCTAGATTTCACTGTTTCTTCCATCCATTTCTTCTTTTATTTTGTTCCTCTAATCCAAGATTTCACATAGCCTCACTAACTAAATTTCTTGTTCTTTTTTGAGCTTTCTTACTTCTTCTTGCATAGAACCATTCTTCTCTAGGAGTTCTTTGATTGCATTATTTGCTTCATCTAAACTGTTTGAAGGGAAAAAGTCTTCAATTCTTTATTCAATGTACTAATGATAATTCATCTAATTTTCAAGTTCCTTCCTTTTTAGGGATTGAGAAAGTTTCTCCTTATCTTTCTTCAGTTGTGCAATGGTTATTTCTAGATCCAAATTTTCATTATCAATTGCCTTATCAAGTTTGAATATCTCCATATCCTTGACCTTTTCTCAAGCTATTAAACTTTCTCTTGAGAACCACAATTCATTGATACTAATTGTTGGACATATTCAAGACTATGCTAACTTACTAAGTGGGGAGGGGTGAATCAGTAACTTATAAAATTTCTACAAAAATTTCAATTATAAATCCAATAAACTACTTAACATTTAATTTATTAGATCTGATCTAATTTGCATGCATGTGAAACTAAAAATATAAAAGCATCCATGACACTTGAACCCAATGATTTGGTGACCCAAAAACCTTCCAAATAGAAAGTAAAATTAGGGTGGAGATGATACCCACAAAAATTTAATACTATAGCATAAAGTTAGCTTGTTAAGGCTTACATTGATCACTCCTAATGATCTGCCTTATTGGGAGCAATTAAGACTACTAGGTCCACCTTGTTAGAAGTTTTACAAACACACAATGAAGTATGCACTCTATTAAGAGATTTAAGAAAGACTATTATGTCTACCTTGTGAAAGGATTTTGACTGGTTCACCTATTAGGATGAAACAATAGATCTCTAACTTACAACTGGATTGTTGATAGAGATTACTTGAATTTGTTGATCACCTTTTTGTGATGAATATGTCTCTACTACTTTTCTTTTGATATAGCCTTCACAATTCACTCTTTATCTGATGCTTAACTTCAATTATTCACATTTTCATTCTTACATGCTCATTATCATGCATATGAATGTGATATAATACATTACATATATATACCAATCCAAATTACAAAATTACAAAGTTAGCCATCATACAAGTTAACACCAATATTACAAAGTTGACCCAAATGAAGACACTCAGGTTCTAAAGTTTGACTTGGTGAAGTTTGGATACTCAGCATCCACTATCATTACTTGGCATCATCATGCACTTGGTAGACATAGAGGCTTATTCCATACTAATCACTTCAAGATGGTCTTGAACTCGATCTACACTAGTGACTCGGTAGATACTATGTAACTTGTCATAAACTAAATCACTCTGTAAACTGATAAGCTTAGTTTACAATAGTTTGGCATTATGTAAACTACAAACTCAATAGAAACTACAATGCTTGGTAACTACTAAACTACTCAGGTTGAACTACTAGACTGAATCTACTTAGTTTGAATTGTTGGGCTTCACATTAACTAAATATACTTGGTAACCACTAAAATGCTTGGTAGCTTCTAGATTACATGGAAAACACTGTAGATTATTTAATGAGCTTGGTAGCCATACAAAATTTGAATAAGTGTGTGTCACTAATAACAAAATTGACTGATATGTCAACATCTACATCTAAGAGGGACATGAGTGGAAAATAGCTTTCAAAACTAGGGATGGTTTTTATGAATGGAAGGCTATGATGTTCAGTTTATCCAATGCACCTAGTACTTTTATGAGACTCATGAACACTATGTTGCATCCATACATTGGTAGGCTTCTAGTAATTTATTTTGATGATATAATGATTTTTAGTAAGGGAAGGGAAGAACATCTACAATACCTAAGGATCATATTGGGGGTACTAAGAAGAGAAAAGCTCTATGCTAATTTGAAGAAGTGTAAGTTCTTGCAAGCAAGTTTGGTTTTTCTATGTTTTTTCATTTTTGCATATGGTGTCAAGAGGGATCTAGAGAAAGTTTGGGACATTCTTGAATGGTGTAGTCCACATAGTATCACCAAGGTGAGAAGCTTTCATAGCTTGGCTACTTTCTATAGAAATTTCATTCGTAATTTTAGTAGCATTGTAGCACTTGTGATAGACTACACTAAGGGTTGAGAATTTTCATGAACCAAGGAGGCTGAAGAGAGTTTCCAATACCTAAAGAAGAAAGTCACTAAAGCTCCAATATTAGCCCTACCATATTTTGATAAAGTGATTGAAGTGGACTATGATGCCTCACATGTGGGCATTGATGTTGTACTCAACCAAGAAGGTAAGCCCATTAGCTTTTTTAGTGAAAAAATGAATGATGTGCAAGAGAAATATTCTACATATGATATAGAATTCCATGAGGCACTCGAAGCATTATTTAGTAGCCAAAGAATTTGTCTTGTTTAAAAACCATATTTCTCTAAAATACTTAAACACACAAAAGCAATTAAACACTAGACATGCAAAGTGGGTCTCTTTCCTACAAGGCTTTACCTTTGTTCTAAAGCATAAATCAAGAAAATAGAATCAAGTTGCAAATACCTTGAGCAGGAAAGTTATTCTTCTGACCACCATAGAAATAGAGGTGGTTGGCTTTGATGCCATCAAAATCTTGTAAAAATCTAATAGTGATTTTTGGGAAGTTTTTGATCAGTTAAAGAATCTAGTATGAGGGTATGCAGACACTATTCAAGGTGAGTATCTAATGCAAGATGGTTACTTATTCAAGGGGAAGCAATTGTGTGTTCCTGTAGGCTCAATGTGGGAAAATGTTATTAGATAATTTCATAGCAGTGGTATGGCTGGGCATTTTGGGAAGGATAAGGCAATAGCTTTGGTGGTAGATAAGTACTATTGGCCAAAGATGAAGTGAGATATCACCAAGTTTGTGGAAAGGTGTCAAATTTGTCAAGTAGCCAAAGGGCACTCTTAAAACATTGGATTGTACATGCCATTACCAGTACCAATAGGACCATGGATAGACTTGAGTATGGATTTTGTATTGGGACTACCACATACACAGTGAGGTAATAACTCTATCTTTGTAGTTGTGGACAGATTCTCAAAAATGGCTCATTTCATTACTTATAAGAAAACTAGTGATGCTACTAGGGTGGCTTAGTTTTTTTTTTTTGAAATAGTGAGATTGTATGGAGTTCCAAAAATGATCATCTCTAGTTGAAATGCTAAGTTCTTGAGTCATTTCTGGAGGACCTTATGGAAGAAGATGGGAACAAAGTTACTGTTCAGTAGTGCTTACCATTCACAAACTGATGGACAAACAAAAGTTGTCAATCATAGTCAATCTATTGTGATTCATTATTGGAGAGAAGCCCAATCAATGGGATTTGTCATTACCCTAGGCTGAATTTCCTTATAATAATTCAGTGAAAAGTCAACTGGTAAGTCACCATTTTAGGTTATTTATGGTGATAATTCTCAGGGTGTTCTCAATTTGGTGTAGCTACCCTTGGTAATAGAGTAAGTGGTGATGGAGAAGCCTTTATAGAGTAGCTTTACCAATTATAGGAAGATGTGAGGTAGAAGTTATAGGAAAATAATGAGTGGTACAAAGCTTCCACAAATGCTACTAAAAGGTATCAGCTTTTTAGTGCAGGTGATCTAGTGATGGTTTATCTTAGAAAGGAGATTTTTCCTACTAGGACTTATCATAAATTGAAATATAAGAAGATTGGGCCCTGCAAGATTATGAAGAAGATTAATGATAATACCTATGAGGTAGAGATCCCCAGTCATCTTGATATATCTCTAGTATTTAATAATTTTGATTTATATACTTTTCATGTTGATGATACCTCTATTGAAAAGGAGGATGTGGTAGACTAGACACACACCATCCCCATCAAGAAAAGGGAAAAGGTTGCACAGGTTCTAGACAAGAAGACTATTCAAACTTTCCAGGGTGACTACAATAGATATCTCATGTAGTGGGAAGGGTTGGCAATGACAAATAGCACCTGGATTATAGAGTGAAATTTGTAGAAGCTAGATGAGCCTAATTGGAAATAGTTTTAGGACCAGAACTTGTAGGAGTTATATTGTTTTCAAGCAAGGGAGAATGATGCAAGGGCATCTGAGGGTCAAAGCTATTGACTTAGAAGTGGGTTTTAGCTTAAATTTTATAGGTAGTTTCTTGATAGGTGGCCATTTTGACATTTTCTTGCAAGCCTAAAATATTGTCTTGACCTCAAAAATTGGTTTTTTGTGTCTTTTCCAATTTTTTTAGAAAGTTGTTTTGGTAATAAATCTGAAATCATTTTTTGATTTCATCAATTAGTTGGAAATTCATCTTGCCTTCATTGGGGTCTTTTCTTGGGAAAAAATAGGATTCGTAGGATGGGTTTTAAAAATTACCAAAAATGAAAAAATTCATTTTCCCAAAAAATTGTGAATATGGTAATTCTCAGAATTTTCATAAGTAGGTATTTTATTTCATGGATAGGAAAAATAGAGTTACAAAATTTTAATGAAAGATTATGGTGTTCTGAAACTTTTGTGTTGTGAAATTCTGATTTATTCTTTAAAGAGTTAAGGGTTACATCAGAAGATATTTTGTTGTAAAGAAATATAGTGTGTACAAAGTTTCTTGGAATATAGATAATTTCTAGAAAGTAATCATTTATTGACATTGAAAGCCATAACTTCTCCTCTATGTACTATGAGGGATTTTACCAATTTATCATTTTCTTAATCTTTTCTATTAGGATGTTCTCCACAAACAATATTGACTACTAAAAAGCCCTCCACACTATACATTCAGCAACAAAATGCTAAATTTAGTAGCAATTAACCAATATTTTTAGAGTTTTCATGTTTTCAAACAATGATTAAACCATATTTATAGTAGAAGTTTTGGCCAAAAAAGAAACAAAACTTATTCCAGTCATCAGTAAAAGCTTGTCAATAATCTTCTTTGCAACATCACTTTTAGGATTTTCTAAATTAAAACCCCAAAAGATGTTTGGAACTATCTATTATTCAATACAATAAGAAATTCCCTAGCAAAATATTGCTAATCCAAGATGTAAGGAAGAAGAACTGGATAATACCTTGTCGTCTTCATAGATTCAGCTTTGATCAATAGGAAAAAGTATCTGTAGAGGGTATTTAGATTCCTACCTCAAAACACTTGAAATCTAGATAATATCTTTCTCTTTTGGTGCAAAAATTGCATTGTCAAATCCTCCAAACTCACTACATTCCTCATCCTGACATCGTTCGTGTCATCCTCAAGTGGAAGTTGCACCTGTGGCAGTTCATCCCTCTTACGAAACCACTATAACATAAGTGAGGATCATTCCAAGGAATGGATGACTACTAGATGGTAAAAAAATGGCATCTTAATTTTATTCCATATTTTTTACTCATTCACCAAGCATCCCTCCATTTCCCCCTTTGTTGTTGACAATTATTGGAGGAAAAGATGAGAAAAAAAATGATATTGTTCTACCCTCCAAATGAAGATCAAGATGTTATTGTTTTTTATTTTAATGTCTTTGAATATATTTTTAATATTTGGTATTTTATTTCAAAATATTAACATAAGGTTTGTGCTTGTAATTACCAATAAAAAAATTCAAAGTCTTTTGGTGGTAAAATATTTTTTAAAAACAAATTTTGTGAATCAAGCTCAAAAAATAAAGGAACTAAAAAATCATGGTCCAACCTCTTATTCATAATTATAGGATGTCTAAATATTTAATTTGGAGTCTAGGTAAGTGTTGTTATAGAAGTAACATGTCACACTTCTTAAGATAATGTAAACTAGCAATTGTACCTAGGTATGGAATGTGATGTTAAATAGGTATGAAAGGTTGATTAGTAAGACATTTAGTAAATGATGTTATTAAATATATTTTATAAAAAATATAATTTACATTTATATAGTTTTAACTATGAATACAAATTAGTAATTCTTTTGATTATGGAGATTGGAATAAATAATTGAGAATCTAAATGAGTAATGTAAACAGAAGAGAATTAAATTAAACAAAAGATTATAAATTCATTCATTTATTGATATACATTTTGGAGAAAAACTAAACCACTTTATAATATTGATTGAAGATGCAAAGTCAAACCACAATTAGTATGAGAAAAAGAAAGCCCAAGGGTTGTGAATGAGTTATAAAATAAAATAAACCTAATCCACTAATAAATAAGCATTCTAAAAATTGAAGAGAGAAAGTACAAATGACTAATTATTAGTAACTAATTATCTAGTCACCTATTTAATCATTTATTTGGTAGCTTATTTAGTCACTTGTGTTTCAAAAACTAATTATTGAGAATAATTATCTAGTCAATTATTTAGTCATTTATTTGGTAATGTATTTAATCATTTCTATTTTCTTGATCTTGTGATTTTACTATTGATCAAATAAGTAAGATTGACAAATGAGTGTCAACACACTTAACCATTTTCACTATACATGCCAAGTACACAATGGAAGCTGAGCTAGAATTTCTTTATGTGTCGAGTCATAGATAGTGCTGAGCAAACTATAGTTTTTGCCAAGCACAACACATTATAGTATATACCAAGCAAAGCAAAAATTCAACAGGTGCCAAGTGACACAGTAATCCTATATGAGCCGAGCAATGTAGAAAACTAACAGGTGTCAAGTAACACAAAAAATACAGTAGATGCTAAGCAATCCAAAATAGATGGTGCCGAGCATTTGTATTACTTCATATGTCGAGCAATGTAGGATCAACATAAAAGTTTGTGCAATTGCAAGCCAAGATGTAAAATGGTTATGCATGACTCATTGACAAGATCAAAGGATAAGATAAAATCCTCACAATCACCTATGTGATCCTCATGTAACCAATCAAAAAATTGGAAATTGCATGCAGCCAATGGGTGAATTTCAAGGGTTTGAGCAGGAACATTTTATCCAAGGATGCATAACAAACCACTAATCTTTATAAGGGAGTTTTGATGCCATTAAACATAGAAGTGAGAAGTGCAAAAATAAGGATGAAAAGTAGAGCTTGTTATTGCAGAACATTGGTGTCAAAGATTAAGAGGAAAGGATAGCATTTACACATCTAGTTGATCAAAACAAAACAAGGAACACAATCAGTAGATTAGATCTAGTAGAGATCAAGGGATATAAGAGTAGATCAAGAGCTTGAGATCAACATTAGAGATTGCATTAGTTCAGGTGTATTATTCTAATACTCTCTTACAATTGTATTAGGAATTTGGAAATCCTATTGAATTAGGTAGGTTTAATAGCCTTATGTAAATCCTTTAACAGGGTGGCATTCTAAGTTGAATGTTCTTAAGTCCTCTAACAAGGTACACTCTGAATAAGGTGTAGAAATCCTTTAACAGGGTCACATTTAACAGTGTGTTGTAGCTTTTAATAGGGTAGGCCTTTAACAGGGAAAACCATCAAAAGTGGTTGAAATCAATTGCTACAGTAATTTTGTGGGTATCATCCCCACCCTAGTTTTACCTTCTTATTCCTAGAGGGTTTCTAGGTTACCAAAATCTCAAGTCTTATGTGGTGATACATGTTTGTTTCTCATGATTGTTTAATGTTTATATGCATGCATGTTAATTTTAGTTATATGTTATTAAGGGTATAAAAGTGGTTAAAAGACCAATACTTCTGATTCACCCCCCCTCTCAAAAGTATTTTTCCCATTAAGACATTCAGAGCCAAGTTCTCTCAAGAAGAAGCCTAATAGCTTGGAGGAAAAGATCTGAAGATGGAAGTCTTCAAACTTGGGAAGATCATTGAGAACTAGGTGATAGATGTGCATCTCGATCTACACAAGGTAGAGGAAGCTAGAGAGGAATTAAGAAAATCCTTAAAAAGAAGGAAGGAAATAGCTATAGCTGAAAATGATATTCACTACAAGGAGATTAACACCACACAAGTATTTTCCAAAGGAGATTCCAAAGAATTTGATGTAGCAATAGTAGAACTGATGGAGAAAAAATATTTCAAATAGAAGAGATAAGAACTCTTAAGATGGAGCATGAATCACAGGCCATGATGCTATGTGAGATCACTAAACAAAAGAAAAGAGTAGTTGAGGATAGAATCATGATGGAAGATGAAAAAAGAAATATTTCAAATAGACTTGAAAAAAAATGTACTGAATTAACAAGGATCTCAAACATGCAAATGGATACACTTGCCCAAAAGATGAACCTTCATCATGAACTCAATATGAAAGATATTGAGATCTCTACTTTAAAATGTAGAATGAACAATTGCAAAATGAATTGAATAGAGAAAAAGAAATAGAAAAGAAACTCAACAAGTCAAGTGAAGCTATCAAGTACTTTGAACAGTTGCTAAAATCCCCAGGTTTAGCCCATGATACATCAAGACTTGGATACTCTAGCATTGAAGTTGGGGAATCATCAAAGAGTGCTGAGCAAAGAAGTGATAAAGGTACGGATTCTAAACCCACCTATCATTACTATAATAAAAAGGGGCATACTACTAATTTTTGTAGGAGTAGAAGGATCAATAAGCCAAACACACCCAAAAGTAAGGGTTATTATCACAAGTGCAACATGCAAGGACATATGACACAAGACTACAAGTCTAAAGTCACAAGGACACAAAGATTTGATGGACATTGCCATAATTGCAAGAAGTATGGACATAGACCCTTTGAATGTAGATCAAAGCCTAAGTGGACACCAAATCAACATGTAAGAAGGGACAACTATGTACACCATTACAATTGGGACTACAATACAAGGCAAAGCTATCACTATTGTCAAGAGTATGGACATATACCTAAGAACTACATAAGAACACACTTCAAGGGGAACTATAAAAGATGGTTGATCAAAACTACTTGCTTCATTTTTTTGAAAAATGGACATGTCAGCAAGAATTGTCCAACAAAGGCCAAGGCACCCAAAACTAAAGTAAATAAGGGAAAAGAAAAGGTTGATGTGGAACACATCAGAACACACATGAAGAAGACATGGCAAAAAAATGATGGACCAAGTACATCCAATGGAAGGGTCACTTCACCCACAAGGTCAAGTGATCATTTCTTATCCAACTAATCACAAGATGAGCCTATGGGGATGATACATATAAGGAAGTATCATACATTAGCTGTAAACCATGATGAAACACTGCAAAGTATAAATTTGCATGAGACAAGATGCTAAGACAAAACTTGAATGATGATGCCGAGCTGTCTTTGGATGTCGAGTGAAAATAGCTGCCAAGTGGATGTTGAGTTGAAAAACCTTTGGAAGCCAAGTGACAGGTGAAGGTACAAAAATGCATTAAGTGCAAGGTTTTTGAGCAGCTTAAAAGTAAAAATTGATTCATTTTTTTTAGCCATTCAAATGAAGAGCGATTACCAGGAGCACGACTGAGTGATTTTTGAGTATTCAACTAGCAATTTGCAGCAATTCAGCATCTACCCAAGCAATTTAAGCATTTAACCAATTATTTTAGGTTCATGTACTATCAATTAGAATTCCAAGTGCATGACTCTTTGTGCAAGAATAAAGATTACAACTATCATGGCCCTTGCTTTCAAAATATGATAATAGAAAATAATTCTAGCACACCACCTAATTATCAGATGCATGTATGTGGTTATTCTTTAATTATTTATCACAACTTCATTAATGAAGTTGAAATTTTTATAAACCACCATTGGAAGTGTTAAATTTTCAAAGACTTCATAAGGATTAATAGACAACCTTCAGTTCCTGACTATATGGGAAGGGCTATTCATAATGGAGTTTATTGATACTTGTTACCTATGGAATCAATGTCAAAAACATTGATGTGGAAAAATCATAAAGATAGATGAGCCCACAAGATATTAGGAGAAGAGAAGAAACATAAATATTTATGGGTAAACTACTAGTTCATCTAATTGTAAATATTTTATTTCATTTGAGGAGTATAGATATTTAGAGATAAATTAATTTATATCACAACATAGTCTCTTGGAAAACCAAAATATGATGGAAAAGTAAAGGTTGGGAATGTTTTGATTAAGATGAGTTATCTAGATAGAGAAATATTAATTCTAGTGGTGGGGAGGTTGATGAATCTTGCAAATTAATAATAGATGCAAAGTAGAGTTATTTTATATGTGCAGGTAATGATGGAAATAAATCTATAAGATCTAAAACTATGGATAAAAAGGAATTGCTCCATGAGGATATGGATTTGAAATTAAAATTCAAGGTAAGTAATGAACTATCTCAACTAGATGACAAAGATATAGAGGTTGTTCCTCCCAATGCACAATCCATTAACCATGAAATAGGCATAGTCCTTTTAAAAATTTGGAAGAGGAGACTTTTTTATTAGAGGAGATAAACTACATTCTTGAATTGTTTGATAGTGAATTAGGGTGAGATTTCCATAAGATTTTAGATATGGATTATAAAACTATAAAAAATACGATCAACATGCTTCTTTATTTAGAAAAACTATCAATAAAAGAACAAAAAAAGTAGATAGACAAGACTAGGTTTGAAAAAATGGGAAATGATGGGATTTTTGGTACATTTCCTATATGTAACATAGTTCTTGAAGGAGATATTATAGAAGGGGATTTCAATCAAAAAATAAAAATATTATGGACATATTTATGATATTCTAAGAGATAAAAATTCAAACCAAGTTGGTTCATAGATGTGTAGCACTAAGATTGAATTTGATACTTAAGATTGCTACATTCTATTGGATTTCTATACAAATGACAAGAACTTAATTTTGATAATCAAAAATTGAGGTTGTGCTACCAGATACAGAGAGAGAGAGAGAGAGAGAGAGAGAGAGAGAGAGAGAGAGAGAGAGAGAGAGAGAGAGAGAGAGAGAGAGAGAGAGAGAGAGATGATAATACTAGCAATACATCTAAGCATGCAGTTAGAAACCCAAAATAGCTCGAGCCCATAAAAAAGTACAAAATAAAATAGTTTCTAATGAAACAATATTTGATGTTGAAAGTGTTGGCGGGTCATCTTTGGCTAACAAGATAGAAAAATCTGGTTCAAAATTTAGTTTTTAATATCTTCTTTACATCTTGGCCATATTTTTAAAATAGTACTTCAATTTACTACTCTAAGATACAATTTATGGGCTTACAAATTCATTCCTTTAATGCATTGTCATACCTTGCAATCCATAAGGTGATAATTTAATTCTATAAATCTTGTTTTTAATATAATTTTTGTCCTGCAAGTTATATTACTAGCACATTCTTGAAGGCAATAAAACCCCTATCTTATTCAGATGATGGGAAAGATGAAGTGGTTATGCTATTGTATTTTTTTATTATATTCAAGGAAATTATAGAGGAAATTTTACTTAACTTAAATGAGATTCTAATAGATTTTTCCATGAAACATAAATATCTTGTTCTTACTTATTTTCACTTTAATATGCTACACTTTTCTAATACCCAATCAATAAAGATCTTGGAAAAGAATAAGGTTTTAGTTTGACCTATCAAAATTTTTTACTTCTACTTTATAACAAGGATATGACAATATTATAAGTAATTGCATATAGTTCATACATTTTAGAGATGAACTGATATACGAACTATTAAACCATGAGAGATTAGTAATGCAATTCAAGGAAGTACGATCTAAGATGTTCTATTAAAAAGAGATCAAATTTAGAATTTCTTTTAGGAAGGAATTACTTACTATTTAATACATAACTTATGTAGGAAAAATGATCATGTTTCTAGAGATTACTGTCTACAAATGCTATCTTTTGTAACATGTTTTTTGATCCTATATATATGTATCTACTAGTTCCCTAGTGATTTTGGTTGGTTTCTTTGAAGAATATTCAATTCCCAATATCTCATAAACATCTTATTCACCTATTCATTTCATCTTTCCTTGGTAGTTTTTAGGAATTGTTCAAGTCCTTTAATTATTTGAATGTATATTATAGACTATAGTGTGATCTAGGTGCATTATTCCTCTTGAGGGATTGCAAACTATGTAATTTGTATTGAAGAAAGGTATCTTAATGGACTAAATGTATCTCTAGTACAAAATATTTCACAACACATCTTGGAAGAAGAGATGGCAACAAAGTTGTAAGGACAAAAAGAACTTTACAATAATCTCAACATCCATAAGAGGGTCTACTATCATCTATGGTTTTGGCCCCATGACAAAGAAAGAAAGAATGGGTTGAAATATGATCAAAGCACATGGAAGCAGAAAACAATAATCTAAAATGAATCCTTTCTCAATTTCTTTCAATTAAAGAAAATGGAAATTGTGATAGTGTACATCATTTTCTTCTCTAAAAACCCACTATGTGCAATATATAAACAATAAAGTGAAAGGAAGATTTTAAAAAATTGTGAATAGCTAGTGTCCATGTATAACAATGTAATGATTCAGCTCAAACCAACTAACAAGTGACATCATTCAGTTAGTAATTAGTAATCTTCTATTTGAGAATGATAAAGACCTAATTTCTCTCCATACTTGCAATAAAATGAATCTCCAGTGAACTTAATTAAGCTAGCTTCTTGGATTTTAACGCTACTATCATAATAAATCTAGCCTAAAGCAAGAAAGATCTACTTCCAACATCATGCATGAGATTAGCATATTTCCTATAGGTGGAAACAACATAAGTACATGTAGCTATCTTGACCAGAAGGAAAAGGTAGGAAGTAATAGTTGTGTAGTGGGTAAAGCATTGAGAAAGAGAATGACAAGGAGCCCTTACTCTGAAATATTAATTTTCTTCTAAAAATGTTACTTCCTACCCTGCCCTACTATTCCTTTTTGTCCCACTGAACTATGCCTATTATCATACAAATGAGTATTCGGGAGTGATTTGTCATATAATTTTTAATTAATTAAGAAGATAATAAAAGATTCTATTTTCATTTATGATATATAATATTTTATATTTAAAATAAAATTTTAACTTCATTTTTTAAAAGTATCTTAAATATCTAGTGATGTAGCAGTGTGATATGCACCACATTTAGAATTTTTATTTGTATAGATTTTATTATTTTTATAGGTAGGTGCAAATTCATTTTAGTTTCTAAAAAGTCACTTTTTCATAATTTGGTTCTTAATTAAAATTGAATGTATCATTTGTCTTAATTTTTAACTTATGATAATTAAAATAGGTTTATTTTATAACTTAAGATAATTTAAATATTTAAGAAAAAAGGTTAATATTTTCTTAAAATATATTTTAAACTGCATTTTTATGTAGCAATGTTTAAAGATAACTTCTTTCAAGAACATGAATTGCAAGAATGTACTAAAATACATCTCAGATTATGATGTAGGAGCATCTTGGGTGCAAGGGCAATCTTGCATCACCCAAAAATATTTTATTTTCAATCATTTCTATTTTATTGGAGACAGGGTGGTTACTATTTATTGAAACTTACTATTTTTATTAAGTTTTTCATACAAGCTTAGGATATTCTCATTTTCTATAGGAAGTTTCATTTTAGAGTGGTAATCCTACCATAAAAATCTCATTGCTCAAGCATTCATATCAGAGAAGTTATTGCAAATTTTTGGTGGAAAATTTTGTAAAAAAATCTTCAAGCTCTATTGGAGGCCTTAGAGTACCCAGATGAGGTCCAAAAACTTGACAAAAGGGCATTATTGTGGTTCTAGACCTATATATTAGGAGCAAATTTTTTTGAAAAGTGGTTATAATAGCCAATCAGAGCAACGGTTCATGAGTTATGGCCTTTAGAAGTTGCGCTACCAAAATTTCTAAAATAATTTGTCAAAGATGTATTTGGCCGACTCTATGTGTATTGTTAGGGTCTGTCGGCCCTAGGTATTAAGTTTGAGCATCTAGAACCTTCCCAGGTGCCATAAAATTGCCTATTTAAGAAAGGCCTGAACATTGTCTAGGACACCTTCAGGTGATAGTTTGCAGCTTGTCTTGCAATTTATTGTGCTGAAGGCGCCCATGTGGATTAGCATATTGTATTTATGAATTATGTAATTTTGCATTTGTAATGCATATAAGAAGTCCATATTTTGTTCTTGCATTTTATGTGGTTTCAATGTTTCTGTTATGAGTTTATGGTATTAAGGTGAGCACCTTGCATCAAATTATATCAAACTTCAAGATGAGTAGAGGGTTTTATGTATTAGGTTTTCATAAAAGTAACCTAATCTACCAATAAATATACTTAGAGAAAGTACAAATGACTAATCATCTAGTCACTTATTTAAACATTTATTTGATAGTTTATATAGTTACTTATGTTTAGGAGACTAATTATTAGTAACTAATTCTCGAATCACTTATTTAGTCATTTATTTGGTATTTTATTTAGTAGTTTATATTTGGTTGATATTGCAATTTTACTTGGTGACCAATTTAGTCACTTATTTAGTCACCTATAGATGTAAATGACAAAGAAATGGTAGAATGCAATCAATTTTAGTCACATGACTAAAAGTTTTAGTCACATAGTCACATATTTTCCAAAATATACTAGTGAGTTGAGCATTTTTTCTTGGAGGAACGTTAGTATCATGATTAAGTAAGAAAAAATATTTCATTTCATAGTCTAGAATAGAAGCAAAATATTTACTAGAAATAAATATTTATAATTAGATCATGTGGATGAAATAGATGCTAAAGGATATTGGTATTATATTTTATGATCCTAGTCTCATGCACTATGATAATTCAAGTACAATTAATATTTCTAACAATCTAGTGTTACACTCTAAGACTAAGTATATTGTAACTATATATCATTTTCTAAGAGGAAAAGTTATTGAGAAGGAAATTAGATTGGAATATATGAACACAAAAGAGAAGGTACCAACTACTTAACTAAATCATAGGTTAAAGACAATTTTGAGTACTTTAGATGTATGCTTGGGGTAGCAACCCCACCTTTTCTAGACCAATTGATGCAAATTTGCATTATTCTAGTGTACTTAGAGATTTTTTTTAATCTAGACATGATGCTTGGTACTTCTCCCTACTGGGAGTGATTTCATTGCATAGAGTTAATTCTAGATATATTCTATAAATATTTTTGGAATAGCAGTGTTTGTTGGAACTACAAATTTCTTTGGTTCTAGAATTGGCTTGATCCAATGCAAGTATTTTAATGAAAATCATTATCATATTCTGTAAATATTTTTGGAATAACAATGTTTTTGGAGCTTGAAATTTCTTTGGTTGTAGAATTGTCTTGATCCAATGTAGGTACTTTGATGAAAATCATCATCAAAAGGGGGAATCAGAACTTTACAATGAGAGAATATTAGTAAGATATGATGATGTTTGACATATTTGTTCATTTCCATTTAATGTCAAAGGGGGAGAAGATCAATGAAAAATAATTCATTAGGGAAGGTATATGCTAGAAAGTATCAAAGTTGACTAGTATAGGTATGTGCATGGGTGAAGATTGTATATGTTGAAAATAATCTTTTAGTTGTATTCTATTGATTATGTTTGTGTTTTTGGTTTTTCACCATTTTTTCCCCATAAATGTCAAAGGTGAAAATTTTTTAGGATTGAGGCCTTTGTTGGAACTTTGATGAGCTTCTAAGATGTTGTATTGATAACTATTTTTTTCATTGATGACAATTTATGTTTGTATGTTTATAATAGACATGTTTTCTACATATTGCAAGTTTATTATTAATTCAATAATGTTGGTTGATGATTGTATTATTTATGTGATTTTACATGTGTGTAAAAGGATAAGTATAGATATCATATTTATGTCCTCTATGTTCTATGTGAATCTCTTAGATACAATTTTTTGGGTAATGACTAGTATCAGACTAGTGAATAGGAAATTATAACATAGATAATTCTTGTCATCTTGGTTATACCTTATTGGCAAGAAGGAATTAGCCATGGTCAAATTAAATAAAATAGAATAATTTATTGTTTTTTTATTTTCATGATTAGGAAGCATTTGGATTATTTTAGAAAAGGTCACTAATGATTAGTATTGTTATAATGATTTAGAATAAATAAGGGGGTAAATAAGTTTGGGAAAAACACCAAGTAACATACTACCAATTTTTACTCTTTTGAAAGTGATATTAACTAATAGCTAACATTGTTAAAGGTTATCTAGCTTCCCACCTGGCTCCCTATGCCTGGCTTCAGCTTTGACTTCGGCCCTTGGCTTTGACCTAGTTTTTGCACCTAGCTTTGACTTCAACTTTAGCCCCTAGCTTTGATTCAACTTTTACACTTGGATTTTAACTTCATATAAGCTAATATTTTTCAAATTTTCTTCCTACTTAACTCCCTACACTTGGCTTCAGCTTTGGCTTTGGCCACTAGCTTCGATTAGGCTTCTATGCCTAGCTTCGACTTTGACTTTGGCTCCTGTGCCTGGTGTACACTCGAAAGTGTCACACTCTAAACCTTTCTATCCAAACGATTCCATGAGTTGGAATGCTTGGATGCCGGCTTAGAGCTCCCTATCCATGGAGTGCAAGAGAGTATATTTCAAGAATAAAAAGGCTCTCAGATGAGCCTTAGAGATACTCTTCTTGCTAGTAAACCATGCAATGGGAGGTTCCAAAGACAAGATGCAAGAATGCAAATGTCCCAAGGAGTTCCTCAAGAATGCAATGCAAATGAAAATTAAACTAGGATGATAATGCAAAATGCAGCTATGCTAAAACATGTATGAGAGTGTTACATTACCATTATTAAGCTATGTGAGATTAAGCTACATTTAAAAATGAAAGCTAAGCTAAGATGCTATGGTATGAGAGAATGTAGACAAGAAATAGAAGTTCTCCACAAAGCTCCAAAGAAACCCGTTAGAAAACCTGCAACATAACAATATTCAAATAAGGATGGATTGATTGAGGGGGAAAGCTCTCTCCCTTTTAAAGATGTATAGATGGTAGAGATCAAGATGAAGATGGTGGATGATCAACGGTGGAATTTGAAAAGAGGAGTGATCCATGTGCACACACAAATCAACCAATAGAATATAAGTTGACTTGTCATATAAGACAAAAGTCACAAAGCCTTTTCTTTTAATTGCAAAATAGAAAAAAGACTTTATGTGTGCACTTTAAGTGGGTTAGAAGAATGGGGTCTTTTATTTAATTAAAAGGGGACATGTTCTTTTAATCAAATAATGAACTTAGGATAGCATAGTCAAACTATAGGTTATAATCAAATAAATTGATTATTAGCAATTTGGTCTAGGTAAATGATTAAATTAATTTAGCCAAAATGTTGGAAAGGGGGCTAATAGTCTAGATGACCGTTTTTAGGTGATTACATTTGCCCCTCTTTGACTAATGTGTGATCGATCTGGGAACACATTATGTCAAAGAAAATCGAAGCCAAGTAGGCGATGATAGATATAGATGTCTGATTTCGAGGAGTGAAATGCAGAAATAGATAGCAAGTCCTGAATGCACAGCCTGATAGCAGTAGTACTGAACACTAGGAAGAGATGATGTTAGAATTCAAGAATAATACTAACACTTAGAAAAGCAAATAGAGTGAGAGCAAGTGAGAAGATCAAACAAATGCTCCTAAGTAGTGATAGAGTATTTCTGCCCCCTCGGGATCAAAATTGAAATGAGGTAAGGGGATGCAAAAAATGGCTAGAAATGAGAAAATTAGAATATAGCAATTTCCAAGATGACGGATAGCTGATTAGAACCCAAGAATGACTATTAGAAACTGACAAAATGCCCTAGTTGGACTAGAGTTGACCTTGAAGGATATAGCATAAAAATTAGGTCAAATCTAGTAGAAAGATTATTTAGATTTGAAAAGGTGACTAGAAGTAGATATGAAGCATAGACATGATGAAGACACGAAGAAATGAAGATGCCCCAGTGATGATTCAAAGATTAGACCTCAAAAGGTCAGTTAACTGCTCAGAAGAAAGTAGAATTTTAAAAGACAATTTTGACCATCAAGATGAACTTGAATTTGGATTTCGATCCCGAAAAGGAATCCAGGACATCAAAATTATTTAAGAGGTCAAAACTTTATATAATGTGACGATAAGATAGAAAAGAGATGAAGTGAAAGATTAAGAAGGTGAAAAGACATGAACAAGAAGAAAGTAAAGAAATATATGAAAGGAGTTAGCTGATATGTCCACAAAAAGATGAAGAGAGAGCTCTCCCCATATGCAAGAATGCAAGACTAAGCTAGAAAATGAACCTAAAATGCAAGCTAATATGCAAAGTGGTTTACCAGCAAGAAGCGCATAACATTTAGACTCTTAATTTCATCATTGAGCGTTTATTAGGGACATCATGAGATCATACAACCATCACTAGTATAACTATGAGGATATGAATATGATCGATATTAGATAGGTATGTGGAAATCCAATCTAAGCATCAGAGACATGTAAGTCAAGATAACTACACGATTAGATTCCCTAAGTTTAATTTAGCAAGATTACACCTGTATCAAGGCATAAGCACCAGGATAAACCCTGAGTGCGGTCTTGTAAAACAATCAAGGATGATACATTTATAAGTCAAAGTGTTGAATAGGACCAGCATAAATTCTTACAACACTATAGACAAACAAAGTATACCCACAAGCAGAAATCAAGAAGGCATGCCCCATGCCCCCAGTCTTCTAGTCAATGACATCCTCGAAAGACTATTAGGGAGGGAACACATGGCAAAGAAATCATCATAGACAACACACAAAGTAGATAAAGATCAGCATAGCTCAGTCGTTTAAGTGTTAAAGTGCGTGTGTGTAAGTCACTTGGCCATTTCTTCCAGACTTGATTCTGATAGTGAGAAATATCGCAACATCGGAGACCGTAGGTAAACTATCTAAAAAGTGTTGAAAAAACACTTGATGTCAAAGTGGGAGAAGTGTTGAGAAACACTGTTTTGTGAGTTGTCCAAGAAACCCTAATGCACAAGAATACCTCAATAGGCTAAGCAATTGTGCCCCCAAGATGAGGACAAGAAACAATTCCAAGCTAGGAAATGTGTAGCAAAATAGGTGATTGAGATTGATAGACAGAGGTGCAAGGGTCTCAAGTAGCATCTGTTTCTAGATTTTCACCACTTGACAGGACTTTTTTCAATTTTTTGTATTTTTGAATTTTTTATTTTTTTTTGGTGATACATCAAAGCACCTATTGCTAGGTTTTCATTAAGATGATCTTTTTTTCAGGACATTTTTTGATTTTTAGGATTTTTTCAGCATCATATATGATTTTTTGGATTTTTTAGAAGGTTTTAGATATCACTAATTCTCAAGCAAGATCACATCATTTTCTCCTAATGTCTAGCAAGGTATAGGACATGATGGAGCAGAAAGTTGGTAGATAGACAAAGATGGATAAGAAAGGAGTATGAAGCAAGTGAAAGTGATCCTCAAGGACACACTCCTCAAGAGTACCCAAGCTAGGGAAAGAGGTGAAATGGTCATATGAAGTATGTTTTGGATAAGCAATGAAAGTAATGAGAAAGATAGCATGTAGGATAAGAGATGAAGCCAACAAGTGCGATAGCATATAAGATAAGTGATGGAAGCCAATGAGTAAGATAGCATGTAGGATAAGTAGTGGAAGCCAATGAGAGAGATAGCATGAAAGCATGCAATCCAAGAGAGCAGACATGTCAAGAGGCCTACGAGAACCATGTTTGATTTATTATGATCAAGACCAAGGGGTCAACTAGATAGTATAGCAATGGGATAGAGCAATAAGAATAAAGCTCAAGATAGAGGCTACAAGTGAATGGGAGAGCACAATAGAAAATTTGGTGGATAAGATAGTCAATATGCAAAGATAGCTCAACATTGTCAAGATCAAAGAGGATAAAGGGGATAGATGGATGATGGAAGAATTATGCATGATGCCTGTTTGCCAGGTTTTCATCATGGTACTTATCCAAAGTGCCACAAGAAGTAGTTTTCACCATAGGATAAATTTATTTCTCTTTACTTTTGCTACCAAGGTGCCACAAGATGTGGTTTTCACCAAGGCACATTTTCATTTTTTTTTTTTTTTTCCTTGAATTGTTAGAAAGAGCTCAAGCTTTTTGAATGTAGATAGTGCTCCTATAAGAAAGATAAGTCATGATAAGCCAAGACCATAGAAAGGTATGCTCAAAGATGTTGATAGGGTGATGAAAGAGAAATGGTAGTAGGAAGAGTATATGGAGGATAATAGTTCATGTATAGAAAATTAGTGTAAGCCTTAGAGGATTTCATTAGGGTAGTTGAAATATTGGACAAGATCAACATTGACACACACCTTGAAGGGTATTGGAATGATGGAGGAATCATGGATGAAATAGATTGAGATTTAGATGTATGAGGTGGTAGAAGAGATTTGGAAAAAAGTGGAGTGGAAGGCTTTGGAATATTTTTAGGAAGATTTTTGGAAGAAGATGGAATGGAAGCCTTTGTTAGCTTGAATGTCAACTTTGAAGTATTTTCAATATTCAAGTCTTCTAAAAGAGACTTGGGAATCCACATAGCTTTAGATTTTCCTCGTTCTTTGGGTGCTTGAGAGTGCATTTCTTCAATGATGGATTTAGGAACCCACATTTTCTGTGATTTAGCTCTCTTAATAGTGGACCTTTGTGGTCTCTTTTGTGCATTTTCCTTCTTAACATTCACATGTCGATTAGATGGGACATAGTGATCTTTCTTTTTCAATGGATTCTTATGTTTATTCTCACTTCCAAAGGACTTGGGATTTGTGGATGAATAAGGATGATATGATTGGTTTAGATGTATAGATGGGTGAAAAGTCATCAAGGATGAGTGTCTGTGTTGATCTTGAGGTATGATGGGAGAGCTAGGGAATGAGCTAGGAGTGGAAAATATAGGAGATGACGGAACATAAGGTCCCAATATAGATGGAAGGTTTGAAGGCTTTAGCTTTGATGGATAAGGACCAAGGATAGACTTAGGAGATGCAAATGGATAGTGAAAAGGGACATCAACATCTTTAGAGTGAGAAACGTGGTCAAAGCCATCAATAGACTCATGAGTAGCTTTGACAGAAGCAACATTTTTAATAGGAGCACTTGAAGCTTGAGCACAATTTTGAAGTGGATGTGGAGAAGTATAACATGAGGGGATGCTTTGATCTTGACAAGTACCTTTGGATAGCATAGGAAGAGAACTTTTCTCATAATTTTCAGTAAGATCAAGGGAGATAATGGAAGTGGTATCTTCATCATACTTAGGAGGTGGACAAGATATAGGATATGGAGGGGAAAAATCTTGAAAGAGATGAAAGGGTGCTTGATCTTGATCTTTCTTGACATTTATAGCCTTTTCTTTTTGAGAGTCCTCTTGACATGGAGCCACTTCTAAGGACAAGGGAGAATGAAGAGTGAATGGAGTAGTGCTTGGATTAGGCATAGTAGTGCATGAAGGTTGAGGATGTTTAGGATTAGTAGCATGGAAAAGGTTTGCAGCCAAGTGAAGGTTAGCTTGAGTTTCTTTTAGAGGTAGCCTTTGAGGATACACATAGTCAATGTGGAAAGCATTAGGTTCTTTATTTGATGGAGGCATGTTGGAAAGCTTTGAAGTGTTGGGAGATGCATGAGTGTTGGAAGAAGTGGAAGATGTAATGGAGCCGCTACTAGACATAGGTTCATTAATGTGATCTTGCTCAAGAAAAGTATTCTCATCACATGAATCATTAGAGGTATCAATAAGATCTTGGATTTTATATTTTAGCTCAATGCAATCTAAAGTACTATGCTCATTATGTTGATGATAAGCACAATAGTTATCCAAGAATGGGTTTCCATATGAGCTAGACTTAGGTAACATGATGATCTTATTGCCAAGAAGTTTTTGCAAAGTGTCATCATAAGAATCTTCCAAGGGAGAAAAAGTTCTATTAGAAGTATGTCTAGAGTCCTTTTTTTGTTTCTCAAGTGAATGGTATGTATCCATGTATTCATCATTATCTTGGTCAAAGATAGGTCCATCATGAAATTTTAGCATAGGCTCAAAGGAGGTATTACTTGCTTGTTCTCTAAAGAGGTCTTTAGATCTAGAAGATGAAGACATTTGATGTCTTGAAGTAGAGCATGTAGACCTAGAAGAAGAGGATGACCTCAAAGAAGGTGACTTACATGCATGTAAAGACCTTAAGGAAGATTCATGTAATGATGCAATCTTCTCCTCTAACCTTTTCTCAAGTTTAGACTTCATTTTTGTCATGCGCTTAGAGAAATGAAGGTAAGAAAGATCATTTGTCTCTTCTAGTTCTTTGTATTGTGCATATAGATCTTGAAACTCTTTAGTGACATGGAGGATATCATGATCATCTAGATTTGGTTGAATTTTGGTAGCATAAGGTTTAGATCCCATAGTTTTAGACACAAAGCCAAGCATAAAATAGTCTAGAAGATAACTTGATGTTGAAACTATAGGAGGTAGAGTGTTCACTTGCCAAGATATTAGAGAGAGATTAAAGTGACTTGTCAAACAATATGTCCAAAAAATTTATGACATGAATGACTCAAGTCAATAGCTAGGCAAGATGCCCAAATAGCCAAATAGATAGAGCAAGTGGGGTGACAAGTGAACAACTCTCCAACCCAAGAGCGTAGTCAATAAATCAAGGCAACCAGTTTAGCAAAATGATAACTAACAAGCATGCATAGACCATGAAGACAAAAAGACCAAGAGCACTAAGACCAAAGAGCCACTTTAAGCATGTTCAAAAACTAGAGACATAGCAAATCAAAGTCAAATGATGAGACTCCCCTTAGCAAGAAACACAAAAAAAATGTTAAGACTTGACATTTTGACTTGGTTGACAAAGTTTGACAATAATTGATAGCATAGAAAATTTGATGTTCAAAAGAAATTTCTTTCCAAGCAAGATAGTGACACATGGAGTAGTCTTCAAACAATCAAGCAAGGGACAAAGCAACCTTGCATGATATAAGCATATGTGACGTCTCAAAAGAAATCCCTAGAACTATCGTCATGTGTATGTTCCAAAGATTTTCACAAGTCTAGCACATTCGAGAACACATCAAGCAATATCTACCTAAAGGACATGGTTCATTACTCAACATCTTGGCCCACGCTTGATGCTCCTTTGCCTCACACCAAGTGGTTTCCCACAAGAGATATTGGCTTTGTCATGGAAATGCCACAAGCATAACCAAGGGAACACATATGGTGAGTGTAAATCTTGGGGTGATCCGGGTAGTCCACTAGGATCGATCCTTGCACCAAGAAGTTGAGCGGCTAAAAAGGGTAGTTACTAACTTAGGGTGTTTAGATAGGGCTTCCGTTCATAGTGTTCCTCTTGCTCCCAATTACGGGACACCTCACCTTGCGATGAGTAACCGATCTCGCGATCACAAGAGTACCTTAAGCATTCTTGCCTAGTGATCTCCCTATGGTCGAAATCCCATAAGCAATCACACTAGGCGAAGACAAACACTATGTCTACCAAAGTTTTGTGTCCTTGGTAGCCTTGAGTTTATAGTGGGTTGGAAGAGCTAGGTAATCGGCTTGTCCCCACTTGGGTCGTTCCTCTCAGGTTGTCCGAGAGCAGGCCCTCTAAAGGATTCTAACTACACAAAGAGTGGATCAACTTTCGAAAGTCAAGATTTCTGATTCACCACAAGGGTGAAGAGCATACTCTCCTATTTCAATTGTTTTCTCCCAAACACACCAAGAAGATTCAGTTGCCTCTTACTCTTGAAACCAAATGGTAAGTTAAGATTTCTGATTCACCACAAGGGTGAAGAGCATACTCTCCTATCACCAAAAGATCCCAATTGTAAGTTTTAATGTGCCTAAAAATAAACAACTAGTATATGCTGCACATGAAAACTAAAAGACAAGAAATTTTTGGTTTTTATGCTTTGGGCAGCCCTGCAAAAAATCGTTAGTAGCCCTTGTGCATTTGATGCTTTGACATGCATTCTTTTTATGCAATGTTTCAATTTTTTTCACAAGGATGGCAACCTGAAATCACAACTTGTTAGCAAAAAAAGTTGGTGTGAAATAACATAAAAATTTGCAATAAAAAGTGGTGAGTTGCTTCAAAAATCTAATTTATCTTCCAACCAAGTACATGCAAAGAAAGTGCAAGTTAATCACAAATGCTTTCATTTTTACTCTTTGGTTTTGACCTAGTCAACAAGATTGGACTTTTTTGCTATGATTTTGTATCCAAAAATGAAAATAAAAAGAAGAGACCCTTGTTAAAAATCAGAGAGCTTTCCAAAAATGCAAAAAAATTTAAAAAATCTCGTCATTTGCGCTCTAGAGATCAATTTTGTCAAAATAGACCAAATTTATCAAATCGAGTTTTTAATCATTAATACGACTTCAAAATTCAAAACAAAAAGAAATAACTCCCATTAGAATTCAAAAACTTTTCTGAAAATGTAATTTTTTCTGAAAAATGCGCTGATTTGCGATCAAAAATGACTTTTTATGAAAAATAATGAAAATGTCATAACTTCCGCAAATCATGTCAAAATATTCTGAAAATTGGACTGAGACATTTGGAACACATAAGAAACTTGTAAAAAAAAGTTCAAAACCAAACTCCAAGCGGTTTAAAAGATATGGTCAAATCTTTAAACCAACTAAGTTTTTGGCCTTCAAACCAATTTATTTATGGGTTGGCCTTAAAACCAAAGTGATAATTCTACAAAAGCATTTGATTAGATCCAATATGCTGCTGTAAAAAAACTAGAGATAAAAAATGAAAGCAAATGGAGCTAGAACTTGATTCAAGCCCCACGGTGGGCGCCAAAAATGTACACTCGAAAGTGTCACACTCTAAACCTTTCTATCCAAACGATTCCATGAGTTGGAATGCTTGGATGCCGGCTTAGAGCTCCCTATCCATGGAGTGCAAAAGAGTATATTTCAAGAATAAAAAAGCTCTCAGATGAGCCTTAGAGATACTCTTCTTGCTAGTAAACCATGCAATGGGAGGTTCCAAAGACAAGATGCAAGAATGCAAATGTCCCAAGGAGTTCCTCAAGAATGCAATGCAAATGAAAATTAAACTAGGATGATAATGCAAAATGCAGCTATGCTAAAACATGTATGAGAGTGTTACATTACCATTATTAAGCTATGTGAGATTAAGCTACATGTAAAAATGAAAGCTAAGCTAAGATGCTATGGTATGAGAGAATGTAGACAAGAAATAGAAGTTCTCCACAAAGCTCCAAAGAAACCTGTTAGAAAACCTACAGCATAACAATATTCAAATAAGGATGGATTGATTGAGGGGGAAATCTCTCTCCCTTTTAAAGATGTATGGATGGTAGAGATCAAGATGAAGATGGTGGATGATCAATGGTGGAATTTGAAAAGAGGAGTGATCCATGTGCACACACAAATCAACCAATAGAATATAAGTTGACTTGTCATATAAGACAAAAGTCACAAAGCCTTTTCTTTTAATTGCAAAATAGAAAAAAGACTTTATGTGTGCACTTTAAGTGGGTTAGAAGAATGAGGTCTTTTATTTAATTAAAAGGGAACATGTTCTTTTAATCAAATAATGAACTTAGGATAGCATAGTCAAACTATAGGTTATAATCAAATAAATTGATTATTAGCAATTTGGTCTAGGTAAATGATTAAATTAATTTAGCCAAAATGTTGGAAAGGGGGCTAATAGTCTAGATGACGATTTTTAGGTGATTACACCTGGCTTCAGCTTTGGACTTGACTTCTGCACCTAGCTTTAGCTTGGGCTTGAGTCTTTTTCTATCTCCTACATCTAGATTTAGCTTCATTTTTGGCTTTCCACCTAGCTCCCTACACCTATCTTTGGCTTCAGACTTAGCTTTGATAATTGGCTTTGGCTTTGGGCTTGAGTCTTGTTCTGTCTCCTATGTCTGGATTCTTTCTAATGGCCAATTCAACTTTTTCTCCTACATCTAGCTTTTTGGCAGTCACTTTAGCTTTTTTTGATTGGGCTAGGGTTTCACCAGGAGTTGTGGGTGGTTTAGCTATTTCCTATGTTGAGTGGTTGCATTTGAGGTAGGTATTGGGGATTAGATTATGTAGCTAGGGTTTTGTGGTACCATGCATTCGAGGTTCTGTGACACTATGTCGGTTGTGGTATGTAACCCGAAAAGGCTTCATTTAAATTCTTCTATAGTTGACGAGATTTCTATTAACATGGATGATCTCTTGGTTTTTGTTGCTATCTTTTCCTTTAAGGGTTTTTGGCCCTCTCTTTTGGATTTGCATGCATGGATATCCTATGTTTGGGAGCCATTCATATCGAAGAGTGCCTAGATTTACCTTGTGGCAAGGGGTTTTTTTGTTGTGAAATTTGATACTGTAGATGAAAGAAATGCCATCCTCAACAATAATTTCTCTTGGGATGGGAAGTTTCCCTTGATGGAAAAAATTTGGCACAAGGATTTCAAACTGTCGACGAAAACTTTTAATAAGATCCCTCTGTGGGTAAAGCTGTTGAATCTTCCCCTTCATCTTTGGTTAGAACCTTTCCTAGAGGAGGTGGGGAATATTCTTGGAGACTTCATGAAATCTAATTTTGCTACTTCTGGTTTGTATCAAATAACATTTTCTCACATGCTTGTTGAGATCAAAATTTCTAAGGGACTCCCTGATATTTCGATGAATTCTCCTCTTGGTTCTTGGAATATTCTTCTAGACTATGAGGGTATCCCCTTCCTCTGCAAGCATTGCCACTTGATAGGTCACCTGGCTACTAGGTCCTCTTTTGATAAATCTAGACCAAAAATGTTCCCTTCTTGGTGGAAGTGGGTCTCAAAAGACCACTACACGTATGAGAAGGCTACTGAGAACTCTTCTTAGAATATGTCTTCTCATGGCATCTTGAAGAAAGTTCTTCCATCGACCCCTTCTATGGTGACTCCAAGCCCGTCTCTAGATTCTATACCTAGTTTTCTTGCTACTGTCCCTATTTTTGGGGTGGATTCTACTTCTATCTCTATTATTTTGTCCCCTCCTTTGGCTCCTTCAGTGGTGATAGTAGGTCCATCTCTAGATTTCCTAGTTTCTAGTTTGGACTCTGCTCCTATCTTTGCTGGTCTACCCACTCCTGAATTCTTGTTGATGGATCCACTTTTGGCTCCTTCAGTTGTGGTTATTGGTTTGTCTTCTAGTGTTTCCAAGGTAGTTCCTCTTGTGGTACCTTTTCTAGGTGCCACTATTCCATCTCAAGTCTTTGCTATCACATCCTCTTCTACAACCTTTTCCTCGGCTTCTGGGGTTTTAGGTTCTAGCTGTGATGGTGCTGATTTTGAGTGGCAGAAGCCTGGAGCTTTGGTGGAGGATGGATGGACTATAGTAAAAGGAAAAAAGGTAAATCCATCCACTCCTTTTGATATGGCACTGAGGTCTTACAAGAAGGGTTCAAAAGGGAAAGTTTGACTCTCCTCGCTTTTGGCCAGTTGTCCCCTAGCTCTTTTGGCCTTTTGCTCTTGGCAGTGTGTTTTATTATGGGGTTTCAAGAGCCCTATAAAAACCTATTTTTGTGGTTTTTGTTGTCTTGTTTTATATTTTTCCACTTTGGTCAGCCTTTTTTTGGTGACATGTTTCACCATTGTTGACTCATATAGGGTTTCAGGCACCCTTCAAAACTTGGTTGTGTAGCTGATGAGTACTGTGTTATCTGTGATGCCACTTTGGTCACTACTATTTTGTGACCCATTCTTCCTTAGGACTATAGTTTTGTTTGGTTTGGGCTTCATTGAAAATTCTTGAATTGTAAAGGGTTTCAGGGTCCCTTCAAATCTTGTTTATCTTATCAAAAACATTGTTAAAGGTTATACAAAACATTGTTAAATGTGACCCTATTAAAGAATTTAACCACCCTTTTAGTAGTGGCCTTGAACCAATAGATGACAAAATAGAGATATGAATTTGAAAAGTGAGGTTTATGTTTTATAAATCAAACTTGTTGTTATATTCTAACCATTGTGATAGTCAAAATCCTTTAATCAAGGTTGACTTAATAGTCATTTTGTAAATCATTTAATCAAGGTGTCATTCTAATGGAATTATCCAAAGTACATTAACAAGGCCACCCCTAAAAGGGTGGTTAAATCCTTTAAGGGTCACATTTAATAGTGTGTTGTATAACCTTTCACAAGGTTGTTGAAATAGTGAGTTACATCCAAGTGAGATAGATCGATATAACTTCTTTGTGATTAACTCTATTGAAAACAATTGTATATTGTCTTTGATGTTACACAAAATTTCATATTTTTACCAATAAATGTATGTCAAGCTCACTCAAGTGATGAAGATAGTTTCCTATGTGTCTATCACACTCACTTGGGCATCAAAGAGAAGTTCGCAGAAGTTGAGTGTTAACTAAGCTCACTCTGTTGGTTCCCAAAACCAAAAATTAGAATCCTATGAGCCTTGCCTGCTCGATGTTGGGATATCAAATTGGTTAAAGCCAACTTGATGAGATCAATTGATGTGATCTAAATCTCCTGCACTTCTAGCTTTTCAAAATCGAGGTGGGTGTACCTGATCCTGGATGAAACACTTAGATCCAAGACACTTAAAATAGATCAATTGGAAAGTAAATGCGATGAAAACTTTCAAAATGGCAAGAATTATAGATAGCTTTAAGATTGAAAATTAAAAATTAAGAATAATAAATGATTGTATGAATATTTTAAATAAAAGTTATTATTACAAATGATTGTAATAAATGAATATATTAATTCTTCAATGGAAAGAAATGAAACAGTTACCAGCATATGGATTATGGATCAAGAGTAAAAGACCACTGCTTAATTAAATGGGCAATGAGAGTCAATATTATAAGTTGAAATTTACAACTTTATAAAGTTTAATATAATTTAACTATAAATTTTTTTAATGATTTAGACGTGATGGATCAATTACATAAACATAATTTAAAGTTGTGTAAAATGCACTTTAACTCCTACAGAGACAAATTAGACATAAATACAGAAATAATTAAATATTTCACAATATTTATGTTTATCAAATTTAAAATGAAATGATGACCCATTCCACTTATTCGAATATTAAAATATTTATACAAAACAAATTTAAAAATATTTACAAAGGGCACAACTTAATAATAGTTTAAAACTCTAAAATATAAAATAAATAATAATGTCAGAAATAAAATCACAATAAAGACATTCCTTACAGATGATCCATCTATTGTGAACATTTTTAGGTCACACAAAATCCACCCAATAACTTAAATCCATAGGTTTAGTTCAAAAATTCATTTATCTACCAATTGGAAAATATAATACATCATAGAGCATAAGATAGGTAAATTTTAAAATATGAATGTTGAATATGTATATTGTCTCTCCCATTTTGATTTTACATATCATATTTATAGATACCAAAGGGGCACTTATCCCTTCATAAAATGACACACCCCTCCAAAACTCACCTGCATTGCTTGGAGAGGAGATCTGAATCTCACCTTCTACTTCTTCACAAGTCTCTAGATCAACAACTATCATCTCAATGACCAGCTTTGATTGTGAGAAAATTCTAGCACAAGGCAAAAGGCCTTTGTAAGTAGGAGCTTGGGTTTTATTGGCCCCCCATGTAGTGGACACAAATGTGTAGTTTTCTATAAGTCCATAAGATGGAGCCATGGTAGAAGCACTCTAACCATATACCTCAAATTTCTTCACAAAAATTTCAATAATACTACCATATATAGGCTCATTAATCACTATAAGATTCTTAAGGGACACTAGATTCAATTTAATCTTTGGCTCTCCCTTTGATCCACTACTCATGTAGTTTTTCACTAAAGGAAGGGAAAAAGATGGTATTGGTGTATAGGTAGCCTTGTATTTGCTCACCATTGGACCATTCAGGAAGGCAAGGTTCAAGATTGTTGTCAACAATAACCTTTTCTTCTTCCAATATCTTGGATGCACTAAAACCCTTTATGTTGGACAAATTGGGAAGCATCTCTGTAATCTTTACAACACTGCTTCGAAGAGGCCCAGGCATACCAACCTCTAGTGACTACAAATTTTTAAATCCATGTAGCAACTCCAACAGATTCTCAGTTGAATTTTAATCCAGTGGATTTCCTTGAAGATTTAAAGATGTAAGAAGCAGCAACTCTGAAGGATTGAACACCTTATTTGAAAGATTATGGATAAATCAATTTGATAAATAAAGTTCTGTTACATCCTTCAAAGGGCATGCTCTTTGTTCTTTAGCAATAAAATTCTTTGCTCCATAAATACCAGCATAGAATCCAAAGGCCCATTGACTATAATTGTGAGTGCATTGAGAATTAAAGATCTCCAACAATGTTTTAAGATGGGATTTTCATTTAACCAAAGAGCTCGTAGTTGACTAAATCCACCAACTGTTTGTGTAACTGATTTAATGATTTCTAGTTTTTTTCCCTAGAGATTAAGACCAACAAGATTTGGTAACTTGGAAGATAGATCTATAGAGTGTAGCATTTCATCATCAATCTGAAGATCCTCTAGCTCCAACCATAGAATATCTCTAGCTTTGCATAGTTCTCTATCTATTATTTCTTGAGGATTTTCCTTAGCCTCATTAATTAAAACTTGCCTACATTCACCAGTGATGTTTTCACAAGCCTCTAAATCAAAACCATCTACTACACACATTAATGTAGCCATTCTTTTAACTAATCTTGGAATTTCCTGCAAAAATTGAACAAAAAATTATGGGTTCCATCACACTCAATTACCAAAGGAAGATTATGAAGTTGTTGTGTCAACCAAGTTCACTTGGTTAACATAGAAAAATCATTTCACTATTAGTGTCTACCAAGAAGGGTTGGCTAAAAAAAGGATTTTCCTATTTGGGCATATTGAGCTTATTGGATTTGTTTGTTGGTTCTAGCTAGCTGATTAGATAAAGTATTTGTTATAAATTATATTCAAGATGACTTGACAATGTATATGATAGAAGTATAAGGTCAAGTTGAGGACTAAACAAAAGTGATAAAATGTGAAATATAACAAGATTCTTAGAGGGAGTGAATTATAAGGATAAGAAAAATATCCTTATTGCACGACAAAGATTAATTTGATCAAGAAGGATCAAGTATTTGAGCCAAAATTGAGATCTAAAATCAGCAATGTAGTTGCATCAAAAATTAGTTCATTTCATTGTTACTATCTAATAATTGTAGTAGTGAATTAAATCTCTTCATAGAGTTAGCCTAACAACTATTTTCCAAATCCTCTGACAAAGTGGCATTTCTAGATTGAAGTGTCTAAAGACCTCTAACAAGGCCACTCCTAACAAGGTGATTAAATCCTCTAACAAGGTCACACCTTATAGTGTGTTTTGTAACCTTTAATAGAGTTGGCTCCTAATAGGGCTCACTTCAAAAGAGTAAAATATAGTAACTAGTTGTAATTGGTAGTTTTTTCCAAATTGGGTTTCTATGTTAAATCTTGGTGTCACTTGTGTTCATGCTATTTCTTTCATGTATGTGATGTGACAACCAATATTTCTCACAAACCCTAAGCTCTCTAGGGTCTTCTTTTTTCTTTCACCTAATTAAATAGGAATTCTTTCACCCCCTATGCCTCTAAGGATTCTATCAAAGAGATCCCACTTTTTCAATTGGTGCACATCAATAGGTTAGTACAAGATTGCTCAAACTTTCATAAACACACAAATAACCCCAATACTCTTTGTACCTTTCCATTTGTTCAAATGAATACCTAGGCGTGACTTAGGTTACTAATCAACATAAAACACCCAAAACAAGTGCAAAACCCTATTCAAATTGCAATCCACAGGTCAATTTGTACTCAATTGCTTGGAAAAAGACTACAAGAATTAGCCCTCCAAACACACTAAAACTGAGATATTTTGGAAACTCCCTTAACAATGGCCAAAAAAATCATATTTTTGGATACCCTTTTCAAAGTACTTGAATGTTTTGTAATTCTTAAAACCCTAACTTGTTTTTACAACCAAAGCACAATTTTATGCTTAATTTGAGAGTTTCAAGGATTTTGGTGTTGTCTAGGTTTTAAACCTCCTAAAAGTCCTAACCAAGACTCCTCCTCTAGATTGGAGTTTTCACCCACCATATACCTACTCACCACATTCTTGTACTAAAGAATCAAACATTTTAATCCACTCCAAATGTTCTTTTTTAGATTTGTGATTCCTAACCAAACATGGTTTTCTTGCCTAGGGCATCACACTAAAAATGTTTTATGTGCTTCCCATGGGCTCTTTTTTTCTATACATAATTTAAAAGGAGTCTAGTTCCAAATCCCAAGAGGTCCTACATTTCATATAGTGGGAAATGGCCCTAAGATTCCATTTTTTGTTGGCTATCCAGTTCAGAACAGCAACCTGCTAACTTACAAGATAATTTATTTGAACACACAAAACTCTCCAAAACAAACCAAAAACTTTTTTAAAAAATGAAGAACAACCTCCACTAACACTTCCAACTTATAAAACCCTATGTTTGATCCATACAAATCATGGAAAAAACACTCAAAACAAGAAACTACTATAATAATGAAAAATGTTGATTACATTATGTATAATGTCATTTCTCCTTCTTCTAACCTCTTGAAAAAGGTTGAGTTTGACCTTATAAAGGCTTGGAATTTAAGTTTCCAACTACTTTAATTGGTTGAATGGCTTCCACAAATAAGTTACTCTTTTTGCATAAAATTTGCAAAAGTTGTCAATGACAACTATGCAAGAAATGAGCAATTTTTGCAATTTTGTAAATTTTCTACCCAAAATTTCTCTACTTGATACCAAACTTTCTAAGGATCCAATACACCTAATAAGGACACTAAAACACTTGATTACCCTATTTTTCTCTCAAAATACAAAAATTCTATATGGATCTAAATGAGCACTTTTTGAGCAATTAGGAGCAATATTGCATTGTGGGACTCTTCAAACCTATTTGACTTCACCTTATGACTAATTTGACCCTATTATTACTATAGTGATGTGGCTAGAATCACTACAATACCAAAACACCAAAGAAGCCCTAGGTCTACCCTTTAGCCTACCTAGATGCTCATGCACCATACTCCACCCATCAAAAAAATAAGTCCGACCTAATGGCAAGATGTATATGGCTATTCCAACCTTCTTGAACTCTATTTCAAAAACCCAAGTAGCCTCTAAAATTTGGCTTTCCCTTCTATTGAATGAGATGTTCCATATACACCTTGTTCCTTGTAGACTTCTTCACCCTTAAGTTTAACACTTTGTCTAATTCCAACTTGCTTATATTAGGTGTTGCAATAGGTTCAAGGTCAACATGAACATCTAAACTAATCTAAGGTAAGGTACCTTTGTATGCCACCAAGTCTTGCACATTAAAAATATGGGATATGCCTAAATCTAAAGGTAAGTCTACCTTATAGGCATTTTCTCCATACTTTTCAAAGATTTTGCAAGGCCCTACCCTCTTCAATTGTATCTTAGTAGGCACATCTTTTTGAAGCCTTGCTTTATTCAAATGGATCAATACATAGTAACTAATAGAAAACTAAATGTTTGTCATGCCTGACCACTACTTTTGTTCAACAGTATTTTGAGACTTTACTGTTTGGAGTTCACTTCTGTAGATATCTTGTCTTTCATTTCAGAACTTGGTTATATTTTGAGTCATTTGGAACTCGAGACTTATTATGAACGTATTTTTTGTTCAAAACTAAATTGTTTAGTTTTGAAGGTTACTTAGGATGTTACGATGTGAAACTATAATTGCATGTTGTTTGGGTATCGATTATGTTTATTATGTTTCAAACTTGATGTAAACTGCATTCTGAGTTGAATAGATATTTGAAAGAAAGTTTTAGTTGTATGTTCAACTTGTTATTGCAAATACAATTGTGTGTTCATATGCTCTACGTGTTTGAATTTTTCACTATATTTTCATATGTGTGACTGAGAGGGAGTTGAATTATTGCTTTGGTTTTGATTATTTGACTTATAATGACTTGCCATTACTAACTACAATTGGCATTGTATATAGATATACTTGTTTTTGAAAGGGTTTAAATACCCTAAATTTAGATTGGCAAAAACATTTTTCAATTTTCTTATTTTAAAATTTTTTAATTACCTCTTATTATCAAGTAACCCTAAGTGGGTGTCGAATTCCTTGAATAGGGTAAAATGTTCATTGTTTTGAAAAGCCAAAATATGGCAATGGCATTGAGACTACCATATACACAGCTTGGTGATGTGTGACAGTGTTTTGAATGCAAATTAATGTAGGCATTAATATGATATTTATCACCCAGTCGATCATTTCATTTTGGTTCAGTGTTGCTGGGTTTTGGCCGAGAATTGGTCCGCTTTACCTTGTGAAGCGAAACACCTATGAGGTGTTGCTAAAGAATAGGCACCATGGTTGGGAAGAAGCCCTATCTTATGAGGTTGAGTATGTTTTTGTTGCACACAGCTTCTATTATTCTTTTTGTCAAGGTTTCTCTCAAGTTTATCGATGTTGGCATAGTGGGAAGTGTACTATTGATTTGGCATTTGGGGCTTTGGAGTCGAGCTATAGTTCAGAGAATTGATTTGAGCATTTTTCCATCTACTGAGATTTTGAGGTAGGGGGCCTCTCTTAAACCCTATCCTATTTCTATTGTGAAGGTTACTCTTTGAAATTGTAAATTATGAATGTTAAAATTGGTTTTGTATGAAGACACATATCGACACCCAAGTGTGGGTGTATGCAGAGTTTGGCAATGAAGTTGTTGAGTTGTGCATATTCCCATACTCAGATCTGGGTATGGTGTAAATACCTTGAAAAAATAGCTTGCAGTAGAGTTTTGGTTTCATGGTATGGAAATGTATAATGTTATGAAGTTTTTGGCTTCCATAGAGCCGAGTTCTGAGTGCTTAAGTTTTTGGTGTATGTATTAATTGATATATGGTTAAACATCAACATCAAACTCTAAGTGTATGAAAAACTCGGGGTTTCTTTGCTAAGTTTAGTATGTACTTAGAATTGGGTGTGAGGATGTTGGAATATATGGTATAGTGTGTTGTGCCTAGGTATATTTTGTATTGTGGAAATGAGATTACATTGTGGGTGTTGGCTTCAGTAAAATCCGAACCCAGTGAGAACAAAATTATGTGGTTTTTATGGCATTTGAATTATATGAAACCTAAAATGTAGATAAACTATCAAACAACTACATTAAATCGAGGACAGACATTTGGTCAAACGATTAGCATGAAACTCAAATTAAGCTATATTAGTAGTTGTCAACGTAGTGTTATTGTGTGTTTGATATGATGTCAATAGACGATGCCGTGGAAATATATTGTGTTTGAATTACTTATCATTGGTATTAAGAGAGCATATGATAATTGGAAATTTAGTAAATTGCTATTATAAACATTAGTCATGACATTTCGTCAAATAGTTATGTGAAAACTTGAAACAAGTAGAAATATCTCTGCGACAACATAGGTTACTTGTATCTTATGGAAATTGGTAAAAGGGTTCCTGTTATATTAGCTGATGTTTAAATGAACTGAGCATGTGATCTAGTTTCATTCAAAACTATATGATAGTTTAAAAAAATTAGATAGCTAATGATTACTTCAATGGAAAAATGGACATTAAGTTGAACAGTTTGTTTAAAACCTTAAAACAAAGTTAAATTTCCTTTTTGTAAACTTAGTCTATTATAGTTAATGACAAACTGAAAGGTACTAGTGGAATAGCCAAGATTCTGTGTGAACGGGTATTTTGATTTGATTATGTTTTGAGTTTTGTATGATGTTGAGATTTTAGTTATCTTATGCTTTTATGTAAGTAGAACTTACAATTTGGAATTTGGAAATTGTTTTCAAATACGAATAGATTTATGATATTTGTTTGATGAAAGTATTTAAAAATAGGAATATCATATTTACTTTAAATCTATTATCTTAGTCATTTTGAAAGATTAACTTAGTGTATTACGATGGTAGGGTTAAATTGTGTAGTATTAAGATTTGGTAAATATCATTAATGTGATATGTCAAGTAATTATATTTATGTGATCTTAATATTATAGTTTTTTTCCTATTGTTATAGTAACCTAAATTACTTTTGAAATTGGCAGAATAAGATGTGTTACAAATAGATTAAAGAATGTAGTATCATGTTGTATACTAATTTTATATTTGTTGCATGTACATTCTTAGTATATCTGTTTGATGTGTATTTTAAGAATAGCTGTGATGAACATATATCGAGGTGGCTGAATTTGGTTTATCCTATTCAGTTAATTAATATAGTGATAACATTAAAATGAATTGGGTGGGTTATTTACATATAAAAGATAATTGGCCTTACCTATGACTTAAACCTATAAGGTTAAGTACGGAGAACAAGGAAAATCTCTATTTTGTCATTGACAAGTATAATAGAGAATTTTTTTATGTGTTGACTATGAGCATACCATACATGGATGCAAAACCTTAGTGCCATAACGATGACACCTCAGTATATATATGATTCATTTATGAGTTATTCTTAGTGTGAGTTTAATTTTGCATTGATAAGTAAATGTTTACTTCTTGCATATTAATTTTGGTATTGCACTTTGTTAAGTGAATCAGATATTTGTATTATAGTTATGTATATATTTATTTTAACATGTATCCAGGTGGATTACGCTTTTCAACTCAGTGTGTACTGAGCCCCTTTGTGTTGTGTTGCATTTATGTGTATTTTTAGGTGCTTCAGGTTTATTAGCAAGTAGCTAAGGATGACTATTGAAGTTTCTTCTTGAATTAGTATTTAATTACTTGTAGGGTCCATATGTTGGACATTGGCAAATAAGATTGATGTTGTACTTCATTATTGAATTAAACTCAATTTGTATTTGCGTCATAATGTATTTGAAGATTTTCAGATTGAGTGCGGTTCAATCTTTGTTCTTATAGTTGTAATAAGTTGAATTTTATATATATATAATTATTATGTTCTTTGTGTGTGTTCTTTGTTTTCATATGTCTTGGGTTTTGCTTAGTAGAGCATTACAATGTTTGTCCTCTTTTCATCCACTTTAGCCTTGAGTTTTTGAGTGTTATCTTGGATGGGCTTCTTGACTTGCTCTTGAATATCCTTCATAGTTTAAAAAAAGTCTTCACCTTGTCCACTTCTCTAATCCATATCACCAAGATATCTCAATTCACATACACCCCTTGGATGCATTCCATAAACTATCTCAAAAGGACTCTTTCTAGTGGTCCTATTCTTGCTATCATTGTAGACATACTCTTCTTGTCAAATGATAACATTCCAACTTTGACCATATTCCTTAGTTAGACACCTTAGAATTTTTCCTAAGGTCCTATTAACCACTTTAGTTTAATCATCAATTTGGGGATGGCAAGCTAAACCAAATGACATGTTTGTACCAAGTTTTTTCCACAAGGTTTTCCAAAAATGGCTCATAAATTTAACATCCCCATCTGATACAAAGCTTAATGAGATTCCATGAATCTGTACAACCTTCTTGAAAAATAAGTGGGCAATGTGACTAGCATCATTAGTTTTCCTACATGGAATAAAATGCCCCATTTTGTCGAATCTATCAACAACAACATAAATGCTATAATACCCTTGCTTGGTTTTTGGTAAACCTACAATAAAGTCCATACTTACACAATCCCATGGCCTATTTGGAATTGGTTAAGGCCGATATAAACCTACATTGTTAATTCCTCATTTGCCTTTCATGTCCACCATGCATTGCTCCACATACTTGGTTACATCCCTTGCTAGTTTTGGCCAATAGTAGAACTTTGCACTAGTTCTATGGTTTTTTTGATACCAAAATGACCACTTAGGCTACCATTATGCTTCTCCTATATTAAGTTCTCTCTCATGGAACCCCTACACCTAACTGATTAACTTTGAATAAAAAGCCATTTTGCAAGGTATATTCTAAAACTTTTCTATGAAAATGATTCTCAAAATCCATGCATACCTTGTAGGCTTCAACAAAGTCCTCGTCTTCTTTGTAGAGATTCTAAAAACTCTATATTCCAATGCTTTGGAGCTAAATCTCTTGGAGTTTCATAATCCTCCTACTTAGTGCATCTACCACTTTGTTCAAATGTTCCTTCTTATGCTTGATTGTGAAGGTAAAGGCCTACAAATACCCCACCCACTTCAAGCGTTTGTTGCTCAAGTTCTCTTGAGTGTTGATGTAGCTAAGAGCTTGATTATCTATAAACACAACAAATTCCTTGGGTAAAAAATAATGTCTCCACTTCCTAAGAAATTGAACAAAGGCATATAGCTCTAAGTCATAGGATGGATACTTCTTCTTGGCCTCATTAAGATTCTCACTATAAAAAGTCACTAGTCTACCTTCTTGACTCAAAACACTACCTGTCGCTAAGCCACTTGCATCACATTCTGAAGTGAACAATTTCTCAACACTAGGCAATTGTAGGATAGGTTGAGTAGCTACTTGTTTCTTCAACATTTCAAATGACTTTTTAGCTTCTAAAGTCCACTTAAACTTAGATTTGACTCCACCTTTTATGGTATCCAAAAAAGGTGCACAAATACCACTGAAAGTCCTAATGAATTTCCTATAGAATTGAGACAAACCATGGAAACTTCTTACTTTAGTAGATGTGGTAGGTGTTGGCCAATCTAGTATAACACCAATCTTCTCCTTGTCTATCTTTATGTGACTTGAAACCACAAAGCCTAGGTATGCAAGTTCCTCCTTGAAGAAGTCACACTTCTCAAGAGTTATGGCTAGCTTCTCCTCATGAAGCCTCTTCAAAATTTCCTCAACATGCTTGATATGCTCTTCTCTAGTCTTGTTGAATATAATTATATCATCTAGATACACCACTACAAATCTACCTATGAAATCCTTGAGAACTTCATTCATGAGCCTTGTGAATGTGCTAGGAGCATTGGAAAGACCAAATTGCATTACAAGCCATTCATTAAGACTGTAGACTTAAATGTTGTTTTCCATTCATCTCCCTCATTTATCCTTATTTGGTGATAACCACTATTTAAATCTAGCTTAGTGAAGTATTTAGCATCTCCAAGATAATCCATAAGGCCTTCAATCCTATGTATGGTAAACCTATACCTAATTGTATTCCTATTGATGGCTCTTGAATCTATACATAATCTCCATTTCTCTCCTTTTTTAGATGCCAACACAATAGAAATTGCACATAAGCTTATGCTCTTTTTTACTTGTCTTGATCCATCAATTCTTGGACTTGTCTTGCCAAATCCATGTTCTAATCTAGAGTCAACTTGTATGTTACTTTATTAGGAAAGGAAGCTACACCTAGGACAAAGTCAATTTGATGACTAATAACTCTCCTAGGAGGTAGAGTATTTGGAGTACCATCACTCACTATGTCCTTGTATTTCCCAAGAAAATTTTTAACTTCAATTGGTAAGGGTTCCTTGGTTGCATGCTCCTTTTCTTTAGAGTTTAGTACTACTATAAAACATTGGCATTCCTCATCCTTGAGGTCTTTAACAAACTCGATCCCACTAAAAAATAGCACACTAGGAACTTTTTCTTGTGTTTCCTTCCCTTCCAATATGGACTAAATTTTGAAGGTCTTTCCTCCTTTTTAAAAAGTTATGGAATTTTCCCTACCATCATATAAAACTTCCCTATCAAATTTCCAAGGCCTACCTAGAAAAAGATGACAAGCATCCATAGTCAAAACATCACACAACAGTTTGTCCTTGTATCTTGCTATGGAGAATTCCACCCAAGTTTTCTCATTCACCAAGATGCTTTGTCCCTTGTTGAGCCAAGTAACCTTGTAAGGGTTATCATGAGGTATCTTCTGCAATTTCAACTTAGTAACACCCTCCTTTGATATTACATTATCAATAGAATTTGAATCAACCACTACTTTGTGTTGGTTTAAATACATATTTACTATTTACACTTAAGTTTACTTAGGTTAATGCATTATTTTATTATTTGAGTCACTTAGGAGTTTGTGTACCTTTTTGAGTTGTCATGTTGACAACACAAAAGTATGCAACTCTAATTCAGCACATGATATCTACAACACTAGAGTTTGCATCATTCACTAAGTTTTTATGTAGACAACATAGTTATTCACACTCCCTTTTTAGCACATGTTGTCTACAACATAGATTTGCATGATACACCATTGTAGGCTTATCCTCTCATCATCACACTTACTTCATTGCTTAATAGAGGATAACCCATATCTAGTGGATATATGCCTGGTTGTATGACTTATGATGTAGCTAATTTTTTAAGCATTCTAGATACATCTTAGAGGCATTTATATACAGGCACTCCTAGTGTAATTTTAGGCATATATTGAATTGAAGACATATCGATATTCTAATCATACTCTTTCTAGTCTACAATTGTTCCTGTGTTTGAGTTCTTAGTTCTTGGGTGAATTTTTTCCTAAGAAAAATTCTTACATGATATTAGAGCTTGGGGAATTTCTCTTCACATAGCCATTCGAGACCATTTTTGCTTCAACACCTTAGTCGAGATCTAGAGTACTGCAAAAATTGGGAGCATCTAGAACCTAAACGGACCTCGCCATTACATCTGGAATGTCAATTTGATGCAAATTGGTTATAAAGTTGCCTACCCTAGACCAAAGTTGATCGTGAGGCAAAAATTTTTTGCAAATCGGAACCTAAAGGCCCTGATTTGCAAGTTCAGGTATGATCTTTTAGATCTGCAATTTTAATTTTCAGATCTGATTATTTCTTTGTATTTTTAAAATCTGTATTTTTTTTCAAATTTTTTTCCCCAGTCGGGCTAGTAGAGAATTTTTTTTGTAGAACTAGACAGTCACACCCTGCCCTTCCAATTTAGAAGAAGTATTCTATTTGGTAGGCATCAAGTTCAGCAAAATATTTTACATCTTATCTAGCAGATGGGACTACATATTTTCTAGCCACACCACAAATCCAGATGAGCAACACATAAATCCAATGGTCAGGATGCAATCTGGCCCTACCTCTCTAATCGATGACCTTTTTTATTTCTTGCCCAGCATCATACATGTGGATTTTCCCTTGTCTACTGTGTGGACCCAGTGTGAAGACCGACTCTCATGCTACATGTCCACAACATGGACACATTATTAACCAACATCACCATGAGTGACACATCATATCCAACAATGTAGTGCCACGTTAGAGACACGTGGAGCCTAATCATAGTTGTACATTGCCATACACCTACCATGTGGCCCTCTTCTAATCTACCACATGTACTCTATATGTAACACTCCAGCATCTATATGGTGACACATGTCATGTCTATACAATTGACTTAGCCAAGTCATACTACCATGTCACTAGGTAGATTTTTTTCATTGATGTCAACATTTCTTGAGGTTAAATTTGCTAGTTGTCTGACCATCAAAAGTAGACATTTTATAACTATTATGATGTCCATTTGATTGTCAAATTTAAGTGTGCAATTTTCCCTCCAAACCCCTCTTCAGATGCATTTTTAAATTGGCAGCCTAACTTTGCAAGCCCATAACTTGTTCATATGGACTCCAATTCAGGTGCAATTTTTTTTGATTTTGGGAAGAATTTCTTGAAATTTTTAGTGGTGGTGTTCTTTTCTAGTTTTGATGCAAGGATTTTTTATAAATTACATTTTTATGTGACTGTACCTATTCAATCTCTCATTTTGCAACGTCAAACACTTTGTACAGGATTATCTACTCACTTTTTCAGGTTCTATTTTTTTTGAAAGTGCATTATTTTTTGTCTACTTTCCATATCTACAATTATATTCTAAGGTTGTGTGGACAAAAACCTTACTTTTAGAACTAGGGCCTTTTCTGCATTGTATTGCTTTGATTACATTTTAGAATTGTTGTACATCTTAGCTAAAGTGCTTAGTGTCAAATTTGGACCTCAAAAGGTAGTTGTAAAAAGAAAAATTAGAAGTCCACTTCATTCATTTTGACAAGTGGCCTATTGTACACACACTACATATAAAGTACCAAAAACATCTTTTTTGCGGGGGTCTTTTGATTGAGTGAAAAGGGGGGGTGTGTACTATGTTTTTTGTGTCTCTCTTGTATGCTCTTTTCATTTCTACATCATGGGTTCACCTAAATGTCCACTTCTAACTTTGCATAATTATTCTACATGGAAAGATATTGCATGGAGTAGATTAATGGAAAAAGGTTTAAGTCTTTATGTTGATGGAACAATTTTCAAACCCATTGATGCTACAGAACTCATTGATTGGAAAAAAAAATACCAATAGGATTTAGGAATTATTAGGAACTATGTACATAGAGATCTCTTCTTTCACATTTCTAGTTTCAAGGAATCCAAACCTACATGGAAAAACTTGAATCATAGTATGGTAAGGTGGATGAGGAAAAGGGTTTTTAGATTGAGGATGATCTACTTCTCTTGGATCCAATGAACTTTGACACAATTCAAGATTACATCAACAAAGCCAATGAGTATAGGGCACTACTTAAAGATTGGGGAAATCCCATGAAGGATGACAAGTTGATTCATCACATCCTGAAGAGGCTACCTTCAAAGTATGTTTCATTTGTTTTGAGTTATAATACTCAGAGGTTGACCATGGGAATTTCTTACTAGAAGCCTACATTTGATGCTTTTGTAGAGATGTTGATTGTCAAACAATCTCACTTGATAGATTTGGGACTTCTCACAACATCCAACACCAAAGCCTTGGTGGCTAGTGATTAGAACTAGTCAAGTCAAAAAAGGAAAAATAAAAACAACAAGAAGTAGTAGAAGAAAAAATAATAGTCTAAGACACAACAATCCTCCTTACAATAAGGCAATTCTTCTTCCAACAAGAAGGGAAGTAATGAAAAGAAGGAAAAACTTTTTTGTTCGTATTGCAAAAAGCCAAATCATGATGAGCATCATTGCAAGACTAAAAGAATCAATGAGTTGGAAAACCTACTCAAGAAGAACAAAATTCAAGTGCCAAGCACTTCCAAGGATTCAACTCCAACCTCTTCAAAGGGAAAAGGGAAAGCACTTATGGAAAACTCAAGTTCTTCTATGAAATGGATACTTGACTCGGGTGCCTCCTATTATATGGGTTCTTCAAAGGGAGACTTTTCTTCATTGAATTAGTCACAGGTACTACACATATTTGTGGGAGATGATACTTAAATGGAAGTTGAAGGAAAAGGACATGTGGAAATAAAAAATGGGGAATTCAAAGATTTTCTCTATGTTCCAAACCTTAGCTCTAATCTCCTCTTAATTTACCAAATCACTCACCTTGGAGATGGTCACAAAGTTGAGTTCCTTCTAGATTTAGTGATGGTGTACAGTCTTAGAGATGATTCATTGGTTGTATTGGGGAAGTCAATCATTACAAAAGGCTTTATTCCTTCTCCCACTTTGTGCCTAAGTCTCCTTCACAAGTCTTGATAACTCAATCTAATTCACAAACCACATTATGACATGAGTAGTTTGGTCATCTTTCCTTCCGCTCTCTTCAACAACTTTTCTCAAAACACATGGTCAAAGGTGTACCTAACATCAAATTTTCTAAGGGTGAGTGTTCATCATGTTCTGTGGATATGCCTTTTGAGGAGAAGTGTGATAAAGGGAAGTCTTCAAGAGCACCAATTATTCTTTAGTTGGTTCACATGGTTTTAGTAGGTCCTTTTGCAATGACTTTAGTCAACTAAGGCCACTACATCCTTACTTTTGTTGATGACTTTTCATGCTTCACATGGGTCTACTTCCTTCATCATAAGAATGAAGTGGTTGATAAGCTTCAAGCCTTTAAGATTCATGTTGAACAAAAATCTAGGAAAGCCATCAAGGTTCTATGGATGGACAACAAAAGCCAATATGTGGATAGAAGACTTAAGGACTTTTGCAAACTTGAGGGAATTGATCTTCAGAATCCACCAACATTTAGTCTACACAAGACAAATGTTGTAGCACTGAGGATTAGGACTCTCAAGACCATGGTGAGTTGCATGATAAATGCCAAGTCTCTTGATCCAACACTTGAAGTTGAAGCCATTATCAGTGTTACTCACATATTTAATAGGTCTCCTCATAATGCTTTAGATGGGAAGACTCCTTTTAAGGCATGGTGTAGTAGAAAACTAATTGTGAGTCACTTTAGAGTTGTTGGTTGTCCACCATGGTCAAACCTATCATCTAGGGGATGCAAGGCACCAACACCTAGGCCTTGTACTTTCCTTGGTTATGAAGATGGTGCTAAGGCATACAAACTTTTGGATCCAGTGACTCATGAGATCTTTGTGGAGAAGAATGTTAACTTTGAGGAAAGTTCATCGAGCTTATCGTCTAATCCTCTCCACACTTCATAGACTATAGAAACTAGTAGTGATACCAGCGATAGTGCTTCAATAGATTTAGACACATGGGGTTCTATTGATAGTTGCAGAGAAAGGTCATGACATCAATATAGTCCATATTCTTATATGGCCATAGTGAAAGGTCCAACATAGCAGGGTACATGTTGTCTTCCAGCTCTAGCTTTAGTTGATGACTTCCTGGTAGACATTGCAAGTTTATTAGTAGAGTCACACACCATAAATTTGGGACACAACCTTGATGATTTACATCTTTTCTTTGATGAATATGATCCTTCTATAGTTGTTGCAAGGGCTCACTCTAACCCTCATGTCCATTCTCTACATGATCAATCTTTATAGGTTGGTGTGATTATGGATTCTTATGAAAAATAGTTGTTGAAGGTCTCTTTATCAATTGGGGACATAGATGGTTCATTGGGATAGGTTCAAAAAGCATCCTTGCTAGATCTACATTCATTATTTTCAGTAGTGTTAGAAGGGGCAAACATCAGCATCAACATAGGGACACTTGAATAGGTTTTAGGGCCACCATACATCTTTGGGATTGTACCTTTCGCATTGTTTCTTCCAAAGGGGAGGAACATCATTCTGCACTCATGGACCAGCTTCTTCCTTGGATCAACACTCATTGGTCACCATTCTTCATTAGGGGGGGACTACCTTGTCTCTCTTCCTCTTCTTTCTTATTGGGGGGGACTTTTTCCTCTTATGAGGTCTTGTTCGTCTCATTCTTCACTATTGTATATATTGGATGTATGTTGTAATTGGGCAGTCTTGATTATTTCATCCATCCATGCATTCCTATTCATCTCTCTTTTTGGGGGAGGGTTTTTCCCATGAGATTTTCCCTCTTTCTCGACTTTATGAGAGATTGCATTTCATTATGTACATGGTTACCTAACATGGCCTAGTAGTTGGGACCCATTATGCATTTCATTCTAGTTTTCATAAGCTTAAGGGCATTCCCTTAAGTTGCCCTTAAGGGGGGGTGTTGGTGTAAATATGTATTTACTATTTATACTTACTTAATTTTTCTTAGGTTAATGCATTATTTTATTATTTATTTTGTGAGACACTTAGGAGTTTGTGTACCTTTTTGAGTTGTCATGTTGACAACACAGAAGTACATAGCTCTAATTTAGCACATAGTGTCTACAACACTGGAGTTTGCATCATTCACTAAGTTGTCATGTAGACAACACAGTTATTCATCTCCCTTTTTAGTACATTTTTTCTACAAGATAGATTTATATGATACATCATTTTAGGCTTATCCTCTCATCATCGGACTTACTTTCGTGCTTAATGGAAGATAACCCATATCTAGTGGACATATGCCTAGTTGTATGACTTATCATGAAGTTAATTTTTAGGAATTCTAGATGCATCTCATAGGCCTTTATATATAGGCACTCCTAGTGTACTTTTAGGGATATATTGAATCTAATACATATCAATATTTTGATCATACTCTTTTTGGTCTACAGTTGTGCTTATGTTTGAGTTCTTAGTTCTTGGGTGAATTTTGTCCAAAGGCAAATTCTTACACTTTGCATACTTTTCCTAGGAATTTGTATTTTATCCTTAAAAATGCCCTCCTATGTTTAGGTTCATAAAAAGATGGTTGTTTGATCAGCACTCTCATAAACATGAGGTTCTCACCTTTTTCAAACTCAATGTGGTCTACATCAGATTCTTTGCTACAATCCTCTTGCACATATGCCATTCTTTTGTTCTAACTTGATGAAGAAGGCTTCTTTGGGAATCTGTAGGCTAGATGACCCAAGTTACCACAATTGTAAAAGTTCATACTTGCAAAGTAGGAATTTTATCTTCCTGATCCCCTCCCTCTACTTGATCCTCCTTGGTTGCCTCTTAAGGATTTATCAGTAGCTTGCTCTATGAACTTACTTTCACCTTGATTCTTTTGCTCACTACCTCTACCCTAGTATCCTCCTCTTTTCCCTCTTTTATTTCTACCCTTTCCTCTATCCTTGAATTTATAATTTCCTTTCCTTTTTTTCTTTTCCTCTACCTTTAGAGCTAGCTAATGGCATCTTTGAACTGTGATAGGTGCCCACAAACTAAGCTCCTCTTGGATATTCCACATCAAGCCACCTAGATATCTTGCCACTTTGATTGGCTCATCTTCTTTCTACTTGGATCTAAAACATAATCTCTAAAATTCTTTAGTATAAGAGGTCACATCTAGGTCTTTTTTCTTCAATCCTTGCCTTCTCTTATGGATCTAAATTTCAAAGTCTTCAGGTAGGAAGTTTTCCTTCACTTTAGTGACCATAGAGCCTTCCAATTAACTATAGGAGTCTTACCCATGTTGATTCTTTCATCTTGTAAATATTTCCACCATGTTAGAGCTGAGACTCTAAGCCTTGGCTTAGAAACTTTAATCTTTTGTGCCTCTGATACCCCCTTACACTCAAAATGGTTCTCCATGCCATCTATCAAGTCCATGACTAGATCTATGTCCATCTTTCCACTGAAAAATGGTACACCTTCCAAAGATTTTCCTCTTAAGGCTTTGATAGCCTTCAATAAGGACTATTCATTCAAGATAGGGTAAGGTTTAGGGACTACATCCTCCTTTGCTACCTCTTTACCCTTCTCAAATTCTTTGTCTTCCTTTCTCCTGGCTACTTTAGCAAATGCATCCAGTTTCACCTTCACCTCTGCTAGGGATTCTTCAAGAATTATATTCTTCTCCCTTTGTTCATCAACTTCCTTGGCTATTTCTACATTTTTCACCATGCTGGTTTCACCTACTAATTTCAAGTAGCTACAGACATCCACCATCTATTCCCAAATCTTTAACTTGCTCTAATACCACTCCAATGTGACAACCAATCTTTCTTACAAACCCTAAGCTCTCTAGGGTCTTCTTAGGTCTTCTACCTAATTAAATAGGGCTTCTTTCACCCCCTATTCCTCTAAGGATTCTATCAAAGAGATCCCACTTCTTCAATTGTTGCACATCAATAGGTAGTATAAGATTACTCAAACTTCTATAAACAAACAAATAATGCCAATGCTCCTTGGACCTTTCCATTTGGTCAAATGAATACCTAGTCATGCCTTAGATTTCTCATCAACATACTACACCCAAAACAAGTGCAAAACCCTATTTGAATTACAATCCATAGGTCAATTTGTACTCAATTGCTTGGAAAAATGCTACAATAATTAGCCCTTCAAATACATTAAAACTTAGATATTTTGAAAAATCCCTTAAAAAAAGCCAAAAAAAATCACCTTTTTGGGTACCCTTTTCAAAGTACTTGAATATTTTGTAACTATTAGCCTCCAACTTGTTTGTACAACCCAAGCACAATTTTAGGCTTAATTTAACGGTTTCAAGGATTTTGGTGTTGTTTGGGTTTTAAAACTCCTAAGATTCCTTACCAAGATTCCTCCTTTGGATTATATTTTTTCCTCACCATATACTTACTCACCACATTCTTGGACTAAAGAATTAGACATTTCAATCCACTCCAAATGCTCTTTTTTAGATTTGTGATCCCTGACCAAACATGGTTTGCTTTCCTATGGCATCACACTAAAAATGCTTATCATGCTTCCCATGGTCTCTCCTTTGCTATACATAATTTAAAAGGATTATAGCTCCAAATCCCAAGAGGCCATACATTTCATACAGTGGGAAATGGCCCTAAGACTCCATTTTGTGTTGGCTACCCAATTTAGAACAGCAACCTACTAACTTACAAGATAATTTATTTGAACACACAAAACTCTCTAAAAAAATGTAAAAAAATATAAAAAGAAATGAAGTAAAACCTCCACTAACACTTCCAACTTAGAAAATCCTAAATTTGATCCATACAAATCATGAAAAAAAATTAAAAACAAGAAATTGTTGTAATAATGAAAAATGTCAATTACATTTCGTACAATATCATTTCTCCTTCTTCCAACCTCTTGAAAAGGTTGAGTTTGACTTTATATAGTCTTGGAATATAATTTTCCAACTACTTTAAGTGGTTGAAGGGACTCTCATGAAGAAGTTTCTCTTTTTGCATAGAAGTTGCAAAAGTTGTCAATGACAACTTTGTAAGAAATGAGCAATTTTTGCAATTTTGTAATTTTTCTACCCAAACTTGCTCTACTTGATACCAAACTTTCCAAAAATCCTAAGATGGATACAAAAAACCTAATAAGAACCCTAAAACACTTTATTGCCCTATTTTTCCCACAAAACTCAAAAATTCTCTATGGAGCCAAATGAGCACTTTTTGAGCAATTAGGAGCAATATTGCATTGTGGGACTCTTCAAACCTATTTAACTTCATCTTATGACCAATTTGACCCTATTATTACTCTAGTGATTTAGCTAGCATCACTAAAATCCAAAAACACCAAAGAAGCCCTAGGTCTACCCTTTAGCCTACCTAGGTGCTCATGCACCAGTATGCAACTAAGTTAATAAGGTTAATCACACTTAATATCTTAACTTATATAGGTTTAGTATTTGTCAAGTTAAAGTTGATATTATAGTGCTTGACAAGTTACAACATTTTTTAGTGTTAACTAAGTGCCTATGTGTTAACCAAGTAACAATAGTTTCAACAGAGTTTATGTTTTGTACTGACATCTAAGGGATCTGGGATTTTTACTTGTGTGGTAATTGATTCACCCCTCCCCTCTCAATTAATCCTCTTATATTTTCAAAATTTGGTATCAGTGCCTTTGGTGCTTGCAAAAAAGGTTTCAAGGACCTAAGCTAAAGGTCAAGATGTCTTATAGAAGATAGATTCCCAAGATGAACAAAGATAACTTCAAGGCATGGTAGGAATTTATGAAGCTACATCTAGTAACCATTAGTGATTCAGGTTTGAAATATTTGAATACTCAATATAAGGCTCCTACTAGAATTTTGATTGTGGAAGAAATTGTTGAAAAGGAGAATTATAACATTATGATGATTGACATTGCATCAACTCTTAGCTATTATGAATTTGATGAGGTCAAAGGGTGTGTTATTGCTCATGAGATGCAGACCAAACTGAAAGATATCTATAGAGGTGATGATAATGTGAGAAGATCCAAGGTAGAAAGCTTAGGAGGTCATTTTTATTAGATGAAGATGAGGGAGGATGAAAACATTGCAAAATATGTTGAGAGAATCAAAGCTAGTATTAGTGCAATCAAAGCATCTAGAGGGAAAATTGATGATGTCACAGTGTTAGCAAGGTACTCAGAACCCTTCTTCCTATCTATGCAATTAGAGTATTAGCTATTCAAAAAATGAAATGTGATCTGAATAATAAAATAACCTTGGATGCTCTAGTGGGAAGGTTGATAGCATTTGAGCTAGATAACTATGATAATTATGTTCCTAGTTCTAACAATCTTGAGTCTGCATTTGAAGCCAAGTTGTCACTCAAGAAGAAAGCTACAAAGTCTAAAGGAAAACAATCAAAAAGTGAAAAGGAAGATAGTTATGATAGTGATCTTGATTCCATTGAGGCACTACTTGCAAGAAGATATCCCAAAGGCAAAGGAAAGTACAAAGGTAAAATTCCTCTAATCTATTTTTCTTCTGAAGAAGTTGGTCACATTACTGCAAGGTGTCCAAACAGAGAAGACAAATGTGAAAAGAAGAAAAACAAGTATAAAGAAAAGAAGGATTCCAAGAACTACAAGGACCACAAGAATAAAGGTAAGAAGACATGTTTGATGGCTAAAGATTCTAATAGTAGTGATGATGATGAAATGGTTTACATTGTTGTAAAAGATGAATTAGATAATGAGGCTAATAAGATGGAACTTATTTCTTATGTTAGCAAAAAAGATACATCAATTATTGATAGTGGTTGTTCTCATCATATGACTAGTGATAAAACAAATTTTGTACATATGGAACAACACTATGATGGTGGAAGTGTAATATTTGGAAACAATGAACTAAGTTGCATAAAAAGAAAAGGTTGTATTTCTCTAACCAATGAACTCAGATATGATAATGCTTATTGGGTTGAAGGACTAAAACATAATCTACTGAGTGTGGCACAGTTGAATAACATTAGATTCAAGGTAGAATTAATGAATGAGAATGCCAAGCTACTAGATGGAATAGGAAATCTGGTTAGGTCTAGTAATCACACAAAAGGTAATTTATTCTACCTAGATATAAGTGAAAGTTCTTGTTTCATTGCTTAAGTAGAATAAATTTGGTTATGACATAAAAGGTTGTGTCATGTGACCTTTGATAACCTAGTCAAGATAAGGGGAAAAAAAGAGTAAGATGCATTGCTAGTTTAAGGAAACCTTATATGAGCTTATGCAAAAATTATCAAATTGGTAAGATGGGAAAGACAAGTTTTAAGAGCGAGAACTAGTATTCTGAAGAAGTCTTCGAGCTGGTTCATATAGACCTTTGTGGACCTACTAGAATAGAGAGCTACAATGGATATAATTTCATTTTATTTGTTGATGATTATTATGGGATGATGATAGCAATATATCTAAAAGATAAATTTGAAGCTTTTCAAAAATTCAAGTGACATTTGGCTAGAGTTGAGAAGGAAACAAGAAAGAAGCTGAAATTTTTGAGATTAGATAGAGGAGAATTCTTTTCTAATGAATTCAATGAATTTTTCACTGAAAAAGGAATCAAAAGACAAGTACTAGCCTCTAGTACACCTCAAAAAAATGGTATAATAGAAAGAAGGAATAGATCAATCATGAATATGAAGGCATACAAATGTTTGAATCTAACCACTCATAAGATCATAGAAAGTGCACATGTAAAGATTGATGATTTTGCCAAAAAGAGTGAAGAAGAGAGCAGCAAAGAACTTGAAGACTACATAAAGTTTATTTAATTTGAACCTAATACACTGCCTAATTCAATTGGAAGTCATCAGACTTCACCTCCCAAGTTCTCAAAATCTCTAGAAGCACCCGAGTTGCAGCTAGTGCATCTTGAGTCATAATCTAAAGGACTTGAGTCATAGTCAAAAGCTACTAAGTTGTAGCTAGTGCAACCTAAGCCTGAGTCTGAGTTAGAAGGACCTAAGTCACAGATAGTGGGAACCAAGTATGATGCAGAAGATCATGGTGATGAAAGTGGAACAAGTTCTAAATCCAAAGTGACTGAATTAGCAAGATATTTTTGAAGGCACCATGCACGTGAGAAAATCATTCAAGACAAGATAGAAGGTACAATGACAAGGAAAAAATTGAAAGGTACATGTTTTCTTATTGAATTTGAACCTAGAATAGTTAAAGATGCTTTGGATAATGAAATTTGGATTGAAGAAATGAATGAAGAGATAGAATATATAGAAAGGAATAAGACTCTGACTCTTATTCCTAGACCTAAGGAAAAGAATGTAATTGGCAAAAAGTGGGTTTTCAAAAATAAGTTGAATGAAGATGGAGAATTTTCAAGAAATAAATCAAGGTTAGTATGGACAGGCTATTCTCAAGAAGAAGGTATTGATTATGGTGAAAGTTTTGATCCTATTGCAAGATTAGGAGGTGTTATGACTCTACTTGCTTATAGTACACATAAAGGATTTAAATTATATCAGATAGACATTAGATTTGCATTCTTGAATGGAATTCTTGAAGAAGAAGTCTACATAGAATAACTTGAAGGCTTTGTAGATCCTAGCAAAAAGTATATGGTTTTTAAGCTGCAAAAATCATTGTATGGTCTTAAACAATCTCCCAAAGCTTGGTATGAAAGACTTCATAATTATTTGATGAAGATTGGTTTTCAAAGGACAAATGATAACAACAACCTATACATCAAAGGAGGACCATATAAAAAGATTGTGTTGGCCAAAATCTTTGTGGATGATACATTATTTACTAGAAATGATGATTTGTGCAAATCTTTTTTAGAGGAAATGAGTTAGGAATTTGAGATGTTAATTCTTGGAGAAATCAAATTCTTTGTTGGCTTGCATATTCAACAAAAGAAAGATGGTATCTACATTACTCAATCTAAGTATATCAAGGAGATACTAAAGAAATTTGGAATGGAGAATTCAAGACCAGTTGGAACACCTATGTTTGTTGGACATAAGCTTTCCAAAAATGATGATTCCAAGGAGGGAGATCAGACCACATACATATCAATAATTGAAAATAATTTCAATATGTTGTACATACTAGGCCTTATATTTCTCTTGTAGTTGGTATGGTGGCAATATTTTTAGCTAATCCTAAAGAAAATCATATGATGGCAATAAAGAGAATCATGAGGTATCTAAAGGGTATTGAAGAGTATGGATTATGGTACAAGAAAGGAGGAAATTTAGATTTGAAAGCCTTTACTAATGCAGATTGGGTAGGAAGTATTGATGATAGGAAGAGCACCAGTGGTGAAGCATTCTATCTTGGTAAGAGACTAGTGTCTTAGACAAGTAAGAAGAAGAATTGCATTTCTCAATCTACAACAGAGGTAGAGTATTTTGTAGTAGTAGTCAATTGTTCCAATATTGTTTGGTTCAAGCAATTTTTTCCATGTATGACGGTAGAGATCAAAGATCTAGTGGTTATCTTCTATGATAACATTAGTGTAATTAATATATCAAAAAATCATGTGATGCATACAAAGACCAAGCACATTGCAATAAAATATCATTTTTTGAGAAAATTGGTGGAAGAAAAAGAGGTGAGATTGGAATATGTGAATACTAAAGAACAAAGTGCAAACATATTCACAAAGTCATTACCTAAGGATGCACTTTTGTATCTAAGAGGTAAGTTATGGGTTATTACCCTATTTGAAGCTCATTAAATGGAGTTTAGTGATGTATCAACTAAACATTCTTGATGATTAGTCAAATTGATGTAATAATGAAAGGTTAAATTTCATATGAATCAGTACATTGGTGTACATTGAAATTCACCACATATTGTCTTTATCATAAGATGACAAAGAGGGAAAGTTTTCTGTCATATCATAGAAATTTTCTAAAGAGGGAGAGTATATTTTCATATCATAGAAATTGTGTTTGAAGATGTGAAAAAGGGAGAACCTATGAAAGATATCAAAGAAGGAGAACTTGGTCTGATATCAAAGAGGGAGAGTTTGGTGACAAAGGATAAAACTAAAGTCAGAGGGAGTTCACATTGATAGAGGGAGTTCTCATGGATGAGAATTAGAATGAAACTGAAGATATTATCCTTACTTATATTTTGCACTAAGATTTCATTGTATTATGACATGTTGTGTTGTCATCAATTCCAAAGAGGGAGATTGCTGAAAATAATTGATTAATTGTATATTGTCTTTGATGTTATACAAAATGTCATATCTTTACTAGTCAGTGTATGTTGAGCTCACTCGAGTGATGAAGATAGTTTCGTATGTATGCCAAACATTCTAGTGTTTGCCAAGTTCAAAAGATAATGTCTACCAAGCTCACTTAGGTGTCAAAGAGAAGTTTTTAGAAGTTGAGTGTTAACTGAGCTCACTTAGTTAAAAAAGAAAAAATTGGATGAAACTAGTGTTAATCGAGATCACCTTGTTACTAAATGAATATTACAAAGTTGCAGTGTTAATTGTCTTGACCACATAATTGGGAGATTTCAAAAATTTCATTTTATTTCCCTTTTTTTTCTAAAAAGTGTACCCTTAGAAAAAAAGAAGCTTCATCTAACATGGGGTCAATATTGGTTGTAGGACTTTGGTAATGTTCTATTGCTACTAAACCCAATAAACTCTCTATCTAAGATTAATGCATAAGGTAAATTAATACATGAATCATCTACATGGGAGCTCTCTTGCTTGTCAGGTGGCAAGTATTTCTCAATGATTTTTGCCTCACCAATTAAAGTACCATTTAAGAAGACCAACGATGATTGAGGTTAAGTGCTCCATACATTTCAGATTTTTCTTTTCCCTCAAAACTTGTAGAGTCTAAAGCACTTTCACTAAGACATGCATTAGCTTCACTTTCACCACCAAAGCTTTCATGCAAGGAGGTAGATCATATAATAGTCCGAGTTGAAAAAAATTCATCTTTTTCACAAATAAAATAAAAGATATCATACTCTAATTGCACACGAGGTTGAATTATTCATTTTTAAATTATCAAGATCAACATTCAATACTTCTTAGCTAAGGAAAAAGAAAGAGATCAAAAAATCTTTCTTCACTTAAACCATTCTTTCTTGGTAGTGCTTGGTCTTCACAAAGTTGCAACACTTCTTGTTGGGTGGGTCACATGAGCCTTCTTGTGGCTAAAGACACAACAAAAAATTTAAAAATAATTCTTTTTCAAATTCACAAAAACATAACAAAAATTTCTCAAAAATTTTGTTGTTTTGGATCACAAAATATATAGATCATGAAGATCAAATGCTAAAAATTTCATTGTGTTTTCATTTTTATGAAATTTGGTCAATGGTACAATTTGTAGGGAGGATAGTTGCATCCCTCATTTTTACAAAAGGAACTACTTTCCAAGCTATTTGACATTTTTGAGGGATGTAATATTTCAGCAGGTTCACCATTGTTTTGCTCCCTATTTTCTCTAGAATCTTCCTATCCAAGTAGGTTTTTAGAGTTATGAGGTTGCCTTCCAAAGCATGATTCCATTTTACTTTTATTACAAGATTTTTAAGAAGAGCATGGGATAACTTCATCTTGTAAATTAAAAGATTCGATAGTAGGGTATTTACACTCTTTAAGATAAAAAGAATCTTCAACCTCTGATATGAAGTTAAAAACTTTATATTCTGGAAGCATAGAAGTCTCAAAAAAAAATTATCCTCTACACTTATTGGGGTAGCCCAGTCTTCTAAAATTATGGAAGGGAGGTAGAAGTATATGAATCATTTGCATTTAATCTCACCAATTTTCTAATGTTTTGACTATCCTCACCTATGCAAGATTGTTCTTCACGAGGCTGAGATACTTTTTGCTACACCTTTATTTCACCCAAAATAGAGTAATTGCAAGAAATATAGTTGGATAGAATCCCTAGAGCTTCATCATCAAGCTTCAATTCTTCCTCAAGTTTTTACACTCTTTTCTTGTGTTCTTGGAGATCTTTCTTGTGCCCATATTAGAGGAGGATAGGAAGTTAGGTGAGGAATCACATGATTCTCAACCAATCATTTCTTGTCATGCACTTTTAGGTTTTAGTGCACCACAAACTTTGAAGGTAGTGGGTTTCTTAAAGAAGCAAAAAGTAACAGTGTTGATTGTCTCAGGTAGTACTCATAATTTCATCAACAAAAAGTTGATAACTCTTCTAAATTGTTTTATATATCCAAACCCCCAGTATATATATAAACAAAAAGTTGATAACTCTTCTAAATTGTTTTATATATCCAACCCCCCAGTGTATATATATATATATAAAATGAAAAGGATTTTTTAAAAAGATTTATATAAAAATTTAAGCTTATTTCTAAAATAAAAAGGTTTCATTTTTTCTTATATATGATGAAACTATAAAATATATATTTTTCTAACTAAATCAGCATGTAATATTTGATTTTTAAATTAATAATAGAAACATTCATTTACAATTAGAAATTTTATTATACTTTTAAGATTTATAATGAAAATATTTATTTTACAATTATAAAGTATGATTATTAGAATATTTTAATTAAATTTAAATTTTAGATTTATTATCAATTTTTTTAATAATTATAAAAAGTGTTGTTATGTACTTAAATAAATCAATAAATGATATTAAAGCTTCAAAGAATGTAGTATTTTATTAGTTTATTTAATTATTATTTGAAATATATATATATATTGATTATAGTATTTAATAAATGTAAGTTAAATATAAAATATATTATATTATTATTATATTATTATTATATCATTATTTTGTATATTTAATATTTATTATATAATGAAACTCTTGTACACGTTTAATATTTATTAAATAGTAGAATTTAGTATATATTAAATAATTTTAAATTTAATCATAACAATATAATATAATAAATTAAAGGAGATAATTTACATGGTCATAATTTAGTAAATAATAATAATTAGTTATTAAAATTATTTAACAATTAATCATTAGTTAATTTTGCATATGCAAATAGGAGGTTTCTTGTACTTCAAATCCTTTTGAGTTCATTATACATTAAGGGAGCTTTTCATATTTTGAGCACAATTTTTAGCCTAAGATAGACATTTTCTTTCTTCCTCTTTTACATTAAATGGACCTTTTTAGGACTTCTTATGCAGTTTGAGAATATATTAAGAACATTTAATTGTTATGAATTAGGATATCAAATGTGAGGATCACAATAATGATAAAACACAATAGAAGAATAATTGTCATTTATTGAATCATTTTTTTTTTGTTTCTGACCAATTTTGAGTTGTGATTTTACCCAATGACCAAATTAGTCATTTATACTTATGAATTCCAAAAAAGTCATAGAATCTAATTAGTTTTAGTCACATGACTAAAATGTTTAGTTATGTGACTAAAACTTTTTAGTCACATAGTCATTTATTTTTCCAAATTCTACAAGTGGTGCTTTCACCCAAAGGAGAAATCTTGACTCTACCATTCTTGAGATTAGCTAGATGAATGACGTGCTATATGATTTCTAGGATTGTTGCAAGGAAAGCATTACTAGTGCTATAAAATCCCATTTGAGTATTGAAGAAGATCACACATCTTCTCTTTTATGGAGAAGTGCATGCATTACATTCACAATCTTCAGATTGTGAATGTAATGCATGCACTTCTCCATAAAAGAGAAGATGTGTGATCTTCTTCAATACTCAAATGGGATTTTATAGCACTAGTAATGCTTTCCTTGCAAAAATCCTAGAAATCATATAGCACGTCATTCATCTAGCTAATCTCAAGAATGGTAGAGTCAAGATTTCTCCTTTGGGTGAAAGCACCACTTGTAGAATTTGGAAAAATAAATGACTATGTGACTAAAAAGTTTTAGTCACATAACTAAACATTTTAGTCATGTGACTAAAACTAATTAGATTCTATGACTTTTTTGGAATTCATAAGTATAAATGACTAATTTGGTCATTGGGTAAAATCACAACTCAAAATTGGTCAAAAACAAAAATAAATGATTCAATAAATAAAAATTATTCTTCTATTGTGTTTTATCATTATTGTGATCCTCACATTTGATATCCTAATTCATAACAATTAAATGTTCTTAATATATTCTCAAACTGCATAAGAAGTCCTAAAAAGGTCCATTTAATATAAAAGAGGAAGAAAGAAAATGTCTATCTTAGGCTAAAAATTGTGCTCAAAATATGAAAAGCTCCCTCAATGTATAATGAACTCAAAAGGATTTGAAGTACAAGAAACCTCCTATTTGCATATGCAAAATTAACTAATGATTAGTTATTAAATAATTTTAATAACTAATTATTATTATTTACTAAATTATGATCATGTAAATTATCTCCTTTAATTTATTATATTATATTGTTATGATTAAATTTAAAATTATTTAATATATACTAAATTCTACTATTTAATAAATATTGAACGTGTACAAGAGTTTCATTATATAATAAATATTAAATATACAAAATAATGATATAATAATAATATAATAATAATATAATATATTTTATATTTAACTTACATTTATTAAATACTATAATCAATATATATATATTTCAAATAATAATTAAATAAACTAATAAAATACTACATTCTTTGAAGCTTTAATATCATTTATTGATTTATTTAAGTACATAACAACACTTTTTATAATTATTAAAAAAATTGATAATAAATCTAAAATTTAAATTTAATTAAAATATTCTAATAATCATACTTTATAATTGTAAAATAAATATTTTCATTATAAATCTTAAAAGTATAATAAAATTTCTAATTGTAAATGAATGTTTCTATTATTAATTTAAAAAATCAAATATTACATGCTGATTTAGTTAGAAAAATATATATTTTATAGTTTCATCATATATAAGAAAAAATGAAACCTTTTTATTTTAGAAATAAGCTTAAATTTTTATATAAATCTTTTTAAAAAATCCTTTTCATTATATATATATATATATATATATATATACATATACTGGGGGTTTGGATATATAAAACAATTTAGAAGAGTTATCAACTTTTGGTTGATGAAATTATGAGTACTACCTGAGACAATCAACACTGTTACTTTTTGCTTCTTTAAGAAACCCACTACCTTCAAAGTTTGTGGTGCACTAAAACCTAAAAGTGCATGACAAGAAATGATTGGTTGAGAATCATGTGATTCCTCACCTAACTTCCTATCCTCCTCTAATATGGGCACATCCTCTTCTTCCTCACTTGGGCCTTCAATATAGAACAATTTCTTTTCACTACATTTATGTCCTCAACTATATTTGCTATCGCAATTGAAACACAACCCTTTTGCTCTTTTCTCCTCAATTTGTTGTGCAGTCAACCTAGTAGGTTGAGGAAGATAAAGTGTTGAATATCCTTTGTCCCTTGTCACATTAGCCCCTTGCTTTCTAGAAATCAAGAAGTCCTCCTCTACCCTACATGCCAATATAAAAAACTCATTTACTGAACTAGGACAAAACATGTGTACCTCATGTTGAACATGATCCTTGAGACCACCCAAGAATAAATCATTCAAGTTCTCCTCTATAATTGTATCCACTCTTCAGGATAGATTTTGAAATTTTTGAATATAATCCTTAATTTATCTTGTTTGTTGAAGCTTAGCAAGTTGGCTAAAGAATTTTTTTGTCACACTATTGATATATTGTGCTTGGAGTTCTTCTGTAAAAATTGACCATGATACAGTGAGACCCTTTTTCCTCCTATGAGTACAAAGCCAATGATACCAAATGAATTGATTTGGTTCTAGATATAGGGAAGCCATTGTAACCTTTTGTCCATATGGGATTTGATGTATTTCAAAAAAATTATCCATTTGATTTATCTATGTTAGAGGATCCTTGCCATCAAATTTGCAAATATCCACTTTTGGAAAAAATATTCCTAGATCTCGTAGGATTAATAAAATTTGTGTCATCATTAGTCAACGTGAAGGTTTCACCTTGATTTCTTGAGAGCTCCTTCCTTGTTTCATTCATATAGGTGCTTAACATGCTTTGTATATCTGATATATCTCCTTGTAGGTCACACATATCCTTCTTAACCTCTTTCTTGAACTTACTAAGTTCCTCATTAGGCTTACTCTCCTCTGTTGCTACCCAATCTTGATCAAAGGATTTCCCCAGTGTGGTAGAATTCTTTTTGCCTCTTGTTGGAGGCCCTGTCATGATAGAAACCAATGTTTTTGGAGAAAAATCCCCAAAAAAATAGTAAATTTGCTGCCTTGAGAGAGAATTTTCCTAATTTTACAATATCTTACTTATTTTTGTTTTTCAATTTCTCCAAGCTTTGAATTTAGGCTCCTATACTATGTATTTAAAAACTCAATACAAGTTATATTCCAATTCAACAGGATGTGAGAGATATGAAGATCTCAAAAAATTGTGTAGAAATAGTAATTCTGCAATAATTTCCTCAAAAATACTCTAATTCCTCTAAATTTTGGACTATAACTTCTTTAATATGTTCTTCAAAAATCCTTTAAAAATCTTTGAAAAATTCACTAAAATTTGAAAGTTATGCTCTTCCCGAAATTGCCTCAATGTTGAGAAAAAAATCTTGTCACTATGGTGCCAAGATCATGCTCTGATACCACTTGTAATGAACTAACTTTCACAATAGAAGAAATAATATGAAATATTATATAAAGACTTGATAATAGCTAAGATTTATAGGCCACTTCAAGGGGGAAACCTCCAAATATCTCCAATGAGAACACACTTCACAATCTCATGATGAAATAAGACTCACAACCTCCTATATATACCTATTTATACTTAAGTTGAATAGACACAACCCTTTATAACACCTAGGCCAACCTACCTACCTAAATTATAATATAATAATGATAACATGAATTAATTAAGGATTAGGATAGCCACAAGTTGACTATTCATAACCCTATATATAATAATATTAAGGGTGTAGCAACACAAAAGTATGCAACTCTAATTCAACACATGGTGTCTACAACACTGGAGTTTGCATAATTAACTAAGTTTTCATGTAGAAAACACAATTATTTTCACTCTTAATTGAGCACATGGTGTCTACAACATTAATTTTTGTGTTACACCTTTGTAGGCTTATCCTCTCATCATTGCACTTACTCATGTGCTTAAAAGAGGATAATCCACTCCTGGTGGACATGTGCATGGTTGTAAGACTTATCAGTGTGCTAACTCCTAGACATTCTAGAAGCATTCTTAAAAAGGCACTCCTAGTGTACTTGATTATCAATTGAATACTATATTGTTATTCTAATCATACGCTTCTCGTCTATTATGTGCTTGTGCTTAAGTTCCTTGATCTTGGGTGAATTTTTCCCTAAGAAAAATTCTTATATGGCATTAGAAATGAGGGAGATTCTCTTCACATAGCCATTAGAGACCTCATTGCTTCATCTCTCGAAGGACCTAATTTAGATCAGGGCATCAGTAATCATTGGGAGCATCTAGAGCCAAAGCAAACCTTGTCATTGCATTTGAAGCATTGATTCGGTGAAATTTGACTATAAATTTGCCTATATTTGGCCACAGTCAAATTTTAGCAAATTTTTTTTTGCAAACCAACACTTGAAGGCCCGATTTATAAAATTTGGTATGATCATTTTAGATCTCTAAATTTAATTTTCAGATCTATATATTTTATTATTTTTGTCTCTACAATTTCTCTGTATTATTTTTTGAAAAAAAAATTGCCATCAGGCCAGTAGGAGAGTTTTTTTGTAGGTGAAGAGTGGAGCTTGCTGGTGCCAATTAGATATTGGCATCATATTCAAAACATCACAAACCCCCAAATTAACTTTTTCTTCATCAAAATTGGACATTTGAGGTGAAATTTAGAGTTAATTGATTTTTGGAGGCACAATGGCAATGACTCAAAAAAAAAAAAAATAGAGGTGATTTTCAAATAGCGATATCTCCCTCATACAGACTACTTTTTTTGAGCATTTTTTTTTTTTTTGGGGTAGAATTTCATGACCTACACATTGGTGTAGGATGTTTGATAACTCTATTCTTGAATTTTTTTGCAAGTCACAAATCTCGATCTTTTCAACCTTAAAGGCTTAGTACAAGCTCATCTAGACACATAAACAAGTTCCATTTTTTTTTTAAGTGCATTTTTTTTGTCTACTTTCTAGATCTGTAATTAGATTATAGGCTTGTGTGGATAAATATACCACTTTTAAAAATATGTCCTATTTTGCATCGTATTGCTTCCAAATTGTTGTATTTCTGAGCTAAATTGTAAAGTTCTAGATTTGAACTCCGAAGGAGGTTGTAAACAAGAATAAATCAAAAGCCCACTTTTTTCATTTTGACAAGTGGCCTATTGTAAATGCACTACATATAAAGAGCCAAAATATTTCACTTGGAGTGGGGAGGGGGAGAATTTTTTGTTGAGTGAAAAGGGGGAGTGTGTATTGTGTTTTGTGTCTCCTAGATATTGTGCTCTTGTATTATGGGTTCTTTTTCAAAGTTAAATCCACATAATTATGCTACTTGGAAAGAAAACATAAAGGAACCATTCATTGAAAAAGGTTTGTTGCAATATGTAATTGGTGTAGCAAAGAAACCTTCGGCTGATGTTGATGAAGCTCAAAAAGAAGACTAGGAATCCAAAAAAGAAATGGCCCAAGGAACCTTGCTTAGTAATATCTCAAATCCCATTAAGTATCATGTCAAGAAACTTACCAATCTAATAGAGGTTTGGGCTAAACTTGAAGCATTGTATGGGATCGTAGATGAAGACATGGCCTACACCATTGAGGACAAACTTCTCAAGTTGGATCCTAGGAATTTCAACACCATCAAAGATTATCTTACCCAAGTAGACATGTATAAGGCACAACTTAAGGATTGTGGTGAACCCATCAAGGATGGAAAGATAATCAAACATATAATGACTCATCTTCCACCTGAATATGCTCTTTTTGTTTCCAGTTATAATACTCACAAATTAATGATGGAAAGTGCCTACTCTAAACCTTCATTTGAGAAATTTTCAAAAATGTTGATCTTAGAATGTGACAATTTAGTATGGGAATTCTCCATTCTTCCAAGACCAAAGCCTTGGTAGCTAATAAGGGAATTGAAGTGGTAAAAACTCCAACAAGAAGCAAAAGCAATGGAAGGCTAAGCCAAAAGATGACACAAAACAATCCTCCTCTAAACAACAATCTTCCTCTCATCAATCTTCTTCCACTCAACAATCTTCCTCACAACAAGGCAAGTCTTTTTCCAAAAATAATCTAAAAGTGAACAACTCCAACAAAAGGGAGAAGAAAACTTGTACGTATTGTAATAAGAATGGTCACGATGAACACGAGTGTAAGGATAAGAAGATTGATGAATTGGTAAACCTAATGAGGAAACACAAAATTGATGTACCAAATGCCTATAAGGATAAGGGATCTTCAACCACTTCAAAAGGTAAGGGACAAGCTTTGGTAGCAAGTACAAACAATGATGAGGAATGGGTTCTTGATTTAGGAGCTACACATCATATGGGTGCTTCAAGGGAGCATTTTTCCTCTTTAAAACCATCAAATATACCTTACATCTATGTGGGAAATGAAACTCAAGTGTAAGTTGAAGAGAAAGGCAATGTTGAGTTGGACAATGGCATCTTCAAGGATGTTCTTCATGTTCCTAAACTTAGCACCAACCTTCTTTCCATCTACCAAATAACTCACTATGGATGTGGCAACAAAGTGGAGTTCCTTCTTGATACAGTTGTGGTGAAAAATCTCAAGGATGATTTTATGGTGGTGGTTGCAAAGGCTAATCATGAGACAAGATTTTATTCTTTTTCTCATTTTGTGCCTGAGTCCACTTCCCTTGCCTTGTTGACTCACTCCAATTCACAAAGTAAACTATGGCATGAGAGATTTGGACATCTCAATTATCACTACCTTCAACAACTTAGCAACAAGGATATGGTCATTGGCCTACCTCAAGTCAAGTACTTAAAGGGTGTATGTCCAGGTTGTGAAACAGGCAAGCATCCTAAATGTTAGATTGTGGTGACTGATCAGGAAAGTACTATACATACTTCATAAATTCATTGGGGTTCAGAGGATGACCCCGAAAAAAAAAATTGGGCCCTATTTTATCAAGATTTTGGGCCAACATGTAATTATTAATTATAACCCTAAAGCGGTTAAAATACTTGTATAAAAGGGCTTAGGGTCAGGGATTGTTTCATAAGGTGTGATGCAAAATTGGTTCTTATAGTGGTATTGAGCTGTAAGGGATTATGGATTGTAATTAGCTTGTAATCACTAGATCATAAAAATATTGGACTTGATGTTTGGTAGATGTAGCCCAGGAATTGGGTGAACCACATTAAATCTTGGTGCCTTGTGTTTTTTTTTGTTTGATCTATTATTTTCTCTTATTGGTTATATTTGCATGTAATTGTTATTTCTATATGTAGTTTAATCCTAACAAGTGGTATTAGAGCTTAGTTGTTTTATAGTTATCCTCTATAGAAAAGTTTCACAGTTGAGTGGGAGCAATGGAAAATGAGGGAAAGCTGAGGGTTGATAGGTTTAATGTGCAGAACTTCCAGTTATGAAAGATGCAAATGGAAGACTATTTGTATCAAAAGGATTTATGGAAGCCATTGGAAGGCAAAGCCAAGAATCAGGGATCTATGTCAAATGATGAATGGGATATTTTGGATAGAAATGCATTTGGAAGCATTCAATTATGCCTAGCACCATCAATGGAATTTAATTACAAAAGAAAAGACAACAGAAGAATTGATGAAAACACTAGCGACACTATATGAAAAGCCCTTTGCTTCAAACAAGGTATTTCTCATGAAGCATTTGTTTAATATGAAAATGGCAGAAGGTGGATCTATTATAGATCATTTAAATGGGTTTAATACTATTAATAGTTAGTTATCTTCTATGGGTATCAATTTTTAAGAAAAGATTAGGGCTCTCTTGATTTTGTGTTCTTTTCCTAAAAGATGGAATGGCTTGGTAATGGCTATGAGTAATTCTATTCCTAGATCTAGTACCCTAAAATATGATAATGTGATCAATGTTATTTTGAGTGACGAAACTCATAAGAAAGCCTCAAGTGGATCTACATTAGGAAGTGCTTTGAATGCACAAAGCAGGGGCAGAACGACTAAGAGAGGAAGTAATTCTAGAAATCATGGGAAATCAAGAGGAAAGTCAAAGGGGAAGAGGCCTCAATCGAGAGGACCGAATGACTGTTGGTACTGTGGGAAAGCAGGGCACAAAAAGAAAGATTGCTAGAATCAAAAGAAAAATGGATATAAATCAAATGGAGACAAGGAGGAAAATGTGGTAAGTAACAAATCTGAAGAGGATGCTTTTCTTCTATCTTTAGAAAGTGTTGATGATTCATGGGTTTTAGGTTATGGTGCTTCATTTTATGCTGCATCTCATAGAGGTTATTTCATTGATTATGTCCAAGGGGATTTTGAGCTTATTTATTTGGGGGATAATGAACCCTATCATATTGTTGGAAAGGGATAAATTAAGATTAAATTGTAGAATGGTAATCATTGGCTACTACATGAGGTAAGACATGTTCCAAGGCTGAGTAGGAATTTAATTTCAGCAGGGTAACTCGGTGATGAGGGTTGTGTAGTTACTTTTAATGATAGAAATTGGAAGGTTTCAAAAGGTCCCTTGTAGTATCAAAAGGTGTGAAAATAGGAACCTTCTATCTTTGTACAGGAAATATTGTTCCTTCTACTTTAATTGTTTCAGAAAAAAAATGAATGTTCAGGAACAATTGTTGTAGTTGAGCAGGGAGAACAAATAGTTGTTGTAGATTTTGATACAACATTGTGGCACAATAGACTTGGGCACATGAGTGAGAAAGGTATGAAATTATTTCATTCAAAGAAATTTTTACCAGATCTGAAATGTGTTAATATGGATTTTTGTGAAAGTTGTGTGTATGGAAAACAAAACAGAGTGAGTTTTGCAAAGACTATGAAGGAAAATAAAAAGGAGAAATTAGAGCTTGTGCATACCGATGTATGGGGACCGGCTCAGGTATTTTCCCTTGGTGGCTCTCATTACTATGTCACATTTATTGATGATGCAACTAGAAAAGTATGGGTTCATTTCCTTAGACATGAATCTGATGTATTTCAAACTTTTGAGAAATGGAAATGCTTGGTTGAAAATGAGACTTGTAAAAAATTAAAACATCTCAGATCTGATAATGGTGGTGACTATTGTAGTCATGAATTTGAAGATTATTGCTCCACTAATGGTATTTGTAGACAAAAAATTGTTCCAAGGACTCTATAGGAAAATGGAGTGGTTGAACACATGAATATGACTATAATGGAATATGCAAAGAGCATGAGGTTGCATGTTGGGTTGCCCTTACACATGTGGGTGGAGGTTGTCAATACTATTGTATATTTTATTAATAGAGGTCCCTCTACTCCTTTGGGTTGTGGTATTCTAGAAGAGGCATGGACTCGTAAGAAGCTGAGTTATTCTTTTCTCAAAACCTTCGGTTGTGAAGCATTTACTCACATAGATTTTAAAAATAGAACCAAGTTAGAAGCTAAGTCAAAGAAATATGTATTTTTTGGATATGGAATTAATGAGTTTGGTTATAGGATTTGAGATTTTTAAAATCATAAAATTGTAAGAAGCAGGGATGTCATATTCAATAAGAAAGTCTTATACAAAGATTTGTTGCAGTAAACATGAGAAGAAAGAAGATGATTATGTAATGTTGGATGATACTCCAAAAGCTGATGTTCTAGCCATTCCTCATTATGTGCAACAACCGCAACAAAAACTACCACACACACTAGTGAATGTTAGATGGTCAACAAGGAAAATTAGACCTCTACAAAGATTTTCTCCCTCTTTGTATTCTATTTTACTTACTGATGCTAGTGAACTTGAAAGTTATGATAAAGCTATGTAGGTGGATACTAAGGTTCAGTGGGAGTCCACAATGAAAGATGAAATGAACTCTTTGCTGAAAAATAAGACATGGGATTTGTGCAAGTTGCCTATAGATAAAAAGGATTTATAGAATAAGTGGGTTTATAGGTTAAAAGAAGAGGATGGAGGTAAGACAAGATTTAAAGCTAGGTTAGTTGTAAAACGATTTGCATAGAAAAAGGGAATTGATTTTGATAAATATTTTCTCCTATTGTTAAAATGACTTCTATCCATACTATTTTAAGTCTAATGGCTATTGAAAATTTTCGTTTAGAGTAGCTGGATGTCGAAACAACCTTCCTTCATGGTGATTTGGATGAAGAGATATATATGGCTCAACCACGGGGATTTGTGGTCAAAGGTAGGGAAAACTTGGTGTGCAAATTGAAGAAAAGTTTATATGGCTTGAAGCAAGCACCATGGAAATGGTATCTGAAATTTGACAGTTTTATGCATGAGCATGGTTACAATAGGTGTCATTCAAATCATTGTGTCTACTTTAAGAGGTTGGATGATGATAGCTACATTATTTTATGTTTATATGTTGATGATATACTTGTAGCTAGGTCTAACATGGATCACATTAAGGAGCTGAAGAGCCAATTAGCACATGCATTTGCTATGAAGGATTTGGGGGCAGAAAAAAAAATCCATGGTATGAAGATTTGCAAAGATAGAAAAAATAGAACATTGATGCTATCTTAGGCGAATTATGTTGAGAAGGTGTTGCAATGTTTCTCTATGGAGAATGCTAAAGTTGTTAGCACACCTTTACCTAGTCATTTGAAGTTGACTAAGGAGATGTATCCTAAGACATAGGAAGAAGAGGATAAGATGTCCAAGGTACCCTATTATTTAGCTATAGAAATCTTGATGTACGCTATGGTATGCACTAGGCTATATATTGCACATGCAATGGGAGTTGTTAGAAGGTATATGAGTCATCCAAAAATTGAGCATTGGAATGCAGTCAAATGGATTCTTAGATATTTGAGAGGAACACCCAATAAGTGTTTACACTTTGGGGGCTCTACTATTGATTTAGAAGGCTATGTTGACTCAAATTTTGTAGGGGATATTGATACTAGGTGAAGTACTGCAGGTTATGTCTTTACTATTGGTGGAGCAGCCATGAGCTAGGTTTCTAGGTTACAAAAGGTTAATGATTTATCCACTACAGAGGTAGAGTATGTAGCTACTACAGAGGTAGCCAAGGAGATGATATGGGTTTAGTTCTTCTTGCAAGAATTGGAACATCCTCAGAAGGATAATTATTTGTTCACAGATAGTTAGAGTGTCATTCATCTTGCAAAGAATTCAGCTCTGCATTCAAAGACCAAACACATACAATCGCAGTACCATTTTATTCGGTCAGTTTTGTAGGATGGACAGTTAAAGCTAGAGAAGATACATACCAATGACAATCCAACAGATATGTTGACAAAGGTAGTAATAAGAGAGAAGTTGAACTCATCTTCAGCTTTGATTGGTCTTATAGACTGAATATGAATAAAAGAATAGTAGAGTCCAGGGTGGTTTGATCCAGTGGGAGCCCCATGTGGTAGGGGTATTGCTATAGGATCAGTCTCCAAGTGGGAGATTTTTTTTTAGGATGGAGCTTGATCAATCTCCAAGTGGGAGATTGTTAGATTGTGGTGACTGATCAGGAAAGTACTATACATACTTCATAAATTCTTTGAGGTTCAGGGCATCACCTTGAAAAAAAAAAATTGGGCCCTATTTTATCAAGATTTTGGGCTGACATGTAATTATTAATTATAACCCTAAAGTGGTTAAAATACTTGTATAACAGGGCTTAGAATTAGGGATTGTTTCATAAGGTGTGATGCAAAATTGGTTCTTGCGACAGTATTGAGCTGTAAGGGATCACGAATTGTAATCAAGTTGTAATCATTGGATCATAAAAATATTGGACTTTTTGTTTGGTGGATGTAGCTTAGAGATTGGGTGAATCACATTAAATCTTGGTGCTTTGTGTTCTTTTCTGTGTGATCTCTTATTTTCTATTATTGGTTATATTTGCATGTAATTTCTATTTCTATATGTTGTTTAATCCTAACAAGAGGTATTAAAGACTAGTTATTTTATAGTTATCCGCTGCAAGAAAGTTTCACAGTTGAGTGGGAGAAATGGTAGATGAGGGCAAGCTGAGGGTTGATAGGTTTAATGGGCAGAACTTTCAGTTATGGAAGATGCAAATGGAAGACTATCTATATCAGAAGGATTTATGCAAGCTATTGGAAGGCAAAGCCAACAATCAGGGATCTATGTCAAATGATGAATGGGATCTTTTGGACATAAAGGCACTTAAAATCATTTGATTATGCCTAGCACCATCGATGTAATACAAAAGAAAAGATGACAGAAGAATTGATGAAAACCCTAGCAACACTATATGAAAATTCCTTCACTTCAAACAAGGTATTTCTAAGTAAGCGTTTGTTTAATATGAAAATGGTAGAAGGTGGATCTATTACAGATCATTTAAATGATTTTAATACTATTACTAGTCAGTTATCTTCTATGGGTATCAATTTTGAAGAAGAAATTAGGGCTCTCTTGATTTTTTGTTCTTTGCCTAAAAGCTGGAATCGCTTGGTAATGGCTATAAGTAATTCTATTCCTAGATCTAGTACCCTAAAATATGATGATGTGATCAATGTTATTTTGAGTGAGAAAACTCATAGGAAAAACTTAGGTGGATCTACATCTAGAAGTGCTTTGAATGCATAAAGTAGGGGTAGAATGACTGAGAGAGGAAGCAATTTTGAAAATCATGGGAAATCGAAAGGAAAGTCAAAGGGAGGAGGTCTCAATTGAGAGGACCAAATGACTACTAGTACTATGGGAAAGTATAACACAAAAAGAAAGATTTTTGAAATTGAAAGAAAAATGAAGAAGATAAATCAGATGGAGACAAGGAGGCAAATGTGGTAAGTAACAAATCCAAAGAGGATGCTTTGCTTCTATCTTTAGAAAGTGTTGATGATTCATGGGTTTTAGATTTTGTTGCTTCATTTCATGCTACACCTCATAGAGGTTATTTCATTGATTATGTCCAAGGGGATTTTGGGCTTGTTTATTTGGGGGATAATGAACCCTGTCAGATTGTTGGAAAGGGAAAAATTAAGATTAAGTTGTAGAATGAGAATCATTGGCTACTACATGAGGTAAGACATGTTCCAAGGCTGAGTAGAAATTTAATTTCAGCAGGGCAACTAGGTGATGAGGGTTGTGTACTTATTTTTAATGATAAAAATTGGAAAGTTTCAAAAGGTTCCCTTGTAGTAGAAAAAGGTTTTAAAGTAAGAACCTTATATCTTTGTATAGGCTATATTGTTCCTTCTACTTTAATTATTTCAGAAAAAATGAATGTTCAGGAACAGTTGTTATAGTTGAGTAGGGAGAACAAATAGCTGCTATAGATTCTGATACAGTGTTGTGGCATAACAGACTTGGGCACATGAGTGAGAAAGGTATGAAAGTAGTTCATTCAAAGAAAGTTTTACCAGGTCTAAAATGTGTTAATATGAATTTTTGTGAAAGTTGTGTATGGAAAACAAAAGAGAGTGAGTTTTGCAAAGACTGAGAAGGAAAATAAAAGGGAGAAATTAGATCTGGTGCATATCGATGTATGAGGACTGGCTCAAGTATCTTCTCTTGGTGTCTCTCATTACTATGTCACATTTATTGATGATGCAACTAGAAAAGTACGGGTTTATTTCCTTAGACATAAATCTGATGTATTTCAAACTTTTAAGAAATGGAAATGCTTGGCTGAAAATGAGACTGGTAAAAAATTAAAATGTTTCAGATCTGATAATGGTGGTGAGTATTGTAGTCATGAATTTGAAGATTATTTCTCCACTAATGGTATTCATAGACAAAAACTATTCCAAGGACTCCATAGAAAAATGGAGTGGCTAAATGCATGAACAAGATTATAATGGAATATGCAAGGAGCATGAGGTTGCATGTTGGGTTGCACTTACACATGTGGGTGGAGGCTATCAATATTGTTGTATATTTGATTAATAGAGGTCCCTCTACTCCTTTGAGTTGTGGTATTCTAGAGGAGGCTTGAACTGGTAAGAAGTTGAGTTATTCTTTTCTCAAAACCTTCGGTTGTGAAGCATTTGCTCACATAGATTCTGAAAATAGAACCAAGCTAGAAGCTAAGTCAAAAAAATGTGTATTTTTTGGATATGGCATTAATTAGTTTGGTTATAGGCTTTTGGATTTTGAAAATCATAAAATTGTAAGAAGCAAGGATGTCATATTCAATGAGAAAGTGTTTTAGAAAGATCTATAGCAGCAACATGAGAAGAAAGAAGATGATTATGTAGTGCTAGATGATACTCCAAAAGCTAATATTTCAGCCATTCCTCATGATGTGCAACAATCGTGACAAAAAATACCATGCACACCAGTGAATGTTAGATGGTCAACAAGAAAAATTAGACCTCCACAAAGATTTTCTCCCTCTTTGTATTCTATTTTACTTACTAATGCTGGTGAACTTGAAAGTTATGATGAAGCTATGCAAGTGGATACTAAGGTTTAGTGGGAGTCTACAATGAAAGATGAAATGGACTCTTTGCTGAAAAATAAGACATGAGATTTGTGTAAGTTGCTTGTAGGTAAAAAGGATTTATAGAATAAGTGGGTTTACAGGTTAAAAGAAGAGGATGGAGGTAAGAAAAGATTTAAAGCTAGGTTAGTTGTAAAAGGATTTGCACAAAAAAAGAGAATTGATTTTGATGAGATATTTTCTCCTATTGTTAAAATGACTTCTATCCATACTATTGAAGTCTAATGACTACTAATGATTTGTATTTAGAGAGGTTGGATGTTAAAATAGCCTTCCTTCATGGTGATTTGGATGAAGAGATATATATGGCTCAGCCATAGGGATTTGCAGTCAAAGGTAAGGAGAACTTGGTGTGCAAATTGAAGAAAAGTTTATATAGCTTGAAGCAAGCACCTCTGCAATGGTATCTAAAATTTGATACTTTTACGCTTGAGCATGGTTACAGTAGGTTTTATTCAAATCATTGTGTCTACTTTAAGAGGTTGGATGATGATAGCTACATTATTTTATGTTTATATGTTGATGATATGGTTGTAGCCAGGTCTAACATGAATCACATTAAGGGGCTGAAAAGCCAATTAGCACATGATTTTCTATGAAGGATTTGGGGGCAGTAAAAAAAATTCTTGGTATGAATATTTGTAGAGATAGGAAAAATAGAACATTGACACTATCTCAGGTTGATTATGTTGAGAAGGTGTTAGAACATTTCTCTATAGAGAATGTTAAAGCTGTTAGCACACATTTACCTAGTTATTTGAAGTTGACTAAAGAGATGTGTCCCAAGACATAGGAAGAGGAGGATAAGATGTCCAAGGTATCCTATGCTTCAGTTGTAGGAAGCTTGACGTATGCTATGGTATGTACTATGCCAGATATTGCACATGCAATGGGAGTTGTTAGCTAGTATATGAGTCATCCAGGAATTGAGCATTGAAATGCAGTCAAATGGATCCTCAAATATTTGAGAGGAACATCCAATAAGTGTTTACACTTTGGGGGCTCTACTACTAATTTGTAGAGCTATGTTGACTCAAATTTTGTAGGGTATATTGATACTAGGTGGAGTACTACAAGTTACATTTTTACTATTGTTGGGACTAGCTGTGAGCTGGGTTTCTAGGTTACAAAAGGTTAATTCTTTATCCACTCTAGAGGCAAAGTATGTAGCTACTACAGAGGCAACCAAGGAGATGATATGGGTTCAGTTCTTCTTGCAAGAATTGGGACATCCTTAGAAGGATAATTATTTGTTCATAGATAGTTAGAGTGCTATTCATCTTGTAAAGAATTCAGCTCTACATTCAAAGACCAAACACATACAATCGTGGTACCATTTCATTCAGTCAATTTTGGAGGATGGACAGTTAAAGCTGGAGAAGATACATACCAATGAAAATCTAGTAGATATGTTGACAAAGGTAGTAACAAGGGAGAAGCTAAACTCCTCTTCAGCTTCGGTTGGTTTTCTAGACTAAATATGAATAAAAGTATAATAGAGCCCAAGTTGGTTTGATCTAGTGGGAGCCCCATGTGGTAGTGGTATTGCTATAGGATCAGTCTCTAAGTGGGAGATTTTTGTTTAGCATGGAGCCTAGTCAGTCCCCAATTGGGAGATTGTTAGATTGTGGTGACTGATCAAGAAAGTACTATACATCCTTCATAAATTCTTTGGGGTTCAGGGCATTGCCCTAAAAAAAATGGTGGGCCCTATTTTATTGGGATTTTGGGCTAACATGTAATTATTAATTATAATCCTAAAGAAATTAAAATACTTGTATAAAAGGGCTTAGGGTTAGGGATTGTTTCATAAAGTGTGATGTGAAATTGGTTCTTGTAGCAGTATTGAGCTATAAAGGATTACAAATTGTAATCAAATTGTAATCACTAGATCATAAAAATATTGGACTTATTGTTTGGTGGATGTAGCCTAGGGATTGGGTGAACCACATTAAATCTTGGTGCCTTGTGTTCTTTTCTATGTGATCTATTATTTTATGTTATTGGTTATATTTGCATGTAATTTTTATTTATGTCTGTGGTTTAATCCTAACACTAAAGAGAAATATGACAAGGGGAAGTCTTGGAAGGCTACTATTGTTCCTGAATTGGATCATACTAATGTAGTTGGCCCATTTCTAGTACCATCTTTTGGAAAGGCTTGCTATGTTCTCACCTTTACTGATGACTTTTCACACTACACTTGGGTCTTCTTTCTTGCTCATAAGAGTGAAGTATTTGATAAGTTTATCACCTTCAAAGCTCAAGCTAATAAGCAATCAAGGAAAGCCATCAAGATTCTATGAATAGATAATGGCAAGGAATATGTCAACTCTAGGCTTATAGACTTTTGCACTCATAAGGGTATTGATCTTCAACATTCAGTTGCATACGCATCACAACAGAATAGTGTTACTGAAAAGAATAATATAACCCTTAAGGATATGATCACTTATATGCTTCAACATAAGTGTCTAGATCAATTATTTTGGGTAGAAGCCATGTGTTGTGTTAATTACATCCAAAACAGAAGTCCCCATAAGGCCATAAATGGAATTATACCTTTTGAGGCTTGGTGTGGTAGAAAATTAAGTGTAAAGTACTTTAAAGCTTTTGGTTGTCCAACATGGGCAAGGATACCTCCAAAAAAGAAAAATGCATTAGAACCTCAAAGAAAACCTTGTATATTTGTTGGATATCTTGACCATCTTAAGACATATAAACTCATGCATCCAGAAACACATGAAATATTTTTTGAGAGGAGTGTTCACTTTGAAGAAACTTGTCCAAGTTTGGCTTCTTCAAATTCTTCTTCCTCCTTTGTGGAAAGTGATCATAGTGATGATAGTGACTCAAAAGATGAGATTTCTTCAACTTTGACTCATAAGACACCATCTTTGTAGGGTCCATAAATAGTCGAGGACATTCTTTCTTCTTCTTCCACAAAACCTCATTGGGCACAAGAAACCTTGATTCAGTAGGTTCATTGGTGGGAAATCCTTCAAACATTGGAAGGATAAGGTCACAACATAAATCATTTCCACATGCTTATATTGTCATTGCTTCAAATCCATAATCATTTAAGGAAGCATCAGGGATTCCAAAATGGTACAAGGCTATGGAGGAAGAATATAACTCTTAGATGAAAAAAAACACTTGGGATTTAATTCCCCTTCCTAAGGGAAGAATAGTTGGTTTGGCGTAAGTGGATCTATCAAACCAAATTTGTAGTAGATGGAAGTGTGGATAAGCATAAGGCTAGACTAGTTGCTAAAGGTTTCTCACAAGTTCTAAGTATTGACTATATAGAGACTTTTGCACTAGTTGCCAAGATGAACTCCATTCACTTGACACTAGCTATTGTTGTAGCTCATGGTTGGGTTGTACATTAGATGGATGTAAAGAGTGCCTTTTTGAATGGTGATCTTCATGAGGATATTTATATGGAGCAGCCACAAGGGTTCATACAGGATTCTACTATGGTATGCCAAGATGGATTCCTTCTTATTCTCAGCAAGATTCTCCAGGTGTCATTCTGATTTGAATGTCTACATTCTTCAGAAGGATGACTCACATTTGATACTCATACTTTATGTAGATGACTTGATCATTACAATAAATACTTCATCCATCATTGCTAGTGTCAAGACCTCTTTGCAAGATAGATTTTCTATTATAGACTTGGGTTTACTATATTATTTCCTTGGTATTGAGATCACATAGTCTTCAACAAGGATCACACTTTCTCAACCAAAGTATGCTCTTTACTTTCTTTCTTGATTTCACATGAGTGACTACAAGCTTGCTTCTACTCCCTTTCTTTTAGGTGTCAAGTTAGAGGCCAAGTGTACCACTCCACTTGTTGATGCTACATTGTACAGATAGTTGGTTGGGAGTCTTATCTATTTGACAATACCCACCCTAATATAGCTTTTGTAGTTGGCATGGTTTCTCATTTCATGCAAGAGCCACATAAGCTTCATTGGAAGGCCACCAAACACATCTTGCACTACATATAGGGTACACATACACATTGGATACACTATGCAATAGGTATAGGACTTCAACTGGCTGGATATACTGACTCAGACTAAGCAAGGGATCTTGATTCTTGCAAGTCTACTTCAGGTTACATATTTCACCTTGGTTTTAGCCCCATTTGTTGGCAGAGTAAGAAGAAAAATAATGTTTCTCTTTCTTCAACTAAGGTTAAGTATCGAGGAGATGTCAATGTAGCTACAAAGGCTCTTTGGTCATAGCACATCCTGAAGGTGTTTGGATTTGATCTACTTAAACCTATAGTCATACATTATGACAATTAGAGTACTATTGAGATCTCTAAACATCCAGTTCAGCATCAGTAGACCAAACACATTGAGGTTCATATGCACTACATTAGAGAGTTGATAAATGAGAAAACTATTGCATTACAATATTTTCCTACAGCATAGTAGGTATTTACCAAATCCTTTAGTGAGGTCAAGTATATTCATTTGTGAGATCTCTTGGGGGTGTGGGATGTTGCATAAAGGGGAATCCCTTGACTTCTCTCTTCTTTCTTCTAGGAGATATCTTTTCCTCATCTAAGATCTTCTCTCCCACCTTCTTTATCGTACTTATCTCTCTTTTTGGAGGATGGTTTTTTCCATGAGGTTTTCCCTCTTTCTCCACTTTATAAGAGATTTCATTCCATCATATTGTATGTAGAGCATTTCTTTTGTACATGGGTACCTAACATGGCCTCGTAGCTGGGACCCATCATGCATTTGTGAGCTTAAGTGCATTCTGCTAAGTTGCACTTAAGGGGGGTTTTGGTGTAAATAAGTATTCACTATTTACACTTTACTTAAGTTTACTTAGGTCAATGCATTATTTTATTATTTATTAGGATGACACTTAGGAGTTTGTTTACTTTTATGAGTTGTCATATTGACAACATAGAAGTAAGAAACTCTAATTCATCACATGGTATCTACAACAATAGAGTTTGCATAATTAACTGAGTTTTCATGTAGGCAACATAGTTATTTGCACTCTTAATTGAGCACATGGTGTCTACAACATTATTTTTCATGCTACACCTTTTTAGGCTTATCCTCTCATCATCACACTTACTCATGTTCTTAATGGAGGATAATCCACTCCTAGTGGAGATGTGCTTGGTTGTAAGACTTATTAGTGTGTTGACTCCTAGACATTCTAGAAGCATTCTAGAGGCCTTTATTAATAGGTACTCCTAGTGTACTTGAATATCGATTGAATACTATATTGTTATTTTGATCATACTATTCTAGTTTATTATGTACTTATGCTTGAGTTCCTTGATCTTTGGTGAATGTTTCCCTTAGGCAATTTCTTACACTTTGGCCTTTAGCATTAGCCTTTGAAAAATCCCATCTTGTTGAAATCTCACAAGATCTTTGCTAGTAATTTCATCATTGATCTCACTTTCATGATGTGACAGTTAGTGTATAGCTGGTGACAAACATGCTCTTGCATTTACTCTAGGAGACCTGGGCAGTGTGATGTTTCCATCATTGCCACCAAGAGGAATGTTATCAAAAGGATTGCTAGAGTAACCATGTTTATTTTCAATGTTACATGCATGAGCATCAACTTCAAATTGATGATAGGATCTTTTTTCTAGTGGCCATGTGTATGGGCTCTTGTAGCCTTTCTTTTTCAAAATGTGTTTGATCTTCTAGGTCATGTTTCCTCTCTTTTGGGTGCATGGTGAGTGACACGTTGTCTTCATTCCTAGGAGTATTAAAGGGAATATCAAAAGGGTTCTCAAAGCTATAGAGCGAGTTATACCAAGTGTTAGTTGCTTCCATCTTATCAAAGATAGGTTCTTCCACATAAGCTTGTCCATGCTGATGCCTAGTTGGAGTTTCCAATTGTTCAAAGGTGAAAGAAGGATGATTCCCTTTATTAACTTGGAACCTAGTCACAACCTACATGTAAGGATATGTCTTAGTCTAATGGGATGAGATAGATCTTTTTAGATGTAGAGCTTGTATGGTGAAGAATGATCACTTATCAAAAGATAAAATAAGTGGCTTGTCAAGAGTGCTCAAGAACTTACAACACTAACAGCTTGTGTCAAGTGAATGAGAAAGAAGCTCAATAGAAAGTAGCTAGAATAGAGAGGTAACTAGATTTTTCCAAGTGACCATTAGCGATGTTTTTAGCTTATGTCTAATAAGCTAGACCCATCTTTCCAACTTAGAATAATACCTAACATGGAGATTTTAGACCAAACTCAGATAGGAGGAAGTGATGAAACCTAAATCAGCTATGACACAATTCTAACTTAATTGTGGAAGCCACAAAGGTTGAGTGATACTTCTCAGAAGACAAGGTGATACAAGGTTAGCAGCAATTATTGTATTTACAAAAAGTGTCACACTTCTATTGACCATTGTTCTTTAGAATACCCATAAAAGAAGGCATCTCAAGAGGTGTCTTATATCTCTCTATCTATGATGTGTAAACATTGTGGGATGGTGGCTCTTAAATGAACCAAACTATGCAACCCTTGCAAGGTGAACCATAAAATGAGAGATTCAAACATGGGAGCAAGAATGCTAGCATCCAAGAATCTAGAATGGATGTAATGCAAATGAAAGCTAAATGAGAGAAAGTAGAATGCAAGCTAAGCTAGAAAATAAGTATTACAACCCCTATTTAGACTACACGATTTAAGATATAAGCATGGGGAGAAACTAGAATGAATGAGAAGCATGGAGAATGAAGAATATAAGATAGAAGAAGAGGAGCTCCACAAGTTTGAGATTTTCAATCCTGCAACATAACATTAGTAAAAGAGTGGAGTTGTGAAGTGAGGAGAGAGATCTCCCTTTTAAAGAGAAATAGATGATAGAGATCATGAGGCAAAATGCATGTGATCAAGGGTTGGATTTTGAAAGTGAGAGTGATCCATGTGCATAAGTATTTCTACTAGTCATGATGAAGAGTTGACTTTTGTCCCCCATTTGGGACAAAAATATCTTCTTCTTTTTCTTTTTAAATAAGGGAAATGCTTTTGTGTATGCAACTTAGGATAAGAGTTGAGTGGGTAATTTTATTGAATTAAAAGGGGGACATTTTCTTTTAATTAAATATGAACTTAGGATAAAGTGGTCAAACTATCAGATAAAATCAAATAAATAGATTTTTGTAGATTTGATCAAGGATAAGCATTAGATAAATTATGCAAAAAATTTAGAAAGGGGCTCATAGTCTAGATGACCATTTTTGGGTGACTACATTTTCCCCTCTTTGACTAATGTGTGATTAGTTTGGGAACACATTATGTCAAAGAATGAAGAATCCAAGATGATAGAGAGATTTGACTCTGAAGATTGAAACATAGAGAGATAGAAGATCCTAAATGCATAATCTACTTAGTAGTAATATTGAATATTTGGAAAGAGAAGATATAATATCAGTATCCAAGATGAGCATGGATATGTCAAGGAAAGAAAGCAAAACAATCAAGAAAAAATAGATAATTGCAACAGAAATAAATTTGTAATGATGATAGAATATTCCAGCCCCCTTGTGATTGAAATCAAAATGAGATACAAGAGATGAAAAAATAAGCTAGATTTGATCAAATTAGAACAAAGAAAAGTTCATGATGATAGATAAGAGATTAAGACCAAATAATTACCACCAAGCAATGAAGCTATGCCCTAGTTTGACTAAGTTTGACCAATAAAGATAAAGCATAAGAATTCAGTCAAAGAAAGAAGAAAGATGAAACATGATGAAGTAGAAATGAAAGAAAAGAGTGGGAGAGAGTATATATGATGAAGAAATGAAGAAATAATGATTTCCCCAATAAGATGCAAAGATAAAGCCTCAATAGTTTAGAAAATTACATAGAAGGAAGAAATTTTGACTAGCAAGATGAACCCGAATTTGGATTTCGATCCCGAAAATGGATCCAAGATGTCAAGATTAGAAAAGATAGGTCAAAAGCATAGATGAGATGGTAAGATAGAAAAGAAGAGAGAAATAGGAAAGTAGATATAAGATAAGATCAAGAAAAGGAAAGAGAAGGATGAACATAGTTAGCTGACATGTCCATGAAAGATAAAGAAGAGAGCTCTCTCAACATGCAAAATGCAAAGCTAAGCTAGAATGAACCCTAGAATGAAAGCTAGTGTGAAAAGGTACAATTGCAAGGGTTACATAAGTAGGTCCTATATTTTTTTTATCATCGAGCCTTGTTAGGGATATTGAAAGATCATACAATCATCACTAGTATAACTATGAGGATATGAATATGATCTATATTAGATTGAAATATGGGAACCCAACCTATGCATCAAAGACATATAGGTCAAGATGACTACACAATTAGATTCCCTAGTTTTGATGTAGCCAAATTGTGCTATAAATACACACTCGCAAAAAATTCAATATGACTGATAGGCCAACACTAGGGAAAATAATTAAAAAAGAATTAACAATTTTATGATGAAGTTTGATTGGTCTATACGTGTCAATTTGAGAGCATAAGATTATGAAAGGTGTCTGAGAAATATGCTATCAAGAGGTGATAATTGTGAGATGAGGGATTATGAATGTATCTAGAACACACGAAGAAAATATCTAAATGACTAAATAAATCCCAACGATAGGAATTGTCACTTTCTAGCAATAGGAACATCAGAAATAGAAATAAACCATAATCTATAAAATATTAAAAATAATAATTTATAAATAATCATGGCCTTAGAAATGTTTCATCCAATTCTAAAATAATTAAAATAGATAAAGTTACAAATATCTAATTTAATAAATAGACTAAGTATGAAATCAAACTCCTTAATAATATATTAAATAGCATACCAAATGAAAACATCATCGTGCTTTGCCAATTGAGAGGGCCCTTACTCCCTGGCTTGCATGATGAGTAGAGAATGATTAGATTCTACACCATTGTAATCATGCAAAATATTACTTTATTCAAAAATAACACATGTTAATACAATATGTCTTTCTAAAAGCTTCCTTACGAAAATCTACAAAAATGTGTAAATATATATGACTATACCTCCCCAACACTATATCTCAATGCAACCTTAACAACTTATTAACTACTCCAATACTACATGCCATCTAAAGAATGGCTATTACATAGCAAATCTATAACAAAAATTTGTGGCTTTGCAAAGAATAGACAATTTTGTCATATCACTTCAAAAAACAATATTGTCTTCATCCACCATTTTTGAGCCATGGTTTTGAAGAAAGTTCAGTTGTAACAAACTACAAATATAAAGAAAATGGCATGTTTTTTATCCACATGATTCATACAGATACAGGTAGAAATATGGAATAGGACAAATATATATCTCATGCTAGGAATAGGCAATTAGTTCTATCATTCTAATAGAACAATATTGTCCTCATTCATTGTTCATTCATGGTATAATAGATTTTGGTCCATGTAATACATCTCTAGTGGTAGAAAAACAATCTGATATTGGGTCACGTAAATACCAGCAAATGAAAACCGAAGGTCTTTATGTAGTTAGAGAATGCAGCTTACATGAGTTTACTTTGTCCATAATAGGTATGATGAAGAGAAACCAACATGGGTAAAATATCTACAAAAAGAGACAAAGAAGGGTAACCAATAGTGTATAGTCAGCAACCATGCCATAATATCGATATGTCAAAGAAGAGACTTAGGTTGTGATTTTGAAATGTGTATCAAAGGGACAGATTGATGATGCCCATGTCAACTTCTCCTCCATGTGGCACATTGATATACTCCTAGTTTGAAAGAGGTCATGATACTTAATTGAAGATTTGGTTTTCCAAATGCAACAAGAAGTTCTATTCCACAAATCAACATGCTATAATAATAAACATTAATAAAAAAAGTAATCAATGATTAATTTCCTATATTTTAATCCCAAAACAATATTAAATACTACTTATTTATATTAAACCATATGCAACCTAAAATAATAAAATGGGATGGAATATAATGGAAATGGAATAAGAGAGTGAATAGGTAAGTGCATAAAATGGATTAAAATAGGGCATTTAAATAGTTTATAATTGGCTCTCATCAATGACTATAAGTACACACTCACAAAATAGATAAGGATGAGGCCTTTGAATTGATCCTAAGTGTCCATGGGACCAAAAAAATTTCTTAAGACACCTAAGATAAAATCAAAGTGAACACCCACACCAAAAAATCAAAAGAAAACATGGCCCATGCCCCTAGTCCTCTAGTCCATGGCATCCTTCAGAGACTATTAGGGAGGGAACATTCAACAAAGAAATCACCATAGACAACACACAAAGTGAAATAATGCCAACAAATATCAGCTAGTTATTAGTTTAGATGTGTGTGTGAAAGTCACAATTATCTTCCTAGGACATCAAATATGCCAATGAAAAACATCATGACATTCTAGATTGTAGAACAAGTATCTAATAAATGTTGAAAAAAACTCAATGTTAATGGTAGGTGTTGAGAAACATTATTTTTTGGAGTTGCCAAACAAATGCCAACACAAGAAAGAGGCCCTAGATAAAGAAAAAGACTACCTATGCCCCCTTGACCTAGACTAGGATCAAATCCAAACTAGGATAAACAAAAGGACATCTAAAGTGAAATGGATTAAGCTTAGAGTGCAAAGCGATATGCTGATAGACATAAGTAAAAGGGTCTCAAGTAGTGCCTATTTCAAGGTTTTCACCACTTGGAAAGATTTTTTGTAAGAACTTTTTATAATTTTCTATATTTTTGAGATATTTGATTTTTTTGGTGATACATCAAAGCGACTATTTCTAGGTTTTCACTAAGATGATCATTTTTTCAAGACAATTTTTGTTTTTTAGGATTTTTTTAGCACAATATATCAATTTTTTGGATTTTTAGAATGACTAGATCACTCACTTTCAAGTATGATCACGTCAATTTGTCCCAATGTCTAGCAAGGTGTAGAATATGATGTACTAGAAACCAACTGGATAAGATGGATATGCAAGAAAGAATGAAGCAAGTGAAAGTGATCCTCAAGGACTAACTCCTCAAGAGTACCCAAGTTAGTTAAGGACTTATATAGCTATATGAAGCAAGTTTTGGACAAGCTAAGAAAGTCATGAAAGGAGATAGCATGTAGGATAAGTAGTTAAAGCCAATAAGTGAGATAGCATATGGGATAAGAAATGGAAGACAATAAGTGAGATAGCATGAAAGTGTGTAATCTAAAAGAGTAGACATGTCAAGAGGCCTAATAATGTTTTTCTTTATTTTGATCATGATGAAGAGGTTGACTGGATATGATAGAAATCAGATAGAGAAATAGGAATGAAGCTATATATGAAGGCTATGAGCGAATGAGAAAGCACAATAAGTAAGTTCATGAATAAGATAGCCAATGCACAAGGATAACTCAACATTTTCAAGATCAAAGAGGAAGAGGGAATACATGGATGATGGAAGAATTACGCATGGCATTTGTTTACCAAGTTTTCATCATGGTACTTATCCAAGGTGCCACAAGAATTGGTTTTCAACATAAGACGAATTTATTTCTCTTTACTTTTTCTACTAGAGTGCCCCAAGAAGTGGTTTTCACCAAGGCACATTTTTTTCTCCTTTTTTTCTTTTTTTTATTCTCTTTATAAATAGGTCAATCTTTTTCAAGCTAGATAGTGCTCCTATAGGATAGATATATCATGATACGCCAAGACCATAAAAAGGTATTCTCAAAGATGCTAATAGGGTGATGGAAAGGAGATGATAGTAGAAATGGTATATGGAGGATAAGAGTTCATACCTTGGAAGGCGAGAAGGAGTACAGATAGTACGTAAGTGTAGGTTTGAAAATATGGCATAAATTTAGGTGAAAAAGTGGGCAAGATCAACATCGATACACACCTTTAAAGTGATGGAATGATGAAGGGATTGTGGAGGAAATAACTTGACATTTAGATGCATGAAGTGGTAGAGTAATCTTGGAGGAAGATGGAGTGAAATCCTTCAAAATAGTTTTAGGAAGATGTTTGGAAGAAGATGAAGTGGAAGCCTTTGGAAGCTTGAATGTCAACTTTGATCCATTTTCAATGTTGAAGTCTTTCAAAAGAGACTTAGGAATCCATATAGCTTTTGATTTTTCATTTCCTTGTAATTATTTAGAATGAATTTCTTTAGTGATAGATTTAGGAACTCATATTTTCTTTGATTTAGCTCTTTGGGTAGTAGACCTCTGTATTAGATTGTGGTGACTATTCAAGGACATATTCTACATATTCGATAATTCACCAATGCATTAAATTTTCTTGTGATGGTGAGATTAAGATTATTAATCATAATCATTATCATCCTTCTAGACCTCGACATTTGTTAGTTTGTGGTAATTTGTCAAGGAAGTACTAGACATACTCCATAATTCCTTGGTGGGGTTCGAGGCTATTTTATTGGTATTTTACAGTCGACATGGTGTAACTAATTTTAGCCCTAAAGTGGCAAAAATACTTGTATAAAAGGGCTTAGAGTTAGTGATTGTTTCATAATGTGTGATGCAAAAATTGCTTCTTATGGTGGTATTGAGTTGTAAGGGATCACAAATTGTAATTAGATTGTAATGACTAGATTGTAATAATATTGGACTTTTTTTTTGGTGGACGTAGCCCTAGGTTTGTGTGAACCATATTAAATCTTGGTGTCTTGTGTTCTCAACTATGCAATTTATTATTTCTTGATATTGTTTATATTTGCATGTAATTGTTTTTTATGTTTGAGGTTAATCCTAACAAGTGGTATCATATCCAGGCTATTTTTCAGTTATCCTCTACAAGAAAGTCTCATGAATGGGTGGGAGCGATGGTAGATGAGGGTAAGTTGAAGGTTGATAAGTTTAATGGGTAGATCTTTTGGTTATGAAAAATGAAAATGGAGGACTATCTTTATCAGAAGGACTTATGGAAGCCACTGGAAGGAAAATCCAAGAAACAAGGAACTATGACAAATGAGGGCTAAGAGATTTTAGAAAAGAAGGCACTTGGAATCATTAAACTATGCTTGGCACCATCAGTGATATTTAACATTACAAAAGCAAAGACAACGGAATAGTTGATGCAAACCCTAGCAAAATTGTATGAAAAGCCCTCCACTTCAAATAAGGTATTTCTCATGAAGCATTTATTTAATATGAAGATGACAGAAGGTGGATCTATTGTGAATCATTTAAATGAGCTTAATACTATTACTAGTAAGTTATCTTCTATGAGTATTAATTTTGATGAAGAAATTAGGGATCTCTTGATTTTATGTTATTTGCCTAAAAGTTGGAATGACTTGGTAATGGTTGTGAGTAATTTTATTTTTGGATCTAATACCCTAAAATATGATGGTGTGATCGGTGTTATTTTGAGTGAGAAAACTTGTAGAAAAATCTCAAGTGGATCTACATCAGGAAGTTCTTTGAATGCACAAAGCAGAGACAGAACGACTGAGAGAGGAAACAATTCTGGAAATCATGAAAAATCAAGAGGAAAGTCAAAGGGAAAGAGGGCTCAATCAAGAGGACCAAATGACTATTGGTACTATGGGAAACCATGGGATAAGAAGAAAGATTGTTGGACTTGAAAGAAAAATGAAGGAGATAAACTAGAAGGGAATAAAGAGGCAAATGTGGTAAGTAAAAAATTTGAAGAGGATGCTTTGCTCCTATCTTTAGAAAGTGTTGATGATTCATGGGTTTTAGATTATGGTGCTTCATTTCATGTTACACCTCATAGAGGTTATTTAATTGATTATGTCCAAGGGGATTTTGTGCTTGTTTATTTGGGAGCTAATGAACTCTATCAAATTGTTGGTAAGGGAAAAGTTAAGATTAAGTTACAGAATGGGAATCATTGGCTACTACATGAGATAAGACATGTTCCAAGCTTGAGTACAAATTTAATTTTAGAAAGGAAACTCGGTGATGAGGTTTGTGTAGTTACTTTTAATGATAAAAAAATGGAAGGTTTCAAAAGTTTCTTTTGTAGTAGAAAAAGGTGTGAAAATTAGCACCTTATATCTTTGCATAGGTCATATTGTTCTTTCTACTTTTATTGTTTCAGAGAAAAATGAATGTTCAAGAATAGTTGCTCAGTTTAGAGAGAACAAATAATTGTTGTAGATTTTGATATAGCACTATACACAACATACTTGAGCATGAGTGAGAAAGGTATGAAATTCATTCATTCAAAGCAAGCTTTACAAGGTCTGAAATGTGTTAATATGGATTTCTATGAAAGTTGTGTATGAAAAATAAAAGAGAGTGAGTTTTGTGAAGAGTGGGAAGGAAAAAAAAAAGGTGAGAGATTATAGCTTGTGCATACAGATGTATGAGGATCACCTCAAGTATCTTTCCTTAGTGGCTCTCATTATTATGTTACATTTATTGATGATGCAACTAGAAAAGTATAGATTTATTTCCTTAGAAATAAATCTGATGTATTTCAAACTTTTAAGAAATGGAAATGCTTGGTTGGAAATGAGACTGGTAAGAAATTAAAATGTCTCTGATCTAATAATGGTGGTGAGTATTGTAGTCATGAATAGCTCCACTAATGGTATTTCTAGACAGAAAACTATTCCAAGGACTCCATAGGAAAATGGAGTGGCTAAACACATGAATAGGACTATAATAGAGCATGAGGTTGCATGCAAGGTTTCCCTTAAACATGTGGGTAGAGGCTATCAATATTATTCTATATTTGATTAATAGATGTCCCTCTACTCCTTTGGGTTATGGTACACCATAGGAAGCATGGACTGGTAAGAAGGTGAGTTATTCTTTTCTAAAAACCTTAGGTTGTGAAGCATTTTCTCATATAAATTCTAAAAATAGAACCAAGCTAGAAGCTAAGTCAAAGAAATGTGTATTTTTTGGATATGGCATTGATGAATTTGGCTATAGGCTTTGGGATTTTTAAAATCATAAAATTTTAAGAAGCACAAAAGTCATATTCAATGAGAAAGTGTTGTACAGAGATCTATTCCAACAACATGAGAAGAAAGAAGATGATTATGTAGTGCTAGATGATACTCCAAAAGATGATGTTCCAAAAATTCCTCATGATCTACAACAACTACAGCAAAAAATATCACACACCCCAGTGAATGTTAGATGGTCAACAAGGATAAGTAGACCTCCAAAAAGATTTTCTCCTTCTTTGTACTCTATTTTACTAACAGATGCTAGTGAGCCTGAATGTTATGATGAAATTGTGTAGGTGGATACTAAGATTTAGTGAGAGTCTGCAATGGTATATGAAATGGATTCCTTGCTAAAAAATAAGACTTGGTATTTATGCAATTTGTCTAGAGGTAAACGGGCTTTACAAAATAACTTGTTTTATAGTTTGAAAGAAGAGGATGGAGGTAACAAAAAATTTAAAGTCAGGTTAGGCGTAAAAGGATTTGCACAGAAAAAAAGAATTGATTTTGATGAGATATTCTCTCCTGTTGTAAAAATGACTTCTATTCGCACTATTTTAAGTATTGTGGTCATGAATATTTGCATTTGGAGTAGCTTGATGTTAAAACAATCTTTCTTCATGGTTATTTGGATGAAGAGATATGTGTGTGTGTGTGTGTGTGTGTGTGTGTGTGTGTGTGTATGTATATATATATGTATATATATATGTATATGTATGTATGTATATATATATATATATGTATGTATGTATATATATATATATATATATATGTATGTATGTATGTATATATATATATATATATGTATGTATGTATGTATATATGTATGTATGTATGTATGTATGTATGTATGTATGTATGTATGTATATGGCACAACCATAGGGTTTTGAGGTCAAAGGTAAGGAGAACTTAGTGTGCAAATTGAAGAAAAGTTATATGGCTTGAAACAAGCACCTTGGTAATGGTATCTGAAATTTGCCAGTTTTATGCATGAGCATGGATACAATAGGTGTCATTCAGATCATTGTGTTTATTCTAAGAGGTCGGATGATGACAGCTACAATATTTTATATTTATAATTTGATGATATGCTTGTAGCTAGGTCTAACATGTATCACATTAAGGGGTTGAAATGCTAGTTAGCACATGCATTTGCTATGAAGGATTTGGGGGCAGTAAAACAAATCCTTGGTATGAAGATTTGTAGAGATAGGAAGAATAGGAAATTGACATTATCTTAAGTTGATTATATTACAAAGGTGTTGCAATATTTCTCTTTGGAGAATGCTAAAGTTGTTAGCACACCTTTACCTGGTCATTTGAAGTTGACTAAGGAGATATGTCCAAAGACATAAGAAGAGGAGAATAAGATGTTCAAGGTACATTATGCTTAAACAGTAGGAAGCTTGATGTATGATATGGTATGTATGAGGCCAGATATTGCACATGTAGTGGGAGTCTTTAGTAGATATATGAGTTATCCGTGGCTTGAGCATTGAAATGTAGTTAAATGGATTCTCTGATATTTGAGAGGAACATCTAGTAAGTGTCTACATCTTGGGGGCTCTACTACTAATTTACAGAGATATGTTGACTTAGATTTGGCAAGGGATATTGATACCAGGAAAAGTACTATAGGTTATGTATTTATTGTTGGTGTGGTAGCAATGAGCTAGATTTCTCAATTGCAAAAGGTTAATGTTTTATGCACTACAAAGGAAAAGTATGTTGCTACTACAAAGACAACCAAGGAGTTGATATGGCTTCAGTTCTTTAAAAAATTGGGACACCCTTAGAAGGATAATTATTTGTTTATATATAGTTAAAGTTTCATTCATCTTGCAAAGAATTTAACTCTGCATTCAAAGACAAAACACATATAGTTGTGGTACCATTTCATTAAGATAGTTTTGGATGATGGAGAGTTGAAGTTGGACAAGATACATATAGATGACAATCTAGTGGATATGTTTATAAACGTAGTGACAAGAGAGAATTTAAACTCCTCTTCATCATCAGTTAATCTTCTAGACTGAACAGAATAATTGAACAACAGAGTCCATAGTGATTTGATCCAATGGGAGACTGATCAGTCCACAGGTGGGAGATTTTTAGATTGTGGTGATTGATTAGGGAAGTAATATACATACACCATAATTCCTCTTCAGGGATATTTTATCGACATTTAATGGCTGACATGTTGTAACTAATTTTAACCCTAAAGCAAAAAAAATACTTGTATAAAAGGGCTTAAGGTTAGGGATTTTTTAATAATGTGTCAGGCAAAATTTGTTTCTTGCGGCGGTATTGAGTTGTAAGGGATTATGGATTGTAATTAGGTTGTAATCACTAGATCATAATAATAGTGGACTTGTTGTTTGGTGGCCATAGCCAATGGTTTGGTTGAACCACGTTAAATCTTGGTGTCTTGTGTTCTCTTATGTGGGATTTATTATTTCTTGATATTGTTTATATTTGCATGTAATTATTATTTATGTATGAGGTTAATCCTAACACTTTGTGGTCTCATGAATGTTTTTTCTTTCTGTCCATTCACATGTCAATTAAATAAGACATAGTCATCTTCATTTGTAAATGAATTCTTGTAATTCTTCTGTTGAACATCTAAATTGCTTCAAAAAGAGTTGGGATTTGTGGATGAATAAGATTGGTGTGACTAGTTCATATGGGTACATGAATAAAGATTTATCAAGGATGAGTGTCTTTATTGATTTTGAGCTACAATAGGAGAGGTATAAATGGAAACTGTAGAAGATGAAGTAAAACAAGGTCCCCATATGGATGTAAGGTTTGAAGACTTTATCTTAGATTGATAAGGACCAAGGATAGAATTAGGAGATGCAAAGGGATAGTGGATAGGGATATCAACATCTTTAGATTGAGCAATGTGATCAAGGCCATAAATAGACTCATGAGTAGCTTTTATATGAGCAACATCTTTGATAAGATGATTTGAAGATTGAGAAAAAAATTGAAGTAAGCATGGAAAAGTAGAACGAGAGGGGATTCTTTGATCTTGACAAGTTTATTTGGATATCATAGGCATGGTGATTTTCTCTTGATTTCCAGTAAGCTCAATGGAAATAATGGAAGTGATGTATTCATCATACTTAGGAGGTGGGTAAAACATAGCATATGGAGGAGTAATACCTTCAAGGAGATGAAAGGGTTCTTGATCTTAATCTTTAGTCTTAGTAGCATGGAAAATATTTACAGCCAAGTGAAGGTTAGCTTGAGTTCTTTTAGAGGTATCCATTGAGGATAAACATAATCATTATGGAAAATATTAGGTTCTTTTGTTAATGGAGGAATATTGGAAATCTTTTTAAGTTTTAAGAGGTTCATGCATATTGGAAGAAGCACGGGTGTCAAGGAGACCATCACTAGACATAGTTTCATCAACATGATCTTGCTCAAGAGAAGTATCCTCATCACATGAGTCATTAAAGGTATCAAAAATCCCATCATCAATAAGTATTGGACTTTATGTTTCAGCTCAATGAAATCTTAAGTACTATGCTCATGATGTTGATGATAAGCACAATAGATATCCAAGAATGGGTTTCCATATGAGCTAGACTTAGGCAATGTGATGAGCTTGGTGCCAAGAAGTGTTTACAAAATGTCATCATAAGAATATTCCAAGGGAGTAAAAGTCCTCTCAAAATTATGCCTAGGATCTTCTTGGTGTTCATCAATTTCGTAGGATGCATCAATATCTTCATTTAAGATAGGTTTATCACAAAAGCTTGACATAGGCTCAAAGGAGGTATCACTTTCTTGCTCTCTAAGGAGGTCTTTAGATCCAACAAATGAAGTCAATTGATATCTTGGAGAGAGAGAGAGAGAGAGAGAGAGAGAGAGAGAGAGAGAGATAGAGAGAGAGAGAGAGAGAGAGTATGTAGACTTTGAAGAAGAGGAAGAATATGATCCTAAAGAAGATGACTCGTGTGGATATTTAGAGCTTAAGGGAACCTCATGTGATGATTCCATTCTTTCATCTAACATTTTCTCAATTTTAGACTTCATTTATATCATTCACCTAATGAGATGAAGGTGAGAAAGATCATATATTTGTTCTAGTTCTTTGTATCAAGCATATAGATCTTGAAACTCTTTAGTGGCATAGAAGAACTCATGATCACCTAGACTTGGTTGAGGTTTGGTAGCACAAGGTTTGAAGTGCACAGTGGTAGATAGAAAATCAAGCATGAGGGAAACTAGAGAAAGATAATAAGGCAACACAAGATAACTTGATGTCCAAACTAGAGAAGTAGAGTATTCACTTGTTAAAGACAGGTAGAAATGAATGAGTTACTTTTCAAGCAAAGTGTCCAAGAAGCTTACAACACTAGTGACTCAATTCAAGAGCTAGGCAAGAATCCCAAAGAGAAAAGTAGATAAAGAAATAGAGATGACATGTGAACAACTTTCCCAATAAAAGAATGTAGTCAAGAGATCAAGGTAATCATTTCAGAACAAGAAATGCTTAGTATGCTAGCATAGACTATAAAGATGGAAAAGACCAAGAGCACTAAGACCAAAGAGCCACTTTAAGCATGTTCAAGCACCGGAGACATTGAAAATCTAACTCAAATTATGAGACTCCCTTAGAAAGAAATGCAAGAAAATTTTTACATTTAATGTTTTGACTTGGTTGACAAAGTTTGAGAATAGTTGAAGCATAGCAAGTTTTTCAAGAAAGATACTGAAACATAGAGTAGTCTTCAAACAATCAAGTAATGGAAAAGGAAACCTTGCATGATACAAGAATATGTGAGGTCTCAAAAGAAAGCCCTAGCACTATCACCATGTGCATGTTCAAAAGATTTTCATGGGTCTATCACATGTGAAGGCACATTCCAAGAAAAACTACCTAAGGTCATGGTTCATTACTCAACAACTTTGCCGACGTTTGATGCCCCCTTGCCTCACACAAAGTGGTCTCCCATAATAGATGTTGTCTTTGTCATAGAAATTCCAATGGTGCAACCAATGGGACACGAATGGTGTTTGTAAAATCTTGGGGTGATCAGGGTAATTCGCTAGGATCAATCCTTGCACCAAGATGTTGTGCAGTAAGAGAGGGTAGCATCTAATCCTATGGTGTTTAGAAAGAGCTTTCATTCATATTACTCCTCTTTCTCCTAATACGTGACTCCTTACCTTACAAAAAGTAATAGACCTCACTATCACAACAGTACCTTAAGCATTCTTATCTAGTGATTTCCTCATGGTCCCAATCCCACAAGTAATCTCACTAGGTGAAGAAAATCAATATGTCTACCAAGGTTTTGTGTCATTGATAGCCTTGAGTTTTTAGTGATTTTATAGTCTTGTCCCCACTTGGGTTGTTCCTCTTGATCTCTTAAGAGCAGGTCCACTAAAGGATTCTAGACTAAATAAAATGGATCTTCTTTTAGAGTTCAAGATTTCTTATTCACCTCAAGGGTGAAGAGCATACTCTAATATTCCAATTGCTTCCCCCAAACACACCAAGAAATGTTCATGTACCCCTTACTCCACCTTGGCATATCAAATGGGTCAAGATTTATAATTCACCCAAAGGTTAAGAGCATGCTCTCCTACCAAGTGAAACTTTAGCAAAGTAATTAATTATGTAACTATAAATGGAAAAAAAAATCTAATGTATTCCCACACATAAAAATAACTAAAGCACAAAAACACTTTTTGTGGTGTAGGAACACCTAGGTAGGGCTCATGGAAGACCTAGGATTCCTAAAAAAATTTAGATTGTAGGGGTCCTAGCCATACCAGTAGTGTAATAAGGGGACTAGCCTAGTCCTAATTTGAGGTGTCTTAGATTAGGAAGCCTTAATAGGTCCTTAGTGACCATAGTTACAAGTATGCCCATATCAAGTCAAATAGGGCATTTTTTTTATTTTGGTGGTAAATTGGCCAAGAAAGAGACTTGAGGTCCTTTTAAATTTTTTAAAAACCTTAGGTAGTCATTTGATGAATTTTTGTGGACTTATGATCAAGTTTGGATAGAAAATCAAAAAAGATGTAAAAGTTGTCAAAAAGTTGTCAATGTTGTCATTAACAACATTGACAACATTTTTTGCATGAGAGAAACTTTAAGCAATGGGTTTCATAACTATTTGAATCCATTGGTTTTGACCCTTGGTCAACTATTTAAGGCTATGCTTGACCTGATCAAGGGGTTGGCTTAATTGTTGAAGAGTGTGTACAAACTAGATATCAGTAAGAATAATCCCATTTTTTGTTTTTTTGAGCATTTGTGTTTTAATGGATTGAATTAAGTTTTGTAACCAATGGAACTATTAGAGTAGTTCATTTCAGGAATCTATGTGGTGTTGGATTTTGATTTTGTAATATTTTACTTAATTTTGTAAATTATTTTAGTTTTTGTCAGTTCATTGGTCTAAACCAGGCAATTGGTAAAGATGGGGTCATAGGTCGTCTTCCCACCATGGTACCTCCATGGGATTTTTGGATTAGGGAGGTGATCTTTATGTATGCAAAGAAAGTGCAAGCTCGAAGATACTCTCATCTTTATGCTCATGTGATTGATGTTGTACATGGATATTTCAGCACTTTGTTTATTCGATGTTTCAATTTCTACTCATGCTATATATATGCTCAGTTTTATGCTTGTGTTTATATGCTCATGGATATCTCTAATGGATAGTTTAGCTCTAATGTATATGATGTAGACTTATGTTTTAAAAATGTGATACTTGGATAGATTATATGTGATGATTATATTAACCCCTTCTAATGAGAAGTATAGAAGAAGCAAGAAAGTGGATATGGTTGATCAGAGAATGAAAGACATGGTTCAAAAGAAATGCGAGAAGGGATGAATGCAATTAGTTGATGTGTCCATGAAGATATGAAGAAAGAGCTTTCCCATATGCAAAATGCAAGACTAATCTAGAATGTACCTATGATGCAAATTAGTATGCAAAATGGTTTACTTGCAAGGGATGCAAAACATTTAGACTCTAACTTCATCATTGAGCATTATTAGGGACATCAGAAGATCATACAATCATCACTAGTATAACTATGAGGATATGAATATGATCTATGTCAAATAGAAATGTAGAAATCAAACCTAAGAATCAAAAACATGTAATTCAAGATGACTAATGTAGTTAGACTCCCTAAGTTTAGCATAGAAAGATTACCCCTGTATCAAGGCACAAGTGCCAGGATAACCCCCGAGTGCGGCTTGTGAAAATCAACAAGGATGATACATTGTAGGTCCAAAGTGTCAAGTAGGACAAGCATGAATGCTCTAAGCACCTTAGACTAATAATGTATACCCACAAGTAGAAAACAAGTAAAACATGCACCATGCTCCTAGTTTTCTAGTCTATGACATCCTTGAAAGACTATTAGAATGGGAAGATTCAACAAAGGAATTAGCATAGACAAAACACAAAGAGATAAATTTCATCATAGCTCAACAAGTTTAATGTTTAAGTGCATGTGTGTAAGTCACATGGCTATTTCTTCATGACTTGAATCTAAAAGTGTAAAATACCATAGCATCCTAAATTGTAGGTAGATTATCTAAAAAGTGTTGAGAAACACTTGATGTCAAGGGGAGTGGTAGTGTCGAGAAATATTTGTTTTGCATGAGTTTCCAAAGAAACCCTAATGCACAAGAAGACCTTAATGAGCTAAGCAATTGTGCCCACTAAATGCGGACAAGAGACAATTCCAAGCTAGGAAATGTGTTGCGAAATGAGTGAGTGGGACTGATAGACATAGGTGCAAGGGTCTCAAGTAGCACCTATTTCTAGGTTTTCACCACTTGGCATACTTTTTCAGGACTTATTATTATTTTTATTATTTTTAAATAAAAAATAAAAAATTGGTGATAAATCAAAGCACCTATTGCTAGGTTTTCACTAAGATGATCATTTTTTGAGGACATTTTGTGCTTTTTAGGAAACTTTTAGGATCATAACATATATACAGAAATTTGAGACCAAAGATATATAACTAAGCATAGAACTTTTTTAGATGTAGAATGTTGATAGACTCTGCAAGTTGTTCCCCTTCAAGAGTAGAGAGCTAATATGCACTGGATCCAAATGTCATTGTGACAATGTAAGGACCCAACTAGTTAGGCTAAAATCTCCCTTTTTGTTCCCTATTTTTCTAATTCTTGGGGTTCTCTCAAAGAACAAGTTTACCCACTTGGAACTCATGGGATGAACCTTTTTGTTGTAGGTAGTGGACATCCTTTTTTGATAAGCCTTCATGTGGTAGAAAATGACCTTGCGATGCTCATCAAGGGTTTCTAGCTCATGTATCCTCATAGCTCTATGGTCTTTATCATTTATTAACCCATGTAGGGACACTCATAGTAAAGGAATCTCAACTTCTAAGGGTAGAAAACCCTCAAAACCATAGACTAATGAAAAGGGTGTAGATCCTATAGGAGTGTTTATAGTGGTCTTGTAAGCCCATAGTGTCGAATTGATCTGCAGATGTCAATCTCTACCTGATTTATGGATCCTTCTATATAAGATCTTGAAAAATATTTTGTTAGAGGTCTTAGCTTGGCCATTCCCTTGAGGATAGTATATTGAGGACCAATGTTGTTTGATCTTGAATTTCTTACAAAGTTGTTTTAGGTCCCCTTTTTTGAACTGCCCTACCTTATCAATAATAATGGAGGTTGGGATACCATAGCAACAAATAATGTGGGTGAGAATAAACAAGGAAACATGTTTTCCTGTAGTAGTAGATAAAGACATAACTTCAACCCATTTCGTAAAGTATTTAATCATTGTAATAATAGACTTTTGCCCAGGAGACGAGCTTGGATGAATCTTTCCCACCAAATGAAAGGCCCACTATTGAAAAGGCCAATATGTAATAGAAGGTATAAGCTCACATCCATGAGCACAAATCAAGTTACCATGTAGCCGACACTTCTTGCAAGATTTGGCATACCTGACAACATCAACTTGCATGGTTGGCCAATAATAGTCCACCCTAAGTAGTTTTTGAGCAAGTGCCCATTAGAGTGTGCCCCACAAATATTGTCATGGACTTCAACCAATGCCTTTTCAGACTTTTCTAGTTTTAGACACCTAAGAAGCATTATGTCTAGACCCTTCCTATACAAATCTCTAGAGACTAGGGTGTAGTGAGGTATTTTGGATAAGTTGGCATTTTTGGTTACACGTTAGATTTTCAGGAATTATCTAAATGAGTCATGACTGACAATGGTGTAGATCACATGATTGTCAGAGGAGTCATATGCGAGGTGATGTAATTCTTCCACTAGGAACTCAAAATGTGATTCATATTCTTATGACTGAGGAATAGATGCTAGAGTGGTCATAGCATCTACATCTTTATTTTCCACCCTAGGAATTTGTTAGAATGTCACAAACACAAAGTAGTTTCGTAGGGCATCAATCAATTTCTTGTATGGTATAAGCTTTTCATCTTTGGTTTGATAATCATTATTAACTTGGTTAATAACAAGCTAAGAGTCTCCATAGATGTGTAGCTCTATGATCCTCCATTCTAAAGTAATTTTAATCCCATTAGTTAATGGATCATACTCTGCTACATTATTGGCACAAGGAAAAAATAGTTTGTAGGACTTAGGGATTGTATACCCATGAGGGGTGACAAACATGATTCCTGCACCAGCTCCATTCTAGGTGTGAGAGTTGTCCAAGAACATCTTCCATGTTCTTTTAGTGACATACATGATAGAAGCATCAGGAAATTCAATCTACATAAGAGCGTTATCTTGCAATGGAAAATCAACAAGTTGATCATATATGGCTTGCCCCTTGAAAGCTTTGCATTCGTCATATTGAATGTCAAGTTCAGAGAGAATCATCATCCATTTAGCTAGACATATGATAAGAACAACTTTATTGAGTAAATATTTTAGGGGATCAATCTTTACAATAAGGTGCACTGTATGGGCAAGCATGTAGTGTCTAATCTTTTGGGACGCAAATACCACTACAAGGCAAGCCTTTTCAATGTTGTCGTAATTCATTTCATAAGCCACCAAAGTGTGACTAATGTAGTAGATAGCACATTCTTTTCCAATCTCATCACTTTGTGCTAATAGTGTTCCTAGGGAAGAAATTGTAGCTGAGATATATCGTATCAATGGTTTTCCTAATATGGGTGGCATCAATACTGGAGGTTTAGCCAACTACCCTTTGATTTGATCTAAGTTTTATTGACATTCCCCATTCCAGACACATGTGGAACCTTTGTGCAAGTTCTTGTTGAAGGATTGTGCTTTTATGTCTAGTTGAAAAATGAACTTACTAATGGATTAAAGAAGTCCTTGAAGACTTCTTAATTGACTGATATTCCTAGGAGGAGGCATTTCCATGATGGCTTACACCTTTTCTAGCCCAACCTCAATGCCTTTAGCTGATATGATGTATCCAAGTATTTTTCTTGATGTGACATAAAGGAACACTTTTTGGGATTTAACCTAAAGCTCAAATTGTTCCGTGCAGTCCAATATCAAACTAAGGTCATCAAGATGTGTATCTCCTTTTTTAGATTTGGCCAATGTGTCATCAACATAGTCTTCCATATTTTTGTGCATCATGCCGTGGAAGATGGTGGTCATGGCACTTAGGTAGGTGGCTTATGCATTCTTTAACCCAAAAGGCATGATGTTCCAATAAAGTACCCCATGCACATGTAAAGGTAGTTTTCTCTTGATCCCCAGGGGCAATTTTGATTTGATTATAACCAGAGAAGTCATTCATTAAAGAGTACATTTCATAACCTGTGGTCATGTCCATTATCATATCTATGTTAGGCAGTGGAAAATCATCCTTAGGGCATGCTTTGTTTAAATCTCTAAAATCGATGCACACTCAAATGGACTTATCGTGTTTGGACACAGGTACAATGTCAAAGATCCACTCTACATAATCAACAGCTCTAATGAAGTTTGCACTTAAGAGCTTTTCTAGTTTTTCTTTAACCAAGAGAGCAACATGTGGATGCATTTTCCTCAACATTTTGCTTGACAAGATGACACCAGGAGAAATAGATAGGTAATGCATGATTAAATTATTGTCAAGGCCAAGCATATCTGAATAGGTCCATGCAAAGTTGATATTTTTGTCTTTGAAAAACTTGGTGAAGTTCTCCTTTTCTTCCACTGATAAAGATTGAGCCACATGAATGATTTTGGGAGACTCTTATGTACCCAAGTTAATAGGCTACATAAACTCGATGAGAATCAAAGATCTGTCCTAAAATAGCTTGGCAGACTAGCAAGTACCTCATCTTTAGATGCCTCAATAAGAGGTTTTCACCTTTAGATATGTCTTTATTTTTACTTTTTTGGGGTTTAGATACCACCATAAAGTGTTTTTCGCCATCTAAAAGCTTATTTTTTGTTTTTCTCTTGATTTTGTTACTAAAGTACTTGATATTTGTTTCTATCATGTTAACCACAGGTTTGCTGGTGGAAGATATCATAGGTTTAATGGTATTGAGGTAGCAAGCAATCTCATAGTCATTCTGAAAAGATGATAGTTCTAGTCTTTGGTTTTAAGTAGACCAATCTATGAGATTGGGGTGGATCAATGAGAGGGAAGTGGAGGCTTCAAGTTTGTTGGTAGGAAGGAGTCATCTCTGGTGACATGAGAGGTCAAGCCTATAGTGAAAGTTCCAAATGAATTCAAATTAGGAATAGACCTAGATGGATCAACGTGATCCACTAGAGCAGATTGTGAACCAAACTCATCAAACCCTAGACTAGACTCTCGACTACATTTTATTGGGTAGCATAGGCATTGATGACATACACTCCTAATTCACAAGATGCATCTAAAAGATATTCCCATTCTTATTCACCAGAATTTGTATTCTAGTTTCCAGCTATCAAGCAAACAACACTTTCTCTCATCCTTCCTCTATTTGGATCTTCATGGTCAGATTCATTTGATCTATGTAAGGGATGAACATAAAGGATGAAGTTGTTGGAAGCTGAACAAGTACAAAGGAGTATACCAAGCAGATAGAAGTATGAATTTGGTGAAGGGAAGAGAATTGGGTGAAGTGTGAGTGTTGATCAACCAAAAAGGAAGTATTTAAAGAAGTTGGGGAGTAGAGAATGAAGAAAACTAGACTTCTAATGAAGCCACTCACAAGGAAGTGATTAAGGAACTTGATGACACACAACAAATTTATGATTTGGGTAATTGTCCCCAAATATAGAGCAATAAATATTTGGACTAGCTAGACCCTAAGTATGAGTTGGAAATAAAAGATGATATTCAATTGGTTGGCAATTCTTTATTCAAGGTAGACTCTAGTGACTCTGGTGACGAGAATGTAATTGATTACACGATTTTGATCCTAAGTGCAGTTTCTAGTGACAAGTTTGGGTCACATGAGTGGAGTATTGGATAAATTTCTTGAGTTGGTATTATTGCCCACTTTTTGATCAACTTACACATGGGTTCAAAATTTGATCTACAAAGGAGTTGGATGGAATCTATGGTTCAGTAGTTGAGTAATTTTTGGTTGAGGATTGATGGTAGATATGGTTTGATAGTGGATGATGAATTTTCAACTACTTCCTTACTCAATTCTTATGATTTAGTGGCATTTTTGATTGATTATTGTGGTACAAGTTCCTTCACATCATTACTATTAACCTCAGTCTTGAAGTAGTTTATATTTTACACCAACAACTTAGGACTAGCTAATATATTTTATTGTTTGCCTTTGATGGGTGTTATGCTTTTCACGAGAAATCAATTGTTTAAATTTTTTTGATAATTGTTGGTAGCTCCTTGCTATAATACTATCTCCACATATGTTAGCAATTGTGACAACATGATAATTTGGGATCCTAACATTGTCATGTTTAATGTATTGCTTCAGTTGAATTTTGATGAGTTGCTTCACAATTCTAGGTATGTTGTTGTCTATATCATAGTAGCATAGCCAATTGGTAGAGCAACATTCTTGAGGTTGATATGGGATCCAAACATTTGGTTTCAACATGAAAGTGCAAATTGCTTGAATGCAGACAATCTCTGAGAAGGGGGGATTGTAACATCCCCTTTTTGGGACATTAGAAGTCAATTAAATAATTGAAATTCAAGTTGTCAAATAATATCAAATTTTATGACAACTTAATTTAATTATTTAATTAAGTACTAAAATTACTTTAATGAAGCTTAATGAATAGATGATAAAGTCATTTTAATTTAAAGGGGCACAATAAAGAGACAAAAAAAAAATACCAAGAGATAGGCAGAAGGAAAATAGTCATAGGGATGTGTTATAAAAGAACATTGAGTGGCTTGTTCTTGGTGTGTTTAATTTATGTTTGGTTATTGTTTTAGTGTTGACTTTAATTTTTAAAACTCGAGGACAGTAAACTTAAGGATTTCTTGATGGAATGGATATAAACCCACTTCATCTTTGCAAGTGAATTCACAATGAAGTTCATAGCTATGCAAATTTGTGTCTTTATTTGAAGACAGTTCTCCCAATGATAGAAGTATTTCATACTTGGTCTTAAAATAATATTGTAAAGATATATATATATATATATATATATATATATATATATATATATATATATATATATATATATATATATATATATATATATATATATATATATATATATATATATATATATATATATATAACATAAAGCTTAAGGATTTCTTGATGGATTGGATATGAACCCAGTTCATCTTTGCAAGTGAATTCACGATGAAGTTCATAACTAGGCAAATTTGTGTCTTTATTTGAAGACAATTCTCCCAATGATAGAAGTATTTCATACTTGATCTTAAAATAATATTGTAATATGATATACACACACACACACACACACAATTTTATATATATATATACACACGCGTTTATACTACATACATACACACACACATACATACATACATACATACATATATGTATGTATGTATGTATGTATGTATACGTACGCACATATATAATGTGTGTGTGTGTGTGTGTGTGTGTGTGTGTGTGTGTGTAGACACACACACTCACTCCCAACAATAGAGGTATTTTATACTTGGTTTTAAAATAAGGTTGTAATGATGTGTGTGTGTGTGTGTGTGTAGACATAGACACATGCGCACACACAGATATATATACCCGTCTTTATTTTTATCTAAAATTATACAATTTTTAATATAGTCTTGTTGGATGAATAAAAATCAATTTGCATTTATATTACTTGTTTGATTTTATATTGAATATTTGAAAATAATTGGACCAGTATCTTAAGGGAGCTATTCCATTTCACTCCTCTCACATACTTCCAAAGTTTTCCTCCTACATTGCATTGATTCTATCAAAAAAAAATTGTGGCAGTTCTCCAATTGAGTATTGCAACTCAATTTCAGACGTCATCCTTGTCCAAGCCATTTCTAACTACATACCAAGGCCAAAAGACTTTGAATTACAAGCTAGCATAGAATGTTGGTGACATGAATATGTTTACGAGCACTTAATTTATTTTCTATATGCATTATATAAATTATTTGACATTTATATGTGAAATAAAAAATTGTAATCAAACAATTTAATTTATTTTCTATATGCATTATATAAATTGTTTGACATTTACATGTGAAATAAAAAATTGTAATCGAACAATTTAATTTCAAGTAGGACTTTGGTGTTGAATATGTGAAATAAAAAATTGTAATCAAACAATTTAATTTCAAGTAGGACTTTGGTGTTGAATAAGTTAAAATTACTTGTAAATATCATCTTGAAGCATATGCAACAAAATTCTGGCAATATTTTGATAATTTGTTATTAAAATTTATATTATATTTAAATCAATAAAGAGAGGCATTTGCATTCATTCTGTATTAAATTACATTCTTATATTGTAATAGTGTTCATATGTTACTATTATTACATGAATTAAGTCGATTTGATATGTTGTAATGTTGACAGTTTATTTTAAAGAGTTCACAATTCCAATTTTATAGTCTTTGAGATGCATCATTGAATTTGAAAGTTTTGTTTAGTGTCTAAACAAGAGAGCCCCGAAGATGCAATTTACTGTTACATTTTTGTGTTTTGAGATGTCTATAGTAAAATCTTTCAACGGCAAATATATTCCATCCTTGTATCTAAATTTTCAAAAGAGGTAGTAAAAGTTTGTGCCTATATGAGCTTGTTGATTACTTTGATTACTTTAATGTGTTGATATACAATTTATTCATTCATTTACCCTTTTGTATATCAAAATTATTGCTTTGGTTAGCGCTTTGTAGTGATCTTTATTAAAGTTTAAATTGTGTTAAAGCTTATTGTTCAAAAAGAGAACATCTTTTCTGAAAGAAGAGAAAATGATATATGTCGAACCAAATTGTTAGCTAAGCTTAGGGTAAAAAGTCTTAGTGCAGTATGTAATTGTTTTTAGTAGCAATAAGTAGGAAGCCTCTTCTTTCAGAGGAGAGATTTCATCTCACTACACTGTAATTATAAAATAATCAATTGATTCAAGTTGATTACAAAATATTCACCCAACCAAACCTTAGAAAAAATAAACCATTTCAAGAAGATGAGTGAACTCTGTAATAATTACTTGATTAGAATATACCAAACAAGCATAATATGTATGTGATTAACGCTACATGTAAGTTCAAACTCAAGTTGTCTCAAGTTCTTCATCTCAAGATTAGAGAAGAACTCTTAAAAAGTGATGATGTAATTTCTGTTGTTTTTTCACTCCACTTGAACAGAATACTTTCTTAAAGGAATGAGATTGAAGAAAGACTGAAAGCTTCAGGTCGACAGATAATGCCAATTATTCAACAAGTAAAAAATAGAAAATTTCATCAATGACGTTTAACTTTTAAAATGTATCCATTTTAATCTACAACACATTTAAAACTGAAGTCAATATTATCTAAAAGATTTAAGATGTAAACAAGAAATTCAAGATCTCTTTACCAATTGAGGGTGAGGTTGGTCTCTCCAAGTTGATAAAGCAAGCTGCTTTTTGTCAAGAAACTTGCATGATTAGACAGGGGAAGAACTTCTGTGCAGAAATCATCTTTATGTGCACTTGGGAGTGGATTTTCTGAATCAAAAGAAAATTATATAAGGAAGTGTAGTGGATGCATGATTAAAAGTTAAAATCACTATATTTTTCACTTAACTAACTTTAAGCAGTCGTCCCTTGTCTTCTTGGAGCTGAAGAATGGAGACTGCCCAAGGGATGTGGAAAGATGTTTAGATTTAAATTTTGACAATTAACTCGTAGTTTTATTTTCAAGATTTTGTTAGTCAACACCATCTGGAACAGCAAATAACATCAGCAGTCAATCCAACACTCGGGTCCATTGAACCTAGGTACACCCATTGGAATATCTATTGAATCTTAAATAGTAAAATGCACTTCAAAGAAAAATAGCTGTTATCAACTTCATTCTATGCAGTTAGTCTACTACCATGCCACAGTTGGCTGACATACATCCATGTTTTCACCCATATTAGATATTTGCAAAAACAGTGATTAATGAGAATATTATACAACACACTCATACAGCTGTATTGCCAACAGACATTATGAAGCTGCAGATGACTTGAAACCTGCTCAAAGCTCCTGTACCTTACTTTACAAATCAGTAAGGCTATATAATAATATATATGTACTATATTGTTTTTGTACTTAGCATATGAATTCATGGCCTATTACAAATGAATTGAGGAAGAATGGAAAGGAGTATACCAATAAAACTTCATTGCACATGTGCTGCAGAAGAAAGTAACCAACAACACCATAAAAAATGTCTTCTTATCCCTGTATCCTCTGATGGCAATAATCTCATCAATACTGCTATAATGAACTAAACCTATTATAAATCAGTACGCACTTCCAATTACATCGAATCTTGAGCTTTATCTCTGAATTGACTTTAAAATTTACAGTTGAGGAGAAATCAAGTACCATAGGAATACATAAATAAATACTCCCTTTCTGCAAGAAGAACAGATATGTCATGCACTACAGTTTCTTCCAAGAGCAAGAAAAAGAACAGGATCCACTTATGGAAATAAACTCTGTCCAATCTTGGAGCAAAGAGAATTCTGGTATCTAAACAAAGCATTATTTTAAGTTAACATCTTGTGAAACCTGACTCCGCCACCTGGACCAAACACAATCAGTTTTTAACAAAATGGACCAATATAAACCAAATAACCCAAGTTAAGATATAATCTGGTCTCTATCAAGTACATTCAGAAAAAAAAAAAAAAAAACATAATGTTTATCTTTGTGAATAGCAAACCTTGATAGAAGAAAGAAGGCAAGCGGACTCAAACCAGAACTTTCGGGAGGGTCAATGTTGGTCTGACTGTTTGAATGTGACAGTTTCCCTGACCCAGATATCTGTGCTGCTGGCTGTGAGTAATTTTTTGTGAGGGTGCGCTCAGCTAATTCTTGAAGTCCTTTCACAGAAGGTTCTTTGGTACTGCAGTCAACAAATGCAAATTGAGTTCTGTGTACTTAATGAACCAAAAACATGGCTTTATCAGAAGAAAGAAATTTACGTATAGTCAATATTGTTATGCAACTATAAATTGAAATGTTCAAAAATATAACAGACCTGCCAAGTCGTTGAAGTAATCTACTCACTAAAACTTCACAAGCACCGGGGGCTAGGCGTTCTAAATCCATTAATGAGTCAGCTGCATCAGCTGCTGCACGAAGGGCTGGTCCTTCAGAATGCTCAGCGGCAGTCTGCAGTATAAAAAAAATGTAACTATGTATGCATGTATGGTTATTGATGTTAGATGTCAATGATCCTTGCCAATAAAATAAAATTCTTCGCATCTTTATTAAATAATCCCAAACTCAGTTGTGTAACAGATTATAATAGACACAGAGAATGGACAGCAATCAACAAATAGAAGTTTCAGTCCTCTTTCAGAAGACAGCATATCTTCCAAAGTTTGCTAAATGTGGCGAAGTATCATAGGTACTGCATGTCCAAAATGATCACATTGCTAAAACCTTAAAGCCATGAAGGCTTTCATATGCAGTAAAGTCCTTTTTCCTAGATTCGATTTTATAATAGTGCCCAAATTTACACAAAGGCTGACCTCAACAACGGTACCATTTCTATCACTGATTAAAACAGTGCTACGCCGTTCCTTACAAAAGAAGTTCCACAATTCTCATGTGTGTATAAGGCATTTTACTATTTATGGTCCTCAACAGTTTTTTGATGCTAGGGCTGCAAGTGTACAGATTGCACTGATTAGCTGTCGCTGTTCCTCTACTGGAGTCATCTATGCTACTTCCCCAATTGCTTCTGGTTCCAAGAGACACTGTTTTCTCAAACCTTTCTGATGAAGTCAAGAAAACAGTGCTGGAATGGTAATAGACACATAGGCCAACCAAAAGACAATCAAGGACAGGATTGATCCATATGTTGTCAAACAATGGGTAAAACCCAGGACAACTGATTTTCTGGTGAATCAGTCTGAGTTAGCATTGGTAGAATATTTTACAGGAGCTTCACCTTCCCCCAAAATATTGAAACAGTGGTCTGATAGAGAGAAACACTTTGAGATCCGAGGTAACATCAAAGTAGCCATGCAGAGAAAAAGATTTTTTGTTACACCTGTTCTGATAAAGGGGAGAATATCTGGTCTTTAAAAGTGAACAGCAGGCTGATAAAAAGAGGCACTACGAGATTCAAGAAAATATCATAATAGCTATCTGATTTCAAAAGTCAACCCTAGTTCCTAGGACCATGTAGTCTCTTATCTGAACACCTAGAATTCCAACTTCAATCTGCTAAAAGAGACCCTCTCGAAAGTTCCTATGTTTGACAGACTCCCCTTCCTTCTTCTGCATCAAGCATGAACAAACATTAAAAGCCACTAGAAACAAGATTGGAGTCTTTAAGACACAGACAGACCAAAAGAGAAAAACAATTCTGTTGCAGATATATGCATGTTAACAAATTTAGCTAAAGGTCTTCCTAAAGCCTTAAACCTAAAAATTAATGACCTAATCTTCTAGAAATTGTTATATTTTAGGTAGATTCATGTAAGAACCCCAATGGTTTTAACCTAAGTTACCTGTTCAAGTTTGGTTCTAAGTTCGGATTTGAACAGCCAGTTCACCAGTACGGCAAAATTAAAAAACATGTAAAAATTATACATATACATAATTATTGAAGCCTAGAAGCATGAGTTAAAATTAGAATGTCACATAGTATCATAAAACCATCTGATTTAAACAACAAAACACCATCGACTTTAAAATATGTAATCATAGCATCATGAATTATAGTCATACCATCATATATTTCAAGTTCAAGATAAAAGATTCAAAACATTAAAATTAAATCATAATAGGAAGTTCAAGTATCATTGTCACAAGTTCAACCAATGGATTAAAAATTGCAATGTTGTCAATGTTTTCATGTTGTCATGTAAAAATTGCATGTTTGGTTATGGGAAGTTGGTAGTAAGTTGAGCGGTTGGAAATGCCTGCAAATGCATAAATATGTAGTCCAAACTTGAATGTGCGGGTTGGAGAAGGAAGATATAGCTGATCAGGCCTCTTATCATTGTGTTTTTCACACATTAGTCTGATTTCTTGCTTTTATATGGATTGTTGTAATATCCTAAACTGGATATTAACTGATTTCCCTTTTTGCAATATAATCAGAAAGAAACCTTGCAGATAAATTTCCAGCACATTCGAAAACCAGTAGTAGTTCCAATAGAAATTAACTCACTTTCCTCAGATACAACATTCAGACTTGGATGTAAGAAAAATGGAATACAATGCTTTAATAAGACCAAGAGATTCTTCAGATGAATATAACCAGTTATTTCTCAATAGGCATCCAAGAAAATCGAACATAAAATCATGAATTACAAACTATTAGGGTAAAACCAGCAACTCTTATAACTCCCTAAATTACATTATTGTATCATACAACAGCAACACAACAACTAGCACTACGAATCCAATCCTAAATACAAATTAACAGTCAAATTGGAATACTAGAATAAGAACCTATAAGCTTGAATGAAACACCTGAACTGATGTTTTCCCAGGACAATGGATTGGCGTCCACTGCCTGCTAGCATGAGGGGCTACGTCCTCCAACTAGCTGAACACTGAAGCTTTCTGAGACTCTCACAAGAGAGAAAACTGAACTGAATAGTAAAATCAAGCATATCCAACAATGAACTTCTTTCCTCTTTTAATACACAATCCTGAGACTTTTCGGCTCCCCTCTGGCCTTCATCCTATTCCTGGTGACTCTTCAACTTTTCTCTGATAAATCGTCTTATTCCTCCTCGTCCTCTTGTGACCACATGGAATATTAATTTGACCTTTAATAATAAAACTCTAGCTTACATAGTCAAATATAATATTGTAAATTCGTTTCTTCTTACTAATTCTAATGTCCCCAAAGAAGGGACATTACAAATCTCCCCTCTTTGAGATTGCTTGCCCTCAAGCAATATGTACCAGGATCCCATATAATTCTGTAGTTAATCTAGTAGCCCAAACTGACTACAAACCCGGCCAAACTGTGAAGCACAGTACCATTCTGCAAAACGCCTGTCAACCAAATTCCTGGATCCCATATTACTCGATTACGCGGCCCCACTGCTATGATGAGATAGAAGTATATCCAGGGCCCATGTACAATCCAGTAGAATGTGAAGACCTGACCTAAGCAGATGATGTAAGAAATGAACTGCTCAAAAACTAAAAGTAGCACCCTAAATGCATCAAATACCATACTGTCATCATCAATCTGGATAACCTCTAGATACATAGGTACTATGAATAAGAATGAAGCTGAAAGAGCATTACCTATGATCAACACATAACTCTCCTCAAAACTATACCAAAATCTATCCAAAGGCTAATGTAAATAATCCAACCAACTTCAGTATGGTGTGAAATCAGGAACCCAAAGTGGACTGGTCCTATGATGCATAATTGTAGTCAATTTGCCACTTCCATCCTGTGATCCATATTCATTGCTAGGAATCGTACCACGATTCCATATTTTGAAATCATGATAATCAAAAGGAGAGTCTTTGTTTATTTCAAAAAGAGGATTATTGGAAATCCAATCAGTGTCAACTTCAAACACAGAGTTATCAATAAGCTGAAAGTGATCGGAAACTTGGGTACTTGATCGCTTGGAACAATTATCCAAGGCATACGTTTGCTGAATGCTATCAAGTTCATCAACCACTTCTCGAAAAAACTCCTGCTTCTCTTTATCCTCCTGCTCTTGAGAGCGATTCATGGTCCTAATCTGATTTTCTACCTCCTAAAGAGAAAATCGGGCCTCATCTAGTGCATAATGAGTATCCTTAAGCTCCCTTTTGAGTTCCATAATCTCATTCCTTTCTTTATCCAGCTGACCAACCTGAATTTCAGCAACCTTAAGAATGTCATCCCTATCGGAAAGCAAATGCAAATAATCTGATTTCATAGTCTCAAGAGCTGTTATGATCACCTGCAAATCAGCAACAAGCCCATCTCCTTCCATCCCCTTTTGAACCTTTCTGTATAGATCTTCCACCAACTTATGAGTGTTGTCATAACGTACCAGAGAAGTCACAATACTATTTTCATTAACCTTCAACTGACTCCTTAAGGTGTGCATTTCATGATTGTTATTTCAAAGCGGTTCATCGTTTGGTAGGGTCATCTCGATATGTTCTTCTAATTTTATGTCATGGGCATCAGAATTAAAAGATTCATCATACAAAGATTCCAACCTACAATAATCTCGAGTGCAACCACCCTCATCCGCCTGTTTGTCAACCCTAACCTCCATTTCACCAACATAAAAACTTGTACCTTGGGTAATACCTTCCACGTGGTCACTTGAAAGTTGTACGTCAATAGTAGTTCCCTGCTCTTCTTCAAGAACCTCTATTCGAAGCTTGTGATCTATTGGAAATCCCTCATACACATTTTTGTCCTGACCCCTTGCAAGAAGATCCTGAACCAAATCCAAACACTTTCTTTTTGCTATCTCAGTCTTATTTTGTTGGTTGAGATAAAAATCCAAATAGCTATTGAATGGTAAAACATTCTGAATTCGATTTGGAAGGCTTTGATACTCTTTGTAAATGTTGAGTATTTCTGCTCTTATTTCATATTGATCATTAACATTTCTGCTCTGACGATTCTCATTATCCTTCTTTTCCATCTTCAGATCCCTGTACGTAACAATCTTATCAGCCAAGGCAAGTCCTCATCTATTTCATCTAAATTCACTTCAACTGTAAGCAAATTTTGCCTCACTGATTTTGATGGCTGTGAATTCTCTACCACTAGTGGTCCAGGCACCAAATTATTTTCAACATGAAATTGGGTCATCTTTTCCTTGTGTAGAGCTTGTCCCCTTAGCACAAACCTTTTCTTATTTCAGAGAGGTTCCGCTTGATGAAAAATTCTTTGGCTTTTTAAATTATTGTACTCTAAAGCATCAATATTTGATTTATGATAATTGTATCTATAGTAAAGAAATGGCCTTTCTCAAATATTCACTCAACAAAGCCAAATGAAAAATGAAATTACCCTACTTCCCATATATGAAGACAAGATCAGCAATGCCTCTACTGAAACAAGAAATAAGTTACCGTCAGTATATTTCCCAAATACATTGTTTTCTACATTCTGATTACGAACCTACACTACTTTCATTCTCAATCAAAAATTAAGTTGATCATCCATGGAGTTCTTCCCTGTGATCATCTTATCTGTATGAATTTGAATTTTGAACCATTAACGAAAATTTTTGAAGTAACCATTAGCATGGATAAGAGGAATAGAAGGAAGCATGGCACCCCAAATGTGGTCTTCAAGACACAGATGAATAAAAAATATACAACTCAATCTGAAGTAGAACCGTTGCTTGGAAGATGAGCTGAGATAGTCTTCAGTGCTTGATTAAAAACATAGAGGCCAGGAGGAATGAATACAATGTCTTCCCATTCCAAGTTGTTCTCGCTATTCTCCATCCTCTTAATTACATCTTCAAAGCTCCCAACCTGAATATTTGTATTGATTTCAACAGAAGGATTTAATCTCTTTTGTTGATGACAAGCTTGACTGAGAGAGCTCTCCAAATCCTCCACTCTGTGTTCGGAACAACACCTCTGTTCTATTTATCTGATACTTCTAACCATCCCACATATGAATATGAACGCCCCTGAATGCCTGTAATATGTTTTGAACTCTAAAAGAACACAAATCGACCCTAATAACTTCCGTCTACTTCCTATTCGCATAAAGTGGGATTATTTGTCGATGTCTATAGATGTTATCAATGTCTTCAAACAACTCTTATCCAACCTCCGTATTCCTCTATCCTTCGCATCTGGAGTCACACGACCTCCCTGTGCCAACTGATTATTCCCACCCTTTCTACTGTCAAATCTATTGCTCCCAATATTGGCTTTGTTCCCAACGCTACCCAGACTCCCTTATCACCCATCCGTATAGGTTTTGATTTGCAAGTACCTCACATTGGGGTCAAGAAAGTTCACGGCTAACTAGGCAAGTCACGAGTATGTAACCCCTTAACCTCCTGCATATCCATCAGTATTCATTCTTCCTACAATTCTTAGCCACACTGCAAGAGGATGGTTTACCTTATCGAAACATCCCACAACCTATTGATTAGCATGCTATGAGGAATCAACAATACTACCAATCGAACACCACCAAATTTATCATCACTTAGAAACGCCCACTACTACCGCAAATTCCATTTTTTTGTCTTTTGGCAGCCATCGAAGCTTCTTCAGTTTCCCATTGGAGGATCAACTTACGTTCTTGTCACTAATGCAAGGACGAAATAATCTTTTCAATCTTTCGGTTAAAACACATCTGCCATAACTGAAGCCACCACATATATCAAAAAGGGCCCACTGCCAAGTTATCACAGCCCAACACGGAGGACAGCTTAAAGACAAATGTTTTCTAAATTGGTTATACACTTGGCATGGTGGTTTAAACCAACTCAAGTTCCTTACACTTCCGTTATGCCCGATACATTATCATGTTGTTTCAAAGGATGTCTTTAATCTTTATCTTAAATCCCAACCTTGTGAGAATATATTCTTCACAGTATGCACACCAACTTAGAGCTTGCGCAAAAGAAAATCGGCACCATAATATTGCACCTCAGCTTCATAATTATTCCCAACACAATATAGTTTTATCTCCAATGACAAATTTTAATAATATGTTCAAGAGAGGGGCCCATGGACAAACACTCTACTGTCCAAAGAAATTTCTTAAAGTCCAAGGGTGAATTTACCATTTGTGAGGTCTGGAAGTTGGCTAGCTATAATTTAAAGAAACGATCTCAATGTAATGTGACCCCTATTTTCAGTAAAACGCCACAAAAATATAGAAGAGACTCCTTGGCTGTCGCAAGTGAAGAAACCGAGCCTCCAAATGTGGCCATGACCTATTACTCTTGGTCGATACAAACACGTGAATATAATGCTGAGAAGAAAGCCGAGATAGTTCCAACTCCCTTGATCACTACTTACTAACCATTACCACCCAACACCATGTATTGCATTCAACTGATAGTAAAAGGGAAATGCACTTACGTTTTGAAGAGTTTATCTATTGTCGTGGAGCATTTGTTACCATATCTTAGTCGTCCCAAGCTTAGCTTATGCAGACATCGACCCGTGAGTTTGTGCTTAACATGTACAAGTATAGTTGTCGGCCCTACAATGCAACATGCAGTTGGACTTCACCATCAAACTCTAACTGGCTACTATTAGAGTTCTGTGTATTTCATCCTTGAATCAGCCACACAATATCCTGCTCGAACAATGCCTTCAGATTTCCCTCGCTTCAGTGACTCTTATGTCTGTAATGTGATAATCAATGGGGGTCTCTTCTTCACACTGGGGCAAATCGTGACTTCTTGTTGGGTCTTATGGCAACTAAGAGTCTAGAAACTTGCACTCACGTCTGCTAACAACTCGATCTTCTTCGACTATAGAGGAATTGTGCCACTGTCATTCCATAACCCATTGCAAGCGCTGACCACCCATTCTATTACTACATCCACTCCTATCAAGACCAGACAATGCCCCCTATTTAGTCAAACTTGCCACTAAGATTTGCTATTGGCTGAGTAATCTCCAGATTTTAAGATATTTTGTCTTCACCCAACTATGGCAGCTGTAAGAAAACCCAATAGTGTGAATACTAGGTTTTCGTCTAGCTTCATTCATTCCCAAGAGGTTGTCATCTCTTGGAAAAACTAGTCTACAAATATTCTATTTTCCCACAAGATGGCAAGACTTGTTGCTCTGATACCATTGTAGTATCCTAAGCCAGATATTAACTGATTTCTCTTTTTGCAATATAATCAGAAAGAAACCTTGCAGATAAATTTCCAGCACATTCGAAAACTAGTAGTAGTTCCAATAGAAATTAACTCACTTTCCTCAGATACAACATTCAGACTTGGATGTAAGCAAAATGGAATACAATGCTATAATAAGACCAAGAGATTCTTCAGATGAATATAAACAATTATTTCTCAATAGGCATCCAAGAAAATCGAACATAAATCATGAATTACAAACTATTAGGGTAAAACCAGCAACTCTTATAACTCCCTAAATTACGTTATTGTATCATACAACAGTAATACAATAACCAGCACTACAAATCCAATCCTAAATACAGATTAACAGTCAGATTGGAATACTAGAATAAGAACCTGTAAGCTTGAATGAAACACCTAAACTGATTTTTCCCCAGGACAATGGATTGGTGTCCACTGCCTGCTAGCATGAGGGGCTACATCCTCCAACTAGCTGAAAGCTAAAGCTTTCTGAGACTCTCACAAGAGAGAAAACTGAACTGAATAATAAAATCAAGCATATCCAACAATGAACTTCTTTCCTCTTTTAATACACAATCCTGAGACTTTTCGGCTCCCCTCTGGCCTTCGTCCTATTCCTAGTGACTCTTCAACTTTTCTCTAATAAATCATCTTATTCCTCCTCGTCCTCCTATGACCACATGGAATATTAATTTGGCCTTTAATAATAAGACTCTAGCTTACATAGTCAAACTTAATATTGTAAATTTGTTTCTTCTTACTAATTCTAATTTCCCCAAAGAAGGGACATTGCAATTGTACCTTCGAGTAATGGTTTACACGTGTTTGAGGACGTTAAAACAATGAATTTTCCATTGCATTTGGTTTCATTCGATTCATAATAACCTACATGCACACCACAAATGAGAATTAGAAGCGAACATCAGCCTTTGATTTCCACATTTTACGGTTAAGGAAGTCAAAACTTTATTAAATTTGGCAAAAAATGTTGCTTTATTGATGTCTACGGGGTCTAGTTCCTCAAAGTTTGAACCTTTCAAACCAAATTTGCCCAAGTTCGATCTATTTAAGCCCGGTTTGCCAGAGTTCCATTTTCCAACCTGCCAGTTCTAACTAGGGCCCTGAAATTCAAACCCTAACTAGACCAGCAGGCAAACTAGACTGGGCCCAGGTACCAGTTCGTACCCAGGCTGGTTTGGTAGGGTGTAAGGGCAAACCAGGGTAACTTAGGCTCTAACCAACACAATTGATGATGTTTCCTCAAGCTTTGAAAGTTTTTGCAATGTGAAAGTTATATAAATAAAGCAAATTGAAAGTACAATGAAACATAACTAATTAATGACAATTATGTCACTACTGTTAATTTAATGGACTGTAATTTATTTATTTTTACCTAGCTGTTCAAAATATACATCACAATGACAAGTGTTGGGTAGATATTTTTCAACCGACAATTTTTTGAAAATTCAGCCGCAAAATAGGATGACCAGCCACAATGTATGAGACAAAGTCTCTCCTATCTTAAAGGGAAGGCTCCCTCTTCTCACTATTCCTTGGATCAACTCAAGGTAAGCAAGAAGTTAAAAGATTCTAAAAGGGGCATTACCAATTTTCTTTCCTCTTACTTTTCAAGAAAGAAAGCACTTACTTGCAGAGCGAGTAATGGGCAAGATGAAATCTCTAACTATGCTTCTATCTAAAGCTGGAAATAGTGATACTAATAAACCAACTCATAGGCTAGTTGAAAGCGTACCAATTTGGCTCTAAGTCTGGCATTTATCTATTCTATAAGAATAACCTTTGCTATTGGGGCTCAAAGACGTCCAGAAGTAAAGAATTCTAACAATTTTTGTGAATCAAGAAGGTAATACAAGCTACAGTCAAAGCTCCTAGTCTATGTATTACCATAATCGCTTCCAGTCAAAGCTTCGAATCCAACTATTTCTGAACTCTTTTATGCTCAATTATTTCGATCAAGCAACAATAACATGAATCAAAAAAGGCAACACAAATTACAATCAAAGCTTCCAATTTGCACTAATCACAATTGCACTTGATCAAAGTTCAACTCCAATTGTTTCTTTGTACATAATCAAAGTTATGTTTGCACAATTTCTTCAGAGCTCTCTTACATATAATAAAAGATGATTTTTACGATGAGAGAACACTCCTTTATATAGGCAAAGGAGTTGAGAGAAAAGTAAAGGAAAAAGTAAAAACAACTCAACCAATTTTGACTCGGTCTAACTAGGTAAGGGAAATTACTAGATTATGTCATAAGCATATGCAATCGAATTACATGTAGTTACATAATTTCATGCAATTCACTATCTCCAATCTACAAACACGAAAACTAAAGAAAGAAGAAGACAAAAGAAAGATGAAACAATCCTATGGATTGTTCTAAAGGGCCTTGTACTTGGCTACACAATCACGTACTGTAGGAAGATTTGAGATTTCCATTGTCTTTGGTATGGATTCAATTCTGACTGTATCGGCATAGCCTGATTTCACAACCTTGTCATTTGGTGAAAGAGAATCCCATAGGCATTTTGCTACTGATTTGTATGCAACAAACTTGTTCATTGTGCATCATCCAAATTCTTCAAAATCAAGATCAACGTTTACTTTAACTATATACTCTGATGTCATCTCCTCTATGACCAAGTTGTCATGTTCTATAACAACATTACATCCCATTTTCTCTATATTACACATGATCTTTGTTTCAATTGATTGACTATCTTCTAAGGCTACCTGCAACTTTATCATAAGTTTTCCCAGTGTTTCCTCTTTGTGACCCAGGAGTCCTTAACGTTTGTAGAACATTTACAAAGATGGAACAACTTCACATGCAATCAAACCATCTAAATCAGCATTAGCCATTTGATTCCAATCAACTAAGATTTCTTTCAAGGTATCAACTTCTTGATTCAAAGAAGCAATCAGGTCATGTAACATTTCTTCAACACCTCAAATATGTTCAAGAACTTTGACATCTTTGATGGCCTGATTTCCTTCAAAAACAACCTCCAAACCAAGTCTATATTGCTTCAATTATGTGTCTTTCCCTAGGTGTCTAAGATATGCTGACTGCATGTTGTGAAGATTGTTGGCAAATGATCTCGTTGAGATGAGCAACTTCTTGCTTAAGCTGATTTTTTTCTCCCACAGCTCATGATTGCTTTTTGACACATTGGCAAGTGATCTTGAGCATCCTGAAAACAACTTAGGCATGATTATTTACCAAGTTCAATTTTGGTGAACTTGTAATCGAAACTATTAAGTTCTTCAACTGGTTTGTCTACCAAAGGTTTAGCAATCTTCACATAGTCTTTTTAGAATCCAGCACAATCCTTGAAACAATCTTGTCTTTCAAAGATTTATACTTATTTTTCTTGATAAGAAGGTGGTTAGGAGGTATGACAATCTTTCTTCTTTTCATAGTGATCTTAGCCAACCATGCAGGCAAACTGAAACCCTCATCTGTAGAAATAGGAATAACTACCATAGACTTTGATCCTGATTGTATTTCTTTCATGACCGTGCATGCTTCAGTTTGCACAACTGAATTCATGGGCACCTGATGAGAAGATTTTGTCATAAACAAATCAAAGCCATCCATTGAAGTATTAAGCTCGAAAACCTAACCTTCCATAAATGTTGGGAAATCTTCAAACACATTTCCCAAAAATTCTCATACTGCTCAGCTATGAGGATAGGAGGGGCCATTGAAGAGATAGGCAATACCGACATGTTCACCTCTGAAGCAGGAAGGGTAGACGTAACACCATAGAGAATGAATCTACAACATTGGCTATATCATCCAAAAAGGGTGTTTCTTGAATGGATGGACATTGAGTGTTTGCCGACCGCAAAGGAGAACTGATCATAATCTCTCCTTCCTCTTCATCTTCCTCATCAGACTCTTCTTTAGACTCCTTAGATTCTTGCTTAGATTCTTGAGCTTGCACCGAAGCTTGAGAAGGTTCTTCAATGGAAGATCCCTTTCTGCTTTTAATCTGCATCTTGAGGGATTTAGCCAGAACCGAGGAAGATGTTTGAGGGATTATTCTTTTAATTTGTTTCATATATTTGAGTTAACAACAAACTGATTTGTATTACAACTGTTTGAATTACAACTCTCTGAATTTTATTTGCAAACTGAAATGATATCATTTGCAGGTAAATTCAATTTAATTTCTAATAACAAAAGGAACCTGATGTATGGATATGTGTACCTCCTTGCAAGAATGATTTGTCTGTAGGTATGGTTGCTACCCATCTTGGATAAGTACCACTGGTTAGGATCGATGCCAATGGAAACCTGTTTACAAATGCACTCACTCAAAACTGTAGCCAATGAACATAAATCCCATCTCAAATAACACATCCCCTACTGTAGCTTACAACCTCCAAAATAATAATTGCAGGTCTTGGAGAATGACACCAACCTCCAATGAATGGCGTTTCAACCTTGAGAAAGGTTGCAAAAGTGTCTAATGCCAAGAACGTTGCCTCCCAGGTGAACCGGAAGCCTTAAATGCCCAAATTGTGCCTCTATATAGCAGATGCAAGTATCAATAATACCTCCAATTTACTTCACGAATTCAGTCAACTAAAACCCTCTCCTTGGAAACAGTAGCAATAGTTAGGAGGAATGACAAATCATATACCTCAGCATGATTTGCCAAGGAATCTACAATACTTCAGCTATAGATCCCAAACCCTTATACTTCAGCAAGGGCACAAAAATTCAGAACTTCATAAGTGTCACAAAGACAACAAAAGAAAAATAATATTCAATCGAATGCTTTTCCATCAAAATGAGCTCATATTTATAAACCCCCATCAGCGCAAAGTTTCTCAAATGCAACTTCACTTAAGAAGCTTCCTCAACACATCATTTTATAACGTGTCATATAATATAATTTATCAATATCTTTTGGATCCAAAAAACGACCTTTTCAACCATATCATGAAATTCTTACACGTGAGGCCATTGTTTCTTGTGCTCAAGACTTTAAAACTTTTCAACCCGGTTCGAACAAGCTATGACACTCAAGTGACCAATAAACAATACCAACAAAAATAACAACCTCAGCGTATTTAGATGAATAATAATAATTCACCCGTCTTGCAAAACTGACTGAAGAAGCATTAGAATCAAAATCTAACAACACCAGAGTAATATTGATGAAGAAAGACAATGAATGAACTGGATGCAGTGACTTACTATAAGGGCTCGTTTGGTTGCTGAAATTGGATCAGAATTGGGATTACGATAATCCAATTTTGTTAAATTTGTTGTTTGGGTCAAAAATAATACAGTGGAATTAGAATTGTAGAATTCTAATTTTACCCCAAAATGAGGTTACCACACTTCCACTCAGATAGGTGGAATTGAGAATTCAATCCAAGGTTTGAATTTTGAGGATTGGAATACAAGTAAAATGAAATTATTTTTGAAGTCCACTGCCTTTTTTTACCTAAATATGTTTTATGCTGCAAACATCCTTTTTCACCATTTTTATTGGATTCGTTCGGCTCTTGACTCTCAAGATTTTTCTGGAAGGTAATCAGAAAAGTCATTTTTATTTGCATTGTTTATTGGTTTCAAACAAGACTTGTATCTTCCCTTTATAGATCTTTGGCATTTTCTGCCCTTGCCATAAATTCTACTCTCTCCGTTTCCGCGCAATTGATCAAGTATTCGTTTTTGGAAAATATTTCTTCATGCTTTGCATATATTTATTCATCTTATTTTCAGATTCTCCAAGGTTTTGTGAGCAATTTCTATCAACGTATATCATTGTTATTTTCAAAGTTTATCTAAAGCATTTGACTTTGGAATTTTTCTTAGGCGAGGGCTTTTAGTTTCACATTTCCACGTTTGCATCTTCTTTGTGAGATCATGTTACTGTGTAGCGGATTTCAGTATGTTGGATACAGGGAGATTTATGGGTTTCTTCCCTAATTGGGTGCCCATCGAGTTGGATAAAATTTAAGGTTTTATCAATTGAGCCCATAGTAAAATTAATCTCACATAGTGTGATACACTATACTCACCTCAATATATATGTTAAACAATCTATGTTCCTCCGTCCATGGGATTCCTACAAATAACTTTTTCATTAATGATATCAAATTTTCCCACGGATGTCTTGAATTAGATTGCGCTAGCATTTTTTATTCACAATTCTAAACAATCCACATTAAGATTTCAAATCTTCCACGGCTCTTTTTAGGTTAAATTTTAAAAAAAATAAAAATTTAAAAGTTAATTCCAATTCCAATTTTAAAAGCCAAACACAAAAGTTTTATCTTCCCACTCATCTTCCAAGTTAATCAAATGGGACAAACTATTTTCTCAAAACCCGATTTAGAGATAAGAAACTTGGTTTTGACAAAACCTAGTTTCAAATCAAAACCCTGTTTTGCTAATTCCGCTAACCAAAGGACCCTAAATAGATGCTCCCTCCAAGATTCTTGGCGCCCAAACCAAAAAATCGAAATAAAAGTTGAGAGCATCACTCAACTCCTCTAACTCATCTGAGTTTGTTGAAATCAACTACTGACTTACTACAAATAGTCTCTCAAATAGAGCCAAAACACACCATAGGCTACTAGAAGGCCTCTAACCCCACAACTGATACCCTCAAATCCCAATGTCAACTCACGAGGGTCGCAATGGTGAACTTATCAAGCCATTTGAAGGAACCTTCTAAAAATAGGGACATTGCATTCATCAATCCACCACCCTAAAAATAACAATACTATGCCGAGTTATGGAGCAAATCATTACAATCCAGAAGAAAAAAAAGGCATCGATCCCATTAACACCCAAATCCCAAACCAATCTAACTATCTGACCATGGGAGTAGAAATGGATGTCTATCATTATACTTATCATCCATCTGAATAAGTAGTCTACCTAAAAGATGCCAAAAGCAACTCCAATATGCTCATAGATCGACTCATTAGGCTAACAAATGTTGCTGATATGACTTAGGCTAGAAATAAGAGCGATGACGAAGGTGATAGCATACCAATGTATAAGGAGGATCTCCATCTCATGTGCATATCTAAGACCTAGTCATGTCTCCGCAAACTCTCATGTAGCTCACTAGCTATTGTATCCCATGCCGAATCTATAAGTGTAATGAAGCCCAAGCAGGACAGCCACTAACAATCGAAGTATCTACGAAGATAAAATTAGCAAGCAATAAATTAATGACTGCCATTTTATATGAAATTGGGGACAAATCTGAAAATGAATTGCCTTCATCACCTATAGAAAACAACTCATTAGTGTCTGGTTTGGTTCTAGTGTCACCATCAAAATCAACTTCTCCAATGAATTGATCAACCATCAAGCAAAATTTCACAACTAGTAGAACCTTAACTATCATCATTCTAATTTCAAAAAGTTGTTAACTTATGATGATGAAGAGAAATATAACTGTTGTAACAAAAACTAGAGTTGCTACCATACTTTTGTACCATGTCTTTGACCTTTTCAAACACCTTTTCCCCAAAACTTTTGTAGCCATACTTGCACTTTTGATACCAACACATGTAGACCCCTCTTCATTAGATCTCACATGTATAAAGGCTGCAAGCTTGTGTGACTGAGAAAGTGAACTTCTGCTGCCCCAAATCAGAAATTTGGGCTCCTTGTCTATCACCAAATCTTGACTTTCTGCATGTACTTCCCAAGCAGTGAAAGGTGGCAGCGTCTCAGATGAATCTTCTACAAACAATGTCAAAAGGCTGCAAAGTACTTCTTTGTGGTATTCTTCTTGGATTTCACTGGTATATAAATTGCTGGAAGCATTGTCTCCCATTTCTTCCTATGAGTTCATCAATCCCCTCTACTAGTTGTTTGATCTCCATCTCCTTGTACCAACTTCTTGATCTTTGGTTGTAGACAAAACAGACATCTAATTTTCTGATTTTTATATAGAGAAATGAGTCATGCTAAACTGGTAACAAAGATCACCAACCTCATTTCCCTTGTCTTACCCAAATTGATAGCAAGATCCCTATCCATTAACAACTTCAAGTAGTCTAATTACATTCTTTTGAATGCTTCTTTGGTTGAGTGAAATTGAATGCTAGTAACACCACCTGCAGTTCATGTTTACCTCTCATCAGTTTGAGTTTTCCAAATAAGATTTTCAATGTATTTGTGAGAATCATCTGCCATTGCTAATACTTGCACAACCTTCTTTGAAACCAATAATCTGTCCATCAAATCTTGCAGTGCTCAGGCCTTTTGTTCAAATTCTAGATTATACAAGTTGTCCCACATTGAATTGTCTGATTTGTTGTCAACTATAGGAGCATGGTCAGCCTCGCACTCGGCTGTATCAGGCACTCTTCTTGTGCACTACTGGAACAACATTCTAATCATTAGTAGATTCGTCAAAGAAGAATTTTTCTTCTTTTGTTTTATCAATAATAAGATGCAAATCACCAATGAAGATTATTGAATGCCCCTCACCTATAGAGATTGATTCTTCCTTTCTAATATTAACATTAGCTGATTGGAAGTCATTATCCTTTTCCTTCATAGTAAAAGGTGCATTCAAAGCTATAGTTTTAGGTTTCTCCTCATGACTCATCGCACCATTCTCACTTGTATCTTTGCCGACGTCACCACTTGGCTGCAATGTGATTTTTCCCTCATTAATTTCACAAATATGACCAAGTGTCCACACCTCCTGACATGTGAAACAAATCTGCTCTTCCCTCATTTGGTTATTGGACTTTTTGGAAGACCCTACAACCTATAAACATCATCAAAATAATTACCATGTATCATACTTGCCTCTAGTCATCCATTTATGGTAGACAATATACCATCACATTCTTGATGATTATAAGTGACAACATTATGAGATTGGTGAAGCATATTATTGTCATTGCCAAACTAAGCTTAAAATTGATTTCAACTTTTACATCCTTGCCTATGAGATCTCCCATGAATTGATGATAAATATCCGTAACATTGTGGCCCAAATACACCTCATATTCCCCATAGTTATCACATAATTCCAATACCTTCATAGGAAGATTCCATAATGCTATCCACCTTGCGTAACAAAGTTGTTACCTCTTGATGAAGGAAAAAAGTATAACTATTATCTTTCAAATTGGAATTATTGTCATTTGTTGAGTCGTGTTTTCACCCCCTTAAAGTGCATCATCACTACAAACTTAATGACCGACATGAAGCATAGCATTGTACCAAGGAGGCAGTGCTCAAGATAAAGAGGAGGTCATCACTAGGGAGAATGAAGCCATGGCAGAATGGATGAATGAGTTGGAGGGGAAAGTGATGAAGGAATGGCAGCTACATAGAGCACTATGCCAGAGAGTATTATACCAATAGCAAAGAGCAACCCATTAGAGAGCATTGTACCAATACCAAAATGGACCATACCAAACAAGTTTGTACTAGTTGTGGCCAACTAGGGCACCAAATGCTCTATAGTGCTAAAATTGTGTTCATTTTGGAACACAATTTTTAGCACTACTATCTTTCAAATTGGAATTATTGTCATTTGTCGAGTCATGTTATTACCCCCTTAAAGTGCATCATCATTGCAAACTTCATGACCGACATGAAGCATAACATTGTACCAAGGAGGCAGTGCTCAAGATAAAGAGGCCATCGCTAGGGAGAATGAAGCCATGGCAAAGAGGACGAATGAGTTGGAGGGGAGAGTGAGAAAAGAATGGTAGCTGCCTAGAGCACTATGCCAGAGAGTATTATACCAATACCAAAGAGAAACCCATTAGAGAGCATTATACCAATACCAAAACGAACCATACCAAACATGTTTGTACTAGTTGTGGCCAACTAGGGCGCCAAATGCTCTATAGTGCTAAAAATTGTGTTCATTTTGGAACTTCCACCCATAGAACACTTAGTCCCAAAGAAGGGGGCATGTTAAGTACATAATACGCATAGGGTGGTCGAATTGAGGGCACATAGGGTGGGGCCCACTACTCTTTGCCTTGCGACTTCACCAAGAATTGAGTAGGCCACTTCGATAGAATTGGTGCTAGCACCTGCTATTGGAGATATCACCCCAACAACTACAATTGCGGACCCTACAATGGAGGTACGGCCCTATGACTAAATTTTCGAGTACCAAGGTGGACAGAGTAGACAAAGAGAGAAGAGGGTGACACCACACTAATACATTATGATACAACAATGTAGAGGGCGGATACATTCCAAACAGGGACATAGTAGAGTGGCCTTAGGGGATGGATGAGGAGACTGAGATAGATAGTCAATTGGCGAGGTTTGTGATGGGGATGTGTCACATTCCACCACCATCACCAACATTGTTTATGGTGCAGCACACTAATGAGAAAAAACAACCAGAGGAGGTGCCACAAGTCATACAAGGGAAGGTTATTGAGATAGAGGAAGGGAGCACTCAAGTAAGGGTGATTGGATACATGCAGGGGGGTAGCAAGCGAGACTTTGTGGAGTAGCTTACAGCTTGAGGATGGCCCCACACCACAGACTGCAGAGATAATGGAGTGGGCTAGACCACATATCCTAGAGGGGTAGACAAATATGATGAGCATCCTACACAACATTCAACAAGCATTCTATGAGATATTCCTTTCGCTCCATAAGGTGACCAAATCTGCACGAAAGGTAAAAGAAGAGAGTTATCTGGCGCTAGGCCAAGATGCAGCCTTGCATGTGAGAATGGTAGAGCAGCACAAAGCTACCACTTCTTTGGAGAACGAACTAGCTTGGAAGGAGGAGCAAGTGCTAGCCACCATAGTGGAACTAGAGCATACAAAGAAAGATTTGATGGATGCACTCAAGCTGATGAAGGTGGCTAGGGAAACAAAGATAATGCTAAGTGAGATCCCGAGCTCTTCTAGTAGAAGCTCCCGCGACCAACCTCCTCCACCACTCTAGGGATGTTTTCTCATCATTCTTCTTAGTAATTTTGATTGATGATACATCAGCCATTCTTTTTATCGTCTAGAAGGCGACTTCTTTTTGGGGGAGCTGATGTTAGCCATAGTTTAGATATTAAGAATTCATGGAATGTAATTATAAATGGCACGGTATGCTCAACCAATTGTCAGATGCTTTATATATGTAAACTGGCACTGAGAATATGTTACTTTTCGCTACAGACATTACATGGAATAAAAGTATATGATTCTGCCAATACTGTGTGCACTATGTTTATTCTAAATCATTTTGTTATTCATGTTCTGCTTGAATCTACCTGTTTACTCCGTGTGTAAAACCATATTCCCCTTAGGGGGTAAACAAAGTCTTTTGTTCAAATTGTGTATTGAAAACTTTACACTAGTCTGCAAACTATGTTGCTCAAAATTTATCATTGATTGACTATTGTGTAAGCATATTTAATATCTCATGTAAAGTGTCAACTCCGTGTTGGATTACCCCTAGACAAGCATTTGACAATCATGTTCACCAAAAGTCTTTTTAAATAAATTAAAGCTTCCTTCCTCGCTCTAACCATGGTTGTGAAGCTTAACCAAATCAAGTTGGTAAGGAAAGAGGAAGCTAAAACTTTGCAAGTGCCAACAGAAATAGGTCACTAATTAGATGAACTCTCTTTGTTTGTCTAACAACTACCGTGATCCCAATTCCCATAGCCATATTACGTTAAAGTAGACCCACAATTATTCAGCTAACTTCACTGCAACAGATATAACCCAGCAGTTATAGTTTAGATGCAATAACACAATTTTTAACAGGAAAGCGAAATGGCATAATTATTTAATTATACAAGAAAACAGGGAAATACCCATATTTATTTCCGACTTTAAGCAATTAGAATGGGCCATAATTAGGGCTTACTTATAAGAACCTATTCAGTTATAATCAAGCAAGAAATAAAGCATCTCCTAGACACTCCGATCATTCTGACATAATTAGATAACAGATTAAACTACCTTCTATATCAAGATAGCACGTGGGACCAATAATATGAATGTTCGTTAGAATTAATGTATTTATCCACCTCTTTCAATGCAGGAATTAGCAACATGGATAGTGCAGGAGATGATGCAGCTGCAGCAGACCGAGCACCATCCTCATCCTCACTCACTCGCCTTCCTGTAGATTTTGAAGTCGATTTTGGTACATCCCAAACGTCGCGCATATCCCTATAAATGACAAGATTGTTCAGATCAGTTGCATGCACCATACAGAACTTTGACGTCCAATATTTTAACTTCGTACAGGTAAAACCATCTCACTTAAGAAAATAACAGCAGCAAAGTACAGAAATAAACGTAACCTCTATATGACATAGATTTATGGGGTAAAGCGGAAATACCTCATAGAAGATGTACTAGCTGATCTTTCTATAGATTTTGACTCCTGTCCTTCCATGTAGACCTTCGATAAAGCATTCTTTTCTCTAGGAGTTCCTCTTTTTTGTCCAGCCTGCAATGCAGCCTTTGCCTAACAAATAGAGGCCTCTGTCAATGTATAGTTAAATGAAGAACATTATCTACCAATTTTCAAAGAGATCAGAAATCGAGAGCCTTACTGCAGCAAGATTAGTGGCACTATCTTCACGCGAAATATTTGAAGCCTTTTCTTGATTCCCCAGTCTAGATCTAGGATTTTGGACAATAGTTTCTGACTCATCAATTTTATTCCGAACAACAATTGTACCACTAGTGGACACATCTTCACTAGATGTATCTCTGCTGCTAAACTGCGCAACCAAATTGATATCAACTCAAGAAAATGGGCATATATATAAAGAAAGGTAATAAAAAGGAGTCCCATATGTATAAGACTATGCTGGATGACATGCATACCTGTGAAAAACTCCTATCAGTGAAACCAGAATTGGCTTGGCCTTGTCTCTGAAAATGGGCACCCACCAGAGTTCCAGAACTGCTAATAGATAGCTTCCCCTGAACATAAAGATATTGAGCTCCTAAAAATGTTAATCAATATGTCTACGACTAACACAAACAGAAATTTCTAACTACAGCAAAAACACATAAGATCTCTTACGTCTTCTAAAGAGAAATTTTCTCTTCTCTCTTCTGTAATCCCATAGGAGTTTTCAGAAGGATCAATACTAGTAGATGTTCCTCGCGATGCATTAAAAGAACTAGAGAAATTATTCCACTCATTTTCTCTATCAAATGCACCCTTTACAACATTTTGATTGGAAATTCCATCTGCCTTTCTTTCTTTATTTCCCACAAGTTGAGTTGATTTCACTGCACTACGAACTGTCCCCGTGCTCTGAGGAACAGCTGTACCAAAATCCCAACTAGCATTTCTTCCACTTTTTCCACTACTACAAAAGGTTAAATATGAAGTTAACACATCTCAATCTCTAGATTTTGACAAAAAATATATATCAGGCAGGGATAGCTGGAGCACCTGAAAAGAATAGATTCATCGTCTCTTAATACTTTGGGCAGTTTCAGATTTTCAGTAGAATTTTCCATATAACTTTGATCAAACCTCTGTATGTCTTTACTTTTTCTAATCTGGACCTTTGGGCGCTCTCTGAAAATTCAGATTCAGTAATTATAGGTAAAGTATTTCTGGCAAATGACTTAAACAAACTACTAATTCTCAGCAAACCTTGAATCTCAACATATTGTAATTGGCATTTTGATAGAAACATTTCAAACCTAGTACATGCCTAATCTAGAAATCGCCAATAATCAACAACGACGTAATTGATATCCATTGTGTGTGAGGAACTAGCAATCCTTCACAGTTCAAAATCTAACCAACATACACACCTTATTCTTTCGAGAAGCCTCGGGCTTTTCCTAGCATTCTTGATAAGACGAAGTTTTAGTAGATCTTTTGCACTGGGCCTCTGTTTGATAGAAAATAAATATAAGTATAACATTTGAGGGATACACAATTGAGAACTTCTATAGGTAGATTATATAATGTGATGTCAAGGGTGATTTTTTATGTCAAAGCCTATCTACCATAACAATTTGTGATATGAAACCCACCTTGCTGTAGCAGTGGAATTATAGAACTTTGTCTTATATATTTTCAGATCTTATACTACATGGGTTTTGATCTCATGACCAAATAAATCAAGGTTTCCAGTTCACCTAAATTATGACAACTCTAAGAAACAAATGTACCTAACTTACAGTTGAAAGTTGAAACTTATTCAAAATATACTTTCAGTTTTTGTGACTTATTAACAGTTGTAAGAAGGGATTGATGTAGTATCCACCAGCCCTCCACTTTGGTATACTGGTACTTGTTTGGTATCCACTAGCCCTCATATTTTCTTGCATGCATCAATAGATTTATATAAAGAGATTCTACCGTCACTTTATGATAGAAACTACAAACATTCAATAAGATAAATTAAAACTCTTGCTTATAAAAACATTAGTTTGCAGAAACTAAAATAAAAAATTGTGTTAGTAGGAAAGAGAAACAAGCAGTGCTTACATCCAATACATGTAATCATAATGCACAAAAGTAAGATGCCATGTTGCCAAGTTGGTATATTATATTGTGAAACGTAAACATGACCGCAAGCCTATCAGAAACAAATCATATCATATAAGCAGGCTTTACAATAATAAATAAATAAAATAAAAAACTTAGGAGTGCATGGAGAGACTTGAAGCCTGCAATCAAACTCAAAAGGCCTAAGAAAGGCATTATTTATTGATCTCAATATAAGCATTTTACAAAGTTAAGGTCACACAGAGATAGAAACACTATGCAGGACAGAATATGCTTATCAAGCAGTTTAGACTGAAATTTTTCATGCATAAGATGGACAACTTCTTGTAGGAAAAAAACAAACTAGTATAGTGTAATGTCCCTTTTTAGGACATTAGGAAATTTAAAGACAAATTCATATAATATTAAAATTGACTATGAGAGTGTGAATTAAAATTTAAAAAGGTCAATTTAATATTATAAAGTGGGCTAAAGGTGACAAGCAGGGATAAGATGAAAGGACAGGAAGGAAGTCGAAGAGTCACAGCTTTGAGGATTAAAAGGAGACAGACTCATTCATTCGGATCATGATTGGTTTATGATTCAGAGTTCAATTTCTCTATTGCGGGAGTTACTCATAAAGCTTCAACTTTAATCCAGCATGAGGATGTCAACTTTCGTGCTGATAGACAATGGATGCAAACCCATTGTCTGTGGAGACGTCACATCAGGTGTCTACTGTGTGCTTACAAGTTCTTTCTTAGTATTCCAATTTGACTGTAAAACTATGTTTAAGATTGGACTTTTGAATTTTGGCTATTGTATTACTGATGTATAATGCAATAGCATATTTCAAGGTATTTTATGAGAATCTAAGATTTTGTATTATTGGTTTGTAATGCAACTTCATATGTTTATGTTCTAAATATTATTTTGAGAAAGAAATCAGGTAAATATCTATTGTGTATATTTCACATAGCTATTAGTTTTCCCAAGGCTCACTAAGTTAAAGAAATTCACCCATAGTCAATCAAACTACCTTGTACAATCATCCATGATCCCATTCCCCATTCACCCTTCAATCTTCAAAGTCAGAAGAAATACAAAGTCAACAAATGAATAATTGGGGGCTGATCATACAAAAAATACTCAAAGTTTAGAGTCTTTATCCATCACTCTAGTGCTAAATAGTAAATACATATCCACAATTCACAAGGGACTTGTTAACAGTGTAACTCTTGCCATTTCCATGACAAATCTATTTTTATTCTCTAAACAGTTTTAAAACATTTTCCAATTTTGTTCCCTCCAAATAAAAAGTCATACTACAAAATGTATTAGCAAATTCTAGTAATGATCTTCTACCACAAATATTCCTAGTAATTTTTATTGTCCAAACTCCCTTTCATGGCAAGCAAGTACTCGTGCTCATCAAGCATAAGCATCATGGACCATTGTTACAAGACTCAGACTCGCCTCTAGCTCGAAAAGTCAAAATCCACTCAGACACGAACTTGGCGACTAGACTCAACAAGGACTCGGAAAATTGAAAAACCCATGAAATTCAAAGATTTTTGAGAATTTTAAGATTTTTTCATGCATCTTTTAGTCAATTAACATCAAATACACAATAATTCAGATAAATAGAAGCTACTTAATACACATACACAATTTTGCATAGATCACATAAGTATAAAAACGAATTTCTAAAGGAAAAAAATAAATAACACAATATAAAGTAATAAACGTAGTGTCACTGCAATGTCAAATATCTACAATATTCATAAATTACGAAATCCATGGTATCAAAACTTCAAAACATATATCAAACTAACAACTATAGTGTAGAACAGTAGAAGACTAAGGCTCATAGTGGCCAATGTCCTCCTACGCCTAAGTCATGGAAGACTATACAGCCATCCTCTCTCCCTCTATCTGAGGCCGAAACTCACCCTCATCCTCATCCTCACCCTCACCCTCACCCTCTTAATCCTCATCATCAAACTCATATCCATCACTCCTAGCCTCAGGTCCTGCACTCTGTCTCCTTGCACTCTAGCCTCCTCGACTACCATCACTACTGCATCAGCCTCACTGAAGACAGGATCAGCAATCTTTGTGTTCCACTCTGCATGTGAATCAACATTCTCTAATACAATTGGTGATGCATCGATCCTCAAGATTTGTCTATGATGAAGGTGAAGGTTGTAGTGAACAAAGGCAAGATCATTCAATTTTTGCACTACCAACTTATTGCGCTTCTCCGAGTGTATATGCTTGAATAGACTCTAATTACGTTCGTATCCTGATGCACTAGATGGCTGGCTCAAGATGCGAATCGCAATGCTCTATAAATTTGGTACCTTAGTGCTAAACATCTCCCACCATGCAGCTAAAACAAGAAAAATTTAAATCAATTAAATAAATTTGACTTTATCAAATTAAAATGGTAATAGAATTAGAAATTAGAATGCAGAATCATAGATTTTTACCAGGCATCAATTCTGACCTATTTTTCTTGCACAACTCCTGTGCAAATAAGTCTCCTTGAGCTTTCTTAAACAACTCAATCTCACGAACTACAATCATGTGACATTCTCTCTACAACATCATAGAGGCCAACCCACACTTCATCATCAACCTTGAACTGTGGGTTGAATTGGTATGCTAGATTAAGGAAGTAGGTTGCTGCATGTGTAGGCCTATGATGTAGATTGTGCCAACCTCTATCAATGACATCCCATATAGGCCCATACCTATCTTGATTCCCTACAAAAAAACAGTGAATGGCCTCCTTCACCCTATCCACACCCTCATAAATGTAGCTCATTGAGGGATTCTCTCCATCAACAATTCATAGGAGAACAACGAGCAACTTTATGAACTACAATCATTATGAAAGTTGAAAGAGAAACAATCAGCTTTAAGCTTTTTCTTTAAAAAATGAACAATAATTTATAACATAATTTCATAAACAAAAAAGTTGAAATGAGGACAAAAAGAAAAATTACCTTCACAATCTCAGCGATTCATGTTCAAAAGGAAGCCTCATAAAAAAGGCGATCAATTGTATCAGTTTCTGTAGTGGTCTTTGCATATGATGATGCAATTCACTCCTCACTTACAAACATGTGTCTCAAACCTCTCTTTGAATCAAGCAAAGATTGCAATGTGAGAAAATTGGTTGCAAATCTAGTGACCCCTGAATGAGACAACTCATTTTGTTCTATGTATTTCCTCATAAGGCTGAGGACCCATGTATGATTATATATGAATTTGCATACACTCCTTGCTCTATAATTGTTTTTATCCAAAGGAGTTTACCAAGATCCTCTAACATTGTAACATCAAGTTTTTCTACAACTACTTTCATCATTTATCTAACTGATTTGAAATTCATTTCTCACATTACTGAGTTTCCATTTCATATCATATTCGATCAAATTAAAATCTAGACTAATTGCTGAGATTAATACTAAACTAAATTCTGAAATTAAATCTAACCGAATTACTAAAAATAAATTTAATTCTATTACTGAAATCTAATTCTAGACCTAAAATGCTGCAATGAAAAGATGCACTAAACATGCTAACAACTATCTTTTCCAAAGAAAAATCTTTCAGCTGAAAAAGGAAGAATACTAACTTAAAAGAAAAAGAAACATATTGATTTACTTAAGAGACTTTTTCAATTAATTGTCCAAGCTTTGACTTTGGTGAGAGGAGAAGCATTATCATAGGCATAACCTCCCAACCGTGGACCTTTTTACTTATCCTCACAGGTTCTAATTAAATAGAACGGCCCTCCCTACCCTGAGGTCGGGCTTGGGATGTTCATTGATCCAGTCATCGGAGTACTCAGGTGGGTTGAGATCCCAACAGCTATTCAATTGAATAACCGAAGCATTAGGACAACAACGCGATCTTTTTGTTGTCGCAAGTTTGCCTATTATCGCCCTAGCCAGGGATTTCAAAGACGGGTTTTTATAACCCGATCTCCACCACTCAGCTCAACAATTAATTTTCAAAGTGGAATTGCATGAGCTAAAATAAATGCATTAAATTTATTTGAGTAAATTTTAATTACTAACTATATCCTTGTTTTTTCTTCTAATAGGTTTATCAACATCTTAACACCACAATTCGGGCCATCAGCTAGTGACTCACTGGTGCTTGTTCTTTTATCCTCATTTGCAAAGCTGGCACCTTAATCACTTTTTTGGCATTGGCCGGTGGTATTTCTTGATACTATCTCAATTATTAAAAACCCTTAACCAGAGATTAAAAGAGGAGTTTAAGTTGTATCTACAGACTTTATTCTTAATCATTTGACAAGCTTTATCTAATCATGTGACTGGACTGAGTATACGTTTGTATTTATCTAAGGCTTGACCTGTTACTATTCACGTGGTTAAAATAAAAGCATAAACTTCGAGGGAAAAAAATGACTGCTCAAAGATATGTTGACATAAGATATACGACTTGACTCATTATTGGAAGGCACAATTTAAAAAGACAAATTTGACTCAACATTGATAAGAATAGAGGAAAAGAAATAAAGTAGCATTCTGTCTCTTACATGACAAAGGTTTGCAGTGATTGATATTCCCGAGCTTTACACGTCCTTCTTAGAGTTCCATGGGCATGTAAAGGATGATAGAATATAAAAAGAAGGATATACAATGACAGACAACTCCTTAGCAGATTAGAATATGCATTTCTCAAAAGGAAAAACGTGAGGAAAGGTAGTCAGTTCTGAATGATGAAACATGACAAGAACAAGCAATATATATAAAACTAAGCTTGTCTTTATGACTTCCTGCCGTTACAAGAACACATTACGAATTCCTTCTTAGTTTGTATTTTTTTTAAAGAATGAATATGGAAGAAGACGAATTAAAAGGAAAAGAAGGAAAGAGGAAATGAAAGGTCAAATTAATAGTATTATTTTATATTATTTTATTGTCTTTATTAAGTTTATAAATATGTAAATACAAGGTGGCTTATTGGATTAGAATTTTAATGTAACGATGCCATCTTGTGTTTATATATTTATGATTTTAACTAAGAGAGTAAGATAATGTAAGATAATATTATTGATAATTTAAATTAAGGTAAGAATTTTGTTTATAATTATTATTTATATATATAATTTTTTAACTTTAATTTTAGCTGATGCGGATTCCACTAAGAAATTTTGTTGTCGAGTCTTAATAAACTTGCCAAGGCGATTTTTAAGTCAAACTTGTCATTCCTGATGACTGGATCTTATGTCCATCCCATTCCGATGACCTCGTTTCGTAATGCTTCCCCTCTTTCTCCAGTCTTCATCCTACATCCTTTAAAACAACATTCTCGCCAAAACATCAATTCATGATTTATAATTTGTTAGATAAAATTGTTAGGAAATTTTATAATAAACACTAACTGATTCATCGTAAATGTACAACGGTTAAATTTAACTGACTTCATTTCACATGAACACAACGGCTAAATTTAACTTATTCTACTTCATAGGATAATTAAATCGATGCAACGACTAAAAATAACTGCTTCAATTATACATGAACATGAATAAGTAGAACAATGGCTATAACTGCCATAGTAAAACAACGGCTATCATGAACTAATTTCACTTGAACATGAAAAATTATTTTTGGTTCAACGGTTATATTTAGCTTTAAAATCTTTAGGGCAAATATTGGGATGTAACATACCCACCCCCTTAGGTTTTTCATTGTCCACGATGAAATAATATCAAATTGTTTTTAAATAAAAAAATAAAAGAAATGAAATATTTAGTTTCCAGTTTCTGAAAATAAATAGGGATATTTCTGAAAGATATCATGAGTCCTCCCATGTAGCATTATCTTCTGTATACTGGTCCCACTGGACCTTACTCTAGTTATCTCTCGATTTCATAGGCGCAACTTACGCACCTCGAGTATTCTGGTTGGCTTTACCTCTACCACCCCTGGCTCTCGTACCTGCAATAGTTTCCAATCAATCATATGCTCATGATGACCAACAAACTTCTTAAGATAGGACACGTGGAAGACGTTATGCATCCTAGCAAGGGTTGGAGGTAAAGCAATCCTATAGGCCACTGGATTAATAACCTCTAAAACTTCGAAAGGTCCTACATATCTGGGAGCCAATTTAGCATTCTTGCCAAACTTAATTGTACTCTTCTGAGGCTTAACTCTTAATAACACTTTGTCCCCTACAGAAAATTCTCTGGGTGTTCTTTTCACATAAGCATAACTTTTTTCCCTATCGTTAACTTCCTTCAATCTCCGGCGGATCTAAAGTATTTGTTCTTCCATTTCTTGAAGCATTTCTGGCCCAACTATGACTCTGTCTTCTAATTGATTCCAGCTTACTGGGGTTCTACACTTATGGCCATACAAGGCTTCAAAAGGTGCCATTTTAATTGAAGACTGGTATGAGTTATTGTATGCAAATTCAACCAAAGGCAAATACGTTTCCCATTGATACTGTCGATCCATGCAATAAACCCTTAGAAGATTCTCTAATACTTGATTCACTCGCTCTGTCTGCCCATCTGTTTCAGGATGATAAGCTGAACTTATATTCAATTTAGTGCCCAAGGCTGAAAATAGTGTCTGCCAAAATTTGCAAGTTATTCTTGTATCACGATCTGAAATAATTTTCTCTAGTACCCCGTGTAATCTGAAAATTTCTTTTATGAACTTATGGGCTATCTCGGGTTCTCCATCAAATAAATTTCCTGGAATAAAATGTGTTACCCTAGTCAATCTATCAACCACGACCAAAATAGTGTTATGTCGATTCCAAATCATAGGCAACCCCTATACAAAATCCATGGATATTATTTGCCATTTCCATTCAAGTATCTCATTTGGTTGCAAAAGTTTTGCTAGGCATTGATGTTTCGCTTTCACTCTCTAACATTCTAAACAACTTGCAACATACTACTCAATTATTTCTCTTTTCATTTCCCTTCCAAAAGTATAAGGGTTTTATGTCAGATAACATTTTCGTTACTCCTAGATGTCCTAAATATGGCGTTGAATGATACTCCCCTAGAATTAATCTTCGTAACTCGAGATGATTGGGTACATAAATCCTGTGGCGATATCTCAACAATCCATCTTCCTCTAAGTTAAAATCTAAATACTTGGGGTCCTGTGGATCTTTAATAAGTGCCAAACTGATTTCTAAGTAAAAATCATCATGCTCCAATTGTTGTAAAATCTGATCCTTTAACTGAAATTTTACCTTAATCTAATGATTACTTATAATACTCATGAATGAATAGTCCTGAATGATTATTATGGGTAATGAGAATATCCAACAATAGTTACTTATCCTCGATCGGTACTCGACTGTTATATTCATTACATACAATTCAAAATCATACTGTTATTGTTTATCATATGGCAGGTCATGGTAGCCAATCAATCATATTTGTTTACCATTACTTATGGTGGTAAATATTAACAAATGTTGACAGCAGTTCAACGTGCCTCTTGACACTTATAAATATCAAAGTCGATCAGCTAAGAGAGAAGTGTGAGATTTGACTTTATAAAACAAGTCCCCTTTTGGATTCTCCCCTTGCAAAGATTTTGGTTCCTATCGTAACCTTTCATAAGTGCAAGCATTAATATAGCATATCAGAGACGTCACCATATACAGAGCATATTCATATTTGATATATCAGAGACGGCTCGAGAACAGAAGATTGCACAATTCATATTGAAGAACATCAGAGACTGCATTATCTGCCAATTAAACATCCTGTAATTGCAACATATATCACATTGTTTATTAGAGATGGCTCACAGGTTATGTGCATATTTCATATTGCTAAATCAGAGACAGCCAGTCATCTATATTGAAATATATATGTACTGTTCGAACTAAGTTGTATATATATTTATAGTTGCCATCTTCATTTCATAATTCACTGTTCATTGCATACTACTATTGCATCATAATACATTGTTCACTTCCAATATCGTTACACCCACACATTACATCCTTACTTACTTCATAACTCATTAGTGTATTTTAACTATTTTAGCATTTGAAATGACCAGTCATATGTACATTTCATTGATCTGCATTCATAATTCAGTAGCCTTAGTCATATAAATGAATTGATCCACGTAGTATCTGAGAAACATAAAAAGAGGACATTACATACCCCTATATCCTATTTTGAATTTGAAAAAATAATAGTAGCAGTACCAGTACCCATGATCTCCATGCACCCTTGGTGGGTAGTGGAATGTCTCCTCTTCAATCCTACCATTTTCATTACTTCTTGACAGAGATACTGGATTAGAGCTCTCGAAGCCAAGTACAAAGGTTCTGTCATCTGAAAGTTAATATTGGACATGAAGGAATATTCTCAGATCAATGTTATTGCCATCAGTGAAGGATTCTCATTGCTGACTTTCCTTGCTGTGCATGGAGTTCTCTATAACTATAGAGTGTTCTCATTTATCACTGTTTAGCTGACAACAGTGCATCATATAACTGAAGAGTGTGTGGAAATCATTCTTCACTTTATCAAGCTATCTTGGATAAATCACTTGCTGCTTGCAATCTCTCAACACAATAGTACCATTCTTTGTGCATTTCTGAGTCCTGGAACTGGCATTATATCTAGTTTGCATGCTATTTCAATATGACTAGTGAAATCCCTAATAACACATCCTGGAACATGGATTTAATCCTCTATTGTAGATCAGATATCCTATATATATATATATATATTAATTGTACTCTCTGCTCATGGAAATAACAGTAGTGGGTTTCAATCTCATATTTGTGTTCAAAATAGTGCAAGTACTATTGATTTATATAAGAGTGTTTATTGAATGTAAGGCTGTTAACATCTACTGTCATCATGATCGCTTTAAATTCGAGAATTCAAAAAGCATAATCTCCTTGCCAGCAAACTATTTTTCAAAAGAACTCAGTAAAAAATTAGGTGAAACTCAATTCTCTGACTGTCACTTTTGAATTTGTGCCCTCATTGCCACATTCCTGACCATTTCATGAAGAATATTGTCACCTTAAGGTAAGTTTTTGTTGACTGTGATTCTTTGGCTCTTATTGCTATTACCTTATTATGGGGGAAGCACTTCCTATCCTGATTTTGCAAATGCATTGCATCTGTAGTTGGGATTGCTTCTCCCCTTCCTTATCTTTCCTTCTCCGTTGAAGAGGTGACTTCCCTGGAAATGTTGTTCTACTCGACTCCAAACCCTATAACACCCAAAGGGATACTATTTGCTCCCTCAGCTACCACAGGAACATTGTTCTACTTTCTCAGATGCAATCGATCTTGCACATTAGTAACCATTTCCACTGCATCATCTTTTCTGACCACATCTGCACTACTCCCAAAAACACCTTTTCAACAATAAGCCATTTTTTCAAAAGAAGCATTTTAATATATGACAAACAAGATGTCTAGTGAACAGTAGCTTTTCAACAACCAAGTTGTCTTCTCACATCTACATCTTATCTGTTTTAGGCTCTATAAAGGTTAGCTCATTCTCTTCCAAATTTCTTTACAATAATTTGTTTCCAAATGTACATGGGTTAGTTCCATTTCCCTTTCAGATTTCTGTACGCACATATCTGTGCAAAGTGATATCTGATAATGTATTCATCAAATTTTTATAGATCTTAGTACAATACCAAAAAATTTGTTTATTTTGTTGCTGGAGGACCAAAGATGTGGGACTTACAGAATTTTTCTGAAATATTATACATTTGGAATTTAGGTTTGCATTGCTCAAGGGTCTTAAGGTGCCCATATATGTATTAATAAATGTTTAAAAAACATAATTCCTATTTTGGAAACACGACACATAATTTAAATAAAATTTGCAACTAGTTCATGTAAAAGTTTTACACACTTAGGAGGACAATGGCAAGACTATTAAACTTTGTAATATGACTTTCCTGTTCACAATTAAATTTCAATGCCCATTGACAGCCATATTATATCTTATGGCTGACCAGATATATTTGTCTTTGAAACTCAAATTCCAGGCCTCAGTGCACTGACTGTAGCAATCATATAAAAGATGAGCAAGCTGCACTATCTCTTTTGAAATTTTATTGCGAAAATGCTACCAGACATGAAGAAATGTGAAACTATACAGAGCATCTGTAACAAAATATAAAACAGCAGCTGTTTGTTATTCCAAAATGGGAGTTTTTATTTATAGAAAGAGCAGATAAGAAATGTCAAGTCGTAAACACACATTAACTGTCAACATATCTAACAGAACAAATTTTGAAGAACATTTAACTCTATAAAATTCCAAATTAAAATAGAGTTTGCCAAATAATACAAAAGGCAACATGAGATTTCAAAAACCAACCTCAGTAGGATTCTTCTTGAGGCAGAGGGAAACAAACTCCTTCAAAGAACGAGAAAAATGGTCTTCAAGCTGTTCATAGAAATAAAAAGTAATATTGACTTCATCCACATGAAATAAAAAAATTCCCATGGTAAATTACTGGTTAAAATTTTCTAAGTGGAAGCATTTGCCTAAGATTAAAAAGTGTATGAAGCATTTTTCTAGGCTACAAAGCCATTAACGTGATAATAAAAAACCAACTAGAAACAAATGCAGAAATACCTGTGGGGGACTATTCTTAGGAATAAGAAATAAAACTCTCATTGGGTGAAGATCTGCAAAGGGAGGCTCCCCCTTGGCCATCTCAATAGTTGTAATACCCAAAGACCATATGTCTGCCTGTATCATGCCAACACAGTCAATATTTTAACCAGTTAAAATTGAAGCAATGGCGACATAGTAACCCATTATATATAGCTCACTGAATTGCATAGTTGATTTACCTTTTCATTGTATCCATCTGAATTCTGAATAACCTCTGGCGCCATCCAGAATGGTGTACCAACAAATGTCTAAATCAAACCACCATCAAATTATAAATAATCAGAGGGGGAAAAACATACTACATGGAAAATCAATGGAAGATTCTCATCTGGAATAAATTATTTGTATTCTACAAATAAAATGAGGTAATTTTATGGTCTACCATGTTTTTAATCACATCAAGAAAAATTCAAACTGTATTTCACTTGTTCAGATCATTGACACATGACCAAACTACAGTATTGGATCTCAGAAGTAGAGATGACAGCTGTAGAAAAGAAAAGAATGCATGGTGTTTACAAAGATAATGTAAATCTAGAACCAGAAGTTAAAAGGATATTTATCAACAGCAATAAGCCTATGATAACTACAAAATGAAATAAACTTCAATTATATTCTTATACAGAAGCAAAACAATAAACCACGAAAGAGACATAAAAAAATGTGAAAATATCTAATTTTCATACACATTGAAGTGAGAAACTATAGTGATATGATCAAATATCGTAGCAAATAATAAATCTTAAGAGTCAACGTGAAAATGATGAATTTGGCAAAGACAATAATAAATCTTAAGTGTCCATGTTTAAAGGGTGACTTTCGCAAAGACGACAATAAATATTTAGGGTCTACATGTAAAGAGTGACTTTGGCAAAGACAAACCTACAAAGCAATAGAAAATGGCATCATCATACTCCCAGAAATCTGAGAGAGAAAGGAAATTTCCTAAACAATCAATCCTAAAGAGAGAATACATCCTCCTAGAACGGCTAAAGATGCTAGTGATGCTGTCTCAGCCATAAGGATACATTGTACATGCCCTGATTTGAAAAGTACCAGTTCGGTCATAAAAACCACTTCAGTGAAAGAAGGTTTCCATATACGTATTTTGTTAAAGATAAAATACATGGCAATATTTCAATGACCAAAACATCTCTCTCTCTCTCTCTATTTTAGACTAGATTGAAGTACAATACAAATATAGAAGATAGTGTACACTGTAGACACCTAAAATTGTCCCACACTTGTGATTGTTCATTGAATAGTAATTTTTCCTCTGTTAATTAAATTGTTCTTTAATTACCTAATTAATTATCATTATCTAATTAACATTCTTCATCCTAATTCCTTATTAAATCTCATCACTGTTGAAGATTGTAACTGCAATAGAGATCTTTATCTCTCGTATTTGAGAAATATGATGGTCACCTTCAGCTGAAGAGGATATCTGATAATAATTGAGATAATATTAAATATAAAGTCATGTGTCTTATGACATGCATTGAGGCATGCATATGGAAATACAAAGAGTCATGTTTTGGGAAGTTAAAGGGACCTTCGGTTATAAAGTGAAGAGTCTCTCGATTTGCTATATATATCGCTTCAAGCAAAAAGCATTGTACACTTGAACATTTTTAGCATAAAAAAAGTGATATTTTGCTCTGTGGTTAGATTTTTTCCTTCAACTGGAAGGGTTTTCCCAGAATATCATCTAGTGTATGTTATACCTGTTTTGTTTTCCTTATTGATGTTTCTCATTTATTTCTAGGCTGAACGTTAACATGGTATCAACACCAGGTTTAATAAAAGCATTTAACGAAGATTTATTTTCCTCTAGTTCATTTTTCTTTCTGATACAGATTTCAAAAGTGTTTCAGGCTATCTGTAAATATTGGAATTTGATAGCTGCATTTCAGTTCTTACCCTTCTAAAGTTTGCTGATATTTTCTTCTATAACCGAATCAGAAATTCATTGTTGTTCTTGTAAAGAAATGGTTATCCTTGTTCTGTAGGTGAGAATTGATTTTTGAAATAAGATTATTGGCTGTATTTTGAGCTGTTACGGATACAAAAAAAAGGAGTATGCACTTGTAGAATGGTTATTCACACAAGATACACAGAGTAATACAACATAGACTCAATAGTACTAACATAACATTCATTACTTGTACCGAAGTACCAAAAGAATACCAAATGGCGAGAAATGTTATTTCTTTTATTGATTACCAAAAAACATGAGTACAATATCAATATTCCAAAGTTCTTATATAAGGGTCGATTGGTTGGGAAAACCAACCGACGCATTCCCTCACTTCCTAACTATCCAAATCCCACAAGCTTAACTAGTTCTAATTACAATATTACTTTATTACATACTACATCTATCCCCCCACCAGAATAGAAGTTGTCTTCTAGACGACTACCCAACAAACTAGAACAAAATCTCAGAGTTCAAGAAGAGGGCTGGGAAAACATCCTTGTACTCAGAGTTCCATGGAATCATTGTAGTTCTCGTTCAACCGTTTCTGTTTAGCCCTAACTCCCTGTAAAACTCGCAAAGCATCCATCTTCTTTGCTTTTGCTGCTGTGATTCTGTCTTCCAAGGCAGCCTTTTCTATGTTCCAGTTTCCTTCCAAGGTTATCTTTTCTACCTTCCACTATTCTCTGAGATCAGCCTTTTCAATCTCCCATTCCTTAGCCAACCGTTGTGCCAAGTTCTTTCCTTGTTGGAGCTCTAAGTATGTCCTCTGAAATGCAATTTCCATGTCAGCAAGTGTCTGTATGAGAGGTTGTTGTTCCTAAGCTAGAGGTACAGTGTATCGTTTTATCCATTCCGTAGCTATTTCCTCTTGTCCATATCCACTCTATTGAAGCAACTCCCAGTCTTTATGAAAGCCTTATTGCATAAATGCTACCAATGATTCAGCCACTTTGAGTATGGTCCCCATATTTTGATTTCTAGCCTACATGATCATTTCTTTGGTGGAATTCTTCATAGCTTGTAATTCTTTAAGGAACATTGAAGCTTTGTTTGCAAAGGAAGATGTCTCAGCCCGTCCCGCTCTCTCAATCTGTATTTCTATGGGATCTTCATCCTCTATTTCCAAAGGTGTGGGGGAAGGTGGAGAGTCCATCCCTTCTTCCTCAAGCAGTTTATTGGCCTCCTCCAAAACTATATCCTCTATTGGCATATCCTCCACAGTTGTTGTGTCTTCCCCCTACTTTTTCTTCTGAATGTCTACTTGGCATGTGGGTTGCACCACCAAAGCAACAGGATGGACCACTTCTATACCCAACGGTGTTTGCAACCTCACCTTGTGTGCACACTGTTTTTGACATCGAAGATCTATCACCTTAGTGTGTGGTTTCTTATCTGATGGGAACAATTGCGCTACTACAGGAAGGGAAAGTCTCATGGCCCCCCATTGTGAAATGTGTTGTTGGTGTTGATTGCCTTCCCCCTTTTGCACGTTCACCTTGTCCTTCTCCAAAGTATGACGTACCAAGGCTTCCATGGGCTCCTTCCTCTATATGAGCACCTCCTTGGACACCTTCATTTGTATGCCTATTGGCTACTGTACCATCCCTCTACGTGCTTAGGTAAGGTTAGTGAATTTGGGCATACTTAGGTACCTCTGTGGACAATGGTCCTCCTCCTGGTGCTAAGAATGTGATATCCCCAAGCATGCCTTTCAAGTGACTCAAACAAATCTCCACCTCCTAGGAGTTTGAAGATGTGGCTGTGCTAATCTCCCCCTCTTCAAAGTCGTCCTCTCCAATCTCCTCCTGACTTGAATCCTCAACAGATGCTACCTACACCGCTACCTGTTTTTGTTTCTTTTTCCAAAGTTCTCCACCTCCTCCGCAGGTGTCCAAGTGCACCCAATATGTCATTGCCGGCTTGTAGGGTTTCACTCTGTTTGATGGAAACAATGTCCCTTTGTGCTCGGCTCCAAACTGAGTATGAACTGTTTCCAGAAATAACACTATGGCATGATGTGGCATGTAAAATGCCTTATGCTTCAATTCCATGAATTCTTGCAGTCTTTCAAAGAGGAATTGCCCCCAATTGTACACTTGTCCCCTATGCAATCCCTCAACTACAAGTAACATCCATAGAGCAATATTTGATGTGTGGTTGTCGGCTGAGTTTTCTTTTGACTAAATTGACAACGCAATGCCATTCTTTATTGGCTATGAACACTTTCTTGAGGCCCCTACTGTTCTTCAAAATGCCTTCCCATTCTTGCTTCGTGAGATCATTTCTGCACAATAACCCCCACCACTTCTTTTCCTCCAAGGTAATTAGGGCTTTTGTTAGCTCTTGCCCTTGACAGGCAATTCCAAAAACCTTAACTATTTCCTTGGCCGTATAGGATATTGTTAAAGTTTGCTTAAAATACTAGATCACAGATTTATGGCTTTTTTATCATAGCCAGCCACCATGTTCTGTAATATGGGTTCAAATTATTTTATGTCAAAGATGGGCATTAAAATTATTCTATCTACCTGTGCTTTTCGTAGCGCCTGTTTTAAGGGATGGGTGTCTTTTGTATGCTCTCACCAAGTGTGGCACTCACTTCCCATAACACTTTCAAAAGTAATGTTGTCAATCGTAGTCTTTTCCGCCATTTTCCCTTTGTTCCTCTTGCTTGTCATTGTCATCACCTTCCTCTCTTGCAAGATTGGATTCTTTTTCTTAGAGTCAATGATCTTTCCTCTACTAGGGTTCCCAACGCTTGTCTTAACCATTGTTGGATAATGTGCAAGTACACAACTGCTTTTAGTTCTCCAACTATTTCCGTTTTCTAGGTGGTTGGTGCTTTCCTTTTGTAACAGTATTATGTGACACGTGGCCTTCTAACAATGTCTGTACCACGACCAATTTATTGGTTTTTTAGTGAACCCCTGTTTGTATGACCCATGTGCGTTCAGTTGCCTGTACGGTCTGGTCGACTGCCAATATTCTTGCTCGTACAGATGTTTGTACGGCACTTCTAAATGATCTCCTTGTTTGTACTAAGAGAGGAATAGTCATACATATTGCTCGTATGACTGCCAATATGGCTGCCAATCCCATCACCAATACAACCTCCAACTTGGTGCCTCTTGTCCGTACAGGAACTCATATGGCTACCAATTCCACCCTTTATATGACCTCATCCATACGACTTCTATGCTATGTACATTCTGGGCTATGTACGTCTTCCTCAACCTTGATGCCTCTTATCTGTATCTTGCCTATCTGTACGACTTCTCTTGCCTCCTCATACGCTTGTGTTCCCTCGCCGTGCGTATGGCCCACTCCGTATGCCTTCTCTTGCTTCTTTGTATGCTTTTGCTTAGACAAGTCTGACACCTGCTTCCGTCTTTATCAAGGGAAATGACCACCATCTCTCCTTTCCTACGAAGCTCAAGCTCAGAAAGTAATGTGCTTACTTTGTTGTATGCTTTATATGCTCAGTCTTGATCTCCTGATTTCCTTTTCCTTTTGGATATTATATCTTCTTTTATTTTGGTGGCATCTTTTATGCTGATATAATAAGTGAACATGCACTCCCTTCTTTCTTAATATGGCTTTAATTTGGACCCATTAACTAAATCTTTCACTAGCTTATCATCCAAAGTTGATAATTTTAAGGCCCCATTCTCTTTTACCTCCAATATTCTATACGACCCCAGCCACCAAATTTTAAATTTATTGGGTTTTATCATTTTTTCCCGTTATACTTGAGTACCAATAGGCCTAGTTTGAGGTTCATCATTTTTAAGTGCTTTTCACGCCAGAATTTCCGCCTTCTCTATGCTACTTCAATAGCCCATTGAGCAAGTGTCCTTATGTCCAATTTTATTGGTGTGGAGTCTTTCCTTTAGACTTTCCTTGTCTTCTAACCTGTGTTGAAGTGTTATTCGTAGACTATGTACTATATGTTCCATTGGCATTACTGCCTTCTGCTTGTAAATTATATGGAATGGGGTGTGCCCGATAGTAGCCTTGTAAGTAGTCCTCTATGCCCAGAGAGTTGTTAGCAACCTTTCTTCTCAATCACCTTGTTCAACTCCACAGATTTCATACAAAATTGTAACCAATATTTTATTTGTAGATTCTGCTTGCCCATTTCCTTTGGATAGTACGAACTGGAAAAAAGGTGAAAAATTTTATACTCACTTGTCAAAGTTCTAATTGCCTAATTTTCGAAGTGCACCCCTCTATCACTTGTCAAATGTAGTGGTATACCGAAACTTGTTACCATTTTCTCATAGAGAAACTTTTTCGTACTAAGAGCTGTATTGTCCGGTAGTGCTCGTGCCTCTGACTGCTTGGTGAGATATTTTGTTGCCACTACTATGTATTTGCATCTATGGTTATTGCTTACAAGCTAGGATCCTACAAAGTTCAATCCCTAACGTTCAAACAACTCTTGTGGTTGTAATGGAAACAATAGCATTAAATCTCTTTTCAAGGGTTTGCCAGCTCTCTGGCACATATCACATCTCAAAAGCCATTCCCGAGAATCTGCATACAGTGTAGGCCACCAAAGTCCAACCAACAACACCTTTCTCATTGTCGCATCAGGTCTCATGTGGCTCCCTGCTAACCCTTCATGGGATTCTCTCAGAACTCCTAGAGTTTCTTCCTCCATAACACATCTCCATAATATCCCATCTAGTCCCATCTTGTACAATAATCCCTTGATCAACTGGAATGTCTATCTTTTGAGTGTGATCTTTCTCCTCTCCGTTGCTAGCATCTCTCTTGGAAAGGTAGCAATTGACAAATATTGTCCAATTTTTTTGTACCATTGGGGTCGTATGGCAATTTCAAATAAGTGGGCATCAGGAAAATCTTCGCTCACTCCACTGCCAAAGGCTTCTCCTAACTTAATTCTTGATACCTAATTTGCAATTACATGACTTTTTCTTGGTAGCACTATGATCTTAAAAGTAAATTATTGCAAAAGGATTAGCCATCTATTAACTCTCCCTTGAATCACAAGCTTGTTTACCAAATAGATCAATGCTCGATGGTCAACAAAAAATGTAAACAGACTAGCTAGTAAGTAGTGTCTAAATTTATTTATTACATAGAGCATACCTAATGCCTCTCTTTCAATGGTCCTATAGTTCCGCTTTGTTTTTTACAGCAGCCTGCTCGCAAAGTACAATGGGTGGTTTAGTCCTTCCTTCCCAATTTGCGCCAAAGTGGCCCCTATTGCATAGTTAGAAGTCTCTAGGTGGACATGGAATCCTTTACTCCAGTCAGGGTATATGAGAATTAGAGCACCTACCAGCCTCTTCTTTAGCTCCTGAAAAGCCTCTTCCTGTTCCTGCCCCCAACAAAACCATTCTCCTTTCCTACTTAGTTTTTCTAAGGGTAAAGATACTTCAGCAAATCCTTTTATAAACCTCTTGTAGCACCCTAAATGTCCCAAGGACTTGACACCAATTACATCTAATGGAGCTTCCATATCTAAAATGACCATGATCTTATTGCGATATGTTTTCAATCCTTCCTTGCATACTATATGACCAAGAAGTCTACATTGTGGGACCACATATCTGCATTTCTTTGGGTTCAAGGCCAGCCTTGCTCTTTGGCATCGATCCATGCATTCACAAATGACTTTGAGGTGATTCTCCTTCCCACAGTAGATGGACCAATCGTCCAAAAAGGCTTTGAAACTCCCTACCAACATATTATCGAAGATATGTAGTATGAATCTTTGAAACGTGGTTGATGAATTGCATAGTGCAAACAACATTCTATTATAGGCATACACCCCATCTTCAACAATAAATGTAGTCTTTAGCTTATCATCCTTGGCTACCTCTTCCACAATGCTATCCGTGAAGGGAATTGGAAAAGGATATTTTATAGTTACAGCATTTAGGCACCTAAAGTCAACACATATCTAGATTTGCTTGTCGTCTTTCTTCAATGAGATGACTCTAGGAGATACCCATTCAGTGGTTTGTACTTCAAATATTACAACGTCCTTGAGCATTTTTGTGATTTCTTCTTGAACTTTGGCTGCATAGTTCTTATTCATTCAATACGGTCGTTTGTGTATTAGTCTTGCTTCTGGTACTAGTGGTATCCAATGGGCACACAACTCTGGAGGTACTCCTTTCAAGTCCCTATACATCCAAGCAAAGACATCCTTATACTCTAGGAAATTTTTAAAAGCTGTCACCTTCAAAATTGGGTCCTAATTGTCCCCTATAAGAATCTCCTTGGGTTGATCCTATTCACCAAGGTTTATAGTCTGCAACTTGGCCTCCTTGTATTCTACTTTCTCCTCAAATATACGTGTTGGTTTATTGTTGATAACAGCCGCACCCTCCCAGTATTCCTTATAGCCATCCAGATATCCTTCCTCTGGTTTGGCTTCTTGGGTTTGCAACATATTGCATTCTAGCTCAAATACTTCATAGTCTCCTATTTGCCAGTGAAATAGGCCATTAAGAGAGCTTGTCTCATCTTCCGAGCACTCCCCCAATCAAAGTACTCCATCTGGGTCCACCCATTCTCTATCTTCACCCTCTAACTGAAAATCCAATGCTAGGTCCTGACTCCTAGACTAGTTCTGTAGGTCTATTGTGTACTTCTTGTCATCTACCTCTATGAACAAGTTATTTCTCTTTCAATTATGGGTGCCCTTTGTTGTTACTAGCCATCCTCTTCCCAACAGTGCATCATACCCTTCCTTTTCAAGGGTGATCACCACAAATCCAAGAATAATTGTTGTGTATCAATTACCATTTTTTGCCCCATCAAGGTTCCTATTGCCTTGATTCCATGTTGGTCTACACCCACCAGTTGGAATGCGGGTGGCTAAAGTGTGGGTTTCCCTATTGCCTTCCATGTTTCCTTAGATAAGACATTCATGCCAAATCCTCCATCAATAATATTATTCGATAGTTTATACCCCATTATTTCCATCTTGACCATTGTCAGTGTCTTCCCTATCCCTATGGTGAATAGGGTGTTGTTCTCCTTTCCTACTTCTGCTTTCTTCTTTCTTTTCCTCTTTAGGGGGTATCCCTTTGGTGCGTATTCCTTGTGTTAATGTTACTCGTAGTTGAGGTAGTATTTCCAAGAGATCGGCAATTTTCACGGGAATAGCGGTCTCCAGAACTTGTTTATTGATGCTTCGTACAGGCCGGTTGGTAGAAAGTTTATCGTACCTACCTTCCCTTCTACTCTCATGTTGTCTTGAATGTCGTTTCTTACTTCATGAAGTTTTTCCTTTTCCATAGCAGAATCTGGGTAAGCAAGTTTCCTGGCTCGCATTCTTGTGATAGCAAGGACTTCTTGTTCTGGTTCAACAATATCCAACGCGTTCACCCTTTTTGCCTGGGGCAATTCGCATCCTCATGATTGCCTAGTCCACACCATTTACACAACATTCCTCTGTTCTTTCCTCCTCCATTTTGACAATCTCTTCCAAAATGACCCCATTCATTGCACCAGTTAGATTGGATCATAGGTCTTCCCTTAGAATCATATTGGATTGCTCTTCGGGGTGTGTTCTTATTGTTGTCATTATTATTCCCCCATCTGTTATTTTTGTAACCTCCAGGTGAGCCTTTTGTATTCATATTTTGTGGAGGGGTGGAGGGTGGTGCGGATTGTTCTCCCTGGGTGAAGAAGACTTGCACATTTCATTATTTTAGATTCTAAGGGTAGTCTTTGATTACGTCTCCCAACACCTGACAGATCTCACAAAATGCTTTTTGTGGGCATGTTCCTTTTGTATGGCACTCCTGTTCATAGTCTGTGCACCATAGTTCACTCCCTTCTCTTTTCTCTTCCTTACATCCTACCACCTCCTTCATTAATCTCATTAGGCTTGGATGGCATTGGATTCATCCTTTCTTTCTTTCGAGCTTTCACTCTCGCTTCCATGCCTCTTGGCCTTAAAGGTTTTGTTCTCACTTTCTATATCCATTACACGAGTACACACATCAACAAAGGATGATGGTGGAACTATTTTCATCTTATTCCTTAGGGACGGCATCAACCCTTCAATAAACCACATTTTCTTCAATCCATCCACAGGCTTGTTGTCAAGCTTTCCTATCAATTCCTTCAGCCTCCTACTATATGCTCTAACAGATTCATTCTTCCCTTGCCTTGTATTATAGATCTCTGTCACTATTTCATCATCGTCCCAAAGGAGTCTGAACACTTCTTCTAAGGCTAGATAGAGATTGTTCCATGTATTCTTCTTGCCTACATCCAAATCTATATGCCAGTCAATGGCTATACCTCTTAGTGTGGTTGGAAATACTTTTAGTCATTCATTCGCATCATTCTCTCCATTTTCTTGCAATATGGTTATGCATGTTTTACAATGATGTCTAGGGTCCTCCGAGCCATCCCGCATGAATCTAGGGAGTTTTTGTTTGTCCATTGTCATTCTTCTACTATTTTTGCCTCCTTCCATGATGCTCCCTCCTACCAGGACACTCTCTCCTGCTAGGACTCTCCCTCCTATCAGGACGCTCGCTCCTTATGGAAAACTCCCTTTGGTTGGGAAACTCCCTCCTAATGGGCTAGATTCCTAGGTGCTAGTCCGAATAGTATCTTCTTCTCCTAGGCTAGGGTGTTGTTCCTACTGATGCTCTCTATGTGCAGGGGTTTCAAGATTTCTGCACCCTACCTTTCTTCCTGGTGTCTCAGAGATAGCCAAATTGGCTATTCCTTCGATTGTATGTTCAATCAAACCTTCTTGGATTCGGAAGCAGTCCCCTTGTTCTCTTAGATTACGTCATCTATCCCCCTATTGTTGGAGGCATAACGTCCTCAAGCGGACTTCTTCCTTAGTTTCTTCCTCTAGCACCCACCTAGGATATTTGTTTGGAATCAGGGGCATGAGTTGGTTTAGTGTCTATTTGCCTTTCATGAATTATCACGCTCCTCCAATTCCCATTCCCGTATCCTTTCGGCTAACTACCAGAGCATTTCTTTCTTTCTTTGTTCTCTTTTTGTTTCTACTCTTTCTTCCTCCACACGTACCAAGTTTCTTGCCAACAGTCAAGGAATCTATCCAAGTAGATCATACACCGCTGGTGATACTGAAAGTTCGTCTCATACCGTGCTCTCTGGAACCGCTCTCCTAGAGGCTTCCTTTTGCATGTACTGGTCGACAAAAACTTCCCAGGTCATCATCAAATCACGTGTCAACTTATCTTCTCTGGTTATTTCCTCCTCTTCACCATCACTGTTTGTTACTTGTATACGTGGTAGGAAGGGTCTTCCCATTACTTCATCCTGCCTCACCAATGACTTCCAAGTTCAGACTTACGCAACGACGCCAAAATGTAGAATGGTTATTCACACAAGATACACAAAGTAATTCAACATAGACTCAATAGTACTAACGAAAAATTCATTACTTGTACCAAAATACCAAAAGAATACCAAATGGTGAGGAAATGTTATTTCTTTTATTGATTACCAAAAAACATGAGTAATATTAACTCTAAAAATTGCACCCTATCACTGCATCAAAATACTAGAGATTTCTGGAGAACAATGGATCAGTCCAAAGGTGTGGGTGACCTAAAACAGGACTGAACCTCCGGATTCTAGGTCGGTTCCTATCAAAAAATTTCAATGGTATATCACTTGCGAACAAATGACTAGAAAAGAAACTTGTGAGGAAAAGGGATGTGAAGACTGATTTAAAACAAATTTCTAGGTAAAATGGCGACACACCAAAGATTATGATCAAAATTGCACTTTCTTGAACACGTGATGAAAAAAATTTAGCAATGGATATATAGATACAATTTTTGACATATTGATCTGCACATAAGTATTTCAAAAGAAGACCAAATACTTGAAAGTATTAAAAGGAAATTAATGACATTCAACAACTACAATAACTGGTACGATTTGACCTGCACAGAACAATAACAATCACTCAAAGACGCCTAATGGGACAAATCTTAAAGGTTTTAGGATAACACTTATAAGAAATATCAACCATTAATTCTGCATACAAGAAATAACCCCAAAAATAGATCTCCAATGCTCAATATATTTCTTCAAGGTTCTGAAAATACATTTCCAATGTGAGACAATATTGAAGACACAATGAAAACAACCGAAGGCCTTTGCTCAATACTGAATGCCCTTTACAAGTACAAATGATAGAATATATCAAAAACCTTCTTTAACAGCCAATAAATGACCCTCAAAATGAGGCACCACCTTGAGTCGAAGTCATGGAAAAAGGCTCCAAAAAAGGAGTCAATCCTCATCAAAAATGATGACTCACTGCTTGATAACTATACTAACTCATAATAGCATCAATGACTCACTCAGAATTCCCCAAAAAACACTCTAACTGATCAGAAAGACACTCAAAATGCCTAGTCAAAGTCAAGATTTGACTTACAACTGATTCCTAAATTTATTCCTCATGACTTTAAATGAAAAAGTCTTTGAAACTCTTCATAACTCCTAAGACTAAGCATTCCGCACATGTCATATTGACCCATTCATCATAAGGAAATTCAAATTTCCCTTTTTCCCTCTTTTTTGCATTTAAAAAATAACAAAAATATTAAAATGTCATCTAATACTTATGTTTTACAATATTGAACCTATGCAAATAAAATAAAAACTTTAAAACAATTGAACTTCCCCCTTTCCAAAACCCATGGCATACTTTTTCTTATAAATAAAGGAAAGTAAAATCCATCCAAAGCTATCGGACTTCAATGTTTATCAATTATAATTGATAGCATTATATTTCATTTGATAACTCTAAAATCCTTCATTTCATATTTTCATCTTCAGGAGAGCTCGAGAAGGAATGTGAAGGGTTTCTGCATTTTCTCCTTAGCTGCCATTGTTGAGGTCATATTCTGCTTCATCTTCTTGTTTTTCTGTATGTTGTAAGTCTTCTAAGGGAATGCGGGATTTCTGTTACTGGAGGCATCTAGAGTTTGAGCCACCTTGACTAGAAAGAAGAATATCTAATTTTATTTTTTTTGCTGCAACTTTGCTTACTACTGTCGACATTAATGAAGGTATTTGCTGTTATTTGTTGCCACCACTTTTAGAAACAAACAATGTTTGTTCCGCAATCATTCTGGGTTTTTCATGTTGCATTTCTAACCCTGTCGTTGAAAATATGGGTTTTGGTTATTTACTCATCACATGCCCTTATACATGGTAATTCATTTTTGTTGTTGCTTGTATTTGGAAGGATGTCGTCTTTGTTGTTTATAGCCGTCATTGTTGGAATAAACGTTTCATCTGTAGTCGCCATGACTGTATTTTCAAATGATTTTTTGCTAGAAATTTCTGAAGGTTACAAGCACTTTCACACTCTCATATTGCCATGATGGGGACTCTATGTTTCATGTAGGAGTCTTCTTCCTGTGGTTTTTCATTACTACACCAAACCCTTGGTTGCCATGACTAATATCTGGAGACATCATGATTTAGCTTTTATTCTTTCTGGGTTTTTGCTTGCAGCTAGGCTAAAGAGTTCATTGTTTTGCATATGCCTTTCTTTGGGAAGACATCTGACTGGAATTTGTTGTTGTTTAACCTTGATGGCCAAATCTGAAGAAATCTGGATATCTGAAGCATGCTTATTTCTATTTATTTTTTTGCTCTGCTTTTATGGCTCCCTAAAAATCTGAAGATTTTCCACTACGATAAGGATTTTGTTTAGAACCATTTGATGATTATTGCAGGTAATGTTTTCTAAAACTTAGAGTTTTGATACCACCTTTGCTTATCCAAGACATCTCTCTTGCTGTAGGTTTAATTCCTCTTCCTTCGACATCACTTCGTGGGTGGATTTCTTGGTTTTTGTATTTTGTAAAGGGTTTTTGTACCTTGATATATACTTTGCACTTGCGGCTGTTATAAATCTGAACAGGGTTCATGCTTGGAAAGACTTAAACAGCTATTCTGCAATTTTAGTGATTTTCTTCCTGTAAAAAATGAATTCATTTCTCTTTGTTCTTCAGCCTATTCTGTAGCTGTTGTTTGATGGAATATTACTGTTATTTCTGCCCTTTTCTGCAGATGACTTGTGTTAATGTTATAATTTTGTCAGATAAATTATATTATATATATGAGATATATAATATATGACAAATATTATATATGGAATAATTAACTTATATTAAGGGTGATATATATATATATATAATCATTATAATATATTGAGGGTATATTAATTGTGTTATAACTAATGTAAGTTAATATATTAAAAAGACATGTCTCTTCAATAGGCATGCCTCTTTATATCACACATATATTCATTCATATAGCAACTTGGAAAACACATAAAATATCCAGAAGTGCTATTACAAGTTTCAGAACAGATTAATGAATCCTATTTCACTAACATGGTATCAAAGCATGTTTCAATCCTAAAAGGTGTAAAGTATAGAAATTAAGAAATTCCAAAGATTTTGTCAAATTTGGTCCAAACTATTTACTATAGATTATTCTTGTGAGAATCTAAATGTTCGCAATGTGTATACTAATCTTGAATGGCAATTGAATCTCACCCAAACCATATAAATATGTGATTATACAATATTGGAATAATATGTTGCAAAGATAAATATTGCTTTCCATTCCTTCATATTTTCACTAGTATTGAGATCGCATAATCACAATAATTTGGAGATATATTGCTTAATCTTTGGGCATGAAGATCAATTGAAATCATGATCACCACTGAGACACCCACTCGAAATGATATGTGATCAGGATATTGCATTGTGGCTTGTGAGATGAGAGTTAGAAGAGAAAATGCAATACAGACACTTGTGAACCGAAATGTATCAGGACTGTCAGCATGTGAAGAAAGAGTGGTGTTGTTGATCGCTTCTCCCAACTATAGTGAGAAGAAGAGTCAAAGATATCCAACAGATGTGAGCATCATGAGTGCCCTAAGATGAGAGTTATAATCTTGCAGTAGGTATAAGAACTATTATGGTAGCCCTATATTGTTGGAACAATTAATAGAGACTCTTCCAATCTAATACAATAAGAATATATAAAGATCGTATGGGTATGATTACATGGCTATCCTTGTAATAGATTGAAATCTTCATATTGATCGCGAATACATTACATTGATTTTCAATGGTACATATCGAAGATGTGGAAAATTAGTAAGGCATAAAATTATAATCCAAAAGAAGGAACGTTAGCAAAGTCCTCTTTTCCAATGATATATATTTATGCATAGCATTAAGAGACAAATAGTATTTGAAACCTGTTTGATCAAAAGGAAGCACTGACCAAATGAACATTTATTAAGTAACAAATATATATATATATGAATGCCAGTGTTTGGAGGGGACTACAAATTATCAATGAGACTATCGCATATGTTCAATATCTACTAAATGTCTTGGTATTCTATAAATTTGACAATGTTGCCTCTCTATATGCCGGAAATGATGATCGATTCAGCAATTGTAACGTCTTTGAATAATTTGAAATCGCAGTGTATCAATTTGAATTCTTCGTCACAAGTATGCGAGTACACTGAATGTATTCATAATGCTCGATCCTCAAATGTAATATCTCTGGGATTTTCAAATATCTTGTATTGAATTTGATGAGGATTCTATGCAATAACTGGGTCTCTATATTACATGAAGCAAGTTTGATCGTCAATGATACCGATGGTTAATGTCGTTCTTCTTGATGTTTTCAATGTCAAGTATCTAATTGTATATCTCAAGTACAATTTTGACGCATATATTGAATCTTGTATTGACTCAAGATGTTTTTTGTCTGATGCAAATTGGGGGATCATTCCTTAATGTTTTATTATGGAAATTCGCCATCTGTTTCAACATGCCCTAAAGTTTGCAGTTGATGTATAGACCACGTCTAAGTGCATACAACTATGAATGATGTCACTTGCTAGAATGAATGCAAGCATAGAATTCAGTCAAAGGAACGAGCTTTGATTACAAAGATCATTTTCTGCACAGATATCATGTTTTGTGTACAGATTTTGTTTTACGATGGATTTTGTAGGGATCACCCTGAAATACAAATTTCTACAGATGGATAGGAAGACCTTACAACTTTTTTGTAGTTAAATTACATTCATTTCAAAATATCAAATAAAATTGGCAATACAGAGTTACCAATCAACAACTACCAAGAAGGTCATATAAAGGCATCGAACATAGTTAGCTAGTATAAGAATGGGAATTTCACATTGCAAGGGGGAAATAGTAAAAAATGTTTTTTCCCATTTGAACCATCTTTAAAGGAGAGATGTTCCATTCTCAAATAAAATAAGAAGGCATTTTGTGATTCAATGTCTATGGAGTTTCATGTGCAGATAAGTATTTCTCATATTTTAGTATTACACTTATCTACTTATTGTAGTCTCTCTCTTATTTGTACTTCTATACGTGCTATAAAGAGTCATTTGCTTTAATCTTTTCCTTTGTCTCTAAGGATGTCCTTGCAAGAGAGAAGATTGGAACATTAGGCACGCTACCAAATATTGTACAAATTCAATCTTATGATAGTAACTCCAAAGAGGTTGTGATTCAGGATTCATTAATCATCTGATGATTATGTTGGATAATGTGAGGCTCTTGAAGCAAATATCCGTGATGATTATGGTTATGAGAGGGAGTCTAACACTTTGCCTAAGGCAAGAAGCTTTGAAGATTAATGTTTAGAGGGAGCCTAACATTTCATTAGGGGCAACCTTGGAGAAAGAGAGGGAGCAGAAAATAAAAATGCTTAAATCAATTTTTTGATGATCTTGGTTCAAAAGGAGTAGACCTTGTTGGTCGATTCTCCACTAGTTAGAAACTGTAACAGCTAAAGAACTATGATTCATAGGATAAAGATACATGTATGTAGGCTGGAAGGCTTTATGCTATCTAGATACCTATTGAACTAGGGAAGCATGACATGACTTGCTACCAAGAGGTTAGAAGGATGATAACGGATTCAAAGGGAGTCTGACACTTCATCGAAGAGAACCTTGTGCTAAGAGGTTAGAAAAGTTGATATCAAACTAAGAGGGAGCTTTGACACTTTATTAGTAACCTTGACAAGAAGATCAAAAGTGGATGTTGTGACAACACCACGTGACAATATTCGTGGAGACTGCATGCGAACTTTTGATGTCATACATGTATGAGCCTATCCCCTGTGTACATCATGAAGAAGTGATGACTTCTAAATGATTATCACTTGTATTAGGAGAAGTTATTGAAAGGTGATGCCCTTACAATTACTTGTATCATGATATACATTTTGTGTAAATGTTGAAATATATCATGAAAGGCTTTATCTTATAAATCAACAACTAGGCATTAGATGTTATTAATTTAACTATCTATAAGTTGTTTGTATAGATATATTTTAGGTACTTGGTGAATATCTTGCTTTGATATTCTGATAGGCCATTACCACATTGAGTACTTGGTGAAAATCATTTAGTTGATGTTCTGATAGGGCATTACTCAGAGTACTTGGTAAATATCATTTGACTGATGTTCTGATAGGCCAATGCTCATGTTACCTAATATGATATCAAATAGTAATTGGTGAATATCATGTTTTGATATTCTGATAGGTCAATACCTATATGATATCATATTCTAGAAATCTTCTGATCAAAGATTTCCTATATGTATTATTCTTGAAATATTACCTATGATGTAATATCTATGTGTTTTATCCTTCTTCATTTAGAGGGAGTGTTAATGTTATAATTATGTCGGATAAATTATATTATATATATGAGATATATAATATATGAAAAATATTATATATGGAATAATTAACTTATATTAAGAGTGATATATATATATAATCATTATAATATATTGAGAGTATATTAATTGTGTTATAACTATAGCTAATGTAAGTTAATATATTAAAGAGACATGTCTCTTCAATAGGCATGGCTCTTTATATCACAGATATATTCATTCATATAGTAACTTGGAAAACACATAAAATATCCAGAAGTGCTATTACAAGTTGCAAAACAGATTAATGGATCCTATTTCACTAACAACTTGAATATTCTTTAGGTGACTATATGCTTAAGGTTTATAAATTGCACTTGTTTCCCCTTGTTTGCACACTTTGGTATCTAACATGTATTCTTACCCTGCTATTTGGAACTATGGGGTTTGCATTTGCTTGCCTGCTACAGATTACTCTTGCCGTCATGACTGGAATACTAAGGTTCCATCCCCTTCATTTGCTGTTGGCATTGTGATTACTAGACATTACATTTGGAGGCTGCTGAAACTTTATTTGCAGCTGGGACATCTCCTCCTTCTTCTATCCTTTTCAGTGGGAATTTATAGCTTCATGTTGTTCTCTTGTATTTATATATTACTGTCATTGGAGGCCGACTGAGGCATAAAAGTACATGAATTAGATTATTATTCTTTGCTCCAGAATCTGCTGCTGTTGTTCTCATTCTGAATCCTCTTGTTTGCATTTTAAACATATTTCCTTACAGATTTTTCACCTCTATTAAAAACCTAGCTTTCAGTCATATAATTTCTTTTTTGTTGATAGTATGATCATGCTCTATAAACAAAAACAGCTCACTGTCTTTATATTTCAGCATGGACACATTGCTGTTTTCAATCAATATGCATATTAAACCTAAAGCTCTATTGGAATTCTTTGTACTTGAGCATAACGACTGATGTACTTTATCTTTTCCTTTCTATGCAAGTGTAATAATATGACAATAAAGTAGACGATAATGCATGAGATGAGGTTACCTCCATTGCTTAGATTTTTCTTAAAATCTAACCCATTCTGCATGCTTGTAGGACACAGCTGACGAATCAACTCAATGTAGCAGCAGGATATCTGGGCTAAAAGAAGAAGATAACCAGTCATTACATCAAGCAATGGCTGGTCCCTTTGACTCTCTACATCTTTGTTTGTTTTTCCTTTCATGTCTTGGCATTTGCATAGATAGGAAGCATTATTATCAATAGGCTTCTCTCACAGTCAGTTGTGTGAGAGGTATATGTTCATTCAGCATATTCATTGATCATTTCATTCTTTTGTAAATATCAGTTGTATATTCAAAAATGAATAATACAAGAACATTTCCTATTCTTTCAATATAAATGAAAAATATTTATCTGCAACTTTGAATATGAATTTGATCTTTCGGAACTGAATTTTAACATGAGTTAAAATTAAGTAATAAGTACATCATCAATATTCCAAAGTTCTTATATAAGGATCGGTTGGTTGGGAAAACCAACCAATGCATTCCCTCACTTCCTAACTACCCAAACACCACAAGCTTAATTAATTCTAATTACAATATTACTTTATTATGTACTACAGTGCTGAGATGTCCCACCCCTTTTTTCGATGTTTTGCAATGTTTTATTGAGGCATTGCGCTTCTCTCAAGAGTTGTGTCCAGATCTGCAAATTCACATTGTTTTGCTAATTTGGAGCCAATTCCAACCATATACTAAGCATATGTGTACATTGCTCATGTGCTTGTCATCTATTCTTTTGATCTGTACAGGGTTGGAATACGAATTTCATTCCCAGATTATGCAAGGAAGATTTTCTTAACATTTTTTGTGCAATTTAAGGAGATGGGTATTCCTTAATATAAGCTGCAAGTATCATATAGCGCCACAAGAGTTCTAATTGCCACATCCTGTTAAATTTTGGACAGCACACATTTTCCTATTTGTGGATCTTATCAGTTCTTCTAATTTTGGATTTCAAAACATCATGTTGGCCTTCAAATCATCCCTTTCGGAAAACATACATAGTAGTCAACAATTTTTAAAAAGCAGCAGGAAGTTTTCGTGGGTATAGATTTTGCATTCAGATATCAGCATTTATTCTCAAATTCTCTTACCCCTCTCATTGTTTGGGGAAGTCATCATGGCAGCTATAAATTTGGGTGTGTACCACTATGTATCAGATCACATATATGGGCTATTCATGCACAGATTGAGATTGGCTCTCCCAGTTTTTGTTGGTCGGATGGGGCAGGCCCAAGCTGAAGCTTTTGGAAAAGATGACCAAACAGTTGCTTTCACAGGGCTTGGCAAAAGTTCCTACTCAGCGCTGGCCTCCAATAATTATTCAGCCTATGTGGAAAACTGTGTGGGAGTCTTGTACTCCTCGTTTGTAGGAAAGGATTTTTAAGACGCCATGTGGTAAGGAATTGCTTAATGCTTTGCCTATTGAGAGTTACTCTGCTCGAGTTGTGTTGCTTATGCCCAAACATGTACCCACGCACAGGATGGCATGCGTTATTCACCTTACAGCCTTAGGAGCATGTTATTTTAGAGTATTATCTATATGTTCACTTTTGGCTGAGAGAATTGATGTCCGAAGACTTTGGCCTCATGTATTGAATTGTGAGAGAACCGATGATATTCTATTGCAGAACCGCATTCAATTTGTCGACAATACAAAGTCACTCTACCCTTATCATATGCAGATTTAGACTATGTTGCAATATAGGGTGTTGTATGGGCCAATGTCGATCTGATATCGCCAATTGGGGAACTTGAATGAATGGGATATCAAACCATTTTATGCTCAACAGAAAGTTGGTGTAAAAAAATTTTAATGCCTTGCCAACGGGAGCTAGATCTTAAAAGTTTTTTGGAAAAGAACCCGGAGCAGTGGAGTATTGCTTTTCGTGTTCTAATATGAAGAAATGTGTTGCAGTAACTCTAGCGTGCTCTATTGTCATTGTGACTTCTTTCGTATGATCATCTTCTAGGAAAATGTGTCTTACCATCTACGTAATAGTTGTGCATGTCAGTTGTCTACTCACCCCCTCATCGCTCCTCTGCGTCAGCCCAGTTGTGATCTAATGGCAATAATTAAAAGAAGTTATTTCTTTTCTATGGTGCGATGGATACGTTCTATGTCTTCATGAATTTTTTTATTGAACATATTGTTTTAATTGCCATGAAATGCCATTTGTAATTTGAAGGAGCATTGGTGGTATTTGGAGTATTGATTTTTGCATACGATTTGCATTACTCAAAATCAAGAGAGTTTTGTTGCATGAGGAAATTAATCTCCCTATTGTTTAGTCTTTTTTTTGGGCGTGATCATTACTCAGAATATTGACGAAAATCAGATATACATAGAGGGAACAAGTCTAGATTTCACCCCTTGGGTTGTCACTGAATTGCAATGATTAAGTTGGAAGGAAGACTTAGCATCATTCTTAATCAAATATCTAGTAACTAGTGACATATTTTGGTTCAATTTATCATTTGAAAATTACAAGAGATAAGTATTTCGTGATCATGAATTCTTGATATATAAATAGTGTATATTATTGTATTGGTATCTATGATTGATTTATCTTAATCTCTATTGGTTGCAGGACACAATGAGATTATGCAATTAGGATTATGCAATCTGGACAAGGATGTTGCTTTAAAGGGAGATGTTTTAGCTTGAAAGGGAGGTTTAGTTTGCTATCTTATTGTGATTATCTAAATTATTTATGTTGAGAGGGAGTTTTTATCCCCATCATTCTCATACATGTTCTTAATAAGCTTTCCTTGTGACAAGTTAGGCATTGTAGAAATTGAGAGTCCTGTTGGAAACGAGTCTCAACTGTGATTTTCCTTATTGTTGATTATGGATTCTTATTCATGTGAAATCAATAAAGTTGTAAGGACAGCTATGAAAACTCTTTCACTTATGAGAGAAACCATAGTGAACATCATGTGGAGAGAGTCCATGATGCCATCACGTTGACAGATTCTATGATGGGAGTTGGATGTGATGTTGAAAGAGTCCATGACAACATCACATTGAGAGAGTATGTGATGTAAAATGGTTGTGATCCTTGCAAGCATGTCTTGTTGAGAGATTCCATGACAACATCACGTAGACAAAGTTCGTGATGTAAGACACTTGCAAGATTGTCATGTTGTGAGATTCCATGACAACATCACATTGAGAGAGGTCGTGATGAGTGATGGGTGTGATTCTCGCACTTAACCTACTCAGAGTAGGAGGATCTAATGGGCATCATGTCAAACTACCTAGATATGCGTAGGACTGTTTCATATTGGTAGAATTGTATCATCAGTCGTCCCAAGTGAGTAAAATGTACTCGCCTAAGAATGAAACGGGAATATCTTTTCCAATTGAGATAGATTCGTGTAAGTGTAAATCAATTTCAAATGCCCTCAACCTTGAGGTCAACTTGTTCAAATTCAATTTTCACAAACACAAGCATTTTGGTTACAACATACAAATATCGATTTCTTGAGAGAAAGTGATCTTTGGGAAGGGCAAACTACAATGTCCCCTTTTCTATTCATTAACCTCTGATGCATCATTAGCCTTTTCAATCATGGTGTCCTGGGCTAACTAGATCATTGTCAAGGATCAGTGTGAGTTTCAACATTGATATCTTCAATTTCAGGCAAATCGGAGTCGAGATAGCAGAGTTCATATGGAGTCGAGATAGCAGGGTTCACACATATTTACTATTTCTAGTAAGTCAGCAAGGGTCTGCATTTCTAATTTTTTAGCATTGGACTTGGAGAACCTCACTGAGCTCTTTCTGACGAGCTATCACAGGTGATTTTTCAAAGTTCGACTAGCTGTTTATATTAATGCCTAAAGATTACTTGATTTCAATAAAGTAGCTTTAAAATTAAATGCATCTTAATAAGTCACATTTATTTATTTATATGGTTATAATATTCTCTTAAGTGGGAAAAAGGACAAATTAAAAGGAAAGGGGAATAGAAATAAAGATACAAGAAGGGGAATGTGAAGAGTCACCAGGTTGTGTTTAGAAGATGGAAGAGGAACTCGTTTCAGCATGTTTGGTGTATTATTTTGAATTCAGATTTTTGAGTTTCTCTAGGAGAAAAATTGGGAGACCTTAGAGCTTTCTATTCAAACCTGAGGACAGATAAGGTTCAAGCCATTTTTCGTGGATTAGAGGCAAACCTGATTCATCATTGCAATGGATTCAAGATGTAGTTCACGCTGAGCTTACAGCTTCTTTCTTGTATTTCCAATCTGACTGTGTTACTGTACTTAAGGTTGGATTTGGGTATCATGTAGTTATTGTATTGCTGGTTTATATGCAATAACATTTCTGAAGATATTCATATGAGCATACTGCTGGGTTTTTATTACATGAGCTATCTGTTGTATTCTGCAAATTTTTTTATGAAAAATTTAGGGAAAATATCTAGTGGGATATTACACTCCTTACGGGAGGTTGGAGAAAGTTTAGACAGTGTTTGTTGGTTTAGTTTGTTTTTGAACTCGGGTTAATTTTGAAAGCCCGATGGTTTTATTGGATATCATGTTGTAAAGACTATATAGCTGATCATAAGATGGAAACATGGTTCTCATAATTTGATCATAGTATGCTTATGTAATGCTATTTGAAGTAGACTTTACATCCTTGAATGAAAAGTAACGATAGTTGGATTCTGAATTTGTGTGTTTGAAAGTGTATGAATTAAAGATTTTTGTGTGGATCTTGTTTTAAACAATTATAAACTGTCATACTTCAGATCGCAAATTGGCACTTCGAGCATTCTTGCTTGTCTTTGCTTGTGATTCAGAAATCATTTGATAAGAATTACAAAAGATCTATGAATCTTGGCAAGAAAAATAATTAAACATTTATTCTTATTCATGTTTTGCATCCATTATTTGTTGATGTGATCGATATCAATTAAATGCCTTCATCCTTTCTGGTTAAAGGTATATGATTTAAATTCAAATCCATTCATTGCAAAACTGTATTAGGAAGTTGTACCTATATAAAATTCAGAGGGGAATCCTTCATGGCTCACCCCAATTATTGCTAAGAGATGTTTCTCATTGTGGGAAATAGAGTCCAAGTAATAATTAAACTAAAGGAACAAATTTGTTAGCCAACAAGAGGATACCCTAAAGTATGAGGAAACAAGTACTAAAGAAAATCATGATCCAGATCCCAATAATGACCAAATCTGTCCAATTTTTTACCAAGAATCCATCTTTTTAGAGTCTCGTGAAGAATCCACTATCCTTGTCCATCTTATCCAAGATGATCCTCTTTCATCTTCATCACAAAATATCCTTCCAAGTCTTATTGACTCTTCCGCTTCTTAAGCAAGACCATGTCACCCCTTCTATTATCCCAATGATTATATTCATAGTCAAGAAAAAGCACCCTTGAAATGGAATTGATTGTTCTATTCTTAGTCAAGATCAAAATACCCCTCTACATTCAGATCCTTTACAAGATCCCTTCACCTCCATGTTCTAATACTCCAGACTCTCCACAAGATCCTACCCTAGCAAATGATACTACCACTGTTGTTATGCTGCCTCAGAACTCCACTATCCTTTCTAGTCCCATGCATGATCCCAACACACTTATGCAAGTTGAACCTGGACCTTCTATAAATCAAATGGGTTCCTCCACTTCCATCTGTTCCAGTCCACTCCATGATCCTAAGTGCCCTCCAAAAGATCCCATCACCAATATAAAAGATAATAATGAGCCTCCTACATATAAACTCGGTTCATCCACTTCCATTTGGGCCGGTATACTTCATAATGCTATCATGCCTAACATAACTCCACCTAAAAATGAACCTGCATCTGGCTATCACAGTAACAAGCATCCCTTTGCTCATAAGATCTTCTAAAGTGTTGTCCTTCATTTTGTCATCACAAGATTTTGAGGCAACACTATGAAACTTTTCCAATTAAGTTTCATATTTCTCTAAGGTAACTCATTATTTGATTGGCAAAGATTGATTAAACAAACATTCTCAACACATATAATGAGTCTTTTTACTAAAGGCTCTAATCAAGTGCTTTTTGTTTTTTCAGTTTGTTAGCCTATACTTGATTTTTTAGGCCTTCAAAGTATTTTTTGTGTTTTTTAGTGTTTGTTTGGATTGATTTTATGTTTTTGTTTACTTCAATCTCTTGCTTCTGATCACACCCTCATTCTGAGTTAACTTGGGACTTAATTGAGGTTGTCAATCAAAAGTTATTAAGGTTTAAGTGCATATGTAAGAAGGGTTTAAAACCCCCACTGCATATTTTAAATATTGGACCTTATAATTTGATGTTATATTGCACTTTTGAAATATATAACTTAAACTCTCTTTATGTTATGTTTTTGAGTGAATCAGATTCATACATTTTATAGTCTATTTTGATATTGAGTTTTCACATTAATGCCTTAATTTAAATCACTAAAGTGATATTTCACTTTTACAATCTATTTACACATAACATTTAAAACTGCTAGTGTAAATATGGACCCTCTAAAGTGAGATCCACTTAAGTCAATCAAATAGATGTGCTAAATAGAAACTTTAAGTGATGCAAATTGATTACAAGTTGCATATTACATATTTTCTAATGTGCTATGTATTTTCTCTTCCAAACCACGATTTGGCTTGCAAAACCACTTGTTTCTTATCAAAACAGCTAGCTGGGTGGTTTCATATGCAATTTAAAACATGCAAATCATTCCCAACCCCTGATTTGGTCTTTTGCATGAAAATGTGTAACATGTAAATTACTTGGAGAACCACAATTGTTTTTGCACGCATGTAAATGTCTTGCTTAACCACAACTTGCATATGAAGGCAAATATGTGACATGTAAATGCATTGCCTAATCACAAGTTGCACCAAAAGCCAAATATTGAATATGCAATGAGTTCTCCAAACCACGATTTGCACACAAATAGACTATTTTAAACATGTAAAAAGGCTAGAGAACCCTGATTTGCACCAAAAACTTGTCTTTTAACATGTTTTCTTCTTTCTATTTGGGCGTCTAAGTGTATTTTAGCAAAGTCTTTGCATATAAAGAAACCATTCTTAAACATGCATTGGACAATCTAAACCCAATTTTGGCCCCAAACAAACTTGACATTGCATATTTTTAATTACGCATTCATTCATGCAAACCATGATCTGGGCGATTTTAGCAAAATGTGGCATGTGTAATGAGGTTGGAGAAGCCCCATTTGAAGCAAGACTCCCATTTTAAATATGCAAAACACTTTAAAAACCTTGATTTGCTTAGACATTAAAAAGAAGAGGCTTTTGGTGTGAACATTTGCATCCTTCCATGCATATGCAAACCACGATTTTCTCTTGAAAAAGCATTTTCAAACATGCAAATCAATTCAAGAAGAGTGATCTGCATTTGAAAGGAGTTAGGCAAATACATTGCTCTTATCCAACACATGCATTTGCATCCAAGAACTCTGTTTTAGGGCTAGAGTTTGAATTTTGAAAGGCATATGATCATTAACTACAAATACACTTGTGAAACCTGATTTTGGAGAGATCAAGTTCATTTCAACTTCCTCTTGCTTCAAGTTTTGATCTTTGCTCTCCAAGTAAGTGTAAGATTTGGGTTTTTCTTGCATTTCTTGATCACTTTGTTTATTTGTTGCATTCTTTTGCTCTTTCTCTTCCATTCATTTAAGTGCATCCCTAGTTTTTGGCTCCAATTTGTTAAATAAGTTTGAAACTCTCATTCTTTGCAAATGCAAAAGGTTATTCATCCCAAAAATGAATTTGCATGCAACAATTAAGTGTTCGAACTTATCAAATTGAGTCAAAGTAAGAGGTATGTTTTTCATGTTTGTATATACTTTGTTTTCTTGTTGTTTGGTTTGGGTTTGTTTGTGAAGTTAATTTGGAATTTTCCCTCAAAGAATGCAAGTATCCTTCATGTTTCCATCATTCATATCCAATCCATCATCCAATTTCACCCAAACTCTTCATTCCCAAATATGTAATGGGACTTCTAAAACCCGATTGCATATTTACCCACAGTAATAATGATGAGTTTTTCACATGTAAAATCATATCCAAAACCTGATTTTGGTTAAAAATCACATTTTTAAACATCAAAACTCTCATCCTACATACGTTCATATGCTTCCAACTTGCATTCTTAGTCATTCAAAACAAAATCCCTGTTTTGCCTACATGAAATCCACCTTGTCAAACTCGATTTTGCCAATTATTGCCCAAAATACAAGCTGTTTCAATCATTGTCAGCCTTCTAAAACCTTAAATAATTATCTCGACCATACTTTGAACACATCCTTCATAGATCCATCCTTGTGACTCAAATCCAAAGCTTTCAACGATCCAATCCTGTCAGATGACATTTTCACCCTTTGGAACTTTCATTTTGTAGCTCAAGATATGTCCGAGAAATCCGCATCTTCCAAAAGCAAAGGAAAAATGAAATATCAATACGACAAGGAACTAGCACATACAACTCCATCTCAAATTTCATCTTACTTTGATGAAATCCCAAACACGGAGATTGGTCATGTTGACATGACTAATTTCTTGCAGAGGATTAAAATGTCTTCCAACCAAGGCATGTTGCGGATTAAAAGAAGTAACATTCATTTGGTCTCTACCTTTCCCATGACAACCCTCGAACTTGAGTTCATATGGGAATGTGTAAATCACTTGATGCCAAATCAAAAATAGTTAAAGATGCAAATGGGAAGGTGTTGATGCTAGTTTTGTATCACTTACATAACATATTAGGATTTGAATATTCAATATGGGATATCAAACATGCAACTCCTCTCTTGAAAAGTTATTACTCATGAAGACATAAGCAATAGCTCCAATGTTCCTTACACCGTTGGATACTCGCTCAATTTTAGCGATGTGATTTGCTGGTAATCACGTAGGCGGCTTTACGCTATTCATTCGAGGATGACTTGGACTTTGGTGGAATAATGGAGATGATGACTCGGTTTGTGAAATGTGCGGAGGCAGATAATGTTGATGGTGGTGGTGATGGAGAATGTGTCTGCCAGTGATGATGTTGATGGGAAAGCGATGGTTGTGGAAGGTGAATGGATGTGTTCTAATACTTAACTTACTCCTCTAACTTGCTTCTCTAAGCTTCGACAACCCAGCTACTTACTATTCTACTCCTACTCCTATGAATGGAAGGTTAGCAAATGAACGGGGATCGAACCTAATGAGAGCTGACCAACGGCCCCACTTCCACAGGTGCAATGATTCAAAGGAATGATAAACTAGTTTACCACACAAAGCTTCCCAACCAGCCGCAAGGATGCTAGTGGCCTAGTATTGATCCCTATCAAACATTTACCAAAGCTACCATGCAATTATCCATCTACTTCACTCCTACTTAGCAACTTGAAATGAAACCAACTTTAACAACTTGAAAAGAAATCTAACTAAGTGGAAGTAGAAAACATGCAATAACACCCAATGTTCTTAATCAACATGCAAATCGCAACAATGAAAAAGAGAGCAATTTTGGTATTATCTTCACAACAATTTCTCCAACCCCTTTACAAATGAGAGCAAATGGCCTTTTATAGGGGGCAAAAATACAACGGACGGTGGAGATCAAAACAAGATCAACAATCCAGATTGGATCCTCAAAACCCTAATTAGGGTTGCCACCCCATCAGCGAATGAGAAGTTGCCACCTCATCAATGGACCAATGAAAAAAGTGCAAAAAGTGGCAACCAATGAGAAGGCACCAAAATGGTGGCCAATCAGAAATAGACACTTGTCCTATTCTAGAAGAAAGGGAAATTGCCACTTGGGCTCACATCAAATGATCTTCTAATATAAATCTTCCCTTTTCTTTCATTTTCTTAGCTAAGGCAATGAACTTAGCTAGCCTTTCATTAACTTCTTCCATAGGAGGACAAGGTGTGTGCTTCGTCCTGAGTTTCGTTGACTTCGCCACGCTGCTTGCTGCTTGTAGTATCTTTTCATGATCCTTATCATATTCTTTCTCAAATCCAAAAAAAGCATTGAGAGAGGAAAGGGTGCCCAAATGCTTCTTCTTGATAGCAACCTTCCCCAACTCATCCAACCTCGATCCAAAATCTATTTCATTGACATCCTCTTCTCTAATATCCTCAAAATCAAGTGCCACCTCAACGTTGCTCATCATGGTTGAAATGGAAGTGTCGACGCTTGGGTTGTGATGTACAACTTCCTTTTGTATATCCTTTTATTGTACCACCATTGGTATCGGTTATTCGCCTCATTTTCAAGAAGGGTGTTTTGGGCATCATATCCTCTTTGTCTTTCTCAGTGTTTGCCCGCTTGGGATTCTTACATGCACTACCATCCTCTATGCTCGTCGGTCTATTACGAGATGGTAGAGCGGTGGACCAGAAGGCAAGAAGAACCAAGAGGAGCAATCCTTAGACTAGAGCGAAAGATGGATGTCAGCTTAAGGACCCCTTGCAACTCTAAATGATTTGAAATTACTTCTACCTATAGCCAAGGGTGATTGTCCTTCTTTTAGTCTATCTTTCATCCGTATCATGTCCACTGTAGCAATATTGATGTCAGTTATTCTCTTCATTTTCGAGAAGAAGGAAGTTTTGGGCATCATATCCTCTTTGTCTTTCTTAGTGTTCGCCCACTTGGGATTCTTACTTGCACTACCATCCTCCATGCTCATCGCCCTATTACGGGATGGTAGAGTGGTGGACCAGAAGGCAAGAACCAAGAGGAGCAATCCTTAGACTAGAGCGAAAGATGGATGTCAGCTTAAGCACCCCTTGCAACTTTAGATGATGAAAATTCACCTTAACTAATAATCTTACAGCGACTTTTCCGAACTTAGGATATGACTTTCAAGAATTTCAAATCCCTTTGCAAATTAGAAATTTATCGTGCAATTCACCTCCAAATAAAATTTCCCAACCTAGGGCAAAAATCGCAGCCACTTGCAAAAATCAGAATTTTATCTCCCACAAATTTCGGCTCTCACAAAATTCGCCAAGCAAGAAGAGTGCAGATCTGCTCTTGCAAAATCACCAACGCCTTGAGAAGGAGAAGTCAAAAGGGAGGAAGAAATGGGAGAGAGGCCTCCTCTTATACCCAACTTTCTTCTTGGACCCTGGGAGAAAGAAAAACAAATAATTAATGCAAAATTATGGTCCACAATTAAATACTTAACCAAAATTAATTTTGCCATGATGAAAATTAACTTTCTAAATCGCCAATTAGTTCTAAATTGCAAAAAGAAATTAAATAATGCCTTGAGGGTGTTAAATATTTCCATTTAATGGGGGTTTAGTAATTAATACGTCATTAAATTTGGATTTTGGCTAACCAAAAGCCATTTTTTCAATATTAAATTACCAATTTCATTAAAGGCAAAAAGTTTTCAAGGCAACTTTTATCTATTAAAGCCATTTTTTTGCAATTTTTACCCAAATCGATTTTGCTATGCCAATAAAAAAATTTTGACAAAAATAAAATAAAATTTCTTCTAGAGCCAAAAATCAATTTTGTAATTTTATTTCACCATCACAAAAATTAATTTTCTTCACCAAAAAAAAATAATTAAGATTTTCCAAAAGACCAAATTTAACAAAAATTTCATTTTTTGAAAATTATCCAATTTTATACAATTATATCCAAATTTTCAAAAGAAAATATCTAAGTACAAAATTTACAATTTTATCCTACCAATTATTGCTCTTTTAAAATTTGTTCGGCCTAAGGATGAAATTGGTGGCTCTAGAAAATCAAGTTGAAACTGGGTGAAAATAAATCTAACCCTCTCCCCACTGGCCCTGAAAGTGTCCAAGGCGTGAAATCTTCAAATTTGAAACCTCTGGACCAAAAATTGCTAAGGCAATCAAAAAAAAAGGGGGTCCCCAAAAATTTTGGGGCGATGGTGTGAAAACCTTATAACAGAAGGTAGTTTTCAGCTTGCATCCAGATGTGATTGAAAAGATCTTCAAGGTTCTTGAAACTTCGAAGTGCATGGATCTGGAAAAATAAAACTCCTTGCAGCTATAGAATGAGAACAAGAATGATTACCTCAAGCATGCTAATGACAAGTGATTGATCAACAAGAGATAAATTTCTCTAAATGGCCTAAGACAATACACAAATCTGATTTCTCCCAAGAAGTCAATGACTTGATCACTCTTTTGAACAGATTTTTGTGGTCTCAAAGAATCCAATCACTTTGAGACATGCATGTATAAGTTCATATACTAGATTCTTGGAAGGAGGGAATCCATCAAGTGGGGTGATATCATAAGTACAGCGATATGTGAACAGTTAGTTCATGTGAAGAGCTCTCTCTTATTCCACATGAATTATTATCTGGTTTACATTGTTGCAACTATGGGGACATTTTCAAGACTCTCTACCTAGGGAGACGGGCTCTGGTTCCTATCTAGAGCTATTACGAGCAGCTCACTCTTACACAGAATAAGCACCACTACAGAAGGGTACAAGATGCATTCTACAAGTATTTCAAGTGTCATTTCAACCAAGAGTTGGAAACAAAAAGGGTGTCAAATGAAGCGTGGGGAAAAGTAAGTCACTACAAATACCTTTTCCTAGAGTTTCCAACTTTCACCTACATGAGAGTTGGTTACTTTCAAGGAGATTCGTACACCTTACCAAGGTATCCTGCTGATAGGATAATCCTCATGGAATCGGCAAGACAGCTCATGGTAGTGCACACATATCAAACCAGCCAACACATGCCAGAATTTGGAATCTCCTCCGATAATCCTTTTCAATTAGGCAAGTATTCCTTAACCACAGTGTACAAATCCAAGGCTATAGAGTCAAAAATTCAAGTAATTATGTTGAAGAAGTTCAAATCCAAGGTGGAATCTGATTTCAAAGGCATGAATTCCAAGATGAAGAGGGCATTCACCCATGTTCACCGTATGGAAGATGTCTGAATAGATCTTTGAAGTGAGGTAGATATGGCTAGAATGGACTATTGCTAGCTTACTTTGTAGTAGATCATAGATCTCAACTTAGTCCCTATTCCAGAAGGGGTTGAGGATTACGATGTGATTTTAAACAAAATTTCACAATAGCCAGATTGAGAAGCTTCTTTCTATTCCCATCCAGTAGCATCAGAAAGAATCAACTTCTATTTTTTATGGATTTCAAGCCATCCTAATGAACACTAGTCCATGGCTGAAAAGAAAGGGTCTACAAAGGATCAAGCTGAAAGTTGGCGTAGAGCAGCCATTTCGGTCCTATGGGCAACAAATCTCAGGTTGAAGGTAAGAAGAAAGATGGTTCAAATACTTTAGAATCGGAAAAGGTTTTCAAACTAAAACTCAAGGGAGGAAAGGTTGTCATTCCTAAATCACATTCTTCACCAACTCCTCTCGAAGCGCAGGAATCAAAAGATGAAGTAGTGATCATTTCTCCCTCACATCAACCAAACGACCAAGAACCATCCATCCCAGATGGACTATTCTTGCTTATAATAGATATCAATGTGGATTCTTTCTCTACAGTATTCAAACCTACCATTCTTATTTCCAAACTAAGTACTTAAGCATTGCCTATCTCTTCTATGCCCCCTCACGTTCTCACCTCAGAAAATTGCGAAAGCTTGGAGAATGTCTTTGAACCTTTCTTTTCTTTTTCGGCTCTACAAGAGGCACAAGTTTCCCAACTTGATACCTTGGTTGCAAGATTAGAGATGTTCATGTCAGAATCATCACACAGAACACCCATGGTTCCAACCATACAAACAGAGATGTGCATTATCACGACAGAGATACAATCAAGACCAATGTTTTCCATAGCCACCATTTCAGCCTGCCAGCATGGCTAGGCTATATTATTGTGAAGAGGAGAAAGATAGAGTTGCTGGTAGATGATCTTCCTTCAAAGAAGAACAAATCTAGCAAGGCAAAAGTTGTCTCACAAATCCTTGTTAATTCTGAGAAAACTAAATATGTTGAGATTACAAGCCCCCTGAAGAGATTCATCACTATGATTACAAGTTCACCAAAATTGAACTTGGAAAACAATCGCAAGAAGGATGCCAGCAGGATGCGTCGGATGTAGTCTCTACCTTGTCTACAAGAAACGATGAACTCTAGGAGAAGAAGACCCAGCAAAAGTTGGAGAATCTTCGCCTTCATGAGATCATTCGCCAACAATCTTCACAGTCCATTGTCACCACACCACATTCAATATAGGTGAATTGCAGAGCTGAAGTGGCAAAGGCTTGGTTTGAGAAAATCATCATAGAGGGAGTTCAATACATAAAGGATGGGCTCAAAGTTCTTGAATGTCAAGGTACTAAAGAAAGACTTAATGACATGCTTTCTTCCTTTAATCAAGAACTAAAAACCTTGAACGAAGATCTAGGCATATGAGACAAAATGTCAGAAACTGATTTGGATGTCTTGGTCACATATGACATCATTCCATCAATGGAATGTTATATGAATACCAAGGGCTCATGGGTCATAAGGTGCAAGTAATGGAAAGGCTAGTGATAGAAGTACAAGAAGCCCTCAAAAGCTGTAATACTCTGGAGATTGGCATGATGAATGATCTAAAGCAAATGGGATGCATGGTGTTCACTAAGGATGACAATTTGGTGACAAAGGAAGACATGACTTCGGAATTCACCAACAAGATCAATGCTGGATTTGAGTCAGATGATTTCAAATCATAGGTGATGAACAAGTTCTTAGCAAAACACCTATGGGAGTCCATTGCAGAAAACTACCAGATTATCAGAAAGTGTTACATCATTGCAATCAAGGTTAATGCAATTTCACAAAAATGGGAATCCTAGATCCTCCAATGCTTTGTGATTGCATCACAAAATACAAGAATATTGTTGAAAATTTGTAAAGATTGATTCAAGATCAGTGCATTGTGTCTTTCAATTGGAGTATCTAATGTAAACCAAGAATGTGAGCAACATCTTTGGCGATGGATATTTTGAAACATAACTCTACATTTTATGAGAACGGACAACAGGTGGGAAGAATTAAATACATGAGAGGTCAACAATGAAAGTTCAGATACATAAGATATGTGCATCAAAACATTTGAAGGGTCGGAAGCAGCGATATGACATTATCGGGAGCCTTTCAATATACCTGCAGCAATGATTCATTATGGAAAAGAAGCGATTATATAAACTAGCAATTTATAGCAGCGATTATTAAAATCAAACTATAGAGGGGAAGATATAATAATAAAGACAAAAGAGAAGCGTATAAAACAAAAATTCAGAAATAGAAAACTTGTCTTATTTCTATTTCATCTTATTTACCTTGTTCATTCAAAGAAGGATTCGGCAATAATGTTTTAGATGATAAAAAGTCATATTGCCACATCACCTAACAGGAATATATGAATACAATGGAGAAGTTAGGAAGTGTTTAAGCTATCAGACAAAGTGTCAGAAATATAGGAAAACAAACAAGACCATATCTGAACGAAAGATACCATGTCATGCTGTTGGGATGCAACAACACTGTGTGTTGTCCCCTTCTCCGCGCTAGCATTAATGGCGCCGAGTTGGTCTATCTTTCCATCCGGATAGGCTAACGGCATATGATTTAGGATGCCAACCAGTCACAAGAGTTTTGGTTTCAGTTGAGGAGATTTTTTTATGGGAAATCCTAAGGTTAAAGCCACTTAATTTTATTGAGTTGAAGTATAAAGTACTTTATTGTTAAAGTCACTTCAAGACAAAATGACTTAAGTGACTAAAAGACGAAATAGTCTTTTTTCCCACATTGCTAAGAGGTTTGTTTCTCCCCACACTTTGAGGTTATAAAAGAAAGCTTGTACATTGGGATTGTCACTTCGAGGTTATAAAAGAAAGATAGTACATTGGGATTGTCACCACAAATATATGATAATTCTACAAAATCCTAAAGGTTGCTTAGATGTGGCTGGATATTCCCCAAGGACGAAACCCGTTAAGGAAAAAAGGTGAGTCTAGACGCAAAACTAATACTCACATGGTACTTTCAGACTTGAGGAATAGAACGATTCATCGATATCAAGAGATTATAGTTCCAGGGCAAAAAGGGTGATTGAAGCTCATAGAGTCTAGCATCACACATAGATTGATATCCGCATAGTTGAGGTTTGGACGGCTAAGAGGGGCATCAGTTATTCCATGGCAGAAGATGTTAACTTCAGACGTAAGTGCATTTTCCTCTTCCATCAGTTGTAACACATCATCTAGCGTCAGATTCTAACATTGAATGTGTAGCAGCCAGGAGAGATTGGACTGCCCTCAGCTCTCTTCACTGCAATCTCTACACATGACCATCTCACCCAGGAGTAACAGGCTGGGGTCACAGCAGTGATAACTCATGGAGTTTGGGATATCTGCAGGGACGATGTATATGCATTGGCAGTGAGAAGGAAGCAGTCACAGGAATCTGGGTGACGCCATTATCATTCCACAGGGTGACATATCAGAATAAGTAATCCACAGTGAATATTAGTTTGAGAACGGAGGAGTAAGTACAGTAGGCATTGGCATAGTTCAGGTGGTAAGCGACATTTAAAGTCAGATAGCTGAACGTGGGGCACTGGGAGGACGTTTGGAGCAGACTCAGACTTCCACATTGATATGCACTAGGCTAACAGGTCTGTATGTTAATTGCACAGCTCGCTACCAAATCATTGTATGTTCTTTTATATATCTGAACTCAGAATCTTGTCATTTGCATATTGTAAACCTGCTGTTGGTTAATTGGTCTGATTATAATTCATGATTGCAACATTGTGTTTTCAAAACACCATCTAGAACTCATTGAAGGCTTAAATTCATAAGTTTATGATAATTTCATATCATTTATGAGTGCAATCGGCATAGTGACATGACAGTAGTCAGTTTGCCAAAGTACCTGTTTACATGACAATTGTTAGACAAAATTTTCGTTAGACCAAGTTCCATATTTCTGATCAAACCCAAAAGAGTTCATTACACATTGAATCAGCATCTGTGTCTTATTCAGTAACAGAATCAATAAATTTATACCAAAAAATAGACATATACAGCTTGTGTCTCAACATATTATCTGACAAAGATTATATATGTTTGTAAGTGGCTAAGAACCAAAGAAAAACAAAGGGGAGCAGTCTGAACAAGAGATGAATACCACAAGAAACAAAAATTGATGACATAGAAACTTATTTATATTATTAGTGCCATTTATCGTCAGATAAGCTTATTGATGATGCAAGGTCCTTTGGTAATATCCAGCAACAGAAATTAAAGACATCATTGATTGCATGATAGGATCTTCAAATATTCTTGTGTTGACAGCAGCAAGAGGGACTTTTATTTGGTATCGGGAAAGTCTTAAGCAGATTTTGGACTGCCAATATATATGAAACGATGATTCTGCCAGTAACAATGTATTCAACGATCACAATTAGCAGCAGTTTGAAAAGTCAGAAGTTTTCCTTATGTGATGAACCGGAAAAGTGGCTGTTCAAACCTGGGGATGCCGTTTGTGAAGTAAGAGACAGTATTTACTTCAATATTCCTTTGACACAAACTATCGATCAAATGATGGTGAACAGCAGCGAATAGCAAGAAAATACAAAACAGAGTTTTGATTAAAACAAAACATTATAAGTATTCTGGAATTAATGGCTTACAGAAACAAAGATGATTATTTCTAAGGCAGCAATAAAGAAGACACAGAGGCAGTCATGAGATTGCACTATGTGGACATGTCAGTAAAACATACTGGCAAAAGGAAAACCTTAACACTGGAAACTTGTTTAACATCAAATTGTAACCCCTCGGTGGTTTTCATGATTTGTTATGAGCAGTTGCAAGTCATACAATTAACTGTCAAGTATAATGTCTATTGGTTAAAAGAAAAGAAAGTGCAATGAATTATATGAAGATACAATTAAAATCAACCCAGGCATTCTAAAGTTACACCACTTAGTAGAAGGGAGATATATCCATTAAATAAATGATTAAATAAAATTACAATAAATCATCTTTCAAGGATGAGAGATGTCTCTTTATTCCAAAGTCCCGTCATTTCTTGGAATGAAAGTATATAAATAAGATATGTATCATTTACAAGAAAGCAAATCAGCGATTGCAGACTAGAAAAGAGGTCAGTGGTGAGTGAAGAAAAAATACAGAGATAGATAGATAAGAAAAGGGAATAATGTCTTTTGCAGTTTTTGGTAGATAGGGTAGTGCAACTGAAGCACAGATTTATTGTACTCATTTTCCAAATCGATGCAAGAACCCTGTTTTTCTTATTCATCTTGTAAATTGAAGTTCAAGTATTTTGTTCAAATCAGTCCCTGTGATTTTTTATTTTAAAATCAATTGCTACTAACAGTAAAGAAGTTTATTTCAATACAAATCTTTGATCATCAAAATTTGCATATGAAATATTGTCTATGTGAATTTTGTCTAATTGGTTTTCCCAAAGAAATTAAAGTCAACTAGTGAAATATCCCTAACCAGATATTTTCTGATTTCTTTCCCAAATTAAAATTCAGAACACACATATGTGAAGTTGCATAATAAAGCTTGTAATATAAATACTAGAGAACATCCCCAATAGTCGCATATCCAGTTATTTCCTTAAAACCAATATTCAGAGCTTAAACCATAGGCAGATGTACTATGAACAGTAATAGATAAACAACAAATCTTCCACTAGATATAAACCCGTCTTTTCACAATAATGTTCAGGAATTCAAGTATATAACAAAATACAAACCAATAATATTAAATTCAGCCAACTCTTTAACTTCTTAAAATACGTTATTGCATTGTACAACACCAATACAATAACCAGTATTAATGAATCCAATCTTAAATACAGATTAACAGTGAGATTGGAATACTAGAATAAGAACCTGTAAGCGCATGTGAAACACCTGAATTGATGTCTCCCCGGACAATGGGTTTGTGTCCACTGTCTGCCAACACGAGGGGTTACGTCCTCAACTAGCTGAAAGCTAAAGCTTTCTGAATAACTCTCATAAGAGAGAAAATTGGAAATGAATCATAAACAAGCATGTCCAGCAATGAGCCCCATTCCCCTTTCAATACACAACTAAGACTCTTTGAATCCCCTCTAGCTTTCGTCCTATTCACGTGCGACTCTTCAACTTCCTTTTGGCATTTCATCTTATTCCTCCTTTACCTTTTGCCCTCTTTATAACATTAAATTGACCTTTTAATAATTTGAGTCTACGTCTCAAAGTCAATTTTAACATTATATAAAATAAGACTTCAATCTTTCTAATGTCCCAAAAAGGGGACATTACAAATCTCCCCTACCTAAAATTGCTTGTCCTCAAGCAATCAATACCAGGATCCCATACAAGTTTGTAGGTAGCCCTGTAGTCCAAATTGAAAACAATTCCAGCCACATTGCAAAGCAAGATGTCACTCTACAATCTATCTCTCAACCGGATCCCTGGATCCCATATAACTCTCTGAAAAACTCTGCACTTGTAAACTGAACAACTCTAATCATCACTGATACCACTGAATCCAACCTCAAACTGAGAAGAATTACGGCAAAGTCCTCAACAAGCCATAAATACATATGATCAACACATGGATCCCAAACCCTGTTGTCATAACCAGTCGATATGATAAGGTAGAAATGTATCAGTGAACTATGCATAACCCAGTAGATGATGACAACTCGACCTAAATAGATAATATAAAAAACAAGTCGCTCAAAAACTGAGTGTAACACCCTGGGCGCAACAAATACCAAACTGTCATCTTCAATCTGGAGAATCCCCGAGTACATAAGTACTATGAATAAGGATAAAGTTCAAAAAGCATTCCCTATGATCAACACATAACTCTCCTCAAAACAACACCAAAGACTATCCAATGGCTGATGTATATAATCCAACCGACTCTTGTATGGTGTGAAATTAGGAACCCTATGTGGACTGATCCAATGATGCACAACTGTAGTCAAATCACCATTTCCAACCTATGACCCATATTCATTGCTAGGAAACGTACCAAGATTCCATATCCTGAAATCAGAATCATCTTCTTCGTGATAATAAAAAGGAGAGTCCTTGTTTATCTCAAAAAGAGGATTATCGAAAATCCAATCAGCCTCTACTTCAAACACAGGGTTATCAATAAGTTGAATGTGATCTAAAACTTCGGTACTTGGTCTTTTAGGACAACTATCCAAGTTATAAGTTTGTTGAATGCTATCAAGCTCAACAATGGCATCTTGAAAAACTATTGCCTCACCTTACCCTCATGTTCCCGAGAGTGATTCGTGATCCTAATCTGATTTTCTGCTTCCTGAAGGGAAATCCGAGCATCATTTAATGCCTCCTATGTTTTCTTAAGCTTTCTATTGAGCCCCTTAATCTCATTCCTTTCTTTGTTCAGCAGATCAACATGTGTTTCAGCAACCTTAAGAAGGTTATCCCTGTCGAAAAGCAAATACAAATATTCTGATTTCATAGTTTCAAAGGTTGTTTTGACCACTTGCAAATCAGAAACAAGCCATTTCTTCTTCCACTCCTTTTTGAACCTTCCTGTAGAGATCCTCAACCATCTTGTGAGTGTTGTCATAACGTACCAAAGATGCCACAACCATTTCTTTGTTAACCTTCAACTAGTTTCTAAATGCATGCATTTATTTCATTATCATGTTGATACATCTCATCGTCTTATAGTGTCATCTTGGATTGTTCCTCTGAATTCCTATCATGGGCGTAGGAAATATATGGTTCATCACACAAAGACCCTAACCTACTATTACCTTGTGTGTAGTCGATCTCATCAACCTACTTGTCAAAGCTAATCTCCCAATCACCAACATAGAAACTTGCACCTTGTGTCACCTCTTTTGTGTGATCATCAGAAAGCTACAAATCAATGGGGCTTGATTGCTCTTCTTTTTCAAGGTCCCCTATTAGATGATTTAGGTTTGCTAGAAATTCATCATACATAGTTTTGTACTAGTCTTTTGCAAGGAGATCATGAGCTAATTCATGGTACTTCATTATTACCATATTGGTCTTGTTTTGGAGTTTTAAATGGAAATCTATGAAATCACTGAAGGCTAATTCTTTTTGAATCTTCGGAGGAAGTTTTTTGTACTCATCATACATATCAAGTACCTCTGTTTTGAAATACCATTTCTGGTTTTTGATTTGCTAAATGATTGATGAAGCATCTTCATTCTTTTCCCAAATATTCTCCAAGTTTAAGGAAGTGGCTCCCTTTTCTAGTTTTGCTTCATAGTTCCACATTTTCACTATATCTGCTTTCTAATAAAAGATTCACTTTAAGGTCTTTAAAATCCTACGAATTTTCTTTCTATGTCTTTTCTTCCTCAGTTTAAATGCAATTGATACATAATAGTCGATTCACCTTACCATAGAATGTGATCTCCATAGTTGATAATAACAAATCAGCAAGAATCAATGATTAAAAATTCTTTCTTGAGATAGTTGCAAAGGTATGAAGAATTCATCGTGCACCTATAATGGTTCCAGCCAAGGTATCAGAAGAAAAACTCTCTTGCCAATGTTTATGCTTCTCTGAACAGTTACACATTTCAATTGATTTCTGAATGGATCATCCAATGTCTTCAATCACCCATGCTTACTTGTTATGCTTACGATTGGAGAATTATTGATACCTCTGTGACTTCAATCTTCAATGTGAATAACTTGCCAACCATGTCATCTCATACTTTTTGCTAGTTACATGACTTGCCAAACTTGTAACACCCACTTCTCTCTGTTACGTAATCCCTTTCCTGTAGCCACCTCCACCCTTCTTCAAAGCCTCTGCTGCATATTTGATTCAAGATGTTGCTCGTAGTGGCAAGCTAACAGAAATTATTCCATTTTATGGCATAAGTGTTGGACCTGGTATCTGTGAGGAAGCAGTGCAGCTGCTTCTTCGTATAGTCATGCATCTTCCTCAAAGACGTTTATTCATACCTAAGAAGAAAATACATTCATGATAATTTGGGATGGAAGCTTGTATTGTAGCAACTATCGCATTCATACTTTCACAATGCTTCACTTTTACAACCTTTCCAACAACTCCAAAACACAACTGTAACATCTGAGCATCCATTCGCAGTTGCATAACTCAAGGGAGAAAATGTATATCAATGAATCATGGCAGTTCAAACCCTACAATCCTCTTCCTGCGAGCCTGATGGGTACTGTCCATGCCCACCTGTTTGCATTTCTTGCTACTACCTAGCTGCGGTTATCGTCATATTCTATTTTGGTTGGTTTGTCTTTTACACAGCTACACGTTTAAGTCCATCAACACTGCTAAAGTAAGTCTTCGTCCTTCCTTGTGCGAATATATGTCACCACAATCAACACAGCTCTCCAGCTGCTATGGCAACTACATGCTATAAATCTGCACCCACCTCTATCTTTGGACCAGTATTGTAATGCCTCAATAAGAATGGTATCCAAGGTAGTTTCTACAATTAGCTGTATAAATATTTGAATGCAATAGCATATCGCCCTCAATGCTCTATTTTTTTCTGGAACATGTAACATACCTCTTGGAGCCTTATTGTTTGAGCTACTTGTAAAAACCCCGCCAATCACCAGTTTGAATGGAATTTTAATATCTTAAAAGTTTCTTTGTCTTAATGCATGCACAACATGTGGCATCAATGTCATTCGCTTATCGAGTCTAGCATTATCTGGTCATTTAATTATAATGACTAAACATAACCATATGCGCATGTCACGTTTCTTGACCACCACCAAATTTTGTTGTTAGATAGATACTTGCTAAGGTTGGAAGAAAAACAATTTCGGCAGCCTGACACCAAGGCAATCATTTCTATCTTGGTCGTGCTTTTGATGATTTTTGGAGCTTTCGCAAACCTTCCATAGCTTGCTAGCTGGTATGAAATCGACTCTAGAAAGCATACATAGCTCCCCTGCAACTATAGATTTTCACCAAAGCCCATCCTTGATTTATCGGTTCTTAGAGCATGAGTCATTACTCTCACTTATATTGGTGTGTCGTTAGATATTCATTTCTAAAATGATTCAATTCAAGTTGGCTTCCAAAACAACTGCCAAGAACACTACTAGCACCTGCGTTTCTCCAAAGAGTTGTACGTCGTCCGTAAGTCTACAAATGGGAAATCTTGACCAACAAGAAAACTGTATTTGCTCCTCATACTAGAACCTTAGCTAGCGCAAATAGAAATTTTAAGCCCAGATTTTTTTATTATTTATTTTTCCGAATTTAAGCTACAGATGATCAAAGCATTTGAGTCAACTAATGTAATGACAAATAAAAATATAACAACCCCAATACTTCACTTTAAATTGTTGTCATTCCCTGATATTCCAAACAAGGAGTCAGCTTCACTATAGATAGATCTTGAATCACTAATGTCCGCTCTCCTCTGGTGTCATGACGAATGGTGATCTTTGTTTACGGAATAACCTTTAGGAGTATTAGCGGCTATTTCCTTCCAAATATATATATATATATATATAAAATATTAATTCTTCACTGTTGCGTAGGTAAACAACATCAACCCACTGGCCATGATAGGACTAAGAGGCCTGTATGCTGGTTAATACTGAAAATCAAATGTTGTGGAAATAAAACTTTCAATGCCTAAACAAGAAGTATGAAACATCCGCCATATTTGTGTGCTTCTTTAATATTCTGAAATACCTTATTTAGAGTATCATGTATCTCCCGCAATAAACAATATCATACACCCCAATAGAAATTTTTTGAATCAAGCCCAGGTGTCAATTTTGCACGTAATAGTTTCTTCAAACGAACACGACTGATGCAAATATGAAGTTCAAGACTACAAATGCTCCTTGATTCTGTTCCCTTCATAAAAATAATTGTTCCTCCTCAATCAAACTTTAGATATGCAAATTTGACCCTTCATAAAATTGTCTTTGTTATAACTTCACAGGCTAGCAGGAAAACTAGCTCTGATACCACTAAAATATGCCAAACTAAATATTTGCTGATTTCTTTCCCAAATTAAAATTCAAAACACACATATGTGAAGTTGTAAAGTTGGTAATATAAATACTAGAGAACATCCCCAATAGTCGTATATCTAGTTATTTCCTTAAAACCAATATTTAGAACTTAAACCATAGGCAGATATACTATGAACAGTAATAGATAAACAACAAATCTTCCAATAGATATAAACCCGTTTTTTCACAATAATGTTTAAGAATTCAAGCATAGAACAATGCGTACAAACCAATAATATTAAACCCAACCAGCTCTTTAACTTCTTAAAATATGTTATTGCATTATACAATAGCAATACAATAACCAATACTAACGAATCCAATCTTAAATAGAGATTAACAATCAGATTGGAATACTAGAATAAGAACCTGTAAGCGCATGTGAAACACTTGAACTGATGTCTCCTCACACAATGAGTTTGCATCCACTGTTTGCCAGCATTAGGCGCTACATCCTCAACTAGCTGAAAGCTGAAGCTTTCTGAATATCTCTCACAAGAAAGAAAACTAGAAATGAATCATAAACAAGCATGCCCAGCAATAAGCCTCATTCCCCTTTTAATACACAACTAAGACTCTTCGACTCCCCTCTGGCCTTCATCCTATTCCCTTGTGACTCTTCAACTTCCTTCTAGCATTTTGTCTTATTCCTCCTAGACCTTTTGCCCTCTTTATAACATTAAATTGACCTTTTCATAATTTGAGTCTACATCTCAGAGTCAATTTTAACATTATATAAAATAAGACTTCAATCTTTCTAATGTCCCAAAAAGGGGACATTACAACTAGACTAAGGTTTGTGTTGCCAATTGAAGCTTTAGGCTATAAAGTAGTGGATGGTACAGCACTATCTCTCTAGGTTGTATATAAGAATTTAGAGAAAACTTGACTCTATTTACCCAAGGTTGGATATGGGACTAGTCTGCGATTTATTTTGTGAAGTCGGTTGATGTCTGAGGCCTTGAAGTTCAATATTCTACCATATCCATAACTCATAAACACTATTGCTTTCATTCAAACAATATTTATTTCACAAGTAAATATCTCAAAGCATTCATATAACTTTTATTTTGACTAAATTTAAGGATTTTTCCAACTTAAGAACTCACGAAGTTTAAATTTGCTATAGAAAAACTTTGAACCAAGTAATTAGGGTTTAAGGTGAAGGTTTAGCCACCTAGGTTTAACGAAGCCTAAAGTGTAGGGGGATTGAATCAGGAGATTATTCTTGTTCATTGGCTAAAAATGATTAAGTAATCCTATTAGAGAACTTGCAAAACTCTTTGATTTCCACTTTGTGGTTTTGGGAACCAACGAGTCCTTATATCCCTCCATCACCTATCACAGTCATTTCTTGCTCACAACCACCTATACTACCCCAAATCAAGATCAACAAAGGCACACACCCTTGAAAACTTTTTTACCACATATCCATATGTATTATGAACCCTCCATATCATTCATATCCATCCATAAATCTTAATATCTTGTGAAGCAACTTGGATGCCAATCACAAAATCAATAAGTGTAGATGTATAGGCTACATCCAAGGATTAATATGTCCAATCTAAGCAACATGAAAATATAAAGAACAACATGATCCATGAACAAAAAGAATCCAAAAGGTCACAAGAGCCCATCAAAAAAAAAAGAAATCCAAAAAGACAATTTGGGTTCCTCAAAATCCCTCGTTGAAGCAATCCATTCTAAAAAATCACAAAGCAAAGAAAATTTGAGAGCTATGTTGATTCCCAAGTCTCTCATAAAAGACTTACATACAAAACAATAATCAAAATTGGCATTGAAGCTTCCAAAGGCTTCCTCAAATGCACCAACCAAACATCTTTCTCCTCTCCCAAATCCATTTTGGGTCATAATGTCCCAAAGTCAAAGTCCCCTTCCAGCCCAAAACCTAAAACTAAAAAATCTACCATTTCTCCATCACTCCACCACCCTTCAAGGTGTGTTCCAATGATGATTTTGCCAAAACTTGTATCTAAACCTACACAAACCTCCCGCCATCCTATCTATTATCCAATAACTATCTTTATCCATCCATCCCTCTTATCCAATCTTTTGCCTAAAATGTTACCATCATTTACCTTATCATTCCTTTCATATGACCTCACTCTCACCATACCATCATCTTCGAGCATGCAGTCAAGTGCCATGGTCTATTACAAGAGATCTTTCAAGGGTAACTATCCAATGAACAAGATGCTTGAGTTTGTCATTTCCTATCATGTATTTGTTATCATTGGGAAAAAGTGTCAAAAATAAGAAAAAGGCGAAAATCTCCAAACAAAAAAGCAAAAAAAATCCAAAAAGTCAAAAAAATGAAAAAGCAAAGAGTGATTAATTTGTCCATGTGTGAAAACCCCCTCAGTGGTGCCTTGAAAGAGTATCATAATGAAAAATTGGCAAATAGGTGTCATATGTATTACATTATCCTTTGGCACTCTACCCTAGGGGAAACTTTTAGGCATACCATCTTTCCCTCCATAATCTTTTTACATCCACCATCATCCCTCATTTATCCCATCTGCATTCATATCCCCTTTACCACATTTGATCTTGACAAGGTTGAGGATCTTACTAAGTTTCACGCAAACTATCTATTTATCCTTAATTACATGCTTGGAATCCCTATCCCTTAGCTTACCTTTCTTTTCTCCATTATTCATAATAACCTTTGATCTTACTTATCCTATTCTATCTAAATTGATGCCTTAATCGTGATAAAAAATGGGGCATAAAATGCAAAAAAAAAACAATGTTTTCAAAACCTCTTGACATGTCCATTCCTTTGGACCTCATTATCTTGCATGTTATTTCAAATGTACCATGTCATTAGCCTACATTTCCACATAAGATTCCCTAACTCGGAAAATATGTTATCACGAGATAATCCTTGAGGATAACATAAATTACCTCCATCATTCAATTATCTGTCACTTTCCCATCATTTCACTCATCCCCCTCAAAATGTCTTATGCTTTACTAGAAAGTCACGGGCAAACAAATGGAATCTTGCATGAGAATTAGTAATAATCATTAAAAATCAATAAAAATAATAAAACATCCTTAAAAAATCCAGAAATATCAGATAAATGTCTTGAAAATCCAAAAACATCCTAAAAAATCCAAAAGAAAACAAGTGAATTCCTAAAAAATCCCAAAAACATTGCAAAAGTCCTTAAAAAAACATCACAAAAAATCCAGAAAAAAAAGACCAAAAATTTTGGAAAACTTCATGACAAAAGTATTAAAAAATCAAAACATATCAAAAACCCTTCCGTTGAAATTATAGCTTCGTTTAGATAACAGTGGATGATAATATAAAATACAATGATCTGGATAAATCATACATGCATATAAACCAATATACATTGTAAGTATTGATATATACATACACATTAAATTACAATGCATTATATTAATTATTATTATCATCCACAAAATCTGATATATACCTCGAAGTATAAATATGTTATCAATCTGTTCTGATCGATTTGTATTACTGTTTATATGTATTGATATATGAGATAATGCTTCATATTCTATAACAGACCCGAGTCTGTTTATGACTGTTCATATTGCCAATCACAAATACCTTAATTAAGAGTTTGTTAGTGTCGATTTGAAATGGCAGTATTAAGGTAACACAATGTATCAGTTAAGTGAAAATACATGTCAATGAATGGACATGTCTCCACTGGCATGTCTATTCATTGACATGCCTCTATGAATTATATATATACACAACCCAATCGGTCAGTGCTCGTCTCTCCAAGTATTCAGTCATTATCAAATATTCATATTGAACACTGAACTTACCATTCAGAAGTCAGATTTACAGACATTGAAATAATAAATACATTCTTTCAGATTATAATCTGCAAAGAAAACATTTCGATTGTGAGACTATTGCTCAAGAAAATTAGAAAGATCTTACAATATTCTGATCTAGAAAAAATCTAATCATTTTAACATGGTATCAGAACCTTGTTAAGGAAGATCTGATTAGACTTGAGGATTAAGATCAAATATTTATTCTCTCTTGAAATTACAATCACATTCCATTCTTCATAATGTCGAGTGTAATCAGATTTGAGGATCGTCTTGAAGGTAGAACCAACTTTGTATCATGGAAAGTAAGAATCGTGACGATATTGAAAGAAAATAAATTAATCTCACTTGTGAAGGAAAACAAAGCAAAACTAGAGAATGATCCTAAGAAAACTCTATGGATCGAGAGAGCAATGAGAAGGTTATGTAACTTGGAGTAGATGCAGTTAGGGATCATATAGTAGTTATCTTATCAAAACAAGATACTGCATACCTAATGTTATTAAATCTTTTGAAAGCACATTTGAAATAAACAACACCAGTAGAATCCTTGATCTAAAGAGGCAACTTAATCATGTAAAAATGTACAAAAGAGAATCCATCACCACATATTTTATGAGAATCATTTAACTAAGAGATCAACTCTCAACAGTTGGAAATCAAATTGATAGCAAGGAGTTAGCATTATAAGCTCTAGCTGGCCTACCAGCTTCATGGGAGTCATTTATTCAAGGAATAAGTACAAGTTCAAAACTTCCCTAAATTTGACAGGTTGAAAACAGATTGCTTACGAGAAGAATCTAGACTGATGACCAGAGGAAAAACTCAGAAACCTGTAGATGAGGATATTCGTGTATTAAACACTGATTCTCGTAAGAAAGGAAAGAGGGAAAATTTCAAAAGGAAGAAGAATACTTATGGAAACAGATCGTCTAAGAAGAGGAAGGATATATCTCAAATACAATGTTTCAGATGTGATCAATATGGACATTATGCAATCTAGTGACCTGTTAGAACAAAACAACAAGCATCCTTTGCTAAAGCTGGAAAGGCCAATACAGAACATGATTCTGAAAATTTGTTTTCTACTCAGCATTATCAAGCCAAGTTTTAAACAAGCTCAAAACCTAGGTAATTAATACTGGATTGTCAAGACACATCACAGTATTCAGAGAATATTTAAACACTATGATAAAAGAATCTGACAAAGAAGTAAATATTGGGGATGATTCAGCCTATCCAGTGAAGGGGGTTAGGACTTGCACCATAAATTTAAAATCAGGCATCTCCCTTCAACTCACTATAGTATTGTATGTTCTAGGAATAAAAAGGAACCTAGTATCCATTTCTACTCTTGAAGACATAGGATATAGTGTTACCTTTATGGATAGAAACGTTCTAGCATGGCCAAAGAACTCTACCATAAAGAAAGCAACAAACTATTGGAAAAAGACGAGGATGTCTTTACAAACTTTCCAGTGATTCAAACCAAGCCCTATACACGAGACTTCTAACTCAAATGAAATCTGGCACCAAAGATTAGGACATGTACACCTTCAATGAAAAAAATGGGGACTGGATTGCCCAAACTGAACCAATCTCAAGGAGCATGTAAAGAGTGTGCCCTAGGAAAGAATACAAAAGGGACCTTCCAAAATAATACTAGTAAAACTAAAATGTATTAGAATCAGCTCACTCTAACTTATTTGGACCCATGTCTATACCCTCCATGAGAGGATTCTTATATTATGTAGTCTTTGTAGATGATTTTTCTAAAAAGGCCTGGATATATTTTCTTGAGTGTAAAGAGTCCGAGGAAATCATTTAAAGGATTGAGTTCAAAGCTCTCACAGAAAATTTGACTGGGAAGAAAATCAAAGTACTGAGAACAATTTTGGGAAGGAACACACTTCAGAAATTTTTAAGGAATTTTGTGCAAATGCTAGGATTAAGAGGAAGTTTAATGTGCCTTACAATCTTCAACAAAATGGAGTTGCTGAGAGAAAGAATAGAACCACTGTAGAATCTTCCAGAGCCATGTTGTATGACAAAAACATAGAAACTTCATTTAAGGCAGAAGCCTCTGGGACAGCTATCTACATTAAAACAGATGCCCACACTCTCATCTAGATAAAAGAACTCCTGAAGAAGCATTCACCAGTGTAAAATCTAACATAAGTCACCTAAGGATTTTGAATTTTTTGGTTGTTTTGTCTACATTCATTTGCTTAAAGAAAAGAGGTCTAAGTTAGAACCCACTAGCAAGAAAGGGATATATGTGGGCTATAGTGAAATATCAAAAACCTACAAAACATACATACCTAGACCGAAACTGATTGAAGTATTGAACTTAGCAGAGATGTCAATTTTGTGGAAGATGCTGCTTTTAAAAGATCTAAGAGCTCTCATGAGATAGGAATTCGAGATCCCCCTAAAGATATGGAAGAGGATTGTACTCCTCATATTTGGAGGAATTCTTTGGAAGAAATTATGAATGAGAATCATTGATGTACTTGGTTAACACAAGACTAGATATATGTTATGCAATGAATTCTCTAAGCCAGTTTATGTGTGAACCAAAGGAGATACATCTTTTTGTTGCAAAGCATATTTTGAGATACCTTTAAGTCACTACTGGATATGGTTTTCAATACAAAAATGTAGACCTAGATCTACATGGATACTCTGATTCAAATTGGGCTAGAAGTGTAAACCAATCGGAAAAGCGCATCAGGTGTTGCTTCAGTTTAGGATCAGTTATGATCTCATGGATCAAAAGAAAACGGACTTCAGTAGCGCAAAGCTCAATAGAAGCCGAATTCATTGCAACCTCTATGGGAGCGAGAGAAGTATAGCTTAGGAAATTACTTGTGGGATTATTTGGTGAATCCTTGAGTCCTACTATTATAGTTCTATTAAGCTTTCAATGAGTCCAATGTTCCATGATAGATCAAAGAAAATGGAGACTCCTTATCACTATGTGAGAGACATGGTAGAAAGGAATGTGATTTAGTTGGAGTATATTACTACAAGTGATTAGACAACTAACACCAAGCCTCTCCCCAAAGTGAAAGTTGAATGCTTTAGGAAGAAACTTGGAATGGCTGAAAATTAAAGTCATTATTGATATTGAGTATTTGCACTAATATATATATATATATATAAGATGTTTAATGTGTAAACTCTTTTGTCATGTGTGTGACTAATGACTTTGTGGGACCCCCCTATATACATTATTGAAAGGTGACAAACTTTCAGATAATGAACACTTGTATTTGACATTGTAAGCTGGCGACTTTAGATTTTCTTTACTATCATAATGGATATCATGTAACTTGATATCAATGAGACATGTCATGATAGTTAATATCTCTCGGACATTTTCCTAGGTATCATGAGACTTGATATCATTTAAAGATCATTATGATCCTTTAGAGTTAATAGTGGTGGATATTGCATCCATGGATATACAATGATTTATTATGGTAGGCATCATGAGACTTGATGTCAGTGCACGTAGCATAATGAGGATATTGATGAAGAATGTCATGTGACTTGATATTCGTAAGTATATCATATCTTCTAATATCATGAGCAAAGTGATATTGCTATACTTGGATGAGTATTATCTTCACTAGCTAAAAGGAAGTGTTGAAATAATAGCTTCATTTAGATAACAATGGATGATAATATAAAATACAATGATCTAGATATAACATGCATGCATATATACCAATATACATTGTGTATATTGACATACACATACACATTAAATTACAAATCATTATTATGACCCACAAAATCTGATAAATACCTCCAAGTATACATTTGATGTTGTTGATCTATTCTGATCAATTTATATTATTGTTTATATGTATCAATTACAAATCGATATATGAGATAATGTTACACATTCCATAACAGACCCAAGTTTGTTTATGACTATTCATATCATCAATCACAAATACCTTAATCAAGAGTTTGTTAGTGCCAATTTGAAATGACAGTATTAAGGTGACACAAGGTATCAATTAAGTGAAAAGAAATGTCAATGAATGAACATACTCCACTCACATAGAGGCATGCCTATTCATTGGCATGCCTCTACAAATGATACATATACACAATCCAATCAATCTAGGGAGCATCACAGTAATCAATTAGTGCTAGTCTCTCTACATATTCAATCATCATCAAATATTCATATTCAACATTGAACTTATCATTTAGAAGTCAGATTTATATAGACATTCAAATAAAATATACATTCTTTCATATTATAATTTGCAAAGAAAACAAATTGATTGTGAGACTATTGCTCAAGAAAATTAGAAAGATTTACACTATTCTAGTCTAGAATAAATCTAATCATTTTAACACCTTGCAACAAGAAGTAGAAAGTGGCATCAAACATCAAAACTCATATCAAAATATTCAAAACAACGAGCTTCATAAATCAGCAATGAACTCATTAGGCTTGTCTTTATCTACAATCCAATCTACCATCGACCAAATTGATCAATCAAATGAATATCTTAAACAATGACAGACACACTTGAAACTAGAAATTTTCGGTCTTATATGAGTACTCCATTTCTAAAACCAAACACATCCACATCAACATCAATCAATCCATACAATGATCAGTCAAGTTGTTGACAAAGTCAGTCATGTCAATCTACAATCAATTTATTATCCACGATTCTGTCCCTATGCTCTTAAAGGATACCACAATGTGTTGAAAGTGGCTAGGATGGATCATATTCTTGTTTTCTTTGTTTGCTATTTGTGGATTGTTTCGATAAAGTTTTTGGGCAATGAAGTTTGGGGTGTTTGTCATAGGCACTATCATTTCCATGGTAGTTAAGCATCATTTATATGGCAGTCACAAATACCTTGACTCCAAATACACAAACCCCAGGATGGAGTAAAACATTCCTTGGCTGTTATCTACTTGTCCAAACAAAGATCGTAGCAATGCTCAAATAGTCAACATCTAGATGCTTCAATATCGCTCTTTCAAATAATGCACAGTGATGAGACTGTTGTAAATATTCTACAAAGACTCAGATTCGTCACTTTTGATAGTCAAAACTCGATTCGCAACTAAGTCTTCATTTCTTACTAATTCATTCTTCTAACTAACTTTCTTCATTCAATCCAAGGGTCGTTGATGAGAGCAAATAATGTCCCATTTTTCACCATATTTCATCCTATTCTTACATTCCATTTCCATTCTATTTCCACATCATTTAACCACTTTACGTTGCATATGATTTATGATTTAATATATATAAGTTATGTTTTGTAATGTCCCCATTTTGGAGGTATTTTGATTTAATTAATTTAATTAATTAAGTTGTCCAAAATAATGAATATTTTATGAGGATGACTAATTAATTTTTTTAATTAAATAAATAAGTGGTATTAAGTTAATTATTTATAAAGTTATCAAATGAATAAATATAAAAAGGTAACTTTATATTTAATTAATTTAATAAAGTGACTTGAATTATAAAATATTTTTATAAAGTCACTTAATAAATAAAATAAAATAATGTTCTAGAAGTTTTTGGAGAAAGTGGAGAAAAAGAATAAATAGGCATCCTGGGTTTCATTCTCACCAGGCAGATTTGTTGTTGTTGATGTTGATGTTTGATGGTTGTGGAGCCTAGGGTTTCTACAGTAGTCACAATTGGCCATTGAGAACGAAAACTCTCAATTGGTACGCAATTTTGAGGGTGTGAAATATCACTTCAATTATTGCAGCTGGGAGAAAGTTACTTCAGACTTTCATTTGTGCTTCATTGCTTAAAATCTTGTGGCTTTCGGCCAAGTTTTGGATGGTTCAATTTGAGGAATTGTTGAAGACATTTTGGTGATCAAAGTCTTCATCTTTGGCTATGCTAGGGTTCTACTTGCAGCATTCGTCATTTCCAGAATTGCTGATATGATGCTTCAGTCACAAAAGTCTGCATATTAGGGCCACAATTTTGCATGATATTGGTTGCTATTTGCATTGGAAATTATAGCTATCCTTTGGAGCTGGTTCATCATTCTTGGCACCGATTTTCCCTTGGTGAAGAAAGCAGATTATATTGGTGAATAAATCAGATATTACAATTGTGAAAGGGTGCCTTTGGTAGGTGCGATTTTGGTTGTGGAGCTCACATTTGGCATCGATTTCATTCAAGGCTTGGGTCGCCCATTTCCTTGGATCTTGGAGATGATGTTTGGTGCTTGAGACGGAATTTATATGCTGCATATTATTTTATTTTCAAGATCAGACCAGAACAGGGGCGGCTGGCTTAGAAAGCTCGATTTGGCTTGGAAGAACACATTTTCAATTGGAGTTTGGTTGCTTCTTCATCTATTCACAAAGGCGCTTCAATCCAACCAAGTTTCATTGCATATAGTCCATCATTTCATTGTATAAGCATAACTTTTAGTTACAGCTGTAGGAGTGCATTTCATACCGGCATATCATATATTTGTAATTCTTGTAAATGTCAAGAGTCTTGGCTTATTGATGAGCCTTGTATTGAATCATTGTGTTGTAATAAGAGATACTAATTTACTAGTCATTTGTAGTTGTCATTGAGCAATTCTATATCATTTGTAGTCAGCTTAGTAGTTTGCATACCAACTGTTTGACAAAATACCAGTTCGCTGTAGGTGATCATTTTTTATGATTAGAATTCATATATGCATGAATTCATATATGCATTCAATATTGTCAGAATAAGTTGCACATTCATGTTAGGTTATTGTTTAATCAATTTAGAGTCATTTGTAAACATTCTCATCAATGCTAATTGAAGAAAAGAGTCATTAAAGCAAACTGAAATTTTATATCAGTCATATGACCCTTGTATGCAAAGTGTTTGATGAAATTCCTTGAGCCTTTATCAGCATTTTGAGAGCAGATTTGAGCAGGGTCATTACATGTTTAATATAGTTTTGAGGTTAAATTATGAAAATTAATTATTGATTGTCTTTATTAAAGAGCATTGTTATTTTATGTTTTGGAAAATATATCTGCAACATGCTTCCTCTCACCTATGTAAGAATCTTATTAGCATTCATTATTGCCACAACAATTTAAAGCATTATTCCTTCCGATGATATTGACCAAGGAGTATGTTGAGAAAGAAATTGGCGGGAATAATTACCTGCCAAAAATAAGGACAGTCAGGTTTGCATTTCATTTTGCGGGCAAATTAGAATGAATCTCAAAAATCCCAAACATGGGTTTTGTCCAGGATAGGCCCAATAAGGTCCCTACGCGGAAAAATCTTCAGAAACTGAACGAGCAAAGAACTGTGGGTGGTTTTCTAAAGGTCAAATTTCATGATTTACAATTTGCTTCCAGATTATATGCTTGTTATATTGTTAAGAAATTGGTTTGTTAATGATTAGTAAATTGTTAAGCAATCAGTTTTTATGTTATAGAAAGAGTGGTCATATATTTTACACCCTTTATTAAATATAAAACGATAAGTTTCAGCCATAAAGACTGAACTTCCATTATCAAAATAGGTTTGGTTGTTTTATCTGTAAAAGGCTATATAAGCCATCATATATTCAAGAAAGGGAGAAGAATGTATGAATCATAATATCATAAATATAATATTGTTCTACTGAGTCGGCACTCACTCTGCAGCTGTCGAATGTATAAAAATATATTTTATATATTTTTGTAAGTTGTATGTGTTAATTATTTGTGTTATATATAATTTCAAATTGGTATATTAGTGTCTTAATTATTTATATAGAGTCTCATTCCAAATTAGTATTGCATATATTTTTTGTATTGACAATTTATTCCTGTGCTTCATGCTTAATCATTAAGAATTGTGTTAGTTGCATTAAGGTTTTCATTTTAGACTTTGTTGTTTGAGAATTTTAGTAGCTTTTATTTAATTTAAATTACAGTCCATGTTTTAGATTTGACTTTATGATTTGTGTTAAAGTTGATATTTCAGAGTTTGGTGCAATTTCTATATAGTTCTTGTTGCTTGAACATAGCAAAGAAGATCTTATCGCAAGGAAGTAACAATTTTTGTCCCCAATTTTATTTTGGTTTGTTGTAGGTTTTCTTCCATGTGTTCTAGTTGCATTCATCCCCACTTCACATGCTATCTTCATCCCTTGAGCAGACAGCCACTATACCTTTCATCAGTTTACAACTCTGGATTGACGTTTAGATGCAAGATGAACTGGCTCATTAAATCTATGATTTATTATCAATATTAGAACTACAATTTGTCTCTAAAGTCGTGTTCTTAGACACATCATTCATCCTTTAATTAGTTTTTGGGTTAATCATTAATATTGCATGAGGAAAAGACAAAACATAGGAAAATAGTCCTTATCATCATCAAGTCATAATTATATTCATATACATTTCATGTCGAATTTGTATTCTGTATGTCGAAATCATATCATCATTGCATATATCATCATCATATAGAAATACATAGCTATCAACAAATTAATGCTGACCTGTGCAATTTCATTTAATTTCTTAAGGGGCCACTAAATCCGCCTACTATCCTCGAGGCAAGTTGGGGCAAGACCTGACTAAGATATCCTTTAACACAACGCTCAAAATCACATTGTATAAAAGAGGGCCAAATATAAATGCTAGAAATTGTCCCGCGCTTCAGAATGTTCATTTAATGCTATTTTTCCTTATGTTTATTAAATAGTTCTTTAATTATGTAATTAATCATCATTGTTCTTCTAGCTAGCATTCATCCTAATTCCTTGTTAAATCTAATCGTTGCATCATTTAATCATAGCTCCCTAATATTAATTAAATAATTAATACTATTTAATCAATCGACCATTGATTAAGTGGTCTTTATCATTTAATTGAATTCAATTTCTCTAGTCCCACAATTTAAACAGTAATTCCAAATTATTTAATTGACTAATTAATTAATATATAAAAAATTATATAAATTTCAATTCTCATCTTAATTTCATACCATCTTCAATTTCAACGTAATTTCATTTGTCTCAAAAAATTCGAATTTTAATTGAATGCAATAGAAAAATCAAAAATCAAATCTAGTTTGAACTAACGTTTGTTCTAAAATTCAAAAATAAACAAAATTCTTTGAATATGAAATAAATCCCAAAAATGCAATTAAACTCAAAAATCAATTTTATCTAAATATTGCATTTTTGGAAACTCATACCTTCAATATCCAGAAATTCTTCACGTATTCAGATTGATCATCACATTGCTAGAGAGGGGAGGATTATAACTATAAGTCAATTGTGAAATTGGGATTTTAGGAGGATTTCATTTAGGAAAGCCACCTCTGGATTCATGCTCTCTTTCAACCCTTATATAAATTGAGATGACAATTATTTGCTAGATATGCATGAAGTTGAAAAGTTGTGAATTGTCAAGGTTGGAAATTGAGGGAAATATTGTAAAATTCCTCCAAGTATTAAAGTTGTCAAAATGTTGGGGATTGTCATTAAATTTGTCAAAGGGATTTCAAAATGTTGTCAAGGTAATGGATTAAGTGTATTACTTCCAGAAATGCCAAAAAGTTCAAGTCTCAAGTGAAAAAGGCAAAATCATGAAGATTTCCATCTAAACCTTCATTTGCACCCAACTATTTGTTGTTTTTCATGTTGCACCCACCTCTAGGAGCATTTCCACCTAAAACATGGATTTGAGTCCTACAAGGCAATTTCCACCTAGAAATCTAATAGTGTGTCTAGCTTAAGTCTCCATTTCCACCTAAAATGTGGAAATGCTCTCAGCCCTTATAAGGGATTTCCAACTAAAACTTGTGAATGGGCCCTTAGTTTCTTGACATTTTCTAGCCTTACATTGATCATTTCCATCTAAAAGTCTAAATTCCACCTAAAAAATCAAAATGTGCCTAAGGAATAAGGAGATTTCCACCTAAAAGGTGAAATCTTACTAGAGTACTTAAGTCGTTTCCACCTAAAATTGAGATTTCTGCTGAAGGCCTTCATGAACATTTCCACCTAAATGTCTAAAACTCGCCAGCATTACATCGTCATTTGCGTCTAAAAGGACGAATCCTTCTCACACTTCCAACTAAGAGTCTAATTCTTGCTCCTTGAAAAAATAAAAGTTAAAGAAGCAAGAGAAGCATAGGGTTGACTAATTCTTGTTTCCAAGAGGTCACACCGCTTAGGAGGTAAGTACCTATATAAGAGGTGTTCAAAATATTTATTTCAAACAGTCAACTGCAATTCAAGGCGAAAATCAAAGCAGAGGTTATTTTGGAGAACGTGCAAATTTTAATTGAGTTGAGAGTTGAGCACTCAGACTTATATTTAAAGCCATTCACAATGCAAAGGTAGAAGGCCAACCTGACAAGGAGAAGGAAGATGACCTAGCTAATAGAGATGTAAGTTCCAAACTCAAAACGACAATGCTAAATGTTGGCTGCATGAATGAAGTTGTATATCTAAACTTGACCATCATATTACCAGGGAAAGGAAACATAATTCCAAAGACATTTCAGAGGTAATCTCAATGGGAAATCAATCTGAATTCCCAAGCAATAGACCTAAAGCATAAATTTGAAGTTGGATCATATGTGAAGGTGAATTCATCCAATTCAAAATCAAGGGCAGAGCAGCAAGTCCAAGAAATAGAAGTGAGAGGTAAGGTCCAAGTTTCCTCCTAGCAGATTTGAGGCAAATCCATTCAAGTAGCAAGGTGAATCAAGGTAAATCAGAGGTGAATTCCTAAGAAAGGTGCATATACTTAATCAAATAAAGGGGCAAACTTCGGCGAAGGCATGGAATCAAACGCAGAGTTCATCAGCGTGGAATGCATTTCCAAATTTAGTGTAAAGCATTACAAGTATCTTTGCGAGTTTGTGCAGGATAAAAGCCAAATTTCAAATCTCTAATTCCAGATCATATTCAAATGCAAACTTGGTTTATGATTAAAATCCTATTCTTCCAAGAAGTGTTTATCTTGAAGTGTGTAAGTAATTACATTTTCATGACTTTGATCCAACAAGTTTCCTTTCTTTTTCCAGGATGACAATGCTGATCAGATTATAATGAAAGGGAAAAGGACAAGATCTACATCTCAAATATAATTCAAACGAAAAAGACTCGATGAAGGAGGCCTTGACTTCAACAATGTAAATGCAACATGGAAGATACATCAACGAATGCAATGATCAACACATTCAACAAAACAACTTGAAAGATTCAAAGCAAGTTTGAAGAAAAAAAGGTTAAGACCATATCATATAAGGTAGAGATTGCTCTGCACTTCAAAAAGGAACTCAAGATCATACAAGGAACAAGATAACTCTACAAATGAGGAGTGCCACCGCAATCTTGGATTTCCTTTGGAAATTTAGGAATCAACAAGAAAGAAGCTAAATTATCAGAAAAGGTCAAACATCAACACAAGGACAACTTCAAACAATTCAAAAGAGAAAAATCCCAAGGACGATGAAGAAGTTTCAAAAACAGTTAAGAAGAACATTCAAGAAGATTACCAAGAGTTCAATGAAAATTAAGAAGGAAATTCATGAAGATGAGGCAATATAGGAATATGAGCCAACACAATCAATGAAAGGTTGAATAATGTGGAATAACAAGAGATATTGATACAGATGTAGATATGTTTTTGTGATGATGAAGTGAAGTTAAGACAAAGATGACAAGACATACATGTTGAGGTGGCACCCAATCATTTTCAACCAATCAAGGGATTCCAAGTGAGCTTGTCCAAGTTTTATCTAATTAGACTCATTCAGAAGAGAACATATGGAAAGCATTTGATGAAATACTTTGAGCAATTTTCTCATTATGTAGTCAAAGATTTGTAACCATCTCATTGGATGACATCAAACATTGGTAGTGGTTGCAACTAACCCTAATTTGGGGTTCTTTAATTATCTTGGTTGTTGATTTCAAATCAATTTGGGTCCTTCATTTGTAATTGGGAGGTTTATTTAAGGCTTCTTGTTCTCATCTGTAAAACTATTAGATCATTAGATAGGCAATAGCAGGTAGGAGTAGCAATGGAAGGAGATCAAGAATTGTTGCCAAGATTATATAGAAGTTAATACAGAAAATTTCATTAAAGATATGGTGGACCTTTGTTTATTGTTTCAATATTTTGTATGATTTTTACTTCTCAAAGTTTAATTAAAGTTCATCAACTTTATTGGAGATATGTGGTGAATTCCTTGTCTCAAACCATTTCAAGTTTGTAGATTGTAAAATGACAATTGTAGTGTATGATTATTTTGAACTTGACTGTGGATGTTCATTTGGATTTTGCCAATATTGGGTATTTAGATGAATGAATGTTTACATTATGAAAATACTTCGTTAATTTCAGAGATTGCACCATATTTTGTAAAGTTGTTTTCTCGTGGCGAAATAAATCTTGGTTTAAGGAATCCTAATATCCATACAATTAGGAAGTAGCTTAGACTCTTTAAAACCTTGCCTTTTTGTCTTTATCTGAAATTCAAGTTCTAGTTGTCTGGCACAAGATCATTCATGTTTGGAAGGAAAGCAATTGATTAAGTCCAAGACCAATTAAATAAGTCCCTTTATGTGTTACCAACAATATCACATCAAATTCAATTGAGTTATATGCAACACAAAGTTAATAATTCGCAGTGTAAATCTTAAGGTTAACTTATTTGATCCTACATTCTCATATTATTTAGCATTTGAGGTTTCCTTCTTCAAGAGAGGATAGAATACTTGTTAGTTTATTCTAAGTTGAGAAGTATCACAAAACACGCATCACAAACACCTGGCTAAATCATATTTATGTAATCCTCTTCATTGCATCACATTCATAGCTATTTTTTTCATCCAATCAACTAAATATTCAGATGCCAACATGTCACTATTGGAGAATAGAAACATGGGCAGGTAAATGTGGTGTCAAGAACCAATCAGTAGTATAGTTTATTTTTGTTATGTGGATTTTGCCAAGGGCAGTTGCACAAAGCTCAGGATCATACAGCCATCCCAAATGCATGCTAATTCCCACTCCCGTTGAATGTGGTGAGGGGACTTAAATATGGAGTACCCACTAAGATCCAAGATTGATGTTAAGTTGGAAGATTTCTATGATGCCTAGAGATCTCAAAAATGGTTGGAGACTTCATGACAGTATCCTTAAGACTCCGAGTCTTTGAATCTAAAAAGTGAAGTCTCTTCGGGGTCTCCGAAATAAATTTAAAATATAATATTAAATTAATTAATGTATTTTGGCCCTCATTTTAATGTTTTGTATGCAAAACCAATGGCAATTTACATGCTTTAATCATTTAGGTCATTTGGATATTTTATTTAATAAGAAACATTACAAACATTTTTTTTTTTATTCCATAATTCCAGAATCCAACCCAACCTACGATCATTAAAAATATTTATTTTAATAACTTAAAGGACATTAGAAATATTTTATTTTATAAACATATTCTTTATTTTTATTTTTATTCCCAACCCTTCCAGAGACTACAGACATTTGTGGAAATTTGTTGAAATTTGTTCAAACTTGAAATTTGTTGATCACAAATTTGTCAAGGGAGGAGATGATACTGATAGTATCATCATCATACTAGATAATAGATACGTTTCTGACTTTTCTTTACAATTCTAAGTTTTTTGTTTGCATATCAATGATTTAGCATCAAACTATTTTTTTTTTTTAATTTAAAATCTGAATATGTAATGATAATCTCAGGGATTATTAATCTGATATGATGATTATCATATGCAATATTCAGAAATTAGATATGTAATGTGAGTTTTGAACTATTTGACCCTATATTAATGTGACATTAATATTATTTACTTTAGTCTTTTAGTTTTACAGTTTCACTATTTTGTACTTAGTATTAGAACCTTTTAACTACTAAAAAAAATTGTCCTCTCCAAGTACCCCCGTCTCCTGTTTTTGAGAAATAGTTGTTCCAGTACCGGTACCAATACTAGAGAGTCAGAGACCTCCAAGTCACCCAATCTCCCAGTAACCTTGCCGCTTTGGCAAAAAGAATCAAAAGTGTTTAGTTTTTGGTTTTTTCAATGCCAAAAATCATCTGAATGTGTAGCAAAAACTTTTTAGTTTCGGGGACAGATAAGAGACATTTTGAGCACGCCTTAGGCATTTCAGAGAATAACCATCCCCAAATGTCAGGGGATGTTTCCAGCCATTTCCTGCAAGTTTTTTTAAATCAGGGACAGCTTGGAGTTATTTATTTTTCTTCCCACTATCTGTGAACCATTTCAGGAACGGTGATGAGTCTCCTAGGGACAGGAAATGTGCCCCCTCTAATATAGCTAATGAAACAACCCGTGGAAGAAAAAAGAAAAGAAATAGTGTCATTACATTTGACATATAAAATGAATATACACAGAATGAACTGTTTCGAACACAAAGGCACAGATCAAAAGTATGAAAATATTGAAATGTACATAGAAAAGAAAAAAATAACAAAACTGCCTAAATACCATAACAGGCAGACAGACCAAAAAAGAAAAAAAATAACATATTTATATATGAAAAATGGAAAAGACTAGATAAATGGGACTGAGTTGTAAAACTGTTACAGTAGCGAAGAACCAAGGCAAAAAGGACCCTAAACACAAGCAAAAAGAATAAAAAGTAATAGGAAAAAACAAATGAAATGGACAAGTGGGGGCGAAGCTAAGACAATGACCGCAACACAGGTACAAGTAGAAATAGATGTGTAAGAGGAAGGAGCCTTGATGAGGTGGAAGCAGATGAAATAAAGGCTACAACCAAATAGTAGCAGGTGTCTGTCTCAGCATGCATTGAAAGTGCCAATAGCATTACCATCTATCAATAAATATTAAAATGCTCCAGCTCACTGAAATTCTAAATCCAAAGCCTAATCTGGTGCATAAACAGGTGTAATGCTGATATTATTTATAATATAACTAGAGTTTAAAATTGCAAGTGGGAACAATTTGTCCACTTTAAGCCGCCTTTCCTATAATCTTCTAATACAAAATAACAAGGATACATGTTTTCACTTCATAATGATTATGATTCACATTCATTTAAAGAATTTTTAAGGTCAGAAAATAAGTTTCAAATTGCAAATGGGAACAATTTGTCCACTTTAAGCCCCCTTTCCTATAATCTTCTAATACAAAATAACAAGGATACATGTTTTCACTTCATAATGATTATGATTCACATTCATTTAAAGAATTTTTAAGGTCAGAAAATAACCTTTCGCTTTGACACAGTCCGTGTCAACTGAGCAGAGACACCAAAATCTGCAACCTATGAAAAACCAAAAACATTCTTAGAAATATCAAGCCTCCAATAGAAAATTTGCAGAGATAAAAGCAGCGTTAAATACCATATTTCAGTGACTCATTATATACCTTAACATCGCCATTTGCTGTGAGAAGGATATTAGCTGCTGTAAGAATATAAAAATTATAATTTTGTCAAAATAAATAGAATGCAGATTTCAATTGGCAATTCAAACTGAAAATGCCTAAAAATGTTCTATCATCAACAAACTAAAGATGGACACCAAGACACAACATTTTCAGTAGCTGAAATATGCATCACAATTGTACACAACAATAAGGCAATAGCATATGCAGACTAGAATGTATATACCTTTGATATCTCTGTGGATTTTTCCCTCATTATGAAGATAATCCACCGCATGTAGCAGATCTCGTAAGATGCATGCAATAGACACTTCATCCAAAGGTGGACCTGTTTCAAGCTGTATTAAAAGGCATATAAGTCGTCTTCTGCAACTGAATCAAGAATCCATGTTAACCTAACCACCAAAGCAAAATAAAGACCCACCTTTAAAAAGCTGCATAAATGAAAAACAGACAATAACATTCAAGAGTCAAATTGGAGACATTTAGGAAGATCCATCTTATGTGATTTTTCTAAAAAAAATGTTTTTCACAGACTTTTATTGTTTTGCTGCTATAAACTTGATTTAGACTTTGACATACCACCGAAAATGTACATTTCACCTCTGCCAATGGATCGCTATCGGTGATCAAAATGCACATTATCCTGAATAGGCTACAAATCTGACACCGTCTTTGTTTCTTTAATACTCAGTACCTTAATGTTTGAATATACATATGATCTGGGTTGTTTCATTGTTATAATTCTTTCTTTGCACTTGTACTTTTAACATCCTAATGACCACGTGTTGAAAATTCCTAGATTTTCCATCTAATGTAGCACCATGTCCCCTTATTAGCCACCGACTAATGTGCTCAGCCTACAGTGTTCCTGTTATTAGTGCTCCTCCCAGGTTTTTCAATCCAGAGTGTGCTCAGCCTGTGATGCTCCTTGAAGAAGTTGCGGAGTATAAATACCTTGGCATCGATTTCAACAAAAAACTAAGCTGGTCTAGCTACAGGTATACAAGGATATTAAGTAGGTGGAAGGCTTTTTATGCTCTTCAGAATAGGTGCCGTGAAGTAGAGTTGTGGGATTGGAAAACTATTCAAACCTTGTTCGGTCTTCTTGTGCTACCAGTTGTTATTTACGGGTGTGAATTATGGGCCAGCAACACTACTATAGCACAATGGAAACAAATCGAAGGAATCCAAAAGCGCTTGATCACAAGCAAGTTTAAAATCAAAAGCACTGTTCCATATGATATCATGCTAAGTGAAATGGGGGCTGCTCCTATTGAGGCACTTGCTATGGTTCGCCTTCTAAGTTAAATAAAAAGAATCGAAAAAATGGAAGAGGATAGATGGCCTAAAGTGGTCTTTAGTGACACACTATGTCAGCGAAAAAGGACATGGATGCAACAAAACATCAAATGGATGAGTAAATGGAATATTCAATTCAATATGTGCCCCACAAATAATAAAGAAATAAAGGTCTTTGTCATGGAGAAATTCTACAAGAGAAATTGGGGAAGTGAGATTGGAAGGAAGAAATTATATTATATAAATGAGTTCAACCCTGCTTGTGATCAACTCCAAAAAGCATACATAGGAGCCAACATTTCTTGGAGGGCTAAAATTCTTATTGCTCAGCTGAGAACCAACTCTCACCAACTTCGTTGTGAGACCGGACGTTGGAAGAGGCCAAAGGAGGCTTGGGAAGAGAGAATTTGCAGATTCTACAATTCTAGGAAAGTGGAAACTGAACAACACTTTATTTTAGAATGTGAAGCCTACAAGAGTAGTAGAGATAAATTTGCGGACACTATATGTGACAGTTCTTGGCATAACCTATTCAACGAAGAGTACATTGAGCAATTGGGTGGACTCATCATCATCCTGCACAAGCAACGAACATTGTTACTTAAGTCTGCTTGAGTTGTCTTGCTGTCCCATAGGCTATTTTTAGCCTCATGGACGTTAAAATTTTATCTATCTATCAATGTTGTTTTTCAATTCAATGCATGCTCAAACTATGACACATAATAAAAGAGTTATATTTCAAAGCCAGTAAATATGTAGATAAAAATAAACCTGCAAAAGCAATATCATCTCTAACAACTTGCCAGTCAGCCGAGCAACACTTTACAAAAGCCAGCAGAGATTCTGCAGCTCCCATGAGGTGCTTTTTTTGTACTACATCTCTCTGATTTACCTACTTTCATAAATGGATGAGATAGGATTCTTGATATTGGTATCTCAAAGTGATTTAGTGTAATATCCCCTATCTGGGCCTAAACAGTTGGTAACTATTTGATTCCCCGTAGGCTAATGTGTTTGGTTAAAAGGGACTCTTAAGGTCAAGGTACCATTGCAGTTGCTTCCCTTTGTGCTCGGACTTCAGCATGTTATGTGGGTAACATTTTTGGATGTTTTTTCGATAGCGGATTTCAGCTCCATGTTTCATGGAGCTCATATCTATTTAAAGTAAGTCGCTACTTTTGGGTCAATGAAATCTCTTTGTCAACACTAGCCTTGGCACCTTCAATTTCCCATTTTGATGATCAATTGCCTTTTCTGCTATTAACTCGGGTGATCTTTTTAATAAACACTAAGTTTTAATGTCATGTACCTTTAGCATTTAATTATTTAATATTTTAAATTTGAGCTTCAGAGCAGACATATTTAAATTAGAAACATGAGCATCCATATTAGTTCATTGAGACCAAATCCCCATAATCATTAGCATCAAAGCAAGCATATTTAAATTAGAAACATGAGCATCCATATTAGCACATTCCCCTTGTGAAATTTTATCCTCCACCTCACCTTTATATGTGAAGTCACCCCTTGATCTTTTAAATTCTCTGCCAAATGACACCATGCACTCACAAGGTCTGTTACAGCTCCCATGACTTGTTTTTCTTGCCGATACGAGTTTGAAGGCCTTTATGCATTCAACCAAAGTAATACATTTCACCTAAGTTGCCGATTTGGATTCCGATACAGATGTGGGTTCTTGAGATTCAGGTTAAAAATACGTCCAAATTCTTTGGGGGTTGGGTTCGGATTCGTTTTGGGTTCATCCGTACAAAAATGTATTTTTTGTAAAATTATGTATGTGTGTGTATATATATGCAACAACAAATAAGTCCATACATCACTATACTAATAGTAAAGCAACAAAGCAAAATACACCAACATATCTATGTTTCAGTTCAATAGGATATTAATTGCATCATTTAGCCATACAAACAACATGATACACTTGCTTGGTCACATGCATGGAACATATTTCCATATCAAGGGGGCAGTTTGATAATGAAAGGAATTGTCAAAAGGTAAGTGCACTTATTTGAATTTTCATTTGGTATTGGTTAGGATTTCTAACCAGGCTAGATCAAAAGTTGAAATTCAAATTTTAAGCCCTGGATTCGAAGATATCATATGTTTTTTAAAGAAATTCCTCTATAGTTGTCAACTTGGATGTCACCAATTTCAAGTTGGACTTCCTTTGTAAGCAAGTGTTCATTTTCATTCACAAATGCATTTTTTTTGGTCTTTTTAGTGGGCACTTTAGGGTTGGGAGGATTGAATAGACCAAATTAGACAACAACAAAAAAAAACACTTTGAAAAAGTCTAAAAAATTGTTTTGACTTTTGAGACCAAATTCAGCCCAGGTTCAGCCTTTGGGCAGCAAATTCTTCAAAATTCGCTGCAAATTCTGCCCGGATTCCTCTGACAGCATTTGCATCAACTTCATAGTTCTGCAAAAGAATTTGGGGAGAATTTGACAAGGACCAGACTTTGTACAGAATCGAACCAGACTTTGAGGGTTGTTGCAGAGAATTTGGTAACTTAGTGTTTCACCAATATGCCTACAATCAAAAATATATTAAATTGTCTTGAAATAGTGTGTCTCAAGTGGTTGCGAGTCTGTTGTAACGATTCCCAGGTGATGACAGCCAGCACTAATCTTTATGATCCTTCATTTTGACAACATTATTTTGCCTTCAAGTTATGACTATGGGCTGGATATGCATGCAAACTCAACAACTCAGTTGCCAAGGCTTCTTGATGAGTGTGAAGGCTTCTTGATGAGTGTGAAATACAATTTAACAGGTCCGCTAACAAAATCCAAGCATTATCCACACAAAGAGTACTATAATCAAACACCAACAGCAAGAAGATTATGTTGGAAATATTGTCATTGATGTCAACAAGGCATTCATCATTATTGATATGTGAATATATGAATACAAATATAGTTATCAATATAAAAGGCATATTAATCAAGCCTGAAAATGGAAACAATGCATATGTAAAATTATTTTAAAGATGTTGTCATTGATGTCATGAAGATGGCATAATTAATGTTACCGATGAATGAAGACAATAGAGAAGACAACAATTAATGATTGATATAACAATCCGTTGTGTAAATAGATTAAGAACAAGACATAGTTAATGTGATTTAAGTCAAGTGGCTAGTAGTCTACGGATTCAATGAATCAAGCGCGAAGGCCTTTAGGCATTCAACATGCTAAACATTGCAATTAGAAAATGGAATACCAACTTAGTATACCAATTGGTGTGGTGTCAACATGCTAAACCAGTTACACATTGCACATAGAAATTTCCACTGCAACAAAGCATAACTCAGCCATAAAAGTCACCATTTCATATGCAACACCTACCTCACACCACTTATCAACAATGAATTCAACCATAAATATAAATTGTCAAACATTAACTCTCCATGACTCTTCCACCGAACTAAAAACTACCATAATCATTATATAGATTCAATATAGCAACTTATGACAGTAGCTCCTTAAATTTAGGACTTCGAAAGTGGACTAAAATAAATAAATAAATAAAATATCATGTTTGGACTCAAAGGTTGAGACAGCTTTCTCCTAGCATTCTCTCACTTGTCAAAGACCTATCAAGGGTCAAAACTCCTTCTCCTAGTCAAGGCCCCAAGGCCCAACACACCATCTGCACTTCTCAGTTTTCACTAGCTTTGTTAATGCATCTGTAACATTTTCCAAAGTACCATTTTTTTCTAATTTCACCATTCCTTCTTCCACCATATCACTAACAAAATCATATTGTACATCAATATACTTCGTTTTGGCATGGAAAGTTGAAATATTCCAAACAGATTTTACCTGATTTCTTTTCAACAATATATTCAGAACTTAAACATAGGCAGATATATTACGAAACAGCAAAAGAAACTAGTTGATCTTCCAATAGATATTAAATCGTTCTTTCTCAAAATGATACTCAAGATTTAAGCATATGAAAATGCATTACAGACCCACAATATAAAACCAGAAAACTCTCATAAAATTCCTCAAAAACATGTTATTGCATTATACAACAGCAATACAATAACTAGCATTCATAATCCAATCTTAAACACAGTTTTACAGTTAGATTGGAACACTACGAGAAAAACCTGTAAGCGGATACGACACACCTGAAGTGACGTCTCCACAGACAATGGGTTTGCGTCCACTGTCTGCCAGTATGAGGGACTACGTCCTCACACTGGCTGAAAGCTAAAGCTTTCATGAATAACTTTCGCAAGAGACAACTGAAATCTGAATCATAAATCAAGCCTGCCAAATGAGAGAGTCTCTTCTCCTTTTATCCTCACAGCTATGACTCTTTGACTCCCCTCCTGGCTTTTGTCTTATCTCTCCTTGTCCTTTTTAGCCCACTTTATAATATTAAATTGACCTTTATATTTTGAATCCATGCACTCCAAGTCGATTTCAATATTATATATGATATGGCTTTAACTTTTCTAATGTCCCAAAAAGGGACATTACATATCTCCCCTCCTTGAAATTGCTCGTCCTCAAGCAATCAATACTAGGATCTCATACAAATCTGCAAGTAGCTCTCTAGCCCAATCTAAAAACAAATCCGGCCACACCACAAAGCAAGGTGTCACTCTGCATCCCATCCATCAATCGGATCCCTAGATCCCATATAAATCTACGAAATATGTAATGTCCCCATTATATAAATCTTTATATACCCTCGGAAACATTTTCCCGATGGGTATTTAAGCACGGCTTGTAGGAAGTCTGTAAGGATGCTTTGGATTATATTTTTCTGTACTACAGATTCATGTTGGAGTTCAAGTTTGTTCACCATTTCAGAAGTGAAAGATCTTCCCTATTTGGCTTGAGTGGTTTCGATGGGATTCAACCCTCATCCTACTCCGTCACTGCACGTATTACTAGTTCGATCTAGCAAATTGGAGTGCCCTCTCTTGGCAAGCATATACGAAAGAATTCGTGTGTTCAAATCTTTATTATTGTATTTGGAATTCATCTAATCTCTCGTGTTCATATAGCACTCACTATTTGTGTTCTTTTACCTATCGGTACACTTCCTGCCATCTCTATATCGCCTCATCCAGGACCATACAGCCTCCACTCATCAACTACTTGGACGGCTTCTTTCCCATCTCCGTGCTACTCTGTGTTTGTAATTGGTGCATATCCAAGAGATCCTTGTTTAACATTGTGCGATCATTCTTTCCCATACACCCAACACGTTATCGTACGACATTTTCATTTACCATTCTGCTGCCTTCACTCACCATACGGAATAACACCGTACGAGCTTCTTTACCCACAGTACAGCTAGTCATCCTTTAACGTACGGATTACCCATTCCCCATACGGACAGCTCCTAAATCCTCCCATACAGCATTCCTAATTCCACTGTACGGCCCCTTTTCCAGAGACACCGTATGGCCTTTTCCTATGCATGGTTTGGCATGTACGAACTCGGCCTTTTCCTATGCATGGTTTAGCAACGAACAGACTTTCATAAGGGTGATAAGTCGTATTCTTCCCCCCCTCCACAACACCGTACGAACATCTCCATTAAACCATATAGTTATTGTTGACATTTTTCGGCCCATCTAAACTGGGGAACATTACAAAATATCGTTGCACCTATAAATTGTACAACTCTGATCATCATCACATCTAGCCTCAAACTGAGAACTACAACAAAACCCTCAACCAATCATAGATACATACTGTCAACACCTAGATCCCAAACCCTATTGTCCTAACCAGCTACTATGATGAGGTGGAAATGTATCAAGGGGCTATGTATAACCCAGTAGATGGTGACAATCCGACCTAAACTGATGATGTAAGAAACAAGCTGCTCAAAAGCTGAAACTAACACCGCAGGTACATCAAAACCCATACCACGGTCATAAATCTTAAGAACCCCCAAGTGCATAGGTGCTATGAGTAAGTATGAAGCTGAAAAGCTAATCACTAGGATTGAAACATAGCTCTCATCAATAATGCACCAAGATCTATTCAATGGCTGATGTAGGAAATCCATCCAACTCCTATATGGGGTGAACTTGGAAACCATGTTTGGACTGATCCAATGACAAGCAATAGTAGTCAATTCACCACTCCCATCCTGTGACCCAGATTCACTGCTAGGAACTATACCAGGATCCAATATCCTGAAATCAAAATCATCCTCTTCATGGCAATCAAAAGGAGTTCCCTCGTTTATCACAAAAAAGGGATTATCGGAAGTCCAATCAGTAGCAACTTCAAACAAAGGGTTGTCTACAAGTTGAATGTGACCTGAAGTTTTGATACTTGATCGTTTAGGGCAGCTATCCAAGTCATACGTCTGTTGAATGCTATCAAGTTCATCAATGACTTCTTGGAAAAACTCCTGTCTCACTTTACCCTCATGTTCCTGAGAGTGATTTGTGACCCTAATATGATTTTCTGCTTCCTAAAGAGAAAATTGAGTTTCATCCAATGCCTCACGAGCATACTTAAGCTCCCTGTTGAGCTCCTTAATCTCCTTTTATCTATTTGACTTATCAGCATATATTTCACCAACCTTAAGAATATAATCCTTGTCGGACAGCAAATATAAATAATTTGATCTCATAGTTTCGAGAGTTGTTTTGACCACCTGTAAATCAGCAACAAGCTAATCTCCTTCCACTTCCCTTTGAGCCTTCCTGTAGAGATCCTCAACCAACTTGTGAGTGTTGTCACAACATACCAAATGTTGTTGGTAAAATCTATATTGTAGCTGACGGGTAGAATAGTATCCAAAAGGGCACATGACGGTTGAGTCACCCCTTCGGGAAGGTATATGTACATCCGAAATGGACTTCGGATCATCAAAATCATTGTAATCAAATTGTAAGCATTGAGTGCATATTGTGTATATGAATAAAGTATTTGTTTTGTGTTATATCTTAATATACTACATTCGTTAAGTATCTTTTTACCCTATGTGGTAAAAATTTGGCGCCATTGCCGGGGATCGAACCCAGGTCACCCACATGACAGGCGGGAATACTCACCACTATACTACAACGACTACAACCATGTCTTCACTAACCTTCAACTGGTTCTTTAAGGTATGCATTTTATTATTGTCTTGTTGAAGCGGTTCATTGTCTTGCAATGTCATCTTTGATTGTTCCTCTAAATTCATGTCGTGGTATCAGAAATATATCACTCATCATACAAAGATTCCAATCTGCTATTACCTTGTGTGCAATCAACCTCATCAACCTGCTTGTCAAAGCTAACCTCCAAATCACCAACGTAGAAACTTGCACCTTGTGTAAAATCTTCTACGTGATCGCGAGAAGGCTACAAATGAATGGTAGTTGAATGTTCTTCTTTTTCAAGACCCTCTATTCGATGATTTTGGTCTGCCGAAAATTTTTCATGCACACTTTTGCGCTGGTCTTTTGCAAGGAGATTCTGAACTAATTCCAAATACTTTCTTTTTGCCATATCAGTCTTATTTTGCTGCTCTAGATGAAAATCCATGTAATCACTTAATGATAAATCATTCTGAATTCGGGTAGGGAGTTTTTTATACTCTACAAATGGCAAGTATTTTTGCTCTTATTTCGGATTTGGAATTCTAGGCTAACTGCTCTTGTGGCTTCATAGTACCCTTCCCATTGTTGAATGTTGTTATCCTATTACTGTAAGTCTAACAAACAGCTGCATTTTGCCGCAGAATTGCCTTCTTCAAATAGTCAAACTATCTTGATTTCTTTATCAATTGACAATATCAACAAGATTTGGTATTCCTCAAGTTGACTTCGCTCAAGGGCACATACACAAAAATATTGAAAATTGATAATAAAATATTATCTTTCCTTTCAATTAGGATAACGTATTTCCCAATATTTCCTGATGCACTATTTTCTGACAGTAGTCTTGTTGATTGTTGTTACTAGACGCCTATTGTAGTTTTGTCAAACACTGAGCCTACTAGTAGAAGGCTGTGCTCTCGATTGCAAATAGTTATAACACACTTTCAAGCTTTAATGACGAAGTACCTGTATATATGCAACAGATCTGCAATTGACAACCGCAACAAAAGTTGGAACTGTAATGTCCCCACTTTAGCAATTGACCAAGTGTGTGCGCATTAGCCTAGTTCTACATGGTTCTAAGGGCTAACGAAGGGTCTAAAGGGATTTTAGAGTGTTTTGGCCTAGTCATCTCTAGTTTGGGCCAAAACGCAGTTGATTTACTCAGTCTTACGATACTTACTATTTTTAGTAAGTCAGCAGGACACGAGGAACGCTAGTTTTGCAAAGTGATTGGATTGGATACTCCTTGGCGAGAGCTTTCTGACGAACTATCTCTCGTGTTATTCGGAGTCCGATAGCTAATATATTTTTATGCCTAAAGTATTATTAAAGTAAGATTTAATTTAGTTGTAAAATATTAAAGTGTTACTTTAATATTAAATTTTATGGAAATGTGTTCAAATCAAAAGGGGTGCCTAAGGGAGAAATAAGTGATTACTTTAATATGTTTTATATTGCACGTCTTTTATCCCACATTTCTCATGAGAGTGGAATCAACCCTTGGAGAAAGAATAAAAGGGAGCGTTAATGGCTTCATTCGGCAAGTTGAATATGAGAAGAAAATTGATGTGTGAGTTACAGATCTGTTCTTGGCATTAGAGGACGTTTGTCCTCTCTTTGACATTTTAGATGTCATTCCCTTGGGGTTTGGCCTTTGGAATTCATTGCTATCAGCTTCATTAACAAGCAGATTGGGCGCATTTCCAACTACAAGCGAATTGGGTGCTTGCTCGTATCATTCCCACTTCTTGTCTGATGCTTATGCCATTCTTAAGGGATGATTTTATGAGGATCTTGACTGATTGAAGACAAATTTTACTGTAGCACAGCACTATTCATGTTACTATAGCGCGGCACTATTTATGTTACTATAGCAGCAAGATGGGAAGTTATTACTGAAACATTATGTTATACTGCTAGAGTAATTAGTGAATTGAAAAGTCTGCTATGTATTTGATTTTATTAGTTTGAAAAATATTATTATTTCAGCAGTACTTCAATCTTCAGTTTGCATATTATTATAAATTTCTTCTCGTTCATGTTATGTGATTTCAAATCTATGCAAAGACATAAAAACAAACATTTCACTTCTGAAGCCATAAAGGGGTTTAAACATTTAACAGAGAAATAAAGAGTTGGATGCAAATTATTTGACTAAATTTCTATCAGCAATTGGTTTAGTTTTTTGGCATTTCTAGGGTGCCCATTACAAGAACCACAACTTAAGTAATCCAGTATTGACCTGTTTATAGACTAACCTAGAATATTTTGAAATAGCAGTCACACTATGACACACTGTTTATCACACAACAGCATAAATCTTTGACAATTATTAACAGATGTCTAAGTCTCCATGCCAAACATTAGAATTTGTGACAATCTCCTACACAACTATCTCAGTCTAAATGCTAGTCACCAACTTGATTGAAACCTTCATCACTACCACTGCTTAATCTCAGATTTGAAGGGTTGCCAATAGAATCTTTGCGAGACCCCTAAAGCTTAATCCATTACACCAATGATGCTTACAAGTTGATCAGATCTGCCATAAATCTGAAACTCTCTTAACTCAAATTTTTGTAATGTTGGTAATCATAAATTTCAGAACCTTTTCAAACACCCAAAATGTATCTTTCCAAATCTGCTCAAATTATTAACTTCACAATTTTATGCAGACTGAATTTAGAATCTTCTATGTGTGCAGTTCCACTATTTCCTATGTAGAAACAATTCTCTTTGCCACTCTCGATAATATCGGCTGAGGTAATCTACTTTCAAGCTCATCACATTGTAACTGCCATTTTCTCCATCTGCCAGATGTTGTGATGAAGCTCAATCAATACCAAATTTAGAGAATACCCGATGACTCCCAATCCTTCACGACAGAGGTGGCAGCAAGATTTTGTAACCACAGAGTGTAAATACAAATAATTGACGTGCTTAGCATATAGCTACATGTACATGTCGACACTACTATCTTTGGCGGTTCATTAATCATTCACACATTAAAAATACAAGCATTTGTAATGGTAGTGTCTCATTCATCACAAAAATTTGGTCAGTACCCTTTGTCGTTGAGTAACTCCCAAATGGCTGATATTTCAATACCAATGCTTTTGTGGCATAATCCTGAAACTTCGAATAATGTTCAGACTAGCATAATCACTCCAGAAAATAGCCTGTAATGGCTCCACACCACATCTACCAATTTGCAACCACCCAAACTGGTGTCACGTGGACGAACTCTGTCGATTACAAATTGGCTCCAATAATTATTTGTTCTTCCATAAACAGCTATGATGGATGATTCAAGCCTTATCACGAATGTCTTTCTCAAACATTTATGATACCAATCTGCTTATGTAACACCCAAAGCTCTTCAATTTTCGTAATGCTCCAGTCCAAAATTAGCGTGAGTGATGCAAAGAATAGGAAGGTGAATAGCATGTAACATCTTTCCAAACTACCCCACATACCAACATAGAATTGATTATTTGCCCAACTTGAATGGAGACTAATGGATACAATTACAAATTTGTTTTAACTCTCCATCGACGCATTAGAAGACCCGAATCAATTAATAAATAGTTTGGATTTCCTCTTCCGATTGTGAGGTTGAATCTTTCAACTCACCCTATCTTTGTTGTCTACACTACTGGAGTCTCTTTGCTACAAAACGTATAACAACATTGATGTCTTCTAGCATTCCAAGAAACATACACGTGTTTTGCTTGCTATCATTTCACATCCCTATCAAGTGACTACGAACTGGCATCGGCCTTGGTTCCGAATGTTGCATCCACAGTTTTACTCGAGTCACGTCTTGTATAGTCTTCATCCGTATATGGATTGCAATGTAACTTCACAGCATGTTGGAATAGGAGTCACGGGACTGTAACTGTCTACCACCCACAAAACTGAGACTATCTACTACCCACACTACCCAGTGATCTTTCTCTTTCCACGTACCAGCACTACATAACCCGACCCTTGTCACATTGGTTTGGGGGTCGACTGTTGCCTCTATCTGTTGGCCTTAGCTCTATCTGCTAGATTGAAATCGTATAACAAAGGCTCAGGTCCGAGAACCTTCCTCTAGCTAACTGTACTCAATAATAACCCTGCCATAGGTCATAAGATATATGGCAGCAATATTGTTCATCCGTTACAACAGTTCCGTCAAAAGAAAATTTCACGACCTTTAATAACCGAGCAAATGTTATGGCCATTGGAAATAGAACCCTGTATAAATTTATTCCACCATTGTTGAAAGGAATATTAAGAGATGCCAACACACACACCATGACTAGCAATACCGAAATCCAGTTGAAGATTTGTAAGCACCAAGCCTAATGATGCAATATTAGAATTTCAAACTATATCCTTATTTCTCCTGGGGTCATAATATTTCCGTCCACAATGAAACTGTTGATAAATTCCGAGGAATGAAATATTATTAGAACAATTAATCTACGAATAAAGATAGAGCTCTTTTAACAACCTTTTCTCTCAAGGAACCTCATAATCTTGTTATTTTTTAGAACAAATATTTCTGGCTACTCCCAAATTTGATAAATTCTTTAAGTAATCTCACGGGCGGCTAGGAAAATCAGCTTTGGTAATTATTTTCTGAATAGACCTCATAGGTTGGCAGGATTTTTAGCTCTGATACCACTGAAATATCCCAAACATATATTTATCCAATTTCTTTTCAACAATATATTCAAAACTTAAACATAGGCAGATATATTACGAAATAGCAAAAGGAACCAGTCGATCTTCCAATAGGTATTAAATTGTTCTTTCTCAAAATGACACTCAAGATTCAAGCATATGAAAATGCATTACAAACCCACAATATAAAACCAGAAAACTCATAAATTGCCTCAAAAATATGTTATTGCATTATACAACAGCAATACAATAACTAGCATTCATAATCCAATCTTAAACATAGTTTTACAATCAGATTGGAACACTACAAGAAGAACCTGTAAGTGCATATGAGACAACTGAAGTGACATCTCCATGGAGAATGAGTTTGCGTCCACTGTCTACCGGTACAAGGGGCTACATCCTCACACTGGTTGAAAGCTGAAGCTTTCCTGAATAACTCTCACAAGGGAGAACTGAAATCTGAATCATAAATCAAGCCTACCAAATGAGAGAGTCTCTTCTCCGTTCATCCTCATAGTTGCGATTCTTTGACTTCCCTCTTGGCTTTCGTCTTATCTCTCCTTGTCTTTTTTAGCCCACTTTATAATATTAAATTGATCTTTATATTTTGAGTCCATGGTCTCCAAGTCAATTTCAATATTATATATAATATGGCTTTGACTTTTCTAATGTCCCAAAAGGGGACATTACAAAAGTAGCATTCTTTTCCAAACAAATAGCATTCTAGCTGTCGCAATAGATAATAATCTGTCCTACATCAAAACCAATATAAGAACGCAATCTCTTAAGCCAAAAGGCCTCTTTAGAAGCATGAGTAGCTACCATATACTCTGCTTCAGTAGTGGACAAAGCAGCTACAGCCAGCTGTTTACTCATCCAACTAATTGCACCACCAAACATTGTGAAAACATATCCATCAATGGATCTTCTATCAACGTCACCAACCCAATATGAATCCACCTATCCAGGAATGCAAACAACGTGTTGAGATTCAATAGGATTACCATGAAAACATGAGCACTCAAATGTGCCCGTTGGATACTTGAATACTCTCTTAAATGCACCCCAAAGAAACCTTTCTAGGACTAGCCATATACCGACTAAGGACTCCCACTACTTGGGCAATGTTTGGCCTCGTACAAACCATAGCACATACTCCAAGCTACCAATAGTGCTCACATGAGGTATTCTAGACATGTCATCCACCTCACTAGAAGAATTTGTACAATCCTTCTTACAAAGCTCCATTCCTCATAACATTGAAATAGATAACTGCCTGCAAGCTATCATGTTGAATTTCTCCAACACAGAGTTAACATACTTCCTCTAGCTCATCAAGAGCTTTCTACTAGCTCTATCTCTACTAATCTCAATCCAAAGAATATATCTAGTTGTACTTAGATCTTCATTTGAAACAGTGCTGCTAACCGCGACATCAGATCTGAAATCATTCTTTTACCATTCCCACTAAACAAAATATCATCCACATACAAAACTATCATAATAATGTGACCATTTTCAGTTTTATAATATACACAAATAGGTGTCAAACTTTTGATACCACATTTTAGGAGACTATTTCAAACCATACAAAGATTTCTTCAACTTACAAACACGTTTTTTTCACCTTTCTCAACTAAATGTTCTAGCCGTGACATATATTTCCTCCTCCAAATCACTTTGAAAGAAAGTTGTCTTAACATCCATTTGGTGAACTTCAAACTCATAAGCTGCTACAAGTCCTAACAAGAATCGAATGAATGTCAGCTTCGGTACAGGAGAGAATATTTCACCATAATCAACTCCCTCCACCTATGAATACCCCTTCACGACCAACCATTCCTTATGCTTCTCAATAATGTCATTTGGACCCAATTTCTTCTAGAACACCCATTTACATCCAATAGGTTTTCGTCCTTCAAGTAAAGGTATCAAATCCCATGCAGCACTCTTCTTCAATGCTGCCATGTTCTCAGTCATGGCTTCCATCCAGGAATCTACAGCATTCATACCCATAGCCTTCTAATAATCCTATGCTCATCATTATTAGCAGTCAAAGAAAATAATACAACTAGAACCCAACAAAGAATATCTAAATCTTTCAAGTGAATAACCATATCTATCAAGTCGCTACCTATCACGGTTAGATCTCCTTAATGTTTGAGGTTGATGTTCTTGCTCTTTTTCAAAACTTTTAGAGTTATTTGATCTCTCCTCATTATTAGGGCAATTGGGAGCTCGTAGTTCTTATTCCTTAGGGATACAAGGAAGTTTCTCTTCCTTCTCTGGCTACAAATCAACCATGGATCCCACTTCTATTATAGAGAACCTTCTCTACAATTGGATCACAAAGCTTGTATCCTTTCACACCAACACCATAGCCAATGATGATACACTTAAATACCTTGTTCTCCAATTTTGATCATCTCTCACTTAGCACATGAGCATATGCCTCATAACCATAGACTTTGAGATGCCTCGATAAGGGCTTCTTGCAAGACCATGCCTCCATGGGTGTCTTCTCAACAAGTGCTAAAATAGAAGATAATTAAATAACATCCGGTGGCTACAGCTTTAACCCGAAACTTTTGTTCAAGCCCAACACCCCTCAACATACTCCTAACCCTCTCCATTATCATTATATTCATTATCTTTGCAACTTAATTCTGTTGTGGGGTGTATGGAGTTATCTTATGCCTCTCAATTCCATTATCCTTACAGAACCTGTCAAAATTTGTTGATCAAAATTCACCACCAATTCCAGTCCTAAAACACTTAATGTTTCTACTAGTTTTTTTTCAACTAGGGATTTAAAATCCTTAAACAAACTAAAAGCTGCAAGTTTACATATGAAGAAATATACAAATGTCCTACTATAATCATCTACAAATAAGACTAAGTACACAGATCTAGATATTGAAGGAACATTAACTAGATCAAACACATCTAAATGAATACAATCCAAAACCTCAGAAAACTTATGACAAGCACAATTTTCATAGAAGTCGAACTCAAGATTACAATAATCAAGTCCTTCAACAAGGTTGTTATTTTTTAGGGCTCTAAGACCCTTCTCACCAACGTGACCAAGTCTTTGGAGCCATAACATTGTCTTCTCAGCAGGGAGCTTCACCTCCAAAGCATTTGCACCCTTGGGTGCCTAGAGAGTACAGCCATCATATGTAGAAACAACAACCTTCTTTTCTTGATCTGTTTGGTGAGGATGAAGAATCTAAAGCCCTTCTCTTGGACATCACAAAAGCATTATTGCATTGAACCATGCATGCATCTAGCCTATACAAGATGCCAATCCTAACACCCTTAGCAAGCACCATCGAACCTATTGTCATCTTGCATCCACCACTCGAGAAAACAACCTGCACAGCCACATCACCAAGTTTGCTAAGTGAAAGTAGGTTTCGTACCAAACTAGGGATTCGCAGCACACCATCAATCCACTTCACTCTACCATCAGGAAATCTAATCTTGACTTTACCATGACCAACAATATTCAAGTGAGAGTTATCACCCAAATACACCTTCCACCATCAAACTCTTCATTCTTTGAAAACCAATCTCTATGAGATGTCATATGGAAAGAAGCACATCAATCCATTAACGACACATCTTCTAATGCATGTGTTTCCAAGGCTAGGACAAAAGCATCTAAATCATCTTGTGAGGGTTTTTTTAGAGTTAGAATCAAGAAATCATTTTCAACTTTCTTTTTCTTCTCCTTACATCCTTTTTGGAGATGACCAGGTTTACCACAGTTCCAACATTTTGCCTTGGACTCTTTACCAAGAGATTTATATCTCCCAAGAGACTTGGATTTACCCTTCTTGTCCTTCTTGCCTTTCTCCATTGTTCTACCACAAACAACTAGGGCCCCCTTAGCCATGTCAGAAGATTTTTTCGCATCTTCAGAGAACAGTGAACAAGCCACATCCTCCAATTTGAAAGTGGATGTTGTGCTTCCAATACCCATAACAAGCTGCATGAGTCCAACAAAGAACATAACAGAAGCATACATTTATCTTAATCATCAACCTTATCACCAATAGAATTCAAGTGAGCAAATAGCATATTGAATGCATTCAGGTGATCAGCAATTGACCATCCTTCCTCCATCCTCAAAGAAAATAACTTCTTTCTCAAGAATAACTTATTTACTAAGGATTTACCCTAATAAATATCACCAAGCTTCTTCCGAAGGTCAGTTACAGTCTTCTCTTCGTGGACATTCAAGAGCAATGAATCAGCCAAACAAAGTCTTATCAAACCCTTGGCCTTTTGATCCATCTCATCCCAAGCATCCTACGATGTAGCTTGAGGTTTCGTTGAAGAAATCGTGGCCCATAGATCTCTATCTATAAGCATGTCCTCCATTTTGAGTTTCCACAACTCAAAATAGTTGCCATTAAATTTAACCATCTCTACTCTACCGGATGTGCTTGTCATTTCTAACATGTAATAAGATTATGAAAAATTATTCTACAAAACTCCTACTGAAACTAGATTGTAATGTCCCCTTTTTTTGGGATATTAAAACTAATAGGCCAATCCAATATATGACTTTTGAGGACTTAATACAGAATTATTAAGTCAATTTTAATTGAAAGAGAGTGAATAATAGAGGAGTGGCATGAGAGAGAGGGACAAGAATACAGAAGTTGAAGAATCACAAGTTGGGTCTTTAAAAGGCGGAAGAGAAGCTCATTTCTTCATGCTTGGTTTACGATTCAAATTTTCGGTTTTCTCTCTTGGAGAGTCGTTTGGAAAGCTTCAACTTTCATCCAACTTGAGGACATAAACTCTCGTGCCGGTAGATAGTAGAGGCAAACTAATTGTCTATGGAGACATCACATCGGGTGTCTCACATGTGATTACAAGTTATTTTCTTAGTATTCCAATCTGATTGTAAAGTTGTGTTTAAGATTGGATTTTCCAATGCTAGTTATTGCATTGCTGAAGTATAATGCAATAACATATTTTGGGGTATTTTATGAGAATCTATCGGTTTATATTGTTGGTTTATATTGCATCTTCATTTGTTTATGTTCTGAAAATTTATTGTGAGAAAAGTATTGGAAAAATATCCTTCGGGATATTACAGTGCTATCAAAGCTAAAAATCCTGCCATCCTATGGGGTATATTCAGAAACGAGTTTTCAGAAAAAAGTTTATATCTGGATTTTTTTATCAAAGACGAATTCATAGAAATTCAGAATTATCTATGTATTGATTGTGGATAACTATATTAGTGTTGTATTCATATTAAGAAAATTATGGTACAAATAAATTTAGTCTATAAGGAATTTTTGTATTTGCAACTGGTATTAAGTCCAGCGCACTTGATAAGATGTCCCAGTATCACAGAAATATCTTTGTGTTGAGGACAGATGGGGAAAAGAAACTGAGCTGATTGTCATGATTCACACAAACCTTGACACCTCCATGGGCATTGGTCATTGAGAAAACAATTGTGCGTGAATAAGAGAGATGGGAATTTAAAACGACAACCATTGTCGTGCATCTGGAACATGCAAGAGTTCACCATGGTCATCTTATGAAAGCCTACGATTAATGTTGATTCAAAAATGCACATTCGGTGATTGTAGCAGAATACCCATCCAAATTTATGTGCTAACCATAAATGAAGCTGTAGACACTCATCGGTATCAGAATCACACAGGGAGTTGGAACGGCAAAGGGATAGGAATAATTAATTGTCATGATTAGCAAATTCAATCTTGGAGTTAGTTATCAAAAGAGGTGGCAGATTGGATATTTCTGCTATTAAAAACAATTTGTGAAAAAAGACAATTCCAGATTGTGCGATATACTATTGTTGTGTGTCGCCCAATAGTGATATTACAGTCCCAGTATGCGAACAGGAGTTAGCAGAGTTTATAATAGGCAAGGAAAAGACAAAGGCACCTCATTCTCATTCGATAATTAATGGGAATAATAGCAGAAGTGAAGCACAGTTGATTAAAACAAATCTTGTTGAAGAGGATGGTTTCTTCATGTACCTACATGAATTTATAGCGCTTTCTAGAAGACTTATTAAAATTGCTAACAGAGAGAATCAAGCAACCGGACTTAGCGTTATATGGTTCTAAATATTTTTGCCGAAAGGAATTCTGATGGTGGTTATATTTGTTAAGAAATGGTAAGAGCAAGCAATTGGAAAGAACCAACAAGCAAGCAGAGATCTTATGTTGAGTCGTTTTTTCTTTTTTCTGGTTCCCTTCATGCCAGTTTGGCAGAGTCAAAGAAGAAGTCGAACAACAATTACAGGGATGTCCTTAGAATAGAGTAACATATATAGGAGAAAGGGTTGTCTCCGTTAAAGCTAAAGCCTTTTCTGGTTCGATAACATCTGTATCTTGTTGGAGAAAGGATTTGGTTTGAAACGGTTGTTATTGAAAGAGCCCTGACAGCTAGCGATGCTGGTGCATTCTGTGAATGTTGGATGAGCTGGAGTATTTTTTAAACATGTTAAACACCTAGGCTGGAACAATATTACTAACTTGTTTGGTTAAGGAAGTGTCACGGGAACAATCAGGACCAAAGTTTGCTGCGATTACCTTGCCTGTTACAGAATATTATTATTAGTTCTCAACTGATTCAAAGCTGAAGTTTAATGAACTTTTCATTCTGTTGTGCTTACAGTTGGGACTGAATCAAGTCTGAGATCCTTTCAAGAAAGAACTGCCAAAGACCACACATAGGGAGTATCAACTACTTGGTCGGAAGTTGTCAAGACATCCCTACCTTCCCAAAGGGATAAGAACACACAGAAGGATTTCCTGAACCTTGTTGATTGGGTATTGTAGAATACAACATTAGGAAGCTGTACCTCTGCATGGTAACAAGTCCCACTGATCTGTTCATATATACAGTTAGTTTGATCCCAGCTTGCAGTCTCCTAGAAAGATTTTAGGCAACTAACTCAGCATGCCTACAGTTTCACAAATGCTATGTTCACAATTATCAGGTTACTTGAGATCTTTCAATAATAATGAAATTCTATTTTGAAGTAATGGATGAATATTCAACAGCTAGATTGCGATATCATTCAAAGGCCCCATTCTATAAACATGTCATAAAATCTCTATATCTGTTAGACAGTGACTCAAGAAATATTTTCTAAATATACTCACCAATACTCACCAACAAAGATGCAAAGATCATTTATAATGTGAAACAAAGAGAAATAGGATCAATCCCAAGAAATAGAGTTTTAGCAGCAAGCTAACTATTGGATAAAATGATTGAGTTAGAAAGGCCAGCTCAAGGTAGTTTATTATAATGGCACCTAGAATGTCATTGCAGATTCTGAAAGTTTGGGAAAGGTTGGGTGAATAAGCTGTATAAACTAAGCATCTACCATTTTCAGTACTAGTGGACTGTAATGGTACAACAGCAACAAGTCTTCAAGGTATTTAAATCTGCAAACAAGTGATTTAAGCCACCCATGTTACAGTCATGGAAGATCTAAAAAGTAGTGCTTTCTCACAGGAATTTAACAATACATTCAATGGCCCTCAGCTAAGAAACTTGTAGAAAGAAAAACAATTGGGTTGGCTATACATACTTGGGTTGCAACTAGAACACATGGAATCCTCGAATGTTGTTCTCTCCAAATTGGAAGAGATAGTAGGCTCGCGAATTGGGCTTTACAACCTTCAATGGTTACCTTGGTCCAACCCAGGTTTATGGACCATCCACATAGAGATGTAAGGCTTGTAGTTGCGTCTTGTCTCAATGAGATTATGCGAATAACATCTCCTACAACAGCCTACAATGATGTGGTGTTGAAGGAGGTTTTGCAGCTAATAGCGAAGAACTTGGAGGGTTTACATGATGACAAACACCCTGCTTTTAACAAGAGCGTTCAGATTTTGAATATTATGGCAGAGATGAGGTGATTTTATATTATGATTGAACTTGAATGCAATGATTTAATTCTTCAGCTGTTAGAATGCTTCGTGTTCAAAATTAGGAGCTACCATTCAGGAAGTGTAAAGACTCACATGCACACTATTATATCTTCAATTCTTGATGTAGATGTTTAAATTTGCAACAGGTTGCAGTCAACCTTGTTAGCCTTTTGGAGAGGGGAACACAGACATTGCAAAGGCCCGTTTAAGTTGATGATCTCATTTGCAGCCTTCAAGCTTGTGGAGGAAGTAATTAAGCATAAAATCAACAAATTTCAAGATCACATGATAGATAGTGAGCTGATCTCCATGGGTTCACCAGTTAAAGGGACTCTTATGAGGCTTTATGGGAATTATAACAGTGAGGAGGATGGCAAAGTAACTCTAACTAGCAATGGGAAGAATATGGGTAAGGAACATACAAGTTTCTGTGTGGGTGATTTGGAGGTTAGCCTTGACAAACATGTTGATGAGGTGGATTCTACTCGAAGTAAGAGCACGCTGAAATCTTTGAATGAGGAATGTGTGCATAAGAATGATTTCATAGCAGCAGTTTTTTCTTTGCATTCAGATCAAAGCAGAAAGGAAATTAAAGCTTATGATTATTTTCTTGTGAGGTGTGATGAACCATGTGTTTCTTATATACACGATAAAGATTTAGAGGAACAATCCAAGATGACACTACAAGACGATGAGTTGCATCAACATGACAATAATGAGATGCATGCCTTAAAGAAACAGCTGAAGGTTAGTGAAGACATGGTTGTGGCATCTTTGGTACGTTATGACAACACTCACAGGATTGTTGAAGATCTCCATAGGAAGGCTCAAAAGGGAGTCGAAGGAGATTTGTTTGTTGCTGATTTGCTAGTAGTCAATACAGCCCTTGAATCTATGAAATCGGACTATTTATGTTTGCTTTCCGATAAAGATTATATTCTTAAGGTTGCTAGAATATATGTTGATCAGTTTAGTAAAGAAAAGAATGAGATCATGAAGCTCAACAAGGAGCTTAAGTATGCTCATGAGACATTGGATGATACATAGACTGCTCTTCATGAAGAAAAATATCAAGTTAGGATCATAAATCATACTAGGGAGCATGAGAGTAAAGAGAGGTAGGATTTTTTCCAAGAAGTAATTAATGAACTTGATAGCATTCAGCAGACTTATGACTTGGATAGTTGTCCCAAAAGACCAAGTACCAAAACTTTAGATCACATTCAATTTGTAGCCAAGCCCTTGTTTGAAGTAGATGTTGATTGGACTTCTGATAATCCCTTTTTTGTGATAAATGAGAGAGCTCCTTTTAATTGTCATAGAGAAGATGTTCTTGACTTCAAAATTTTGGATCCAGAGACAGTTCCTAACTGCTAGGAAAATCTTGGTCACAGGATTGGTGTGGTGAATTGACTAGGATCGCTCATCCTTTGGTCAACCCATATATGGTTCCCGATTCCAACCTAAATATGAGTTGGATGAACTTCATACATCAATCATTGAATAGATCTTGGTGGAGGATTGGTGAGAGTTATGTTTTGATCATAGGGGATGGTTTTTCAGCCGCATTCTTACTCATAGCACCACATGGGGGTTCTCCAAATTAATGACAACAGTATGGTATTTGATGTGCCCATGGTATTGATTTCAGCAATTGAGTAGCTTGTTTCTTGCATCAACAATTTAGGTTGGGTCGTCAACATCTACTTCGAAATACACAGATCCTTAAAACATTTCTATCTCATCATATCTAACGATCATGTCAAGATGGTCTGGGATCCTGGCATTAGCATGCTTGATGTATTGTTATTATGGGAAGATGGTGAATGGCTTTGCAGTTCTTAGTCCTTCGTTCATATCACAATAGCGTCGTGGATTGTCAAAGCATTATTCATGATGTTGATATGGGACCCAAGTATCATGGTCACATGCTTGCAATTGTTTGAGGGAAAACAATCTCAAGAGGGGAGGACTGTAATGTCCCCATTTTTTGGGACATTAAAACTGATAGGCCAATTCAATAGATGACTTTTGAGGACTTAATACAGAATTATTAAGTCAATTTTAATTAGAGGAGAGTGAATAAGAGATGAGTAGCATGAGGGATAGGGACAAGAATACAGAAGCTAAAGAGTCATAGGTTGGGTCTTTAAAAGGCAAAAGAGAAGCTCATTTCTTAATGCTTGGTTTATGATCCAAATTTTCGGTTTTCTCTCTTGGAGAGTCTTTTTGAAAGCTTCAGCTTTCATCCAACTTGAGGACGTAAACCCTTGTGCCAGTAGAGAGTAGACACAAACTCATTGTCTGTGGAGATGTCACATTGGGTGTCTTGCATTTGCTTACAAGTTATTTTCTTAGAATTCCAATCTGACTGTAAAGTTGTGTTTAAGATTGGATTTTCCAATACTAGTTATTGTACTGCTGGTGTATAATGCAATAACATATTCTAGGGTATTTTATGAGAATCTACTAGTTTATATTGTTGGTTTATATTGCATCTTCATCTGTTCTAAAAATTTATTGTGGAAAAAGTATTGGAAAAATATCCTTCGGGATATTACATAGATCAGCACAAAAAACCCTTCTACCCAACAACAATAACAAAGTTGGTCAAGCTTTTCTACCAATCGAAAGGAAGGCAGGTGCAGAATAATGCTCCCAAATACTTAATCTAACATGAGAGATAATGCTGAAATTTGTTACAAACCCTTAAGATATTGCAAACTAGATAAGCAAATACAAAATTAAATTGAAGCAAATAAACTCAAAACACTAGATATATGTGGGAAAACCCCTTTTGGAAAAAACCCACCCTCCAAAATCCAGACTCAATTGTATTACCAGCAACAACAACAATTACAAATTTACAATACAATCCTTGAGCCAATGCTCATCAAGAGAAAGTGCAGAAGCACAAAATTGTAGAGAATATCTAGCACAGAAATGTTCCTTAGAAGATATTCAACCTAACCACACAAAATGCACTAAGTGGCTACATATTTATAGAGCTCAACACAAGTGGAAAGAGCTCATGGTTTCCAAAACCATCTCTAATACCAAAGAGGTATGTGTTGTCAACATGCTAAACCAATGACATGTTGCACATAGAAATTTCCACAGCAACAAAGCATAACTCGACCATAATGATCACCATTCCCTATGCAACACCTACCTTACACCACTTGTCAACAGTGAACTCCACCATAAATATAAATTGCCAAACATTAACTCCCCAAGACTCTTTCACCAATCTAGTAACTGCTATAATCATTATAGAGATTCAACATAGTACCTTATGACACTAGCTCCTTAACTTTAGGACTTCTAAAGTGAATTAAAAGAGAGAAAAAAAATAACATAGAATATTTGGACTCAAAGTTTGAAACACCTTTATCCTAACAATTCTAAGTATTGTGTTGAAATATACATGGAAGAAGTTTCAGATCAGATTATTGGCTCTATTAGAGTCATTGCTTCCCATGAGACACAATAATAGTGAGCTTGTGGCTCAATAAATGGAGATGATATAGAGAAAACAATGGGGTATCCGGAACATCATTGAAATGGAAGAATATAATTACCTTAGAGCCTTCGTATTGCAGCCCATAACATCATACTGAAAAAGTCAAGAAGGTTTTCCACAGATGGGAAAGTTGAGCACAAGGTTCATTTGCAGATTTTTGTTATCAGATCTGAGAGACATGAATATATTTTCTATTAAAAGTGGTGATTTAATCAATATTGTCGGCATTAGTTTGTAAGGATGTTTCTATTGAGTGAAGCAGCTGTCATTTTATATTAATAAGGAAATAACCAAATGAAGACATCATTCTTAAAGGAAGAATTAATATACAACCCTATAACATTGAAGACTTTGACAAAGGAAGTCATATGAAGTCGGTATTGACTTATTCAACAAGGATACAAAAACAATGATCTTTGTGTCATGAAGATCTAAGGAGCCATGCTCGCTCACTCTGAAGCTATTCTGAATAACTCATTTTTTTTGTGTTCTTGAGTTTTGCAATTTTTTGTTTTTCAAGATAAATGCTTTTTTTCCGAATATATGAAAATCCTTGGAAAATGCAAATACAAACTGCTGAAATTGAAATCACCTTATTGAAATTTCTTGGAGTGTGCAAAGATTTGCAAATGCAATTCACAAATGCAACAATTTAATTGTAAATTGTTGATTTATATATTATTATATTTAGTATATATGAGATATGATATATATATATATATATATATATAATTATTATTATTATTATTATTATTATTATTATTATTATTATTATCATGCAATGCTGAAGAAATTAAACTTATAAAAACTACATATTATAAATTGAATGTCAATAAACTAAAACCTTATTAAAAGACTAAAGCTGCAAAATCCTATTGCAATTGGGTAGATGTTCCTGAACTAGATATTACATCTACATCATCCTCAACAACAGCCTCAACAAGGACTTTCAAAACCTTGGGATCATGTTATACGTTCAACACGTGACCTCTACCCCACTAATTGACTTAGGATCATGCCATACATTCATATAATATCCCACTGATCGTTTGCCAATTTAAACTTTTTCCTTGTCAAATGTTGTCATTTCAGCTTCCCATTTCATTACTGACCTCTCCAAAATAGAAAAACCATAATTGGTGTACATGTTCACACCCTCAACCATCAAATCTCAACATAGAATGATGTTGTCAAGGTCAACCACTCAATATGTATCTTGTTCCTCTACTTTATTTGAACACAACAGAAGGTTATAGTACACAAAGTGAATGTATTCAAGTGCCTCCAAGATACTTTAATTTGTCATGTCCCCATTTTAGATGGAACCTTAATAATAATTAAATAATACAACATTATTATATAAATAAAGATAATAAAATCATATATTAAAATATAACAAAATAAGAAATAATTATTAAGCATATATATAATCTATAATCAATAAAATAATATTTAGTATTAGATTTAAAATAATAAAATAAATAAAGGTAGGAGCCTACAGCACAATGGTATATTGTGAGCCTCTTGTATGGGAGGTCTTGGGTTCAAGTCTACTCGAGCTTAATAAATAGTACTAATAATAATTAATTACAGCACAATAGTAATTAATCTTGGCTTCAGCCTCTTATCGGTCAAAAAATAAAAGGAAAATAAAATATAATTATAAAGAATGAATATATAAAAAAATTAAAGAAAAGAGAAATATTATAGAAAGTATGTTACCTTTCTAAATAGGATTTAATAATGAATTATAATTAACACAAAATAAATAATATAATATAGAATAATATAAATTAATTAAATCTAATGAAAAGTCAAGAGACATGTAATAAAGAGATGTGATTCCTTCAAATTAAGATATAAAAGGGAGAAGATTTATTTTAAAGAGGAAGCGAGAAGTGGAGAAGATAGGAGTTAAAGAAAGATTAATGGAAGAGGAAAGGAATGAGGAGTTGAAATAATGAAAGGATATGACTCTTTGAAAGGGTTGTAATTATGAATGGTTGTGACTCTTCGAAAAGGTTGTAATTATGCAGTGTTGTGACTCTTTGTAAGGGTTGAATTGTGATGTGTTGTAACTTGTGACTTTTCAAAACAATTATTTTCAGAAGGACATAGATGACAAACAAAATATGGGAGGGCTAGAAAACAATTATATTTGAAGAGAGTTGGATTTGATAACCACCAAAATAGAGGAAATAGAGAATTAAATTAATATATATTTTGAGTAGGAATGTAGAGAATTAAATAATATATATTGATATTCTATGAAGGATTATGCAGTGCAGAATTAAAGGGAACCAGAGGTATGTTCATTTGATATTTTTTATATCAAAAATAAATATGAATCACTCTTAAGAGAACTCAAAGATTAGAGGGCATTCTTAATTGAATGTTTGGTTTCCAAATTGGAACCCAAAGAGAGATTTGTGGAGAAACTTTTAGAGACAATATATATATATATATTGTGTAGTGGTTAATCATATGCATATATTAGAGACAAGAGGCTTGGTTAGAGATGGGATCTCTGCCAAGTATGTGTTAATGAGTTCACTCATTAATAGGGATCTCAGAGGCCTTAGAAGGCGCTCTTAACATGACAGTTGCCTAACTGAGAATTGTTCTTATCAGAGGGTTAGGTAAATCTGAGTAGAGCCTCCTTCTAAGGAATAAGTGTGCTTAGTATGGGAATTAGTACTTAGATGATTTAATAATTATTTATCTTGTTAATTGTTAATAATTCTTTCATACACATATATGTTTATGCTATCTTTTCCATTTACTAACAATATTTATAGGTTTGAAGCATCAGATATTCAAGCCAGGAGAAGGGAAATAACATCATTTCGCTCAACCAGCAATGCTAAAAGGTTTGAAAATAAAACAGATGGAAAGATATTGAAGATTAAGTTTTCAACCCAAAAAATGTCCACCCGAAATAACTTTATTGAGATTTTAATATATGTTAAAAATTGAAGTGAAAAGGGAATTACAATTGAACATGTATATTTTTTTAGCAAGCACTATATTGGATCTCCTTTAAATGCATAGAAGTGAAGAAAACAACCTCCTCTCCACCCCCCTATATATTTGTACATAATAGTAATTATATATGATATCTCTAAGGTTCTCATCACAACCAAATCCTCAGCATATACATGTTGAGGCCATCCATAACCTCTTCATATTGTTTGAATAAAGCAGAGAAGGATCGCTTCAAGTTGGAATAGTAGGCAGTACCATGAGTAATTAAAGCAGTTACTATTCCACCTGCAATCCACAAAGCCCAAGATGGGTTAATGTCATGTATTCGTTATACCCATATAAATCATGAATTGACTCTTTGGCCTTGTATATGGCCTCATATAGATTTTATTTCATACACCAATCACTGAAAACTTAACCAACAGTTCTAGCACCTAAGACAATATATATTATAAAATGAAAGTAGAAAATTAAACTATATCTGATAAAGAAAATAAATAAAAAATTCAAAACAAACAAACTAAAATGAAAAGCAAGTAGATACAGCTTTAAATTTTCTTGCTAGTAGAAATGGCAGATTGCCAGACTCTCCCTAAAAATCACTTAATAACATGACTGACAGTGACCCAACTCATAGAGTTAAAATAACTCCAGAAATTTCTGTGATCTCAGGGAGCTTCAAGTTGTAGGTCTGAGGTTCTTTATGTCTTGGTTCCAAAAGCTTTCCAAATTTTTATATGACTCAGTATCCAACTGACGTTACAGAATTTTGAGGTGAAAGTACATAATAATTCAAATTGAAAACACAAAAAGCTTTTAGCCTTGATGAAGCTTGTAATTAGATTTGTTTTGTCCAAACACAACATTTAAGCAGAATATTTAGAAATCGTAGCTCTTGTTTCTTTGCTGAAAACTGTGCATGTGAAAACCACTTACTAAATCTGAAACAGAGCCACCAGCCATGTACTCCATAACTATCCACAATTTAGTCTGATGAAGATATGAGCCGTAATACTCAGTGATGTAAGGAGACCGGCACTGAGATAAGACTGCGATTTCCTGAAAATGGCAAAAATTATGCGATCCATCATTACTAAGATTCAATTCTAGCTCTCAATAAAGACAATCCAAAAGCTATATTTTTTCTACTGTCACCACTCAAATATTTGAAGTGTCACCTTCTGAATGTCTTCGACTTCATCCTCGCTGAAAAAACATAATAACAGGCATACACATCAGAATGAAAACAGAGAAGAATGTCCTACCAGTTCAACAGAAACAAAAGAAAGAAAAAAAGTGTTTGAATGGCAACCTTAATCATGAATAACTCTGAAAACATCCTGCTGGAAACAAATACTTCAGATATAAGGCACTTGAGTTTCTTAACTGATACCACAAAATTAAAATGTATAATGAAACCAACTAAGACTCATATGATTTTGCACTTGAACTTTTCATCAATGAAAGAATGGGACAACAGCTAACCTCTATTCCAAAGGCCTGGAAGAAGAAACTTAATAGATATTAAAAATTAGCTAAGAAGGATTATCAACTGCTTAGAGTTTAACGATCCTAATGCCCTCATTGGATGGTCCTCCTATGAAACTTGTGCGTAATCCAATCATAATCCATGCAGTTCTCCTAAAAAAGGTTTGAATTAATCAAATGTCAACATCTACTTGAACTTATTTATTGCAAAAGATCTAAGCATGTATGAAAACACAAATTTTGTGGTCCTCAAATGGGTTATTATTGGCTGGAAAGGGCAAAATACAAATTCTGCCAAGGATAAGATCTAATACAAAATATTAGATAACCCAAACCCTAACTAATAATGAAGGCCACAAAAATCCCAAACTGGGAGATAATCAAGATGTCCTCAACAATGATAAAGAGCCATCTCACTACGCAACCTGCTCCTTAAAAATGCTTTCTATTAATCAAATGGCAATATGTTCTTAAATGTGTTATTGCAAAATATCTGAGCATATTTGAAAACACAAATCTCGTGGTCCTCAAATGGGTGATAACTAGCTGGAAAATGCAAAAGACAAATTCCGCCAAGGATAAGATCTAATACAAAAACATTAGAGAACCCAAGTCCTAACTAATAAGGAAAGCCACAAAAATACCTAACTGGGAGATAGTCAAGATATCATCAACAATGATAAAGAGCCATCTCACAACGCAACCTGCTCCAGAGGTGCACCAGAATAGTATAGATCATAAACATCATGGCCTTTGAAAACCCATGCCTATTATCTTGGGTTTCAGAGTTAGTGGTTGCCATATCCCAACCATTGTAACTCTTTCAATCATGTGAGCAGCACTAAGCCAATGTAAGCCTCAAAAAATCAGAAGACCAATGTTAAGGGTTTTCTAAATTGGATGTTTGGAGCTATGTTGCAAATAGATTGATCATCCTGACATTGTGACATCCAAGTTTAAAGATGTCATTCAATAGAAAATGACTCAAAAGATCAAATAGGAAAGCATCTATGACCTTCGCACTGGGAGAAATATTGCACCTATTTGCATCACTGCCCACATATCCCAACCATCATTAGTGATTGGATCATGTGAACAGCACTAGAGCGAATGTGAGCCTCAAGTAATTAGAGGACTAATGTGAAAGACTTTCTAACTTGGATGCTTGGAGCATTGTTGCAATTGGTTTGCCCATCCCCATGTCCAAGGTTAAATATACCACTCTAACAAAAAATGACTACGAAGATCCGATGGACAAGTGTTTGTATCAACCTCTGGGCTGAAAGAAATGATGGACTAGTTTGCATTGCTTCCCATGGATTTGCCTTTATTTCTAGAGTTCTTCTGTGGGACTTGACCACCCTTGCAAGGGTCAGCTACCCAATGTGCAATCTTGGCTAAGGCCATTGCAAGGGAAATTGGATTACAATAGGAAAATTCTAAGGGAATAAATTCATTAAATTAGTTATTACAAAGTTGTCTCGGTAAATTAAATCTAAGTTGCCAGATTAGGTTTGGGTTCAAGTTCAGGTTTGGGGATCTAGTTGGCTGGTTTAGCTCTTTTTTCCCCCTTGTGGTGGGGTTCGGATTCATTATTACGAAAAACATATAAACATATAATATAATATATAACAATCACATAAGATTTGAGCAGCACCAACCCAGATTGTTTGGCCGGGTGGTGCTGAGGGGGGGGAACTGGTTAATACAAATAGGAAGCCCGTCAGACTGGTCACGTGAAGGGTCAAGTAGCACCAGCACAAATTGTTTTGGATGGAGGGGCAATGAACTGAATATATAGATCGGTTCAGTTCAGTTGCTATTTTCCATGTTTACATGTATATCTTGCATAAAGTGTAAATGGAACTCAGACCAGCACCATAGTCCAACATATGCAAACTTGAGCACCAAATTACAACCACCAACATCTCATTGTGCACACCACTCAATGTATTGTTTGTCAAAATGCACGAGGGAATAGTGAAAAAGTAGTGAAGAGATGATAAGGTCTTTGTATTATCCACTATGAGTTTAGGCCTTAAGATTTCCTTAGCCATTAAAAGGTTTTTGCCACTGCCTGCTCTCTCTTACTAAATTATAATCCCCTGACTTGTCTAGATGTTCACTGATGCTGAAAACTTGATTTTTGGCTCAACATGGATTTTTGCAAATTTTTTTGTTTTGCATTCAAAGCCAGATAAACATAAAGTAAATTTTTTCATTGAACAGAAAGAAGTGATTCATTGAACAAAATTGTTGCATCAAAAAATGTTTAAGGTAGCTAAGAGTTCAGTATGTAACACGCAATATGTGTCTCAGACCAAGATTTACAACAAACAGAAATGTTGGCACCTGTAGCTGCTAGTTGCCAATTTACAGAGCACAACTAAAGCCGTTTGGATGATGGTTGGCACTTTAAGACTTTCTGAAACTACTTAAAAAAAGACGAGATCTCCGCCACATGCAATGGATCAACATGCAGTCAACCGAGCATCTCACTACAATGACTGAATAGTTCGACCTCCTCAAGGAATCTCACACGATAATGGTCATCAACAGTGAGCTATTGTTTCGTTCCAAATAGATAACGGGCTCCCAGCACAAAACTATCATAGAACTGATATGTCTTCCTGTAACACCAGCTTTCAAACCAAAATGTGCAGTCCTAAATATTGCTGATGTTGCAACAAACGCATACAACACTTAGCTTTCACACTAAAGCTTGTCAAATTGCTAATCTCATTCCTTGTCCCTGTTGGTTATCAAAATCATTGATTAGAAACCTACGAGCCTTGCTTGCTCGATGCTGGGATATCTAATCAATTTTGGCCAACTTGACAGGATCAATCAAATTAATTCGAATCCTCATCGCTTTTGGCTCCGCTAAACCAAGGCCTGTTCACTCGAATCTTGGATAGCAAAACTTGGATCCAAGATGATTTACAGTGGATTATAACACAAAAATAAATTCCTCAAGTGGCACGAATTCAAGGAAACCTTCTGGATTGTGATTTATAATTATTATTCTTCAAATTTTGATTACTTTATTAGAATTGTGTGTTGCTGAAAGGAAAATTTTAAAACGAATTACTAAGACAAATAAAATCAAATCCTAAAAGGAAAGAAGCTAAAGAATTGCCAACATATGAATTGAAATTTATGAGAAAATTCATGATCAGTGCCAAAGTTTAATTGGGTAATAGAGTCAAATATACATTTCTTACATACAACTTTATGATACTGGTGATATTATATTTGTAAATAATTCAGTTATTACAATGCCTCGAATTGTTACACTTTCACGTATTTAGATCAGTCTATTATGCTTTAACCCTTATATGGACACAATAGATACAAATAAAGAAAATGATTATATCTTGCAATATTTGTATTTATCAAATCTAAATAGTAATGAACATTTCAATGTACCTATTGTAATAATAAATTATAAACAAATAAACAACAAAAATCACAGAGGACGAGTCACATATACTTCAACTCTAAAACAAAATGAAGATCTTACAGATTATATTGTCGAATAATTTGTACTAAAGACACTCTAATTTTCAATGCTCCATTCAGTACCACTTTGATCCCGTACAATGTTTGGAAATTATACTCAAAAATCTGAATCTCACTCGCTTGGTTCAAATCTTATACTCTTCCTTAAAAGAACTTAACGATATTTGTGCCCCTTTTAAAAATGTAGAAATTCTTTATTTAACAATGTGAATGATGGTCTATTTGGTTTTTGGTTATATATATTTATAGATGGTCAAGAGGTAACAGTTATCCTCCAAAACATCGTAGCTCTAACTAACCAAATCTTTAAACATATTTAATATGGCTCTAACACAATTTAGTTGCATTATATTGTAATCGGTGGCAGACTTGTAATCTCCTTCCCCCTATATATATGCCCAGGCTTCCGCACGTCTTCAGAAGATGCGGCCATAGAGATAATCAAGAGCACCCGACTGTTTGCATCAAATCAAGTGCTTCTGCTCCCTTATTCACCTACAGCAAAGAAAAAATAAGTTAAATATTGATCAATAATCATCTAAACTAAGATGGAGATGCAAGGTGTGAAAGCTAGAGGTTCATTAGATTATTAGCGCTAAAGGTAGCAAACATCTGCCCGTTAATGGCTCCTTTCCCATATCCAACACATTAACTTGCAATCATCTCCGAAAAAACACGCCACAGTATTTTTAGTTTGAATCACCAATGTCCATAAATGCCTATGCCTTTTCCTGCCGTCATCCTTCATGTAGCCTAGACACGATCATGATCTCGTTTATCCTACACTGAATATGCCATCTGGTTACACCTTGTTGCATAACGTAAGAGTCTCCTACCCATGGGTATTACTGCACATTTGTTTGACCCAGAATAATAAACATCGCTCATTCCACTCCTGATATGCATCAAATCATACAGATATGGCTATCATTATCTTTGCATCTAATATTTTATACATTTATTTTACTAATATCTTTAATACTGATTTTTTGGCTTCATTGATAGCAAGTTATCCGTCCAAAACTTTTCACCGTGACTAAGGAAAAACAATACTTTGTAAGATGTCGTTATAAGTCATTCAAACGACTGGAACTTTTGGCTTCATTTACATATAAGCCTCTTTTAACACCTGCATTAAATAGAAAGATGTTAGACAAACAACTAAGCATTGATACTACTGCTCACAGCCTGCTAAGGAAAATAATGACAAAATTTTCCATCATCCTACGTGTAGTCTCTAGGTTGCTTGAAATAACTCCTCCGCTTTCCTATATCGTGCTAATGCTGCTTCACAAAGGAATATATGAGGCGCTCAATATTATTGCAGAGGATATCATATAATCAATTGAAACTATTTTAATATCCTTGTTAAATCTGAAAGGCATAGTATGAATTTCTTCTATAATATTATTATTTCTGGGTACTAATATATCAGTATTGTTGTTATTGTTAATCTCATCTGCTCCAGATGGAAAATATATGAATACAAAACCCTGCATAAATAAAACCTTTGTTGCTTGTACTCATTCTAGGATCATACTCATATATATTACTGAAATGGAAAGAATCCAAATTTGAATAGTTCGTCTCATAATTTAGAAAATAATTAAGCAATGCGTACAAATTGATTCTAAAATTTCCATAGTATTTTCACATCTCAGAACACCTGGAAACAATTACACAACTCCATCTCCATAATCATTGGTTAAGCACTACTAGTAAATTCTGACGTGGACTCACGTCACTAGAGTCAATGGGTTTGTGTCCAAATTGTTGTTCCAAAGTGTTTCGTCTCTAGAACTTGCAAACACAAGCAACTCAATCGTATCAATTTTGTAAAATTTATTCATGTCTCCATTTTGTTGTCCTACATTTTGTCACCACAAAATGCAGGTAACAACACGAAACTTTTTCAAGATAGTTTCACGTTTCTCAAAGCTTGAATTTGACATTCAATTTCTTAATGTTGATTGACTAATCTATTTCAATTTGAATATCAAATTGCTTTTTTGAAGGCCTTTGTCAAGTTGCTTTTGTTTTGCTTTCTGTCGAGCCTTTGCTTGATTTTTGAAGCCTTCACAGTTCATTTTTTTCTTTTGAGTTTATGTTTGCTTGTTTTTTGCCCTTTGGATTTGCTCATGTCATGCATTTCGTTTTCCCCTTCGATTCGGTCTAACCTAGAGGTCGATCAGAGTTGTCAGTCAAGAGATATGGTCATTTTAGTGCCTCAAAAGTGGACATTTTATGTGCAACAGCACGAATTAAAAAAATGATGTTATATTTTCATTTTGTGTAATGTCCCCTTTTTAGCATTTATAGCATGATGTTGTCGTTAGCCTATTTCCCCACGGTCCCGTAGGCTAACCAGGACATCAAAAGGGCTTAGAGGCCATTTGGCCTAGATAGTTTCAGTTGCAGGTCTTTCTGAGGGGTTTTGAAGCAACTTTGGGCATACTTACTATTTATAATAAGTCATCTTGGGCATGGGTGGACATCCAGTGGCAACGGTATGTCGATGGTAATTGTTTAAAATCGGCAAGAAAACTTTTTTATCATTGATAAGATTTGTTTTGCATTGATAAAGCTATTTTATAAAGTTAAATTTAAATATTTAACTTTATTAATACATAGACTATAGTTTGTGGGAAATATTTAAATTAAAAGAGTCCCTTTTATTTTATAACACATTGGAAACATAAGTTACATAACGGGAGTTATGTTTTATCCCACATTGAGAAAACGAAAGATGGAGCTCTTGTGAGAACACTATAAAAGAAATGGAAGAGCTTCTTTTAAGCATGGTTGGAAATATCAAAGAAATTGGAGAATTTTCTGGAAGTTATGTCTCAATAGTTTGAAGGACGAAATCCCTTCAAGCTGAAAATCTTGACGCCATTGAAAGATATGGTTTTGAGATTCAATAGGGTAGCAATCCGAAAAAGCAGAAACGAAAAAGCAGTCCGAAAAAGTGGAACCGAAAAAGTAGGCGGAAAAAGCGGAATCGAAAAAGCAAGCGGAAAAAGTGGAACTGAAAAAGCAGGCGAAAAAAGCGGAATCGAAAAAGCAAGCGAAAAAAGCGGAACTAAAAAAGCAGTTCGAAAAAGTAAAGCAGAAGGGGCAGCATTGAAGGAAAATTATTACAGACATCTACAACCAGGTTCCCTTGTTAGTATTGTTTTTTTTAGGGTATTATAAGTTTCAGCTGTAAGTGTGCATTATACCAGCATTGTCATTTTGGTAATCCATGTAAATGCCAAAGTCTTGGCCATATTTCATGAGCATTGTATTAGAAATTTGATTGCAATCAAAAAGATAATAGTTGTTGGTGTCATTTAAGCAATTCAATCTTATTATTTATCAGCTAGATAGTTTGCAAAAATGCCAGTTGGCTGTAGGTGTTCTTTTCTTATGCTTAGATAATAATATATGCACTGAATATTGTCAAAATTAGGAGCACACTCATGTTAGGTCATTGTGTAGTTCATTGTAATCTTCTATCACTAGATTCTCATTGATGCAAATTGGAAAAAAGTCATTTAAAGCAAGCTGAAATACTATATCAGTCATATGTCTCTTGCATGTGAATTGTTTGACAAAATTCTTTGAGCCTTCAATCAGCATCTTTGAGAGCAGATTTGAGGAGGGTTATTACAGTGGTATCAGAGCTTGCTTGCAAAGTGTTTGACAAAAATGTCAAACAACTGAAGTATAAAGATTTTTGGTGTTTGAAGAAGTTATAAGCTATTGAGCTTATTACAGTGGTATCAGAGCTATAAGTCCTGCCATCCTGTGGAGGTCTTATAGGGAATTTGGAATAGCCAGATAAAGAGAAAAATGTTTGACAAAATGAATGCCGGTCCAGATCAGGGAAAGGAAAGATTCTTACAATTATTAGACACCTTAGCACAGGGACAGCGATCAGCAGAGCAAAGAGCACAGGAACAGAGTCAGAGATTTGAGCTTATGATGCAGATGATGGCTTGTCAAATGGGGTTGAATGCTAATGTGGGTGGAGGAAATAATCAGGATGGGGCACATAATGGAGGCGAACAAGTTGAGAACAATTTCGGTCATGCACCCCAGCAAACTAGGACAGTGAGTTCGCGACCCATGATTCCCATATTTCCTCCTAAAGCTCCAGAGCAGCCTATACCAGAGCCCCAGATCACTGATATACAGGACCAGCTGAGGAGAGATTGGGAAGCCGAAGGTCCAGATTTTATTGCTGCAATTACCTTTAGGGAGTATATAGATGTGCGGATGAAGCATATGCCACGTGGACATGACAGGAACCAGAGCTATGAGCTACAGAAGAAAGTAAGGAAACATCAGTTACCATATTATGATGGCTCGGGGAAGTCTACAGCAAGAGCTTGGGTTCAAAAGCTTGACACATACTTTCAAATGAACCCTATGCCTGAGAAAGAAGCTATTAAGTATGCAGCAATTCACCTGGATGGGTTAGCACACAAGTGGTGGCATCATGGTATGGTCACTATGGGTCATGCACACATTACCTCATATGTGGAGTTTACGGAGAGATTGATTGAACGCTTTGATAGGCCTAAGGATCATACTTTCCCTATGACAGGCGGAAACTTGTATGAGGAGTTTAACAGACATGCAGATTCGATACAGGGAGACTTCAGCACATCTTCAGGTAATGGTTTATTTGCATCATCTTCACAGGCAGAAGGGGTTTCAGATGTTGTGCAGGTTGAGCCAGTTGCATCAGAAGGTGATATCATAGGCACACCGGATTGCATGATTGACACAAATAGTGATTCCAATATAGTTGGGCTGGATGAAGTTACAGCAGTTGAGGATACTGTCATGTTTGAGGATAGTACAGTTGATCAAAAAGTGAGCATTCAGGACTTTGCAGAAAATGAGTATCAAGCACAGTTGGATGCTTCTTCACATGAGATAGAGGCTAGTAGCTCTTCACTTGGTTTGGCAAGCCAGCTGAAGACAAGGGACAAGGATATTGTCACGGCTTTATCTCATCATGACAGGATACATGGATTGATTGAGAATCACATTTGGATGATTCAACTGCAAGAGAGACAGAAAGGAGTCACAACAGGTTCTTCTTGTGACGACTTACAACAGATCAAGGAAGATGCAGTGAAGAAGAAGGAGAAGGAGGTTGACCGGCTTTTTCATGAGCTGTAGGATACTCGAAATTCCTTGGTGTGTACTCGGTTGGCTCTCCAGGATTTTGAGAGACACGTGGACGAGCTTTGTCTTGAGGTGAGTTCAGTTCGGAAGTTAGCGCGTATAGCAGGGACTCAGTTTTCTTTTACAGTCAGGTCACATGATGATGATATGAGTATGTCTAGCATTCACACTCCGGATTCAAAGATTGTAGACAGGTGCGTGAAGTCAGTTGGTATTGTTCACATTACTCAGGTGAGAAGTTTATTTGAATTGCCAGCTGGTTTCCGTTCATGGATTAGATGTTGGGATCCTTATCTTAGTACTTGGGATCGTTTTGACCAGAGATATCTATCATTCCTTGGTAGTAGTATCTATTGCACCATCATGGACTTGATTAGTAGTTTGCCAGGTGTAGTTCTCATCCATGCCAGCAACTTGTTTGATGCTGGAATTAGTTTTTACACACCTGTGTTGGGCATTGTTCATATATCCAGTCGACCATTCTTGTTGGAATGGGTTGATGATCTCTCAGATATGACAGAGTTTACAAAAGAGTCCCAAGATCCGAGTATTACAGATGATAGCTATTCCAAGGTTACTCCTTTGGACAGTGTGTCAGGGATAGAGTATAGAAGTTCGACCAGTCGGCACAATCATGTGTCTAGTCAGCTGAGAGTTGGCAAGTGAGACATTTCTATCACTTGCGAGCATTTCGATGTTGCTCGTCAGTTGTTAGCAGTTTATGGATGGGGTTCTCCTACTAGTGATGAGCAAGGAGGCAATTATCTTTCCTTGACAAAGATCCACTCTTTATGGGAGGCTATCCGGATTCTAAGACAAAATTATATGCAGTTAGTAGCCGACAGAGATTATCTTATGGAGTGGGGGAGTACAGCATATGATGCATTATTGGCCAAGGAAGATGAGGTGAGTGAGCTTACTCAGCAGCTCGAGGTGACTTCTGAGATTCTTGAGAGTACACAGTTGGCTTTCGAGGAATCACAGTTTCATCTGGCTAAGGTGACCATGGAGTTAGAGCGACTTCAGTCTTTACCAGATTCTATACAATCACAGACCGTGGTGTCTGATGATCCACGGATGTCCATGGTCAAGGTTGATAGAGGTAGTGGAGATGAGGATATATCTGTCCACGATACTACTATTGGCATATTTGGTCCATTTCCACTGGAGGCAGGTTCAACTGAGTTGGGCGCTGCAGTTGAGCATTATGATATGTTTGACTTGGAGGGCACAAAGACTAGTGATGTTGTTGTTGATTCTGCACTCTTGGCTATATCATCCTCTGACTTAGCTGATGATCAGTCACAGTTGGTCATATCATGTCTGCAGGATGAGTCTTTGACTGAGATTGGTTCTTTTTACTGGCATTATACTAAAGGATATGTTCATCGGTTTGCTTTTGATCCATATGTTGAGGAGTTGATGGCAGACAGGTTTGGACTGGGCTCTCATTTTTGCTATCTACCGTGTAATGACTATTCACCATCAACAATGCATGGGTGCTATGGTTATGAGACAGTGGCCGATAATCTGCAGAGTTGTGTTAACTGCAGCAAATGTACAGTGTGTGGATTCTCTGTATTTGGCGTAGTTTCATGTGGGAGTGATCACTATTGTAGCAGAGTTGGAGTGTGCATTCCACATAACACGGTGGGTTGTGTGGATGGTGTTTATTATGTTGACAGTTTGGGTGATCTACTCTACTTGGGGTCTAATATTTTGAGAGTTTGTGCCTCATGGGTTCCTGACTGTGGCAATAGTGGATTTGGAGTTCAGTTGCACCGTGATTCACGATTCATTTATGGATTCCTCTTGGTTAATTTTCACAGGTTGTTGCAAGAGCCTATGTTGATTGACAGCACTATAGTTCATGACTACATTTGGGATCCAGGTGGATTGATTGGGTTGTTGTTCGACCATTGCTTGGAGACAAGCAATTTTAGGAAGGGCGGACTGTAATGTCCCCTTTTTAGCATTCATAGCATGATGTTGTCGTTAACCTATTTCCCCACGGTCCCGTAGGCTAACCAGGACATCAAAAGAGCTTAGAGGCCATTTGGCCTAGATAGTTTCAGTTGCAGGTCTTTCTGAGGCGTTTTGAGGCAACTTTGGGCATACTTACTATTTATAATAAGTCATCTTGGGCATGGGTGGACATCCAGTGGCAGCAGTATGTCGATGGTAATTGTTTAAAATTGGCAAGAAGACTTGTTTATCATTGATAAGATTTGTTTTGCATTGATAAAGCTATTTTATAAAGTTAAATTTAAATATTTAACTTTATTAATAAATAGACTATAGTTTGTGGGAAATATTTAAATTAAAAGAGTCTCTTTTATTTTATAACACATTGGAGACATAAGTTACATAAAGGGAGTTATGTTTTATCTCACATTGAGAAAACAAAGGATGGAGCTCTTGTGAGAACACTATAAAAAAAATGGAAGAGCTTCTTTTAAGCATAATTGGAAATATCAAAGAAATTGGAGAATTTTTTGGAGGTTATGTCTCAATAGTTTGAAGGACGAAATCCCTTCAAGCTGAAAATCTTGACGCCATTGAAAGATATGGTCTTGAGATTCAACAGGGTAGCAATCCGAAAAAGCAGAAACGAAAAAGCAGTCCGAAAAAGTGGAACCGAAAAAGTAGGCGGAAAAAACGGAATCGAAAAAGCAAGCAGAAAAAGCGGAACTGAAAAAGCGGGCGGAAAAAGCGGAATCGAAAAAGCAAGCAAAAAAAGCGGAACCGGAAAAGCAAGCCGAAAAAGCAATTCGAAAAAGTAAAGCAGAAGGGGCAGCATTGAAGGAAAATTATTACAGCCATCTACAACCAGGTTCCCTTGTTAGTATTGTTTTTTTTAGGGTATTATAAGTTTCAGCTGTAAGTGTGCATTATACCAGCATTGTCATTTTGGTAATCCATGTAAATGCCAAAGTCTTAGCCATATTTCATGAGCATTGTATTAGAAATTTGATTGCAATCAAAAAGATAATAGTTGCTGGTGTCATTTAAGAAATTCAATCTTATTATTTATCAGCTCGATAGTTTGCAGACCAACTGTTGCAAAAATGTCAGTTGACTGTAGGTGTTCTTTTCTCATGCTTAGATCATAATATATGCACTGAATATTGTCAAAATTAGGAGCACACTCATGTTAGGTCATTGTGTAGTTCATTGTAATCTTCTATCACTAGAGTCTCATTGATGCAAATTGGAAAAAAGTAATTTAAAGCAAGCTGAAATACTATATCAGTCATATGTCTCTTGCATGTGAATTGTTTGACAAAATTCTTTGAGCCTTCAATCAGCATCTTTGAGAGCAGATTTGAGGAGGGTTATTACAATGGTATCAGAGCTTGCTTGCAAAGTGTTTGACAAAAATGTCAAACAACTGAAGTATAAAGATTTTTGGTGTTTGAAGAAGTTATAACTTATTGGGGTTATTACATTTTGACATTCACTTTTTCAAAAATATAACATTTACTCACTTTTTGTTATGTTTTGAAGTTACTTTTCATTTAAATTTATAACTTAAATGACTATAGTATACCTTATGTTATAATTTTAAGTTGAGTTACTTTTAAATTTCACTTAAAGTGACTATAGAACTATATAGTTACTTTTTAAATTTTTTATTTTTAAATCAAATACTTATATAAATGTCATTTTAACTTCATGTTTATGAATTATATTGATTAATATGATGCATAAATGTTATTTTTGACCCATATTGATGACATTTTTATAAAATTAAGTGAAATAAATAACTTAAAAACCTTAAAGTGGACTTTTTATGTGCATATGCATGTAAAAAGCTATGAAAAGTGGAGACTTTTCATGTTATTGCATATAAAAACTCACTTTGAAGACATTTTTCATGCCACTATATCAAAAGCTTGTAAAAGTGGACCTTTTTGAAGCAATAACATGAAAAAGTTGAGTTTTTATGCTTGTGCATCAAAAAGGTGAGACATGTTTATAAAATATGTGACTCTAAAAGGTTCGATTTTGGAGTCATACGCATTTTAAAATATGCAATAAGCTTCAAAAAGTGAGATTATGTCTAAAGCAGAGTAACAAGAATCGCGCTGAAATCGCATGAATTGTCGATTCAGCGATCAGATTCATGCACGCCAATTTTTTTGGTGTCGAAAATAGTGATCGGCGATTTCATTGGGTGAATCGCATGTATTGGCGATTCACTCAAAAAATCGCCTGAATCGCCATTAGAAATCGCCAAAAATCGGCTGGCAGTAGCAAGCATGTTTAGCTGGAAATAATAAAAAAATCACTTATGTTTTTTGCTTTCTTTTTTACCTTTCCTCTTTGTTATAACCCTAAAGGGCCTTCTAATTGTTAAGCATGACTAGAAGAGAGGAGAAGAGAAAAGAAGAACCATAGGTTATAAATAAAAATTTTTTTAAAAATAGACGACAAATAAAAAATGTTTAGAATGCATAACAGATGATGCCCAAGGGAAGGGAAAGACATAATCAAGTAGTAAAACATTAGCGGTTCCCAGAAAGAGTGTGGGATCAAAAGAAAATCACAAAAACATTATGTTCCATGTAGTTTTGTGTGGGTTTCAGAGTGCTAATTTGGTCTTGGCGTCGGGGGCGCTGCCCCTCGACCTCGCCCTGTATCGCGACAGGGAGCACGCCTGGGGCGCTGCCCCAGGAGCCCGCCAGGGCGCCGCCCCTCGACCCCGCTGGGGGACCCCTAGTTGCTGCAGTTATCAGTCATGGGAAGTCTGAGCAGTTGATGAGACCTGAAGCTGTTGCAGGCATGGAGTGTCTGTGGTGGAGAGAACAACAGAGCAAGCCTTTCGAGAGGGGTGATATGCTTTGAAGCACTTGGAGTAGGTCTTGGACGTGAAGTTGTCTTATAAAAACTCTTTACCCCATGTGGTAAACACAAACTTCCATGTTTATATATGTTAAGTTTCAACTTCTATTTGATGATGTTATAGTGTGTTTAAGTTATATTCAATAAAGGGTGCATGAAATAAGTCTTAAATTGTTAAAATCTCTACATTTAAAGGGTTTTTTCAAATTTGCCGATTCATCGCCGATTCACCGGCGATTCACCCCCGATTCACGATTCGATTCGGCCGTGCCGATTCCAATACGATTCTGATTCTCATTACTTTGGTCTAAAGACATATTTTAAAATATGCAATGGACTTTAAAAGGTCTGATTTTGCCTCCCAACATGTTTTAAAATATGTAATGAACATAAAAATGTCCTATTGTGTGAAGAAAACATGTTCTTGCTCCAAAAACCTCCGATTTTGATCATAACTCTTGATTTTCTCCATGAATTTGGACGAAATCACTTGCATTCAAAACGCTTTGGAATGGTGATCATTTTGCCCTCATCAAAAATCAGTTTATTGCACCCAAAAATGTGTTCAAAACTCCCAATCTAGGGCACAGGTTTGCATAAAACTCCATAAATCTTCAAAGTTTGATCACGTTTTTGCTTGCAACCAAGTCGTTTTTACCTTATATGCTGATTACATCATGTTGTGATCATCATTTTGGTGTTACAACTTCAAATCATTTTGCTTGGTGAATCACGTTTTTACTTGGAAGAACACGTTTTTTCAAAAACGTCTTGAAGAACATGAAATCTTTAAAACATTGCAAGAAGGAGCTAATCTAGGGCACGTCTTGGCATCTTGCGCAATAATCTCCTTGTTTTCTGCCCATTATTATTCGAATTTTGAAGATTTGAAAAGTTCTCACCATTTTTTAAAAAGATTTCAAACAAAGAGCATATTTTCCTTCATTTTCGGCACTTATTCTTCATGTAAGTGGACCTCTTCTTTCTTGCATTTTAAATCATGCTTATCTTTGCTAATTTTATGCATGAAATCGTTGAATGGATGCCATTTGTAAAAATAATTGCCTTAGAATGTGCTTTTTCCTTTGAATATGAATTTCTCCTTCATTTTGATGTTTTTGGTTCTTCCCCAAGTTCCAAATTCGAATTTAACTTTGGAGTTCATTGCATCTTGGCATGTTTTGAGTTGTTTTCAAAGGTATGTTTTTTTTCTTTTGTTTTGGTTTTGTGTGCTTGTTTTTCGGTTTTCCTCCATTTGGAGAAATTGCAAGTTTTTTTCCAAAAACTTGTTTTTCCTTCATTACATGCAAAAGCATTATCATTTTTCACATTCCATTTCCATGTCATTACATCTCACATCTCATTCAACAAATGCGATTACATGTTTTTCACTTCATTCGCCATCCACACATGCATGTAATCTCATTTTCTGTTTCCATTTTCATCCATCTCATTTTCGCTTCCATTCACACGACACGATTACACGAAATGCCTTACGTGTAATTACATCTAAAAGGTTCGATTTTGATCAAAAGTCATATTTTGAAAAGACAAACAAATGTCATTTTCGCTTTCCGTGTACTTTAACTTATTCCTTCCTCCAAAAGTGACTATATAACTCATTATCTCACCTCCATGTTTCATTTCCATCTTCACATACACATTCACACTTACATTAATAAGTACATGTTTCCACCTCATAACATATTTTACATGTTACCCTCCACCTGCATATACACGTAAAGTGTACTTTTCGTTCGCACTAACATCTCATTTCACTTTCCACTTTCCGTTACATATTGCATTTACATATATGCATGTTTCATTCAATAAAGCCTTGAAAACTTTAAGTCACTTTTGAAATCAACAACTTTTACTTTGCACGCATTCTCATGTGTTTCACCTTTGCACATTTTCATTCCTTTTCATTTCATTCCATTTTCCATATTCATATTTTTATATCATCTCATTTCACATTCCGTTCATTCCATTACACTTTTCATTCTATTGCATATGCATATGCTTTCTCTTTGAAAGTCACTCCTTTTTGAATCTTCACAGTTGCTCCAGTATTCACTTGCATGGAGATTCCTTCTGATGATGTATTTGTGTTTTGGGATTTTTGTGTTGCAGTACAAGCACAAAAAATGTCCTCACCATCCAAATCCAAGGGCAAGATGAAATACCAATATGACAAAGAATTGGCTCGTGCAATTCCTTCTTCAGTTACGTCTATTTTTGATAACGTGCTAGACACCAAGATTGGTCACGTAGATGTAGCTGATTTTCTACAAAGGATTGAAGCTCCAGCAATACATGAGATAAAACGTATTAAAAGAAGCAACTTCTATTTGGTTTCTACATTTCCCATGGCGGCCATAAAACCTAATTTTGTTTATGGATGTGCTCAGTGGTTTACTCCTAAGACGAGGAATATCAAAGATGCTGATGGCAAGGTTATCATTAGCTTTGATCCTAAAGTTTTTGAACAAATATTCAAAGTTCCTCGTAAATCAGAATGTGCTGATTTGACTAAAGGATCATCATTGGCCTGTTGGAATGAGCAAAAGGACAGTTATCAAAAGTGTGTTAACCTTTATTGGTTAGACACGAAGAGAAACAATTTTTCCAGATGACCAAAGACTCTTCATCGGTCAAATTTTAAACAAGAATACAAGGATCTCATCATCCTTCTCACCAGAATATGTGGTCTTAAGGATTCTTCCGATTTTGAACCATGGATGTACAAATTTATGTTTCAAATTATAGAGAACAAAGAACACATCTTTTGGGGAGAGCTTATCAGTACTACGCTCTGTCAGCAGATATGCAATGTAGGAACATCAGTACCTTTTTACATGAATTCTTATCTAGTTTACACTGCTGCTGCCATGGGCTCTTTTTCAGATCTTTTCACCAAAGGTGATCGTCTTCAAGTACCTATTTGGGAATACTATGACCAAATCACTTTGGTTAATAGTAAATACCATTACAGAAGAGTCCAAGATGCCTTCTTTGGACATTACAGGTGTCTATTCGACAAACAGTTGTGTATCAAAAGAGTATCTGATGCAGCATGGGAAAAGGTAAACCAATACGGCTGCATTTTTCTTCAACTTCCCACTTTCACATACTTGAGAGTTGGGTATTTCAAAGGAGAGCCGTATACCTTACCTAGGTATGCTATAGATTGAATCATTCTAATGGAGTTAGCCAGACAACTCATCAACGTGCAGAGTGATCAACATGCGTCGCATAGGCCCGGATTTGGCATCACCTCAACTAGGCCTTTATCTATTGGCAATTATTCAATTGTTTCTATGCCTAAAGCGAAGAATATGGAAGCAGAGTTGCAATTGATTACATTGAAGAGGTCCGATGCTAGATTTGATTTTGATTATCGAGAGATGAACTCTCAGATAAAGAGGGCCTATACTCATGTTCATCGCATTGAAGATATTTGGATTCACATGAAAACAGAGCTTGATATTATGAAGATGGATTATTGCAGGTTAACCTTGCAACAAATAATCGATCTTAATATGTTGGAAATCCCTCCAGATTTCCAAGTTGAAGATGACGGCGACATCTTTGATCCGGAATTTCATCAAGCTAGTTTTGATAAAATGTGTCATTTTCCTATTCAATGGCAACAAAAAGAAGGTACATCTATTATGGACAGGTTTCAATCCATATTAGCAAACACTAACAAGTGGTTGAAAAGTAAAGGCCTAAAAAGAGTCAATCCTAAAATGGGTCTAGATTGTGGAAGCTTTGGTCCTCCTGACAGGAAATCACAACTGGAAATTACTAGGAAAGATGGTGCCTCATCTTCAAATGCCAAGAGTACTCTCAAATTCAAATTAAAGGGCGAAAAAGGAGCTAAATCATCTCAAATTCCTGAACCAATTCAAGAATCAATGACAGAATCAGAAGAAGAATTGGAAATAGAATCCGAGAAAAAAGATTCAGATGAAGAAGGAGAAATTAGGATCACATCTCCTCCAAAGCTTGCACGAGCCTGCATGTCTTCTCCACATGAAGAGCCCTTTTTGCATAAGGTTGATGATGATGTAGATTCATTTTCTAGTGTTTTCACTCACTCCATTCCAATCTCGAAAGTTAACACCATGGCTCTTCCGATTTCATCTGCTGCTCCTCGTGTTCCTACACATGATCAATATGAACACTTAGCAAATGTGTTTGAAGATTTTTCAACTCTTACTAGTGGTCAAGTTTCCCAACTTGATACATCTTTGACAGGATTTGAACTTTTCATAACAGAATCTTCACAACATAATCCTATGCCTACAGCAGTACAAATTGAATCCTGTTTAGTCACTACAGATATACAGTCTGGATCAATGCCAATGGTCTCCACCGTGCCTGGTTCTACGGATGAAAGTTTCAGCCTACCTGCATGGTTGAGGAGAATAACTACAAAGAGAAGAAAAATAATTATTCCTCCTGATGATCTCCCTGTGAAGAAGACTAAATCTAAATCTCTGAAAGACAAGATTGTTTCCAGAATTTTTGTTGATTCTAACAAAACCAAATATGTTCGAGGTTGCTAAACCCTTAGTAGATAAACCTATTGAAGAACTTACTAGTTCTGATTATAGGTTTACTAAGGTTGAAGTTGGAAAGCAATCTCGTTTGAGTTGTTTACAAAATGCTCAAGATGCATTGACAAATGTATCAAAAAGCAATCATGAGCTTTGGGAAAAGAAGAATCAGTTGAAACATGAAATAGCTCGTTTGAATGAGGTCATCCAAAAGCAATCTTCTCAAAATGTTATTGTTACATCACAAACATCTAAAGAGAGAAGGTCGATTGAAGCTGCTAAGTCTTGGATACAGAAAATCATTGTTGAAGGAGTTCAAGCTATCACAAAAACACTTGCAGTCCTAACGCATGTCAAAGAGATGAACAAAATGAAACTAAGCTTAATTTCTTCTTTGACTCGAGAAGCAGATAATCTAAAAGAAATCTTTGAGGATTGGGATGAAATGATAAAATTTGATCTGAATGCTATGGTCTGATGTGACGTTCTTCCGTCGTATGAAATGTTCTTCAGATTTCAAGGACTCATTGGTTACAAGGAAGAGACATTAAGAAAGTTGATCACAAAATTGCAAATGGCTCTTGAAGATTGTCAAGCAGTTGAAACAAGCCTTACTTGTGATTTGGAGCAATTGGGATGCCATGTTACTGATAATCTTGGTAATCTTTTGGCAGCAAAGAGAGTGAATTCAGAATATACAATCAGAATCAATGCTGATGTAGATTCCGAAAATTTTGGTTCGCACACAATGAACAAATTTGTTTTGTACAAATCCTTGACAAAACACTTGTTAGATAATACCACAGCAAATTCCAAAGTTGTGCAATCAGCATATGAAAATGCAGTGAGAATTGAAGTCATATCAAAGACTATGGAGATTGCTGATCTTCCCATAGTGCGTGATGTCATTGTGAAATTCAAGGCATTAAGAAGCAATCTCTAAGATTGTTGTATAATTTCTATCTCATAGTTGCTTAGAATGCATTACATTAAAAAGTGTAATTGCATGTATGCAAAAGATGTAATGCGAGTTGCATGTGTAGTTGCATGTAACCCTTTAGTTTCTATAGTTAGACTTGGTCAAAGTTGGTTGAGTTGCTCCCACTTTGTCCTCCCCTTTTTTCTCAACTTCTTTGCCTATATAAAGGAGTGCCCCCCTCATTGTAAAATCATCATTATCTTTATGCAAGAGAGCTCTGAAGAAATTGTGCCAACAGAACTTTGTTTGTGTTAGCATTATTTTGAGATATAGTGAATATAAAGGAGCATTTGAGACTTAACTTTGATTAAGTGAAAGTGTTGCTTGTATGAATTGTAAGCTTTGTCTATAATTCATTCAAGTTATCTTTGATTCGTACTATCTTTTGTTATTGATATTGTATCTTGTGAATTGATAGAAAAGAGTTGAGAAACAATTGAAGCCCGCGCTTTGACTAGGAACAATTGCGAAAATCCAAAGCTATAAGCTTTGTTTGTAGCTTGTATGTTCATCTTAATTCACAAAATAGTTAGATTGTTCTTACTTTTAAGAGTCCTTGTGCCCTAATTGTAAAGATTTTACCATATAGAAGTACAACAGGACTTAGAGCCAAATTGGTATGTTTTGGCTAGCCTTTGAGTTAGTTAAAATTTATCGGTATCATTGTTTCTAGCTCGTGATAGAAGTATAATTAGAGATTCACCTTGCCCATTATTCGCCTTACGAATAAGTGGATCCTTTCTTGAAAATTAAAAAGAAAGGATAATAGTAACACCTTGTTTATAAATCTCTCAATTTCTTGCTTACCTTGAGTTGATTCAATGAACGGTGAGAAGGGGAAGCCTTCTCTTAAAGGTAGGAGAGACTCTGTCTCACACGCTATGGCTGGTCATCCTATTTTGTGACTGAATTTTTGCCCGAAATTGTCAGTTGCAAAATATCCACCCAACACATTTGCAGCAATTTCCTCCCATATACACTCGCAAGAGAAGTTCTTGGAGCATTACAATCTGTTTGCATGCAACCAATAAGACTACATTAACTTTAGGATGGTAATGTTGCCTTATTCCATTGTAGCCACGTCCTTGAATAAAATTACATTATATTATGGAAGGCTTTGCCTAGTAAGAATAATAATAAAAACATTTTCCTCTCCACCATGATGTTAAGACAAATATTCTAACCACAAGGCATCCATCATTAAGCGAATATTAGCCTACCAAGGTAGAAATAGGCTAATCGTGCTTCCACAAGGATTAGGCAAGACAAGAGGACATGACAGTCATCCCTTCCCATGATTGCTTGCCCACAAGCAATCGTAAAGCTGGATGCTGCAAAATATTCTCACCTTCCCAAGTCGCATCCTCAAAAGGAAAGTCTTTCCATCACAACAAGTATTGTTGGAATTACAAGTGGGAAGAGTTTTGGGAGGTGAATCGGGAGTTTAAACTTGGACCCATAAAACTTTAATCATTCATTCATCATATGCATTAATATGTAAACTGAAATAACATGTAAAACATATGCATCTAAATCATATAAACATATAATCAATCACACACATAACACCAGATGTAACTACCCAGAAACCCTCCAAGTAAGAAGGTAAAACTGGGGTGGGGATGACACCCACAAATCTTCACTACTGCAACAATAAAGTGTATCCAATGAAGGCTACAGTGATTTGACTATGAATCATGGTCTACCTTATGAAAGGTCTGCCCTGATAAAGGCTTACAAAGACAGTTAGGTCTCACATTGTTAGAGGATTTCAAAACCTTGTTAGAAGTGTGCCTTGTTAGAGGACTTCAACTTACAACTAAGTAAGCACCCTATTAAAAGATTTCATATAGCTTGTTAGGACTACTCTATTAAGAGATTTAACTGAAATCACCTCTTAAAATGTCTCAGCATAGATCCTACAATTGGCACTTGCTTGCCTGATAACTAATCACCTCTACACGATGGCTTTTGATCCTTCACAATCAGATTTCTCCAATGTTTTATCCTTCTCTCTATCCTCTATTCGTCTCTAACTGATTTTGCAATTCACTCTTACTTCTAAGTCACCTTGAATGCTCTGCAAACTGTCTTGTTTAAATCCTTCATCTTGTTCAAATCCTTCAATTTGATCATTCACCCCTTGTTATTTCATAAAGAGTTCAGGGCTTCATCCTCCTTAAGAAGACTTATGTGGCTTAGGGTTAGGTATGAATCTACAGCTGAGATTCATCCATTTTGCTGCTTAAACCTTCCCATTTTCTGATTGGCTGTATGTAATTGCATAAGGAATCCAAATATAGATTCGTCCTTATCTTCAAAAGATCACAATCTATCCTTAAGTCGGCTCAAAAACGGTTTACGTAGTTGTTTGTGCCATTACAAACAAATATGTCAAAACTATTTCACTTGGCATATGAAGTAACTAATGCTCGGCATGCACTGTATTTCTGCTTCTGACTCGGCACCTGCATTACTTGGCATCCACTGTTTACTCGGCTCCTAAATTACTCGGTATGGTATATCTACTCGGCACTTGAGTTACTCGCCACATGAGTGACTCGACACTCATTGCAACTCAGCATGGTCTAATATTTATATGTTGTGCTTGGTATGTATTACTAGTTCGGCATGTACTAAGTAAATGACTTAAGTGTGTTGACACTCACTTGTCAAAACCAATCTGAGATCAACAATCTCCCCCTTTGAAATTAGTGTCAAAAACACTTAAATATACAATATTATCTTTAAGTTCTCGAGCATAACATATCCATGACTTAGCTTATATACAAAACTTCAAAATTTCAAAATTTTGCAATAACTTAGATACCTCAAAATTGATAACTTCTCTTGAGTTAATGTGTCTAATTTGTATCCAAAATCTATGCTCCTTTTGACTTCAATGCATTGTATTTGATACTCTTTCATCTAATATGCTCTGTCTTAGCTGATATCTGTATTTGTTTGTTGCTTTCCTCATAAATGAATCTCCCCGATTCTTTATCTTCCTCTATTTCTATCTCCTCTTTATTCTCCCCCATTTATTGTTATATCTCCCTCTTTCTTTATTCTCCCCTTTTTTGACACTTATGTCAAATGGGCTATACACGTATAGTCTGTTTGTCCAAAAAAGATTTATGGACATCCATTATGATCTTGAGGGCTACATCCCAGTTGTCACATGGAACATCCAATGACTTGATTTGGATTGCACGCTCGGCAACAAGGTGCACTAGGCCATCTAAAGTAGAAAGATTGGGGTCTTTCTTCAGTAGGGTCTCAGCATAACCTAGTTCCTTGTGTAGTATCTCCATGTGTGGGGTAAGGGATGCCTATATACATGTCAATTTGGCTCTTATGCTAGCCTCATCTGCTGTCAGTACAGCTAATTGACTTTATGTCTAAAGCAATGTTCTGAAATGCTTCTCACTTTGAGCTGGGTTCTAAGGTAGCTTAGTACCTGATATGTGGAGGTTTCTCTCCAGACTCAAAATATGATTCCTAGTCTCTGATGGAACCCAGAATTTTTGGTTCAATTTTTGCAGGAAATTCCAAAATTAGTTAAAAGAATGGCTACATTAATGTGTGTAGCAAATGAATTTTATTTAGAGGCTTGTGAAAACGTCACTGGTGAATGTGGGCAAGTGTCAATTAATGAGGCTAAGGAAAATCCTCGAGACATAATAGATAGAGAATTGTGCAAAGCTAGAGAGGAAGACAGAGATGTTTTATGGTTGGAGCTGGAGGATCTTCAGATTGATGATGAAATGCTACGCTCCTTAGATTTATCTTCCAAGTTACCGAATCTTGTTGGTCTTAATCTTTGGGGAAACAAACTAGAAACCATTAAATCAGTTACACAAATAGTTGGTGGATTCAATCAACTGCGAGCTCTTTGGTTAAATGAAAATCCCATCTTAAAACATTGTTGGAGATCTATAATTCTCAATTCACTCACAATTACACTCAATGGGCCCTTGGATTCTGTGCTGGTATTTACGGCACAGAGAAGCCTATAGCTAAAGAACAAAGAGCATGCCCTATGAAGGATGTAACAGAACTTGATTTATCAAACCGATTTATCCATAATCTTTCAAATAAGGTGTTCAATCCTTTGGAGTTGCCACTTCTTACATCTTTAAATCTTCGAGGAAATCCACTGGATCAAGATTCAGCTGAGAATCTATTGGAGTTGCTACATGGATTTATAAATTTGCAGTCACTAGAGGTTGGTATGCCTGGGCCTCTTGGAAGCAATGCTGTAAAGATTACAGAGACGCTTCCCAATTTGTCCAGCATAAATGGTTTTAGTGCATCCAAGATATTGGAAGAAGAAAAGGTTATTGTTGACAGCAATCTTGAACCTCGCCTTCCTGAATGGTCCAATGTGAGCAAATAAAAGGCTACCTGTACACCAGTACCATCTTTTGCCCTTCCTTTAGTGCAAAACTACATGAGCAATGGATCAAAGGGAGAGCCAAAGATTAAATTGAATCTAGTGTCCCTTAAGAATCTTATAGTGATTAATGAGCCTATATATGGTAGTATTATTGAAAGTTTTGTGAAGAAATTTAAGGTATATGGTCTGAGTGCTTCTGCCATGGCTCCATCTTATGGACTTATAGAAAATTGCACATTTGTGTCCACTGCATGGGGGGCCAATAAAACCCAAGCTCCTACTTACAAAGGCCTTTTGCCTTGTGCTAGAATTTGCTCACAATCAGAACTAGGCATTGAGATGATAGTTGTTGATCCGGAGACTTGTGAAGAAGTAGAAGGTGAGATTCGAATCTCCTCTCCAAGCAATGCAGATGGCTACCTGGACGACCCATGGCTTACAAACAAGGCCAGATACAAAAGGAGATTGGGACAAGGGAATTTTCTACCTAAGAACAAGAGACGTGGGAGTCATAACAAAAGGAAATGATCAGTACTTGTATATTACTGGTCGTATGAAAGACATTATAAGAGTGGGTGCTCACTACCCTGAGAAAACTACTTTCACAAGCTGCACTCAAAGTTTGAGAGCAGGATGCGCTGCTACCTTTGAAGCAAACATAACAAGATCCAACATAAATGTAATTGTAGTGCTTGCACAATTGCAGCATTTTGAGTACAAATATATCACAGACCAAGATAAAGAGAAGATGAAGAGAATTTGTGAAAACATTTATTTGTGTATTGAAAAGATAACATGGAAATGTTGTGATGCCTTAAGCAAAACCCTTTGAACACGATCATCTTGAGCCCGATAAATCTATGCAGCCACTAGAGTATTGTTTATCATTAATCTTTTGTTTATCAGTATCTAATGATAATTTGTGTTTGGTTGCAGGTTCAAGATTCCAGCGGAAAAGAGGATGAGTACCGGAGGATAAAGAATCCCTACAGAAAACAATAAGAGGACACAACCTAAGGCGAATGTGCTTGACAAAATCTAGCGCAAAACTCATCTTTCATTTGATAAAGTCTAGAGATATGCCGGGAAGATTGATGTGTACGCGGTGAAGGAAATATTTGAGCCCTTCCGCATGAAATCGCACATTAGAGAAAGAATTTTATTCATGAATATTTCAGTTTTTCTCGAGAGCGGATTATAGGATTCAGTTAATAAGAAAAATATATAATTTTTCGCTCAAGGATGTCTTAAGTCTTTGTGATTAGTTATTAGTTTTGGAGGGGTGCTTCATTTTATGAAGGGATAAGTGCCCCTTTGGCATCTATCAATATGACATGTAAGATCAAAACAAGGGAGACAATATACATATTCAACATTCGTATTTTTAAAATTTACCTATCTTATGCTCTATGATGTATTATATTTTCCAATTGGCAGAGAAATGAGTTTTTGAACTAAGCTCGCGGATTTAAGTTATTGGGTGGATTTTGCGCAACCCGGAAATGTTCACAATAGATGGATCATCTATAAGGAATATCTTTATTGAGATTTTATTTCCAACATTATTATTTATTTTATATTTCGGAGTTTTAAACTATTATTAAGTTGTCTCCTTTGTAAATGTTTTTTAATTTATTTTCTATAAATATTTTAATATTCGGATAAGTGGACTGGGTCATTATTGCATTTTAAATTTGATAAACATAAATATTGTGAAATATTTAATTATTTCTGTATTTATGTGTAATTTGTCTCTGCAGGAGTTAAAGTGCATTTTAGACTAGTTTATATTGTGTTTATGTAATTGATTCGTCGCGTCTGAATCATTAAAATTGTTTATAGTTAAATTATATTAAACTTTATAAAGTTGTACGTTTCAACTTATAATATTTACTCTGATTGCCCATTTAATTAAGCACTGGTGTTTTACTCCTAATCCATAATCTATATGCTAGCAACAGTTTCATTTCTTTCCATTGAAGAATTAATATATTCATTTGTTGCAATCATCTATAATAATCACTTTTATTTAAAATATTCATACAATCATTTTTTATTCTTAATTTGTAATTCGCAATCTTAAAGTTTTCTATAATTCTTGCCATTTTAAAAGTTTTCATCGCATTCGCTTTCTAATTGATCGGTTTTAAGTGTCTTCGATCTAAGTGTTTCGTCTAGGATCAGGTACACTCGCCTCAGTTTTGCAAAGTCGGAAGTGTAGAAGAGTTAGATCACATCGATCGATCTCGTCAAGTTGGCCTTAACCAATTGGATATCCTAGCATCAAGCAAGCAAGGCTTGTAGGATTCCAATCTGTGGTTTTGGGAACCAACAGTCTCTTGAGTGATGAGTGTAGGATCACATAGCTTTGTGTAAAGTGAGGATATATTCTCAAGTACCTTCTTCACCTCTTCAACTTTAGTTGCCAATGCAACTTGAGTTGGTGCTATTTCACTAGATATTTTCTCATTCACCTTTCTTTGAAACTTCTTCTCAGAGCATTCTAAAAGTTTTGAAATTATATCAAGGTCTTCATTACTGACCTTTTCCACTATATCCGTCAGTTATTCTATCAGTGGCTTGGTCTCTCCAAGAGTTGGCAAGCTGAATGCAACTAAAAAGATGTCTTTAATATCTTGAAATGCTTGCTTCTACCTATGTTCTCTCCTGAGCATTTCTTGATGTTTTTTCTTTTCTAAGGCATGTTGCAAAATGCCTATTTACTCCAATGACATAGTGTCATAGTCAAATTTTGGAATAACAATTTCTTCATCAAGGCTTATGTCTCCATAGTGAATTACCTTATCAACATTTGATGTGTTGGGGATTGGCACTGAGATTTGCAATGGAATGGCTTTCGTGCTTGGCTTCTGAAGAACCTGTGTAGGAGTGTCGGATGTTGGTAGAGTTACTAGTGCTTGTGTCATAGTCAAATTTTGGAATAACAATTTCTTCATCAAGGCTTATGTCTCCATAGTGAATTACCTTATCAACATTTGATGTGTTGGGGATTGGCATTGAGATTTGCAATGGAATGGCTTTCGTGCTTGGCTTCTGAAGAACCTGTGTAGGAGTGTCGGATGTTGGTAGAGTTACTAGTGCTTGGATGGCTTCTTGTTCCTTTACCTTAGGTGTTAATTCATGCTCTCTAGGCTTGCCCTGATCTATCACTATGACTTGAATAGCACCTTGTTCCTATGCTTTAGGTACAAATGAATCTATCTGTCTTGTTTTCTGTTGTCTTGTAGTTGTCTTTTTCTTCTGCCTTATTCTCAATAGTATCAAATTTAACACGTGTATCAACCTTAGCAGATGTATCTAGTATTGTTTGAACCAAAGTTTGTACATTAGTTACTGAAGGGATGACAGAAGGTGGTTCTTGTGTATTCACCGTTTCCCTTGTGACCTCAGTTACTGCCTTTTGCAATTCTTCTACACTGACCAAAACTGGATTTTCACAGAATTTAGCTTGGAGTGTAGATTGGTCTAGAATCTTCTTCAGGTCTTTTACAGTAAGTGGATTAATGTTCTGAGTTGAAGCATCAGCAACATCCTTAACAGTTATAATCTCAGTTGTTACACCTGTGTCATGAGCGGGACTGACATTAGGCATTTGTGTGTCCTACACACTCTATTCATCGTGTTGCTGCTCAGTTGTTGCCTTGTCATTATCTTACTTTTCAATCTCCCCCCCAACTGTATTATCTTCCTTATCATCTTCTTTGCAATCATTTTTGTCATCATTTTTATCATTTTGTTTATCATTATCCTTATCATCTTGTTTACCCAGTGAAGGGTCAGCTTCTCCTTGTTTCACAGTGGTCAACCCATAGATAAGTTTCTATATTTGGGTTGATTTTTTTACCACATCTTCAATGTTATTTTGAAGAATGTTGAAGGCACTATATTTAGGTGTGAACCTAACTACATATCTCTTGACAACCTTAGCAATTTGTCCCTTTGTCAACTTTGGCATCACTTGAGCTAATGTTGTTTCCCCAATCTGCTTTTCCAAATTCAAATAGTAATGTCATTTTTGCTCAACAATATCATATAAACCTTTTGGTATTGTGTTGGCAAATTCTAGTGGAGTGTTCTTAAACTTAGACATCATGGCATATAATGCCTCTTCCACTTGATTTTTCTCTTCTTTTCCAAGTTTATCAAAATCAATGTGTTTCAAACCAGATAAATCTGCATTGCTTTTGATATTTTCACATAAATTTTCAAGATTAGTTGGAGATTGTGACTTACCACTTTAAATTGGTTATTTTTCATCTGATTTTGTCCTTTCTTCATCTAAATCTTGTTGTGCCACATATTTTCTTCTTTGTTTTTTCTGCTCTTGGCCACTTTCCTCTGTTTGCTTTGTCTTTTCTTTGGCCTTCTGAGTTGTAGCACGTGTGCTTTCTCTAGTGGTAGGAGCAGTGGGTTTCGCTGGGCTAGGTTTGACAATTTTCTTTGTTTTTGCCACTGGTTGTGCTTTAGTTGCCTTGGGTCAAAGCTAGAGGTTCTTGTGCTTGTTCTTCCTCTTCATCCTCTTCTTCTTCTTCTTCCTCTTGTGCACCTTCTCCAAATTTTGCTTTCAGCTTCTTAACCAGCTTATCTTTCTTCTTGAGTGTGGAGGTAGTTTTCAATTCCACAGTAATCTTTGATTTTACCATCTCATTAATGCCAAATATCTTTGCACTTTTATCTATTTCCTCTCCTAGTAATGTTGTGATGGCTGCTGAGACTTCATCAACATTAATTTCATACCCAAGTGGCCTTAACCATCTTACCCTTGGTTTGGCAGCTTGCACAAAAATGTAATTAGCATCAACAAGAAAACATATGTCATTATAGTGTTGTTCAACCAAAGAAACTGGTATCCACATTCTTTCCTTCATTGATTTCTTAAAATCTTCAAAGTAACTTGTCATCAAGGTTTCAAAGTTTTCTCCCATCTGACCTGCACTGCAATTGACCTATTGGTCTTCCACCCTACAGTACCAAAAGAGGGAAATGTATTATGTACATAAGAGAATCTGTAAACTAGTATTGAACCAAACTTGCATTGTGCACTCTTGGTTTTCTTGATAGCTCCAAGATTTTCCATCAAATTGTTGTAATTGTAGCTCTACCAGATCATATGTATGATCTTCCTTTCCAATCTTGTAGCCAACATCCACAGCTATGCAGGGTACACTATTCAATCGACTAGATTGATAGAATTTATGAGAGATTACCCTTACAACAAAGTTTAACAGTGGATCAGTGATAGTATCTATAGTCATACCTCTCTTATTTTGAACTACTCCCGTGTTCTTCTCAATTACTTCCTTGGAGTCACTTCTGACTGTCTTTGACCGATCTAGGGTTAGGTAACCAGTAACCCTATGAATTATTCTCTTGGTGATCTTAATTGGTCCTCCTTCCAACCATAAAGAACCATCGTGAATTCGGCTTAGTACAATTCTTATCCACTCAATTTTAAACACATTCGGAAAATCTAGGACTCGTGTTAAACCCTTTTTCTCAAAAATTTTGTATTCCTCCTTCAAAACACCATTCTCACACAATCTGTTATATGCATCTCTTATGTTCATGTCTCCTCTACCTCCTATTTTGTAATTGTAACACTTCCTCACATCTTGCACTATAATTACGTTTGGCGGGATCATTGACAATGCGCCAAAAGGATCTTGTTTATAGGCAATGTCAGAAATGGCTATAACTATGGGTTGCTTAACTTCGTTATTGACAAGCTAACCATTCAAAACCTCCTTCCCTTCTACATTTTTTGAACTAGATGCCATTTTGTCAAACTAGGGTCTATGCAAAAGTAAACTACGTAACTTGGCTTATGATAAATACCTTGTGAAATCTGTTAAATTGGTGTAAGATCGTTGCTAAAATCTCTACAAACGCTTTGAACAGGTTTTTGAATCGCCTTATGCTCTGCTTGCTCTTGCTTGAATTCGAAATGATGAATAATGAGAAAAAATCGATCATATACCCTTCAAAAACCTTGCATTTAACGTTGAGTGCTTACACAGTTGTAAGCTCGGCATCAACCAATTTTAGAATCACTCGACAACTACTTCAAGCTTGGCATCAACTAGATAGTCTAGCAGCTCGGCATCAACTAACATTCCACTTGGCATACATATGAAACATTTAATGCTCGGCAACAACATGAAAAAACTTAAAGATTTAACTTGAATTTTCAACATCTTGCATTTTTATTCATGCTAATGTAGTATTTTCAGTATTCTCTTTTCGAATTGACGTATGACATAACACTTGAATATCAGTCCCACATACCTCTTGATTGCCTAGTTTGATGAGGTGTGATCACCTGACCCATTGGGTGAAGTAATCCCTTCTCCATTTGATGTGCTGCAATCATCTTTCTTTTTCCATGTCTTGTTCATCTCATCTCTGATGTGTTCAACATCTGCCTTGCCTTTGCCTTTATCAAATTCACAACTTGGTGCCTTTGACCTAGTTGGACAATGTTTACTGATGTGACCAGTGTTCAAACAACTAAAACATGTAGTTTGACCACCTTTTGTAGTATCCAATTGCATGTTGGAAATCTTGGTTAATTCTATTGACTTCTCTTCCAATCTATGTCGGAACTTTTTTGTCTTCTTCAATCATGGCTTTGTCTTCCATGGCTTTCTTCTTCTGTTCAGTCACCTCATATAGTAGTATAGCTTGAGATTTCTAATTTCGTCAACTTGGATTCTATTCTTTTCCATTAGATCTGCAACTACTGCATCAAATTCATTGGAATCACCATCTGCAAATAGCTTGTTAGTGTCTATCTCTTTGTATAGTGTGTCATTCTCTGCAATAGCAATCTCTTTCCTTCTCTTCAAGGATTTCTTTAGTTCCTCTCTTGCCTCATTCAGTTGATGTAGTATGAGATGTATTTCAATCTCCTGGTTTTCAATAGTCTTTCCCAACTTGTAGACTTCCATTTCAAGATCTTTCCCCAAAGCTACAAAGCTTCTATTTCAAAGAACAAGGCTCTGATACCAATTGTTGGAATTACAAGTGGGAAGAGTAAACTCCTGAGAGGGGGGGAGGTGAATCAGGCGTTTAAACTTGGACCCATAAAACTTTTATCATTCATTTATCATATGCATTAATATGTAAACTGAAATAAAATGTTAAGCATATACATCTAAATCATGTAAAAATGTAATCAATCACACACATAACACCAAATATGATTACTCAAAGACCCTCCAAGTGAGAAGGTAAAACTAGGGTGGGGATGACACCCACAAATCTTCACTACTGCAACAATAAAGTGTATCCAATGAAAGTTACAATGATTTGACCATGAATCATGGTCTACCTTGTGAAAGGTCTGCCTTGTTAAAGGCTTACAAAGACTGTTAGATCTCACCTTGTTAGAGGATCTCAACACCCTGTTAAAAGTGTGTCTTGTTAGAGGACTTCAACTTACAACTAAGTAAGCACCCTGTTAAAGGATTTCATACAGCTTGTTAGGACTACTCTGTTAAGAGATTTAACTGAAATCACCTGTTAAAATGTCTCAACATAGATCCTACGATTGGCACTTGCTTGCCTGATAACAGATCACCTCTACACAATGTGTTTTGATCCTTCAGATCAGATGTCTCCAATGTTGTATCCTTCTCTCTATCCTCTGTTCTCTAACTGATTCTACAATTCACTCTTACTTCTAAGTCACCTTGAATGCTCTACAAACTATCTTGTTCAAATCCTTCAATTTGATCATTCACCCCTTGTTATTTCATAATGAGTTTAGGGCTTCGTCCTCCTTAAGAAGACTTATGTGGCTTAGGGTTAGGTATGAATCTACAGCTGAGATTCATCCATTTTGCCGCTTAAACCTTCCCATTTTCTGATTGGCTACATGTAATTGCATAGGGAATCCAAATATAGATTCGTTCTGATCTTCAAAAGATCATAATCTATCCTTAAGTCGGTTCAGAAACAGTTTACATAGTTGTTTGTATCATTACAAACAAATATGTCAAAACTGTTTCACTCGGCATATGAAGTCACTGATGCTCGGCATGCACTGTATTTATGCTTCTAACTCGGCACCTGCATTACTCGGCATCCATTGTTTACTTGGCTCCTAAATTACTCGGCATGGTCTATCTACTTGGCACTTGAGTGACTCGGCACTCATTGCAACTCGGCAAGGTCTAATATTTACATGTTGTGCTCAACATGTATTACTAGTTTGGCATGTACTGAGTAAATCGCTTAAGTGTGTTGACACTCACTTGTCAAAACCAATCTGAGATCAACAAGTATTCCTCTATTCTCTGGTTCCTCAATTGCTTCTCTTACCTCTAGCATTTCTACTAGAACCAAACTCAGTTTTACCACCTCATCCAATGGGGGCAATCCTAGAGTAAGCACAGCATGTTGTTCAGTAGCCTTTTTAAGACGAGAAACATGAAAAATATTATGGATCTGGCTCTCAACTAGAAACTCAATAATCTCATAAGCCAAATCTCCAACTTCTTCACTATCTTGTAGGGTCTAGGTTTAAGATTTTAAGAGCCTCTCTTCTTCAATAAACTTTGTTTGTATGGTTGGAGGTGTAAAAACACCATATCCCCAACCTCAAAAGATCTTTCTGTCTGGCAGCAATCAGCATATATTTTCTGCTGATTATGCATGAGTTGAATGTTATCTCCGAGAGTGGTGCAGAAGCACCAATCAGGAAATGAACACGTAAAAAGTCATATGGAAGAACCATGAAGGAATATGCTCAAATAAGAGCAATAAGGCCATTTCATGATGTACTTGGGCTAATAATGCCATTTTGGACTCATTTGGAATCATTTTGCATCAATGTAATCAAAGTTTCCAATATAGGCAAATATGACCTGAGAAAGCTAATATATGGGTTTGAGGGTAGAAGTAGGAATTTAGTACATGTTGTGTGTTTATAAGGTCTACAAATGACCCTTTGAATGTAATTGGGGAATATCTAAATATTAAAATGCAAAAATACATGTCAGTTGTCAAGTTGACAACTTAAGATTACGGGATTAGATGAACTAAAGATTGTTTTGCAGTTAGTTTTCGGGTAGTTAGTGAGGTGGTTATCAGTTCCAAGAAAGGAATACATTTATCCATATTTGTAATGGTCGAATGTGGGTCAGAGGAGGTGGTGTACGAGAAGTTGAAATCAAGAAAAACTAGGGTTTCGGCATTTTTTTAATGTTCTAACAGTTATTTGGGTGTTGTTTGAAGCATTTGTTCATACTATAGAACAGTTCTTTCTGAGGATTTGTTTGTATGCAAAATTAGAGTATCAAATTCTCCATGATTTGGCTTTTATGGCACTTGATTTGCTCTAATTTTGATAGAGATATTGTTATTGGAATCAAAACTGTCCAAAACCCTTGTTCAAGAAACTAAGGGCATATAGCAATGTAGTTTTATAATTGTTTCTGCATTCAATAAGGCCTGATTCTTGGCTTTTAGTATTACTGTTTCATAGAGGTTCCAGGAACTATGCATGGAGATGGCATGTTTTCTTGATGGGAAAAGAGTTAAATGCTGGAATGAATGGATGATTGTTTTAAATCTGCAAAATGCAGTCCCAGTGCGAGGGTCATAGCTCCACAACCAACCGTTCGATTGAGCCCATCTTTGGATATGTTCGTAAGAAGCTCACTGCGCCATGAAGCAACGGTGGGATTGAGAATTTTTTGTCCAGTGCAAAAGTTATAGACCTCTGAGTATTCTTGATTGTTTATTTCAGAGTTGTGGTTGAGGAATCAAATGGGCCGAAGACCCTAAGAATTTGAGAGATGGTAGATCTTTAACTACAACTTTTGTTATTACCAGTACAAAATTAGTTTTGATTTTAAGATGCTGAACCAAAGGGATTTTCGAGAACTGTGCCAACAAAGACTGGTTTTGGAACGATTGTCAAAGATGAAGAGATAAAGGTGAGTATAGCTTTGTCCACTTCATTGGTGAGGGAAGGAAGGTATGAAGGAAATGAAGGGAGTGTGGGGAGATTAATTTTATGTGTTAATAAATCCTTAAGAACGTAAAGAATCCAAAGGAGGAATTGAGTCAAGGAATCCACAGACTGGAGCAAACTGTCACGGTTGGACAGCAAGGTATGAACATTTATTTAGTTTCACTTAAATGTTAGTATCTAGTGAGTCAAGTTGATGAATAAGGTATGAGAATAGCCTTAAGAGTTGTTAAAATGTCTTCTTGATGGTTTGTTGAACAAGAAACCATATAGTTAATGAATATAGTGGATGGATTTTTTATGATACAAATAGGAAATTGTCAAGCTGGGGACTCTGGGCAAGTTTATGAATGCTGATCATTTTCAGATCAGAGTTGAGTGAGTGTTTCTATTTTGAGGAGTGGTGTTTCTTAGGAGGAAGAGTGACCATTAATAGTTTTTGAGAGTGGTTTGGGTCCAAGGAGTGATTGATCCAATAGAGGAGATTAAGGATGTTGCTAAAAGATGAAGGAGAGACAAGGATGTTTCATGAAGGGAATGATTGATGACCACTAACCTCTGCATCAAATGGTATCAGAGCAAGCGAAAGGTCTGGGATGTGCTGGTTGGAATCCTAGGTAGATGATAAGATGTTGGCTACAAGGTCAGAGAGAGAATTGGCAAAGTTGTTGAAAGAGCACTTGATTGATGGAAGAAAGAGATATGAACAGCAGGAAGTAGAGAGGAAGAAGAGAGAAGAAGCAAGAAAGAAAAAGGCAGAAAGGATGAAAGAAGCGGAGTTGAGAAGTCTAAAAAGAGTACTTAACGAGAATGAAGAAAGGTTAAGAAAACTTGAAGAGGAAAGAGAAATGATGAGAAGGGAATATGGACTTTGGGAAGCCCAAACTGAAGCAAGGATAGAGAGGTTAAGAAGAAGAGCCATGAGTTGGCATTTGAGGTTGCGTAAGAGATTGGTGTGGCCTGTTAACAGGCTAATAGCAGCAGCAAGGAATGTGGCTCCTAAGGAAGCCTTGAAGACAGATAATGATGTGGCGTGCCAAAAGAAATGACATGAGGATGGAGACAAAAAGAGTGTAGCAGCAACAAGGGAACTTGATTGGGAAGAGTATGAAGCCGTTATGAAAGAATGGAAAAGCAATGGTGGAGGTGACGCTCAAGATGAAGAAGCCTTGGAAGTTGCAACTGAGATGGTGGTGATGGGCCATGAAAGGGCTCAAGAATGTATGTATTCTCCAAGTATGGAGCAATGGTATGTTGATGGTGACAAGGAAGATGAATCTTATGTACAAGCAGATTTGATAAAGTTACAGTTGTATCAACCATAGAGATTCAGATTTTAATGATGTTGGCAAGCAATTAGCAACAAGTAGTTTTTATTTTTGTAGTTAATTTCTTACTTGTATTTCTATGTGTACTACAAGAATTGTTTGCCTTGATCTTCCTCCGAGAATGTTATTGCGGGAAGAGAGAGATTGAGATTCAGAGGGAGCCTGACATTTCAATAGAGGCAACCTTGAAAGAGAGGGAGCAATTAGAAGATATGATTCTGTCAACCTTCGGTGATCTCGATCATATTGATTCAAAGGAAGTAAACCATGTTGTGATGGATTCTCTAGTAATCACTAAATTGTAGCAGCCAAGAGGACTGTGAATCATGAATATAACTTGTGACTGTGATTTTAATGGGCCTACCCCTATGTACATCATGAGGAAGTAACGACTTCCAAATGATGTCATTATATTTGCAGAAGTTATTGAAAGGTGGAGATCTTATAGTAACATAATTTTCTATTATGATGGATATCTTATGATATCTATGCAAATCATGATAGATTATACTTTTCATGTTGGATTTTTTTATGGTAAGCATTATGAGAATGCATATGCACATACCTTATAAACATTTTTTGAGTAGATGGTGAATGTTATGTAAATTGATATTTTGGGAGGCCAATACACAAAGTACTTGGTGAATATCACGCGACTTGATATTCTAAAAGGCCATTACTCATAGAGTATTTGGTGAATATCATGTGACTTGATATTCTGAAAGGCCATTACTCATAGTACTTGGTGAATATCCTGCATCTCAACATTCTGACAGGCCATTACTCAAAGAGTATTTGGTGAATATCATTGATATTCTGGGAGACCAATACTCGTGATATCAGATGTGATATCAATCATTTTTGAGTAACTAGTGAATATCATTGATAGTCTCGGAGACCAATATTCATGATATTAGATGTGATATCAAACATTTTTGGCAATTAGTGAATATCATTGATATTCTGGGAGACCAATACTCATGATATCAGATGTGATATCAAACATTTTTGAGCAATTAGTGAATATCATATATTGTAGGAGACCATAACTCATGATATCAAATGTGATATCAAAACTTTTTGAGTACTTGGTGAGTATTATGTGTTGATATTCTGAAAGACCAATACTCATGATATTAAAATGGTGGATATCCTCTGATCAAAGATATCATTAAAATTTTCCATACCTAACATTACCAATGGTGTACTACGTGTTTTGTGTTTATCCTTCCTAGCTAAGAGGGTGTGTTGATGTTTTGATATCAAGGAGAAAATAATATAATTATAATGATATATATATATATATATATATGATTAAGTTTGTCATTGTATTAGTTATATTAATTAATAAGCATGTCCCATGAAGGGACACGTCTCTTCTCAGTTTAGTCCTCGTACAAATTCAAAGAGATCGATGCATTTGGAAAACACATAATATACTGACAATGCTATTACATTTGCAGCGATCCTTAAAAACTCAACAAAATCCTTAAAGGAAAACGAAAATTACAATTCTCTCCTCCCAGGCGCAAACACTTCCCTATCTGGAGTCTGAAAATGTTTGGTTTTGTGTGACAAGCAAATCCTAGAAGAAATCTATCTTTCGTCTCGCCAGACAAGACTTGCTTCACGCAAGTTTTCAAGGCAAAAAGCAAAACCCCCAAGAATGTCCAAGAAAGAGATGTGTCTCCAATCTAGGAGGAATAGAAGATTCAGACAGGAGCCACCTATTCCTCTCAATCCCTCACTCCCGCACAGTGTAGATGGAATTTGGGCAATTTCGTTGTCTTCTTCAACCCCCAAGTTTGCTATAGGAGCAAATAAAATTCCCTTAGCTATTTCAAGGGACTTGAAAGCAGAGGACAATCCCACAATCCTTATCCCTATTGATCCCACTAAAGGCATACCTTCTTCCCCCTGCTCGCAAATCCTGGGAAAATAGCCCTAAGCCCCTCCCTAAGTATAGGGCATCATCCAATTCTTTCAAGCTCCTAGCTTTCTACAATGGGAAAGAATCACTCAAGATTATTAGTTGATGGAATTCAGCCTTTGGAGATCAGGTAAGTATATCAATTATTGATAATAATTTCTATTATATTGATTGCAAACAAGAATCTTTAAAGCAATGGGAAAGAATCGCTCAAGATTATTAGTTGGTGGAATTGAGCCTTTGGAGATCAGGTAAGTATATCAATTATTGATAATAATTTCTATTATATTGATTGCAAACAAGAATCTTTAAAGCAGTACCTTATAAATAAGGCCAAAATAATTTTTGAAGGTGTTGGCTGGATATTTTGCAACCGATAGTTTGTGCAAATCTAGTCGAAAAATAGGTAACCCAGCCACAACATATGAGACAAAGTCTCTACTACTTTAAAGGGAAGGCTCTCCCTTCTCACAGTTCCTTGGATCAACTCAAGGTAAGCAAGAAGTTGAGAGATTTGTAAGAGGTGTTACCAATATTCTTTCCTCTTAACTTTCAAGAAAGAATCCACTTACCCACGGAGCGAACAATGGGCAAGATTAAATCTCTAACTACACTTCTATCTAATAGTTGGAAACAGTGATACCGATAAACCAGCACCAACTCAAAGGCTAATTGAAAGCATACCGGTTTGGCATTAAGTATCGTTTTAATCTATTTTATAAGAAAAACCACTACCACTAGGGTGCAAAGACTTTGAGAAGTAGGGAAATTCTAAATTTGTAATCTCCCCTTCTCCGCGCTTGCATTAATGGTCTATCTTTCCATCCGGATAGGCTAACATGTGATATAGGATGCCAACCAGTCACAGGAGTTTTTCTTTCAGTTGAGGATGTTGTCAGTAATTCTGTATTTTAGCCGATTGGTAGAATTGTATCCAAAAGGGCATGTGATAGTTGAGTCACCCCTTCGCAAAAGTATATGTACACCGTCCGGAAGGGACTTAGGATCATCATTGTAATCATCTTAAGAATATTGTAAGTAGTGAGTGCATATTGCGTACATGAATAAAGTATATGTTCCGTGTTATATCTTGCTATACTACATGCGTTAAGTATCATTTTACCCTATACGGTAAACATTTGGCGTCGTTGCCAGTAGAACCTGGAACGAAGGAAGTGTTATGAGGATTAATGCCTAATTTGCTCAATAAGGATAGGAATAAGATAAAACATAAAGATGAAATACGCAGAACACAAGAAGTTTTAATTTTAGCACAAGCGGAGCGCAGACAGAAGCTTCAGCAAATTGCCGATGGACACTGAGGGGGTGAACGAGCACAAATGGAGGGAGTCCATTCACCTAGCCGACCTAGGAGTGCCGAGGAATTGCTAGAAGAGACTCGACAACGATTGAATTTGGTGGAAGAGACGAGGGAGGAGTTCTTTAACCTGTATACACCAAGGGTAGAGAATCTGAATGGAAGGGAAGTAACTTTTATAGTTCGAAGTGCCGAAGGAGCACGAGCGTGGAGTGAACTCTTCATTCTCGATACATCTGACGAACGGATACAAGCAAAGAATCAAACAACTTCTCTTGAGGAAGATCTTTTCTCACCAGGTAACGCGGTTGTTGGAAATAGGACAATTGTCTGAAGCAACGTAGTTGTGCAAAACAACGTCGGTGCTCAGAATAACGTGGATTCTCATAATAGAGCAGTGCTCAAAATAGCGCAGGTACACAAAAGGTACCTCAGGATTAGAAGAAAGTAACAATGGCAGGACCAAACGAGAAATTGCTCAAGTTTAATGGTGACGGGACGACAAATCCGATCAGACACTGCAAGACGTGTGAAACCATATGGACAGCAAATGGTGTAACAGATGAGGATGATTGGGTCCGGCAATTTCCAACGACCCTGAGGGGTGTGGCAATTGATTGGTTTGCAGATGCCGAACCTCAGAAATTGACTACACGGGCAGAAGTCAGAAAGGAGTTCGTAGCAGAATTCTGACTACTACGGGACAATAACGAAATTGTAGAAAAAACATAAAGCACAAAGCAAGGAAAGAACGAAACGATCCATGCCCATGCAAGATAGCTAAGAGAGTTAGTGTGGAAGATGGAGAGTCAACCGGCTGACTGATTGAAAAAACAATGGTTTATTGAGGGGCTATGGTTGACCCTGAAGAAGAAAATGAAGATCGTACCTCCAACATCGTACACAAATGCATATAATTGGGCGATGGATCTGGAGAGCGAACAAAAAACAAGCAAGAAGAAGAAGCAGAAATTGTCGAATTCAAACAATTCATCATCTGAAAGTAGCAGCAACGACAAGGAATCAAGCAAGAAAGTTCAAGAGTTGCAGAACGATATGCTATGAATGATGAAAGAACTTAAAAATCTGAAAACGAATCCTGAATCGATGAAGGGGGGATTATGGTGTACAAACTATAAAGAGGAAGGCCACACAAAGAACTCCTACTCGAAAAAACAATTCTCTGATATCTGCCAGGTTACAAGATATTCCATAAAGGAATGCCTATTTAATATGAAGTCAAAAGGACACCAGCAAGTGTTACTGACGCAGGAAGTGTCCGTTGGAACAAATGCGAACAAGGATGCAACCTCAGGAGAATATCGCAACAATAACCGACGTGGAAGGGGTGGTAATAATAACAATAATAACAATGGAGGTCGGAGTCGGATACAATACAACGCAAGTGGACGACCAATGATACAGTGTCGTGCGTGTAAGCTCTGGGGGCACTTCACCAGAAATTGTACCTCGAAGTAGACGCCACAGTTGTTATGCAGATGGTGTGGTCCAGGAGACCACGATGATTCAAAATGCCCAAAGCAGGGGGTAAATTTGCTAAGTACCGAAGCATGTGATGAGAAGATACTAGCCATTACACATGACCAAACTAAGAAGGCAAAATACCCTGATGCAAAGGAGGAAAAAGAGAGGTTGCAACAAGACGAAAAGAGTTGGAAAGACAGATGAAAACAGGAAAGTCGCAAATAAAAGACATTGTCGATACCTTAAAGAGGAACCTAGTTGAACAAAACATGATAAGGTAGGTGATGCAAACAGAAGTTCTTATAAAATTAAACGACCTTCTTACAATGCCTCAGTTACGGACGACAATTCTAAACATGACACCACTTCTAAAAGTAACGGAGGAAACAAGAAAGGAGGGCAATGGAGTGACTGCAAACAACCCAATGCTAATGGCACTCACGACGATAAGGCATCTGGCAATAGTTGAGATTGGTACCCCAAGAACAGTGCTTACAAACACAATTGTGGACGGAGGATCAGGCATGAACGTATTACCAGAGGATATATGAAAAAAGTTGGGACAACCTAAGTTGTGGCCACCTACATTCCAGTTACGGCGGATCAACACAAAATCAAGCCACTGGGAACCCTGATGGCATAGCCAATAACCATCGGAACACAACCGTATCTATTAGATTTCGTTGTCATTCCGTTAAAAAGAAAAGGGTATGACACTATCCTTGGTCGAGATTGGTTGGTGCAAGCAAAAGTGAAACATGACTGGAAACGAAATACCCTATCCATGGACCGCAGAGGCAGAAGATTCATAATTGACCTACACACAGATGGTAGGTGAGAAGGTAGCGTCGTCAGATTCCAAAGGTGAAGGTGAAAGTAACGATGAAAGAAAGAAGAGAATAGAACCAGACGAAGGAGTATTGAGATTAAAAGGAAAGTCGAATGATGACAACCTAGACTCGGTGAACAGCCTACTCCACTGGCAGATGGAGGATTACGAGCTCTTCCCGAGCTGTAACATGTTGGATGTCAAGGAGGAAAAAGAAGGGAACGAGTTTCCAAAAGAGTATAGCGAAATAAAAGAGGGAGAAGCGCATATGGATGAGACATCGACCCATACATTTAGTGACGACAAACCTATGAAATATGAAGAGCCTACTATGAAAACAATGAACTTAGGAGATGAGGCTAATACAAAAAATATTCTGGTAGGAAATGATTGGAATCCAGTTCTAAGGCAGCAGCATTCAAAACATTCATGGAGTACAAAGACGTCTTCGCCTGGACGTATAAAGATTTAAAAGAAGTGCCACTAGAGTTATGTGTCCACCAAATACCATTGATAGAAGGTGCAATACCTGTACGAAAGCGATTGTCCTGGATGAACAAGAATTATGCCGCATGAGTTACGGAGGAGATCGATCGGATGTTGGAAGCAAGAATTATTTTCAGAGTACAGACGAGTGAGTGGGTATCACCGATCGTGATATCTCTGAACAAAGGACACCACGCAGATAAGAATATGCTTAGACTTCCGATGCCTAAATGCAGTAACAATCAAAGATCCGTTCCTGATACCATTCACAGATAGCTTTCTAGAGGAAGTTGCAAGGCATGAAATTTATTCATTCATGGATGGGTTCTCGGGGTACAACCAGATATCCATCGCTGAAGAGGACAGATTAAAAACAACATTCATCGTGGAAGATGGAGTATACACCTACAACAGGATGTCGTTCAGACTATGCAATGCTCCAGCAACATTCTAGAGAATTATCCTGCACATTTGATAAAATGTCTATTGGAAATTTTAGAGCATTTCTAGATGATTGGCCAATTTTTAGGTCAAAGGATAAACATATAACAACACTCAGAGAATGTATGGAGAGGTGCAGACGGGTGCGATTGGCACTAAATCCGAAGAAGTGCAAGTTTATGCTACCATAAGGGAAGCTACTAGGACACAGTCTACAAAGCAGGGCTGAAGACAGATCTGGACAAGGTTCAAATAATTTTGGATATGCCACTATCGACGGACGTATTTGAAGTAAAATCATTTCTTGGACACATTGGATATTACTGGAGGTTTATCAAAAAAATTGTGAAGATCTCCTACCCGCTAGACAAACTCACCTGCAAGGGCAGACCTTATAAATGGGAAGCGGAGCAAAATGAAGCTTTTGATGGATTGAAAACAAGGTTGGCCACAGCACCGATCCTAGCCTATCTGAACTGGGATAAGGAATTTCATGTTCATGTGGACGCATCGAATTATGCGATCGAAGCAACACTTGCACATACAGGTGACCACAGATTGGACCATCTGGTGTATTTTGCAAGTAGATTATTATCTAAGGCAGAGAAAAACTACAGTACGATGGAGCAAGAGACAATAAGGATGGTGTACGCAGTACAAAAATTCAGACATTATTTGTTGGCGATGCCATTTGTATTCTATGTAGATCATCAAGCACTGTTATATCTAGTAAATAAGCCGATTACTCAAGGAAGAATAAGTAGATGGTTATTATTATTGCAGGAGTTCACATTCAAGATTGTGGTGCAGCCAAGGAAAAGTCATGTAAGCGCAAACTACTTGTCGAGGATAAAATCTGGAGAGCCACCAGAGGGAGTCAATGATGATTTTCCTGACTCGCAACTATTTCACATTACAGTACTACCATCCTGATACCACGTATCGAGGAGTAGCTATCAATGGGACAGTTTCCTAGCGAGATGCTGCCAAATAAGAGAAGGATACTGGTGCTAAGGAGTCGGACATTTCAGTTGATCAATGGGTTACTGTATAAAATGGGAGAATATTAGTCAAAAGAATCATCTCCGAACCATACGGCAAGAAAACCAAGAAAGCCACCACCGTACAGTAGATTATAATAGATGTCACAGAGAAAGATCACATTCAATTGAATAGTAAACAAAGTATTTCGGAGAGTAGTAAACGTTTGGAAGCCACTATACGTTTTTGTTTTTATTATTATGGGAGAAGACACCGTATGGTTGTGTTGACATAAAAGACAGATACCGTACAGACTGTATGGAAATCACTAGAAGGGAATCAATGCGTATGGACATAGAAGACAAATACCGAGCAGGTTCATTAATATAGACCGTACAGCCAAGCAAAGGAGTACAAATCAAGCTGAGACAACAAAGAACAGACCACACCATACGACCATACGGGTAGAAGGAGAACAGTACGGGTCCTTGAACACCGTACGATCGAAGGAACAAATCACTGTATGGCTGGGAAAGTTGCAAGAAGAGGCATAATTTCTGAGTACGGACCCGGAAGTAATAAAGTGATGAGTATAAAGAATAAGAATATTAAATTAAAACAAAATAAGTGTCATACGGCCTTTGAGACCCCTATAGCAGCATAAAGAGGAAAAAATCAAAACCATACGGCTATTGGGGGAAGGAACAGTTTACCATACAGCTCGTGAAAGTGCAAAGAGGAAATGTCCACACAAACAGCCACCGTACGGCTGTACGAAAGAGGGAAAGGTGTCGTACGGCAATAAAAGAAGGGTGAAACTTAGAAACCGTATGGCAAATTGGTGGTACTAAAGTGTGGCATACAGTCCGCACGAAAGATATAAGAAGGGAAGGCATTGCAAAGACACCATACGACACTCAAAAGGCAGTAGGAGATCACGTACGGCAATCCAGAAGAGCGGAAGGGAAACAATTGTCGTATGAACACACAACAAAGGAGAACCTTGATCGTACAAAAACATGAAGAAGATAATTTGGTCGTACGACTCAAGAAGGAATATAGTTCAAGCATGAAGGTAGACCATACGACAAGCTAGAGAAAAGAACAAAATGTCGTACGAACAAGAAAGAACACCGTACGACCTCCACCTAAGAATACCGTATGACCCTAAAGTTTCACGAGCCACCAAATGAAACCATACGGCCATATGGCAATAGGAAATCGCATAGGGGAGACTAACATAGACACTGTAAGGCTATAAGAGGAAGAATGACCCAATACGAACAAAGAAGACACTGTACGATAATGGAGTATGGGCATGATGCCAACTGTACAACATAGGCATAGTCAGCTATAGTCAGCTATAAAACACATAAGTTTGAGATCACCGTACAGACTTACTTTGAAGGGAAGGAGATTGTAGTATACTGGTACACAGAAGAAGGGTGATGGGAGGTTCTAAAAAAAACAAAAAAACGACAAATCAAAAATGTTCACAATGAATAACGTATGAGACTGAAGGGAAGCGAAAGACATAAACAAGTAGTAAAACATTATTGATTGGCAGAAAGAGTATGAGAGCGAAAGAAAATCATAAAAAACAGTGTGTTCTATGGACTTTTGTGTGGGTTTGAGGGTGCTAATTTGGTCTTGGCGACGGTGTGTTCCCTCAACCCCACCCTGTATCGCGATAGGGAGCGCATTTGGGGCTCTGCCCCAGGACCTCATAGGCGCACTGACCCTCAACTCAACCCCGCTGGGAAAACCCCCGGTCTATTCAGTTATCAGTCGTGGGAAGTGTGACCAATTGATGAGACTTAGAGTTGTTGCAGGCGTAGTATGTCTATGTGCAAGAGGTGGAGAGAGCACTGGAGCAAGCCTTTCAAGAGGGATGCTACGCTTTGAGGCACTCGAAGTAGGTGTTGGACATGAGGCTGTCTTGGTGGATGCATAGAAAGCTCGGAAGGAGTTGACCATCCAATTGGAGGCAGTAGAGCGACACTTGGCTTAGTGTACCTAAGAGTTGGAAGTGGCACGGGTGAGTATCTAGGTCAGCTTGGCTAGGGAGACAATATTGTGTCAGTAGAGGCTACAAATACAACATGTTTTTTAAGACTAGTTGGTGCAGACACAGGAGGAATGTGAATGTGATGTAAAGGAGAAAGATCTATCCTATAATAGTTAGTCACAGTTAATGTATTCCATTTTGTTAATCTGTCTCAGATATTTTGTAATTGTCGTCTAGAGACGACTTTTCTTTTTGGGGGGGATGATGTTGTCGATAAATTCTATATTGTAGTCGATGAGTAGAATTGCATCCGAAAGGGCGCGTAATGATTGAGTCACCCCTTCGAGAAAGTATATGTACATCATCCAGAATGTACTTAGGATCATCATTGTAATCATCTTAAGAATATTGTAAGCAATGAGTGCATATTCCGTAAATGAATAAAGTATCTATTCTATGTTATATCTTACTACATGCGTTAAGTACCCCTTTACCCTGTATAGTAAACAGAGGAGATTTAATGGGAAATCCTAAGATTAAAGTCACTTTATTTTATTGAGTTGAAATATAAAGTACTTTATTGTTTAAAAACACTTTATGACAAAATGACTTAAGTGACTAAAAGACTAAATGGTCTTTTATCCCACATTGCTAAGATGTTTGTTCTCCCCACACTTCGAGGTTATAAAAGAAAGCCCTTGCATTGGGATTGTCAACAATAAATATATGATATTTCTACACATCGTAAAGGTTGCTGAGATGTGACTGGATATTTTCTACGGACGAGACCCCTTGAGGAAAATAGTGAGGTTGGACGCAAACCTAGCACTCACATTTGCATATCAATATTGGAGTTTGATTAAATACATTGAAAGTTGATAGTAAGCTAGAGTTAGCTAGACGGCAAGGAGTACATAGTATCACTCCCACAATAGTTAAACTCGTGGACAAGAGGAAAAGATGGTCAGCAGTCCAAAATCGCATTACAGGAAATGCAATACGTGAATATTTTCTTCCAATAGTGATGAGAGTGTAACTAATAGTTGGAAGAGTATACGGAAACCAAAGGTAGTTGCAAGGCGCCTAAGTATCCGAAGAGTATCTCACGGGCAGTTCGCAGGCCTTCGCACTACCAACCGAAGGCAATCTGAACTCTCAAGAATTGGTGGTATGAAGTTTGCAAACTGAAGATTAGCTACGTGTTGGAATTCCACCATTCGCAACAAGAAACTCAGACCCCTGGTAACTTAAGGCAGCGGTATCTTCTGTCCCGCGTCAAGGAAAGGTGGTCTCGGATTATCAACTAGCATTGGAAGTGTAGCTTGCAATAGCTACCACACATCAAGTCACATGGACAGTTCACCTTCAAGAGATAACTTCAGGTTCTTGATTTCTTGTTTATATTTGTAAGACTGTAATCAATCGTTGCAAGTATTGATATTGAACTCAGTCCATTATCCTTATCATACTTTCAGAAAGTTTTTCGTACAGCATATTTATCTGATATCATTGTTCCAAATATTGCTTTGTAATTAAGTTCCGCATTATTCAAATTGTCCTCAACCTTTTGGCATGCATTATGAGAGTTGGTATATTTCAATGGCTTCATAGTTAATATAGAGACCGTACACCAACTATTTGACAAACATTCCATCAGCGAAAATTTAAATTTTTTGATCAGATTAAGGATTATCACAATGGTATCAGAGCTATAGGTCCTGCCATCTTGTGAGAAAATTTACTGCATAACAAGTAAATAAACAGGAAATATGACAGCCAGGTATGAGAAAGAAACTTTATAAGTTTAGTCATCTCCAAGAAAAACAGGCAGAGTCTTCAGATCAGATTGACATTGAAGATAGTTATTCAGTTGATGAAGAGTTAACTTTTGGAACAGGTGAACAAGTTGAACAGGCTACACAATTTGAACAGATTGCACAAGTTGAACAAGTAAACAACATTCAAATGGCCCATCATGAGACTGATTAGGAACGAGAAGGGAAACATTGCAGGCTATCAAGGATGGGCAGAATAACATTACTAATGCACTTCAGCAGCTTGCAAGTACTATGCAGCAATTAGCTCCGGTTAACAGGAGATCCCCGAGCCATCACAGTGGAGGTGGTAGTGTGGTAGGATCACCCCGAGCTGTTAGGGTCCCCACACAAAACACAGACAGGCCTTTGATGCCCGTGTTCAATGCAGAGGAAGAGGTAGTACCACCAACGGCACCGAACTTACTACTAGAAAATGTTATGGTGATGTATGATGAATGGGATTTTTAATTCCTATTCCAATTAAGCAAAATATGTCCTTTATCCAATACCTAAATCAGAAATAGGAGACAAAAAGACAACAGCAAGACAGGAAACCTAGAGCACCAAACACGGACTTAAAGCATGCTATGAACAAACTATCTCTCCCTACTTTTGATGGCAGCAGTAAGACATCTACGAGAGCTTGGATTCATAAGCTAGACACTTACCTAACACTTAAACCTATGTCGGAAACAGAAGCCATTAGATTTGCTACGATGCATTTAGAGGGAGTGGCATATGATTGGTGGCATCACGGGTTGGTTACCCAAGATCATGGTCTCATCACATCCTATGACACTTTCAGCTCTAAGCTGATTACTCGCTTTGACAGGAAGGATATAGAGGTTTATTACACGGATTTGGCACAGTTACGACAAGGTGGATCTCAGAATGAATTCATTGACGAGTTTCATCGGATCTCGGTAATAGTTCGAGATATGTCAGAACAACGTATGGTAATGTTGTTCACCGAGGGTTTACCAGATAGATATAGAGATTTGGTTAAGATACTTAAACCAAATACTCTGGATGATGCTATTAAGATCGCACACAATCTAGAGTCACCCTCTTCGATATTATAGGCCCCTAAGAAAATGTATAAGGGATCCACTTCATTCCAAAAGAACAAAAACCAGCATAAGGCTACACCTCCCCAGATGAACTTTGAGACACGGAATGAACTCAGGAGAAAGAAGCTATGCTTCACTTGTAGAGAGCCATGGACACCGGATCATAGATGCCTTGGCAAAGGCAAAATACATTATGTAGAGGTGCCTTCAAAGGAGGATGAGCAACAAGAAGGCAGCGATGTTGATAGATAGTGATGAGAAAGAGAACGAGGATTGACCACCTAAAGAGAGGAAGAAGGAAGCCACCCAAGGATAGTCTCCTATCATAACATCACTTTCTAGCGATCCCACGGGACACCCCTTTTGTTTGAAAGGAATTGTTAGAGGACAGCGTATTATATGTCTCTTGGATACAAGTGCCTTGTATAACTTCATAAGCTCACAATGGGTTACTAAGAGGAAGTTACAGATTGACAACATACTCGAGTTTGAGGTTAGAGTGGCAAGAGGTGAGAGATTGAGATGCGCAAGGAAGGTGTCAAGACTTCCGATTCATTTTGATGATTTCCTTCTTGAGGCAGATTTTTATGTGGTTGATTTGGATGGGTTAGATGCCATGTTGGGTAGACAGTTGTTGCAGACTATTGGCAGGCACACAATTGATCATGATAAGAATGCAACTGGAATTCTTATAAGATGGCAAACAAGTGATCCTCAAGACTATGCCTGAGGGAGAATCCAGGTTGATTTCACCCCACAAGATGGAGGCAATCATGAGGCATGATGACATGGAGTGGGCAGCCCATTGTTTTATTTCTTCTAAGGCTACCTTAGACTCAGGACAACAGATTCATGTTGACATTCAGTCGATGCTTGACAAGAGGGTTTTCGAGGTCATGCCTCCAAGGATTCCCCTGAATAGAGGGTTTGAGGATATCATCAAGTTGGAGGAGGGCGCCAAACCCGTTATCACAACACCTTATCGTCATCCCAGGCATTAGAAGAAGATAGAAAAGACGATTAAGGAACTTCTAGACATGGGTCACATCAGACCTAGCTCCAGTCCCTTTGCTTCTTCAGTTGTATTGGTGAAGAAGGATGGCACTCTACGCATGGTATTGATAACCGTGCTCTCAAGAAGAGGACCATCGAGAAAAGGTACCCAATCCCTCGCATTGATGAGCTACTAGATGAGTTGCATGGGGCAGTTTACTTCTCAAAGATAGATCTCAAATTGGGGCACCATCAGATACAAGTTCCCAAGGAGGATATGCATAAGACAGCCTTCCGATGTCACTATGGTCACAATGAGTTCTTGATTATGCCATTTGGACTCACTAATGCGCCAACTACATTTCAGTCATGTATGAACCATATCTTTCGAAAGTAGCTACAGAAGAGCGTATTAGTATTTTTTTATGATAGTGATTTTCAGCAGAACTTGGGAGCACTTGCAGCATCGAGATGAGGTAGTCAGTATCATGTAGGAGCACTCGTTGTTTGCTAAGGAGTCCAAGTGCGAGTTCAATTTGACTGAGATTCTTTACCTTGGTCACGTGATTGATGCAGATGGGGTGAAGGTACATCAAGAAAAGATTCAGACAATCCTGGATTGGCCACCACGGAGGAAAGTATCAGACTTGAGAGGATTCATGGGTCTTTGCTCTTACTACAGGAGGTTGGCTAGAGGTTTCTCTCAGATAGCGGCACCCCTCACCAACCTCACACGAAAAGGGGCTTTCAGATGGATAGTTGAGGCAGAGGAGACCTTTAATAGGCTCAAATAGGTGATGAGCGCATGCCCATTCTTGGCACTGCCCAATTTCTCTCGACCGTTTGTTCCTGAGTGTGATGCTTCAGGGAATGGTGCTAGCGCGGTTCTAATGCAGGATAGGCATCTGATTGCTTATAAGAGTAGGAGGCTCAAAGATGGCGAAAGACTATACTCCACTTATGATAAGGAGATGTTGGCTATTATGCATGCTTTAGCCAAGTTCAGACAATACCTAATGGGGGGGCAAATTCACAGTTAGGACGAATCACAATAGTTTGTGCTACTTCCTAGAACAAAAGGATCTTAATGAGAGATAGTAAAAGTGGGTCAACAAGATTCAGGCCTATGATTTTGACATTGAGTACGTCAAAGGTAAGAAAAATGTAGTTGATGTACTTTCTAGGAGACCCTCAGTAGCGGAATGTTATGCTATATCTGAGATTTCAGCAGATTGGAAATCTCAGCTATTGGTTGAATATTCTAAGAATACTCGAGCATGTCAGATCATGGATGGACAACTTCAGGACAGCAAGTACAAGGTAATAGGTGATGTGATTTTCTATAAGGATCGTATTTACCTCGTACTAGGATCAAAACTCAAGGGTAACGTTGTCCTGCATTTTGTCACCACAAAATGTTGGTAATAGCACAAAACTTTTTCAAGCTTGAATTTGCTATTCAATTGCTTAATGTTGATCAATTGATCAATTTCAATTCATCTATCAAATTGTTTTACTGAAGGCCTTCGTCAAGTCTTTTCTGTTTTGCTTTCTGTCAAGCCTTTGCTTGATTTTGAAGCCTTCATCATTTGTTCTTTACTTTTGAGTTTGTGTTTGCTTGTTTTTAGTTCTTTAGTTTTGCTCATGTCATGCCTTTAGTTTTTCCCTTCGATTTGGTCTAACCTAGATGTCAATCAGAATTGTCAGTCAAGAGTTATGCCCATTTTAGTGCCTCAAAAGTTGACATTTTAGGTGCAACAGCACGAATTAAAAATATGATATTATATTTTCAATTTAACATTCACTTTTTGAAAAATATAACTTAAATTCACTTTTGTTATGTTTTTAAGTTACTTTAACTTTAAATTCTTAACTCAAAGTGACTACAGTGCACTTTATGTTACAATTTTAAGTTGAGTTACTTTTTTATTTTTCACTTAAAGTAACTATATAACTATATAATTTCAGTTTAATTTTTGGTTTTAAAAAATCAAATGTTTGTTTAAATGTTATTTTAAAATGATGTTCATATATTATATTTCATAATATGATAAATAAATATTGTTTATGACCCATTTTGTAACATTTTTATAATTTTAAGTGAATTAAATGACTTAAAGTCTTCATAAGTGGACATTTTATATGTAATAACATGTAAAATCCATCAAAAGTGGACTTTTTACATGTCACTACATATAAAGTTTGCTTTGGTGGACCTTTTGATGTCATTACGTCAAAAAGTTCATCATAAGTGGACCTTTTTGATGCTATGGCATGAAAAGTGAAGCTTTTATGTTTAAACATCTAAAAATTGAGTTGCATTTTAAGATATGTTTCCTCATCCAAAAAGTTCATTTTTACCTATGAGCATGTTTTAAAATATGTAATGGCACCCAAAAAGTGTGATTTTGGAGAGATGCATATTTTAAAATGTGCATGTGACCCACAAAGGTCCGATTTTGGAGAAAGATATGTTTTTAACATATGCATTGAGCTTCCAAAAGTTTGCTTTTGAAGAATAACATGCTTTTGCCCTCCAAAAACCTGATTTTGATCATAATTTGCAAAAAAATCCATTTTGAATGCATGTTTTTCCTCCCAACCAAATCAATTTGGAATATTTTAAAGGTTACATTGCATTGTAGTTCACATTTTGGTGTTTAATAATCAAAACGTTTTGATCTTGCAAAATGAGGAAAAATGTTTTTTGCCAAAAACGTCTCACAAGCATCAACACCATACTAACGAGACTCGCTGCGAGTTGGGCGAGTAGTTTGAGTCAGCGAGTCAAGTTACCTCAACCGGGTCAAAATGACTCGTGACCCTGGCTCAGCGGGTCAACTTGCCTGACTCGCCTGACTCGTCTGACTCACCTAGGTGACTCGGCTGACTCATTTGACTCGGCTGGTTTTAATTTTTTTTCCTTTGTAGTTACGTAATCGATGTATGTTACGTATGTGATGAAATTACCTTCTATTTTATGACGTTATTGTGTCTTTAATCTTTACTCAAGAATGGGTGCATGGAAATAATTTAAATCCAAAAAAATCTCTAAATTTCAAGGGTTTTATCACTTTGTCGAGTCACTGCCGAGTCCGAGCTGGGTCACGAGTCAAGTTACCCTTACCGAGTCCGAGCTGGGTCCAAGTCTCATTACTTTGATCAACACTCAAAAACGTTGGAATATGAAGCATGAATAGGGCACATTTTGGCATCTCCTAACAACTTATCCTTATTTGTTGCCCTCTCCTATTCGAATTTGTTATTTTGGAAAAAGTCTAAGTGTTTGGGAAAAAAATTTCAAACATTGGGGTATCTTTTCTCTTCATTTTTGACACATGTAAGTGGACACTTTCTTTCTTGCTTTAAATTCATGCTTATCTTGCTGATTTTATGCATGAAATTACTTGATGGTTGCCATTTGTTAAAATCTTTGCCATGAAAAGTGCATTTTTCCTTTAAAAATGAAGTTTTTGTTCATTTTCATGTTTTGTGTTCTTTCCCTAGTCCCAAGTTCGAATTTCAGTATTGAAGTGCATTGCATCTTGGTATATTTGAGTCATTTTCCAAAGGTACATTGTTTCTTTTGTGTTTTGTGTTTTGTGCTCACTTGCTAGTTTTCTCCACTTAGAGAAATTGCAAGTTCTTTCCCAAGAACTTGTTTTTGCTTCATTTCATGCGAAAGCATCATCATATTCCACATTTCGTTTCCATGTCACAACACTTCATCTCTCACTCAATGAAATGCGATTACATGTTTTCTATCCCATTCACCATTCACCTATGCATGTAATCCCATTTTCCGCTTCCATTTTCACCCGTCTCACTTTCCGCTTCCATTTGCACGACACAATTACACGAAATGTCTTACATGTAATTGCATCAAAAAGGTCCGATTTTGATTAAAAGTCACATTTTGAAAAGTCAAAAAGATGTCATTTTCACCTCCCATGTACTTTGACTTCTCCTTTTCATCAAAAGTAATTATAAAATTCATTATCTCACTTACATTTTCCATTTCCATTCCTCCATATGCATTTGCACCTCCATGAGCAAATACATATTTCTGTATCTTTCCATGCTTTCCATCTCATCTTTCATTCGCACTTACATGTGGAGTGCATCCTCCACCTACATTCACATTTCTTTCCACCTTCCATCTCCCATTACATGTTGCATTTACATGTACTCATTTTTCATGCAATAATGTCTTAAAAACACTAAGTCACTTTTGATTTCAGCAATTTTCATTTGCACGCATTCCCATGCGTTTCACCTTCACGCATTCTCATTCCTTTTCATTTCATTTCATCTTCCATTTTCTCACTTTCGTACCATTTCATTCCACATTCCGTTCATTTTATTCCGCTTTCCGTTCCATTGCACATGCATATGCTTTCTCTTTGAAATCACTTTCTTGGATTTGTGAAGTCTCCAATCCATTTTTGAATCTTCACTGCTGATCCGGAATTCACTTGTATGGAGATTCCTTCCGATGATGTATTTGTTTTTTGAGATTTTTGTGTTGCAGCGCAAGCACAAGACGTGTCCTAGCCATATAAATCCAAAGGCAAAATGAAATATCAATATGATAAAGAATTGACTCATCTAGCTCCTTCAGTCATATCTAGTTTTAATAACGTGTTGGACACAAAGATTGGTCATGTGGATGTGGCTGATTTTCTACAAAGAGTAGAAGCTCCAACTAGTAATGAAATGAAGCGCATTAAGAGAAGCAACACTCATCTGGTATCTACGTTTCCTATGATGGCTATAGAACCTGACTTCATTTATGGATGTGCACAGCATTTTACTCCTAAGACAAAGACTATCAAAGATGTTAATGACAAGGTTATCGCTAGCCTAGAGCTTGGGGTTATAGAACAAATCTTCAAGGTTCCGCATAAATCAAAATGTGCTGATTTGACTAAAGCATCATCATTGGCCTGATGGAATGAGCAAGAGTAATTATCAGAAATATGTCAACTTTTACTGGTTAGACAATAACAGAAGTAGTTTCTCTAGATGGAGAAAGACCGTTCATCAGTCAAATTTCAAACAAGAGTATAAGGATCTCATCATCCTTCTTAGTAGGATTTGTAACCTTAAAGATTCTACTAATTTTGGGCCATGGATGTATAAGTTCATGTTTCAAACTATGGAGAATAAAGAACACATCTTTTGGGGAGAACTCATCAGTACTGTGCTTTGCCAACAAATATGCAATGTGGGAACATCAGTGCCTTTCTATATGAATTCTTATCTTGTTTACATTGTTGTTGTCATGGGGTCTTTCTCTGGTCTTTCTACCAAAGGAGATCGTCTTCAAGTTCCTATTTGGGATTACTATGACCAAATCACTTTGGCAAATAGTAAATTCCACTACTGAAAAGTCCAAAATGTCTTCTTCAGACATTTTCGATGTTTGTTCGATAAGCAATTGTTTATCAAAAGAATATCTAATGTAGCATGGGAGAAGGTGAACCAATATGGCTGTATTTTTATTCAATTTCCCACTTTCACATACCTAAGAATTGGATATTTCAAAGGAGAGCTATATACCTTACCTATGTATGCTACTGATTGAATCATCTTGATGGAGTTTACTAGACAGTTCATGGATGTGCAGAGTGATCAACATGCTTTGCATAGGCCTAGTTTTGGCATTACCTCGGCTAAGCCTTTGGATATTGGCAATTATTCAATGAATTATGTGCCTAAAGCAAAGAATATGGAAGCAAAGTTGCAGTTGATTACCTTGAAAAAGTTCAAGGCCAGATTTGATTTTGACTATCAAGAGATGAATACTCAAATGAAAAGAGCCTACACTCATGTTCATCGCATCCAAGACATCTGGATATGAAGACAGAATTTGACATCATAAAAATGGATTACTGTAGATTAACCTTGCAGCAAATATTTGATCTTAATAGGTTGGAAATCCTTCAGATTTTCTGGTTGAAGATGATGGCAACATCCTTGATCCAGAGTTTCATCAAGCCGGTTTTGATAAGTGATAAGAAGTGCCCTTTTCCTATCCAATGACAACAAAAGGAAGGTACATCTATCATGGACAGATTTCAATCCATCCTAGTAAACACCAACAAATGGTTGAAAAAAAAAGGTCTTAAAAGAGTAAATCCTAAGATGGGCTTGGATTGTGGAAGTCTTGGTCCCCCTGATAGGAAATCACAAATGAAAATTTCAAGGAAAGATGGTGCCTCATCTTCTGATGCTAAGGGTTCTCTCAAATTCAAATTGAAGGGCAGAAAAGGAGCTAAATCATCTCAAATTCTTGAACCAATTCAAGAATCAGTGGAAGAATCAAAAGAGGAATTGGAAACAGAATCTGATAAAGGAGATTCAGATGAAGAAGGGGAAGGGGAAATTTGTTGAGGTTGTTGAACTCTTGGTAGATAAACCTGTTGAAGAATTTACTCGTTGATGATGATGTGGATTTATTCTCCACCGTTTTCACTCCTTCCATTCCAGTCCCGGAGGTTAATACCATGGCTCTTCCTATTTCCTCTACTACTCCTCACATCCCTGCACATGAACAATATGATCACTTAGCAAATGTGTTTGAAGATTTTTCGACTCTTACCAGTGGTCAAGTTTCCCAACTTGATACATCTTTGACAGGATTTGAGTTTTTTATGACAGAGTCTTCTCAACATGTTCCTATGCCTTTAACAGTACAAACTAAATCTTGCTCAGTCACCACGGATATACAATCTGGATCAATGCCAATGGTTTTCACTGTACTTGTTTTTGCGGATGAAAATTTCAGCCTACCTACATGGTTGAGTAAAATAACAAAGAGAAGAAAAGTGGTTGTTCCTCCTGACAATCTTCCTATTAACAAGACTAAATCCAAATCTTTGAAAGATGAGATTGTTTCTAGAATTTTGGTTGATTCTGATAAAACTAAATTTGTTGAGATTGCTAAGCTCTTGGTCGATAAACCTATTGATGAACTTACTCATTCTGACAACAAGTCTACTAAGGTTAAAATTGGAAAGCAATCTTGTTTGAGTTGCTTGCAAGATGCTCAAGATGCATTGGCTAACGTATCAAAGAGCAATCATGAGCTTTGGAAAAGAAGAATCCATTGAAACAGGAGGTCTCTCATTTGAATGAGGTTATCCAAAAACAATCTTCTCAGAGTGTTGTTATGTCTCAAACATCTAAAGAGAGGTTGATTGAAGCCGCCAAATCTTGAATACAAGAAATCAATTATAAAGGAGTTTGAGTCATCACAGAGACATTTGCAGTTCTCAAGCATGTCAAAGAGATGAATGAAATGGAGCGAAACTTAATTTCTTCTTTGACTCAGGAAACAGATAACTTGAAGGAAATCCTTGATGATTGGGATGAAATAGTGAAATTTGATTTGGATGCCTTGGTCTTGTGTGACATTCTTCCGTCATGTGAAATGTTCTTCAGATTTCAAGGGCTCATTGGTTACAAAGAGGAGACATTAAGGAAACTGATCACAAAGTTGCAGGTGGCATTTGGAGATTGTCAAGTAGTTGAAACAAGTGTTACTTATGATTTGGAATAGATGGGATGTCATGTTACTGATGAATTCAGTAATCTTATTGCAGTAGAGAGAGTAAATTCAGAATATACAATCAGGATCAATGCTGATGTAGATTCTGAAGACTTTGGTTCGCATACAATGAACAAGTTTGTCTTGTATAAATCCTTGATGAAACACTTGTTAGATACTACAGCAACAAGTTCCAAAGTTGTACAATCAGCATATGAAAATGCAGTGAAAGTTGAAGCCATATCGAAGACTATGAAAATTGTTGATCTTCCCACAGTGTATGACATCATTGTCAAATTCAAAGCACTAAGAAACAATCTCTAAGATTGTTGTTTTGTTTTTATTTCATATTAGTGGTTGTAAAGAATGCATTACATGAAAAAGCATAATTACATGTAATACGAGTTACATGTATGTAGAAGGATGTAATGTGAGTTGCATGTGTAGTTGCATGTAATCCTTTATTTTCTTCTGTAGTTAGACTAGGTGAAAGTTGGTTGAGTTGCTCCCCCTTTTTCGTCCACCTTTTTCTCAACTCTTGTACCTATATAAAGGAGTGCCCCCACATCGTAAAATCGTCATTATCTTTATGCAAGAGAGCTCTAGAGAAATAACCAATAGAACTTTGTTTGTGTAAGCACTATTTTGAGAGAAAGTGAATACAAAGGAGCATTTGAGACTTAACTTTGATTACGTGAGATTGTTACTTGTGTGAATTGTAAGCTTTGTCTATAATTCATCCAAGTTGTCTTTGATTCATGTTATCTTATGTTATTAGTAATTGTATCTCGTGAATTGAATAAAAAAAAGTTAAGAAGCAATTGAAGCCAGAGCTTTAACCAGGAGCAATTGTAAAAGTGTATAGCTAGAAGCTTTGCCTGTAGCTTATATTTTCTTCTTAATTTGCAAAATAGCTAAGTATTCTTACTTTTAGGAGTCTTTGTGCCCTAACTGTAAAGTTTTTCTATATAGAAGTACGATCGGATTTAGAGCCAAACCGGTACATTTTTAGCTAGCCTTTGAGTTAGTAAAGGTTTATCAGTATCACTGTTTCCAACTCTTGATAGAAGTGTAGTTAGAGATTCACCCTGCCCATTACTCTCTCCACAAGTAAGTTGATTCTTTCTTGAAAGATAAGAAGAAAGGATATTGGTAACACCCATCTTATAAAATCTCTCGACTTCTTGCTTACCTTGAGTTGATCCAAGGAACGGTGAGAAGGGGGGGCCTTCCGTTTAAGGTAGGAGAGATTCTGTCTCACATGCTATGGCTAGTCATCATATTTTGCAACCGGATTTTTACCGAAAACAATCAGTTGCAAAATATCCACCCAACAGGTAAGATTATGGAAACTCTACATGATGCACTTTCAACAGGACACCCAGGATTCTTCAAAACCAAGGAAAGATTTTCATGGAAAGGCCTCAAGGACGATGTCCTCCAACATATCAGGGAGTGTCAGACTTGTCAGCAGAACAAGTCAGAGCATGAGTTTTCAGCCGGGTTATTACAGCCTCTCCCCATTTCGGCGCAGAAATGGGAGAGTATCTCCATGGATTTTATTACAAGGTTGCCTAGGGTGCAAGGTAAGGATTTTATTTTTGTGGTGGTGGATAGATTAACAAAGTTTACTCACTTCTTTGCCATAGCAGCAGATTGGTTAGCCTCTCAAGTAGTTGAGTTATTCTTTCAAGAGGTTTTTCATTTACATGGTCTTCCCCGCACTATTGTAAGCGACAGAGATAGCAAGTTCCTTAGCACCTTTTGGTAGGAATTGTTCAAATTAATTGGTACGGAGTTGACACCCAGCACAATTTATCACCTCCAAACAGATGGACAGACTTAGATAGTTAACAAATGGGTGGAACGTTATCTCCAGAGCTATGTAGCAGGACAGCACAAAGCTTGGATTAAGTGGTTGTATCTAGGGGAGTACTGTTACTACTCCTACCACATGTCCATTCAGATGTCACCTTTTTGTGCTCTCTATGGCAGCAAGCCCCTATCATTCGTAGACTTGGCTTTGTAGGACAATAGGGCACCACTAGCAAGGGACTGGATACAGGATCAACAGAATATCCTCAGATCTCTTTGGGAGAACATTCTACGGGCCCAAAATCAGCAGAAGATGTACTTTGATAGCCGATGGACTGCGCAGAGTTTTGAGTTGGGTGACATGGTTTATCTCCGTCTCCAACCATACAAGCCAAGTTCCTTGAAGAAGAGTGGGTCTCAAAAACTTCAGCCCAGATTTTTTGGTCCATATCGCATTACTACGAGGGTTGGTGAGGTTGCCTATGAGCTAGATTTACCTAAAGACAACAAAATTCATAACGTGTTTCACGTTTCATGTCTCAAGAAAGCGATTGGCCAGCATACAATACCCTCCATAGAGTTGCCCCCACTCGATGAGGAAGGGAAGCTTGCATTAGTTCCAAAAGAGGTGATAGAAGTCAAAGAGAGGAAGTTGCATAGCAGGTCCATCAAGGAATATCTGATTCGCTAAAAGGATTTACCTTATGAGGAAGCCACTTGGGAAAATGAGTCAATCCTACAACATCTGCTCTGAGATTGCTTGAGGGCAAGCAATCCCGAGAAGGGAGGACTGTGATGTCCCCTTCTTCGCACTAGCATTAATGGCACCTAGTTGGTCTATCTTTCGATCCAGATAGGCTAACGACATGTGATTTAGGATGCCAACCAATCACAAGAGTTTTGGTTTCAATTGTGGAGATTTAATGGAAATCCTAAGATTAAAGTCACTTTATTGTTTAAAGTCACTTTATGATAAAATGACTTAAGTGACTAAAAGACGAAATAGTCTTTTATCCCACATTGCTAAGATGTTTGTTCTCCCCACACATCGAGGTTATAAAAGAAAGCCCTTGCATTGGGATTGCCAACAATGAATATATGATATTTCTACACATCCTAAAGGTTGCTTAAATGTGACTGGATATTTTGTAGGGACGAGACCCCTTGAGGAAAATAGTGAGGTTGGATGCAAACTTGGCACTCACATTTGCATATCAGTATTGGAGTTTGATGGAATACATTGGAAGTTAATAGTAAGCTGGAATTTGCTAGATGACAAGGAGTACACAGTATCACTCCCGCAACAGTTGAACTCGTGGATAAGAGGAAAAGACAGTCAGCGGTCTAGAATTGCATCATAGGAAATGCAGTATGTGAATATTTTCTTCTAATGGTGACGAGTGTGTAACTAATAGCTGGAACAGTATACGAAAACCTGAGGTGGTTGCAAGGCGCCTAAGCATCCGAAGAGTATCTCATATGCAATTCACGGGCCTCCACACTACCAACCGAAGGCAGTTTGAACTCTCAGGAATTGGTGGTATCGAGTCTGTAGACTGAAGATTAGCTACATGCTAGAGTTCCACCATTCACAACAAGAAACTCAGACCCCTAGTAACTTAAGGCAGCAGTATCTTCTGTCCCGCATCAAGGAAAGGTGGTCTCGGGTTATCAGCTAGCATTGGAAGTGTAGCCTCCAGCAGCTCCCACACATCAAGTCACGTGGGCAATTCACCTTCAACGGCTAACTCCAAGTTCTTGATTTCCTGTTTATATTTGTAAGGCTGTAATCAACTGTTGCAAGTATTGATATTGAACTCAGTCCATTATCCTTATCATACTTTCAGATATTTTTTCGTACAACATATTTATCTGATATCATTCTTCCAAATATTGCTTTGTAATTAAGTTCTGCATTATTCAATTGTCCTCAACCTTTTGGCATGCATTATGAGAGTTGGTATATTTCAATGGCTTCATAGTTAATACAGAGACCGTACACCAACTATTTGACAAAAATTCTATTAGCACAAGTTTAAATTTTCTAATCAGATTAAGTAAGGATTATCACAAACTATTTTTGTGAATTTGAGATGATAACACAAACTACAGTCAAAGCTTCTAGTCTATGTATTCTCACAATCGCTCCCAGATAAAGCTTCAGCTCCGATTGTTTCTTAACTCGCTATGCTCTATTATTAAACACGCAATAACAACATGAATCAAAGATAATAGACACAAATTACAGTCAAAGCTTCTAATTTGCACTATCACAATTCCTCTCAATCAAAGTTTCAACTCCAATTGTTTCTTTGTATTCACTTTTCTTCAAAATCAGTACTTCACAATCAAAGTTATTCTTGCACAACTTTACCAAACCATTCTTGCATACAAGATAAAGATGATTTCTACAATGAGAGGGGTCACTCCTATGGTAAAAAAAAGTGAGAAAAAGGAAGAAAAAGTGAGAACAACTCAACCACTTTGACTTGGTAAAACTAGGTGAGAAGAATTATTGGATTACATGTCATGAGGACATTCAATCGAATTACATGCAATTCATCTTATGCAACTACAATGCTGAACATACACTTGAAGAAAAATTGAAACTACTGAATCAGTTCTAAGATTACCAAGCAAAGGCTTTGTACTTGATGATATAATTGTGGATGCTTGTTGAATCAAGAGTTCATGAGTTCTACATCACTGCATTTTCTCTAATGAATTGCTAGTTATCATTTGAAAACTTGATGTCATCAAGTTGTGTCAGATTTACACGTTTTGGAACTTCTGACACTTTGAGAACCTTTTCCATCAGCATCTCTCTCTCTCTCTCTCTCTCCCCCTCTCTGTGAATGTGCTTTGGCACATTTCCACACGAACTCAGGTTCTAAAGCTTCCATTGGGAACGTGGAGACCACATGAATAATTGCTTCTTGAGAATCAAAGCATGTCCCGACAAAATGTCGATGTTCTTTGAAGTTTTGGCATATCTTGAAGAGTATGCCACAACATGAAGATGAAAACATCTTCCAATGACATTGGATCTTTGAAAACTTTGGGATTTGAGTTACAATGATGGACCCATGAGGGATGAGCATTCGAAGTATGGATTAGATACTTACTGAACACTTTGGAAGGCTGGAAATGTTTAGAACAACTTGGATTTTGGACAATATTGGCCAAAACCAGGTTTAAGATGGTGGATTGCATGTGGGCAAAATGAGGCTCTTGCTTTGGGTGACCAAGAATACAAATTGGAAGCATATGGATATGTGCAAATTGAGAGTTTTGGCATTTTAAAACTCAATTTCTCTAAGTGTCATTGCATGTGGTGAAAACTTTTTATTTTACACTCTAAGTGTCATTGCATGTGGTGAAAACTTTTTATTTTACATTGTGTAAAATATGGAACCGGGTGTGAAGAGTGCAATTCACATGTATGAGAAAGTGGAAAATAAGTGAGTTTGGAAAATGATTGAAGTGTGGGAGATGGAAACATGGAAATGCACTTGCATTTTTGGGTGAAAAAATTCAACTTTTCTCCAAAAATAAACTAAAAACAAGCAACAAACAAGAAATAAAAAATAAAAACAAAACAAAAACTTATCTTATACTTTTAACTCAAACTTGACAGACTTCAAAACCTCTCTATACATGTGATTTCATTTTTGGAGTTGGAAGACTTTTTTGCATTTGCAATGAGAAGATTTCAAACTTACTTAAAGACAAAATGCAAGAGACATGGATTGCATTTATACAAATGGACAAAAACAGGCCAAAGAATGCAATGATGTAGCAAAACAAGTAAGAAATACAAACAAAGTTGAATCCTTCAACTAATTTAGATTTCAATGAGCCAAAAATGGAGGAAAGAGAAGTTTGGATGAACTAGTCTTCTCCAAAATCGGGTTCTCCAAGTGCCTTTGCATGTTGAAACCAAAAACCTTTGAAAAATTCAAATTTTTGAGAAATTGTGGTCTCCAAGGGCAAATGCATGTGCATGAATAAATAAAATCTTGTTGCAATCTTCCTTCTCCTTCTTCTTAATGCAAAATCGAGTTCTTGGAGACTAAACACATTGACGTTTTTGCCCTTTAGCAGCAAATCACATTCTTGAGAGCTCCTTGCACGAAACGTCTCCTTGCACAATGGCAAATCGGGGTCTCTAAAACCAAATGCATGGAAAATGCATTTAATCTAAAATCGCACTCTCAAGAAGCAATAGCATGTAACATTTTGGTGAGAAGGTATGCTTTCCATGCAAATCGTGGTTTTTGATCTCAAACACATGAAGGAGGGAAGCTTGTATTTGTATCTTTTAGTGCAAATCGCACCACTGGGGAGCCATTTCATGTAATGTCCAGCATGTAGTTAGAGAAAAATGCCCTACAAATGCTTTCACATGGGATGCTTTTGCCGGAAAGAGGCAAATCGCACTCTTGGAAGGCAATAACATGTTTTAAATATGCAAAGCAATATATGTATTTGGGCATTTTTGACCTTCAAGTGGAAAAACGTTGACTTGGAGAGTGATTGCATGTATTGAAGACCAAGATCGCACTCTCTAGATGCAAAGACATGTTTTAAATGATCAACAAATACACATTGTAGTGCAAAATCGCACTCTCCAAGGCCAAAGACATGTAACGTTTTTGGCTGGAAATCTCATTTACATGCAAATTGCACTCTTCACATGCAAATGCATGTTTTATTTTGGGCCTTTTTGTTTGTCTAGTCAAACATATCTATCCATGAGTAAACTCGCACTCTATGGATGCAATGACATGTTTTACTTTTTCCTTCATATGCAAATCGCACTCTCCAAGTGTCATTGCATGTTTTAAAATATGCTTTTGACTTTCAATCATTTGGGTTGGACAAGTCAAAATCGCACTCTAGAGATGCATTTGCATATTTTGGTTGTTTGCATTTGCATACAAGAAGAAAATCACATTAGCTAGATGTATTTGCATGTAGCATATTTCATAAAAGATGTTATTGAGTTGCACAACAAACTTCCTATTTAGCACATGTCTAATTAATTATTGAGCAAATATTACTTAAATGGGTCAAATAGAATATTTACACTATAATTTACATTTAATCTGTAAATATTTGTTTTTTAAAGTAACATTTACATAGATGTATTAAATAAAACATTAAAGTAAATCTCAACATTAAATTAGACTATATAGTGCACTATAGTCACTTCAGTGAAAAATTTAAAAGGAACTCACCATAAAAATATAACATAAAGTGCACTATAATGACTTAAGTCATAAATTTAAGTCATAAAGTAATTTAAAAACATAACATAAAGTGAATTATATTATATTTTTCAAAAAGTGAAATTCAACATTAGAATATAACATCCATTTTTTTTAAATATGCAATCAAACTTGGAGAGTCCACTTTTTAGGCACTTAAATGGTCATATAGTTTGACTAATAAGTCTGATTAAGCCCTAAGAGATACCGAATCGAAGGGAAAAATGAAGGCAAGAGATTGAACGAAACAAAAAGCTTAAAGCACACTAAACAAACACCCAAAAATGCAAATAAGGACTTTGAAGGCTTCAAAAATCAAGTATGGGCTAATAAAAAGAAAAATGAAAAGAACTTGACGAAAGCCTTTAGTAAAAGGATTCACTACACAAATTTGGAACGATAAGTCGATCAATGTTGGCCAATTAAATAGTGAATTATCTCAGAGATATGCAAAACTTAGTTGAAAAGTTCCATACTATTACAAAATAGAGGACAGCTAAAGGTTCCCCTTTTTTCTTTTTTGGATGGCCCCCTAAATTTAAACCTCTTTTCTATAAGATGAAATTTATCCCTGTTTGGTATAATCTAGGTAGGCTTCCAATCTCCATCATCAATTGGAAATCCCTCAAAAGTATTGGCAACTATTTCGAAACTTTCCTAGACTATGAGAAGTCGGAATTCCCTGACGATGATTGTAAAATTCAACTTTTCATTAACTCCTACTTCACTTTGTCTAAGATGTCAATTCATAATGATAATACATCATTCAGTTTCTCTCCCAAGTTATTCTATGGCGATATTGATTTTAAGAGGGCGGTTTTGTCACATGACTTTTCTACCCCTGAACAAATTTTGCAAACCCTAACTATCAAACCAATATCCCCCATTTTGATCTCACATCCTATCTCTATTAAATTCCTTCAAGAAGGTGGCTTTGCTTATAAAGAACAAGCTTCCCTTGTTAAGGACTCTTCTCACAGAGTCTCTACTTCCCCTCCTCCACAACCGGCTCTAAGGTCGGTTATTGTTTCCAATGTTAACCCTAATAGTAGTTCCTCCTCCTCCCCTCATTGACTTGGATAGTAGTGACTTCTCCATCACAGACAATATTCATTCTCAAGATTTTCCCTTTGGACTATCCCTTTTGAACATGGATGCAATCCAACCACCTCCCATCTAGCCCCTTTGGTTAACAACCTAGAGTCGACCACAAAAGAAGCAGCTACCATCATAAACTCCTTAATGACAAAGATGCTTCAGCTCAATGATTTAATGGGGGAATTATCATACACGTGGGAGGAGGTTCAACATGAATTACTAAGGTGGCAAGAACTTGAATCCCGTATGCCTAAATCTCAGCAAGAAGTCCAAGAAAGCATTCATGGTCAAAATGATTCGGATCAAGTCCCCATGGAATTCGAATTAGTTTACAATATGATTGGAATGAATCAATTGTCAGAATTGAACAATATTATCAAATGCAACTCCTCCGAGGAGCCAAATGATGAGGATTTTAGTCAACATTTCATAGAGCAAGCCTCAAATTTTGATCCTACCCAAGGAACCTTGTCCTTGGGTCCCCTAGCTCCCAGCCTATTCTTGGAATAACTAATAACATTCATGGTAGGAATGCACCTAACTGTGGTAAAATCTCAAGGAAAAGAGGTAGGAAATCCATGTCAGATCTCAGAAGATTAGATGATGTAGTTGGGAACCAAGCCAAATTCACCTCTCTATTTCAAAATGGGAAGGGGAAGGGCCTTCCATCCCCTCAATGAAGATTACATCTTGGAACATAAGAGGTTGCAATGCCCCAATGAAGTAGCACTTATTGAAGCGTTGCCTCAAAACCCTTAATTCGGATTTAATCCTCCTGCAACAAACAAAACTCGATTCAAAAGAGCTCTCTAGGCTAGACCAGAAGCTGGGCATTTGGAAGGTATGGGGATATCCGGTGATTTAGGCATCGAATGGTCTTATTTGCATATGGATCCAAAAGTAATTCACTTCACTCATGTCTCGAGCCACCCAAACTAGGGGTATGGGTGGGTTAAAAGTTTTTCCTCAACTCTCTCCTTTATCCTCATCAATGTTTACGGACCCATTTCCTCTTCAGGAAAACTAGAAGTATGGGGAGAATTATCCAATTTCCTGGTAGACCATCAAAACGGCAATATTATCCTAGGAGGTGATTTCAATGCTATTACATGTCTTGAGGAAAAGATAGGTGGGATTAGAAATTTGAATCAAGCCTCAAGAGACTTCAACCAATGGATTGTTTTGTGTAATCTTTATGATGTCAAAACCTCAAATGGGGCTTGTACCTTGAATAACAAGAGGTCTAGGCATGATCATATCACAGAACGACAGGACTGATTCCTCTTTTATGGTGACCTCCCTTCATTTAATCATTGCCTCTCAGCAGAAATCAGCACTCTTTCAAGCACAGATCACTTCCCAATCAGACTGGATATTACTGAAGGAAATAGACCTAGCAAACACCCATTAAAGTGTGAGAATATGTGGTTCCAAGATAAAGAGTTCCTCTCCCTCCTAGAAACTTGGTGGAATGAAGATTCATTTCAAGAATCTAAGATGTTTTGCTTTGTCTCCAAATTGTAAAACCTAAAAATCAAAATCAAAGTTTGCAGCAAACACACCTTTAAAAACATATTTGAAGAATTAGATAAGGTGGAACAAGATATAAAGGAATTGACTCAGGAAGTGCCAATTAAAGGCATGGGCAATGAATCTTATTTTTGTGAAAAGTTTCTCCTTCATAAGCAAGCTAAATTACTTACCAAAGAAGAATTATTCCGGAAGCAAAAATCTACGAAAACCTGGCTCTCAAAGGGTGACAGAAACACTTAATTCTTCCACAACAATTCCAAGATGAGAAGCTCCATTAACAAAATCACAAAAATTAGAAACTCCCAAGGTGTCATGTTGGAAGATCCAAAGGCTATAGCCAATGAAGTTGTCTACAACTTTAGGAACGTTCTTAACAATTGGAATTCCTCTGACCTAACTGCACAATTTGCACTCTTGAACATTCCCAAACTCAAAATAGGGAACACAATGCATTGCTGAATAAAAAAATTCATTAAAGAAGAAATCAAAACCGCCCTCTTTTAGATGCACCAAGATAAGGCCCCTGGCCCTGATGGCTTCCGAGCCGGTTTTCTTTAGAAATGTTAGCATTTCATGGGAGATGAGTTATGGTAAGCTATTAAGGGTACCAGGAACTCAGACAATCTTCTTAGAGAAATTAACCATACCTTTCTCACCCTTATTCCAAAAAAAGGTGAAGCAATCCAATTAGGAGATTTTAGACCCAATTGCACTCTGAAACACAATCTACAAGATCCTTACTGAAACCCTGGCCAATAGGCTTAAACTCATCCTCCCCATCATCATTTTGGAGGAGAAAACTAGCTTCATACCTGGTCGGTCTATTATGGATGGTACTATAATTATTCAGGAACTCATCCATTATGTTCAATCAAACAAAACTCCTTGTATGTTAGTCAAACCTAATATATAGAAAGCATATAATAAAGGCAATTGGAGATTCCTTTGCAAATGCATGGAGGCATTCGATTTCTCTAGGTAAAATGGATCCATCTTATTTTAGCTGCATCTCCTTCCCAAAAATGTCCATCCTCATTAATAGTGCTCCAAAACATTTCTTTGATATATCCAGAGGACATAGGCAAGGAGATCCCATCTCCCCTTTTCTATTTGTTACTATGGCAGAAGCCTTTGGAAGACTAACTAAAGGCTCAAAAGACCAAGGTCTCCTCCAAGGCATCTAAGTAACAGATGGTGTCCTGAATATCACTCACTGACAGTTTGCATATGACACTATCATGCCAACTCATTGCTCTATCAATGAAGCAAACTCTTTGAAATCAAGTCTCGATCTATATATGACTGCCTCCAATCAATTTATCAATGCTAACAAATCAAATTTCTTCTTCATCAATACTGATTTGAGGCTAGAAGACAAGATCTACAATATTCTGGGATTCAAGAAAGGGGCCTTCCCTTGTAAATATTTGGGCATGTCTCTTAACAAGGGAACAAGATCCAATAACTCATGGTTCCAAATTATCTCAAATCTAGACAATAAGTTGGATAGCTAGAAGTCTAGATACCTATCTAATGCAGGTAGTCTAACCATGATCAAATATGTGCTTTCAGGCCTGCCCTCATACTAGATGTCTTGCCTCCCCTTTAACCTCACAAGCAAGCTCTGTGCTTGAAAAGAAAAGAAAAACCTTCTTTTGGCAAGGGGTATCTCAACAAAAGAAAGTAGCGCTCATCAAATGGGACAACATCTGCAAACCACTCAAATACGAGGGTCTTGGTGTTAAAAGCTCTTATGGCAAAACAAAACCTTTGGAGCTAAACTTGTATGGAGACTTTTCAAAGAATCCAACAGAAAGTGAGCCAAGATAATCTTTCACAAATATCTTATTCCTAATGACCCTCTAAGCATTTTTAGAAAAAATTATACCCCCAAAGGATCTAGTCTTTGGAACTTCATGCTAGATAATAAACATCCCATTAGCCAGTACCTATCCTGGGACATTGGCAATGGACATTCTATGTTGTTTATGGAGGATTCATGGGGAGGTTTTCCTGCCCTAAGATCTCTAGTTCTGCCCAATATCTACAACACCTTTTCTGTAGCTTGGGGAGCTTCCCTTAGCAATTATAACACCTACCCCAATAATAGCACTAGCAGGGGATGGAAATTTTAATCACTAGAGGATGCCCCCATGTCCATTGATGAGAAAGCACTTCTAGAAGCTATCCTAAAGGAACGACAGATTTTTCCCAAAAACAAAGAGGATTCATTGGTTTGGACGGGGGCCAAATTCGAAGAATACAATGTCAAAGAAGGCTATAAAGTAATGATTAATCTCATCCCAAATACATTCGAACTCTTTAGAGCTCCCCTTAGACTTATGTTGGAACAAATCATGTCTACCTAAGGCAAGAATGTTCTTATGGGTTTTCATACAGGGTAGAATCCTCACTGCAGATTGTTTCAAGAAGATAGGTTTTGAAGGTCAATCCCTACATTTCCTATGTTAAGCATCAAGAAGAAGCAGTGGACCATTTTTTACTTCAATGCCCCTATGCTTAGCAGGCCTAAATATGGCTCTATAATAAGCTTCATTTTCAATCAGCTTTCCAAAATAACATATTAAACCACCTCAGCCCGACCCTCAAAGTCCAACAAAAATACCTATGATGCTCTTTGGATGTCAGCCCCGGCAATTTTGATTTGGGAACTTTGGAAAGGACGTAATCATAGAATCTTTCACGATTCTAAACTTAGCATTTCTTCCTTATGCAATAAGATTGAAGCTAGCATTGTGGAAAACATAAATAATAAATTGTGATCTACTACTCAGTGTTAAGGTCACTTCACGGTTTGGGACTCTCTAATGAAATGAGAATGGTTTGGTCCGATCACCCTTGTTTGTGTTGGGCGAGGTGGGTCCGATTCCTAGAAAAACAAACGAGACAATGTTTGGACTCCACCCCCATCTTGACTTAACTAAACTTTGATGGAGCCTCAAAAGGCAATCCATGACAAGCAGGGATAGGTTCCATCATCCATGATTGGAATGGCAAGGTGTGTGGTCAACTAGCCAAACCAATTGGTCCTACTACTAACAATGTGGCTGAAATCGAGGCATTGGTTGAAGGTTTAATGGCATGAAAACATCTCAAAATTGATAATCTGATTATAGAAAGGGATTCTCAAATCATTCTAAATGCTCTTCGGAAAAAATCCACCCCCAATTGGTCCCTAAATTCTAAAGTGGATAGAGCCTTAGCTCTCCTTGATTATTTTGCTCTCTACAAAATTATTCACATCTATAGAGAGGGAAAATCTAAAGTGAATTCCCTAGCCAATTTGGGAGTTGATGGCACCCATTTATTTAATATCCCATAAATTTATATAATCCCCTTCCCCTTTATTGATTATAAATGGTAAATTATTCTACTTCCTAGATTTATCCCATTTGTATAGCCACTTTATCTTTCCACCATTTCCCATGATGTCCCCCTAATTATGTATCAATAACACTGGATGAATTCTCAGATTTCGAGTAAGATGAATTTAAGGACCCTGCAATGAAGGGTGTGTAGAAGTGTGTAATCCGTCTCGTCGGATGAAGTGTTATTAACTTTTGGCAACCCCGCTTCTCCTCCATACTTTTTGCTTAAAAAGTCAATTGAGACAGCTTACACATTTTGTGGGTAGCTTCTCCTTTACATTGCCTCTTATATGCCTTATTTCCATATATTGCTTATCACATATACCAATATTAGGATGAAAACAGGCAAGTGCATTTTGCAATTTTGAGGGTTGATTTTGGATAGAAGACTTAGGCTGATGCTAAATTCAACTCACATCTTGATTGTTCTAGCTGTAAGAAAAATTGTGGGGAAAGAATTCTCAATGTTGACTAACAGGCCAAAATCGAATGCGGAGATTATAGCAATGTTTATGGCAACCATTTCGCATGTAGGTGGTGACAAGAGAGAAATCCTTGAACTGTGTTGCGGCCTCTTATGGCCCACCTAGTGGTTGAGCTTGGAGTCATTTTGGACAATATTGATGCTAATTTGTGTATCCCCAAATGCAGTAAATTCGGAATCATAGATAGTGTTGTTGAAGTTTAACCAATCCTTATTATCAAGGATGCTAAGGAGTTCAACATGAAAGTTCCTTCTATTAGGATGAAACGGTAGTTCCTTCCAAGTATTATGCATGTTCGTGATCCTCCAGAGTGGCATGGTCTTGAGTGGGTTTTGGTGTCCAACCAAGTCAAAGATAGTGACTATGAGGTTGACTCTTCCTCTAATGAAGAGTAACGGGGCCCAATAGGTGTATATAGGCTATTAGGGTTTCTATACATTCGTAACACTTGTGTAAACCTTCATAAGATTTTGGTGGTGCCTAATTATTTATCTTTTTTGATAAAAATGGACCTCTCAATACTTTCTTTTATTCACTCTGGTTTGCTTAGCTATGGAAATGGGTTACTAATTTTTCTTTGGCTATTATGGTTTTTAGGAGTGGCATGGTATTAATTTGAAATGATGGTAATTAATGGGTAATTGACTGCTCAGTGAAGAAATTTTACCGGGCCCTTTAGCCCTACAAAAGCCCAGATCATTGTTTCTCTTGCATATCCCCTATACTTGGCTGACCAGACCGCAAAACTTTTGCAAGCTATTATGTGGTGCCATTGTTGTTGTCTTCAGCTAACTTAGACTGTCTATACTTTATCTTTTCTTCTCTTGGTTTCCTTAACAATATCAATTTAGGTTATTATATTTCCCTAAGCTCGTATGGTTTTTTGTTTCTACATGGTTAGTTTATATTTGCTTAATTCTTTCATTGGTTATGAGGAGAATTTCCCTCTCCCCTATTTCATGCTCTCAGTGCTATTTAGCTTCCTTTGAACCAAGTGAACCCAAAGCTATGTTTCATCTTAGCATCTCTTTAATTGGGTGTCCTCTATTTGATGGATTTGAGGTATCTGTCCAAAACGATGGTGGGTTGGCTTCGAGGAGGCCATGTAGTAATAGTTTCCCTCATATTTGTTGATATTTGTCTTCTTAGGAGTATAGATGAGGTCATGACCAAAGCCCTCTCCCTTCCTGCTCCCTCTCATCAATTTCCTCCTTTTAAATCCTTGAGGCGCGTCCTTTCTAGTTATTCCCCCACAGTGACTTTTGTAGGGCTCTGGTTTAGAGTGTTTTTGAGCATAAAGTTATCTTGCCTTGTAGTTCATTTCTTCTAAGTTATTTCATCTCGAATTATTCTGACAAGATATGTTGGGTTGGGAATCTTCCCTTATTTATATTGGGACGGTTACACTAAATGATCTATTAAATCTTGCCCTATGATTATCATTATGAGCTCTTGTGGTCTATGTTGTAATTCTTTGATTATAAGTCTCCAGAATAGATTAGATGGTTTCGTTTTGGAACATTGGGAAGTTGTTTTCTCAGTTGGTTGTTTAACCCTAAGAAGACATTTCACTATAATGGTTAGCATTTTATTTGCAAGCTTTCGCTTCTTTTACTGTAGAATAATTTGTAATAAAGGGCTTTGATCTTATTCCCCCTCCATCCCCTTTCCCTTTCTTTAAATTTCCCCTTCCTCAATAGATTAATGATGCTATCTAAAAGTTTAAATCTCCCATAATCATATTTGTGAGGTGTTTGTTGTGATAATGTTAAGATGAATTCATCTCTTGGCTCTGCTAATATCTCATCAGGGCTTGTTTCTTAAGCTAAAGTATATGGTATCAAAGGAGATTGTAGTTCTCTCCTTATGTTCTCATCATGCTTGCTTTATTATGTTGACTTATTTGTGGTTGGTGATAGTCAGTGGCTAAGAGGGTTTACTTATGGAATGGTCAAAAGGTTAAAGAATTCCTGTGATGTTAAAAATTGTCCAATGCGTGCGTGGTTAATCATATTTGTATGAACCAATTTGGTTAACATATGGACTGCTTGGGTCTTGTTGCTTTTGGAATTGCTATGATCTTTGTGATATTATGGAATATGGTTCTAGCTCCACACCACCCCCCCCCCCCGCCACCCACTCCCCTCTCCATTTTCCCTCCCCCTAAAGAACCCTTTGAATATCTATTCGTTAGATTATTATCTATTCAAGTTTCATATGTGGTACTTAGTTATCTATAATGTTGCTATGTTTTATGGAGTATTTCTCTTTCTAACTATATTTTTCAAAGATGGTTCATGTTTGGTGTTTGTGTTCCTTGGACTGTGCAAGGTCAGGCTATTCAAGGTTGGGATTGATTTGAGCTCCTAGTCTATCAGCACGTGTTAATTCAATTAAATTTAGCCCTTTGATTACCAACTTATGATATCCTATTTGTAAGGGTGAGTATGCCCCCCCAAGACCTTGATAGGGAGGCTGGTGTAAAGGGTGGTATGTCAGCTTTAGTCAAATAATTGACCTATGTAAATGAGGGTATGCCCTCTTAGCATATGCAATGGAGGATCTCCTTATCCTTCTCGTAATGTATACAAAACTTTGGTCCCAAGCTATACCAAGGGTTTTCTTCCCTGTTCTTTTTCCCCTGATGTTTGCACTTTGTATGGGGTAAAACAATTTTAAATTAACTTAAAATTAATTAAATATGGTGATTTTCTTTTGTTGATAAAAAAAAAGTTTGATGTACCCAAGTACTCATGTCCCCTATTTTGAAAAATAGTCACACCTGTACCCATACCCTAAGTACCCAAGTGCCCTCGTCCCCATGCTTACTTGGAACTTTCTTCCCAAGCGTGTAGTTCAAATTTCCCTCGTCACTATAGATCTAATCCAACAACATCCACAACCATAAGGGAAAATGCATATTATGAGCTTTTTCACTAATAAATGGTTTACTTCAACCTTGAATGGCAGACATGATCCTAGGGGAAACATCTCTTTAACCCTACCAAGTGCCAACTATTAGCACTCCCTGATGAGCATTATTAGCATTTGAAGTGGTTCTTTCAAAATGATCATGGCTCGGTGACTTTAAATTTCAAGTCTAGGTGGTGATATTCCATTATCTCCATTTTTCCATAGTGTTTTCTCTTTGGGGATTTGTTCTCCCTTCTTCGCTATACGTACTAATTTCTTAACCACTAGTATCAATGATCCCTTCTTGTTTAGTATTTATTTGCTTTTATTCTGCCCCTTTGTGGAGTCTTTCTCAGATTCTCTTCCATAACTTTCTATTATAAAATGTTGTACCCTTAATTCCCATTGACCTAGTTTCTCTCATTTGTGGATATTAATATGATTTCTCTCATTTTTTTCTTTATAATATTCTTTAATATTTAATATAGCTATACATATACATACAAAAAAGGTGTGGTAACTAACAAAAAAATTCAATTGTTAACATGAATTTTCTACAGCCCGTGAAGTTAGTTAAAGAGAACTTTTGTGTTCAATTGTGCATATTTTTGCATCGATTTTTCAGATCACAACCATGTGATCCGAAAACATTAATGCAAAAATACACAATTGAATCTAAAAGCATAGCTGCATTGTTTTACCATGACTAGCTAGCAAAATTGATGCAGAACTAAGAACTTTTCCAAATCTGTATTTAACTCTAAAAATCTGCATATAAATCTGACAGAACACTTCATCTTATTTTCCCAATATTGACATAATGGAGGCAATCTTGACAAAATCACATATTCATTTTATAAAAACCCCACTTCTTCATGTAGCAAAACTCATTTCTATTTAAAATCCACCTGTCACTCCATTACTATTGATCTCTTCATTTGAATAATCCAATGGACATTAGAAAACAAAGCCTTCAAACACTTCATCCCATTTATAACATTCCAATCTTTAATCTTTTTTTAACACCTTTACAAAAATCAATAATTTTGAATACCATTTCAGCCCATGTTTTAATCTGAAACTTTTGTGTGAATAACCAATGGTGATTCTATTTCATGCTCATTAGATAGAACTGCAACTTCATGTTTAAATCAGCTTTCAAACCTAAAAATCATAGCATTAATTGATTTCATGCACCTATATCCACTTGCTGTTAGAAGTCTGCATTTATGCATTTAATGTGGAGACTTGAAAGAAAAAAAACTGATGATAATTGGAATCAAGAACATGGAACTGATGAGAGTATAAAACCATTAATTTTATGACTCGTGCATTCTAGAATAGCACTACTGAATCAGCTCCCAAAACAAGATAGAAAATTGTTTGTAACCGATTCTTGAAATCGGATTTGATTCACATAGAACCACCTACAAATCCAAATTGACATCAGAGATCAGCAAAAGATCTAGGCTGAGCATAATGGTTTTGGTTACTTGATTCTTGTTGTTGAAGTCTCATGGCTGCAAGTGCACATTCACTCGCTGCAGATGGGTGAACATGGAGGTCTACCAAAAGGATCATAGGAGATGATCTAGAGCCAAAGGAGATGGTCCAGATGGTTGCCAAAAGACCTGGGGACAGAGGAAATAGAGGACTCTTGGGTGAGGCAAAGAATTGTTGGGATGTGGAGCAGCATTGAGGAGTGGACTTGAAGATTGGAGAAGCAGAATTAAAGGCAGCCACTTGAACTCCATTAATAAGAGACAGTTGCAAGATAGAGAGAGAAGTAGAGGCATCAATTCGATGATGAAGACAAAGAGGCAAAGTTTGTTTGCAGGATCTTATCACCACATTTCCATGGGACATGGAAATCTTTTAAGCCCGAGAGTAGTTCAGGGGCACCAACAGGTTAATTAATTTGATCGCACTTTATAAAATCTAAATGTTATCATGTTGAAAATGATGTCAATATTTATATATTAATACATGTAATAGCAAAATCTCGCAAAATTATGCAAATATTGTAACTAGGGAATATGAATAAGCAATTGATAGGACATATTAGTTGAAGCAGTTTTATAACTGCCATGAATGCATTTTAAAAGGATTGTATTGGATTGAGATGTGCCATATAGAAGAGGGAGAAAAGAATGTAAAGATCATAAGCCCTCTAACTGTCGATAGTCATGACCATTATGTTCATTTCTTGTGAAATGCAATGCCAATAGAATTTTCAGTTTGCTAATTAAAATGCAATTGCAATTAATGCTTTTCTATCTTAGTTCAAGGGGAAACCTATTTCAAGAATCGGTTACAAGACACATTGATTTCAAGATTCGTACGCCGGGGACACGTCCCCACTCGAAAAGCCAAGGCTTCCGAGACGAGGAGTGTTTACCGCATAGGGTAAGAAGTTCAACACATGTATAACACGATTCAATTCAGAACAGGTACTTTATTCATGTATGCACTTGCAAATTACAATCCGATTACAATGACTACAATGATCAATGATGATTACCACGATGATTCCAAAGTCCATCTCGGACGTGTACATTTACCTTTCTGAAGGGGTGACTCAAGTGTCACGCGCCCGTTCGGATACTACTCTACCCGTCGGCTACACTATACATTTTACTGACAGCATCATCCCCCCCAAAAGAAAAAAGTTGTCTCCATACAACAATTACAAAATATCTGAGACAAATTAACAACAAAATACATTAACTGACTAACTACGACAAGATAGATCTGTTTTTGTCACATCACTTTCACATTCATCTCGTGCTTGCACCAAACTGGTCTCCAAACCACGTTGCATCTGTAGCCTCTGCTAACACAATACTATCTCCTTAGCGGACCTTGATAGCCACCCATGCCGCTTTCTCTATTTCCAACTCCTGGTTACACTGAGCCAAGTGTCGCCGTACTGCCTTCAATTGGATGATCAGCTCCTCCCGAGCTCTCTATGCATCCACCAAAACAACCTCACGCCCAAACACCTACTCTGAGTGCCACCTCAGACACACAGACACTCATGCCTATGGCAGCAACTCCAGGTCTCATCAACTGGTCACACTTCCCATGACTGATATCTGCAATGACTGGGGGTCTCAAATTAGCACTCCGAAACCCACACAAAACTGCATGGAACACACTATTTCTGTCATTTTCTTCCAATTTCACACTCTTTCTGGCAACTACTTATGTTTACCCTTCCCTTTGGCATCATGCATTACTCATTCCGAACTGTTTCAATCTTTCGTCGTTTTTTTCTTTTAAATTTATTTATTTTGCTCTTCCACTTCCTCTTTCCTGCAGACCTGCTTTGTGAATCGGCTACAGCAATTCCTCTTCCTTTCCTGATACCCTTCGTACGGCTATCCCAGCTTCTCCCTTGCCGTATGTCGTACGACCTCCTTCTTCCCTTTCCTCTGGTTGCCCAATCCGTATGGACAAACCATACGGTCTTTTTTGTTTCTGCTTTGTTATTCCTTACATATGCTCTTTTTATTTTCATTATGCCCAAAGGTCGTACGGTCATCAATGATTCACATGTATTTCGAACTTCCTTGGGTCCGTATGGTCCTTTGTATTCTTTCCCACTAGAGACCGTATGGCTTATTCCTTCTATCTGCTTATTCCGTATGGTCTTGCTTATTCCTTCTATCTGTCATACGGCACGGTCTTGCTCACCTCACCAAAGCCTCGAGGTCATACGCTCATCTAGGGGCTGTACGGTTATGTAAAACTTTACTCCGCTTTTTTTCATTTAATTTCAACATAAGTTCTTTTTGGGGCCGTACGGCTATCCAAGGGAGCCGTATGGTCATCTAACCGCTTTTCTTTTCAAGGTCATACGGCCTTTTTCTCCAAACTTTTCCCTATTTTATGACTCACTTTATTAATTTTGCTTCTCCTCTATATAGTCTCTGCTAAGGCCGTACGGTAGACTTCTGCTCCTAATTCCTCTTAATACATTTACTTTATGCTTCATTTTATCTTTGACATTTAAAACTATATTCGATTTTAATATTATACATATTTACATTATTTACAGACATCTTTTCTTCGTTCATTTATTTGCCCGTGAAGAATCCTTCCTTTCCCTATATATTTTCAACTTTGATCCATTTACGGCATCTAGTATTTCTTTTTCGTCTAGTGTCCACAATTTAATTGCTCCGTTATATCCAACTTCGTGTATCTTGTATGGTCCAACCCATTTAACTTTATATTTTCCAGGCCTTATTTCATTTCGTCCATTATACTTCAGTACCAATTGACCGGGTTGAAAGTTCTTCAATTTTAAACGTTTCTAATGCCATACCTTCCACTTGTTTTGTGCAACTTCCACGGCCCATGCTGCATAGTTCTTATTCCTTCGGTACGGCTGCTTCCATATGGGTACTGCACCTTCGATTAATGGTATCCAATGGACACATAGCTCTGGTGGCACTCCTTTTAAGTCCTTATACATCCAAGCTGCCGCCTTCAATATTGGGTTCCAATCATCTCCTACAAGAATGTTCTTTGGATTTTCCTCATCACCCAAGTTTATTGTTTTCACCGTCGGCTCTTCATACTTCATTGGTTTATCTTTACTGAACGTATGGGCAAATGTTTCATCAACCTAAACTTCTCTCCCTCCTTCAGTTCGCTATACTCCTTCGGAAACTCATGGCCTTCTTTTCCTTCCTCGATACTCAAAATATTGTAACTCGAAAAGACCTCATAATCTTCCATTTGCCAATGTAGCAATCCGTTTACTGAATCTAGGTCATCATCAGTTGACCCTCCTACTAATCTCAGCACCCCTTCATCATCTGGTTCCATCATTTTTTTCCCTTCGTTGTCATTCTCGCCTTCACCTTCTGAGTCCAACGACGCTGCTTCTTCTCCTACCATCTGTGTATGCAAATCGATTATAAATCTCCTACCTCCTTTCTCCATTGACAGGGTGTTCCTTTTCCAATCATGCTTTACCTTAGCTTGCACCAACCACCTCCATCCCAGGATGGCATCGCACCCTCTTCTCTTTAGTGGGATGACCACGAAATCCAATAAAAATGGTTGTGTCCCAATTGTTACCGGCTGTGCCATCAAGGTGCCCGAAGGTTTTATCCCATGTTGATCTGCTGTTAGTAACTGAAAGATGGGTAGCCATAATGTTGGTTGTCCAAGTTTTTTCCAGATATCTTCCGGTAGCACGTTCACTCCCGATCCTCCATCTACTATTGTATCCGTTAGCACCGTACCCAGAATGCCCATCTCCACCACTACTGGGTGTCTACCTATCGTAAGTGCTAGTAACATCGGGTCGTTGCTACTGCCATGGTTGTTTCCTTACTATCCTTTGCTTCCTTCATCACTCTTGAGGACAGTGTCATTTATAATAGCCGTACGCAACTGCGGCATGGTGAGAAGAAAATCATTTAATTTAATTGGCACTTCCGTTTGCATTATCTGTTTCACCATGTTTTGTTCCGCCAAGTTTCTCTTTGGAGTTTCAGCAATGTCTTTTACTTGTGACTTCTCTGCTTTCATCTACTTCTCTATCTCTGTTCGGGCTTTTTGTAACCTCTCCTTCTCTTCTTCCGCATTCGGATATTTTGCTTTCCTCGCCTACTCCCGCGTGATCGCCAACATGTTCTCATCACATGTTTCAATACTTAATAAATTTACGCCTTGCTTTGGACATTTTGAATCTTCATGGTCCCCTGGACCACACCATCTGCACAGTAGTTGCGGCGTCTCCTTCGTAGTACAATCCCTCGCGAAGTGACCCCAAAGATTACATGCCTGGCACTGTATCATCAGCCGTCCACTCGCATCATATTGTATTCTACTCCGGCCTCCATTGTTATTATTATTGTTTCCACCCCTTCCACATCTATTATTATTTCGATAGCCACTTGAAGTTGCATCATTGCTTGTGTTATTGCTATTGTTCGATGCTTCCTGCGTTAGTAACCACCTACTGGTGTCCTTTTGCTTTCAAGTTAAATGGGCACTCTTTCAAGGAATGCCCCACCACCTGGCAGATGTCACAAAACTACTTCTTCGGGCATGAAGCCTTTGTATGGCCGTCCTCCTTGCAATCTGTGCACCACAGTTCTCCTTTTATTGTATCCGAGTTTTTTTTCATTTTTTTGAATTCTTTCATCATCCAAAGCATGTCTTTCTGTAGTGCTTTCACCTTCTTGTTTGATTCCTCATCGCTACTATTGCTTTCCGAGGATGAATCATCTGAATCAGAGGATTTATGCTTCTTCTTCTTACTTGTCTTTTGTTCGCTTTCCAAATCCATGGCACGAGTATACGCATCGGTGTACGATGCTGGTGGTACAATCTTCATTTTCTTTTTAAGAGCTGATCGTAGCCCCTCCACGAACCACCGTTTTTTCAGCCCATCCGCTAGTTGACTCTCCATCTTTGCGATCAATTCTTTCAGTCACCTGGCATAGGTTCGGACTGTCTCATTCTTTCCTTGTTGGGTGCTATAGATTTCAGCCACTATTTTATTATCATCTCGGAGTAATCTGAATTCTGCTATAAATTATTTTTTAACATTCTCCCATGTATTAAGTTTTTGAGGACTAGTGTCAAAAAACCAATCTATCACCACACCCCGTAGGGTCATTGGAAATTGTCTTACACAATCATCCTCATCCGTCACACCATTTACCGTCCATATGGTTTCACACGTTTTACAATGTTTGATAGGGTCTGCTGAACTATCACCATGAAACGTGGGTAACTTTTCTTTAGGGTCAGCTATCGTTACTTGCCTTTGATTCTGAGGTACTTGTGTACCCGCGCTGTTGTGAGCTCCCGCACTGTTTTGGACTCCCACACTATTCTGTGCTCCCGCGCTATTCTGGACTCCCGCGCTGTTCTGGATAACAGTCTTGTTCCCAACAACTGCGTTGTCTGGTGAAAAGTCTTCAAGTGACGTTCTATTCGCCGCCTGTATCCATTTGTCCGATTATTAGGAACGAAGAGATCACTCCACGCTCATGCTCTCTCGGCACTTTGAGCAGTGCGAGCTGTTTCCCTTCCAAACAAACACTCTCCCCTCGGTGTATACAGGTTAAGGAATTCTTCCCTTGTTTCCTCCACCAAATTCAAGCGTTGTCGAGTTTCTTCAACAATTCTTCGGCACTCCTCAGCCTACTAGGTGAGTGCACTCCCTCTGTCTGTGCCTCTTCACCCCTTCGGTGCCCGTCAACAATCTGCTGAAGTCTCTGCCTGCGCTCTGCTTGCTGTGTTAAAATTAAAATTTCTTTTGATGTACTTAGTTCATTTTTATCTTTTACCTTGTTTTGATCCTTGTTTGGCAAATTCGGCATTAATCCTCATTCCTTCATTCTAGGTACGTCTAGCAACGGCGCCAAATATTTACAGCATAGGGTAAGAAGTTCAATACATGTATAACACGATTCAATTCAGAACACGTACTTTATTCATGTATGCACTTGCAGATTACAATCCAATTACAATGACTACAATGATAATGATGATTACCACGAAAATTCCGAAGTCCATCTCGGACGTGTACATATACCTTTCCGAAGGGGTGACTCAAGCGTCACGCGCCCATTCGGATACTACTCTACCCGTCGGCTACACTATACATTTTACCGACAACAAGGTCCTAGAAACAGGGGGACGAGTATGGGACATCCCCCCGCCATCCCCAATTAGACAAAAAATGCAGCAAATGTCCCCTGTACTTGACGACTTCTAGGAGAAAAAAAAAGACAGCTAGCCATCCTCAGTACAGAAAGGGGACGTCCAGAAGTCGCCTGACTATAACAGGGACAGTCAACCATCCCCATTTTTGTGAAGCTTAAAAAAAATTATAATAAAAAACCTTATTTTGTTTGTCCCTACTTGGTCATCTAGTGGGCCCTGCCCCTCCAAACGCCCTAAAAGGTCAAAAACGACCACATTGTAGTTGTTTTGACATTTGTTTGCTTTGTCTGAAGTTAAAGTGTGTTGAAGCTTGTTGGGGTTTTCATTTTGCAAGAAGAGGTGATTTTTTTTGCTTCCATGGTGGCAGAGGCAGAATGAGAGCAACAGTTTGCTTCATTGTTCTATGTTGAACTTGAACATGATGATGAAACTTTATGGTAGCCCTCTAGCCTTTAGGCATATTTAGATTTCCAAATTTTTATGATTTTTTTCACTACTAAACTTATATTTAAATATTTTTGTTCACATATTGATATGTATATTGACAATTGAGTGCTAAAATCGGTTATTATTTCCTACGTAGCATTGAAATGGTGCACGTTAAGGTTCTATAATGTTTAAAAGACATGTTTTGTGCTTGGTTTCATATGGATAACATGTATATTTGCAAATTTCAGTGTATATTTTAAATTTTCCCTATATATAGCCGTTCTCGTTTTCTGTCCCCCTCCTCCCCCCAAATTGCCAAAAAAAAATTGCTGTCTTGAAAATTCGTCCCCGTCCCGGAAACTCGGGGGAACATAGATTTCAGGAAAGAATGCCCTGTCAGCATTGACATCTAGTAAATTTCATTGGATTTAAAATTGTTTTCAAAAAGGTTTTCATTACATTCTTCAATGTAATATGAATAGCCTCATTCTATTCAAGGTAACATGCCAAGTCCTGGTTATTTTGATAACCAAAATGAGAATGTAATTGGTTTACAGCTGATTCACATAATGCTTGCAGAGGTCTGATTTTCAAGGGATACCGGGCTGTCATAAGCCACTTCCATAATAGCTTAATTGCATCAATCTTTTTGCAGAGGTCTGATTTTCAAGGGATATCGGGCTGTCATAAGCCACTTCCATAATAGCTTAATTGCATCGATTATTAATTTGGTTTGCAAGAAATGATTATAGGCAGCCAAGTACCGATTATCAAAGTTGCTATCACAACTTTTCAAACTATAATTGAATGTTAACTTAGTTGGGAAGCTTATTGGGCCCTTTATTATCAAGTGAGTTGTGATTTACATCGTAAATATCCATTTTTTGTTTAGAATATTATTAGCAGCCTATTTATATAGTTCAACAGCGATTTCTTTCTTTTGGTTTTGTCTTGGCATTTATCCCCAATTCAATAATCGATTTAGAGAAGCTTATGATGTCTACATTCTCGGTCATTGTAATGTTTCTGTCATAAAATAAATTATTAATCAAACTTTTGTTAATGGGCCAATTGATTTAATATATCTCAGTCCCATTTTGTTTTGTTTTTGTTGGTAGTTGGTATGTGTAGCCGTCAACTATCTTTGTACACCCTCGGAAAGGTTTTCCCAACGGGTATTTAAGCATGGCTTGTAGGTAGTGATTAATATGCGATTTGGATTATTTCTTTGTACTATGAATTCCTGTTGGAGGTCTGGTTTATTCGCCATTTCGGAAGTGAAAGATCTTCCCTATTTGGCTCGTGTGGTTTCGGCGGGATTCAACCCTCAACCTATTTCGTTGTTGCATGTAATACTTCGCTCAGATCTAGCAAATTGGCGCACCATCTTCTGGCAAATATGAATTGAATGTTTCTGTGTTCACTTCCCATTCTTGTTTGAGTTTTATCTTGTTCATGGTTTTATTGAGCGAATTCATCTTCCACCAACACACAACTTCATCCGCACAACTACACAACCGTACAAACTTTGGCTAGCACACAGACACCTCCATAAACTATACCGTACGGCCTCATAGACATACCGTATGGCCTTGCTTTGTGATCCCACGACCTTTTGAACACCCTACCACACAGCCTGTCCTTGGCCCTTCCATACAGCCATCTGTCATCTAATATCATACAACCCATCATTTTTCCATTCATTGTACATTACTTCATATCACCGTACGTCATATATGTTGCTCATCACCACACCGTACAGCCTCTCCCTTGATTGTACATCCTCATTTGGTGTTCATACAGCATCTCAACCTAGTTGTACTGCTCCAGTATACCGTACTACTTCCACAATAGCTCCACCTGAGTGACATTTTCAGTATCTGACGGAGAAAGATCGTTTCCAGAGAAGTCGTAGGGAACAGGATCATTACAGTCATGGAGCAGATTTTATTGAACTCTCAATTGAAAGTATTGGTTCTGAATTTGCTGCAAATAATTTTGAAAGGGACCGATTAGTTAGAAGTTGATTTCATTTAAATCGGTTATTGATGAAAAACAGGCTTCTTCCTTTGGATGCAGTTAATTCTTGGTGTCATCAGTTCAAGAATGGTATTGCTTTTGTAAATGACATGTCCTTGGTATGAGAAATAAAGTTTAGATTGAGGAATGCATTTGCATTATGCTGTGCAGTCAAAATATGTGAAGCAGTCAGGATCATTCAAAAATGTAATGACAGTTGAATGCCCAACCATTGCTACAGGAATATGTTTTGAATAACCAGTAAATGTGCTTCATGTGGAAGAAAATGCAATTGAACAAGTTTGGTCTCTATTGTGTCTGTTTTATGACAGTAAAACGAAGTGTGAATAATATTTCAGACTATTTGCAGATTTGGGGAAAAGTTATATGATGATCCACATCAAAAATATCAACAAATATGGAAAGATTAGAACTAATGACCTGCAGAACAATTAAGCAAGGCAGATCTAATGAAAAATAATAAGATATCAAGAGTTTGGTATCAGTTATTAATTGCCAAATATTGATGTCTTTGTAATTAGATTACCCAAGAATATTTGAAAGATGCCATGCAATAAAGTATTGCCTTTGGTTACCAAGGCACAATGCAACATTTATACCAATCACAGTACCCAGAAATCAGAACAATCTTCAAATAAACAAACCTGACAAAATTTTAAAAATGAGACAGAGAGGTTATGTAATTGTACACCTGGAAGCATACAGAATTACACAGTGTTTATATACAATAAGGTTCATACACTATTTTGAAGGAATACACATCATGGTTTTTTTGATGAATAGTCTATTTTCTATTAATTATAATATTAAAGTTACATATTCACAAAAAAAGCGTCAGAGGATACAAAGTTCACCCCACAAGAGTTCACACGGCCCAAGGCCAAAAAGCTAACAACTATTCATCAAAAAAAAATCACATAAACTGCCCTCAAGCGGCCAAAGCAGTGCCAATCAAGGGAGGAGGATCATGGTGATCATTAGAACCCCATACATCAGCAGGGTTTGTGGGTGGCTCAAAAGGAGCCCACCCGTCATTAGCAGCAACTTCTTTATCTTTATCTTTCTCTCCCTTTGCCCTGGGAGGTGACATCGCCAAAACCAGGCAAAAGAATGACCACTTCGGATCTCTACTGGAGGAGGGCCAACCAAAAATAGCAAGAGCAATGGGAGGAGTAACCGGTGACCAGCTAGAACCCTTTCGCAAAGAGGCTGAGCGGCAACGCCAGCCATCAAACCACTGCTAGGAGAGCGACAAAGAGCCTAAGAACGTGGCATCTGGGAGCGGCGAGGAAAGGAACTACAACCCCGTCGGCAGCCACGAGGTGGAGTGTGGTCCGTGGAAACAAAATCCAGCGGCACTCTAGCAGTCATACATGGCGCGTCACCCCAATGGTTAAGCAACTCCTAAAGGTGGGCCACTTCTAGTGCAGCCTTGTCAGTTTGTACTTGAATCTGCATCATGACATTGTTACATATACAAGCCTTAGTGTACATGGAAACATTACTATCCCGAAAACTGTGAGTGAACACAACAGCATTTCTATCCTTCCACAGAGTAAATAAGATCTTCTTCCTGAAAGCATGCCATATCTGAGAATACTTGAAGGGAATTCTAGGTGAATCTCCCAATAGAATCATATGCCAAGAGAAGGGCTCAGGCCAAAACGGTTTGAAGAACTCAAGAATCCAGAGCCAATATTGTTGAGCCCTTTGACAAAACCATAAAATGTGAAGGAAAGTTTCAGGTTGCCCACAAAAAGGGCACCTAGGGTCTGGGCTTTCCAAATGCTTAAACCGAGGGCCCAAGGGCAAGCCCTGGAAAAGAACACAACAAGCAAGGTGTGCAATCTTTGGCTCAGTGATAGCAATCCAAATAGTGTTGAATCTAAGTCTCCATTTTTTCTGAGATGACTGCAAATGCCAACGCTGATTGAGCACATAAACCATAGGCAGGTGAGCAACCAGCCAAAGATAACCCATCTTGAGTTTGTAGCTGGTCGTAGGAGTGGCAGGGTACCACTTCCAATCCTTCCACTATGGTTTCACCAATTGAAGCCCTAGTTTTTATAGCATATGAGGAGGCACCGCAAAAACTAGAAGATCAAATGTCTATCGATCTAGACGGCTAAGCTAAACTGGACTTGTGTGTCCTCCCATGAGTGGAGACTCATGATGGCTCTAAAGAAGAGATCTATAGGAGTCTAGATGCCACGTTTGAAAAAACACAGATCACTCGCCCCTTGAACCTTAGCCAACAAGATTCATTCAATACTAAACAAGGGGGACCACCAAATGTTGTGTTGGTTCATAGAAAGACCATCCTTGAAACCATCTCTAGCCTAGCGAAGCCATGACTTGAGAGCTTCCCAAGGTTTCCAAATACTTTCCACTACAAAAGTGCCCTTGATTTGCACTAGTAAGGAGTAATGAGAAGGGTTTGAGAGCCAATCCCCTTCCAAGGTAGTCTATTGACTGGATATCCTAAAGAAATGCAAAGCCAGAGGTGAATCTTCCAAGCTTCATTGCTAATGAGAGCACGAATGACCCATTTGGTATGCAACGCAACACCCTACTTTTGGGTGGACATAAGGATGAGGCCTCTAGACTCTTTAGGGAGACAACGGTACTCTCAAGCCACTTTGTGAAAGCCATGATGCTTGGAGTCTGTCGCCCAAAGAAAATTCCTCAGGAGACGCTCCGATTTCAAATAGGAAGCTTTAGAGGGTGCCCAACAAAAAGAGTAATAAACATGAGTGGCCACTAAAACTTTTGAACAAATCTGGAATTCACCAACCAGAGAAGAGGCTTAGTAATCCAGTATTCAAGTTTCTTCTCAATTCTAGCAATAACAACATTCCACAGCTCAACAAGGGAAGCCTAGAAAGCGAACGGAATGCCCAAAAAGAGAAAAAGCTCCCCATGCTAAATCCACTTCCACTCGTATTGGTCAAGCCAAGAAGGAACCGGAAGAAAAGATTGCCTGTAACAAAACGTTTTAAGCTATTGAATAGAGCTTGAAGCCAGGCAGAAAGTGTCCAAACAGTACAAGGCTTAGCAATATTTCCCTCATCCTCAATGAGAGCGAGGAAGGAGTCATCGTCAAAGTGCCCATTGACTAGCTGGGTAGAAGAATCAGGCGAGGAGATACCACGAACCAGACCAGAGGATATGGTCCCAAAACCTTCAGCAACAAGCACATAGAGCACTGAGGCCAAAGGACAACCCTGGTGAATAGATTTGAACAGCCCAAAAGTTATGGATTGCTTGCCGAGAAGAAGCATCTCCAAAAAGCATTTGAACGTCCTAAAGGAAAACAGGACCAAACCCAAGGGCTTTAAGCATCACAAGAATAAAAAGCTATTCAATGTGATCATAAGCTTTGGAAAAGTCAATTATGAGGAAGAAAGCTTATTTCTTAGATTGACGAACTCATTCCATACCTTCCCAAACAGCAATGATATTATCCAGAATATACCTAGATTTGGTGAAGTCATTCTGCTCTGGGCGCACAATCAAAGGCAAGAGATGGCAAATTTTGAGGGTCAATGCCTTAGAAATGATTTTATAGGAGACATTCAAAAGAGTGATAGGTCTCTGATTGCAAATATCTTCAAGGTCTCTGGTCTTAGGTATGAATTTAATGTTTCCTTTATTGATGATACTCCCAAGAGATTTAGAATGAAAAGCTTCGAGATACACTTTATGCAGATAAGGGCCAATAGATTCCCAAAAGGTTTTATAAAATTCACATAGAAACCCATCACACCTTGGGGCGTTGTCATCCGCTATGGAGAAGACGACTTCCTTAAGGTCACTGATTGTGAGCATTTGCTCACAAAAAGCATGTTGCTCAGCCTCAAGCAGGTTAAGCACAATAGAAATGCAGTGTTGTAAAGCTCGATCTCTGGCACTGGAATGGCCCTAAGAAGTGAAGACTTCAACATAATGGAGAAAAAATGCTTGGAGAATATCAAGAAACTCACAGATTTTGTTGACCTTCCTTGATTCTCTTAATCCCTGCAGCGGTATGACAAGCCCGAAGAGCCTGAAAGAACTCTTTGGAGGTCTGATTCCCAACCTTAAGCCAATGCAAGTGAGCCCTAAGCTCCCCGTGCGGCATAACTATCTGCAATTTGCTTCTAATGGCGAATATTGGCAAGCCAAAGTTGTAGGTCTATGTCAAACGGATTCATGGCCAGAGCTTCAGAGGCCGTACAGAGCTCTTTGGTAGTGGCCTCATCAGATCTTCGGCAATACATTGCAAGTCGCCTACTGTGAATCCAAAGAACCTCGTCGTGCAGGTGATGGCATCATTCCACCACTAAATCCACCCAACTTGAGGTGGGGTCGAGGATCCATATTCCAAATACGCATAATATGAGCAATAGTGGAGTCTATCGAAGAAGTAATGTGTTTAAGAAAAATTGCGATTTGGGAGAGCGTTGTTGCACAATTTGCCAGATAATGGAAAAGATGGGATAGTGGTCTGACAAGGTCACATCTTTAGAAAACGGGAAGAAAGATTGAGCAGAAAGCATGGAACGATCGAGTCGTTTAAATATCTTGTCAAAGCCAACTCAAAAGTTGGATTAGGTATGCCAAACCCCACTAGGACTACAGCAGTTAGCATTGGGATCAAAAAGGCCCAATTTATTACACATGTAGTACTAGGCTTCCCTTTCCCAAATTGTCCAGCGAAAAGGCAAAATCCCATCTTTGTCAGAGGCTAACTCAACCATATTAAAATCCCCACACATAACCCAGGTGGCTGGTAGCAGTTGATCCGCCATCCAACACCAAAGGTGATATATTCCCATACATCATTAGGAGCACAAATAATAACTATGCCAAAAGAATAATTACGAAAAGACGGAAAAATCCATACTATTCTCTGCATGGGGTCAAAACCATGCGAAATGACAAAAGAAATTAAAAGGGGAGAGAAGAATAACTACACCACCTCGACCAGCATCATGCTGAGAAGAAAACAAGCCACTATCTAGCGAAATAACTCGGCAAGCTGAATTGAGAAGAAACCCTAAAATTTTATCCTCATGGAGACAGAATATCTAGATGACCAAGTCTTCGTCTGGTATCACAAACATAATATTTCTTGGGGAGGTCTACAAGACCTTGAACATTCCATGAAAGAAAATTCATGATAAAAACTCTTACACGTCCTCCGCGTCCCCAAGAGAGGAGAAACTGTTATGCAAGAAAGCTACAGTGGGTTTACGAGTAGGAGAAGAATCTCCGCTTTTCCCTGAAGAGACTAGGTTGAAATCATAGAAGCAGCCTATAGAGTGCGGACCCAAGTGGGTCAAGAAACACTTGAAGAGGCTTTTGCTGTCCCCTAGGCAATAGGGTTTGAAGGAGGCGCCATGAGCAAAGTAACATTGAAACAGGCGGAACTGGGTGGCCTAGATAGGCTCCAAGGAAGGTTGAGCGACAGTTGAAGAAACTTTCTTAGAAGTCGAAGGGCTTTTGCCCTCACGGACCACAGTCATCCATTCATCTTTTTTCGGGGCCTAAGCATGCTTGACCTCTTTGGGAGGTTGTTTGTTGCACTCAAGCAACAGGCAATCCTTGATCTTAGGCTCAACAAACTAACACTAATAGCAGGTGTTCGGTATTTTCAAATAAAGCACCTTATGGGTGAAGGTGGTTTTGCCAATCTGGATATCAATCGTTTCTTTGAGGTCCCGTGAGAGGTCAACCTCTACACAAACCCTTCTCTGGGGACGAGTGTTATAAAATTTATTAGGCTCTATGCAAACGACCTTGCCAACAGTTTGTGCAATAGCATGCAAGAAGGTCAAGCAAGGCAATGGGGAACCAAGAAACTCAACCCACATAGGGACTTGAAATTTGTTATCATCTAAGACGGTAAAATCTCGTGATCACCTTTGAAAAACTAAGAGGAGTGAAGACCTAACAGTCCAAGGACCACGGGAAAACACCTGGTCAACCTGGCTAGGGTTAGCAAAACGAAATAAAAAAAATCCTTCGTGAGGCTTTGAACACCTTCAAGCTATATTCCATAAGAAACCCAGGTTTTGGCGACCCATTCTCTAAGCATGCTTTCAAAAGGAGCGAGACCCACAAAATACCCTATTAGGGTTTGCTTCTCAAGCCATACGCATGTATTATCAAAATCTTGAGCATTAAGAACTATATCAGGAGAGAAATTACCTCGTGGAATGCCTATGGTACAAACTTGCAGGGACATTTTCTCAAGGGAGTCATTAGCGCCAACAGCAACAACTCCAGCACCAGCATTAACTATTGGGACAAAGCTTGCCGAAGCCATTATAAACCTAAAATATCCTGCAATAAATGTGGTATGACAGACACAAGGCAGAAGGACTCAAGGCAAGAGTCGAACAATTTCCCAAACCCTCACACCATGATTTTGCAATTGCAAGCAATCAAAATAACAAACTTATACATAATAACACTGCACTCAAGTCATTAAACAGGTTTGAAATGACTTCTACGCTTATGCAGAAAACCATTACAAGTAATTTATTTTTCCTGATTACCTTTCAAAATATCAAAGGATAATTCTTGTAGGTTAAAGGATAGCAAAATTACTTGTAACAATCACTAAAAGTGTTGAATATGACTAATCATGCAGTCACATGTGCCTATTCCATGGGATCAGTCTTAAGATGTTGACGACAAAAATCCATTTCAGTTAGACTCCCACAAATTGTTACGTAAATCCCCATGGGCTATGACAAAAACATACATAATTATACTTGGGAATATTTAAGTGATTCCTGACCCCTAGCGCAGGCAGAAAAACAGGAGATTAATATTTTTTCTCAAACAGAAGCACTCGTTATTGGTTAAGCCAGATTGATTTCTAATTTGACTGAATACTAAACTTTTTGGCATGGGAAAAAAATTTATCACTAACATGCAGCTCCCAGTCTTAGACACAAATGCATTCCTGATTAAAAATCATAAACACTGTTTCACATGTTGAGATAGCTATTCACATTTTCCTCTGGTATTTACGCTGCAGAATCAACTTAGAAACATCAAAGCATACTAGGTTCCAATACAAAATGTTTATTTTTAATGTCACTTTTACTTCAGTTACCAGATTAATATAAAATCAAAAGAGAAAATTAATCACTGCATATAATCTAGTTACTTACGCTTCTTCCAAGTCAATAACTTTGATAGCAACATCTTTGTTTAATTCTGTATCAAACCTGTCATGAACATAGCCACGGGAGAGTCACTGAGCAGAAAGATAAAATTTCTAAAATGAGCATTTACTATAAACTGAACGAAGGACCAATATTCCATTAAAGAAACAGTATGCTCAGTGAATCAAATTGATTCAGTAAAATCAAACACTCATCGTTTAAAAGACATCAAAGTCAAATAAAATATTTTTCATTTCGACAAATGCTCAGAGCTGTGAAAAGTCTTATAGTTTGAACAGAAGAAATGGTAGATGATCAAAATATTGTCATTGATGTCAAAAGAAAAATGAAGGTGTCATTGATGAATATAAATCAACTATATGGAACACATGTTATGAAAGATAAAACTACAAGGGATCATGTGAACTATTATAAGTCTCATAGTTTCTGTCATAAAATTGAAACATAGCTATATACAAAGGCTTTACAATTTGTCTGAGAAGGCAGCAAGTATGTTGCCAGGATAAGTCTAATAGTCATCAAACACAAAGACTAGAGAAGAAAGAAAAGTTAATGTTTATCATACTATTGGACACTATAGAACAACAGGCCAGTGATTATATATATGCAGACTTTGGAGAATAAAATAAATATAGCTCTAATTGAGAGCCAGGTGGAACTGATTATCTTAAAGTTAACAAATATCAAATATGGCAAGCCACGACGGAATACAAGCTGAACATGGAAATAATAGAAATAAATAATCATCACTCAGATTGAACAGTCAACATGGGAGACGATCCCATCAGATGCAGCGATATATATCGAGTGATATATATGCAGCAATATATACAGGGCAGCAGCAAGTATGGATGACGTCACAAACAATAGTCAAAAAGTTAAAAAGAATAAGCAACTATAAATTAAGAAGACAGTTCATTGTCGTATCACCAATAGAGCACCATCAGTTTTGAAAGATGAACCACTCTTAGCGATAAATTGAAGGAAATGGTTTGGTTGAGAAATAGCTTATGATGGAACATATGAACAGTACAAACAGCATATCAAGGGAAATGCTTTGATTGAAGTATGTAGCAGCAATGAGTATCATGATTTATTGTGTAAACTTGATCATAGTAGATTTACAGCAGCCAATGAGATGGAGCGATGGAAATTAAAGAAAATGATACAGGAAATACAAAACAGAGTCCAGTCAGCAATATGCAGCGATTGGAGTTAGACGAACAAATTACAGAAGATAATGTTAAAGACAAATGCATAAATCAACAGATAAATCTGTGACGGCAAGACAAGTGATGCATAACTAAAATAGTAATTAAACGAAAATGAGTCAGCAATAAGTCAATATAGAGTGATTGTCGGCAGAGCTTGTCTAATAAAAACAAATGAATTATAAATGAACTGAAGGTATTGAATGATAAATTAAATTATCATTCGAACACAATATGGGAACCGGGCGATGAAGGTGGTGGGATACAGATGTTTGCATTGTATGAACCCAAGATGGACGATCAACATGTGCGACTCTATGCAGAGTACAATTTCTTATTAACTATTCAGAGGTTAAAAGATATCGAATGAGGAGGATCAAATAAAAACTTAGTTTGGCATATATGGCATTAAGAGGAGTAAAAGAATAAGTAATTTATTTCTGAAAAGGCATGACTTTTGAAATTGAAAAGTCGCATTCCTTTGCTATTTAAATATAAATAGGAGATGTATCATTGGCCAAGAAAAACAGCGATTGGAGCAGAATGTGAAGAATAGAATATGGAAGAGAAAACAATAAACATGTGAAGTTGAAGAAAAAAGAGAAACAATATATAAAGAATATAAAAAGGTATGAAAGAAGAAAGAAAATTTGGAGCAGATTGCTAAGAGAATGAGTCAAATAAGAATGAAGTGTATAAAGAGATTGATATTAAAATAAATAAATAAGATTTTGTATAGAGGAATAAAAAGTATAAAGAGAGAAGTCAGAAATATGGAAGTGAAGAATAATAATATATATATATATATATATATATAATCAGAATTTTAGTCAGATTTATATATTCATATCAGAACTGTAGAAGAAGTGTGAGAGGTGCAAAAAAGGAGGAACACATATATAATTAAGATTAACTTAATATTGGGAAAAAATATATTCAGATTTTTTATCAAGAATAAGAAGTGTGGTGAGCCGTGCATGAAGAACAATCAAACTGTACACCCGATTAAGAAGATCTATTGTTGAAGATCATTACAGAATTGTGGAAAGATTGCTTGAAGAGAGCACCGGTCATTAGTTCAGAAAGCAATGTTTTTTTTTTGGATTTTGGTAAAAACAGGTTTTGAGGGAACCCGAAACCCCATACAGAAACCAAAAAAACTAGATAATTGAGCTAAAAGTCTCACCAAGTTCAAGGACCTGGAACCTACAAGTATGGCAACAAGACATAAAAAAACAGATTTTACAAGAACCTAAAACCTAAATATAGTCAAAAATACAGCTTGAAAGCTGGAAAATAAAAACTACAAAACATCCAGCAATAAGAACCAAGATCATAAACCCAGACCAGCAACAAGAACCTGCAGAAAACAGAGCAAACTTACACCAGCTCCTTCATTGCCTTAGTCAATTCTTTACCAGTATTAACAACCTCTTGAAGGAGGTCTTCGACAATCGAACCAAGAGCAGCTTCAATAGCCCTTTTCGTGCTCTGCCTTGTCCACTTGCAACGTTGATAAGGTGGAAAAGAGGTTTTTGTGTGTAGTGAGTTGGTGCTCACGAAGACAGCAGTGGGATTCCTATCGAATCGCTCTGTTCCATTTGATTACACATGCTTATTCCAAGGCATTATTATTCCTAGGATTCGGATCAGTCGTCCATTCCATGGAACCCATTGTTGGATATTACCCCAGTAAAAGTCTGAATATGGCTCTTATGGGTGGGGGTTGGTTCTTCTAGTAGGTTGGAGCCTGCAAAGTGTGGGAGTTGGAGCTTCTAGTGAGTTGGTGCTCATAAACATAGGGGTTGGAGTCTCTAGTAGGTTGGAGCCTACAAATCATTGTAAAAGATCAAGTTTATACATGAAGCAATTATTTGCTAAGGTTTTCTCCCACATTGGGTTTCCACATAAAACATTGTGTCATTGTGTTAATGTGCTTAATTGTTTATTTCAATAGTTGAAGTTATTGTTTGGATAAAAGTTTTAAATTGGCAAAGTTATTATTTTGCCAAACACAAAATGGTCAGAGGGAAAAAGACCCAATGCAGGCCAAAATACAAAAGACAAGAATGGATTGCATAAGACTCACAACTACTCTAGGGCAAGCTTCTACACAAACAAAAAACTGTATATCTGACAAATGAAGAAAATTCTCTAGAAAATATGATGCATGGATACCCATTATGACTAATAGATCTGCATTATTAGATAGAGGAGTAGAGAAACTTCTGGTAGATGAAAAAACCTTAAGCAAACTGCTCGCACTTTCAAGTAGAGAAAAAGGTAATTTTGACAGTAAACTTCAGAAGAGATTTATAAAATTTGAAAAAGCTTACAAATTAAATGCATGATGAGTTGGCACTTCAAAATTTTAGAAAGTTTGGTCTTATAGCTTATATGCCTAGTTCTAACTCCTTCCCTATTAAGGATCCATTAAGTATTTCCCATTACATTCTTGAGAAAATATTTAACCAACTTGACACATGTTTTGAATAGGCAAAACCTACCAGTTTAAGACAAAAGTATTGGGTTCTTCCTCCTGCCCCGCCCTCCACCCCCACCTCTCCCCCTCTCCTTCCTCCTCCTCAGTCCCAGCCTTGTTCAAAAACAACAAAAAGTTAAAACCTACTTCATTTATGCCATTGTGAATGAAAAACAAAACAATTTTCTTCATTGCTTTCTTTTTTGCTTACCATTGCACAAAGAGAGTTGAAGATTGATCCTCACATGCTTCAAGCCAGTTCTTGTGCTATTCCTATGCATTTGCAAGTGGTGATTTGTTCTTAATGACATTATTGCCTCGATTGCTTTTACACCACCACCTTCCTCATTTGGTTGAGACCTAGTCAATTTTTCATCTTTATGCCCATTTTGATCAATACATGACCATTTTTTTATTGTTTTAGGCCTTCTCCAAAGTAGGTGCATTTTGTTCCTCGTAGAGGATCTTGGAATCCTTGAGAAATTCCTTGGCACCCCTTGACTTGAGCTCCTCAACGCAAATTAGCACCTGAGGAGAAATTATCAATTTGGGTGCAACTCCAAGCCACTTCTATATTGGTGCCCTTGGATGCATTTTGGCTCAAGTGAAGGAATTTTCTCATCTGAGGAAATTGCTTGACCCCTGACACTATTGCCTTGGTCACTTTTACACCACCACCTTCCTCATTTGGTTGAGACCTAGTTAATTTTTCATCTTTATGCCCAATTTAATCAATACTAAACCATTTTTTTATTGTTTTAGGCCTTCTCCAACCTAGGCACATATTGTTCCTTGTAGAGGGTCTTGGAATCCTTGAGAAATTCCTTGGCACCTTGACTTGAACTCCTCTACACAGATTAGCACCTGATGAGGAATTATCAATTTGGGTGCAACTCCAAGCCACTTCTATATTGGTGCCCTTAAGTGCATTTTGGCTCAAGAGAAGGAATTTTTACATTTGGGGAAATTGCTTGACCCTTGAGGATTGGCGCACATGGGCACTCCTAGGGGTGAGTCACAAATTTATTCATAACTTTGTCATTTTTTTGCTTTTGACATGACCTTGGATCACTACTCAATCATTTTTTATGTTTTCAATGATTTTCTTTCCAATTTGGACATTGGTGATCGTAAGTTCTTCAGATTTTGTGAGATTTCAAGCCTTTCCTTGCTTTTCCTCTTTTGGGATGCCTTTTTGGTGCTTTTCCACATTTTTTCCTTCAAGTGCCTTTTCAGCTATGTTTCTAGACTTAGTGATTTTTCAAGATTTTTGCTTCTAGAATTTGTTTAGTAGTTTTTTTACGTGCTTTCTGATGGGGAGTTTCTTCACTTAGAGCTTTTCTTGCTATTTCAAGGCTACTTCTTTGCCTACTTAGGGTCACTACTCTAACCCCAATCTAGAGGACTCTCTTCCAAGCCCCTTTCTCCAAGAAACTTACCAATCAACTTAGTTTTTACTCCTTCTCACTCCCAACACCTTAACAATGCATCTTTTGGCTTAACAAGCCAAAACTCCATCAAATGCCATCAAAGGGCCAAAATCAAGTTTATACTTTCTTCCTATGGTTCTTGACACTTTTCACATCATTGTGCACCTTTTGGATAGGTCTATCATTCCCACAACTTCAAATTGCCTTGTTTGTCCTTGTAGCCCTAAGAGCCCCTTATTAGCCCTCCTAAAAACAAGGAACTTGTAATAACTCTCAAAATCCCTTAACAAGGCCTATTGATGCCTTTTGGACTTTGTTTCCTAATGACCTAGGCTTGAAGATTTTCCAGGTCTTAGGCCTCCATGGTGTTCATACAGTACGGTTCCAAAAAACCCTTATTTTGAGGGTTTCAAGGGCAATGATAGCAAAACACTTCCCAAATGTTCTAGACTCAGCGTCAAACCTCCTCCTCTGGTTCATGGACACCTAAAACCCTACTCCACCATTGCCCCTTCAAGGTTGGCACGTGCTAATCCTCTAGTCATTCTAAAATCCAACTACAAGCTTCACTGCGCCTTGCCAAGCCTTTGTTTGCTTGCCTAGGGCTCGCTTGTAAAAATGACTATCTGACTCCCACACTCCTCAAAATTGCTATGTACATTATTTACAGTGGCTATTACTTGATTTCCAGAAGCCATAGTGTTTTGACCATGGAAACTCAAGCTATAGCTATTTTGGTGTTGATTACACAAAACTCGACAGCAGGTAAGCAAAAACTAATTAATTTTGAAAACCTAACAAAATGACTACTTCTGACCAAAACAACCTAGCACAGATTCAAAACATAAATTCAAGAAACTATTCCATCTGAAACAGCAAGCAGAACAATCCAACTGTCCTATCAATCCTCCAAAAACTTGTTTTCCTGTCAGCAATCCTTCTTATTTCAATAATTGTTCATACAAGTGATTCAACCAACCCTTAAAAATGAGTTGGAGGGTGTTTAAATAGGTTCTCCTATCCACCTCGGCCTTTGGTTCAAGCCATAACTACCTATTTTGCCCTTTCATAAAAAGGTGCAAAAATTGCAAAGTTGTCAATGAGCAATTTTGACAACTTTTGCCATTTTACAATCTAGGCCTCCAAACTTGTCCACTTTGGTTCCAACTCTCATAAAATGAACCTAAAACACCTAAGGACCTCCATTAAACACGTCTTGCCCCATTTTAGGCATTTTTCCATGTTTTGCCTCATAGAGCAACTTTTAGCAATTTTATGCTTGTCAGGACCTAATTGGTTAAAACTTAACTCACATTCGACTCTTACCTAACCACACCTCCTAAACCAATCTTGGGACTTTAAATGTAGTCCTTATTCACTCAATGGTTGGTTAAAACATTTACAAACCAAAATTTGAGTTAGGGTTTTACCTTACCCATAGGTGCTCCTGCACCACTTTCTCAGACTACTTTTTCTGGAGATGCTTTATCAGACAGCCTTTTCTGGAGATGATTTTTCAGACTGCCTATTCCAAAAATGTTTTTTTCCTCTCCCTTAGCCAGTGCTACTCTGGCCTACCAAAAATAGACTTACTATAGTACTTAAGTTTGTTTAAATGCTATTTAAACACCCTTTAAATCTAACAATCTCCCACTTGGGGATTGATAGTACTTTCCTGATCAGTCGCCATAATCTAACATAAAATTATGAAAAATAGCCAGCGGCCTTAAAGGCATTATGAAAAACAGCTGCCCATTAACCTGGCTGAGCTTTGTTGCCTTCATACCCACTTGTTTTCTATTTATAAATTCCAAATTCAGTTATTAGTTTAATTTCCAAAGTAATGCTACCATGATCAAAACACACACTGTGTCCTCGAAATTCATTTGTGCTTCTCATGCATTATTTAAGCAAATTTTACAGATATAAGAAATTTATTGTATTTGCCGAGTACCTCATCCTAGTCAAAATATAGGCTTGGCAGAGATTTTGCCAAGTCGAGAGTTTTTATGCTAAGCGCAGGATCACACCAAGAGGATCAGAATTGTGGCAGACTAGTACTTACCATCTCATCAGAAATGAATGCCTCTCCTGCCCACTGACTGCATCAGGCTCCCACCTACCCCTGCCATAGCATCTGAATCTAAAGCTAAAGCTACCAAATATAAGCGCGGGAGACCAAAAGAGGCAATGGCCGACTAGAGAAGCTCAAGCATTGGCAACTTGAGGAGCTTGGGAAGAAAGTCGTAAACTTGCCGGGCTGGCTGCTGTAGAGGCATCAGCTGCAGTCTTGATTAACGTTGTCATAATGTTGTTCCGCAAATGATAGAGACAGAGCATGAGGCCTTTTCTGGTCTAATAGTTTCATGTTGTCTAACTCTGAGACAGGCCGTAAATCTTGTATTGGCAAAGAAGTATGGATTACCCCAGTGTCATGATGAATTATTCCAATGCAGCTAGTTTATATTTTTGCGTTTAGAGAATGAATGAAGCTGGTGTTGATTTCAGTGCGGAGCTCTCACCGCTCAAAAAACATGAATTTGCTCAATATATGCTGATGATTTGATAGAGGCAAAGCAAAACGAATACATACCCCTTAAAACATCCCAAATATATGCTGATGATTTGATAGAGGCAAAGCAAAAAGAATAAGAACCACTTAAAAACATCCCATATATATGTCGATGATTTGATAGAGACAGAGCAAAAAGAATACATACCCCTTAAAAACATCCCCGAATGAACCTTTGCCAATTAGCTCCAACGAATGGAAACGAGACTCTATATTGGTTGCCATATTGGATTGCTGCTTCACATTTCCCTTTCTTTCAAAAACCCCAATTGAGTCTAAATCTTCTCCAGCTCAGTCCACCGAACTTATCCGATCGCCCCGTTTCTCTCCCCAACAATCCACGCCGCTGTTAATCTAAGATTTATGAGATCGATTTGGCCTTAAATTAGATCATCCTTGTTCTCCTCCGCTGGTTCCCTTTATAATATTAGTGTGGATTTTACGCAATAAATTTGGATGTTAGGTGCAACCTGAAGACCCAGGTAGAGGCAAAAGCATGTCCCTTGAAAGCTAATTTTCAGAGCATACTACAAGAAACATATATTGTGATGCTGAGATTTGCGTGACTATGTCATCACTGTATTAATTGGATTCATTTTCCTATTCTTATTTATTTTTATATTTAGTATTATACATTGTTTTTATTTTTGAAATATATATATAGTTTTCTTATTCTTATTTATATTTATATTTATTATATTTAGTATTTATTTTTTAATTGTATATATATAGTATCAAGTGGTCTAGGCCATGTATATAAATGAGTGTGGGTTCTTTATATTTTAGTTCCTCCCAAGCAATACTTATGCATTTATGACCAATCAAATCAAAGAATTTAAAAGATTATATGAAAATTCAAATGTTTATATCTTTTTTTTTTTAAATTATTTTATAAATCACATTTTTCACTCTTTCTATTGATCCATACTATTTTTGGTGGGGTAGAAAAATAATTTTTTTCAACAAAAATACAAATATTTTCTAACAACTTTATCATACATTAATGAATGCATTAATTATAACTTTATCTTTTCTACATTTGTGACAAGTTGATAAGATTTTATTTTTTCAATAATTTTATCTTCTACTTCACATAACATCTCTAATCAATATTAATTCTCAATAACAATATAATTCCAATATGCTATATCTTTGTATTTGAATTTCTATTTTTATTTTTTTTAACTTTAATTTTTTTAATAAAAGTAGTTAAATTATTACTATTATTTTACTTTTATAAAAATAAATTAAACAATATTATTTTTTAATTATATATTATAATAGTTTATTTTACTTTTATAAAAATAAATTAAACAATATTATTTTTTAATTATATATTATAATAGTGTTTGTAGTATGTATAATTGATAAGTGTTACAATTTATAAATTATATTATTTATTATTATTAATATTTTTTATTTAAACATTTTATCATTTAGTTTAAATATATTTAAAACTTAAATATATATTTTAATATTAAATCAATAATTATATTTTACATCAAAAAAAAATACTAAAGGAAATAAACACAAAAAAGAAATAATTCAATTCTAAAAGATATATAAATTATTGTTAAGTTTTTTATAAACTATGTATTAAAATTAAATAGTTATATTCTATTTCTTATTTATTACATCATATTTATTACATCATATTTATTCATCAAAATCAAATTTATATTTATATGTATTACATCTATTTATTATTTACAAATGTACATATTAAATTATATAGATATTATTTCATAATTAAAAATTGCTTAATATGAAAATTTTGGAAATACAAAACATTAAATAATAAACCTTCTCTAATTGTGAAAAATTAAACAATTAATTTTACTTATAAAATATTTTTATATTTCAATACATTTCATTTTTTCTTATACAAATGTGAGTTTTAATATATAAATTAAATTCTTAGTTTCATTAATTAAAATATAATATATTTTAATTTTTTATTATAACCACGATTTTATTTTGACTATTTGTTTTATTAATAAAAATAATTATATTTAATTCTCTCTCTCTCACACACATGCAAAAAACTTATGTTGGTATCACTCTATCTTACTATTTTATCTCTCTTCTTCTTCCTCCTTTGTATTATCTATCATTTTTTTCCTCTGCATATATGTTTATGTTGTTATTGTTCTATAATGTTATTTATCTCTATCTAATGATTAAAAATAATGTGACTTCCATTTGATAATCAAGATAAGAATAATAAATAGTTGGGGGAGTTTTTCCAACTACTTATGGTTCTCTAGTAGCATGCATAACATGCTTAAACATATAATGTGATACTCCAAATGCTTCATGACTTCTTCAAGTTCTATAATTCAAATATCGGTATGGATATCTTTCCTCATTGCACATATTTTAAGTTGTCAATGTAGAAGGTGCAAATTTGTCTAAAACATATGTATTGATCGTAGTATGATATTAAGTACTTAGTGCCATATTGGGGACTTTGGCCTTTTATTCTTGGGCTTAAATGACCAAAGATATAATAATATAACATGAGAACTTAACAACAAAATATGAGCCATCCTATCAGATCACAAGTGCATTTCTAGGCAAAAATTAATGCATTCACAATGTTAATTTAGAACTATTTAACCTTATTTTCACTTATCTACACCTCTACAACCATTATGCATTAGGCAGGAACTATGACGCATTAGGTCTCTTATTTAAATATGTTGCTTAGATATCTAATTGAGTATTGTTTTTCATATATGGGCATATTTGTAATTGTAAGATCAATAATTTTTTTTTTTAATTCTATATATATAGTATAAAGTGGACTAGGCCATGTATATAAGTGAGTGTGGATTCTTTATATTTTTTAAATATCTTACTTAGATATCTAAGTGAGTATTGTTTTTCATTTATGATCATATTTGTAATTGTAAGGTCAATGAATTTGATTTTTTATTTAGTTTTAAAATTTAAATTTAAATTCTAATAAATAGTTTTTTATCTTTTTATCTTAAGTTAATTAGTTTATATATATATATATATATATATATATATATATATATATATATATATATATATATATATATATATATATATATATATATATATATATATAACACAAAGTGGCACAGGTCATAATTGAGAGTGGGTTCTTTATATTTTCCTAATATATTGCTTAGATATCTAATTGAGTATTTTTTTCATTTATGGTCATTTTTAGTAATTGTAAGGTCAATGAATTTTATTTTTCGATTAGTTTTAAATTTTAAATTTAAATTCTAATGAATTTTTTTAATATTTCTATCTTATTTTAATTAAATATAGATTTTTTTGAAAATTGTGGTTAGGCATAGCATCTAAAAGCATTTAACATTAGTTCATTGTTCTTTAGTATTATCAAAAATCAATAAATCATCTCTCATTATAGAACATTAAATGAGCAATCAGTAACAACAAAAAAATCAATTTAGTAGATTAGGAGTAACAAATATGCGTACATCATTTTAAAGCCATTATCTATAGTCTTCAATCATGGTTCATTAGTTTTTCAAGAAACTAAGGGAACATGTCCCAATATTCATAAATATTATTAATCCCAAATATTAAAGGAGGCAAAGAAAATAGTGGTGAATCAAAGATATCAAAAAGAAAAATTTTATGGATTATCAAAATAAATTTGCATGTGTTTGAAATTTCTAGTATAAATCTTACCCAAATCTATAGACTTAAGCCTCCACATAATTGACAATTATTTCTAATATTTAGACACGTGGACATTGTTGGGATCAATTGGATTCTAGATGTCAATGTCATGCCATGTTTCATTCTTTGACCATGGAACTAAATATCTTTAATTATCAAATTTACCTTACATATAATTAACATTTATTGTTGGGATCAATTGGATTCTAGATTTCAATGTCATGCTATGTTTCATTCTTTGACCATGGAACTAAATATCTTTAAGTATCAAATTTACCTTACATATAATTAACATTTAATGTTATTACTTTGTAACATTTAAACCTTATCAAACTATGTTAGTTTATGTTTTTCTTTGTGTTTTATCAAAATAGCTTAAATTAAGCTTTAAAAATTTATATTTTCATTTACATTTGGGGGAACTTTTCTAATTTTACACATGATATATTTTTCTCATAGAGTTTCTAATACTTTTTATTAATATAAATCTAATTAATCATCTGCTTTTATAATTTTCTAGGGTTTAATTGATATATATTTGTAAATACAATTAGGGTGTAGATTATATTGTATTTTATCTTTGCACAACCCTCCCCCCTAGATATTTTAAACTATTTCTCCTCTTGCATCTTGTTTCGTAGTTAATATTCATCTTTACATTATGAGATTTGGATCTTCTCTTTCATTAAACGTTGTTTCTCCATCTTCAATACTTGTCATATATTTTCAAAAGGTAAGAATGTATTACTTCTTAATATTTTATTATATTATTTCTTATATCTCCTTCCTTTTTAAATTTGATTGGCACCCATTTGTTACATTAGATAAATGTATGCCATAGAACTTCACAGAGCTTGTAATTATGAAGTATGATAGTGAGGGTATAGCTTGTAGCATACCTCATATGTTGGGCATAAATTATAGAACTTTACTTTCTTCATTAATGCATGACATGTTTATAAACTTCTTTGGTGGATCCCTTATATATCATAATGGCATTATATTTGTAAGTTTATATTTTGAACTCACTGTCTTCTTTTATACATGACAAAATGTATAATGATTGTCATTTTTCACATTTTATGTTTAATATTTGGGCATTTGTAATGTGGATACATATATCTTAACTATAACTTTTGAATTATCTATCCATGATTTGTATACCAGTAATGTCCTTTATGATGATTATGATTATATCGCTAGAGTTATACCAATGCATAATACATCTCATTCATCTTCATACAAGGTCATTAACCAATATGTTTTCATGATAATTCATCTTGTTTTTCTTACCACTCATGGTCTACTAATGATTATTTGCTAGTTATAGCTACACTTATGTAGACATTTATAATTGGGTTAATACATCTATTTTACATGATGGCATGGTTTGTTATGAATACTTTATTATTGTATCTATAGTATAGTCATTTAGTGTTGATGAAAATATAAATTTACTTGTTATCTCATTATATATTCCTTGATGCTTCGATACATGATTATTGTGCTATGATACATAGATTTGGTAATACCTTGATTAAAGTGTTAAATGATGCTTTAATTCAAGTCATGATTGTTTTAAGTCCTTTCACACATTATTATTGGCCCTAATAAATGTTGTATTTATTATCAGCATAACTACCTTTCTAGTGTCCATTATTTAGTGGATCACATTGGTATTTGTATACTCAATTATTTTGTACCAATATTTCATGAAATCCATCTTTTTGGATCCAATCATGATTTCACAAGATATATATTTGAGTACTTGTTGACTACCTTCTCCTTCATCTTAAATTTCACATGTTGTAGATAGGCCTAAGGATAAGAACAAAATTATGATAACTTGTGCCCTTATTTGATGATGTCTTCTCCATCTACTCCCACTATAATATACATCAAGAATAAATATATGGATATGATACATGTTGATAATGATATTTTTCCTTATTAGGACTACCTCGTCAATAAGATTTCTTAATCTAAGGAAGTAACTAAACAAACATCTAAATAAAAATATCCTATTAAACTGATGCCACACGTCTATTTAGCATATAACATTTTGACTTAACGCATACCCAAAATATTAGTTGATTTTTTTTATTTGTATAATGATAAAGGTGTCTTATTAAAACATGTATAACACTTTCAAGTCATGTAGCTCATTTATTTCATTAGGTTTGATTGTTTGCTAGGGTCTTCCTAGAAACTTTTAGTGGTCATAGATTTGCATGGTTAATTCATCAACACATTCTATAAGTATGTCCCTAAACTTTTTGACTAAAGTTTTCATTAAACTTATTAATACAAATTAACTCTTTTGCATTTATCAAGCGGGAACAAAAAGCTAGGTAGGGATGATATTTTTTAGGTTTCAATTTTTGATAGAGAATATATCTTCTCCATTAAGTGACAATGATTTTCAACACATGCATACATTCTTGCATACATGTGTATATATATATACATACATTTAGATATATAGATGCACATGCATATGTGTATATGTATATGTGTGTCTATAAGTATATGTGTGTGTGTGTGTGTGCGTGTGCGTGTGCTTGTGCGTGCGTGCGTGCATGTGTGTGTGTATTTATGTATGCATGTGTGTATGTGTTTATGTGTGTATGTATGAATGCATATGTTACACATACGATTATTGGGTTTTCATAATTGCCAAACTTGTTGTTTTTGTTGCAATACCTCCCTAACCCTAACATGATATGGTGGATTTTGTTACAATGGGTTTGATTCTACTGAATAGTATAAGATCTTTCTATGCTTCTCTTATGTTATCTGCTTTGATGGATACATAGGCATTTATATGGCCATCATTTATTTTATCTTCTCTATGATTATGATTACTTTTGATGGTTTGTTTACCCTTTCTTGTTGTCTTGAGATCTTGATTATGATGTTTTAGTGTTTATGCTTTTGAGAAATACATTAACATTGTCATGATCTTTCTTTCTATGATTAGAATATTAATTTCATAATTAAGGTTTTGTTATTATTGGACTGATCGATGGATATACTTTGACACTACACATGTGTGTGTGTGTGCGCGCGTGCGCTTTGTTTGGTGATGTAAGGTTACAGGTACCAAGCATCAACTTCACCTAGATCCACATGTTTGAGCATACCCTCAAAATCCTTAATGGTTGTTGATAGGATATAGTGTTAAGGTCCACACAAGTTATCTCTTTCCATCATCTTAATTTAAGATTGATAGTTCCCTTATTTCCTTGGCCAAACTGTCAAGATGACAAGCTCTAGTTCACGGTTGCCTTTTTAGCACGATCATGATGCAAGCCTTTATTGTCATTGTAGTTGTTATTTTTTAATAAAGTATAAAGATAAAGGTCTCTTATTGAAACATGTATAATATGTGCAAGTCATGTAGCTCATTTATTTCATGAGGGTTGATTGCTTGCTAGGGTCTTCCTCAAAACTTTTAGTGGTCATGGACTTGTATGGTTAATTCATCAACACATTCTTTAATTATGTCCCTCAATTTTTTGGCTAAAGTTTTCATTAAACTTATTAATACAAATTAAGTCTTTTGCATTTATCAAGTGGGAACAAAAAGATAAGCATGGATGATTTTTTTAATTTTCAATTTTTTATTGAGAATATATCTTCTCCATTTTGTGACCATGATTTTCAACACATGCATACATACATATATGTATGTATGTGCATACACATATGTGTATATGTGTGCGTGTGTGTGTGTATAAGTATATATGTATGTGTATAAGTATGTGTGTGTGTGTGGGGAGGAGGGGGAGGGAGGGGGTGGGTGGATTGTGTGTGTGTGTGTGTGTGTGTGTGTGTGTGTGTGTGTGTATAAATGTATGTATATGTATATGTATGTATTTATGCATGCATGCATGTATGTGTGTGTGTATTGTGTATTTATGTATGCATGAGTGTATGTATCTATCTATGTGTATGTGTGGTGTGTATGCATGTACGCATTTACAAATGAAAGGGAACTGCCTCCCAAACTTTTTTTTGTTTCATTTCATTGCTTACATGAGCATGATAGTCAAAATAGAGCTACGGAAGGGCACTGCCTCCCATGTGTTTTATCATAGCCATGAGAGGGGAGACCCTGAGTGAGATACAAAAATGTTTAGCCATAGTTGATCTAACTCATTATAAAATGAACTGCTTGCATCCTTTGTGGGATGTGAGGTAAGGAGAATTTGTAATAGACATTCCTCAAGTAGTCCTTAACTAGATTTTGTCAAACCTTATTTGCATGTGGTGAGAAGCTCTCTCTATTTGAGAGGTAATAGAAAAGGGTCATCAAATGGATCATTTGATTAAAACCTAGCTAATGCAACAATCCCTACCTTTGTAGAGTCATGCTTAAAATCCAAATATGACCTTAGGTAGATTACTTGAATTGCTTGCTTTGTGAAACCTTGTGGCAATGATATTGAACATATACTCTATGTTTAGGAAATTAGGTAAATAGGATAAATGACAAGTGTTTTTGTGGTTCATGAGTTTGAAATTCCATGATTATGTGTAAAAATAATTAATGACAATTCAATTTTTTTTTGTAAATAATTTAAATTTGAGAAAGTTTGCAACAAATTGAATTATCGGTCAACAATATTTGAGACATTCTATGATTCCTGCAACAAGTCTTGTAACACTTATAATAAGTTCTATAGTACCTATAAATTATTTTATCTCTTTTAAGCACTATTTCTCTACCTCTAAAACTAGAAATAATACTTATACTAAGTTTTGTAATGCCTATAAAGATTGATTTGGCACCTATAAACTAAGAACAATTGTGATGTGCAGCCTAATCAGACTCATAGGTTAATTTTTCCCACTTTATTCAGCAAAGTTTCCCCCCACTATTTACTATGGGGGTTTCACCCCCAAGACAGGGTCAAGGGGCAACACCTCGTGTGGGATCTTGGGGCAAAGCCCTAGGTGTGCTCCATGTCATAGTACAGGGTGGGGTTGAGGGGCAATGCCTCTACAATGGTTTTCGGGTGTAGAGCCCTAGGTGCACTCCTTGTCGCAGTACAGGGTGGGGTCGCCTCCACAAGGGTTTTCGAGGGTAGCACCCACAAAATTCCAATTGACTTTAGTGTTGTAGAAGGCACCAACTGCTATTTTTCTATTGGACAACTTATTCTAGACCTAATTTTGTAAGTGAAAAAAAAAAAACTTATATAAAATGGCTTAGGGTTAGGGATTTCATAATGAAGAATGAGATTGTAGCTTCTTGTGGTGGTATTGAGTTGTAAGGGATTACAGATTGTAATCATTGGATAAAAAGAATATTGGACTTGTTGTTTGGTGGACGTAGCCCATGGATTGGGTGAACCACGTTAAATCTTTGTGTCTTGTGTTCTCCTCTATGTGATTTATTAATTTATGATATTGGTTATATTTGCATTTAATTGTTATTTATGTCGCATTAATCCTAACAAGAACCTCAAACAAATAATATTTAAAGACATTTTTTGACCAATTTTATCGTAGTTTTGGTTACCCTTTTTTAAATAATAAATGTTCAAACTATAAATGAGTCCAAAATCCATAAAATTCACATTCTCAAACTTCTCAAACTTTCTAAGAGACTTGCCACCAAGATGGCCTAAAATAAGAAACCTTAAAGCTTGTTAATGTCAGTTTTCACAAGATCCTATTACATAAAATTAGCATTGCAAGAGGACAATACATACATTAGATAATAGGTACCTAACAAAGAATAAGCACCTCTTTTTTTGTCTTACAAAGGAAATGAAAATCTTATCTCACCTTATCAACCCTTTGGTGAAGAAGAGCACAATCAAGAAGAAATGGCTATGAAAAGATGGCAAGATACTTTTCATGAGGCATGCAATAAAAAAGAATTAAATAATGATAATATTGACAGCAACCAAGGAAATTGTAATTAAAATAATGCTTCTCAAGGAAATAGTGATAATAATAGAAGAAATGATAACAATAGAGATGAAAATAATAATTGAAATCAAAATCATGAGGAAGAAATAACAAAAGAATAAATAAATGAGGTTTAAAAAGATCCTTCTTCTTAAAACTAATGGGAAAACACTATAAAAATAGGTACTTTTAAAAATTATCTAAAAAATGAGCCAAACTTCCACATGATTATGACATGCCTAAACACAAAAAGGACGAGGAGGAAGATAACCCATTGGAGTCATGAACAAACAATTAAGGCTATGGTACCAAGACCATTTTCTATTGAGACCATGTATCCATTCCCTTTTGATAGGAGTTTATTAATGGTCCCCTTTCATCAAAATGGATTTTTTCCAAAAGATGATAAATACTTGAGTACAATAGATCCATGAGATCAATTGAGAGATTTTTTGTACTCTAAGCATGGAATTTATGTATGAACCTAAATATTTATTGATATTGTTCCAAAGAAGCCTTGGAGGCCAAGCAATGGAATGGTTTTCAAAAATACCTCTTGGTATCAAGACTTTTAAGGAATTAGCTTCAAAATTTATAACTCAATGCTCTTATAACATTAAACATGAAATCACCATGTTGTACTTGTGTAACAAAAAACAAACAAATGGAGAGGCTTTCTATCTTTCCTACAAAGATGGAGAAAAGTCCTTGAAATGTATCCAAGAACTCTACCCAAAAAAGAAAATGGATATCTTTGTAAACTTTTTCAATGTGGAGATGAACTCTCAATAAACTCTGATGTCCTCCCACATTTAAAAAGGTAACAAAAAAAGGAATCAAATTAGAATAATTTTGGGTTAAAAAGTGTGAACTAAAGCAACAAGAAAATGGCAAGTAGAAACAAAATACTGAAATCTGCAAAAAAATGTGATTCATTCGAATGCATTCAAATGTCATCCAAAAAGATTTTCAAAACCTAAAAAATATGAGCATTCATTTACAAACATATCAAACCCTTATGGATCGAGAAGCCCTAATTTGCAAAGATAGGTAGATGGTTCAAGATATGCAAGCACATCAGGGGTTACAACTTCTAATAATTTTGCCTCGCTGGTGGATTTACAGAATGGGTTGAGCATCAATGTTACAATTCAATGCCCTAAGAAGGACTCTCTTCATTAGCCTACTAAATTTTGATGCAAAGAAAAAATAGCAATTCATTCTACATCCAGTTTAGATAGGAAAAATTTTGTATTCAATTCTACAAAATATGCTAACCAGAATTTGAACCCATTGTATATGAGGCAAAAGGGTTTTGATTTCCATCCAACTATAGATTTTTCATCTCAATTGAAGGGTGCCCTACCATTGCTTTCTCCTTCTAGTTACATCCCTCCACATCATAGGGAAACCCTCATTCATCAGTCATCTTCTACGCTTCCTAAGGCTACTCATCACCCCTCAACAGCCCATGAAGACAAGGTCCTCATCATCAACAATCAAGAGAGTGAAGAATGCTGGCAAGAATGTCAAGAGGTTGGTTGCTTTGCCTTTTAGAACGGCCCCAAAGTAGAGTTTCACAATCTGATTGATTGGTTGGAGGATTTTGGTAGCTTCTAGGTAAGTATTTCACATTACTCTAATAGATTAGTTTTTATTCATTGTTGTGATGAAGACATGAAAAAAGAGTTTCGTATGGTTCCTAAATGTATGTTTAAGGGTCATGCAATCAATTTCTTTGATTGGGTTCCAAATTGTAAAGAGGAAAATTTAGATTTAATTTCTCCAACATGGTTTGTTGCTAATTCATTACCTCCTGAGCTAAACCAAATAGGTATTATTAAAAGAATTGGTAGATCACTAGGTGAGTTGGTTATTTTGGATGCATCATTCGAAAGTTGTAATAATATTAAAATTCTTATCAAATGCAAAGTTAATAATTCAAACCCTAAGCCAATAAAGTTAATCACAAATAGATCAACATGCAACTTAAATTTTCATAAATTTGAGGGTAAGATCATAGAGATAATCAGGTTGGATGATGAAAGGAAGTCTTCATTCAAATTTTTACCTAGAACTTCATATCTCAACATCTCTCTCTCCAATATCAGCATAAGGCACCTGAGCATGTTGCAGGAAGAGTAGGAAGCAGAGGAAAATAATCTTAAAAAATTCAAAGATTCATCAGACATTTCAAAGGTAGATAAGGAAAAGAGGGAAGAAGGAAAAAGTAAGATTGGAGTTTAGCAAGACAGAATCCATTTATCTCCAAAAAAAAAGTGGGAATTATCAGCCAAACATGTATATCTCATCTGACAGAAGCATGGACAAATTGAAATTGTTGGAATAGGACAGTGACTTATGTTTCATGGAAATGTCTCCCAAAGCAAATATCAGACCAAAGTTATAGAGTATTATTGTTGAAAACATAAAAGAGAAAAAGAAAGAAAGGAAAACAAAGAAAAATAAAGATGTCAGTAAGGCAGAAAGTGAATCAAAGATTCTACTAGTACCCATTTTGGAGGAGAACAAGATTTCAACTAATTTTTTAAGTACCATGGAAGATAAGGAACAATCACTCCTGTTTGAAGTCTCAACAAAGAAAGAAAGTGATACAAAGGATAAACATTCTGAGCAACAATGAGTAATACCATCTGTGGCAAATTCAAATTTAGTTAAAGAGTCGCCAAAGAGGTTAACCGAGTTTTGGTAGACTCCCTCTCCAAAAAGAGAATATTTGGAAAACAGGGTCAAAATAATTGGGTCAGAAGAAAGCAATTCAAAAGAGATTCCTATTCAAGACTTTCAAGATTTCTTGAACCAAAAAGTGGATAAGATTGAAGAATTAGAAATAGATCTACTCAAAAAAGAAGAGAAAAACTACATATAAAAGCTCTCAAAAGAATTATGTAGGGTATTTGATTTCGACAACAAAGATATTGATAATATTGCTCAAAAAGAACTTTTACAAAAAGTTTTACAGCTTGGTGGAGATAATTATACTTCGGATCTTAGAAGGGACTTATCGTCGTTTGAAGAAGAAAATAAGACTAGCAAGAATTCATTGACAAATAATAGTACTTAAGAAGATGAAGATAAAACAACTAGAGTACAACAATGTATAACAAAACAATTACTTCAAGAACTGGAAATTGATGAAAAGGAGATTGAGGAAAGCAATAAAACTTATATGGATAATAGTGTATAGAAAAAACTAGATCAGCTGTACTAAAGAACCTTGAAGGAGTTAAATATCCCAATTGTGGTAAAGAAACAATAAAGAGAGGTAGAAAATCACTTAAGGAACTGAGAGAAGCAGATGGTAAAGCTCAGGAATAGCAAAAAATTAGTCAACTTTTCAATAGAGGGAAGGGGAAGAGCTTTCCCGTGGAACCATGAAGATCACCACCTAGAATGTTAGGGGTCTAAATGCCCCTAACAAGAAAATAATTCTTTAAAAAAATCTTAATAAATTTGAATCAGATATTATATTAATACAAGAAATGAAATTAAATAAGATAGAAGGTCTTAATTTAGGCAAAAAGATAGGTAACTGGAGTTGTTTTATGCATGAATTAGTACGTGCATCTGGGGGTTTAGGACTTATATGGAATCATAGGAAAATAAAGTTAGACATATTAATATCAAAGAATAATTGGATTAGTGGTTTAGTTAATAGTGTGAAGTCTAATATCAAGTTTATTCTTTTTAATATATATGGGCTAGTTAGTAATACAGAGAAAAAAAAGTTTGGAATGAAATTAGTCATTACATGGAAAATTATCAAAATATTTAGATTATTCTAGGAGGTGATTTCAATGCAATATTAAATTTGAATGAGAAAAATAGAGGAGCTGAACAGATCTCCCAATCCATGAAGGATTTTAAAGAATGGTGCGAAGGCCATAACTTAATTGATATTCCATGCAGCAATGGGATTCACACATGGAATAACAAACAGAAGGATTTTGCATATATTGTGGAGAAATTAGATAGGTTTTTTATCAAAGGAAGTTTAGAAGAAAATAATCTAAATATTCAATCATTGATTCTTCCGATTGTTCATCCTGACCACTTTCCTATCAGATTGGAACTCATCAAACTACACAAACCATCTAGAAATTTGTTTAAATGAAAAAAAATGTGGTTCTTGGACTTTAGCTTTCTAGGAAACATCAAAGATTGGTGGTCACAAGGAGATTTCGAAGGGTCAAAAATGTTTATATTCGTATCTAAAATGAAAATGCTCCAAGAAAATATTCTCAGATGGAATAAAGAACATTTCAATAATATTTTCAAAGAAAAATTAGAAATAGAGGATAGATTAAAAGAATTAAATTTAGAAGTTATCAAGAATGGTATGAACAATGATTGTTATAATTTAGAAAAAGAACTTTTGGCTAAACAAGAAGAAATTTTTTGGAGACAAAAATCTTGAGAAAGGTGGTTAGAAGAGGGAGATCGAAATACCAAATATTTTCATAATTCAACAATCTATAATAGAGCTAAAAGTACTATTACAAGTATCATAAATCACGAGGGTAAACCCATCGAAATTACATATATTTTGTAAATCACTTTCAAAATATGCGAAATAATTTTGAAGGGTCAAATAAAGTAGAGCAAGATAAACTACTTGAAGTAATTCCTAAATTGGTTACTCTAGAAGACAATAAGCTTTTAATCAAATTGCTTTTGTTAGAAGAAGTTAGGTAGGTAGTTTTTAGCATCAATCCAAAGAAATCTCCTGGTCCAGATGGTTTTCAAGCCTTTTTCTATAAAAAATGTTGGGATATTATTGGAAAAGATCTCTGGGAGGCAATCGAAGCTTCAAGGAGGGGTGGTTCACTATTGTCATAAATTAATCACTCCTTTCTAACCTTGATCCCCAAGAAGGCTAGACTTGAGACCCCAAGAGATTTTAGGCCTATCGCATTATGTAATACTATTTATAAAATCTTTTCCAAAATTTTAGCCAATAGACTTAAGTTAATTCTTCCAAAAATCATTTCTAAGAAAAAAATAGGTTTCGTTCCAGGAAGATCCATTCTAGATGGGATCATAATCATTCAGGAGGCAATTCATTCAGCCCTTAAGAACAAAGAGGCTTGCATGTATATGAAACTGGATATCTAGAAAGCCTATGATATGGTTGATTGGTGTTTCCTCTGCAAAATGTTAGAAGCTTTTGGTTTTTCTCATCAATGGATCAATCTTATTTTTAAATGTATCTCTACTACCAAAATTTATGTTCTCATTAATTGGATGCCTAAAGGTTTTTTTGAAATATCGAGGGGTATAAGGCAAGGTGATCCTTTATCTCCATTTTTATTTATCATTATGGAAGAATCCTTTGGGAGAGCTATAACGAAAGCATATAAAAATAAAGAAATTAAAGATGTTACAGTGACTAGAAATATTCCTAACATCACTCATCAACAATATGCAGACGACACAATCTTGCCAGGGCAGAGCTCTCTAAAAGAGGCAACGAGTATAAAAACAATTATTGAGCAATACATGAAAGTCTCTAGGCAAAAAGTAAATGACGCTAAATCAAAAATATTTTTTATCAATATGGATGCTAAGATGGAAGATCAGATTTGCCAGATTATGGGATCAAAAAAGTTTCATTCTCGTGCAAGTATCTTGGTATTGAGTTGGAGAAGGGTAATAAATCAAGTAAGATCTGGAATAATACCTTGGAAAAATTGGAAGCCAAGATTGGAAGTTGGAAAGATAAATGGCTCTCAAAAGCAAGTAAGAGCATTAAAATTACATCGGTCTTAAATCAACTATTATGACTTTTCTACTTTCTTGTCTTCCCCTTCCCAAACATCTACACCATAAATTCGAGGTTAAACTCAAAAAAATTCTATGGAATGATTGTGAGAAATCCAAAAAATTGGCACTCATTAAATGGTATAAGATATGTAAACCTAAGGAGTATGGTGGGCTTGGAATCAAGAATCTACTATGGAAAAATGAAGCGCTAGGAGGTAAATTGATTTGGTGACTTTATTTGGAAAGAGAGCAGAAATGGGCCAAGATTCTGTATAACAAGTATCATAAGGCTAAAGATCCTAGTTCAATCTTCAGAATGAAGTGTCTTCCTAAGGGATCAGTAAGCTAGAATTTTATGGTTAAGTGTCATCATCTTGTTAGCAAATATCTCACTTGGGATGTTGGAAAGGGAGATGAAGTACTTTTTTGGGAAGACTCGTGGGACAAACATCCACCTATTGACAATAATCTCGTCCTAGCCAGTTTCAAAGAAAAGTTAATCAATCGTCAGGGTGGGAAAGTAAGTGATTACAAATCTAAGCTAAGCTTGGATAATCAATCTTGGTGGATTTGGAAACCTTTGGAAGAAGCTGATATGGATCAAAACAAGATTAAGGCCTATGAAAATATTATCTCATCTAGGATAGTTAAACAGACAGAGCAAAAGGACAATTTGATATAGGCGGTGTCAAATGATGGTAAATATAGTGTTAAAATTGGATATAAAACTATTTTAAATTTAAATAGTTGGGAAGAAGTGGAAATTCCTCTTAATTTGTGTTTGGATCCTACATGTCTTCCAAAAGTTGGCTTTTTCCTATGGTTAACTTTTCAAAAGAGGATTCTAATAGCTGACAGGCTCAGTAAAATAGGTATTGTTGGACCTTCATGATGTGTACTTTGCAAAAATGATTGCGAACATGTTGATCATCTCCTCTATTTTTGTCCTTTCTCTTGGGTTTGTTGGGAATGGCTCATTCAAAAATTGGGTTGGTTCTCTCCTTTCTCTAAAAAGCTTACGGATTTTCTAATTGGTTGGCTCTCTCACTTGTGTAAAGGTATCTATAGTAAACTTTGGAACATTCTTCCTTCTATACTTATGTGGAAAATTTGGAAAGAAAGAAATAGAACAATTTTTTGTGACTGCAAGTCAAAAGTTGAAGAGCTAGTTCTAAAAATTGAAGCAAGTTTAGTGGAAAATGTTAATTCCCATATCAGGAAAACTCATATGGAAGAAGGCTCATTTTCACTCTAGGATGGATTCATCAAGAAGACATGGCCAAATCTGATCAATCCCTCGATTATCTATTATTGCAAATGGTCCCCTCCCTTGATGGGTTGGACCAAGCTCAATTTTGATGGTGCGGCTAGAGGTAATCCAAGGATAGTAGGCATTGGATGCATCGTTAATAATGATTTAGGTAGGTGGATTGCTAAAAAAGCTATGGCCATTGATCCTACTTTCAACAATTTGGTGGAGTTCACAGCTCTGTAGGAAGGTCTTAAAATATGTCATCAATTAGGCATATCGAAACTAATTATTGAGGGTGGTTCTCAAATTATTTTATATGCAATTAGGAATAGATCAACTCCTAATTGGATCCTTAATTTGAGACTAGAAGAATTCATCCACTTGTTGGACAGGTTTGAGGAAACTTGGATATGTCATATTTATAGAGAAGGTAATAAGAAGGTAGACTACTTAGCTAATGTAGGGGCGGACGACACAAATATTATGGAATTTAGGTAAGGTATTTCATTATACAAGTATTTTCCTTCTTTGTTTCATTACTTATCATTTTTTGTTTAGGTCACCTTGGTTTTAAGTGTTAAGTATGTTTAGGGCAAGTATTGAAGTTTATAAATATGGTTTAGATTGCATAACATAGTTTCGCATGTCACTTTGCGCGTTATGGTTTTACGGGAAAGTCCTTAGGTAATATTTGATTTTTTGGTTTGCCAATTTTTTAAAATTTGATTAAAAGGGTTTTAAGTGCTATCATGTAACATCATGGCAGACAATGTTCTTATTTCAACATTTATGAGTTACTCATGCTTAGGACAGAGTGATTAATTTAATCCTTTGTAGATAGCTAGTCCATTAATCATGACATGGGTGGGACAACTTTACTGTGAATCTAGGTTATCTAGGTTCTTCTAGAGTATTCAATATTCGAATCTATTCCTTTATAAAAAGATTTTAGAAGTAATTAGGAAGTATTTATTGAATTTGAAAATGGACTTGAATATTTGTGTCTTTCACACTTCTGAATGTTGAACAATAGCATTTCACAGGAATGTGAAACTAGAAAGGTGGAATAGTGATTCTTAGGGATGTTGACAGTATGACTAGAATTGATGTTAGCAGGGCGATCAGAGAAGGCATATTTAAGTATGAACACACATGGAGGACCAACAGTAATGTGATTGGCATTTTTATTAGATGCATGGCAAAAGTTGGTTTCAAGAAATGGGATATGATTCGTTTATGTCTCAATCTCTTTGATTCAACTTGGTGCAAAGGGATAGTGGAAGCAATCACATGTTTGGATGAAAACTTATGCTTACCTCTCCTAGAGATGTATATGGAACATCTTCCAGGGAGTCTCATTATTGCCAACATTCCCAGACACCCTACCCTAATTATTAGGGATAGGTTTGCATTTAATATGGAATAGCCTAAAATGGAATCTTGCTTCCATTTTCTGATGGATTGGTGGAAAATCAAAGTTGAGATGGGTCATGGTTGGCTAGTAAACTATCTCAAGATGTACAAGGCCTATATCCACATAGGTGTGGTATTTGACAATTAGGTAGAGTGGATTTCTGTACTCCAAACATTGAAAAAAGTAGCCAGGATAAATTCACATTTGAGTTTTTGCCATTCTTCAAGGCTTAAAACCCTAATGATGTGGTTAAAGTAATTATGATCTACTGGAAAAAATAAAGTTGGTGCAGAGAGAATGGGTTTGATTTACATTTTGCTACCTAATACTGGTTAGTGGATTTTGATTGCCCCAAATTTAGAGTGCAGGGCCTTTAGTCTTTATTTGTTTTCTTATATATAGCAGTAGATTCGGTTTTCTTTAGTCATGTTTATATTTTGTTAGGTTATTTTGGGTAAAAGGTGATATTGTTAGCCGAATTTGTAGCTAATATGGTTTTTATATAGAGTGGGCTCTTAGTTGTATAAGTGGATTGAGATTTCGGTAGTTTTATGTATATTTGGGTAAGGTAATATGGTTGTCAAAATTCTATGCTTACAAACATAAAATATTATAAAATCTAATTTGATTAGTTTAGAATCATGTGTTATGAATAGCACAGGATACTATGCTGCTCTGTTTATCTCAATCATTTGGTAATATGGTTTGTTTTAATTATTAATTTAGGGTGAGAATGAGGTTTTATCCTTTTAGTCTAACTCATGAATTATGCCTTGTATGAAGTTATCTATGGTATGCATTGCGAAGTGGAACAATTTTATCAAACGGTAAGAAGAACTTTTGAGGTTTATGTTGAGTTTCTTCTTAATTCAATGTTTGTAGGTCACTTTGTGCCAATTTTTAGGTATATTTCAAACTATACATCTGATCTAGCAGTTTTTTATCTAGTTTGGCTTTAGTTCCTTTTCATTTTATAGATCATTGTATGATATTTAAATCAGCAATTTTTTTTATAGTGGTTTTTATTCCTCTCAAGATATGGCAATTCTATTCGTTAATCCACATATGGAGTCTGAATTTGAATAAAGTCTTCTACAACATTTTATGTCTACTTTCATCGGATCTCTTTATCAACAGTTAGAGGTAATAGATTTATGGTAAGAGATTTTGAGCTACCAGGGAGTTTTGATTCTAAGCTTTAATGATCTTTGGATATTTTACTCATATTATTTCAACTGTTTGATGGCTGAATGTGTCTTTCATGTTCCCTATTTAATGAATTTAAGATTAGGATATATGAATTTTTGAAAGGAAGCTCTTTATCCATTAGTAGAAGCTTAAGTATCAATTTAACTATGATTAGTATGAAAATCTTTGGATGTATCCGGGTTGATAGGTAGGCCCCAATATGTATATTTTCTAATCTTATTTCTAAATGATAAAAATTAGGTAACTAGTATTTGAATCTATCAAGATTAGTATATTGAGATTTATCTTGTTGGTTATTATTTAATTTATTTAGAAAGATCAGCATAGTTCAAGGATTTCTTAAGAGTTATTCAATTGTTCGATTATTGGTAATTTTTACTAACCATGATGATTGCCAAGCCAAGAAGGAGGAAGGAGTATACTACATAGTCTGGGTGATTTATATTGCACAATGGCAAGACTAGTTCTATTTATTTTGAGCACTTTGCTCTCAACAAATGTATGGATCGACTATGTAATCTTCTTGTATAAAATTTGATGCAATTATTATGAAATAAAGTGACTGGGGTATGCCCCTTTTACGATGTAATAATAAAGAACATTTGTCTCGAGCTAGATTGGAGGTTTTCTTCTCTGTTCTTTCTTATCAATGCCCATTTGAACCTAGAATTGTTGTTGTAATACTTTTATTTAATTTAATAAAAACTATCAAGGCCTTGGTAGTTTACTGATTAAAAAAAGAGAGTGTGAACTAACAATTTATAAAGGCACCAAATATTTCTCAAGTAATAACTAAACTAACAACAACAGTAAGAATTCCAATAATAACAATGTCAACACCAATAATGATAATAAGAAATCCCAATTAATTTGGTGGAAGAACAACAAAAAGGAACTTATCAATGATGGGATAGTAGAAACCAAAAACATCAAAGAAAAATTGTTCTAGTTATCAAAAGAAGTCAATACTCCAATTAATATTGTGAGCCAATTATCCATCAACAATATTTCTATGAATAAAGCAGACAACAAGGCAAGACAAAGTTTCACACAATTTTTTTGAAGAATTTCACTTCTTTGGGGGAAACTTTAGAAAATGTCTTAAGATAACTTATGACCAAGAAGATGATGACATTTTAGTGTCTCTCCCATTTTTGTTATGAATTTCATCATGATGGAGATGACTTTGATGTTCATTCTTGTTGTGTGGTCAAGATGGAACCCATGAGTGGTCTACAACTTTAGGGTGATTTGACTTATGTTGTTGCATCAACAAACTATGTATGGATTATATTTGGTTGTAAGAACCATGATTCTTTGGTTGGTTGTGTACCTAATTTGATATGCACTTATTTGGTTATGTGTGTCTATTGCTTCTCCTATATGATTAGTTAATGTGGTCTTATGATTTATTGATTATTCTCATAATATGTTTTTAAGTAACATCATGAGGTGCACCTAGTTTAGTTAGTCTTGTACTTATTCTAAGATTAGTACCATGATTATGGTTGGTATCTAGATTAAGATGTTTATGATGTGCGTTGGTGTAAATAAGTATTTACTATTTACACTTTACTTAAGTTTACTTAGGTTAATGCATTATTTGATTATTTTGAATTATTTTATTATTTAATTTTGTGAGACACTTAGGAGTTTGTACACCCTTTTGAGTTGTCATGTTGACAACATAGAAGTACACAACTCTATTTCAACACATGGCGTCTACAACACTGGAGTTTGCATCATTCACTGAGTTGTCATGTAGACAACATAGTTATTCACACTCCTTTTTTAGCACATGCTGCCTACATCACTGATTTTCATGCTACACCATTGTAGGTTTATCCTCTCATCATTGTACTTACTTTCGTGCTTGATGGAGGATAACCCATATTTGGTAGACATGTGCTTGGTTGTATGGCTTATCATGTTGCTGACTTCTATGCATTCTAGAAGCTCTCCAGAGGCCTTTATATACAGGCACTCCTAGTGTACTTTCATATGGCATATTGAATGAATATATCATCATTCTGATCATACTTTCTCTTTGGTCTACTGTTGTGCTTATGTTTGAGTTCCTTGGTCTTGGGTGAATTCTGCTTTAAGCCAAATTCTTACAATGTGTTTGATGGTTTCACTAAGGTTTTTGCCAATGGTTACCTAGATTTGAATGACATTAAGATGATATTTTGTGAGTATTGTTTTGATGTAATTAGTGGTTGCACTGTGCAACTCATTTGACTAATGTACCTTATTCTAGTTCAAGTAATAGTGTTGATTTATATGATAGAGTATGTTGTTAATAGTATTTTGATCATATCTATATAATTATGCTTTACGATGTTATCTAGTATATTTTTCATTTGAGATTATGGATGTTATTTCTGGATGACTTATGGGATTTTATGATATATTGGGCCATACATGTTGTCAGGTCTTTCAACTACTTACCTCCATTAATATATACATAGAATAATTGTGAAATTATTTTGTTGGTTCCCAAACCAACAGATCATAAAACTCTAAGAGCTTTCTAAACTCTATGATCAAATCTTCCACAAGATTTGGCCAATTGACAAGATTGATCAATTATGATACTCTTCTTTTTCTCTTTAGGATCTCCAAGACCAAGGCGGGTGTACCTATTCCTTAAAACTATTTATTTGTTAATTCTTTTTATAGTAGATATGATTGTATTATAACTTATGTTTTATCTCTCAAGATGGTAATGATATCTTGAGAAAGATCAAATTTTGTACTTCAAAATCTAACTTAACTTTTCATTATTGAATTGGATTTTGAGAATGGTGAGAATTATAAATATTTTTATATTTGATTAATTGTCTAATTTGAATATTTCTGACCACTTCCTAGTTGAAATATTTTGACAAAATCTTCACTTAAGAATAATAGACCAGTGCATTCCTATTGGGTAATAGAAATAATTCCTTCCTTAATCCTATTTACAACTTTAGTGAGATGGGAAATTTTTTTTTTAAAGATTCCTATCAACTAGTTTTCTTTTAATTCTTCTTGATTACTTTGTCACGCCACAAGTAGTCTCTTGAATTTTAACCCAAGCTTATTGAGACCAATAAGATAGAAATAATAGTGTAGATTATTCCTAATGATCAAATTGTAGAATAACATAAATATCTTCCACTCAATTTTTTTTAAAGAAACTTTATCTTCTAGATATAAAATCACAAAGGATTGGTCAATTTGGAATGATCATATCCACAACACCAAAGTAGAGAAAATATTGATTTATATTAATGATTCTAAGTCTTCTATACAATAAATTACTTGTAGAAAGTGTAGTAGAAAATAATATATTTACATTGTGATATTGTTAAAATCCAAATTCTTTTTCTTTACATTTTACATTCCATATATATGTAGTTGAATGGTTTTCACACCCCTTTAGGCCCTTTAGGGTGAAAAGACACCACCCTTTTAATTAAAGATAATATCAAATCCTAAAATTGCCTTAGTTTATGCAATTAACTACCATTTTAAAAGTTGTTTAGGCATATTATAGGCATATTAAGGTTATTTTAGGCGTATATAATGGACAAACGGTCCAAAAATTATGTGAATGCCCTCTCTAGTGATTCATAGTTCATTATTTATGCCCATCATTATATCTATGTTCTAGTTTTACATTCTTTCACATAGTAATGCATATTTATTGCACTTGTTGCTCCTAAATGTATGTTATAACCAACCTTTGTATATTAGGGGAACTTCAAAGTTTGTTAACAAAAATTAGGGTTCCAATAGTGGCTCTTTCTAAGGATGTATGCCTCTTGTAAGAAAAGAGAGAATCCAACTATTTGTGGAGAAGCACATCATTAGATTACTCTCTCTTTTGTAAATCAGTTCTTAAAACTTCATTTGGTGACCCAAACCCCAAAAATGAATGGCAATCCCTTCTTATATTAAAGACTTGATTTTGATCATGTTATAACAAGAACTTTATGAAAACATTATTATCATCTATTTTAATATATTCATCCCTTGATTAGCTAATTTTCTTTTCATTTGAATTAAAAGGGAATGTCTATAGTCTTTCTCATATTTGGTTCTAGGATTCTTCATGAATCCTTGTGATGAACTAGGAACCTTACACTCATGTCTCCAAAGTATTTTTAATTTACTTAGAAACCCTATCTCTTCATTATTCTCCTTTTTTTTTTTTTTTTAAAATCAATTTTATTACCAGGTGTGAATTTTCCCTTATGATGATTTTCACATAGATATGTGATTCTTTTAGAGCCATATTTTTTTATCAGATTTTTCATCTTTTGATTTTCTTTTTACAATATTTTCCAATAGACTTAATTTCTTTTCTTTCATTTTTGAAAAATAGTTTCCTTCAATCATGGAATTACAAGTGGACTTCACTTGTTGATGATCTATATCCCAATATTTAAAGTCATTATATTTTATTCTTTTCCTTGGCATATTCTTCTTATATTTTAAAATTATTTCATTATCCTTACACAATGTATGAGAATATACACGAAGGTTATATTTAAAGGTATTTTGTTGAGATAGTTGGTCCATATCCTCGCATACTATTGTTTCATTGTATGATGGATTTGAGAAAATTTTGGAGTCATTTTTAAACACACTTTCTTTTGTATATTCATCATAATGTATATTCATCAAATGTATCATCCTCCTATGATCTTCTTAAGAAATAGGCTCTCTTTCATTGAAGTCAATTTTATTTTCACTAATTTCCTTTTTTCATGAAACACCTGCTAAACTTTTTCACCATTTTGTTTATCTAGTAAGAAAACAATTAGACCATTTTTTCATGAAAAACCTGCTAAACTTTTTCACCATTTTGTTTATCTAGTAAGAGAACAATTAGACCATTTTTCTAAACATGTTTGTGATATTCTATTTCAATAAATCTTAAATTTTCTTCTATAGTTAGATCACCTTCATCTTATCAAATTCATTGATATATGTTTCAATACAAGTCTCATCATTGTTGGATTCTTCTCTGATATGATACAAAATTCCTTCATTTGAATATGAAAGATCATTTAGCCTATGTTGCATTTATGTAAATTCTACCTTGTATTTATCATATTCTACAATTAACCTTTCATGTATTTTATGTAGTATAGATTGCACTTTAGAATTGTGTTAGGTTCCTATCTCATGAATTGCATTGGATAGTAGAGGTTGGATATCTGAAGATATTTTCCAATAAATTTTAAACATCCTCACAAAAAAATAAACTATCTATTTTATCTTTATATCTTTCCAAGTTAAAAAATGCATCCAAGGGAGACCTATAAGATTCAGATTCCATGGTTTAATCATGATTTAATTCTTATTCATATCTTATGTTTTCATCTTTACTATGAAATACATATTGGAATTTGGCCAACTGACAAGAATGGTCAATCATGATCCTCCTCCTTTGCTCTTTAGGCTCTGTAGGACCAAGGCATGTGTACCTCTTCCTTAACACTTTTTCTTTATTCAAGATTTTTATAGCATATATAACTATATTATAACTTATACTTGATCTCTCAAATGATAATGGGCTTTTGAAAAAGATCAAATTATTTACTTTACAATATGTTGTCTCCAAATCAACAGATTGGAATTCCTATGAGCTTGCCTACTCAATTATTGGATTTCCAACTGATTAGGCCAATAGATAGGACTGGTTGGTTGTCATCCTCGTCCACTACAGTTTAGGCTCTACAGAACCTAGGCAGGTCAGTGTATACAATTACTTGATTTCTAAGCTCAAGGATTTTTATAATAGATGACAATTGTGTAAATATCTCTTACTTAGTTCCTCGAAAATGAAAAATCACTTTCTTGAATTGTAAACTAGATTTTTTATATGTTTGTGAACTGAATATATTGATTACCTTATGTACAATGTTTTCTTTAAATGAATGTAAGAAATAAAATAATATCCTTATCAAAGTAATTAGCCAAATTTTTTAAAACTTGTTCAAAATCAATCTTATATATATATGTGTGTGTGTGTGTGTGTGTGTGTGTGTGTGTGTGTGTGTCAAATGTTGCAGGTATATGTGAGAGATATAATGTATAACCTTATGAGATGTTATTAAACCATCAACCAAATGGATTATACGTGCTTCAAAGGTTTTAATATTTCACAATCAGTCTTATTGATTTTAACTCTATTGAAAAGGCTAATAAGACAAACCACAGTGTGGCAACCACTCTTTTAGTTTGATAATCAAATTGGAAACTATCCAAATCAACTAGACACATAAGAATAGACATTCAACATTTATTTCAAAAGAAAAAAAATATTATAAAGATTTGATCCACTCATAGATTTAATTTCACACTTTTGAATGTAAATAAGAAACATATTATTTTTTTATAGAAAGATGATCTTGTCCACAAAATAACACATATGAAAATAAGTCTTTCAATGTAGCACCTTTAGAAACATCATTTCAAAAAAGGATCATATGACTTCTAATCATATATTCTTCTATTTCTCTCTAGACCAAATGGTTCTCTACTTATAAACAAGGATCTAATTACAAAATTAAATGATGGACCCCTTCAAAATACAACTATTCATAACTAATAACTATTATCCCAGTGACAAAGAACTGACTATTAACATTAAATAAATTTGACTCACTTTACACAAACTATGTAAATCCTCATACTAGTTGGTCTACACCTTGTAAATCTTGGAAAATCCCTTGTGTACATGGCATAGCCCTTAAAGCTCATTCCCATGGGGACATCTAGCTAGAATTTTCAAAAATAAAATGGCCTTTATAGAGAAAGAAGCTAGGTCTTGATTTCATGGAACAATTGGCACCCATTTTATATGTATCGCCTAAGAAGCTCTAACATCTCATCTTGATACTCATTATCACCTATCTCTAATTCATCTATAATCTCCCTTAACTCAACTTTTTCCTCCTCTACCTCAATATAAATGATATCACTTTCATACCCCACATAAATTTTGTGTAGATCCCAAGGAGCCAAATACAAATTGGATGTTATGTCCAATTGATCCTCTTTCTCCTTGGTCAAGTCGAGTTGCCTCATAGATTGTGGATTTCTCATTCCATAAGCAATTATATGTTGGTAAACTTGTGATTACCATTGTCCCCTTGTTGTTTTGAACTGAATAAAAATAAAAAATTATTTTTACTTTGCTATATAATGAACTCCTACAACAAATCTCTTAAATATATTTAAGCCATCAAGAATTTTTTACATTCCATAGAATGTACAAGTAGTATTATTTGAGATATTTTTCTTACAATCATGCAATATTTTCATAGGGACTTGGAAAATCCAAGTTGTATACAAGTCACCATCCCATGGTAGTTGTTTCTCCCATTAGTCATTGTTTCAAGTTGTCTCAATTAGATGAGCCATTGGCCTTGTCTATAACATTTTGTTTGCCAGTTAACTGATTTGTAAGTGTAATTTTAGCAAAATTTCCATTGTGAGATCAAATATTATCATGTGTAAACTAGCCAATGATTTGTACAAACCAAAATATCTTCTTGATGTTTATTTATTGAAATATTCTTTGGAAATTAAGTTGATATGAAAATAGTTAGACATCAACATTGGTCCTCCCAACAAATCAATCCTTTTGGTTTCATTGGTATAACATTCTTGAGAATTCTTTTGGTATGCTCATCAATATAGGTCATGTTGATTACCTCATTACATATTGGTATAATTTTTGAATTATTTTCTCACTCATGTAATCTTACTTCAATTCTCTTGTATTAGTATAGTTTATTCTAATATTCAATTTATCAAATTGGCATATATCTTTCTGATGGTTTTACACATCTATGTTTTACATATGAAATTATTAAACCTCTTATGTGAGGGTGAAAACCATGATGGGAGTTATATACCCACTAGCATTTCCTTGCAAGAAAAAGGGTGCCCTTTTATAGCTTACATATGTTCCTTCTAAGAATGAATCTTGTTAAGAATGTCAGTAATCTATTAGGATTAGAACAACCTATTAAGGATATATTGTTAGAGGATTTAGATCCCTTTTTAGAGGATTTCAAAGACTTATTACAATTCTTCCCTATTAAAGGCTTGCAATAGATGCTATGGTTAGAAAGTAAACTAAACTTTTAGATCTAAATATATGGCACAATATCTTTCCTGGAAGATCCTCTATTATGGCTTCTTAAAGATACTCTAATCTTCCACTACTATTTTGGCTTGGGTGAGCTTCATTTTCTCTCTACCCTTCTTCCTCTTGTGCACTTTGCACCTTTCTGCTAGTGCACTTTGTTCACAACTAACCTTTTTTAGTTAAGTTCTATGGTTCACATAATTATAGCAACAACAACATCCTTTTCTCTTCCTCTGAATAGAAATCTCCTACTCTTTGTTTCGGGCAACAACTTCTTTTCAATGAGCAACAAGTCATCCTTAAATCACATTCTCTAATTGCAGATGGAAACCCTAAAGTTATCCCACTCAAGCTATAATTTGAATTTTAAAATGCACAATAAATATAGTCACAAGACACCTATAACTACCTATCCATAGATGCCTATGCTTATAGGCCAACTTGTCTATTTGCAAGTTTATAGCTAAACCTCAAACTTTGCATTCTTCGATCTCATTCAGCCACTTTTCTATGTTGCTTGTCTTGTCATGTTTAGATTTCCCCTTTATATTGTCACATCAATGGTGACTAAGCTTTGACCATTCTGCTTCCATACCTTCCTTCACTCCTTTTTCATGACCAATATGCTAGTCTACTAGTGGTTGCACTTGTAACTCTTTGTGATTTCTTATTAAGCAGTTGCTAATCAATGACAACACATCCTACAAACTCAATCATTGAGTTCCTTTCTCACCACTTTCCCAATTGATTTTTCTTGGTCCAACAATCTCCCCTTTGGCATTGATGGCAAATTCTTCAACATAAAACTCTCATAGGTTAACAAGACTCATTGTTTGAAACTTGAACTATCTTCATGCTTCTTGTTTGTGGCCTTAGAATTTTACAAGTTTGTAGATGTTTACAAGTCTAATACTCCTATTTAAATCCTTCCTTGTCTTGATTATCTAGAGCCCTCCACTTTCCTTTGATTATCCTAGGCCCTCCACTTTCCTTTTAAGGTAGCTTCTTCTTTGTTCTTCCCCTTTGGTGTTCTTGTATATTTCCCTTTGTTAATCTTTCATATACTCCTTTTTTTTGTCATCAATGACAATGGGTAGGTCTGGGCCACCGATGGGTGTTATGTTCTGGTTTTATTCTCCCTCTATGATGGTGATCTTTGTGTGCTATATTTGTATAGCTTCTCAAAAATATCCTTGTATTTTTCATAAGATGATGACATGATTAAGGTAGTTAGGGAAGAACAAAGTCGGTTGAAATTTTTTGCCATTTTCTCTATTTATTCAGATCATGAACTTTTTCCTTTGAGAAAATATTTTGATGAATGGATAAATGAAATTTGGGGGAAAAAATGGAGTTCATGTTGGTTTCTGTAGAATGATTCAAAAGGGTTTATTTTTTATTTTTCTAAAAAGCCATAACATGCAGGAAAGAGTGTTAAAAAAAGGATTTTGGAATGTTGGCCACTCTCTATTTCATGCATTTGCATGGTCTCCATAATGAAACTTTGAGAAGGTTATGGACAGATCTCATCCTAACTGGGTAGATATTCAAAATCTTCAAGAAGAATTTTGGCCTTTTATCCCTCAAATCTTGAGCCCCCTTGGGAATATTCTACAAGTTGAGCAATCCAAGATTAATTTTCCACATTTAAAGGATAGAGTCCTCTTAGCCCTCACCCCGAAAGTGGAGTTCCCAAAAATTATTTCTTTGGAACTTGAAGAAGAAAATTTCTCCTAGGAAACTACTCTATTAAGTAATCTCTATGCTTTCTTTAATTGTAAGGTTAATGGACATCTTAAAAAAGATTGCTTGATGCTCAAACCTCACTTTGATAAGGCTTAAGTGATTATGGAGCAACCCAATATTGGATCTCAAATATGCAAACCTAAAATTGGTTTTGCCAACTCTCTAAAATATAACCCAAAATTTGATAGTGCAATAGGAGCTAAACCTTTAATGGCTAAAGTCATACCAAAGCACAAGATAGTTGAAACTAAAACTATTGATAGAGGTGAAGTTGTCACTCTTTCAAATACTCTATATGATAGAGATTTTGTTGTGATCCCAACCATACAAAGGGAGCTAAATTTAGTTGAGGCTCATCCCATGACCCCCTTGCTATGGTTAAATATGGTGATATGAAAAAAGGTAGAAATAGAGACATCCCCTCATGATTGAATGCCCAATAATTGGCCATTAAATATATATTTATGAGAAATCAAAGATTATAAAAAGTGTTATTATAAACCTTAGAGAGAACAATAACCTATCACTTGAGACCCCAAAGGAATTGTCCGTTGATTTAGGAGAGCCTTTTATATAAGTGGTTAGAAAGAAAAGGAAATCAAATGAGAGAAATTCTCTCTTCAAGAATGATGGTGGTAAGAATGGTATTCCTAATTGCTTCAACAGGTTATATAAGAATCATAAGAATTTTCTCAAATAATATGTCTACCATGATACACATACATAGTTGGAATGTAAGGGGGCTTGAAATGATAGATACAAAGTACTCTGTTAGGAATTGGTGTAACAAAATTAAAGGCAAAGACATCATTTTTCTTCAAGAAATAAAAGTGGCAGGATTTCAGACTTCCTATATGATGGTATTTTTATGCGATAAGGCTATATTTTCCATTCCAATCATGAGAGGGGGAAATGACATAATTTTGTTCTTATTAACCCTAACTAGTCCAAGTTTATGCTAGACCATGGAAGTTCTCCATGTTAGAGAGCCTTGTGGCTGAATTTTAGGAGAAATAATGAAGTAGTTACTATTTGCAATATTTATGCTCCTAATGACTATAGGGAAAGAGCCAAACTATGGAATTGGTTCTTCACAAGTCTTCCTAAGGCTTTCTAGATATTTCTGGGTGACTTTAACATGGTGGAAAAGGGAAATGAAACACAGGGTGGTTTGAAAATGTCCATGGAAAGGGAATGAACAATGTTTTTGGTTTAAATTTAAAAGATGTTTTAATTTTGTTGATCCTCTTGGAAATAAGAGGAAGGAATTCAAGGATATCTAGTTTCCTTAGTGCAACAATCAGGGGGGAAAAGTAGAGTCTTTTGCAGATTTGATAGATTTTATGGGGATTCCTCTTTCTTCTCATTTCAAGAAAAAAGAGGGTACTCTCCAGTTGTTGTGTCTCCCACAACCCTCTCTGATCAATCTCCCATTTATGTAGTGATTCTTCTTAATCATGTCAATGATGCTAGGGTTGAAATATCTAGATCCAAGATGTTAAAATTGAACTCTTCTCTCCTAAAAGATACTAATACTAAGAATGCTATAATAATGGCTACATGATTTTCAAAGATGTATTCTCAATCCTTGAAGCCAGTTGAGCAATGGGATGCTCTAGTTGTTGCTTGGAGAAAGATCTACCAAATTTCTAGTAAAAATATTGCTCTTGAAATAAAATTAGGGGAAAATGAACCTCAAAACATTCTTAATGAGAGATAGTTGGAACTCCAAAATAAAGGAGAAGATGCCAAGTTAGAGAAAACCCTAATTTCTACCAAAAACCAACTGAGAGTCATACAAAGATATACAATTTAAGCCATAGGATTAGAGCTAACATGAACTAGTTGAGAGATGGGGATGTAGAGTCAAGATATTTTTTCAATATCATTAAGTCCAAACAAAGCAAGGAATTGATTGAAGATATGCAAATTGGAGATGATAAAACTACTAACCCCAACTTAATTAGAAAGGCTCTTTATGAATTTTATTCTAATCTTTTCTCATATGAAGCTATTTAGGAGTAAAAAAAGTCCTTAAAATGTTGTTTGAGCATTATCCCAAAGAAGATCTCTACCTTGGACAATGACAAGCTTAGTAGAGGTATCTCTCTAGACGAAATCAATGATGCCATCAACTCTATGGCTAATGAGAAATATCTAGGATTGGATGGGATCATAATAGAGTTTTATAAAGATAATATTGACTGGATTGGTGAGGAGTTTCTAAGATTCTATACTAATGCTTTTGAATATGATTCACTAGGGATCAATGTGAATAGAGGTGTCATCAAGCTACTACCAAAAAATGGGGATAAATTTTTGGTTAAAAATTGAAGATTGATTACCCTATTAAATTTATCTTATAAAATAATTTTTGAGGTATTAGCCATAAGGATTAATGACATTCTTAAGGATTTTGTTTCAGTTACTCAAACAAGCTTCATTAAGGATAAATACATATTAGAAAATCTAATTACCAGTTGGGAAGGAATGCATTGGGCTAAGGCTGATGAACAAAATGTAGCAATGATCTTGTTGGTCTTTGAATAGGCCTATGATAGGATGGAATGGCCTTTTGTTATTGGTATGCTCAAAGCTTTTGGATTCCCTTCTTATTTCTATAAATGGATTGAAATTATTTTTAAAGACTCATCTACTATGATAGATGTGAATGGGGAAATGTTTGATCCTATTTTTCTTCAAAGGTCAATAAGGAAATGGTGTCCCATTTCCCCTTCTATTTTTGTGATCATGGCGGATACCCTTCATTATATTCTTATAGATAAAATGTTTGGTAATTTAATTAAAGGCACCACTCTCCCCAATAATACAAAATTGATCAATGCTCAAATTGTTGATGACAAAACTTTGTTTCTTGAACTTTTAGAAGAAAATTTTGACAAGATCATGGATAGACTTAATTTTTTCTATTTGGGCTCTAGAGAAAAGATAACACCTTTGAAATCTTATGCGTTGGGATGGTTAGATACCCCTCCTAATTGGCTAAACAATAAGGAATGAACCTGGACTAGTCCTCAAAAGATGGTGAGATATCTTGGTAGTCCTTTTTCTTTGGAACTATCTATTTTTGAAATGTGGGAATGGATTTATAGAAAGATCAATAAGAAGCACATCAAGTGGAAAACTCATTCTCTTTCTCTTGCTGGGAGAGTTTAGATGGTACAAAAAGTGATTTCTTCCCATCTTTTCTATTTGGCTTCTACTTGGTCATTTGCTAAGTATTTGAATAACATGCTTGAAAATATTTTAAGAGATTTCTCGTGGTCAGATGGCAAGGGATCTAAGAGGAGACATTGTGTAAAATATGATCACTGTTGTTTACTAAGGAAACTTGGTGGTCTTGGGCTAAAAGATATGAAGAGCATGGGCTAGCCCTCACAACCAAATCGATATATAAAGCTTTATGGGAGAATGAACCATGGAGGGTTCTTGTAAGGAACAATGTTGAACAATAAATTAAAAAAAAGGGAAAACAATGGTCTAATATTCCTATTTGGGATATCACTATGGGTGATTTTAAAGTTAAGATCTTTGGCTCCAAGGTGTTCAGTTTCTTTTGGAATGCTTGGTTTCAAGTGATAGGGTATATCTCTTGTAGGGGTGCTATCGATGGCCCTCCTAAATATACTGTTACTGACATTGGGAAAAATTATTAACGCTGATGAATATAGCATATTCATTACTTGGGAAGATGGTACTCTTTTTAAAGATACTTCTACTAAACAAATTTATGGATTACTTAAGGAAGATCACTCTGTGCTCATATGGGTGACTCGGTGTTGGGGGTTTGAATGTCCCTTCTGAAATTGGTACTTCTTGTTTGGTTTTTATTGGAAAGGTCCCTATGATATAATATTGTTCATTTTTTATGGTTTCTCCTCATTAAAAATCTTGTTATTGGTCATGTGTTGTCATCCATCAATGTTGAACCTATTTTTTGTGAGTTTTGTAATAAGACTGAGGATTTTGAACACTTTTTTTTTACTATATTTATGATAAAAAGTTTGGTTTATCTTTCTTGGTTTTCCTTTTGAGCGGCATAAGGATCTTGGATTCTCTTGGAGTGAGATTTTTGCTAGTTACATTGAATCCTTTGATGTTTTACAAAATATATTTGGGTTTATGCTAACTGGTGAAATTTTATGGCTTCTCTAGAAAGACAAGAACATAGAGTTATTTCAAAAGCTTAAAAGATGTCCTTTTGAGTTTAATCTTAAACTCATATATTTTAACATAATGTTATAGGTTGTTATTTTCTTGGACATCCCAAAAAGAATATTTGTGAAGGTACCCTACTTATAGACAAAGATGAAGTGAAAGCTACTAGATATATTGATAGCTATAAAAGTTTTCTTACTCATGTTGAAATTGGTGATCTCACCAGCCTAATGGAGAACTACCACTTGGAGTCAGATGAAAATAATGGAGGCAATAATCATTGGAAAGAGGGCTCTGGGTCTGATAGGGATAACCCAAGTGGAGGAATACATGAAGCAACTGCAATAGGTTTTTCAATATTTATTGACTAACAAAGTCTTTGGAACAAAGTTCATTAATATTGCAGTTCTTTACAAACTGATAATTTTTTTCCTTGTAATGGTTCCTTGGAGACAATGTGTAGAACACTCATGCTATTTTTTGGATGGATACCGATAGATGCTAAGATAAAATACACATAAGGCCACTCCCCCAATTTCATAAGCATTTATAGTTATGGGGTTTGGTTTGGTTATCTTGTAGAGTTTCTAATATATCTGTGATGTATTGGTTGGTTGAACTATCTCAATACAAAAAGAGAGAGTGTCTCTTGACTCCTTTAGGTGCTTGAGTGCTAGTACTGAACTCACAAGTTTTGCTAATTTATGGTAGATTGTTTCATCTATCTCTATTGGTACCTTGGCAACCTGGTCATCAATTTCCTTCGAATGTATACTGATGATGCCAATTGGAGTTAGGAGGCACTAAAGTTCCATCAATCGAATGGCTCTTCATTCTTCTTCTACTCACAAAAAATGTACCAAGTGCATGATATCCTCAATTTTTGTGAGATGTTTTGTTGCTGATCTAGGTAGTGGATCATATGCCTGAGTAGTGTCATTATGTTCTTGTTGAGCCTTTATCCCTTTCTTCTCAAGATCACCTGTCAAGGTGTGTGACGTGCTCAATTTTTGAATTACTGGGCTTATTTCCATCAAAGCTTCCAAAATTCATCTCTAAGTGTTGTTAGTTCCCCTTTTTTTGTAATAAGCTTATTTTCCTATTTAAGGGGTCTTATTGGAACATGTTGTTCTGCAATCACTAAAAGCCTATTTACTATGTCGTGGAGATATCCTATGACATATTTGATGTAGCTAGACAAGTCATCATCCTCATTATAAGAGGCACCTTCAAAAAGTCCTTTCAAAATATCACAAGAATTAACTAATTTTGTGGCTTTTTCATATCTTTTTTTGTTCTACTTCATTTGCTTGTATCTCTCAGTGAATCAAGTGTATTTTTTCATCTCTTTTGATTTTATTGCTTTGGTCTGCCTACTCATCTTATTGACTCTTTCTCCAAGTCCTTTCATTTTGGAAGCTTTGGCTTCATCAATATCATATAGTGCTCCCTCACCTCTAATGTGGTAGACTCCATCTACTCTTGGGATTCCTCTATCCCTTTCCTCTTTTTCTTGCTTCTTGTTTTCTCTAAATATTTTTCTCTCTTATTTATGTGCTTGTTAGGTTTCTTAACACTCTTTTGTACCTTAGACAGTGTCAAGGATGGATCCATTATTGGTGTCTTTTGTAGTTGAGTTAGTTGCAAGGTTTCTTGCCTTCGCATTCCTTCGGTCTCTTTTTCCTATCCTTCTTCATCATTGTGAGTTTCCATTGTAGGTAACTAGGTATCATCCATCACATTACCTATTTCCTCTTTTTTGTTGTTTCTCTTCCTCTTTTTTGTTGTTTCTCCCTTCTCTCCTTGTCTAATTTCTCTATCATGACTAGGTGTGCCCTATTCATGCATCTTCTCTCTCATTGGTCACATTAATGACACTTGGTCATTCTTTGGCTATTTGGGTATCATCTTCATATTGCTTCATTGTAATATATAGTGTCATTGAGGCATGTTGTGTATCCCAACTTTCCTTAGGTTCCTTTTTTAGGTCTTAACTAATTTGTATTTTCTCTTTGACCTGTGCAAAAGACCACTTTGTTGCCTTCTTCTTTGTACTTCTTGGACCTATTATCTTGGGTTGCTCCTTTTCCTCTTGTGCACCTTCAACTTCTTATCCTTGGCCTTCTCCTTTCTCAAGAATTTCCTTCTCTTGTTTATGCAACTTAGGCCAAAACTTCTTTGCATTCGCAAAGGCATCTTTCTTCGACCCTGTTGTTATTAGTGCTACATTTCCTGATAGGTTGGTGTTATTTCTTCTTGAATCTACAAGATCCATGATTTTTTTTTTTCCTCAAGTCAAGTTTGAGATATTTAAGGTCTTCATCCAACATATGCTTCCATTCCACTATGCCCTTAGACCATTTCTCATTGATTATCTCATATAGTTTGTTTGGAACTTGTGATTCCAACTCTGTTGGCATTATTGAACCCTCTCAGGCTTACCAGTACAATATGTAAAATCTTACTCCTATTTATCTTGTTGAACTTAAAAAATCTATCTCTAATAGTATTATAATTTCAATTATTTTTAATGTATTCAATAATATTTTGAAGTGAAAATTTCTTACCTTCCTTAGTAGATTTGAGGCTTTTTGTCTCTTATTCTTCTTTTTGTTTTGCTTCCTCCAATTGGGTAGGGGGTTTTCTCTTTCCTTTTGATGCAACTTTCCTCTTGTAAGTATACATTTTTGGGGGCTTGGATGTTGTCAGTTTCTTCTTACTTGTTGCCTCTTCCTACTCCTTTGGCTCTAGTTCAAGTGAAGAGCTATCTCTTGTGTTAGTTTGAGGACTCTCTTGAGTCTTCACTTCCTTGGGTTGTGTCTTCCTCAACCTATTACACAACATGTCATGTGTCTTTCATCCTCTTCTTCTTCTTTTCTTTGGAGACTTCTACTTCTTTTTCCATAAGATTTTTCTTCATCTCCTCTATTGTAGAAGAGCTTTGTTGACCTTTATCATTCAATCTCTTAAGGAAATTCAATCAAGTAGTGAGCCCTTGGTTTTTATGTCTATATTATGTAGTTGTCCATGTTGGTAAAGAATCAAACACATCCTTTGTAGTCATTTATCAAGTTGATAGGTATCCTTCTCCTTCTTTGCATATCCACATGGAATTTCTTGAAGTATTTTTCAATCTTCTCTGGGCCTTTGATGCCTGAGCTATTGTGCATGCTTGATATTTGAGCAGTGATGTTGTTACTTGACTTCCATTGGAACTTCTTGTAACTAGGGTACTCTCCCTTGAATTAGAAAAATGTGTTCACCAATATTGTGCTAGATTTGAATATGTGCGTAGTACTATCCGTATCAATCGTATTAAGAATTTCTATCATCTGCCCATGTAACCATTTAGTGAGATCCATCTTGGTTTTCTTCAACATTATTTGGTGCACTCCATTTATTATTCCAACATGAACACTACTTAGTCAACTAGACTAGTAAAGTCTATGTGCAATTACTCTTGCTACAAATTACACCTTTTGATCCAAAATGTCATATAATGTGTACATCCTGCCATCACGATGACATCTAGTTAGTTTTCCCATGTATACTATCATGTGTTTTCAAGTACTCATTTTTTCTTCAATTTTGTTGAACCTTATCACCATCCCAATCACCTCCTTCATGATCTTGTGTAGCTTATCCAACAACATATATTTGTTGTGCACTTGATTGAGTATGAATCTCACCCATTCATCTCTAAAGAAATTTGGGATATCTATTTCATGAGCCAGGGTTGTCTCTTTTAGCTCTTTGAGATCTTCCTCTCATGTTTCTATTGCACAAATCTTCTTGCAAATTTCTCTAATTCTCAAATCTCTCATTTCTACTATCTTCATCCTAAGATAGTGTACCATCTTAAATTGGATGAACTCCAATTTAATGAAGGTTTAACATCTATTTAAAGTGAGATCATCAATCTCCTTACACCTTTCATCTCCACTTCCATTTTTTGTCCTTTATCTTAGGTAGAATTAGGGTAAAACCTAATAGATCCTATTTAAAGCTCCTATTTTCATGGTGTTAAGCTCAAGGTAGGATCTATTTCCCCTAGGTCATTCTTTCTATTCATCTATCTACTTGGAATCTTCTCTCTAGACTAAAAAGACTATCTCTCAGACTTTGTGCCTGATTTTGGGGATCTAGGACCTATTTTGGGCCCTCTCAATCAAGGTCATTGTACACCCTTGATGGGCCAATTAGGGACATAATATGCCCCTAATTGGGCCCTATTTGTGTCCTCTACCTGGACCCCATGTTTGGTTACTTTTAAGGTGAAAATCTCTAGGGAGGTCTACTTGCGAGAGTTAGTGAATTTTGAGCCCTTTATAAACCCTTCTATTTGCTCCATTTTTCACATCTCATATTCAAGTGTTCACACATCCACAAGTTCATGCTCTAATGCTCTCAAGTTCTCAAGCACTCTTCAAGAATTTAAGGCATTCAAGCAATCTCTCCATTGAAGATCAAGGATTCATGCATTCAAGCTATTGGAGGAATTTATACAAAATCTATCATTTTAGCATTCAAGATCTCCCTTCATAAATTCAAGATCCTTTGTTGCATCTTCTACATTCATCTATATGCATTCCTAAGGTAAATTTCAAAAAAATTAATTTATGAAGGTTTTGATGTCGCTTTGATTTTCATTTGAGGGTTTTGAAGTTGAGTCAAAGCTATTGCATATACATACTTGATTACATTCCAAGTCCAAGAGCATATTAATAGATTTACATTTCTTTTATCTTAGATCTATCACTACTACTTTCTAGTATTCTATCTTTATTTCAATTCAAGATTAATTTCTAAACTAAGGTTTGATTAAGGCAACCTCCTCAAACTACAAACAAAAAAATCATTTGTTTTGTAGATTTCAAATATCAGATTGATGAACAGGTTATTGATATGGATACCCTTTTTGTCATTTATCAGAACTGCAAAATCAAAATCAGTGTCAACACACCTTTCATTAGGGGCATACTGCACCCTTCATGCTCTATTTAACCCCTGAAGATCCAGTTCGCCCCTAATAGATCACCAAAGGATATTTGGGTTTTGTCCACAGTGTAGTTTTCAGTTTAGAGTACAACACTTAGACACAAGGTATTTCATATTCCTCTCTTTCAATTCTATATACTTCATTATTCTATCACATCTGTACTACCTCTCCCATTTGACTTTTGTTAGTCGTTCTGATGGATGCAACCTTCTTGATCTTTTGTTGTGATGGATCATGATTGTGACCTTGAGTGGTTTACACCGTAGAGGTGATTTGATGTATGTTTCTGTATCAGTTGCTTTGATTATGTTTTGATTGATTTTTTTGAGATTATGATTTGATTTATGGTTCACTGAGGTTTGTGCTAGTAGTTAGCAAGATTGATGTGGTATCATGAGGTTGTTCTGTGATTACCCTGAGATGCGTGCAAAGATTGCACTATGTGCTATTACCATGCTACACTGGACTAGGTTCTTGTAGCGGTGGTTAGCCATGTTTATGACTATGATTGCTTATGTGTTTTAAGTGCCTTTTTATGTTGTTTTAACAACTATTATTAAATGCTTTAATAATTAGAAATGGATTGTCCATATTGGATTATTTGGTTATGTGCTATGGTTATTTACATCATTCCTGTGTTGTTATGCTTTATGCAAACATGAGTGATGTAAATAAATGGTTAGCTTAGGTGATTTAATGCATTTATTGCTTTGGCTATGTTATTATATGCAATTGCACTTTATCGTGTTGTTTAGTGTGCAAGATTTATATCCCTAGCAGTGGCACATGGAGTTAGTGATTCAACCATTCATATTTTACCAATGTCATCCTTGTATGGTCAATGTATCCCTATTTTAATTATTTTATTAAACCTTTTGGTGATTATTAAATCTGAACTCATTTGAATTATGTGATTAGACCAATAAGTGTGTTTGTGCATTTAGAGGTTCGCATTGTCACGAAAGTTATTAAAGAGATTTTTGTGTTTTTGGGTTTTCGAGCTTTTTATTTGATTTATTTTAATTTCTGACAGTTTTTCCATAGATGAATTCCTATTTCTAAGAATAGCCTATTTTCATTTGGGTGGATTCAGACTTTAACTAGGTTGGCTGGTTAAATGCCCTAATTGATTATTCACTCGAAAAGTGAATAAATATCCAAAAAGAAATTTAATTCTTCACTTCTCACTTTTGAATTAGAAAGTTTGAGAGTAAAACCCAAAATCCTCTTCATGAGGATTTATTGTTTTGTTTGTTGTGGGAGCTATGGGCGTGGGATCATCCCGAGGTTGGGCTTGTTAGATCCAGCTCGAGGAAACCTTGGATTGTTGTGATTTTTAGCTACTTCTGCGAGCTATTTATTTTATGGTTCAGATTCCCGTTTTGCCCTTTTGGTTGTGAGGTAGGGCTTTCTAGTTTTATTGTTTCTGCTCTATTTCTGCTTTTATTTTTGGTAGTTGTTTGTTTGGAGGCTAAGAACTAATGTTTCCCTCCATTTTTTGTATGCGAGTTCTACCCGGTTGGGCGGGTACAAACATTTCCCTATTTTACGTGATGAGGGTTTGGGGTTTTATGCCATTATGCTAGCTGTTTTGGCATACGATGTCTGAACTTGATTATTTTTGGATTTTTGGAGTTTTTTTTCCCAAAGGCCAAATGGGTTTTAATTTTGAAGTTTTCTAAAATTTTGAAGTTTTTACCTCATTTTGCGTGCTACTTTGTTTTCTCGAGTTTTCTTGGCATAATGTGGGTCGTGGACCTTGATGATCCATTTGGATATCAGTCATATCACTATTTCACTATTATGTTGCATTGGGATGCATGTCGCATCCATACTCCTAACATTGTGGTTGGTTGAGTGATTTTATACCTAGTTTTATCATTTTTTTGGACTTTTGTTATTGTTTCATGGACACTAAGATTCATGTAGAATCTATGCTCTTGGATTGAGGCTGGTTGAGTGAGTTCATGATGTTTGGTCTTGTCGCATCATTAGGATTCGTGTAGAATCCACACTCCTAGATTGAGGCCGATTGAGTGATTTCATGATGTATGGTTTTTTTTGGCTCTGGGATTCGTGTAGAATCTGTCCTTCCTGTGATGCTTTCAGTTGGGTGTTATCTTTTGCATTGTGTTCTCATTCTGTCCTTGTGTTTTGATATTCATGATAGTGGTGCACCACACACGAGTATGTGTGCGTACATTTGTCGAGTGACTTGCGAGGCTTGATCTTCTGTGGTACTTTCAGAAGTTATGATCACTTGGGTTGGGATGGGAGTATGCATGCCCATGGGCACTCGTCGTAGGATGAGCATGGGTAGAGTAGGGTAGCATATGGAGGGGGCTTCTATCTCGCAGCCCGATGATCATGGCACCATGGGTTGGCAAAGGAAGCTTTATATAAGTGATAACTAAATAAAATGTGTGAATGGTAATAAAACTTAAGATAATAAAATGTGTGAGCACCCGATTAAGTTTGAGGACACAATGTGTGAGCACCCATTTAAGTTTGAGGACACACAATTCGAGCTTGGGCTTTTCGATGCCAAGCGACTCTCCATGATGTTATCCCCTACTTAGTAGCCTATTGAGTGTCTGACCAGGATCTGTACCACTTGCATTATCTTAGGTTCTTGGTCACAACCATCATACTATATGGCATGAGTGTTAGCCATGGATGTTGTGTTTTATGTGTGTTTGTGGTTGGGTCATTTTTTCCATCAGCACAACCGGTGTGGACCTACGGTTGCCATGTGGTTGGGAGGTGTAGCTACCTTCACCACTGCTAGGGACCGATGTACATAGACGATCTCTTATCCTAGTGTGACCGTTGCTGGATGTTTTCACTCGATGCTTTGGGCTCCGGAGTATGCTTTCTTGTGATTTATGCTTTCATTGGAACACTTGGATATCATGTTTAGCTGATGTTAGTTTATTTGATGCATTCCCATATTATTATGTTTAGCATATGACTAGATGATGTGAACTGTTGTATTGGATTATCTATTTCTTATTGGTTAGCATGTTAGATTTCCTTATTATGCTGATTAGCATGTGATAGGTGATGTTATCTACTTGTAGGTTTATCTTTTGTTGTACTACTAGCATGTTAGATTTCCTTATGCTTTTGGTTATTAGCATGTTTAGTAGTGACATCCCTATTACGACAGTACTGATGATTTGATCGGTGGCTTGGGATGTTAAGCGCGGGGGATGGCTAGGGCCCATAATGGTCTTATGATGCTATTAATAGTTGGGAGGAACTGCAAACTTAATCTAGTTGTTCAGTTATTGCAATGTTATTTCTGTACATTGCGATGTTACTTCTGTTCACTACAATGTTGCATTCAATATGTTCTTTACTGCTTTGGTTTAGATGGTTAGATGTTCCTCTTTCCTGTTGTTTATGCTCTTGAGTGTTCATTCTTCGATTTACATAGATTTGGTACTCCCTAGTGTGGAGGTTTTCATGTTTTTATTCTTTTTATTCTTGTTTTGTTGTTGCGTTGACGTGTTATCTCATGTGGATAGGCTGTTCCTTGCGCACGAATGTACTTCTTTGCACGAGAATACATTTCCTCGCGCAGTGTGCAACAAATCCTCGTGCAAAACCATGCACTTTCTCATGCAAAGTGATGCAAGATCTCACACAAAATTTGAGACCAATGCACTTTCTCATGCGAGAAACAGGGGGCAGTTAGGCTTGGCTGAGGAAGTTTTGAAAGTTAGTTTTGAACACCCTTTGGAATATTACACCTTTCTAGTTCAAAATAGTCTTTTTAGGGGGTTTAAAATATATCATTTAAGTATAATAATTCCTTATACTTAAGATATATTTTAATATATGTGACAAATATTTTAAGATAGGTTTTAGACCTCTCTGAGATAAGATAAAGATTCTAGGAAATTTCAGAGCTTTAGAAATCTAGACTTAGCCAAATTTCAGGTTTCTACATTCTACCCCAAAATGGTGTTTTGTTGATGAGTGGTCATTTCTTGAGGCCTCATCATGTGCGTGGTCATTGTTGGCTTTTGTTTGCATGTGTCAGTTTGGTAGTGGCATTCAGAGATTCGTCGGTTGTCGGGATTGTGGTGAAGTCTTCTGTTGCGATCTTTGTGATCCCTGTATGATGTTGTCATGTGCATTCATACTTTTAAAAATAAAATAAAATTTTGGCTTGTATTTCATCCTTGTTTCCAAGGATCTCTGGGCGGGGCATTACAACATCTTTATATCTCAACTATTAGAGAAAAAGGTTAATTAAATTACGTTTTCTCCCTTCTTAAGATTTCACTTTATGCACCTTTTTCATTCATATTTAATAATTAATTAGAAATTATTAAATATCATTTACCTTTTAGGTTATCCTTTTTGGGTTTCGATCTCCTTCTATAAGGATTAATCTTTTGTAATTATCTTATATCTTTTTCATTTTTGAGAATACAATTTGCATATTTTTAGAGCAAACCCTCACATCGTCTTGTCTTTTTCTTCTCTCTAATAGGTTTTTACATGTAGTTATTTGAGGGCTTTGTGGATTTGTATTGCATATTGCTCAAATCCTACATGGTATTAGAGCTAAGGCTGCTAAGAAAAAAATGTATTTTTTTGTTTGCAGGTATTGAAGATCAAGTTTTCCAAGATGGAATTTTCAACGTTTGTCTTTCTCACACCATTCAATTATTTTGAATAGAAGCCATTGATTCTTCTTAGGCCCACATGCAGAGGCTTGCATTAAAATGTCAAGGCATCAAACTTTGGACCTGATTTAGAGAAAGGTCAAGATCATTCTCTCTTTGCATGGATCTTGCCTTTCTTTTCTCTCTAGTGACACACTTTAATTTGTGGATTTGTCATGCCTCTTAGTGTGAATTCTTCCTTTGTTTCCATACTTGATCAAACTTATAGACAATTGACACCTATATTTTCAATCAAAAATTTATTAATGCATGATTGAGTAGTGCCATTAGGGTCACTCGTATAGACTCATGTGTCATCTATATCATTGAATAGTAGATGTTTTGCCACTATTTTTCATCTATTCTTTGTTTGAGGGTGCTTTATTGTCTATTGTATCTTTGATTTGATTGACAAATGTTTTGCCTTTGTTTGCCATCTATTCATTATTCGAGTAGTGTCATTAGGGGCACTCATGCAGATTGATTCTGATCTTCATTTTGGTTTTCAAAGGAGGTTCTTCATTCAACACTATGGTGGTTATGACTTTGTACACTCGAAAGTGTCCCACTCTAAACCCTTCTATCCAAATGATTCCATGAGTTGGAATGCTTGGATGCCGGCTTAGAGCTCCCTATCCACGGAGTGCAAGAGAGTGTATTTCAAGTTCAAGGGCTCTCAGATGAGCCTTAGAGATACTCTTCTTGCTAGTAAACCATGCAATGGGAGGTTCCAAAGACAAGATGCAAGAATGAAAATGTCCCAAGGAGTTCTTCAAGAATGCAATGCAAATGAAGATTAAGCTAGAATGAGATGCAAAGTGGAGCTATGCTAAAACATGTATGAGAGTGTTACAATACCATTATTAAGCTATGTGAGATTAAGCTACACGTAAAAATGAAAGCTAAGCTAAGCTAGAATGCCATGATGCCATGGATGAGAGAATTTAGACAAGAAATAGAAGTTCTCCACAAAGCTCCAAAGAAACCTGTTAGAAAAGCTGCAACATAACAATATTCAAAATGAGGATTGGATCCTTTGATGGGGAAAGCTATCTCCCTTTTAAAGTTGTATGGATGGTAGAGATCAAGATGAAGATGGTGGATGATCAACGGTGGAATTTGAAAAGAGGAGTGATCCATGTGCACACACAAGTCAACCAATAGAATATAAGTTGACTTGTCATATAAGACAAAAGTCACAAAGCCTTTTTTTTTAATTGCAAAATAGAAAAAAGACTTTATGTGTGCACTTTAAGTGGGTTAGAAGAATGGGGTCTTTTATTTAATTAAAAGGGGACATGTTCTTTTAATCAAATAATGAACTTAGGATAGCATAGTCAAACTATAGGTTATAATCAAATAAATTGATTATTAGCAATTTGGTCTAGGTAAGTGATTAAATTAAATTAGCCAAAATGCTAAGAAGGGGGCTAATAGTCTAGATAAACATTTTTAGGTGATCACATTTGCCCCTCTTTGACTAATGCGTGATCAATCTGGGAACACATTATGTCAAAGAAAATAGAAAGCCAAGTAGGTGGTGATAGATATAGATATCTAATTTTGAAGAACGAAATACAGAAATAGATAGCAACTCCTGAATGCACAGCCTGATAGTGGTAGTACTGAACATTAGGAAGATGATTTTAGGATCCAAAAAGAATTCTAACACATGGAAAAGTGAATAGATCAAGAGCAAGTGATAAGGTCAAACAAATGCTCCTAAGAAATAGATAGCTGTAACAATCAGTAATAGAGTATTTTTGCCCCCTCGGGATCAAAATCGAAATGAGGTAAAAGGAAGTAGAAAAATTAGCTAGAAATGAGAAAATTGAGATATAGCAATGTTTGATATGACAGATAAATGATTAGAGCCCAAGAATGACTATAAGAAAATGATAAAATGCCCCAGTTTGACTAGAGTTGACTTTGAAGGATATAGCATAAAAATTAGGTCAAAACGAGTAGAAAGGTGATTTTAGACATGAAACAGGAATTGAAGTAGATATGAAGTATGGAAATGATGAAGACATGAAAAAATGAAGATGCCCCAGTGATGATTCAGAGATTAGACCTCAAAAGGTCAGCTAACTTCTCAGAAGAAAGTAGAATTTTAAAAGACAATTTTGACCATCAAGATGAACTCGAATTTGGATTTCGATCCCAAAAATGAATCTAGGACATTGAAATTATTTAAGAGGACAAAACTTTATATAATGTGATGATAAGATAGAAAAGAGATGAAGTGAAAGATTAAGAAGGTGAAAAGAGATGAATAAGAAGAAAATAAAGAAATATATGAAAGGAGTTAGCTGATATGTCCACAAAAAGATGAAGAGAGAGCTCTCCCCATATGCAAGAATGCAAGACTAAGCTAGAAAATGAACCTAAAATGCAAGCTAATATGCAAAGTGGTTTACTAGAAAGAAGCGCATGACATTTAGACTCTTAATTTCATCATTGAGCATTTATTAAGGACATCATGAGATCATACAACCATCATTAGTATAACTATGAGGATATGAATATGATCAAGATCAGATAGGTATGTGGAAATCCAATCTAAGCATCAAAGACATGTAAGTCAAGATAACTACGCGATTAGATTCCCTAAGTTTAATTTAGCAAGATTACACCTGTATCAAGGCATAAGTGCCAGGATAAACCCTGAGTGCGGTCTTGCAAAATAGTCAAGGATGATACATTTGTAAGTCAAAATGTTGAATAGGACAAGCATAAATGCTTACAACACTATACATAAACAAAGTATACCCATGAGCAGAAATCAAGAAACTATGTCCGATGCCCCCAGTCTTCTAGTCAATGACATCCTCGAAAGACTATTAGAGAGGGAACACATGACAACACACAAAGTAGATAAAGGTCAGCATAACTCAGTCTTTTGAGTGTTTAAAGTGCATGTGTGTAAGTCACTTGGCCTTTTCTTCAAGACTTGATTCTGATAGTGAGAAATATCACGACATCGTAGACTGTAGGTAAACTATCTGAAAAGTGTTGAAAAACACTTGATGTCAAGGTGGGGGAAGTGTTGAGAAACACTATTTTGTGAGTTGCCCAAGAAACCCTAATACACAAGAATACCTCAATAGGCTAAGAAGATGTGCCCCCAAGACGAGGACAAGAAACAATTCCAAGCTAGGAAATGTGTAGCAAAATAGGTGATTGAGACTGATAGACAGAGGTGCAAGGGTCTCAAGTAGCACCTGTTTCCAGATTTTCACCACTTGACAAATTTTTTCAGGACTTTTTTCAATTTTTTTGTATTTTTGTATTTTTGATTTTTTTGGTGATGCATCAAAGTGCCTATTGCTAGGTTTTCACTAAGAAGATCTTTTTTTTGGGACATTGTTTTGATTTTTAGGATTTTTTCAGCATCATATATGATTTTTTGGATTTTTTAGAATAATTTAGAGATCACTAGTTCTCAAGAAAGATCACATCATTTTCTCCCAATGTCTAGCAAGGTGTAGGACATGATGGAGTAGAAAGTTGGTGGATAGACAAAGATGGATAAGAAAGGAGTATGAAGCAAGTGAAAGTGATCCTCAAGGACACACTCCTCAAGAGTACCCAAGCTAGGGAAAGAGAGCCATATAAAGTAGGTTTTGGATAAGCAATGGAAGAAATGAGCAAGATAGCGTGTAGGATAAGTGGTGAAGCCAAAAAGTGTGATAACATATTAAGATAAGTGATGGAAGCTAATGAATAAGATAGGATGTAGGATAAGCAGTGGAAGCCAATGAGAGAGATAGCATGAAAGCGTGCAATCCAAGAGAGTAGACATGTCAAGAGGCCTATGAGAACCATGTTTGATTTGTTTTGATCAAGACTCAAGGGTCAAATAGATAGGATAGTAATGGGATAGAGCAATAAGAATAAAGCTCAAGATAGAGGCTATGAGTGAATGGGAGAGCACAATAGAAAATCTTGTGGATAAGATAGCCAATATGAAAAGATAGCTCAACATTGTCAAGATCAAAGAGAGAAGAGGGGATAGGTGGATGATAGAAGAATTACACATGGTGCCTATTTACTAGGTTTTCATCATGGTACTTATCCAAGGTGCCACAAGAAGTAGTTTTCACCATAGGATGCATTTATTTCTCTTTACTTTTGCTACCAAGGTGCCACAAGAAGTAGTTTTCACCAAGGCACATATTTTTTATTTTTTATTTTTAAAATTTTGAATTTTTAGAAAGAGCTCAAGCTTTGTAAATTTAGATAGTGCTCCTATAGGAAAGATAAGCCATGATAAGCCAAGACCATAGAAAGGTATGCTCAAAGATGTTGATAGGGTGATGAAAGGGAGATGATAGTAGGAGTATATGAAGGATAAGGGTTCATGTCTTGAGAGAAATGAACAAGCATGGATAGCAAGTGTAAGTTTTAGAGGATTTCATGAGGGTAGCTGAAATATTGGACAAGATCAACATTGACACACACCTTGAAGGGTATTGGAACAATGAAGGAATCATGGATGAAATAGCTTGCGATTTAGATGTATGAGGTTGTAGAAGAGATTTGGAAAAAAGTGGAGTGGAAGGCTTTGGAATATTTTTAGGAAGATTTTTGGAAGAAGATGGAATGGAAGCCTTTGGAAGCTTGAAAGTCAACTTTGAAGTATTTTCAATATTCAAGTCTTTTAAAAGAGACTTGGGAATCCATATAGCTTTAGATTTTCCTTTCAATACTTCAAAACACATTTATTCAATAATGCGTTTCGGTACCCATATTTTCTTTGATTTAGCTTTTTTAATAGTGGACCTTTGCGATCTCTTTTGTGCATTCTCCTTCTTAGCATTCACACGTCGATTAGATGGGACGTAGTGATCTTTCTTTTTCAATGGATTCTTATGTTTATTCTCACTTCCAAAGGACTTGGTATTTGTGGATGAATAAGGATGATATGACTGGTTTAGATGTATAGATGGGTGAAATCAAGGATGAGTGTCTTTGTTGATCTTGAGGTATTATAGGAGAGCTAGGGAATGAGCTAGGAGTGAATGTAGGAGATGGAGGAACATAAGGCCCCAATATGGATGGAAGGTTTGAATGCTTGAGCTTAGATGGATAAGGACCAAGGATAGCTTTAGAAGATGCAAAGGGATAGTGGGAAGGGATATCAATATCTTTAGAGTGAGCAACATGGTCAAAGCCATCAATAGACTCATGAGTACCTTTCATAGGAACACCATTTTTAATAGAAGCACTTGAAGCTTGAGCACAATTTTGAAGCGGATGTGGAGAAGTAGAACATGAGGGGATGCTTTGATCTTGACAAGTAGCTTTGGATAGCATATGAAGACAACTTTTCTCATAATTTTCAATAAGCTCAAGGGAGATAATGGAAGTAGTATCTTCATCATACTTAGGAGGTGGATAAGATATAGGATATGGAGGGGAAAAATCTTGAAAGAGATGAAAAGGTGCTTGATCTTGATCTTTCTTGACATTTATAGCTTTTTCTTTTTGAGAGTCCTCTTGACATGGAACCACTTCTAAGGACAAGGGAGAATGAAGAGTGAATGGAGTAGTGCTTGGATTAGGCATAGTAGTGCATGAAGGTTGAGGATGTTTAGGATTAGTAGCACGAAAAATGTTTGCAACCAAGTGAAGGTTAGCTTGAGTTTCTTTTAGAGGTAGCCCTTGAGGATACACATAGTCAATGTCGAAAGCATTAGGTTCTTTATTTGATAGAGGCATGTTGGAAAGCTTTGAAGTGTTGGGATATTCATGCGTGTTGGAATAAGTGGAGGTATCAAAGAAACCATCACTAGACATAGGTTCATTAATATGATCTTTCTCAAGAAAAGTATCCTCATCACATGAATCATTAGAGGTATCAATAATTCCATTGTCAATAAGATCTTGGATTTAATGTTTTAGCTCAATGCAATCTGAATTACTATGCTCATTATGTTGATGATAAGCACAATAGATATCCAAGAATGGGTTTCCATATGATCTAGACTTAGGTAACATGATGATCTTATTGCCAAGAAGTTTTTGCAAAGTGTCATCATAAGAATATTCCAAGGGAGAAAAAGTTCTATTAGAAGTATGTCTAGAGTCCTTTTTTTGTTTCTCAAGTAAATAGAATGCATCCATGTCTTCATTATTATCTTGGTCAAAGATAGTTCCATCATGAAATTTTGGCATAGGCTCAAAGGAGGTATCACTTGCTTGTTCTCTAAAGAGGTCTTTAGATCTAGAAGATGAAGACATTTGATGTCTTGAAGTAGAGCATGTAGACCTAGAAGAAGAGGATGACCTCAAAGAAGGTGACTCACATGATGTAAAGATCTTAAAGAAGATTCATGTAATGATGCAATCTTCTCCTCTAACTTTTTCTCAAGTTTAGACTTCATTTCTATCATGCACTTAGAGAGATGAAGGTAAGAAAGATCATTTGTCTCTTCTAGTTCTTTGTATTGTGCATATAGATCTTGAAACTCTTTAGTGACATGGAGGATATCATGATCATCTAGATTCGGTTGAAGTTTGGTAGCACAAGGTTTAGATCCCATAGTTTTAGATGCAAAGCCAGGCATAAAAGAGCCTAGAAGATAACTTGATGTTGAAACTATAGGAGGTAGAGTGTTCACTTGCCAAGATAGTAGAGAGAGATTAAAGTGACTTGTCAAACAATATGTCCAAGAAACTTATGACATGAATGACTCAAGTCAATAGCTAGGCAAGATGCCCAAATAGCCAAATAGATAGAGCAAGCAAGGTGACAAGTGAACAACTTTCCCAACCCAAGAGTCTAGTCAAGAAATCAAGGTAACCATTTTAGAAAAAGGATAACTAGCAAGCATGCATAGACCATGAAGACAAAAATTCCAAGAGCACTAAGACCAAAGAGCCACTTTAAGCATGTTTAAGCACTAGAGACATAAGAAATCACAACCAAATGATGAAACCCCCCTTAGTAAGTAACACAAGAAAATGTTTGCACTTTATTTTTTGACTTGGTTGACAAAGTTTGACAATAATTGATAGCATAGAAAGTTTGATGTTCAAAAGCAATTTCTTTCCAAGCAAGATAGTGACACATAGAGTAGTCCTCAAACAATAAAGCAAGGGACAAAGCAACCTTGCATGATACAAGCATATGTGAGGTCTTAAAAGAAATCCCTAGAACTATTGTCATGTGTATGTTCAAAAGATTTTCATAGGTCTAGCACATTCAAGAACACATCAAGAAATATCTACCTAGAAGTCATGGTTCATTACTTAACAACTTGACCCACGCTTGATGCTCCTTCACCTCACACCAAGTGGTTTCCCACAAGAGATATTGGCTTTGTCATGGAAATGCTATAAGCACAACCAAGGGAACACATATGGTGAGTGTAAAATATTGGGGTGATCCGAGTAGTCCACTAGGATCGATCCTTGCACCAAGAAGTTGAGTGGCTAAAAAGGGTAGTTACTAACTTAGAGTTTTTAGATCGGGCTTCTATTCATAGTGTTCCTCTTGCTCCCAATTATGGGACACCTCACCTTACGATGAGTAACCAATCTCAAAATCACAAGAGTACCTTAAGCATTCTTGCCTAGTGATCTCCCTATGGTCGAAATCCCATAAGTGATCACACTAGGCGAAGACAAACACTACGTCTACCAAAGTTTTGTGTCCTTGGTAGCCTTGAGTTTATAGTGGGTTGGAAGAGCCAGGTAATTGACTTGTCCCCACTTGGGTCGTTCTTCTCAGGTTGTCCGAGAGTAGGCCCTCTAAAGGATTCTAACTACACAAAAGTGGATCAACTTTCAGAAGTCAATGTTTCTGGTTCACCACAAGGGTGAAGAGCATACTCTCCTATTCCAATCATTTTTTCCCAAACACGCCAGGAAGATTCAGTTACCCCTTGCTTTTGAAACCAAATGGCAAGTCAAGATTTTTGATTCACCACGAGGGTGAAGAACATACTCTCCTATTACCAAAAGACTCCAATCACAAGTTTTATGTGCCTATAAAAATGAACAATTATTCAATGCCGCACATGGAAACAAAAATCAAGAAAGTTTGGGTTTTTATGCTTTGGGAAACCCTGCAAACAATGTTAGTAGCCCTTGCGTATTTGAAGCTTTGACATGCGTTGTTTTGTATGCAAGGTTTCAATTTTTTTCTTCACGAAGAGGGCAACGTGCAATCACAACTCGTTAGCCCACAAGTTAGCATGAAATAATCACAAAAACTATGAATTAAACCTCTGTAAAATAGCCTAGAAATTTGCTTAAAAACAACAGTCAGCTAGCTAAGAAGAAATTTGATCAAATCCCTCAAGAAACAAGCAAAAAATTGTCAGGCAATACTTTTTGCTGAACAAATGTCGTGCGATACTTCACAGTATATCGGGGCGACAGTTTTCATTTAGGTGATACTTTTTGTTCAGACATGTGACAAAATTTTGCACAGAGGGCGACACTATGCAGGCTTCAAGTGCGACACTATTTCCAAAAAAAGTGTCGCACGACAGTACTTTGAACTGTTGCGCGATACTGGAAAAATGTCACCCAAAATTGCGACTATAAAAAAAGAAAAATTGCAGAGCAGTAAGGGAAATACAAGAGAAAATAGGAAAATGCAAGGTGAAACGTACAATCTAGCCCCACGGTGGGTGCCAAAAATGTACACTCGAAAGTGTCCCACTCTAAACCCTTCTATCCAAACGATTCCATGAGTTGGAATGCTTGGATGCTGGCTTAGAGCTACCTATCCACGGAGTGCAAGAGAGTGTATTTCAAGTTCAAGGGCTCTCAGATGAGCCTTAGAGATACTCTTCTTGCTAGTAAACCATGCAATGAGAGGTTCCAAAGACAAGATGCAAGAATGCAAATGTCCCAAGGAGTTCCTCAAGAATGCAATGCAAATGAAGATTACTAGAATGAGATGCAAAGTGGAGCTATGCTAAAACATGTATGAGAGTGTTACAATACCATTATTAAGCTATGTGAGATTAAGCTACATGTAAAAGTGAAAGCTAAGCTAAGCTATAATGCCACGATGCCATGGATGAGAGAATGTAGACAAGAAATAGAAGTTCTCCACAAAGCTCCAAAGAAACCTATTAGAAAACCTGTAGCATAAAAATATTCAAAATTAGGATTGGATCCTTTGAGGGGGAAAGCTCTCTCCCTTTTAAAGTTGTATGGATGGTAGAGATCAAGATGAAGATGGTGGATGATCAACAGTGGAATTTGAAAAGAGGAGTGATCCATGTGCACACACAAGTCAACCAATAGAATATAAGTTGACTTGTCATATAAGACAAAAGTCACAAAGCCTTTTCTTTTAATTTCAAAATAGAAAAAAGACTTTATGTGTGCACTTTAAGTGGGTTAGAAGAATGGGGTCTTTTATTTAATTAAAAGGGGACATGTTCTTTTAATCAAATAATGAACTTAGGATAGCATAGTCAAACTATAGGTTATAATCAAATAAATTGATTATTAGTAATTTGGTCTAGGTAAGTGATCAAATTAAATTAGCCAAAATGCTAAGAAGGGGGCTAATAGTCTAGATGACCATTTTTAGGTGATTACAGACTTGATAGATATTCACAATATTTTTTCATGTCATTGAAGAATTTCTCTCTATAGATTTTAAAGGGGGGTTTGTAGATTTTCCCTCTTATCTCCTTTCTTTCATTTTCTTCTATTTTCCTTAGTTAGAATCCCCAAACTAGGGATTTAGAAAGCTAAAAAATAAAGAAACTTATCCAATAAAAACATAATGGAAGCCTAAGTGGTCATTTTAGTATCAATAAGATCCTAGAGCTAGTTGAAAGGTTCTACTATTGGCCAAAGTGTTCAAGAGATGTGACAAGATATGTGGAATAATGTGTAGTTTGCATAAAGGAAATTGGAGGAGCTAGTAATGCAAGTTTATACCAACCTTTACTAGTCCCTTATAGACCATGGGAGTGTGTTTGTATGGACTTCATTGTAGGATTACCAAAAAAAAAGGGTTGTGATAGAATCTATGTTGTGGTAGACATATTTAGCAAAATGGGTCATTTTATACCTTGAAAAACTACCAATGATGCTATCCATATTGCACATATGTTTTTTAAGGAGATTTGAGGATCCATGGACTACCCCTAAGAATTGTGTCAAATAGGGATGTCAAATTTATGATCCATTTTTGGAAAACATTATGGAATAGGTTGGGAAATGACCTATCATTAGGTTTAACTTACCACCCTCAGATTGATGGCCAAATTGAGGTGGTTAATAGGTTGTTGTGTAATTTGTTAAGGTGCCTAAATAAGGAGTATGATCAGACATGGGATGTGATTATTCCTCAAGAAGAGTATGCATATAATGATAGTGTGAATAGAACAATAGGTAGGAGCCTATTTGAGATTGTTTATGGGATGCATCTAAGGGGTGTGTGAACTTAGAGACCTTCGATCTATGGAGTATAGGAGTGGTTAGGATGAATAATTCACTCAAACCATGAAGGAGATTCAAGAACAGGTGAAGAGGACTATACAAGAGACTACACAAAGATTGAAGGATAAAGTAGATGAGAGGAAACATGATGTTTAGTTTGAAATAGGTGCCTATGTCATGGTACATGTGAATAAGTCCAAGTTACAAAGGGGATTACCTACTAAACTAAAGATGAAGAGAGTGGGACCCTGTAAGGTCTAAGCCAAATATGGGGCTAATGCATATAAGGTGGATCTATGTAGTGATTTAAACTTCTCACCTATCCTCTAAGTGGAAGACTTAATCAACTTTATGGGACCTTTAACTAAAATAGATGTGAACAAATAGATGGTTGGAAAGGATGTGGAACCTAATGTCTTACCTCCCAAGGTAGAGAAAGTATTGGGGTGTATATGGAACATCTCATAAAGTGGAAAGATAAGCTAGAGTTAGAGACAACATGGGTTGCAGATACAAACTTCAAGAAGTTGGGAATTTCTGATGACATCTTCCATATAGGAGTGACATGACTTACTTTTGTGGGAAGCATGGTGTAGGAGCACCTAGGTAAGGCTACATGGTAACCTAGGGTTCCTAGTCAAGTTTTGGCTTGTAGTGACCTTAGCCAAGCCACTATTGCAATAAAGGGGCTAGTGGGTCCTAGAGGGTGACGTAGTCCTTAGGAGGTCTAATTAGGTCATTGGAAGTATTCAATGTTGTTTGTACAAATATGCTAGGTATTGTGTAATTGTTATCATCATTGTCAAATATGATATTTGTGCATTTAGAGGGATAGATTGGACAAAGGAAGGGTGAAATGATGATTTCATATCCTAAGGATCATATTTAAGCATTTGGTATGGTTTCATGGGGCTTTGACCAAGTTTGGTTTGACTATGCAAAATGTTGTCAAGTCGCATGACAACTTTGCAAAATTGTAAAAGTTGTCATGACAACTTTTGTTGCTTTGGGTGAAACTTTGAGAAAGGGGTGGAATAACCACCTAAAAATGATTGGATCATGTTTTTTGAGACTATATAAGTCCTCCCTCAACCTGTGACAAGGGTTGAATGACATTTTGAAGTAAAGTTGATTAATAAACAAGCAATTTTATGAGCAATTTTATCACAGTCAGTGCATTTTTGTTTCATTGGGTCACTTAAAGGATTGATCTCTGTACTATAACCTATGCATGAGTTGGTGGATGTAAATAATATATTCTATATGTTATTAGATAGGTATTTTGGTTTCATTTAATTCAATTTATAAAATAATTTGTTTTCAATATTGTCACTCATCTGAACCAGGCAATTTTTGGTTATGGAGTCATAACTCACCTTTCCATCATGGATTTTGTATAGTTCCTTGTAATGTGTGAGATGAATCCTTGTGCTATAGGTGTGAAAGATCTTGGGCCCTGGAAAGTAATTTTATCATTTTTATAGTGATGCCCTAGGCAAGCTACATGAGTATGGTTAGGGATCACAATGGTTGCATAAGCATTTGATGGGAATGAATGCATTCATTGCTTCAATCCAAGTGGTTGGAGAGGAGGATATGATTCTAAAGAAGATCTATGGCCAAGGATAAGTATTAGTGCCATGTTTCAATAGGTGTTTGAACAAACCCTTGTGAATGTTGTTAGCACATTGGTGAAATCCTTATTTTTAGGCTTAATTATAGAAACCCACTGTACAGACAAGTTGGGGAAGTGAGACCAAGTAAATATGAAAGGTCTTCCAAAAGGATGTCAGGATATGCAATTTTTTTCCACCTTGTTAAGATTTTGTTTGAGTTGTGAGCCAAAAGGTGTGTTTGGAGGCCTAATTCCTTGTAGCCCTTTTAGGCCTAGTTTGGGGAAAATTATTGAAATTGATAAAGATTTCTTAGAATTTTTAGTTGATGAGAATTGGAATGGATATAGTACCCTAGAAATAACCCCCTCCATTGTTAGGTAGTCTGGATCAAGTTTGAGCACTTGATATGGATGATCCAAGAAGACAACAATGCAACATTGGTTGAGTGAGTGGACTTCATTGTTGGTGTATACAAGTTGAAGAAGGGAAGGATTGTTAATAGGATCATCCTAAGCTAGGGTTAGTGGAAGAACCCTTATAGGCTAGGGAAGTGGCCTAAAGAAAACCCTAAGAGAAGATAGGGTTGGAGAGCAAGACTTGTACTTACATCAATGAAAACCAAAATGAGAGTAATATACCCACTAGACTTTCCTTCCAAGAAAAAGGATGCCCTGTTATAGGCTTACTTCTATTCCTTCTAAGAATGCATCCTATTAAGAATGTCACTAACCTATTAGGATTACAACAACCTGTTAAGGCTACCTTGGTAGAGGATTTAGATATCTTTCCGAGAGATACCTTGCTATATGATTTCAAAGAATTATTACAAGTCTTCCATGTTAAAGGTTTACAATATATTATATGGTAAGAAAGTAAAATAAAGTTTTAGATCTAAATATCTAGCACACCTAATTGGGTAGATTCTCTATGATTTCTATCTTGGGTCAACTTTCTCTGCTCTCTACCCTTCTTCCTCTTATGCACTTCACACTTGTCTACTATTAAACTTTCTTCACAACTGACCTTGTTTTGTTAAGTTCTCTACGTCACCTAGTTACAACAACAACATATTTGGCTTTTCCTTTGAATATTAGTCTCCTCTTCTTTTCTACCAACAATTTTTTTTAATGAGCAACAAGTGATCCTTAAGTCATGTTCTCTAATTACCGATGAAAACCCCAAAGTTACACCACTCAAACTATAATTTGAATCTTGAAATGCATAGTGAGCATATTCACAAGACACCCATGAATACCTATCTGTAGATGCCTATGCTTATAGGCCAACTTTTCTATCAACAAGTCCATAACTAGACTTGGAACTTAGTGTGCTTTAGCCAAATTTTTCTATTGTTCTCTACTACTTGTCTTGTCATGTTCAGACCTCCTCTTGTATCATTGTATCAATGGTGACTAAGCTTCAACCATTCTACTTCCATGCCATCACCCTTTTTACATGACCAATATGCCAGTCTACTAATGGTTACACTTGCAATGCTTTGTGATTTCTTTTTAACTAGTTTCCAATCAATGACAACACATCCTACAAACTCAATGGTTGAGTCCTTTTCTCACCACTTTCCCAGTTGATGTTACTTGGTCCAACAACTCTTATTAGGGATGTATGTATCTTAATGATCTAAAATGATCTTAGTTATCTATGGAGAGTATACCATCAACATATAACCTAAAATAAAGTTTAAATAGGAGGAAAAATTAAATTTATTCTGCTATTTATGAAAAAAACTCATTGATTTCCTTTATGAGAAGAAGTTTTTAAAATATCGTCCATGTACTAGCAACTCCTTGATTTCTCCATCAATATTTTACAAGTAATATGAGTTTTTTCCTCCCTTTTCGACAATGACATATGGTCCAAGCCAAAGTGCTTCAAAATTCCCATGTTTTTATTTGTTCTAGTCCTTAGTATTCTATTTCAATACCCATTCTCCTTCCTTAAAAGCTCTGAGCTATGTGTCATTTTCCATGTAGGAGCTTAACCTACTTCTGCTTCTCAATATTCCATTAGGATTTTATCTAATTTAGTCAATTATTTCAATCTATCCTTGATGAACTTTATATCATCAAGTTCTTCTATAATAAAATTGTACACATGCAATAAATTATGGAGAGGTAATCTAGCTTTATTTCCATAAACCAATTCATATGGGGCAAAACCTATAGATTTTTTAATTGTAATTCTATCAACACATAATGCTGAATTCAGTTTTTAATTCTAAGATTTCTTGTTACTATCAATAATTAATTTGATTATCTTCAAAAATGCTCTTATTACTAGATTCTACCTGACAATTTCCTTAGGGATAAAAACAACAAAAATTAAGAAAAATACCGTAAGACTCACAAAAAATTGTAAACCCTTTTGATCTAAAACACATTCCAATGTCTATGTGGAAGTCAAAACTTGGTCAAGATATTTTCCATCAAGAATTTGATTACCACCTTACTAGTAACCTGCCTAGTTGGTAATGCCTCCACCCATTTGGTGAAGTAATTAGTTGCAACTAGAATCCATTCGTGTCCCCTACTTGATTTCTTAGTAATCTACCCTATAAAATAAATTCCCCACATTTGGAAAGGTTCTTCAGTATGTAAAGGTCTGAGGGGTACTCCATCATACTTCAATTTTATTGAGAAATTTAGACATGCTTCACATTTTCTGACATATGAATAAAAATCCTTAAAACTATGAGGCCAAAATATCTAATGTGTAAGATCTTGTGTGTTGCAGCATTAAACTCTTTTCTAAAAATGTAAGATCTTCATTCGTCAAAGTATTGTTATCCCTTGACACAAACTATGAAAATAGATAAATAAAAAATCATATTTTGAATTTGAAACAAAGATGCATTTGTGAAGAAAAGATATAAGGCATAAGAGAAAGTTAGAGTCTACCATTACATGAATGGCTGATAGTTGTGTTGCTGCCTTGACCATGTTCACTCTCACTATCTCACTGCTAGTGCTTTCCTTCCCTCTAGTGCTAAATCCTAAAAATAACAACAAGTGGGTTAGATCTAATGGATCTAAGAAATGACTAGCCTACCTACTATTATACCCCACACATACATCTGTGCTACAAATTTCAAACCCAGATTTATTTCTAACTAGTTTTTTCTTGTGTGGCAACTTGGTTTATCATTGACGTGTAGACATATATGTGGCTTCCACAAGGGTTCAATCCTAGTATGCCAATGATAGGAAAAATGTAACTATGAAGAACTAAGAGTAATATCAAAGGGACATGCAATCATAATGCATGGAATATTTTTTTTCTATTTAAATATAGATTGTAAGAAATATAGTAGTTGGTTGTTTAATAGATAATATTTCATACTTGAAACCTTAAAAATCAATTAGGACAAGAAGTAATGGGATTAGAAACAAATACAAATGGTTGAAATAAAGAGATGTAATGTGATTTTCAGCAGGCAATAGGTATAGAAATAATAGTGAAAATGAATGTAAGATATAAAGAAAAATATAATGTCCCATCTCAATATTTCTCCCTAATCTACTTCTAATCTCTAATCTTGAATTTCAAATTGAATTTTTTTAATATTAATTAATTATTGCACATAATTAAAAAATCCTATTGTATATTAATATTATAAGTATACAAAATTTATCTCTCAATATAGTATGTTCTCTCAAAAGATACATATTTAGTTGTATACTCCTCCCATAAAAAATCTCTCAACTTAAATTAGCATTTTACGCTTATCCATTATTATCCTACTCTAAAAATAATTTTTTAATGTGAGCACTTTTTATTATTTATTTGATACTCCCAAGATCCATTTCTTATTATTACTACTTGTGATTTCACAACGTTCACCCCATTTCTTCTAGAAATGGGGACCCCCTACTTTATTTTTTAGCTTTCTAGATCCCTAGTTCGAGGTATGAGTCTTTTTAGGGTTTTTGCCAAGTGTCTTTAGCTAATCTGGGTCTTTGCCCAGGAACCCAAATTCTCAAAAATTGCATTCTAAAGGAGAGAAAATCAAAGGTTGCACTAGAAGGGGTGCACTAGTGCACCTAGCCCACCTCACCAAGTGCTCTAGTGCACTAGTTACTTAGTAAAAGTAAGACACCCTTAGAAGTGCAGAGTTGTGCACCTCCAAGAGGTGCATTGACCCCCAGGCCTATAAAGCTTGGGATTCCACCCTCTTTCCTTACCATTTCTCCCCTCGAGCTCCCACTACCACACCTTTACACCTCAAGAGGTGCACCACTACACACAGTCCTCTTCTCCCACCTACACAAAGCACACAAAATGTTAAAATGAACGTAGGTAAAGGTGCACACCTCCTGAGGTGCGCAAGATGCACACCTTTGTATTAACTAAGAAAACTTTAAAAAAAACAAAAAAAAAAACTAAGTTCCACCTAGTATAAGGTGCACAACTATGCATCTTTATGAGGGTGGAAGCATTCCCTAAGATGAAGTAAAGGGTGCACACTTAGTGCACCCCACGAGGTGTGCTAACTGTGCACCCTTTCTTTTGCACTTACCTATGTGAAATTAGGGTGCACACCTAGTGGACCCCATGAGGTGTACTAGGTATGCACTCTCATTTTTTAGAATTTGGGATTAGGCACACCTAACACACCTCTAAGGTGCGTGAGGTGTGATATTTTATTTTTTAGAGAGTTTTTTTTAATGGTTTTTAGATGTTTTTAAATATTTTTGAGAACTAGGGTTTTTGGGTTATACTATTGTCATAATTAGGGTTTATATTAATTAGTTTTTTCCACCTCTAGAGTATTGGATGATGATTTTGTGCAAATTCAATGACTGCTTCATCATCTTCCCTCACTGCAAAGATGGTCCTAAAACCAATAGTTTTCAACTTTCAAGGTGTTCTGGCAAAGTCACGCTTCCAATATGAGTATATAGAGATCCAAGACACTGAACTTGGCCATATTGATTGGAATGCATTCCTAGTTCTATGTAAGAAACCTACCAAGAGGTTCTCAATGATATCTGCTCTTCTTTGATTAGGGCTAGTCTACACAGCATCACACTCAATATTAGTACATTCTTTAGAATTGGTCATGGCACTGACAAAGAACTTTGTCTTAGAAGAAAGGTTGTTAAAAGTATAACTAGAGAGATCACGTTAGATCTAAAACCTAAGAACATAGAGAATGTATTCCATCTTCTGAGAGCATATCATTATATCAAATTGACATATCATTAGGTGGAAAGGTGTTACAGAGAACATGTAGCGGAAGCATCTGCAATCATTCAATCCTTATATCTCATTGAGAAGACTCCTCTTAAATGCAAAGTAGGAAAAGTGAATATGAGAAGGGGCTATATGAAAGATGATATTAGATATTCCATAATACTTTTGAGTAGAGTCATGGGGTTACCAACATCAAGACACCTTAATATATGGATGGTACACTTCATTGAGACAATCAGAACAACAAAGATGTCAACTGATTGGGCTTCAATTCTTGGTGAGAATTTGGATGAGAAACTGGTGACAATCAAGAACAATAAGAAGTTTCATATGACATCTTATTTGGTGTACTTGTTAGCTACAAGAGTAATAAACTATCTAGGATTGTTCAAAAAGGGTAGCATGCAAGATGCAAATGCATGACCTTATATGGTGTACCCCTAGTTAGTGAAGAAAAATATTTTAGTGCATAGCAAGGAATACATAATAGTGAATGATGGCTTTATTTTTGCAATTATCTGATTCATTGAAGGGATTATGTGAAAAGGATGTTAGATGAGGCAGTGACAAAGATTTCAAAAATCAGCGCCTATTACATCCAATATAGAACATTCACTTTTTTAAGGGTAGTGGGTATGATTCTTCATCCCAAGAAGCTCCCTAGGTATCCATGTGATAGACTCATATTGCTAGAGATTGCTCGACAAATCTTGTCTACATATGTTAGAGTAAGGAAGCAACACAAGGAAACCTAGGTGTGGCCCATTACTATAGGACCATTTAGTGTGGTCTAGAGATAGGATATTCCATCTTTCAAGTCTGAGTGGGATCAATATCCATTGGATGAATATAACTCTCCTTATCCTTATTTAAATAACATTGGAAGAGTGTAGTACTTAGTAGGGAAACAATTCCAACATGAAGATGCCATAGAGGACCATTGGATGAATGCACTAGATGACTATGAAATCTATATAAGGGATTATTATAGGATGACTCTCTATTTGGTAGATAGTTCTTTGAAGATAAAGTTCCCTTTAAAGGTAGTACAACAAGATACCAAAGAGGTCCTAGATCCATTGTATAATAGAGATAATATTTTTGATTGACCTATTATGAATGTGGATATTGATAAGGAGGAGAACTTAGATATTGATCTTAGGGCCATGCATGTTATCCAATTGACCAAGGATTGGATCAAAAGACCATTCAAGCTAGATCCAATTCTACAAGTGATAGTTTTCCAAGATATAGCCCACACAATAAAAGGTAGAGGAGCAAAGGTGACAGTGCCCACTTTAACAACTTAGTCCCAAGTGAGGCTAGAAATAGTGCACCAACTTGACATGGAAGTTGGATATTATAGGGCTCAAAAGTGTCAAGGAAAGAGGAAAAGAATTTTTCCTCAGCAAGCCAAGCCAAAAGAAGAAATAACTCAAGCATTTCCACAAAAAGGGGTAGAGAATGTACAAGGAGCAGAGAATGGAGAAGTTAAACAAGTTAAAGATAATCCTCAAGTGCCATTGCTAGATCAAGGTCAAGGAGTTGAAATAGAAATAAAAGAAGTGTCTCTACTTGAAAAAGAGGTACAAGCCTCCCCATCAGCTCCTAAGAGAAGAAAGATCAAGACTCCAATCAAGAGGAGACAAAAGGTGATTAGAAAGGTTACCCCTTTTCCATTAGTTCCATAAGTCATTATAGAAGAGGAAGAAGAGGATGATGAAGACAAAGAAGATAACCTCCCTTTGAGTTAGAGGACTCATCTTACTAGAGCAACAATGCTAGAATGGAGAAGAAGCTCCACCATTATACCACCATCCATTCCCACATAGCCTATTCAGTCTATGACCTCTAAGGATGAGTTGCAACAATGGATTGATGAACAAGAGAATGCAGGGGTTGATGTCTTTTAGATGTCAGATTTTGATTTTATGCTAGTAGGCATTGAGTTAGTGGGTGATAAAATAAGGGATACTCCAACAAATCAACCTTTACAAGAGGATTGGAGTCAACTACCACCTCACTCACCAAGGCTTTTAAGCACTCCATCATTGTCAAGTCAAGATTTATCTTGTGTGGATCAAGGATCAGCTACTCCTCTCCCTCTAGTTAATGAAGAATAGGTCCACATTGAACAGGAAGAAGCGCCACAACAAGTACCCATCAATGAAGTGTCAGAGGAAGGGAAAATATATGAAGAACCTCAACAAACTTCCCAAGACACAAAGGTGAGGACCATGGACATGACATATTGAGAGATGTTCACTATGGATCTCTCACAAAAGGAGAATACTCTAGAGAGGAGTGATAAGGGGAAAGGTATAACAATACATGCTCCATCTTCATCTAAGAATAAATCTCTGATGGAACATACTCCAAGATGGCTAAGGAAAGAAGTGATGCTTATAAAAAAAAGGTGATGATATTCTAATGAGGAAGAGAGAATGAAAGAATTAATTGAAGCTCTCAAGAAGCCCAAGTCACTTGTACAAGATGCATGAACACTGGCCTTTGTAATGAGTGATCAGAATCAGGGCTTGTTTGATCATGTTTCTATCCCTCCTCTAAATGTAGATATCAAGGACTTAACCACAAATGATTATCAAATTAGGGAGGTTGTGCTTGGAAAACCCATGGTCGACACTACCAAATTAATGGTGATAGTGAGAATCAAAGAAGTGTTTAGGCACTTAGAACAGGATAAGACTAAATTGATAATTCTTTAGAAACATAATGAGATCCTAAGCAATATCTGAAAGAAGTAGTTGGTCCATTAGATCCTAAAAATCTTTAGGAGACTTTAAATGCAACACTTGAGAAAATGGATAAGGAGACTGTGCAATTAGATCCATTTTTGAAGGCTTATCAACAATAACAAGAAAGTTTTGAAGAGAAAGGTGAGCAGATTGTATAAGGAAATCTTAAACTGCTATACCATATGCAAAATAATGTAGATAAGCTAGTGGCTATTTTGAATCAGGATTTTGGGTTAATGGACAAAGTGTATACCTGGGGTAAGGATTTGCAAGCATTACAGTCAATAAAGGGTCAAAGGTATCAGATATTAATGGATGTATATACAATAGAAGAGTTAGATAAAATAGATGATTGGATAGAGAAGATTACAAATAGAAATAAAGTAATGGAAACATTACATGCAAATATTCATAAGCTCAAGGATCAAACCCAAGAGCAAATTTTGGAGGCAAAGAAATATTATAGTGATGTGTGCTTAGACATTTTTGAAGATAATTCAAGGTATAAATTGATGAACGTAGAAGTAGTTGTTGAACAGTTTTAGAAGACATTTGAAGAAGCTTCCACTGATGATGATATTAGATAGGAATTTAGGACCGAAGAGACATTATTATATTTGGATGTAAAATTGGGAGATTTTATAGAGACTCGCATCAAGGTAGGAAACTATAGGCAAAAAGTGAAGAAAAAATATGAAGCTTTAGATTTTCTGGATGCAACTCAAGTCATAGAGATTATTGAGAAATTCAAGAGAAAATAGCCAAACATAGCTCTAGTATGAAGGGGAAGAAAACCTAGAAGTTAGAATTTTAGTTTGGACACTTGGTAAAATTTTGCATTTTTTGGACTTGCATCTAAGGTGCGTGGGTGTGCTAGGTGTGCTGTTTTTGAGGTGTGCTTCTTCTGAGGTGTACTAAAAGTTTTTGAAAAAGTCAAAGGTGCACCGATAGTTAACTAATAGTTCCAAATTTAGGGCTTCCCATGCACCAAAAATGCATTCTGATCATAGTTTAACTCCTACAAACATCTAGTGAAGGTTGAGCTTCTATTTTTGGCACTTCTAGACACTCCTACATCATCTAATGGATTTCTTCTTCTTATTTTCTCATGATTTCTTTTTTTCAAGACATTTAAAGGCTCATGTATCTATTTAATGATATAAATATGGATGGAGTCCTAGTAAGCACTAGTTATATAGTTACTTTGTACATAGATAGATTTGTTTTATTAGTTTAGAAGCATATTTTTGCATAAAGAGATCTCTCACTCTCAACACAAATTGAGGAGAAGATTTCTTATAAATTCAAGAATGTAATATGTATTCCAAGTTTTTATTTTGATGCAATAATATATGCTTTTGGTTCTCACATTTGGAGTTAGCAATTTTTGCCTAAGTGTGTTATATTTTGTGAATGTATGTTCATGAAGTTTAATTGAGCCAATAGTTATATTGTGTTGTTTTGGTTGAGTGATATTTTAATTCTAGTGTTTTCTATAGGTTTACAAATTTTTCTGACATACTTAGTTCGAGAAGAGATCATCCTTTTTGTTCCTGCACAGCTTATTGTCTCACATGAGCACACTTTCTGTAATCTTGCAAACTGATGAAAAGTGAAACATCTTACAGTTGCTAAATTCCCATCAATGTTTGAATTAGTGGAATTAAGGAAGCACTACTCTTATTTTCATTGGTTACCTCCTAATATTTTCAAAGGCTTAATTTGAAAATGTGTTGTTTCCATAGCTTATTTCCGTTAGGGACTTACTTTTCAAGTTATTTTCTTAAAACTCTTATTATCCTATCCTTGATATTTTCTTTTACAAATACTTGGTTAATTTAGGAATTCATATAGTTGCATTGTTAGATTGCATTCATTAAAAAATAGAAAATAAATAAATAAATATATTTCTTTTTGTGTGTTTATTCTTTTGAAATAGCAAGCAGATTCAAAATCTTGTCCAAAAAATTAGTCAGAACCAGCAAAGGTCTCCTTGTGAACAAATACATTTATCTTCTACTGAGAAAATTTTGGTAGGTCGCAAGATCGCTTGAAACCTTGGAGTTGATCCCAGATCAACTTTTCAAAAGAGGAGTTTGAAACGATTCCTACCATTAAGCATTGCGTAAAATGATAGCTCAACACTACCTAATATCCTTATCCTACATTCCTTTAATTGTTTTCTTTTCACCTAAAATTTGAGATTCTCCTATAATTTTGGCTATGTACTTTTACCTCTTTAATAATATATGGAATTTGAATTTTATCTTTTGTTTCTGTATTTTCTCTCCTACATATTATCTCCCGATTTCCTTATGTCTTTATCACATAATTTATATGCTCTCCTTACTATGTTTTTGGTCCATCTTCTTAATTCTCATTAGCTCCTCTATTTTAAAAAGCTTTCCTATTGACATTCTTCCCCTCACTTTACCAGTTTCCCAAGTAATGATTACATCAGTAGAATTAAGGTAGCACTGCTCCTATTTTCATTGTTTACTTACTGATCTTTTCAAAGGCTTAATTTTTAGATGTGTTGTTTTCGTAACTTATGCCCACTAGGGATTTTCTTTTCAAGTTATTTGCTTAAACATCTTGTTACCTTATCTTTTTTATTTACTTTTACAAACACTTGGTTAATTTATGAATTCATATAGTTGCATTGTTAGATTGCATTCATTAAAAAATTAAAAAATACAAAAAAATATATATTTCTTTTTGTGTGTTTATTCTTTTGGAATAAAAAAAAGATTTAAAATCTTATCCAAAATTGTTTAGAACCAATAAAGGCCTCCCTGTGAAAAAATATATTTATTTTCTACTAAGTAGATTTCGATAAGTCACAAGATCACCCGAAACCTTGGAGTTGTCCCAGATTGGCTTTTCAAGAGAGGAGTTCAAAAGGATTCTTGTCATTAAGCATCATGCAAAATGATAGCTCAATGGAAGTGGGGCTAGAAGGAGGGCCCTAACCATTTGGAATAGAAGAAAAGAAGTTGTAATTTCAAAATTCTACATTTTTACAAGTTTAGAATTTTTTTTAGCTTCTAAGCTTTCAAGGTGCACACGCTTTTGAGGTGGACTAGCTTCCAAGGTGTGCCTTATTTTTTGAGAGAGTGCACTTCTGTAGAGGTGCACTTTTTCCAAAATTGATGCAAAGTGGAAGATCCTGATCTATCATCTCCATTTTAGCAAGCTTTAAGATTTTCACCCAATGCACATGAGTACCTCAAACTTAGCCATTTTTGTAAGCCTCATAGTGACAAAGGATTACCTTGAATTCTACCACTTCCATTCAACATTTTGTCATCTTCTTTAGTTTGGCCTCCATAACAACCACCTATTATTCCACCAAACCCTCTGATGGCCTTTTTTGCAAATGTTGTAGAATCCCCAATCAACTTGATTGGTGTACCTTCCTAAGAATCTTGAGAAGTTTTGCCTAAGGTTCATCTATGGAGAGACAAGAACTACTGAAGATCACATCATGATATTCAAGGATATTTAAAACTAAAAGCAGATTGCTAATGAGAATGTGGTTCTTCACTTATTCCCCTACTCTTTGGGAGAAGTTGCCTTCAATTGGTATGTTAATTTTCTGCCTAGATGTATTGGAGATTGGGATACTTTGGAAAAGTTATTGTTAGAAAAATTTAAAACTTTCATCAACCTAGCTGTGATACATCAACAATTCATATCAATCAAAAGGAACCCAACTAAGATAGTTTCATTCTTAACCATCACTTTCATATGGCATACCACAAGCTAGAAATGCCATACACTATACCAGTTGAAGTTTCAATTCAAATTTGTTTGAATGCTATGGACCATCTTACTGCTATTTTTCTAAGAATACTTGCTGCAACAAATATCGATACATTAGACAAAGTTGTCTTAGAAGAAATTACCTTTACTAAGCAAGCCAATCCTAATGGAGGAGGATTGATGCTTCCACCTCAAGCTATTACAATGATGCCAACATATCCTATCGAAGCACATGTGATGCCTATCCAATTCATACCAATGAATCTAGTTCCATTATAGCAGGCACCCACTCTGCAAACCCTGGCTATAACATATCCAAGATATGAACCTCCAAAAGCTACTTTCTTCAAGCAAAAGGCAGCAATGTCTTCTGAGGAAGACAACAATTTTACCTCTGAGTTTTGTCAGATGAAGAAGACCAAGTCACAAATGAACAATGAGCTGACTCACTTGAGCTTGTGACAAGAACAAAATAACAATTTTCAAAGAAATAATGCTGCTCCTTATAACAACAAAAACTATGGTCAGAACTACACTAGGAATTTTAGTGGAAATAACAATGCTCAGAACAACAATGTAGGAAACAATAATGAAGGAAACAATTTCATTCCTCTTGATCATAACAATGGTTCCCAAAGATAGAATCGACAATTGAACACTCATTTGAACAGTCAAAGAATTCCTGTAGATAACACTAACAATAATGTTTAGTATGTGGACATTAAGCAATATGATAATGGTCAAAACACATCCAATAATGATGGTTCATATTACAATGGAAATCAACACATGAATTAGAATTCACAAGAAAATGACAATGTGCCTCCTGCAAATTTAATGCTATGCTATTAGGATCTTACGATCATGCACAAAACACATAGGTGGAACAACCAACCAACAAAGAACTCTCTTTTCCATTCAGTCAAGAACCAAATATTCAACCAAAAGAGATACTTTCTTTTCAAAATGACAATCAGAATACCTATAATCTGCAGAGCAAAAAAAAACCTATGACAAATAGAATTCCTCCAGCATTACAACCAACTCCTCTCAATCCAAGAGTGAGTAATAATCTAGTACCAATTAGACCCCCATATGGGGGTCAACAAAATTAGAATCAAGGAAATGTGCCAATGATCTTGAAAAATCCTACTTGGTCTACTAAAAACTATAGTGCGGTGGAAGATTTGAAATGAACAAAGGCCAACATGTCCATGTTTGACATGTTGCAAAATAGTCCTCATCAACAAGATGCATTGATGAAAATTCTTGATCATATAAAGACACCCCATAATACAATTATCGTTCCCCAAAAGACAATATCTCAACAAGTTAATTCTTCAATGGCAATGCCAACTATGTTTAAAGATAATGTTAAGGTGCCCCATTTTTTCTTAGTATTAGGATATATGGGAAGGATCTTCTTAATTACCTAATTTATTTGGGAGCCTCTTGCAATGTTATGCCATTATTGATAGCACAAAGGTTAGGAGTTACTCTCCATCCCTCTAATTGAATAGTGATACAATTGGATAAAACAAAGGTAAAAGTCATTGGTGTGTTGAAATATGTTCGGATATAGTTGATAGTTGATCCTTGAATTCAAGACATCATTAATATACATGTGGTTGAGATTCCTAAGACATACAGATTGCTTCTAATTAGATAATGGACAAAATGCCTAAGAGGATGGTATTCTATAGATTTTACTCAATTATGGTTACCATGAAAGGGGTTGAATAATCAAATCAAGATAGATGCAGAGCCAAAGTTAAAAACAATGATTATAGAATACAATGCTTTGAATGATTTGGCATTCTTACAATCAAATTTGGGCTCTTACAAAGTGATGGCTTTTGATACAACTTCAACTAAAATATCAAATGATCAAGATGAGAAATCCAAGATTTTAATCCCAAAATATGAGATCTTAACATAGTTGATAGACAAAATGGTGGCTAATTTATAATGTTTATGAGAAGAAGCTGACCCAATATCCTACTTCTCACAGGATTTCATAGATTGCATAAAGTTAGTCATTCAAAGTTTGAATGTTCACTTTGCCAAGAAGCTGTTGCTAAGGTATTAACTCAAATAATGGAAATAAAGAGTGGTAACATTCCAAAATATGAACCCACATAAAGTCCAAGTTCTATAGACATATCTTAATATGTGGAAAAGGTTGAAGAGGAAATTGAAGATTTAAATGCATCATATAGTGATACCTCTTTAGATGGTGCAGGTTTGTCTTCTCCTCCACTAGGGATGATCAAAGTCCAAAGAAGGAGACATTATGTGAAAGGTCAAGGATGGACTTTAGTAGTCATTCATCCCAAACCCAAAGTGGATGAAATTACAAAATTGATAGGGGAAATTCAGGACAAATAAGAAAAACATATGCCCCCCGTATCAAGAGTTAACAATGGAAAATCATCAAGTCCACCTTGCAAAAGACTACAGTGGATCCCTAAGAAACAGTCCTTTCAGGGCCAAGTGAAAGAAAAGATGAGGATGAATAAGCATAAGTTTAGGAAGCCCAAAGAAGATCTAATCTAGACACTTTTCTTCAACGGTTCCAAATGCAAATTAGGAGCCACCGTATGTATTGAGTTAATCAACCCAAAAGGTAAGTCTTTCTACATAGAATATCAATTACAGTTTAGATGTACTAAGTAGAGTATGAAGCATTGATCTAAGGACTTCTTTTTGCATTAGAGAAAGGAATCAAAACTCTCATAGTCAAAGGAGATTCTTAGTTGGTTACAACATAGGTGAAGTTAGTATACTCTTGCAATGATAGGAGGTTGCTTACTTATAAGAAAAAAGTGTGGGATCTAATGGATGATTTTGAAGATTTGAATATAAAGTCCATTCCAAGGAGGAAAAACATGGTAAGAGATGCCCTCACTATTTTAGCTAGCACATTAAAACTAGTTGAGACAACAAAATTGAAAATATTTTCAGTTGAAATGGTGGCTGCCTCATCTATCTTGAAAAATATTACAAACTTCCAAGTCTTTTAGGATGATCAACATATACTCAAATTTATCATGTGCAATGGCGGAATGAAAAACCTAAGGATGATGAACTTGAAGATGAATATGGGATCTTGAACTTAAAAACTAGCACTATTCGTAAGGGAATGGTTGAGTTGGAATGTATTTTTGATCATGATGAATCAATACTTAATAAAAGAATGGTCAAAGAAAAGGGGATTGAGGAATGCGATTCATATAATTTGGGTACTGATGAAAATCCTAAAATGGTAAGGGTTGGAAAGGTGTGAAATGCATAGGAAAGGGAAGATATGCTCAAAATGCTTACAGAGTATAAGGATGTCATTACTTGGAGCTATGAAGAACTAAAAACATATGATCCTAAAATCATTATGCATGACATTCTGTTGAAACTGGATGCCAAACCCTTCTATCAAAGGAAAAGACCTGTTAATCCTATTATTGAACCATTGATAATGAAGGAAGTTAAGAAGTTTCTTGATGCCAAGATCATCTTCCCCATTCACCATTCTATGTGGGTGGCTAACTTGGTTCCTATGTAGAAAAAGACTGGAGAGATTTGTCTTTGTGTGGATTTTTGTAACTTGAACCTCACATCTCAAAAGGACAACTACCCTTTGCCCTCACTAGATGAGGTTTTGGAAATTGTCAATGGTTCCATGATGATGTCTTTCTTAGATAGATATTTGGGATATAATCAGGTGATGGTTGATGAAGAGGATAGGCTAAAGCTGACCTTCACAACTAAATGGGGAACTTTTTCTTATAGAAGAATGCCTTTTGGACTGATTAATGTAGGCGCTAAATTTCAATGAGCCATGGACAAAGCTTTTAAGGGATTAATAAACAAGTGTATAGTCATTTACATAGATGACTTAACTATCTTTTCAAAGGATTGAAGCACTCATATTGCTGATTTAAGACATGTATTCAATAGATGTTGTAAATATGGCATATCACTCAATCCCAAGAAATGTTCGTTTGGGGTTACTAAAGGAAAGCTCCTTGGCCATATCATCTTTGAAGCTAAAATCTCTATTGATCCTGATAGAATTGAAGCCATTCTAAAGTTATCACCTCCTCACAATCAAAAAGAACTTAAGTCTTTCTTTGGGAAGATAAATTTTGTGCAAAAATTTGTAAGTGGATTTGCAAAGATAGTTTGTCCCCTTAATGATTTACTCAAAAATAGAACAAAAATGGAATGGGTTTTAGAGATTAAGAAATTATTTAAGGATATCAAAGTGGCCATCTCCATGGCTCCAGTACTAGTGAGTCTAAAATACAGATTACCTTTCAAAATCTATTCTTTTGCTTCAAAAAATTCCTGTGTTGGAATCCTAATGCAAAAGAAGGAAAAAGAAGATGAAAGGCCCATTTCCTTTATGAGTTGCCCTTTAAAAAATGCTAACTTAAATTATTCTAACCTTGATAAACAATATTTTTCTTTAATTAGAGTGATAAAGAAGTTCCACCATTATATACTAAGATGCAAGGTATATGCGATTGTGCTTGATCCTGTAGTTAAGACATTGATGATGCAAAATGAACTTGGTGAAAGGTGAGGGAAATGGATGGAAATCCTCCAAGAATTTGATTTAGAGATTCAACCCATGAGGTTGGTAAGAGGCCAAGGATTATAAAAAATGATAGTGGATAACCAAATTGAGGATGAAAAGAAATTCAGATTTGATGGTGTAATAGATGTGGAAGATTAGAAGAAGATTGAAGTACCTCAAGTTGATATTGACCAGGGTATAATAACAGATGTCTAGTACAAGGATTTTTTTACTATCTTTTATAAAATTAGTACCCCAATTGGATGAATAGTTCACAACATAGGGGACTCAAAATGAAGTGTGAATCCTACATGCTACATGATAGAAAATTATACAAAAGGAACTATGAAGGAATTTGCATAAAGTGTTTGGGACATGAAGAAGTGAAAGAGGTTTTGGAAAAGTTTCACGATAAGTATGGTACAGGACATGGTTCAATAGAGGCTATGGCCCATATGATTTTAAGATCAGGTTATTTCTAGCCTATTCTCTTCAAAGATACCTTTGAACATGTGCACACTTGCCTCATTTGTTAGACTAGTGCTAATAGAGAAAGACATCCTACAATGCCATTACAACCAGTGTTTGAGGTATGCCCCTTTACAAAGTGGGGGCTAATTTCATTGGTCCAATGAACCCACCATTGTCCGTTGGATACAATTTTTTTCTCATAGCTACAAATTATTTCATGCTCTAGATAGAAGCAAAAACTTTTAGAAACTACACGGCTAAGCTGGTTATAGATTTCTTGGAAGAACACATTGTTACTAGATTTGGAATGCCATTCTTTCTAGTGTGTGATAATGGGTTGAATTTTACATTGATGTTCCTTACTCAATGGGCACTATAAAATTAGGTTATTATCAAGTTCTCTTCAAATTATTATCCACAAGGAAATGGTGTGGCCGAATCTACAAATAAGAGCTTGATCATCGTAATAAGATGTTTGTTGAAGCAAAATCCCAAAGATTGGCATACTCAACTCAACTGTGCACTATGGATAGATTGAGTCAAAGTCAAGAATGCTTTGGGGACATCTCCATATTTACTCATCTATGGAAAAGAGCTAGTATTCCCACTCAATCTTAGGATTCTAGTTTTGAAATTCATGAGTGGGTATGCTAAAGATGCTAAGAGGGTACATATTATGTTAATGAAACTTTTGGAGATGGATGAAAAATGAATAGCTGCTTTGAAGCATATGACAAAACATCAAGCTATCATCAAGAGGTGGTTCGATAAGAGGGCCACAATAAAATCTTTCACAATATCTGACCTTGTTCTACTATAGGACAAGACAAAAGAAAAATTGGGTAGCCACACTAAGTTTCAATGCTTGTGGATCGATCCTTTTTAGATTGCAAAAATTCTTGGAGAAAATTATTTTAGGATGAGTTCCTTACAGGGGGAATTAGTTCTATTTCCAGTCAATGGGAAATTTGCAAAACATTACTGTGAGGCCTAAAATATAAAAAAATAAAACAATTTCTTGTTTGTAAGTGTGTTTTTTTTGGTTATATGTTTTCTTTTAGTTGTGTGTTTATTTTCAAAGTTGCATTAGTCTAGGGGTTAAGCGCACTCAAGATTTTATCTTGACATATCTTATTAAATCACTTTTTGGTTCCAACTTTTGGGAAGATGTATTTCTTTGTCAAAAAAATTTAATATTTTATTGCTTACACTAATTGAGGAATGAATATTTCTTGTAGTAAGAGGGGACTATCAGTCTTAAATTCAAAATTTCAGATTGACAAGTTTTCAATACTTTGTAAATTTAAAGATTGACTCTCTTAGGTGTTTTTGAACCAAGGTCAAAGGCAGCAAGGGATAGTCCAAACCAAACCCTACTAGTTCAAACAAAAGGATCTTCTCAAAGGAATTTCTAAGATCATTTTTCAGAGTGAGAGTTTCTAAAAAGTTCTCAAAAGAGGAACGCAAGGAATGTTCACTAAATATTGAATCTAAGAAAAGACACCAATGTCTTGGCCACAGTCTAAGCTTGGTAAAGGTATAGAAAGAAAAATTAAAAAGAAAAGAGGTGTTAAGAATGAAAGATTCTACAAATTCTGGGAAATATAATCCAACTATATAGATATGCACTCCAAATAGGCTATCTAGTATCAAAACAATTGCTTCATAAAAAAATTAAATGATGACATGTGAGCTATGTGAAGCAAGTATTCAAAAGATTACCCAAAAATTTAAATGAAAAGTGATAATATGTTAAGAGCCCTTAGAACTAATTCTCTCATCTGGTTAGATAAGGGATTGGCAAACTACTTTTGTGAGGATTCTTGATGAATGGATCAAAAGGGGTAGAAGATTGTGTCCAAGCTATTGGAGGTTTTTGATGGATTGCATTCTCATATGTCAAAGAAAATGGATGCACTAAACATACACTAAACTTGGAGATTTGAGACTCTGAGGTTTTGATTGTAAAGTGACTCAAAATATGCTTGTAGTATTTAGGATTTAGTTGGTGTTGGACATATATTAGAGGAATTTTTGCTAATGAAGAAGTGCCTTTATCATTTCTTCCTTTTGTCAAGGCTATTTGTTGTGGTTTCATAACACACGCCCCATTTCTTCTAGAAACCAAGACCTCGTACTTTATTTTTTTAGCTTTTTGATTCCCTAGTTTGGGGTTTGAGTTTTTTTAGGGTTTTTTCTTAGTGTCTTTAGCTAATCTAGGTCTTTGTCCAGAAACCCAGATAGAGAAAATCAAAGTTTGCACTAGAAGGGGTGCACTAGTGCACCTAGTGCACTTCACCAAGTGCACTAGTGCGTTGGTTACTTAATAAAAGTACCACACCCTTGGAAGTGCATAGCTACACACCTCTAAGAGGTGCATTGACTCCTAGGCCTATAAATCCTAGGAGTCTACCATCTTTCCTTGCCATTTCTCCCCCAAGCTCCCACTACCGTACCTGCTCACCCGAAGAGGTGTGCCACTATGCCTAGTCCTCTTCCCTCACTTGCACAAAGCACACAAAATGTTAAAATGAACATAGTCAAAGGTGCACACCTCATGAGGTGCACAAGATGTGCACCTTTGTATTAACTAAGAAAACATTTAAAAAAAAAAAAAAAACTATGTTCCACCTAGTATAAGGTGCGTAGTTGCGCACCTACCCAAGGTACACAATTCCCCACCTTTACTAGGCTAGAAGCATTCCCTAATATGAAGTAAAGGGTGTGCTAAATGCATACTCTTTTTTTTGCACTTACCTATGTAAAATTAGGGTGTGCACCTAGCACACCCCATGAGGTGTGCTAGGTGCACACTCTTTTTTTTAAAGAGTTTAGATAAGAGATTAGGCACACCTAGTGCATCTTTGAGGTGCACAACGTACATTATTTTGTTTTTTAGAGGGGTTTTTATGGTTTTTAGATTTTTTTAATAGTTTTGAGAACTTGGGTTTCTAGGTTATATTATTGTCATAATTAGGGTTTATATTAATTAGTTTTTTTTGCTTCTAGACTAATGGATGCTAATTTTGTGTGGATTCAATGGATTCTTCATTATCTTCCCTCACTGTAAAGATGGACCCTGAAACTATTAGTTTTCAAGTTTTAAGGTGTTCCAACAAAGTCACCCATCCAAGATGAGTATTCGGAGATTCAGGATACTAAACTCGACCATATCATCTAGAACATGTTCCTAGTTGTATGCAAAAAACCTATTGAGAGGTCCCCAATGATATCTATGCTTCTTCAATTAGGGCCAATCTACGCAACATCACACCCAATATTGATACAGTCTTCAAAATTGATCATGGTACTAGCAGAGAACTATGCGTAAGAAGAAAGGGTTGTTAAAAGTACAATTGGAGAGATCGTGTTAGATATAAGACCTAAGAACATAGAGAAGATATTCCATCTTTTGAGAGCAAATAAATATATTAGATTGACATTTCATCAGGCAGAAAGGTGGTACAAAGAACATGGAGTGGAAGCATTTAAAATCATTCAATCCTCATATCTCATTGAGAAGACTCCTCTTGAACACAAAGAAGGAAAAGTTGTTATGATAAGGGACTATATGAAATATTCAGAGATGCCTAGTGTGGATCTCTCACAAAAGAAGAATACTCCAGAGAGGAGTGATAAGGAAAAAGGTATAGCAGTACAAGCTCCATCTTTGTCTAAGGATAAATCTCTAATGGAACATACTCTAGGATGGCTGAGGAAAGACGTGATGGTTAGAAAGAAAAGGTAGAAATATTCTAATGAGGAAGAGGGAATGAGATAATTAATTGAAGCTCTCAAGAAGTCTGAGTCACCTGTAGAAGATGCACAAACACTGGCCTTTGTAATGAGTGATCAGAATCATGATTTGTTTGCTCATGTTGCTATCCCTCCTTTGCATGCAGATATCAAGGACTTAACCTCGAAATATTATCAAATTAGGGAGGTTGTGCTTGGAAAATCCATGGTGGACACTACCAAATTAATGGTGACAATGGGAATCAAAGAAGTGTTTAGGCACTTAGAACAGGATGAGACTGAATTGATAACTCTTTGGAAATAGGATGAGATCCTAAAGAGATATCTGAATGAAGTAGTTGGTCCATTAGATTTTGGAAATGCTTAGGAGGCTTAAAAAGCAACACTTGAGAAAAGGGATAAGGAGACTGTGCAGTTAGATCCATTTTTGAAGGCTTTTTAGCAATGGTGAGAAAGTTTTGAAGAGAAAGGTGTGCAAAATATACAAGGAAATCTTAAATTGCTACACCATATGCAAAATAATGTAGATAATCTCATGGCTATTTTGAACCAAGATTTTGGGTTAATGGATGAAGTGCATACCTAAGGTAAAGATTTGCAGGCATTACAATCAATAAAGGGTCAAAGGTATCTGATGTTAATGTATGTATATACAATATAAGAGTTAGATAAAATAGATAATTGGATAGAGAAGATTGTAAATGGAAATAAAGTAATGGAAAAATTACATGCGAATATTCATAAGCTCAAGGATCAAACCTAAGAGAAAATTTTGGAGGCAGAGAAACATTACAGTGATGCATGCATAGATTTTTTGAAGACGATTCAAGGGATAAACTGATGACTACAGAAGTAGTTGTTGAATAGTTCTGGAAGAATTTTGAAGAAGCTTCCACTAATTATGATATTAGATAGGCATTCAAGATCGAAGAGACATTATTAGATTTGGATGTAAAATTGGGAGATTTTGTAGAGACTCGCATCGAGGTAGGAAACTATAGGAAAAAAGTGAAGGAAAATATGAAGCTTTAGATTTTCCAGATGCAACCCAAGTCATAATGATTATTGAGAAATTCAAGAGCAAATACCTAGACATACATAGCTTTGGTATGAAGGGGAACAAAACCCATAAGTTAGAATTTTAGTTTGGACAAAATTTTGCATTTTTTGGACCTACTTTCGAGGTGCATAGGTGTGCTAGGTGCACTACTTCCAAGGTGCAATTTTTCTAAGGTGTGCCAAAAGCTTTTGAAGAAGTTAGAGGTGCATCGACAATTAACTACCAGTTCCAAATTTAGAGTTGTCCATGCATCAGAAATGCATTTTGACAGCAGTTTAACTCCTACAAACATCCAATGAAGGTTGATCTTCTATTTTTGGCACTTCCAGACACTCCTACATCATCTAATGGCTTTCCTCTTTTTATTTTCTCATGCTTTCTTTGTTTTAAGACATGTAAAGGCTCATGTATCCATTTAATGATATAAATATGGATGTAGTCTTTTTAAAAAAAATAAAAAATTAGACTGCAAGAATCGGGTGCAGCACAACCCCCCCTATAAACTGCAGTATGTCGGGTAAACTTTTTAACATGACCGGTAGCACTGGCACGACATGCCCACTAGTACCACAGGGATGGGGGAGACTAGAACCCATGACCAACCCCCTGCAATAGGGAAGATTTACCCAATCGAGCTAGGGCTCCCACCCAATATGGATGGAGTCTTGCTAAGCACCAATTATGAAGTTAGTTTGTACATATATAGATTTGTTTTATTAGTTTAGAAGCATATGTTTGCATAAAGAGATCTCTAACTCTCAACACAAATTGAGGAGAAGATTTCTTATAAATTCAATAATGTAAAATATATTCTAGGCCATTATTTTGATGCAATAATATATGCTTTTGGTGCTCACATTTGGAGTGTAGTGATTCTTGCCTAAGTGTGTTATATTTTGTGAATGTATGTTCATGAAGTGTAATTGAACCAATAGTTTTATTATGTTATTTTGATTGAGTTATCTTTTAATTCTAGTGTTTGCTATAGGTTTACAAATTCTGCTAACATACTTAGTTCAAGAAGAGATCATCCTTTTTGTTCCTGCATAGCTTGTTGTATTGCATGAGCGCACTTTCCATGGCCTTTCGATCTGATGAAAAGTGAAACATCTTACAATTGATGAATTCCCATCAATGATTGCATCAGTAGAATTAAGAAAGCACTACTCCTATTTAAATTGGTTACCTACTGATATTTTCAAAGGCTTAATTTGTAGACGTGTTGTTTCCATAGCTTATGTCCATTAGGGATTTATTTTTCAATTTATTTGCTTAAACCTCTTGTTATCCTATCTTTTTTATTTGCTTTTACAAATACTTGGTTAATTTAGGAGTTCATATAGTTGCATTGTTAGATAGGATTCATTAAAAAATAGAAAAATACAAAAAATATATTTCTTTTTGTGTCTTTATTCTTTTGAAAGAGTAAGTAGATTCAAAATCTTATCTAAAAAACTAGTTAGAACTAGAAAAGGCCTCCCTATGAACAAATATATTTATCTTCTATTGAGCAGATTCCAGTACGTTGCAAGATCACTGGAAACCTTGGAGTTGATCCTAGATTGACTTTTCAAGAGAGGATTTTGAAAGGATTCCTATCATAAGCATTGTGCAAAATGACAACTCAACACAACCTAATATCCTTATCCTACATTCCTTTAATTGTTTTCTTTCCATCTAAAATTTGAGATTTTCCTATAATTTTTGCTATGTGCTTTGACCCCTTTAATAATATATGGAATTTGAATTTTATCTTTTGTTTATGTACTTCCTCTCCTACATATTGTCTCCCCATTTCCTTATTTCTTTATGACATAATTTATATACTCTCCTTATTATGTTTTTGGTCCTTCTTCTTAATTCTCATTAGCTCCTCTATTTTTAAAAGTTTTTCTTGCTGACATTCTTCCCCTCACTTTACTGGTTTCCCAAGTAACTTCACATAATTTGATGCTAAAAAATGGCTCTTATTGTTTGTGAATGTATTCCCACATTTCCTTGGGTTATATGTAGATTTTATCGGACTAGGGTTTATATACTTAAACCATTTAATTATTATGCAATTTTATATTTGTTAAATGTGGGTTTATTCTAATCAGTGTGGGACCTTGACCCAAAGGGGTGGCACTCATTATTTTCATGGCTTAATTAGGTAGTTAATTTCATGTGTTAACTTATAACTATCAACTCTTAAATGACTGAATACATCTTGTATAGTTTATCCATAGTTAAATATCATTATTAAAAATTAATTATGTATATTTATTAGTATCTTATAATTACTAATTATAAATATGGCTTAGTATTAGTGTTAATGATAGCGTTAATTATATATTAGTAATTAAATGGTAGGCAGTTACAATTCATGATAAACAAAGCTCTAAAAGACTTTTAAAGTGGGATAAAACCATTTCAATAAAAAAAAGTGCAACTCAAATTCACATGAACAAATAAAGAAATGGCCACCATGAATGTAACATACATGTAGTTAAAGGTTGGACAAAAATATTATTGAAATATAAATGGTAGATATTCACAACCATAGTAAGAAAATATTAGTGCAATGTAACACGTGTGAAGTGATGTCAAGTTGTTTCAAACAAGGTTGATTAGTAAAAATATATATCTAGCTTGTGAAAGTGGCACTTGAGCATTTGTGAATGAATCATTATGTAGATTTAAGAGTCAATTAGAGAGTGTTATTCAAGAAATGATGCTAATATGAATTAAAATATCAAGGACAAATTTAGAGTAGGTTTATACATTACAAACAATTTCATAATATAAGGCTTTCAAATGAAGCACAAAGTAGAGGCAACATTACTATTGTAAACAATTGATCAATTGTATATTGTCTTTGATGTTACACAAAATGTCATATCTTTACCAATCAATGTATGCTGAGCTCACTTGGGCAATGAAGATAGTTTCTTGTGTCTGTTGAGTATTCTAGTGTTTGCCCAGTTCAAAAGATAGTGTCAACCGAGTTCACTCAGGCATCGAAGAAAAGTTAGCAAAAGTTGAGTGTTAACTAAGCTCACTCAGTTAATGAAGGAAAGTTGGATGGAAGCAATACTACCCAAGCTCACTTAGTTACTAAAGAAACTTTGTGAAGATGCAGTGTTAATCAAGTTTATTGGATTAATACAAGAAAATCATTTTAGTGTTAGTGTCTACCAAGTAGGGTCAGCTAATGAAGGATTTTCTTGTTTTGGCATATTGAGTGTAATGGATTTGTTTGTTGGTTCTGGCCAATTGAGGAGATGAATATTAATTATTGTAAAATATATTCAAGCCAACTTGATAATGTGTATGATATAAGTATAAGGTCAAGTTGAGGATTGAATGTGTGTACATGGATGGAAGAACAAGAGATGTATAGAGAAAGCAAATAAGAAGGATAATTAGAATATACTTGAGGAGCTAAAAAGATGCATTTGATTAGGAAGGATAAAGTATTTGAGCCAAAATTGAGATCTAAAATCAGCAATATAGTTGCATCAGAAATTAGGTCATATCATTGTTACTCTCTAACCATTGTAACAATGAACTAAATCTCCTAACAAAGTTGGCTTAAAAACTATCTATAAATCCTCTAACAAGGTGGCATTTCTAGATTGAAGTGTCTAAAGACCTCAAACAAGGCCACTCCTAATAGGGTGATTAAATCCTCTAATAGGGTCACACCTAACAGTGTGTTTTGTAATCTTGAACATGGTTGACTCCTAACAAGGCTCACTTTAGAAAAGTGAAAATTAGTAACTAGTTGTAATTGTTGGTTTTTCCCAAATTGAGTTTCCATGTTAAATCTTGGTGTCACTTGTGTTCATGCTATTTTGTTTAGGGCACTGGGATTCTAGTCAATTCTTGGGATGAATAGGGAATCAATACAATATTGAAACCATTCCAAAAATTGATTGATTGGGTGAGTAACAGTTGTTATTTTAGTGGTTATCGAGTTACAACATATTGTTAGTGTTAACTAAGTGCCTGTGTGTTAAATGAATAACAATAGTTTCATCTAAGTCTATGTTTTGTATTTACATCTAAGGGATATGAGATTTATTTTAGTGGTAATTAATCCACCCCTCCCCTCTCAGTTACTCCTCTTATATTTACAACAATTACAACATTAAAAAGTAGCACTAATGAATTATGGAAAGAATCATAAACTTAGTTTAATAGTAATTTTTTAGAATCCATAACAACAATGTATGCAAGCTAGCAACACAACTATGCAATTTTCATATCAAAAGGAAAAAATGTATTAGTTCAAGGTCAAAGTGGATCACATAGGTAAAGGTTAAATAATCAAATTATTAATATGCATATCTCTATCATGAAAGCCAAATTCAACATGGAGAAAGGGAATAGTCTTTAGTGTTATGATAATTTGAGCAAAGAGTGTTGAAGATTCATAAAGGGACAAAAAAATCTAGTGACCACCATGGTTCTAAATGATATCAATAGATAATATGATATGGGCTATCAAACATAAAGATAATTCTCAAGAAATTGAGTAAGAATGTTGTTATGATATTGTGTCATTATCATTATTAGACTGTAATCCATGGAAAAAGTATCAAAGGCACAATGATACGAAATCCTATTTCTAACTATGCTGAGTCAAGAGGAAGAATGTAGGATTGAAAACATGAAAATTTTGAAAATATTATAGAAAAAACTAATGTTACACAGATAGAGTAAAGTTGACACAAGGAGGGTAAGAAGAACTAGGGCCAAAGGCACACCCAACAATCCAAACCACCTTGAAGAGTTAACACAATAGAAGCAAACACACAAAGAGAACACCACCATAGAGAGAGAGAATGAAACACTTTGAATGATTCATCAAGTAATCAACATACATGCCTAGCTGTAAGGCCTTCTAGGTTATGACTAGATACAAAATACATTCAAGATCCATGATCCAACTTGAAATTCATACTTCTAGACACATATGCATTGAACTTTCTAAGTTTTGCTCCAACTTCTCTACAACTTCTCTCTTCAATTTCTCTCTTACTTTGAACCTAAGCCTAAACACCCTAACTATACTTGCCAAATTAGATTACAAAAGATTCTAGACCATTACACAATAGAAAGACCAATATTAAAATAGTCTACACACATCCCAAGATAAGATCCTATCATCAAACTCATGATTGGAATAAAACATGCAAGTTGGCTCCCAAAGCGCAAACAACTCAGCAAAATAAGGAACCAAAATGTTGACGCTCGACATCAATAGGTTCACTTGAGACATGAAGGAACAATCAACTAATACTGGATAACTCAACACATATTGTAGAACTTGCCACACACTACAATATGAAATGGGATAACAAACTAAATCAAGGGTTAACATGACTTGGGATAACTTTAACTTGGCTAATACTACAAAATTATTGGCACTTAAAAATTGTTGCAACTTGGCAATGAATGCAACTTGACAATAACTAGTAGAATGGACACAAATGATCAGGATAACACATCAACCTAGGATGCTCCTGCATCAAACAACTAGGGTAGAAAGAAATGATTCTCCTAAATCATGCAAGTATCATAACTTGAGTTGAATCCAACTTAGATTGAGAGTTCTATTTAACATCTTCAATTGGTTTGTTCTTCCACTTTAACAAATATTCATAGTAGTCTTTTCCTTTTGTTCTTTTACCAACTCTCTGATCCAATATATGTTCAATCTCTTCAATCCACTTCTTAGGATAATCATCAGGTACAACAAATTGATAATCTAACTCATGATACTTATACAAATCAACAACATTGAATATAAG